>CM028130.1:1150578750-1151842500 GCA_016271365.2 Neoceratodus forsteri | reverse complement strand
AGACTTTTGGGGTTCTATTGGTCAGATAACTCTCCAACCAGGAAAGCAAGTGTTTATCCAGACCCAATCAATGGAGTTTGGAGAGGAGTAGTTTGTGGATGACTAGGTCAAAGGCCTTGGATAGGTCAATGAATAGTGCGCCCATTGGGAGGCCTTGGCCCATGGCATTGAGGATGTCGGATGTAAGCCGAATGAGGGCAGTGTCAGTGCCGTAGCCTTTCCTGAAGCCATGTTGTACATCAGCAAGGAGTAGGTGCTGCTCAAGGTAATCCTGAAGTTGATTGTATACGAGCCTCTCCTGCACTTTCCCAAGAGGGCTAAGTAGGGAAATTGGCCTGTAGTTTCCCACTATGTCCCGGGGACCTTTTTTGTGGACAGGGACAATTGTCGAAACCTTCCACTTACTTGGGACTGTTCCTTCAAGGAGGGACCTGTTGATAAGAAGGGTGACAGGGTAGGCAATTGATGTGGCAGCAGCTCTCAGCAGGCGAGGTTCCAGCAGGTCATGCCCCGGGGAAGAGTTAGGGTTTATTTTGAGCAATAGCGGAAGTACACTGGATGGTTTGACCATTTTCAGCTGGAATTGGGGCCGAGGAAGTGCCCAATCCATGTTTGTGTGGGATGGGGGCCCAGGGGGCTGGAGGGGAAGGTCTGATTGGATTGGAGAAGGAGGCACAGAAGACTTCGGCAACTGTGGAGGGGTCACTGGTCAAGGTATCCCCAACCAGGAGTGAGTCGTTTTGTGCATTTGTGGTACCCTTAAGAAGGGAGTTAATGTGACCTCAGAATTTCTTAGGGCTGCATAGGTGGCTAGTTTGGAGGTCTCTTAGGTACTTGGTCTTAGCCTGTTTGGAGTGTTTTTTTGCAGAGGTTCCTCAGTTCCCTGTACTTCTCCCAGTCAGGAGTACTGCCGGAGGATTTGTAGAGTCCCCAAGCCCTGTCACAGAGTAGCATTGTTTGCTTAAGGTTAGGGCTCAACCATTTGTGGCACTTTCCCTGCACCCTGAGCTTCTTTCATGGTGCATACAGGTTGGCCAAGGACAGGAAAGAGTTGGTGAAGTAATCAAGCGCCTCATCGAGAGAGAGAGGGGAGGGAGACGATGGGGTCCTAGTCAATTGTCCCCAAGTCAGAGCAGAGGTTTGCAGGTACAAACCTACTAAATTTCCTGGCTTCTATGACCCGAGCAGAAATTTTGGGGAGCTTGTTGGACCAGGTACAGAAAATAAGTGAGTGGTCACTCAGAGAATCAGACATGATCCCTGCAGTCAGTATGTGATCAGGGCAAGAGACTAGTGCCCAGTCAAGCAAAGAATGGTTGCTGGACTTAGCATTGTGCCTGGTGGGCAGGTCAATGATTTGGGTAAGTGGGTAGTTGAGTATTATGTTCTTGGTCATGGTAGACCCTAGGGTGAGCCAGCTTAGGTTAAAGTCCCTGAGGAGGATGATTTCCCCCAAGGGGTGCTCCACTAGGGCATTGATTGGGGGTTCTAGGAAGGCAGCGGCCGAATGGGATGGGAGGTAGGCACACCCTATGTAGAGGGGCTTGGCATCACCTAGAAGTAATTTAATGAGTAGGATCTCACTCTGTGATCCATAGAGGGAAGGGTGGTCAATCAGGGAAGTGCTCTAGGTAGAAATGAGGTAGATGAGAACCCCACCTCCTCTTTTTTTTCCCACTCGGTCCTTTCCAAAGGCCTGGTAGCCAGCTAGGTCCACTTCATGGGGGAGGATTTGAGGTTTAAGCTATGTTTCATTTAACAGCTAGTATGTCAGGTTTATATAGTGCTTTCCAAGCCTCCAGGTCATGGATTTTGTGCCTTAGGCTGCCGATATTCATGTGTACCAATTTGAGTCCATTGGCATTGGCCCAGAGGGGGTTGGTGGGGTCGATAAGGGTGAGGTTTGGAGAGTAGGGACCAGGATTTGGTTCAATGTCCCCCCCTAGCATCAGCTTGAGCCTGGCATAAAAGCCAGTAGTGATTGGGGAGAAGAGGAGGAGTCTCTGCTGGACGTTCTTATTTAGGTAGGAGAGTGGGTAATAGCAGCTACCCTTCAGGAGTGGTCTGTCTGAGGTTAGGCTAAGCTTGTTTAACCCTGTCCACCCATGACTCAAGGGGTTGGGAGAGGTTCAAGTGGTTCCAGTGTGGCTCTGAGGAGAGGCAACATTGGGAGAGGGGGAGGGCATTCCTCTGTATCAGTACTGAGTAGGTAGGAGTGACCCTGGGCAGCAGGTACTTCATGTTGTGGATCTCAGAGTGGTCCCAGCAATCAGGGAGTTGCAGGAGTACAGGAGAAGGGGGAGTTTGGATAATAAGTGAGAGTGCAGTGGTATAAGAACACATTTTAAGTGAGTGCAGATGGTACAAGTGCAAATTTTGGGAGAGGTGCAAATGGTGCAAGTACAAATTTTGGAAGGTATGGATGGGTGTAAGTACAAGTTTGGAGAAGAGTGCAGTGGTGCAAGTACAAATTTTGGGAGTAGGGCAGGGGTACAAATATACCTTTTTAGAGGGGCTGAGGAGTCAAAGTACACATTTTGATGGGGCTCAGGGGCACAAGTTTTCATCTTGGGATGGTGCAGAGGTGCAAGTACAAATTTATGGAGGGTTGCAGGGTAGAAGTATAAATTTTGAGAGGAATTCTGGGGTAAAAGTACACATTGTGGGTGGTATGCAGGGTTGTAAGTACACATTTTGGGGATCAGGGTGTGTGCAAATTTTAGAAGGGGTGAAAGTACAAATGTTCAAGGGGTACAAGAGTAGAAGTACACATTTTTTGGAGGTATGCAGACGTGTAAGTACAAATTTTGGGACATATACAGGGGTACCCTGTAGGTAAATATTTTAGCAGGAGTGCAAGAATACTGTACATTTGGGGAGGGTGAAGGGGGCATGTACAAATATTGGGATGAGTACAGATGTTAAAGTACAAACTTGTGGGGTTACAAGTTCAAGTTTCAGAAGGGCTGTAGAGGTGCAAGTACCAATTTTGGGTGTGGTATAGGGGTAAAAGTACACATTTTTGAGAGGGGGTGTAGGGACAGAAGTACAAATTTTGGAAGGTATGCAGGGGTGTAAGTACACATTTTAGGCCTACTGGGTCAAAGTGTTGCACGCTGTGCAGCATATGACATTGACCTGAAGGTAGGAAAAGCATGGTTGGTAGGGTGCAAAACTGTGAAAGGAAGTATGCACGGTAGTGCAACCTCTCACTTTTCTCAGTGCAGGATAAGAATCTTGCTGGGAGAGGGATCCACCGAGTAGTTGCCGTGGCTCAATGGGATAAGCCATGGGCAGCAAGGGAGGGAAGCAATGCGATGGGACTGGGTTTCTATTCCCGGTCCCAGATGCATGGACATTGTTTTGTTTCTCACACTTTGTTTGACGTTAAGTGTGACCCCCTTCCCAGAGTTTGTTATTTTAGTTGTGGGGTTCACAGGTGCCTTCCCCCACAAAAAAAAGAATAATGCCATTTGCAGTATATCACACTGTATTAGCAGCATGATATATTGCTACAGCATAATGTCTTGTGATATTATGACCCCATGCCCATTTTATGAGCGGTGGAGGGGTACAAGTTCAAATTTTGGGGGGTGTGCAGGGTTGTATGTACAAATCTTTGGAGGGGTGACGGTACAAATATTGGGATGGGTGCAAGTACACATTTTAGGAGTGCTAATCCTTATGTGGGTGTACTCCCTCAAGACACTGGAATGGCAGCAGAAGTGATACAGTTGCTGAAACAAGATGATGGATGCCTCTTGTGGTACGTTTACAGAGTTGTATGTTCTTTCTGTTACCTTATAGTGTGTTTCTGATTGGTTTTGTTGCCTTGTACCATCCCGTGCTTGCATGTGTCATGTGTGAGTGTGTGTGTGTGTCTATGTGTGTGTGTGTGGGTGTGGAGGGGGGAGCCGGAGTTAGGGTTGAAAACCCTAATGCCACATTTCCTATTTTTTATCACTGTGGAATAACCCTAACTGTTGCATTAACGCAGTTGTTTTGCAAAGAATATACATACATATATATACATACTCATTACAAAGGAACGCAACCCAACAAAAGCACTAGACTACCAGGGAATATATACTACATTATACAAACATACTTTACTTATTGTTATAACAGGCAATCAGGGCTTGGGGGCACATTGGTGCACCCTCCAGTGAATTTCTAAGTACCATTAGACCAGCCTTTGGCTGGTCTAATAGTATTTAGACCACTGCCTCTGGGAGGGATTTGAAAATAGCAAGGTTGTGCATGTGATAGCCTGCATCTGCAGCCAGCCCCCAGCACCACACTGTAGTCCATTTTGTGGCACAAGGCTGGTGCATGCCCCCTTTGGGGAAATCAACATGTGTTTGATGCAAGCTGCTTTTGAGAATGGCTCCATGCACATTTTTCGATACAATCTGCTATTTGCGTCTTTTATCTTTGACAGCACCTTTCCTCATTCTAAGTTCTTTGGGAATTGGCCCACATGTTTTTTCTCACAAATATAATAGACATTTAATGGACTTTACAAAAGTCTTACTAAGGTTAATGTAAACTGCTATTATTTTTGTATCATTTTTTGACAAATAGAATGGAATAAACAATAATATAAACTGCAGAATTTTTCATTGTATGTGGAAAATGGGACAGAATGCCATAGATCTGACATGGGAGGAATCTCATGAAAGTACAGTCCAACCCCATTTATCTGATCCCCGATATTCTGGACCCCCTATCTAATGACTTGTCATTACATCCCCAACTGTAGTATTGACAGCAGAGTATAAGTGATTCAGTTCCATTGTTTCCCTCAACTTACTGCTATTTACAAGTGATTCAGTTTAATTGCAGTACTTAACAAGGCACAGGAAATCTGAAGGAAACTGAATCACCTGTAATCACCTGTAAATGGCTGTAAACAGGGATGGAGTTCTGAGCACATAAGGAAAGCTTTTCTTTGCAAAACTTTGCAAAGCCAATTACTGTAGCTCTCTGTACTGCAGAGATGTCAAGTCTTGTTTGCTG
This sequence comes from Neoceratodus forsteri, assembly GCA_016271365.2. Taxonomy (NCBI): domain Eukaryota; kingdom Metazoa; phylum Chordata; order Ceratodontiformes; family Ceratodontidae; genus Neoceratodus; species Neoceratodus forsteri. The sequence continues at coordinate 1,151,837,481 of CM028130.1, read as the reverse complement.
CAGTTACAAATGGGTCTCAGATCTTCTGTGTGCCTGAGAGATGTCGTCACTTGTAAAGGGCTGTAAATGGGGTCGGTTTTTATTTTATTTTTTTAACATGATGTGGAAAAAAGCTTTGTTTGCTGTAGTTATGGATGGGGCTCCAGGGAGAAGAGATCAAAACCCCTGATTAACCAAGACATGTTGTCACCTGTAAAGGGCTGTAAACGAGATAATTTTTTAACACGGTGAGAAAGCTTTGTTTACTGCAGTTACGGACAGGATTCCTGGGGAAGAGATCAAACCCTTTGTGTGCCACAGAGATGGCATCACTTGTAAAGGGCTGCAAATGGGGTCAGTTTTTATTTAATTTTTTTTTACATGATGAGAAAGCCTTGTTACAGATGGGGAACCACAGCGATGTCAAACTTTGTTTGCTGGGGTTACAGACAGGGCTCCTGGGAGAAGACATCAAAACCTCTTAGTGCCTTAGAGATGTTGTCTGGCTCCATATAGTGGACACCACCACATTGTACTGACCCTGTACATGCTGTAATGTCTTTATGTACAGCATTACACACAAAAGGTGAGTGACTCATCATACAATGCTATCTGTCTGACGTAACTTAGCATATGTGCTCCCATTTATCCAACCTCCCATTTATCCAAACTGATCGGATGCCCCCCAAGCAGTTCAGATAAACGGGGTTAGACTGTACATATAAATCATGACATTCTGGAGAATTCCAGTGGAAGTTGAGTTTTGCAGTTCTGCCAAGCACTACATGACACCGAAACTCAAAATGTGTGAACATGTTGAGCATTGGTCTTCAAAGTGTGACTCACATCCTTAACAGTGGAGACTCAAATTTAGATCCCTGAGAAAACTAATAGTTTGATTTGTGCAAAGTTTAATTGTAATTTATTTTCATAGATATAATGAATTACAGCTAACATGTTTGAGTTTACAATATGAGAAATCAATGCTTTCTATGGCACAGTTCATTTTCATGTGAGATACAGCAATTCTTAAAGATAAAACGATGACTGTCCCTCTTAATGTGGGGTACTAGAGGTGTGTGGTTATCTTATATTTTCTGTTAGATTATCATATTTCTTATTGACATGAAATTTGGTAAGATTAAAGCAGGTGATACGAGTTTATCCCATGAAACCTGTGGAGAATCTAGTTGTGTGGCATAGTTTTATACTACATTGATTGTAAGAGCTGGCGCTTTCGATTATCAGGTAAATTATATTCAGTGTGTGAGTGTATCCACAAGCTGTCCTAAAGATTGGTGAACCTGTAAGCTGTAAGAATCAGTCACCTTAAAGAGAATCAGCAGACTAAAAACACAGCACACTCCATGCCAAAATTCAGTGCTTTCTGTAGTTTCTTTCCTCACGCTTACCCTATACTTGGGAGGCAGTATAGCGCAATGGGTTAAGGCTCTGAGCTGCAGATCTGGAGACCTAGGTTTGAATCCCACAGCTGACTAGGTGAATACTGTATGATTCTCAGCAAGTCACTTAATTTTCTTGTGCTCCCAGGTCACATCTGGAAACAATCTTCGGCTTAGTGTGCTACTTCTAGTTAAACAGTGTTCCCTTTCCTATACTTGTTCTCTGCTCTCACTTTCCTGACTCTTCCTGTGAAAGCTTTTTTTTCCCATTTCCCTTTCTAACATTGTAACAGTTTTGTATTTATTATTATTATGATTATTGTTCTTAACAATATTATATTTGTTATTGGCAGGTCTTCCTTTTAACAGATGGTGAGGTGGGCAACACTACAGAGATTATCAGTGCTGTGAAGAAACACTCCAATACCCACCGGTGAGGGCTGAGACAGGAACCCAACAATGAAGGCAGTTGCTATTGCACTTGATTTCTTTCATTGTGTAACAAAAAAGATTATTGTGTACTCTATATTTAGCTCTTAAAACATTTTGTACAATTATGAGTTCAGGTTAACATCTATTTCAAACCAAAATTTACATACTTGATTGCCATATATATTGAAATTATTATATAGGTCTTGTGTTACATTTATGCCTTAAATATAAGTCACAATGGTATGCATTTATGAAAAAGACATACACAGAAAGCTGGAACAAAGAAAACCAAAGTCTACAATACATTACAAATGACTACCTGCTTGATAGTTCACTTTAGGTGGGAGGTAAACGTCCAATAGAGACCAGTTCTGCTTTTTGCTAGTATAACTCATTTCATGGAATGAAGCAATATGCTTGTTACAGTGGTAAGTTACCTAAAATACATTTAAGAGCTTCATTCAACACCTTCGGCCTCAGACTGATTATAGTTAAGGACATTTCATAATTAGATCCCTTTTGAAGAAGTTGATGAAGTTGTGGGATGTTTTTTATCTGTTTCCCTTTTTCAAGTAAAAGAAATAGGCCAATTTATTTATTTATTTGTGACTTTGGTAACCAGGTAGGTGCTCTGATCCGAGGGACTGTTTTCAGGTGTGACCCAGGCCACAAACAGTGGCACAGAGTTAAACATAAGCAACAATGCATATAACAGTAGACAGCCTGACAAGTAATAAAAGATCACAGTAGTGCACAAGATACAAGGTAACAAAATGCATGCAGTGGAGTCCCCCAGGATGAAATGCACATTTAACACACTCTGCAGGATGCCACTATAAATCCACATGACACGAGGTGAAAAAGTACATAAATCTGATGTGCATATACATAAAGAGATATATATATATATATATATATATATATATATATATATATGCATGAAATTGATATACAGCAAGTTGCATAGGAGATAATCAATGTTCCTCAGGAGTAGCATGAAAAGGATAAAGCAGGGCTAGTAGAGGGAAAGAGAGGGGAAGGGTTGGGAGAGGAAGGGGAATTGGAGGATTTACAAAGGGAGATGTATATGCACAAAACTCATGTGGTATGATCAGACAGAAAAATGAAGGACTACCTAGGAAAGCTGTGGCAGCAGGAAGTCACCAGGAGCCAGTCTTTGAGGCAAGATTTGAACTGGCAGTGGGTGTCAATGGAGCGGAGCTCAGCAGGCAGTTTATTCCACAGCATACGGGCTGCCACTGACATGGCTCTACCACCCATATTGTTGTATACCCTGGGAATATTCAGAGGGGGAATGCTGTTTGAGAGGAAGCTGTAGTATAAAATTTGAACCTTAAGGAGGGCTGCAAGGGGAGATTCCTGGCCAGTACGGATGGCGGAATCCACAATGCAGCAAGGAGCAAGGTTGAAGTGGCCTTGCAACGGATGCCCTCCTCTAATAGTTTAAATATACCAAAATTATGTTATTTGTAGTGCATTATTCCTGCCCACCATATCTTTCCTTAACCTGAGAAATTGTTTAACCAGCCAGTCTACTTATTAGGGCAGCAGTCCCCTACAGTACGTGCATATGTGTGTGTGTGTGTGTGTGTGTGTGTTGGATTCCTGTAACTACATTGTAACTGCAGGACACTTATGATTTACTGATATGTTGTATAGCTGTTTAATTACCCCAGATGCATGTAATTAAAGATTCACAACCCTGGAATTACACAGTAATAGACACTCAAAGTGGAACTCAATAAGGATTTTCTGCAATATTAATAAGGTGGACATCCAAGTTTTCACTTTTGTTTGGAAAAAAGTTAAACAGATCCACAACACTCAGTTACCTTTGCCTTGTCTATATACAGTGTGAAAAATATAGGCATCGACAGTGTCTATTTGATGTGACTAGGGACTATGCTTAAATCTTAGGACAGATAACTTTATTTATTTATTTTCAGTCTTGGTAACCGGGTAAGGCCCACGAAGCACAAGTGTCTGTTTTCAGGGGTGACCTAGGCAGTTAAGTGACTTGTTCTGAGTCGCACAGTATGTAAGTGGAGGTTGTGAGAATCAAACCCAGGTCTGGTCTGCTGGATGTACAAGCTCGTTCACAGCTCATTACTCTAACTCTAGGCTATACTGCCAGCCCAAGAGCCTAATAGAGATGGACTGACCCATTCATTATTTAGCCAGTAGAAAAGGGAAGGGACAGCATATTGTCTTTCATGCAAATGTTATAAAAACAACAATTTTCATTCAGTGTGAAAGGCAAACATACCTATATGGCCTGTATGCCACATGAAGTGTTACTGCAGTGGTGGAAAAAACATCAGGTGCTCCAGGTGAGAGATGAATCTCTGTGATCAACACAAAAAGAGAGTCTGAGAATAGTGGTAGTGGTGTTTGTGGTGGTGGTGGCTATGACACTGATGTAGCTTAAAGACTGTCTGATATGCAGTACAGCAGTTAAGTCTACTGAGGAAGAAATCATTGAAAGAGATGGTGATGAATACTGGCAAGAATGAGAGATCCAGTAAAAGGAAAAAAAGACAAGGTGATTGGGATGGTAAAAAAAAACAAAGAAAATGTAAGGAATTGCAAACCCAATGGGCTCATTTGAATGGGTCCCTTTGAATACACCAAATAGCACTCCGGCACTATTCATTCTGGCGTTGCGTGAATCCATGGTGCTGGAGAGGGGGTACCACAAATGGCAGGAAATGGGAAAAATGAATGTCAACTGAGGCTCCTAGTTTGCTTTTCTCCAAATAAACAGACTATAATAAGCAGTCCTTTACAGTATGACTGTTCTTTGAAGTGGACAAACCAGTGTCTTTAGATGTTGCCTTCTCTAAATTAACATTCCACAGGGATCCATACCAGGCCCTCACTTTTCTCACTAACTATCCTCACTACACCAGTCAGCAGCATTGAAGGTGCTCATAGCTGGAGCACCCTTCTGCTCTTGAAAGCTACTCCACATCAAGCAGTCCAGAGCATTGCAGTGTGGAGCTTGAAGGGACACACCGCAAAGGGCTATGATGAGGGCTGGAAAAAAGTACTGAGCCACAGCCTCCCCATTTTGACTCACCTCCAGCAGGACTTTGGGACTGGGACAAAGGGGTCCCAAAGAGACTTGTTTTCCCCTCCAGTCAGAAGCAATGACTTCTGCAGTGCACTAAACAGTGGCATCAATGGCACTTGTGGGTGGAACATCAGAAGTGCTCAGGAGCTTTAAATCCCTTTTCAAGCCTCAGTGCTCATGACTGACAGTGGCTGCCATTCCAGTGGGGTCATAAAGACTGAAAAGAACTACTGAGTCAAAGCCTTTTTAAATTCAAGTTGCTGACAGTAGGACTTTTAGCCAGAACTGGATCATAATGTTGCACACTTAATAGAGTACGACATTATGGTTAACCCGTTACAGCTCTGCACCAGTGAGCGAATAGTGCAATACCATGTATACTGCTGTATGCGGTATTGCACCATTCTCACTCTCTCAGGCAGAGGATAAGACCTCTGCTAGAAATGGGTTCCACTGACCAGCTGCTGTGGCTCAACAGACTGAGCCACAGCAGCAGGGAACTCAGGCAGTGCTTCTGGAACTGGGTTTGATTCCTGGTCTCAAAAACTTGTATTTTTTTTAAACTTTGTGCACTCCCTGACTTGAACCCCCCCCTGGAGTTGAGAATCTACATTGGGTGGGGCTCAGGGGGGGGGCACTAGCGCCCCATACCAGGGCGGGTGTGGGGGGCACCACCCCCACAGAAAAAAGAGATCTGCCACTTGGCAAGAATCGTGCTGTATTGGCAGTGTGATTTTGCCTTGCAGCATAATGTCCTGCAACATTATGACCCCATGCCCTTTTAGACTGGGGAAAAGGGTTGTCCAAGAGACTTGTCATCCCATCCAATTTGCACCAGTGACTACTGCAGTGCACCAGTCAGCAGCAATGACAGCACTTGTATGCAGAACATCAGCAGTGCCCAGAAGCTTTAAATCCCTAACAAAGTCTCAGTGCTCACAATCAGTGGTGGTGGCCATTCTGGGGGGGGGGGTCATGATGGCTGGTAAAATCTATTAAACCACAGCATTCCCCCTTCAACTTGCCACCAGCAGGACTTTTGCACTGGGACAAAGTGGTCCCAAAGAGACTTTTCTACCCCTCCAATTAGCACCAGTGACTTCTGCAGTGCACCAGTTGGCAGCATTGATGGTACTTAAAGGTAAAACATCAGCAGTGTGCCCAAGAGTGTGCCAAGCAAGTGCCCAGGAGCTGCAGATCCTTCACCAAGCCTCCGCACTCATGATCGGTGGCATGGGCAGTCATTCCAGAAGGGTCTTGAGGGTTGGAAAGAACTTCTGAGTCACAATCCTCCCCCCTTCAACTCGCCTCCAGCTGGACTTTTGGACTGGGACAAAGGAGACTTGTCCTCCCTTCCAATCTGTGCCAGTGACTTCTATAGCACATCAGTTGGCAACATTGAAGGTGCTCATAGGCAGAGCCTTTTTCTCCTCTTTAAAGCTACTCCACATCAAGGGGTCCAGAGTGCTGCAGTCCAGAGCATGGAGGGCTACACAGCAAAGGGCAAAAATGGAAGTCCACCAATCGGATTCAGCCAGAGGAGGCAGCTGGCAGTCAAAAATGCTGCTCTGTACTGTAACCCCTTGTTAACAACTGTGGTTACTGACAGTGTTCAAACTCAACTTGTCTAGCTTCAGTTCAGTGTGTAATGTTTGTGAAATATTTCATTACTCAGCTCTATAATGTGTTGCCATACTGAAGTAATGTTGTCTGACAGAAAACACTAAACAAGTAGCACTGCTTTGTGCCTGGGAGATTGGGAGTACTACTAAGGTCCAAGGTACTCCCTATCTGGAGTCTGCCTACATATCCACTGTTAATCACAGCACCGGTAGTGCAACCTAGTACTGTACCTGGTGAAATTAAAATTCAAACTTTATTAATTTTAAACATATAGCATGATATGGGACAAGCAATAACACAACTGTAATACTTACATCAGTTTTACAAATTGTCATGCCCCCCCAACCCCCCATTCTCTGGCTTCACACTATACACCTTAGGGTACCCAATAAAATATAAATACATCCCAGTTATCCCAAGACTCAATTTCCTGGGGCAAGAAGACTACAAACCCTGACTGCCCCTTACCAAGAGGTGATGTTGTAGTGTATATAGTTAGTGAAATCCATCCCATAAATTTTTGTATCTAGCCAGAGACCCCCATAAGCTGGTTCACATCTGCTCAATTCTATGATTAAACAGTAGGCCCTGGAGCCACTCTGTATAAGATATACAGCAGTATTCCCATCATCCCAATGCCACAATACCAATTTCTTCAAGGTCAGTGATACCATAGCCATGTGATATCTGTGAGACTTCACTGGGATTGAGGAGAAGAGGCCAAGGACACACATTTCTGGGGTAAATAGGTCCTCTAACTCCAGTAAAGGATCTGATTTAGCTTTAATCGTACTCCATATACCTTTAATGAGGAGGCAGTCCCAAAATACGCATAAGAGGGTACCCTCATGCTGCTTACATCTGGTACAAAGCAAGGAGGGAGTGTATTTCATCCTGTGTAATTTCACAGGTGACCAATACATGTCATTAATAATTTGATATTGAGTCAGACGTAACCTATTTTGTGGGATATATATGTGAAGATCCTTCCAGATTGCTTCCCATTTACTGTTATAAAGAGGAAAAGCCATGGATCAATATTTTGGGTCTTTATATTGTGCATCTAAGGAAGTGGGGACTAACAGGGCATACAAGAGGGAGACAGCATGAGGCTTCCCACAAATCTGGCCCCAAAAGGCTTCCCAGTTCTTGTCCCTACTTGACATCTTCCTATTTTTACATGTTTGCACCACCAAATGGTGTAATTGGAACACATGGAAAACCTGAGATCGAGGAATATGAAATTTTCTCATTATCTCTTCTGAGGTTATACAGTGGTCATCTTTGAGAAAGTCACCTATATTAGCAGCTGCGATCTGAGGGATCCAGTTATCTGGAATTTGCTTCCCCCCTGTTTTTAAATTGGTGTTTCCCATTATTGGTTGAAAGACACTCCTGGTGTTAAGCCCCAAAAAAGAGCAGAGTTGAGAGTGTATTCATAATGAGGTAATTATTAATGGGGGAACCAGAGCCCTTGGCAAGACTGGGAGAGATATACATTGTAGCATTTGGATTCATCCCTATTTGGGAGATAAGTTCCCATTCTAATAATACCCAATCCGGTAGATACAGATCTGGGTCCGTCTGGGTCCCAGGACCTACCCACCTCAGAAATTTATTCAGATGACTTGCCAGTAATAGATTACGAAATGCAGTAATCTCAGGCCACCAAAATGTTTAGATGCTGCAAGTTTGTTGTAGGCTCCATGGGAAGCTTTTCCTTTCCATTGGAAGGCAGATATAATGGAATGTACTTTTTTAAACCAGGCCAGGGGTATCCAGACATTCAACATACACAGGATAAAACAACCTCAGGAGAACATTCATTTTTATCAAATTAATTTGACCCCATAAAGAAATAGGTAGGAAGTGCCATCACCCCAAGTCTTGTTGAATTGTTAACAGAGAATTCAGATTTAGAGATATCAGTTGTGCTTTCCCACATGTGCTTTCCCACAAGTTAAGAAGAGTCCTAAATACTTTATTCTCTTAGGACACCATTGTAGCCCCATTTCTTCAGTGATACCCTTCGACACTCTGTTGTTCAAGGGGAAAACTGTGGTTTTACTTGGATTTATTTTATGGTTAGACATTGTACTAAACCCCTGTATTACAGATAAAACCACCAGTATCGACTGGCTGGATTGTCGTAGGTGTAAGAGAACATCATCTATGTACATGAATAGCTTGAACTCATATGAGCCCACTATCACTCCTTGCATGTTCTCTCAACAAAGATAACAAGGGTTTAATATAGACATTAAATAAAAGGAGACAAGGGACACCCATGGCGAGTGCCCGAATAGAGGGTAAAGCAATTTGAGAGTATCCCATTGCAGTAAATGCATGCTTGTGGGTTCCAGTATAGGGTGGAAACCCAGTCAATGAACTTAGCAGGAAAGCCAAACCATGCCATAGTGCAGAAAAGAAACTGCCAGTCAACATGATCGAATGCCTTCTCCACATCCAGCGACATCAGAGCAGCCGGCAACTCTGAGTCCCTGGACACGGAGAAGACATGCGCCAGCTTCCTGAAATGGTCTGAGGAGTTCCTTCCTGACATAAAACCCACTTGGTCTTGGTGAATAAGCCGGGGTAACACCAAGCTGAGTCCACCCACTAGTAGCTTTGACAATATTTTGGCATCACAGTTAAGCAATGATATAGGCCTATAACTTAACACCTGTTCTGGATTTTTCTCAGGTTAGTGGAGTACTATTATGATTGCTTCAAAAAGTGTGGGATCTATAGGGTTGGCATTAAGGATCCTCTTCAATACCCTCTTTAACCACAGGGAAAGCCATTTACTAAATTTTTATAAATGTTGGTGAAAGAGCCATCTGGGCCGGGAGTCTTGTCCAAGGCAAGGGATGAGATTGCTGCAGTTATCTCCTTTTCAGTTATGGGGACAGTCAGTCATTCACCTTCTAGAGGTGGTAAAGATGGGAGGGTATGGAATTTAGATAATCTTGGACCATCTGCCAATCAGGTAGATTATTCATGGGTCTGTACAGTGTTTTATAGTATTTAGCCAATGCCTTGTCTTGAAGGGAAAGAGAGAGAGACCAGTCCACCTGAGAGCAAATCCTCTTGATCAGTCTGGAGGATTCAACTTTCTTGAGTTGCAGGGCTAGTAAACGCTCTGCCTTCTTCCCTTGGTCAACATACTTTGAATCATTTTTTAAGATGGCATTATCCACCTTCTCCCTGAGAAGGCTGGCATACTGGTCCTTAAGACTTATCAATCATGTTTGCTCCAAAGCCTGGTTAGATGAGGAAGATGGGCCCTCTAGCATGCAGATCTCTGTTAGCAGCTCTAATGCTTTGCATTCCCTCTGTTTCTTCCACTCTGAAGTCATCTTGATTAGTTCCCCCCTTAAAACACATTTTAATGCACCCCATTCCAGGTCAGGGTGGTCAGTGGAATGCAGGTTTGTACTTGTATAGGATTTGATTATTTGCAAGATTTTATCTGTAATGGATGTGTCCTTTAATAGCTGACTGTTCAGTTTCCACACTGAATCTTTGGAGAGATCTGCCTGAAACGTCATTGAACAGCTGGATACTGAGTGATCCAACACAATCCCTGGTTCTATAGTAACATCCATTAATCCCCCTAATAGGACTTGACTCATTAAAAAATAATCGATTCTGGAGTGGGTTTTGTGTACATTAGATATGAATGTGAACTCCCTGGCCTTGGGGTGAAGGATTCTCCAGGGGTTGCAGAAACCCAAGTGGTCTACCAAATCTCTGATGGCCCTTTGTGCCAGAGAGAGACCCCTCTTGATGGAGCCTGATCTATTTAAATCCAGGGAGAAGAGGAGATTCCAATCCCCACCAAGAATAATCGGGTATCCCACAAATGGAGCTAAGATCTGTAGCAGTTCCATGAAAAAGGCTGGGGAGTCCACGTTCGGGCCATACACACTACCCATCACCATGCTGGACCTATCAAGACTCCCCTTTACTAGTATGTACCTCCCATTTGGGTCACTCACCACTTGTTCACAGGTAAATGGAACACTTAACGCAATCAAAATAGTGACTCCCCTGCTTTGGGTGCTGTCCCCCACACTATAAGTCTGTCCCACAAATTGGCAGTGGAAGAGTACGGCTTCCCTCTCCAAGAGGCGGGTTTCTTGAAGCATTGAGATGTCACATTTTAAGTGCTGTCGGTGCTTCAGCACCTGATATTGTTTATTTTTATTTTGAGCCCTGTGTACATTCCAAGTGCAAAACCTTTTAGGGGTGACCATTACCTCCATGAAAGTCAGGGTAAGCCTGTGAAGTACCTGTGTCAGAAGCAACAGTTGAAACCCAGTGTCCCCGGTATGAAGCAAGAGCACCCGACCTTCACAAAATCCCGCTTCTCCCCCTCTCTCTACTGTCCCCCCCACATCCACCCAGAAGTCTCCCTAGCCACCCCAAAAACAGTTGTCATGTAGATCCCATGTAACGTACTATACCCCACCCCCATTACTGTTACGTACAGGGTGCACTTTCCATCACAGCATTATACCTTGCCCCCTCCTGCCCAACCACCATAACATCTGGGTGTAATAGACAAACTTAGTACTGAGGGATTTGCTCCTCCCTCCCAGAGAGATCTGACCAGCAGGGGGAGAGATAAACTCTTTCAGACTGCAGGGGTTCATCCAAGTTGAAGATAATCACATGACCCTAAGGGGGCACCAGACGCAGCCCCCGGCCCCCGTGTACGGATCACTGAGTGCCCCCTTGCTATTACCCGTGCCCATTAGGGCTGAAAAGTCAGAATTTCTGGGAAGGTAACCTGAGGTCCAGTGTGCACCCTGCAGCTGGAGACCCCATCCAACATACCGGCATACTACCATGCTCCCCAATCACCATGGGTGGGGACTGCTTTGATGGTGAACATAGAAGTTATCCCTTGAACCGGTAAGCAGCCTAAATGTGATACCCTCCAAGGGGAGAAGGATGAAGGAGGGGGAAAAAAACTACAAAATTCCCTGCAGAGAGAATCCCCAATAAAATGCTAGCTGATGCAAACCTCAGTGTCCAAACCCTTGTGGACCACCAGAAATCTACCCCACCAAACAATACCAGTCACATGAAACTGCTTAAATGTAGCAGAAATAAAAAAAAAAATAGGACTTCTCAGGGAAGGGAGGTTACAACAGTGAACAAGCTGCATAATAGTCCTTCAAGGTTTCAGGATGTGACTACAGGCTTCTGCGCTAACTCCAGGACATCACCCACTATCCATACTTGCAGCAGAACAGACTAGGAACACAGTCACACAACCCCACAATCCTCCAGCTTACGAGAGTGTCCTGAGGAGGTGCAAGGAAGGGAAGTCAATATGCCAACATAGGTAGTTCCATATGCACATATTCACAAATGCAGGGGTGAAAGCATGCTGTACTCCCAAGGGCCTCCCTGAGGAGAGATCAGCCATCTCAGAAAAAATCTGGCAATGCCTTTTTGAGAGTCTCCTCTGCCATCTTGTGGTCTTCAAAAGAGCTTCATTTCCCATCCTAGGAGAATTGTAAAATCACTGGGTACATTATTTGGAAATGAATATTAGCTGCCAACAGCTTCGTGACCATTTTATGGAAGGTCGCTTTTCTCTGTCGGACCGTAAGTGGGAGGTCCTGGTCTACCCAGATAGGCTTCCCTTCCCACAACACTTCCTTGATTTCCCTTAGTTTAGTCAGAAAGTGTTGGCATACTTGATAGCTGAAAAATTTAAAAATAAATGTCCAAGGTTGGGCTCCAGGTAGGGGCACTGGCCTCAGGGCACGGTGTGCCCTCTCAATGATATAAGCTGAGCTGAACAGTGAGGGCCCTACCATCTTCTCTATGAATTTTTGCACAAATACCACCGCATTGATCCCTTCTCCTTTTTCAGGAAGTCCAAATACCACTACATTATTTCTGCAGCTTCTTCCTTCAAGGTTCTCAATTTTGGCCTCTAGTTTGTGGATCTTTTGCTTGGTCTCCACAATAGCTGGGTTGATTTTATCCAGTCTGTGTTCCACAGATATCACCCTGGCCTCACAATCACTGGTACGTTTGGCTAGGTCTTCAACCGCAGTTGAGATGTTCTTTACATCTTTCAGGGATCTACTTTCTTCCCTGAAGGAGCAGAACTCCTCTAAAAACTTCTTGAGTGTTAGCAAAGTTGACTCCTGAGGGCCTCCTGAGGGTTTCCCAGTGAAGCCCACCTGTGCCTTTGGTTTCTTTGGGGTCTTCTCTGGCATAGTCGGTGGTATGTGACGTGGAGGGGCAGCTCTCATCTCCACTTCCATTTGTGAACTGAATGTACCCTAAATCCCAGGATATGAGTCAGGTAAGGCCTGACTTTCCATTGAATTCCAACCAGCTTTGCAAATAATAAAAGTGAATGGTATATTTATGGCAAGACAGGAGAGGTAAGCAGGAGCTCAATCTAGCACTTCTGACATGAAAGCTGCATCACATGATCTCCGTACTTGGTGAAATTAATTTCTTACAACATGACCTGACTTTGAAATGGAACTTTAAGCTTCAAACACCTCACCTGCCTTTATTATAGTCTTGGCACCTCCCTATCTGAGGTCTGTCCTAGTGTGGCTATAGCAAATACTGTATTATGCTGCCTTAATGACAGTCACTGTATGTTAAGTGCTGCTGCTACATTATCATCCATGCTTCTTCTCATCTGAGTTCTGCCTTTATTTTGGTAGGTATGCAGGCAGTGACCACAGCTATAGTCCTAATCTGATTGCATACTTATGCTGCCCTTACTTGATTGTAAACGTATCCTACTGTCAGGCTGTTAGATTTAACTGCTGCCAATACTATAGCCCCCCCCCATTCTGCATTCCCTTTCTTGGCACTAGCTGCAGAAGACACATCCGGTCTAGAAGCCCCTGCACCACAGGTTTTCATCCTGAGCTGTCTCATATTCATCTTTAGGAATCCTCTTGGGCTTGGCCTCCTAGTGTATAATCATGGCTTCTAAGGCTCTGTGCCATGGCCTATTCTACTGCATATTATTTTTAGTCCTTGACTACTTATCCATTGTGCTGGTATGAACCTCAGGGCAAATTCCACATACTTATGGATCAAAACATTAGTATTGAATTGCCCCCAATCAGTGAAACCTATTCTTGCTGGGACATTATTACAGCTCTTCCTTGCCTTCAGTAATGATATCCACATCCTTAAAATCATTCATTTCCTTATAGCTGACTAGGGTAACATGGAAAGCAACCTTGTCCCAAATGCAGCCACACCCCTAGCTAGCAACAACATCTGGCTACGCCTTAAAGGCCTCAGACTGATCAACCTCAGAATCCATAGCCTAGTCCCCAAAATGGAGGAGCCTAAAGTCCTTGCCTCAGAGCATATCCCAAACATACTAGCTACCCCTGAGAGCAGGTTAAAAGCATGCAACAATAATTCTGAAACAGCTTTACCAAATTATATAATTCACCACAAGTATAGAGTAGGATACAGGGGTAGGGGTGTCTTACTTTATGACAAGTCAGACATAGATACTGAGATTCCCATCCCCAGCTATGTACTCATGACTGACTGTAATGGTTATTATTACAGTTAAACTAGGGCACCAAGAAAAGAAATGTATGCTGTGTGTAGAGTACATCTAAAGTAGCCCTTGAGGGTTTCAAGGGTGTAGTGCTTATAGCATCTACCCTTGACAGTACCAAAGTAATCATACTAAGTAGTTTTAACTTAAATTGGTGAACTAATACTGCTTTATACAGAGATGTTCTGGATGATTACAGTCTCAAAAAATCCTGAGTCCCCCTACTAGATGTAAATGGAAATCAGGAAACCATACCCTCATCAATCGGATTTTAACCAGGAATACCAATACAGTTAGGCTCTCCATCCACCTGTTGGACTCCAACAGTGACCAGTCTGTTAATTTCTGCTTCTGGCACAATAACTTGGTTTGAAACTCTGTCTTAAAGGCCTTACTCCAGGCATTTTTAACCAATCTCTCTTGCACAGACTGGTCCTTCATGGATGTTATTACTAAAGCTATTTGCTCACTGGACTTCTTTATCACTTAATTTAGGAAGCTGCTTGATAGACATGCCTCTGTAACCAGGCACAGAGGCAAAAACCTAAATTGAAATTGGTTAGCTGGGGATCTCTTCAAGTTAATAAAAACTAGAGGTAAAGTCAGGTATATGTAAAAAGACTGAATCAATTGGGAAGCCCAGGGGCATCTGATAAGCATGTGTAAGAATGAACTCTACTTAGCCAAAAGACTGTATTTCAAGAGCAACAAACAGCTAGCTAAAGTGACCCCCCAAAATTCTGGACCTGTATCTACAACCTAATCAGCCCCAGAACCACTGAGGCTTATATGAACATTGAAGCTAGGGCACCAGGTGTTCAGGTACAAAAATGGTAGCAAACATGCTCAATGAACATTTCTGAAAACCGCTGCCAATGGGGAGACCCATAATGATGTACGCAGGCTGAATTTGGAGACACCCTCTTATGTTTCTATTTAAAAAGGTTACAGTTGGAGTCTATAAACTCTTGGCCTATTTAAATACTGACAAATGTGCTGGTGGTGATGGATTGCCCCACAAATTGCTCAAATGAGACATGCTACAGATTGCCCTCCCGACTGCTGAAATATTTAATCTTTTATGTGAAGCCAAAATGTTCTCAATATTTGGAAAATAGCCACAGTACTACCTTTGTTTAAAAAAGGCAAAACCCCAGCTCTGGACAATTATAAGCCCATATGTATCCTTTCAGTCCTAGTTGAAGTCCAGGAGAGGATTGTCTGCAACCAACTCACTACCTACTTAGACCGACACAAGTTCCTCAGTGAGGAGCAGCGTGGCTTTAAAAAAGATTACATGACCTGAACTGCACTGATCAGTTTTACAGATACTATGCACCAAGCAGTGGACAAAGGCGTATTGACTGGAGCCATGTTCCTGGACCTGACCAAAGCTTTTGACCTGGTAGACAACAGTCTACTCTTAAAAATACTTGACTGTCTGGGTCTGGACCCCTCATCAACAGCTTAATCTGGTTCAAGGTCAGTTGGCATTCATCTGTATCTCCCTCCCCCTGGTCGTGCCTGAAAATAGGTAGGATTTGTCTAGTGCACCTACCCGGTCAACAAAAGCTAAAATAAAAAAAAATTAAAAAAAATTAACACAGAGGTACTCTAGTGACCTGCAAAACTGGTAAAAAAACAGTCAGCTAAACAAAGTCACCTCTAGAGCTGTTACTATCACTTCTGGTGTCCCACAGGGTTTAATATTCAGACCCCTGTTATTGACAACCTTCATTAATGACTTACACTGGACATGCACATCTGCTAAAACTCTACCTTATGCAGATGATGCAGTTACCTATTTTCTGGGGAAGGACATGGCTGAAATAAACAAATCCCTCAAGCTCAACTTCTATTCCTTGCATCAGCAGTGCATCAAAGAAAGATTAGCCCTAAATGTTTCCCAAACAAAAGCCATACTCCCTGGCTCAGCCGATAAAAATCAAAAGTCACTCTCAGGACCTCAGTATCTCTACTTTGGAGAGCACCCAACCTGAATCGGTAAATTAATTGAAATATCTGGGCATAACTCTTGATCCCGGCCAGACCATTCAGAGCCACATAAAAAACACCTTTAAGTCTGTCCACCAGAAACTGGGGCTTCTATTCCACATTCAGAGGTTCTTCACAGTGGACACTAGATTTGCACAAAGCAATTTCCTTCCATTAAAAGACTATGAAGTAATTGTGGTAAGGCTGATAAATTTAGGCATTAATATTTGTAGTCTGCTTGCTAGGATTTTAGCTAAAATTTTGTAATTGAAGTTTAAAAGTGATATTTGCTTATAGTGTAGTGGACAGATCAGAGTACTTGGTGCTTGTGATGGTGTGGGATAAAACAGACACAACAAACCAGAAGTCAGGTGCATAAAAATGCAAATGTGCATTATTTTATTCAAATCAGAAAATAAAAAAGTAAAAACTAAACATACAGAAAGCAAAAGGTTATTCAATGTCCAGTATCTAGTAAAATTTCTAATCTCAAAAATTCCTGAGGCTTACTGTAGCTTCAGCCTTTGCAAATAAAACAATGTGGAAACAAGAACATACTTCTAAGTAAGTAAATAAATAGTATTTGATCAGTCAAATACCATTACAATAGAATAAAAACAAGATCACACATCATGTTGTAAATGGGGATTTAATTCTCCAAAAAATCAACCTGTATAAAAATAAACTTTTAAACAAACAAACAAACAACATCAATATACAAAAATAAAAACAGTTAAAACAAATAAATTGTATGTGGACATCTTAATGCAGCTATCATTACAAAATTGTCTGTCCTCTGTAAAAGAATGTGCAACAGTGCAGTACATAAATACAAATGACCATGTTGACAATGTGATTTCAGAGAGTAAAACAACATCTTCCTAACTCACTTAATCTATAAAGATGACCAAAATCAATTGATTTACTCATACTTCATTCTAATTGCTGTAATGGCCTCAAGATGCCTTACCAATTTATATATTATGTGTTTGTAATTTGATGTAAAAAATATATTCAGTAACGAGGGCTGATCCGATGTCACCATTTCCTGCAGCAGTGGCTTTAACCATCTCTTTCTGGGCTTTTTATATCAGTGGCATATAAAAATGACATGGAAGAGATCCTCCACATTCTTACCAGTGCAGGAACAGTGAACAGAGCTGCATTCTGTTTCTTTACTGTATCTGGCAGACAAAACTTTACTAGGAAATAGCTCTAGTCTAAACTTCATAAGAAGCTGTCTGTGTTTTGGATTAATTAGAACATCTAAATAGTCCCTGTAATGAAATGTAATGTCATTTTGCCTAATACGGGGAACTATTTTAAGATTTGAAATAGTATCCAAGTCCAACCATTTAAAATGATTCCTGATTTTTTTGTGAAACGTATGATTTATATTTGATTATTTGTAATTTTTTTATCGATATAACCCATAAAAAGACAGCCCTACCTTTTCAGAATTATATACAAACCAGTCAGCCATTTTGAGTTTTTACAACCAGTTTCATCCCAAACATACTTTTCTTTTAATGTGAGGGCTTGACTTCTATTCTGATCTAATGTAAGTAACTTTAGCCAGTAATTTACATTCCTAATTTGAGCATATGTGGGTAAAGAAACTAGCCCTATTTCAGCCCTAATTAGTGCAGCAGGGATACAATTGTTTAAACCTTGAGTTTGCCCCAAAAGCTTATTAAGACCATTGCATTAGACCAATTCCTATCGATTCTCATCCCCCTGCAGGATAAGCATGCTTCCCTCACAAAAAGAAGGGTGAGGGGCACAGTCACCAAGTGGCTGCATGGTGGACTACTTGCTCTCATGAAGCAGAGAAACAAGTGTTGGATCAACTACAAAATTTCTGGCAACCCGCTTGTTCACCTTGAATATCGGCGACTCCGGAACTCTTGCAATGCTGCTATACACACCGCCAAGAGTGAATTCTGTAAATCGGCTTTGCTTAATTTGGCCTACAACCCCTGGAGTTTCTGGAAAAACACCAAAAGTATGGTGGGTGTGTCCGCCACGCACTCGGCCGCTGACATGAACATAGAGCGGGCCAACTGCTACAACCCACTGACTATCGCCTCTGCATTCAACCGCCTGTTTTCAGAATTGCCGGCCACCCCTCACCTCCCTTCCACCTCCATGGAGCCTCAGGGCCACCCCCCCTTCACCCGGCCTCCTTTTTACCTGAGGCAAGTCTCTGCCGGGGAAACTAAAACTCTTCTCGCTGGGCTCCCACACCACTCAGGAGCTGGCTATGATCACCTTGAGCCTAAGCTTCTGAGCCTTGGGGCGCCCTACCTTGCTTGGCTGATTACCCACATATTTAACTCTTTCCTCACCTCTGGAATCATACCTGATATATGGAAGGTGGGCAAGGTTGTCCCGGTGTTCAAGCAGGGTGACCCCAAGGAGTTAAATAACTACCGCCCCATTGCCATTCTCCCTGCTACCAGCAAGCTGCTTGAAAAAGCTGTGGCTGACAAATCTCCCATTACCTGCAGGAGTATGTCATTCTCTCCTCTGCCCAGCATGGCTTCAGGAAGGGGCATAGCATGACCACTGTTCTCGCTGTGGTCACCTCCCAAGTCAGAGCTGCCACAGATGCTGGAAAACTGACTGAGGCCATCTTTGTTGACCCCTCTAAGGCCTTCGACTGAGTTGACCATAGTCTCCTTATCTCCACCCTCCTTGGGCAAGGTTTCTCCCCCCAAGCTCTTGACTGGTTCACCAGCTATCTCGGGGGGAAACAACAATACACCTGCTTTAACCGTGCTCTTTCAGGCCTCTCCCCAGTTAGTTGTGGTGTACCCCAGGGGTCCGTTCTTGGTCCCATTCTGTTCTTCCTCTATGTAAATTAACTCCCTTCAGTCACAACCCTCGGGTCTGCTACGTTATATGTGGATGATCTGGTATTACTATCTAGCGCTTCGAACCTTGGTACCATCAACTCCCAACTCAACTCCGACTTTGGGCGTATCCTAAACTGGCTTGAGGGACGCAAGCTTACCATAAATCTAGCCAAAACTCATGCCATGTTATTTGGGTTGGCAGCCAAAATCGCTTCTTACCCCTCCCCTCTTGCTCTAAATGGTGGGAACGGCACTCTCTTGTCCGTCCTGAACTCTGCAAGGTACCTAGGAGTGACCCTTGACCCCCAGCTTGATTTCGCTGAGCATCTCTGGAGTATTTGCAAAGCATCAAACAGTAAGCTTGGCCTTGCCTACAGGGCCAAGGACTGCATCACCCCAGCGGCTCGGCTCGTCATAGCCAGGAGGATCCTCCTACCTATGCTCTGCTACGGGTTTGTTGGCTTCGCGCCCATCCCGAATGCCTCCCTAACAAAATGGGACATGGCTTATGACAACGTCTGTCGATTTGCCCTCTCCACCCATTGCCTTACGCATCAGTGTGCCCTCTATTCCCGGCTGGAGTGGCTTCCCCCTGATAAACACTGAGCTTTGTCTTTGGTAGCTTTGTGGACAACATAGTCTGTATGGCTTGTCCCCCTGCACTTGCCCTTCCCCTCCAACACTGCACACCGGCTTATCTGCTTAGGTCAGCTCGACTCTCACCTGCAAAGTCCCCAGGACCTGCTCCCACACTGGGGATCGGGCCTTCTCTGCCTATGCCCCCATATTCTGGAACTCCCTCCCTGCTCCAGTTCAAGCGGCCCCATCCCATTCCAGCTTCAAAACATCCCTCTGGAACTTCCTCAATAGGGCCTCCACCTGTCCTTGTGGAAACGTGCCACCCCCGGCTGCCTGTCTCCTCTTCCACCCCATCGGTTTTCGGCCTCAACCACTTCTCCGCCCCTGCACTTATTTGCTCTTGTGACCACCCTACTCCCCACCCTCAAGCAGTTCTTGACCCCTACTGCTCCCTTCCGGTCAGCACGCACCTTTCCACCCCCCCACGCTGTCTGGGATCCCCTCCCCTTCTTGTTCCCCTTCTTGCTCTCTTCTTCGGGGCTCCTGTAGGTCCCTTCACTATTCCCTGACCTGCCCACCAGGGCCTGACACTAGTACGGGCAGTACTTCCCTGCTGCTCATGCTTGCCTTGCCATGGTGGTCTTCCAGGTTGGGTTCCTCACCTTCTTGCTACGCTACCCTCTGCAAAATCTTGCCACCCCTTGCTCATTTTTCCTGACCGCCACGTGGGGAGTCAGCAGATTCTGCCCCTCCCTTCCTCTTACCCCCTGTTACTTGTTGCTCCCGCACCCTGCCACAATTGTGAACTTATGTATAAATGAGCCTGTAGTTGTATTCTCGTTTGTTGCTCTGACCATGTACTATTGTCTATATGCTGTTACCCTGGCCCCACCTGTGTGTGGGTGTGACTGTTCTTTTGTCCATTCAATGTCCTGGGTACTGTTTTCCATTTGGTCCACTTGTAGTTGTGGGCCTGTATGCTACCCTGTATTTGTACCATGTTTCTCTGTACTGTAACCTCCCGGGTCACTCCTGAAAATAGGCACTCGTTGTCTAGTGTGCTTACCTGGTTAACAAAAACAAATAAATAATAAATAAATAAGAGGAGTTTCTATCATACCATAATTAACCAATACCTAGATTTCATAATGGTATAATGCTTGTGCATAATACTTAGATTTGGCTACTGTAATCAATGGCTTAACAGAATTGCCCCCATATTAGCAGTTGAAGGACTTAAGAGAATTTGCTGTTTGATTTAATTTAGGGAGAAAGGTATCAATATGCTTAGCCCATTTCCCATCATTTGTAAAAGCAAGTCTAAATAAGGATACCATTTTACTGTATTAAGTCTTTTTTCCTTAAGCTCCAAGATCTGATTAGTTTGTTTTAACCCATTATCATGATTTAATTTTATTCACATTGACACTCAGGTTATGTCTACCTGCATAATCATCTAAAGTTTAAAGTTTACCCTGAAATCCCTTTTCAGATAAAGACAGCAAAACAAGAAAATCAGAATATGCTAATACTGGGCACAATTTACCTATAATTTCGGGAGAATCTGTTACTGACCTATTTAAGGTAATTAACAAATTATTCATATAGATGCAAAACAAAGTGGGGTCCAGAACGCATCCTTGTCTGACACCACAATTGGTAGAAAAGGTTGAAAAGGTTGAAGAAAATTATCCAGATGCCCCTAGTCTAACCTGCATTCAGGTATTATGATAAAGTTTGCTTATAACAGCAATAATTTCTTTAGAGATGCCCCAATCCCTTATTATTTTTTCCATAATATACTATGAGAGACAGAATCAAAAGCAGAGCTAAAATCAATGAATGCCAAATAAACTTTCTGTTTACGCAGATTAACGTATTTTTCATAAAAGTGTGACAAGCAAAGCAGTTATCCACCGTACCATAATTAGTCCAAAAGCCTGCTTGAAATTCCAATAAGTTCCCCAATGCATTTATTTCCTCCAATAATTTGGCTAATACTATTTTGGAGTAAATCTTGCAACAGTTATCAACAAGGAAATCGGGAGATACATCATAGGGTCAGATCTATTTCCTTTCTGAGTTCATCATGGAGCACAGGTACAGACAAACTTATTGCTATAAGCTGCTCTACCGGGATGTGCCTAATGGAGAGCTTAATTTCTAGAGGCAGGTGAATCAGTTGGCAGGCTTGTGATGACTCACACTCAGTTGTTCAGGATGAGCAGGACAATTTTTCAAAGGATGGAGCCGCACCAATAGTGGTGCAGGTTGTTCCTTTGAAGTTTCATTTCTGGTTGCATGTTCACACTGCTGTAGCTTACAGCAGTGTGAACATGCTGAGCCCAGGACTTCCCCCTCACAGTTAAAAAACAAACAAACAAACTAACTGATGGGGGTGCCTAATCTCCCTGTTGGTATGCCCCCTTCCAGTTAATTTGCCGATGGGGGAGCCCACTTCCCATCGACATAATGTTTCCCCCCTGTAATTTGTTGTGTGTGGCTATGCTCAAATCAACACAGGTGCCCAATTCCCCTATCGGCATGCCCCCTCCCAGTATAATGTCCACCCCCAATAATTGTGTGCCGAGGGGAGTGCTCAATCCCCTTGGTTCTTGTCCCCCCCCCAGTTTGTTGTGTGCCGAGGGGGTGCCCAATCCTGTGTTGACTACAGACCCCTCCCCAAAAACACTCAGGTGGCATGTTGGCAGCCCACCCCAGCGTGCCAAATGTCCCTGCAAAAAAAGAAAACCTTCCCGCAATACTTTTTTTTTTTACCTGTAAAATAAGAAACAGTCCCTCATTGAATCTGGTGGCCCCTCCAAGCTGTGCCCACCCTCTGCGCTCCCACCTCCCACCAACCCATACTTACCTCTGAAGCCTGACTTGATGATCTTCGGTGGACTGGGAACATGTCTGCACTCTTCAAAGCTGACCGTGAACTAAAGAAATGCTGGTGAGCTGTATAATGGCATAAATAGGGTTTTTTCAACTTTGGTGCATATCTTGTGCATTTTTGGGATTTTTTTTTACCAGATTTGCAACATAGGCTTTTTGAGAGCTCACCTCATGAACAGTGGCACTGTTGTTTTGATAATCAGTCCAGAAAGGTGATTTCATGGTCACTGCACGGAATCACCTTTTGGGACTGTTTAATGAAATGACAGTGCCACTGTTCATGAGGTGGGTTCTTAAAAAGCCTATGTTGCAAATTTGTAAAAAAAATCAAAAAAATTACTGTTTTATCAGTGTGTGTTGCACAGTTTCCATACACACTTGTAACTTTATGAATTTGTAATATTTTCATTCCATATTTTCAACATTGGTATTTTTTTACACCTACTCATGAACAGTACAACTGTCATTTTCAACATCCAGGCTGAAATGCAATTTTGCACATCCAGTGCAGAATAGTACAGTCACTGTGGGAAATCAGTGTTCAGGATAGATTAAAAAATCACAGTGACCCTGTTCATGAGCGGAGGTCTCAAAATACCTAAGTTGAAAATTTGGTGACAGAATCCCTTATAATGACTATGTTATAAGTGTGCATTGCCCAGTTTCCATGCACACTCGTAATGGCAAGGATTTGTAATATTTTCACTCAAGAGTTTCAATATTGTCAGTTTTGCACACCTCCTTATGATCAGTACAACTATCATTGTTCACATCCTGCTCAAAATGTGTTTTTGCCCATCTGGCACACAATGGCGCAGTCACTGTGGGAAATCAATGTTCAGGACAGAGCAAGAAAATCATAGTGACAGTGTTCATGAGTAGAGGTCACAAAATGCCTATGTTGAAATTTTGGTGTAATTCTTCAACTGAATGACTGCTACGAGCGTGCGTTGTGCAGTTTCTACGCATGCTTATATGTTTGAGCATTTTTAATATTTTCACTCAAGATGTTCAATACTGCCTTCTCTTCTCACCTCCCTATGAATGGTACTACTGTAAGTTTTACATCCTGCGCAAACTGTGTTTTTGCACATCTGGTGCAGAATGGTGCGGTCACTGTGAGAAATCAACTTTAGGGACAAATTAACAAAATCACAGTGCCAATATTCATGAGCAGAGGTCCCAAATGCTTTCATGATGTGGGGGTCACAAAAGGCCATGTTGAAAATTTGTAGTGCAATTACCAACAAACGCCTGGGGCATTAGGGATTCTAACCATAACACCCCCCAACCCATGGCGGGTCTCCAGAACCCTTATTTTCTCTGAACAGCAGACACATCATCACTCTTCAAAGCCAGATCACGAACTGAGGAAACATGTATGCACGTCACTGTATTTCAACAGGAATGTGAGCTTGGTGACTAACTTGTTCTTTCTGCTGGGAACTGTAGTCCTGCCAATCAGTGCTTACCAACATCAATTCCAAACAACAAACTTTGACAATGACAAATGCTTGTTCGTGAATTGAAATTATAATAGCCCCTTTCCAAGAAACAGGAAATCTCAATTGTCTAACAGATCAATTAAAAAATATTAATATGAAAGCCTAAAACATAGGACAGTCCAAAAAATGTCTGCTGGAATCTGGTCTGGGCCTGGGTCTTTATGTTTATTCATGGAAATAATTGCTACATGTACATCCTGCTGATTGCAAAATATAGCATGAGACATAACAGTTTCTGATTAAGACAGATCATCATTCTGTTTTGGATCAAAAAATATATTTGTATAATACTTTTGAAAAATATCCAGAGAAATGTATTAGTCTATCCCAGTTTCACAATTATTTGTTCCCTGGGCAACCATCTGTCAATAAGTATGTTTATCATTGCAGTCTATTGCCCTTAACATTTCGTCCCACCGAGAGTGTTGAAACTCATGCTGTTTTTCTTTTAGTAGCTTTTTATATGTTGCTGTGGCTTGATTTAAAAGATTAAATTGCTCTATCTTTTTACAATCTCTAACCCTTCTAATTTGTTGATTTAATTGTTTTTTAGCAAGACAGCATTCCTTATCAAACCAATTGTGGCCCCACTCTGGTTGTTTTCTAGTAGTAACAGAGAGCAGTTCCCTTATCACCTCAAAGCAGAGCTTCAGCTGTTCAGCCCATTTAGATAAATTCCAATTGACATACTCTTTGTCAGGAAAGAACCTGCATAACAAGGAATATATCTCATGGGAACTATGTTGGTTCCACTTGATTTTAGCATCATTCCTTATTTCTAAATTGTGATAACCTAGAGCCATAGGTTCATCAGCTTCTAAGGTCCTCCTCACTTGGTAGTCATACAAACATACAAAGGTGCCAGCAGAAATGACTTAGCAATCTATCAAAATCTGTTCAATTGTGCAGCTAGCTTCCTAGCAGGCAGCTGCCCCTCCCCCAACACTCTTAACCTCCCATTGTTGCCCACCCGTACCTTGTCCCAGCGTTCTTAAAGCCGCCACATGTTTGCATGATTTCAACCTTTCTGGTAGTGAGTTCCACCTTGCAACTACTCTCTCTGTGAAGTAATGCCTCCTCATCTCACTCCTGAACCCCCCCATTCTTAGCCCATGCCCCCAGTCTCCCTTCTGCTCCTTAGTTTCAATACCCGCTCTGCTCCCCCTTTGTTGACACCCTTCAGGTACTTCGATGTCTTGATCATGTCCCCTTCTCCTGCCTCTCTTCCAGTGTGTACATATTCAGTTCCTTGAGTCTCATCTCATAATCCATTCCCTCCATCCCCTGAATCATCCTCATTGTCCTTCATTGCACTCCTTCCAGCAGCTTGACATCCTGTCTCAGGAACGCCCCCCAGAACTGCAAACAGTATTCCAAGTGAGGCCTAACCCATGCCCTGTAAAGGGGCAAAATCACCTCCCTGAGTCGGGATATGAATCCACGTGCTATGCACCCCAGCATCCTGCTTGCTTTTTTGTCGCCGACCTCCTGCATTGCTGCATTGAAGGCAGATATTGTTAGGTGCTTGCTGTTATCAATACCCCCAGGTCCTTTTCCTCCTCGGTGCTTCCCAGCTTGATCCCCCCTAACCAGTATTCTCTTCTTGGGTTCCTTGCCCCAAAATGCAACCCCTTGCATTTTTTTGCATCGAACCCCAGCTGCCACTTATCTGACCATTCCTCCAACTTTGTCAAGTCCCTCTGTAGTTTCACTCATCCCTCTTCATTGTCTACTGCTGCACCCATTTTGGTGTCATTGATGAACAGGCTAATCCTGCTCACTACCCCCTTCATAATCTCTGAGATGAATAACCCAAACAGCACCAAGCCCTGCAGCACCCTGCTCATCACAGGTTCTGGCACTTCCTCCACCACCACCTTCTGCAGCCTACCCCTTAGCTAGTTTGAGATCCAACATGCCATCTTTGTCCCCACTTCCACCCCAGATAACTTCACCCCTAATCTCCCTTGGGGCACTGAATCAAAGGCCTTGCTGAACTCCAAGTATAGTACTGTATAAGATTAGTCTGGCAGGATCTCCCTGAAATTAACCCATGCTGCCCCTGACCTGCAGGTTGTTGCCCTCCAGAAATGCCACCAGTCTCTCCTTTAGTATTGTCTCCATGAGGTTTCACACCATGGAAGTCAGACTGACAGGCCTATAGTTCCTTGGTTTGTCCCTTGGACTGCTCTTATGCAATGGTACTACATGGGCAATCCTCCAGTCCTGAGGCACCTCCCTCATTTCCAGGGAGGTGCTGAACAGGTCCACCAGTGGTTCTACTAGAACCTCTGCCATCTCTCACAGCACCCTGGGGCGGTTACCATCTGGCTTTATTCACCTTCAATGACCTCAGCCCTTCCAAGACTCTGCTACCCTCTATCCTATTGTCTGTTAACTCACCCCCCACCCCCCGACCAGGGTGGTAATGGACTCCCCTCCTCCCTTCAACTGATTCCCCTATCTCTGTTGCTCCAAGCAGTGGGTTTTTATACCTTTCATGGATGAGGTCACCATCAAGTGATACACCCCTTTTTCCTAAAACCAGTATAAAATCTCTTATTCTCAGGAGTTCCCTGTAAAACAGTAAAGACATACATGTTCATGCATGTTATCTTTCCTAGCCTACACTCAACTCATCTTTTCTTGGTTAAGGAGGTTTTATGTTAAGGGAGGTTTATCACAGTCTGAATATAAAATAGTCTTAATGAGGCTAAGTCTCTCCCTCAGTCTGTGACATCACCACTTGAAAATACCATAAATAGACTTATTCCATGGGCTGCTAGCCGTATAGCAGGGTATAGAATACTATTCAGCAAGTACAGTTCAATGTTTCTTTTTTCCACATTTCTATTTTGCTTCAACTCAAAAGACAGTCTCAACAAGATAGCAAGTACATGAGGGTCCCACTGACTTTGCAAGGGGAACAGGAGAACAAGGGCATGCTCCTCTTCTCCCTTCTCCTGCCAACCCTTGGAACTCCCATATATTTTTATTTTTATTTCCATTGAAGCATTAAATGTGACACCCTAAAATAGACAAGTATACAGCAATTGTATTTCATTTTCATTCCTAGTGCTAGCGGCTGTCTCACTATCACTACAGAGAGACAGTGAAAGTGAGTATTTTGAAATTAACATTTTGGACAGCTACTCTCTGTCTAACAGAAATAGAGTGAAAGGAAATGGGGGGGTCAGATACCTCTCACATAAGTATCTACCTTAGACAGAGCTCACCCTGTCACCTCCCCCTTCACAAGAGAGCAGTAGTCCTTACTGTTGGCAATCACCCCACTAGAACCCTGGAAGGGTTGGAGCTTCCACCCACCGACACTGCAAGCTCTGCCTGAGGGACCCTATGAATCAAAATGGCAACTGAATTCTAACATGCTGACATCAGCTTATGCCATTCTGTTCCCTGAGGCTTTCTACACAGGTTTTGCAATACCTGTATAGATATCACCTTTCATCTATGCATCTAAACATTTATTTTCATTTAGGATACACACATGTGTACAATTAATTTATCATCAGCATTTACCTCATAATGAGACAGAAAGTCAGCATTCTGATGTTGAGATCCTGCCCTATGTTTCATAGAAAATTGGTAGGTCTGTCTTGCTACAGTAAATACCAATGCATAATCCTCAAGTTTTTATTTTTTGTCTGGTGTAGCCAGCACAATAGATTATGGTCAGCTAGCACAGTAAATTCTGGGCCCCACAGATAATACTTAAGGGCCTCAATGGCCCATCTTATGGGTAAGTGCTCCTTCTCTATTGTGGAGCAGTTTCTCTCCCTCTCATGGAGTTTTCTGCTGATAAATAACACTAGGTGCTCCTTTTCCTTGCTCTGCTGTTATAAGACAGCCCTCCATATCTGTTTTTGAAGCATTAATGTGTATATCAAAAGGGACCTGAAAATATGGGCTAACTAACACTGGAGAGGAACTTATAATAGCCTTAATGTTCCTTAATGCCTTATCAAACTGTGGGGTCCATTAGACCTTGTTCAGGCATATGTTCTTAGTCAGGTTAGTAGGGGGTGTGGCTATGGTGGCAAAATTTGGTATGAACCTCCTATAGTAACTGGCCAACCCAAGGAAAGAACACATATGTTTATTTGTACTGGAAATGGGATTGTTAGCAACGGCCTCCACTCTACTCACATCTGGCTTAGCCATAACTTTACCTATGACAAATCCTAAATACTTAGTTTAAGTTTGGGCCACTGCACAGTTAGTGGGGTTTATAGTCAGGCCTGCATCTTTGATGGATTATATCACTGCCCTAAGGTGTTCTAATGGTGTTTTTCAATCTGCACTATAGATGACTATGTCATTCAAATAAGTGGCACATTATTATATATGTGATCTAAGTATGTGGTCCATATAGTGCTGAAAAGTCACAGTGGCACATGGAGACTAAAAGGCATGGTGGTAAATTGGTAGAGTCCTATTGGTGTACTAAAAGCTGTTATTTCCTGTGCATGTAGCACCAAAGGGATCTGCCAGTATCCCTTAGTAAGAACTAAGGTGCTAATGAACTGTGAGTTCTCTATTTTGTCTAAGAGGTCATCAGTGCTGGCATTGGGTAACCATCAAAGGTGGATATTGCATTAATCTTTCAAAAATCCAGGAAGAGCTGGACACCTCCCTCCTTTTTATCTACCACCACCACTGGTCAGGACCAGACACTATGAGAGGGAACAATAATTCCTAACTGTTCCATTTTGTGGACCTCTTTGATAACTTCCTGTCTGACATTTTTGAGAACCTATAGGGTTTCTGGTGTACATGTTTCTCTTGGTTTACTTGAGAGTATGTACTACCCCTTTGGTTCTCCCTGATGTGTTGACAAAAGTTGTCCTGAACTGATGTGATAGCTGTTGTACCTCCTTCCTCTGCCCTGCATCTAGCTCAGGATTAACTTGGACCACTACCATTTCCTTTTCTTGTTCTGGTCTTCTTTAAGCAATATCCAACTCAGTGTCACCCTGCTCTGGGTGCACAAACATGGTGGACATAAAGTTAGGTTTCTTGTACCATTTACATAAGAGATTGGCATGGTACACTTTTTTATGGGGCGTTCATTCTGGATTCTCCAGTTTATAGTTGACTACTCCTGTCTGAAGAAGGATTACATAGGGGCCCTGCCATTTCAAGAGAAGCTTGTTCTCAGAGGATGGCAACAACAATAATACTTTGTCCCCAGGTTGGAAAGATTTACCTTTAAGCCCCAGATCATACGTTTCTTTCTGTTCTACCTGCCTCTGGGACACATTTTGATGGGCCAGTTCTGCATACTTAATCAATCATTGTCGCAAATTTGTCATGTAATTGACAATATTTGTTTGACCCATATTTCTTCCTTCTTCTCAGTGTTCCTTTACCACATCCAGGGAGTCTCTGGGATTCCTCCCATGCAACAGTGAGAGATGGGAAAACCCTGTGGTGGCTTGGGGCACCCCCTCTAAGCAACTAGAAGATAAGGTTGATACTTGTCCCAGTCTTGGCCTTCCTCCTGCACATACTTGTTCAACATTTGTTTAAGGGCCATATTAAACCAGGCCACTAGGCTATTAGTCTGCAGATGATAGGGAGATGTTTTAACTGCTGACACACCCAGTAATCAGTACAGTTTTTTCAGGATAGAGAGGTAAAACTGCTACACTGGTCAGTTAAGATTTCTTGGAGCATTCCCTTCTGCTAAAAAGTTTGATCAGCTCCTCAGCTATACAAGGGGCAGTAACAGCATGAAGGGGTATTGCCTCAGGGTACATGGTTGCATAGTTGCAAACCACCAAAATGAACCGGTTTCCTTTTGAACTGTTGGATAAGGGGACCACTGCATCCATTGCTACCCTAGCCAATGGAGTCATTATGACATTTGGGTAGGATGAAGGGGTACTTTATCCCTATTCCCCCCTGTGCCACCAACTAGCACTCTGGACAAGTACAGCAATACTGAATCACATCATCTTGAATGTTAGGCCAAAAAATTTCTAGTCAGCAACCTACTAAGTGTATGTTCTCTCCCTTCATGGCCAGCAATGGGCAGGTTATGTGCCAGGTAAATCAACTTCTCCCTATATATTTGGGGCACCATCAGTTGATCTATACATTCATTAGTAGTTGGGTGGGTACATACTCAATATAAAATGTAATTTTTAATCAAATCTTGAGGTTGTCCCTTCACAACCACTTGATCCACCTCGGAAAAATAGGATTAATGTTCTGTCCTGCAGTTGTTCTCTTTTAATATTAAACCCTTCCATCCTTGTTCCCAGCTGAAGTATGCCCTCCTGGTGTGTCTTTCTCCAAAGTCTTTTCTATGTCTTTTTTTTTCCCTTTCTGGTCTTTCTCCTCTTTCTCTGGCTGTCAAATAATCCTCCTTCAAAAGGGAATACCTACTGTAATTGTTCTAAGTTTGCTGGGGCCCTGGTGGTTACAGTTACCAGATTTTTACAGGTCTCTTGTTTTTTGTCAACTAGTCAAAATTTGGAAAACTACTGGCCTATAATAATGGGTACATGGAGTCTGGGTACCAGGCCAAAAGTCATAGCCTGTTCGTTGTTTTCAACTGTCATCATGATGGATGCAGTAGTGTTAGGGATGGGCAAAAGCTGAGAATTCAACCTTTGTGGAACTTTCACAGAATTTCAGAAATTCCACAAAGGTTCTCTAACATACGTCTATGGTGAGTTGGAAACCACTGCTCATTTTCCACAGTTTTTCACTCATTTCTGCAGAATTATTTGGCTGAATTATGTAATAATTCATTAAACTGCAGAATTAATTCCATCCACGGTTTAGTGTATTATTTAGTGATACAGCCCCCCTTCCCCACCAATCGCTGGCCCCTTGTTTCTTTTGCCCCCCCTCTGATCGCCAGCCCTATATAAAAATATTGTTGATGCCCTTCCCCCACCACCCACTGATTGCTCTCCATATAAAAACTAGTGATATCCTTATTCCCGGTGTCTAGAGAACCCCTCCACCTGCCAATCACGGCTCCATATAAAAACAATTTTTGGTGACTATGTAGTCCCTCCCACCACCCACCCACTGAGTGTCCATCCATAAAAATAAAATATACCCTCATTTCTTGGTGTCTAGTAGCCCCCCACCCAATGATCACCAGCCCCATTAAAAATAAAATAGTGTACAGTCCCCCTCCAGCCACCAATACCCCCTTCAAATAAAAAATAATAATATCCTTTCCTCATTCTCTAGTGTCTAGTGGACACAACACCACCCACTCTGGCAGGTAGTCTGTTGCCACCCTGCTCCCCCATCACAATGCTGAGTGGGCAACCAGCACAGTCCTCCTCTCTCTTCCATAGCTGGTTGCCCACTGAGCTGAATGAATGAGCATGTACTAACAATTTTTGTTTTTATCTATGGGGCCAGCGATCAGCGAGGGGGGGAAGGGCACATGAAATCAGGAGCTAAGGGCCAGCAATTGGTGGGGAGAGGAGGGTTAATGAATTAAACTGTTGGGGAGGGGAGCCACAGAGTTGAATACTGACAGTGATCAGTTCTGCAAAATGTTTTCCCTGCAGTTTAATTCATTAACCATCACAGTTTTTAGGCAGAATTTCCATGAAAGTTGACACAATGATTTCTGAACTTCTGCAGAAGCAAAAGTTAGACTTTCACTGAAATACAGCTGGTGGAATTTTTTTTCACACATGTCTAAGTGGGGTACTGATGAATATCCCAATGAACACAAGCAACTGTGGCATTAGGCACAGAAATGTCCAGATCTTTCATCAGGTCTGCCCTGACAAATGTCTGCTAACTCCCTGAATCTAATAACCCCAGCATTTGTTCTTTTCCAATCTCTACAGTGGGAAGAGATCACCAGTTAGATAAAGCTAGATGAGCAGGCTCCCTTGTTTTATTTGAGCAGTTTCTGGTGATATGTCCTTTCCCCAGGCAATTTTGGCAAATCACATTGGCTGAACAGCTCCTTCCTTCTCTTTCATTTCTCCAATTATTCCCTGCATAGTTAGGGTTTCTTGGAGTAGATTATTAAAATGTGCTTGCTAGATTAGGTGGGTGGGGTGAAGAGTCTTGCTATCCTCTGGGCCTGGATGGTTTAGTCACCAGGTAGTCCTCTACTAGAGTGATGGTACACTCTGCTGAATCGAGTTTATGCTCCTTCACCCATACCTGGACATCTTGGGGAAGAACCTGTATAAACTGTTCAGTGATTATAAATTCCATAATCGGTTCTAAAGTCTTTGTTGTGGGTTGCAACCATTTACAACAGAAATCTTTTAAGTCAGGCATAGGTCTCTCTGGGGGTGTCCTGGTCAGTCATTTTCTGAGAGCGAAACCTCTACTGGTAAGTCTTGATATTTATGTCATACCACCTTAGAATTTCCTCCTTAACCCGGTCATAAGTTCATGCATCCTGTACACTTACTGTAGGAGGCTGTAGACTAGTTGAGCCTGCCAAGATTAATAAGTAACCAGTCTAATGACCCATTGATCCCAGGGTCAGGCACATGTTTCAGCAATCTACTCAAATGTTGTCAGGTCTTGATGTCATCAGCTTCTGTCAATTAAGCCAGTTTAATGTCTCTAGGTATATTTTGATCTGACTGACCTGGGTTAAAAGCTTGTATTGCTCACAAGGTATCCATACACTTTTCATCCTGCCATTGTTGATCCTCTCCCTGTTGTTGTTGATCCTCCACCCATTCCTGCTCCATCTCCAGCTGCTTCATACAAAGTCATCATAGGAGGTCATTTTCTTCTGGCTCCAAGATCCAGCCCTGGTCCTGGTTTCTCTCCAGTCTCCACAGACATGGCATGAGTCAATGGATAAGTTTTTGCCTCTCCAGCTTGACCTTTTTGCATCTTTCTGGGTATTCATTCAGTACCCACTGATAATGACTCCCAGGCAGTCTAGACATGCCAGAAATCCCAAATCTAATACCACTGTGAAGGTGTGGAATAAAAGAGACATAACAAACCAGAAATCAGGTGCATAAAAATGCAAACATGCATTATTATTTTATTCAAATCAGAAAATAAATAAATAAAAATAGTAAACATACAGAAAGCAAAAGATTATACAGTGTCCATTATCCAGCAAACTTTCTAATCTCAAAAATTCCTGAGGTTTAGCTTCAGTCATTGCAAATAAAATGCTGTGGAAACAAACATGCGCTTCTGAGGACCTCATCTCTTGGTAGTCAGTATTCAACTGATTCCTCCGTCTTTCTCTGTTACTCCAAGTAGTGGGTTTTTATAACTTTTATGGATGACATCACCATCAGGTGATCAATCCCTTTTTGCTAAAACAATTATAAACCTCTTATACTCAGGAGTTCCCCATCAAACAGTAAAGGCATACGTGTTCATACATGTTATCTTTTCCAATCTACACTCAGCTCCTCTTTTTTTGGTTAAGGGGATTTTATGTTAAGGGGTTTTATCACAGTCTGATTATAACATTAGTTTTAATGAGGCTAAGCCCCCCTCTCAGTCTGTGACATCACCACTTGAAAATACCATAAATAGACTCATTCAATGGGGTGCCAACCCTATAACAGGTTATGGAATACTATTCAGCAGGTACAGTTTAATCTTTCTTTGTTTCACAATTCCATTTTGTTTCATCTCAAAAGACAGCCTCAACAAGATTGCAAAATCATGAAGGTCCCATTGGGTTTGCAAGGGGAACCAGAGAACGAGGGTGCTCTCCTCTTCCCCCCTTCTCCTGCAAACCTTTGGAACTCATCATATCTTTTTCTTTCCAGTAAAGCGTTAAATATGACACTGTAATATAGACAAGCATAAAGCAAAAGTATTTCATTTCCATTGCCAGCGTGAGCGGCTGTCTCACTATCGCTGCAGAGAGAGGGTGAAAGTGAGTATTTTAACATTAACATTTTGTGCAGCTGCTCACTGTCTAACAGAAATAAAGAGTATAAGGAATTGGGGGGGGGTTCTTAAAAAACAAAAATTCATACAATATTATTGATAACAGGCTGTTGCATCGTGTGAAAATGGACCCTGCCATTACGAGTTGTGAACATGATGTTCTTGAATATTTGTGGTCTTGAAAGTGGGGAAACTAACTGAAAATGTGCATCAAAAACAAGAAAATCTATTGGGAATTTAAGTCTGAAACTCATGGGGTCAACAGTGCAGGGTGTAGGTTGATTCATCCAGTATTTTGTTAAAACAAATATTTTTAAGGCATTAATGTAATTAGGCTGAAGCATATCCCCAAAATTGGGCCTGCTTTTGTCACTCATGAACATGATTTTGTGGCTCAAAACACTTTTGTGAGCAGCAACTTCTCTTTTGTGACAGCCTCAAACCAAAACATATCTAGGCAGCTTTGTAAGATACTATTTAGAAATATGCAACTAAGTCTGCTACATACTGTATACAGGGCTCCCAGATCAGATTCCCCAGATTATTATGTCACCTTCTGTCCATTTCTGCTTTGTCTTGCTCTCACTCTTACCTGTCCTATAACCCCTCACTCTCTCCCATCCCCTTTTTGTTTTTGTCCACCTGCTCTCTCCTCTACTCTTCCTTCCCCATCTTCCGTTCCCCACCTCCTAACCCCTTACTGCCATCTTCTATCACACCCTCTTATACAGTATACCCATGAGTTCTAAGCTTCCCTTTGCTTAACCTAGAAGTTCTTATCTGCATCTGCCAGCCCTGCCTTCCATCCCACAGACTCTTAATCTCTCAACATTGCAAATGAAGGAAAAAACACCCCCTCTGCCCTCTACTTATGTTCCTATTGCTTCTCGCTGGTGATATTGACACTAACCCAGGCCCACATATCCTCTGCCCTCTCCAGACCTACTGAAAAGCTTAAAATGTTCCACTTCAATGCCAGGAACCCTTCTTCCAAAATAGGATGACATGAAAGTATGGACTACCCAGCACTCCCCTGACATACTTTGTATCTCTGAATTGTGGTTATCCAGATACTCAGTATGTAAAACGTTGGCATTGCTTCATCCAATATTGGAAAGAGTCCTTCATGTAACAGTTTTAGCAGCTGGGCTTTGTTGCAATGTTGTGCATACTTTTAAGCTTGCCCTTAGCACTCTCTGGTGAATGCAATGGCTCTACCCAGATGTTGGTCCCAAGCAGGCATGGCATTATGCTTTTGGCCTAGTGAAAGTTCGAAGACCACAAAAATTGTCAAAACAGCCAACACTGGTCCTCACACACTGAAGGATCACTCAGTTCTGAGGTTGGTTTGGCTTAATCTGCCTATGTGTTTCTACATTGGATGTCATCATCACCCAACCCTGATTGGTCCTTGCAGCTGATGTACAACAGTTATCACCTCTCAGATATTATTTATTTATTTTTTTTAGAAATGACTTGAGTCAAAGACAAAGGTTTGGTATAAAACTATTTTCCTTTCTTGCATCTATGTGCACTCTGGCACACTCTTAAAACCTAATTTTTTTTAAAATTTAGCTCAAAATTAGGATTCATTTAAGACCAAACATGATAGTGTTCATTTTAATATAAAATGTGTAATTTATAAAAACCTTATAAAACATTTTATTTTATAGATATCTAAAAAATATTTCCAGGTTTCAGAAGTACATTTGTTCTTGTTAAAAGGGATATATGTCTTGCCCATCTGCCATATTTATACAGTCTATAACATGAGAAATCTTCTTTTTAAAAATTATTGCCTTTGTCTGTGTCTAATGATGTATGACATCATGCAGCTTGGAGTTCATTACGAATTATTTTAAGGCAAAGTGACTAGGCGTGGCTGTTAAGCAATCCATCAAGACCCACATCATTAGAAGGTTATAAGGTCAACTTGATTTTGACACCAAACTTGCTTTTTTTTTATTTCTGACAGTTTGGGGGCTTCAGGGTTTTGCAAATAGTAAGCTTTACAAAGCTCTTGCAGATCGAATATTCAGTCTACCAAGAGATCTCAGCAGCTTTCACTGAGTGGCTGAGTTTGACCTTACTGGGACTGTACACTTCTTTTTGACTGATCAAAGTTTCTCATTTCCATTGTAGTGAATGGTACACCTTTTAAGTAGTATATGTCCAGCACCAGACTCAACTCCACATGTAGTCCAGATGTGGTATATCACCTGTCAAGTTACATATTAACATCTCTTTCTCATCTCTTGTTTGCTAGAGCATTAAGACTTTTAACTATTCAAGAATTCAGGGACCCTATCTCTGGACTAACACAGCAGACTATCCTCCTTAGTACTGTAATCTAAATTCAATGAAGTATCCTCTTGTCAGCCAGATGGAGGGCACTTGGAAATGTGACCACATTTTTTCATTTACTCTGGAGCAATGTTTTTCATGTAGGCACTAATTTTAACTAGAAGTTTTTTGGTTTTTTATAGTATGTCTCCCTTATAGCTAGGCCCTCAGAAAGCAAATAAAACAGTGATTAATAATTAATAAGATTATGATATAAATTATAATAAAATATTTTTTAGTCATATTAGTTTTGTAACTACATTTTCCACCTTTTGAATTAAAAATTCACCCCAAAATGCATTTTGTAATTCAGTACTATAATCCTACCATATATGGGTATGTAGTCTAAGCATTGCAGGGGAAACAAAACATAAAACACAAAGCTGCATCATGTGGTAACTTATGGCATTATCACATATGACATCATTGAATGTGACATCAAAGATGTGACATCACTAGATGACATCATTGAAGATGTACTTTTTGGCATATAAATATGTACAGTACTACATAAACAAACATGATTAAATATGATTACTATGTACAGTTTTAAACCATGTAGCAATCTTTTACATTGTTTTGAACATTATACAAGTAAAACTAATTTTCTTTACTCATCAGTTTTAAAGATCAGTATTACAATTAACATTTTTAACTAGACTCTAATTCCTGATCAACACATTTAGATTATTTCATTTTTAATATTTTCAAATGTTTTGTTGTGTTCATGATATTTCCTCAACTGATTAATATGAACCCATTTAGGTACTACTTCTCCAGCAATTTTCTGTTTTAGTTCAATCTGGTATGCTACAGGAGAGATTTTGTCAGTGAACGCAAAGGGTCCTTGCCAACTTGGGAGAAACATTTTGATCGTGGCTTTATCCCTACTGTAATTAAAGTAAAATACTTTATCACCAATCTGATACTTGTTTGGATTAGTTTTCCTATCCATATATGATTTAGAAGCCTCAACACTTTTCTTTAAGTTCGTTTGGGAAAATGCAAAGGTTTCTCTCAAATGCTGCTTTAAATGGGTTACATATTCCTGTGCTCTAGTGGCACATGCTGAATTTACATTTCCTGTAGTATACAGCACATGTAGCAGTAAAAATCATCTTTCTTGCAGTCACCATTTCAAAAGAAAATACACCTGTAGATTTATTAGGAACAGCCTGTCTGGCCATTAATACTAGTGGTAACTTTACATCCCAATCTCTTCCTGAAGAGCTAATATATTTCTTCAGTATGTACATGCTTGTTTGATTAGCATGTTCTACCTGTCCAGATAATTGTGGATAGTGGGACATATGTAGTTTTCTCTGCACCCCTATAATTTTCCAGGTGTTCTCTATCACCTCTTTCACAAAATGAGGACCTCTATCAGATTTTACTGATAATGGTACTTACCATCACCTAAACACATGATTTATTAATAAGAATACAGTGGTCTCAGCTACGTTATTTAGAGCAGGTATACACTCAACCCATTTTGAGAACAGATAAGTAACTGTCAGAAGGTATTGGTTACCCCTTGATGATCTAGTAATGGGGCTAATCCAGTCAGGATGTCTGACCCAGGCATAATGATCCCTTTTGACTGTAGTGGTGCCCTATGCCTGGGAATAGCTAGTTGGAACCTAAAACATATTATGCACCCTTGCACATACTCTGCAACATTGTTGCACATGTAGGGCTAGTAGTCTAACTCTTTTAAGGTTTCATAAGTTCCTGTATCCCCCCTCCATGTGCTCCCAATGGTTCATCATGAGCATGTCAAAACTTAATTCTCTTGTGGCCTAAAGGAACCACCCATTGGACCTCATCTGGGTTTTTACCAACTCTTACCAAGAGATCATTACTTAATTGGAATGTATCCTTTGGGCTATATATGGCTCTTAGGTCATGGCTATTCTGTAGGTCACTGTCAGAAAGTTTTCAATGGGATCCTTGATGAAACCATAAAACTTCCTACCACTGCATCCTCTTGTTGCATTTTCATTAAATCAAAGTCAGGTTTCTCACTATAGAAGTGCAAAACCTTCTTTTCCTGTTTCTGTTGCTTCTGTCTGTAGGTAAGCACATCCATATTAGCTTGGACAGGAGGAATAAAGTTCCCTTCTTCTCCACTTAAAACACCCTCCTTAGCCAGAATATCTGCTAGGTCATCTCCTGTTTTGTTTGGTCCCTGAATTTTTGAGTGCCCTTTTACATTTTTCCAATGAACAATCACACTATGTTCCTGAACCAACTGATCTATGGCTAGGATGAGGTCTGCATGCATCATCTTAATGCCTCTTAAATTGATTATACCATTCACCTTCCACCCTGGTAAATGTGTAAGTAATCTGTGCCTAATATAATCAGAATCAGTACAAATTACAATATCTTGTAATTTATGTTGTACTGCAGTCTGTACCACAAACAGCTGCCAGATTTGAATTTCTGATGGTGAGCACTGGTTAACTGTTGTGCCTTTGCAGCTGCATCTCTTCAGTGCACAGCGCAATCTCAATCTGTCTGTGCATTTGCATCTCTTCAGGGCCCAATCTCCATGTGTAACTTAAGTCACAGTCATTTCTTTGGCTTCCCTTCAGAGTACTGGACCAGTGTGGTGCATAATTCTGCATGAACATTGTACTCATTAATATGCGTTCTTAAGTCAGGAACATTATCACAAGTAACTCGTGATAAAAATCATGTTCTTCATCATCATGGTCACAAATGCAGTCACAAATCACGATTCATGATCACGTCACAAATCACAACACTAATTTTCTGACTAGTTACTTGGATGTATTGTAAGCATGTTTTATAGTATCTCGCCAGGCTTCACCACCCTGCCATTAATGAGCATTTTTAAGTCAGGGAGTTTGTGCTACAGCTCATCCGGGGGAGTACAGCCATAGGCATTCACATTCCCAATACAGTTTTCTTATTGGTTATCTCACACCGTCAACACCAAATCAAGTTCTTCATCATCACGGTCACAAATGCGGTCAAAAATCATGATTCACAATCATGTCACGAATCACAACACTAATTTTTTGACTAATTACTTGGATCTATTGTAAGCATATTTTGTAGTATCTCTCCAGGCTTCACCACCTCACAAGTGTACTCATTAATGAGCATTTTTATGGGGAGTTTGTGCTACAGCTCATTGAAGTACAGCCATAGTCATTCACGTTCCCAGTACAGTTTTCATATTGGTCCACCATTGTACTCATTAATAAGCATTTTTAAGTCTGGGAGTTTTGTGCTGCTGCCCATCACGGAAGTACAGCCATAGGCATTTGCATTCCTTCCTGTACAGCATGTGAGTTACAGTACTGTAAGTAGTGGTGGGCGAAGTGGCCCCAATTTGCTCCATGAAGTGATTCACGAGTAACGTGGAATCCACGGAAAATGCAAAGTCCATTGAAAACCAATGACTTTGCATTATTCTGCCATCCCCAAACCACTTCTCCACCAATTTTAAGGCAAAGTACATTGAAGTCAATGTAATTCACCTCATTTCGCCCTGTAATTGAGCTCCAAATGAAATTCTGCAGTTATTCATGAAATTGCAGGTCACTTGGGCTCTAGATTGTTCAGCACAGTCTCAGTTCTGGCCTGGGTAGTGTGTGTGTGCAGTGGTAGCTGGAGACAGTTTGCTCTCAGAGCTCTGTGATTCCAAACCTCTAAAAGCTGTTTAAAATGCCTTTTTGAGTAATATTTTTTGGAGGAAATTTAGCACATCAATTATAGGAAACCCTTCTGTACTCATATCATCGAGTGATTATTGTGTGTAGATTTTTTATGTTAGTTTAGAACAGTCAGTCTGTGTACTGTGAAGTTTGCTTTGGGGAGGGGCGTATTTGTGGTGTAGGTAGATGAACTGGGAGAAAAAGGCAGTCTTTCTGTTTTGGTTATATTTTTCTTGTATAACTATGTTAATGTACACAGTAATATTTTCAGTAATACTTGACATTTTTTAGCTGATGGTTGTGGTGCAGCAGTGTACAATTTGTCTGTTTAAAACATTTGGTTATATTACTAAAGGTTTTCAATTTGCTACACATTACTTGAGTGTGCGTGTGAGTGTGTGTGTGATGTGTGCCATTAACTCAGACACCTTTTATTGTGTTGCAGAGTAATTCATTTATTCATTACAAATTGGGTTTACAACCTTTGAGTCAGAGACTCATTTACAAAGGCACCTCGTCACGGGGGACAGACATCAAAACAGTTATTACAGTGCAGATTAAAATGGGATAACATTACAAGTGCAGTAAAAGGAACATTTAACATTGATACACTTAAGTTACATAATGTAGTAGTTTGTATGTTACTTAGGTTACATAATGTTACAAAATTGTGAGTTACACTTATGGATATAGTAGGTCCTCAGAGAAGACAGTGGGTTACATCCCTGTTTGGACCTAGTGGGGAAGGGGTAGGTCTAGGGGAAGGAGAGGCTGTCCAGTGGACGTTGTCAAGCCAGGGGGCAAGGCAGGCAGGAACCACAGGTTACAACAGGGGGTTAGTTGCACCTAAAACAGTGGGTATTAAAGATATGGTTCCATAGGGCTGTTTTGAAGGAGCCAATTTTTGGCAAGTTGGAGATGCAGATAGGGAGGAAGTTGAACCAGGTGGGGGCTCGGTAGAGGAAGGATCTCTAGGCAAGAGAGGTCTTGGTTCTGGGCACCTTGAAAGTGGCCTTAACAGAGCTACGGGTGGTGATGGATGAAGATGGCTGCTGTAGGGAGGTGGAGGCCCCCCGGGGGGAAGTCCTAGCAGACATTTCTTAGTGAGAAGGCAGGTCTGGTAGAGTAGTTGCTCCTCAAAGTTGAGAAGATTGGTGGTAGTATAGAGAAGGCAGGTGTGAGTTCGGCTGGGGGCACCAGCCAAGAGCCTACAGGCCTTATTGATGGAGAGTTGGATTTTGGAGAGGGCAGTGTTGTCAGCTGCAGCATAGATGGACAAGCCATAGTCCATGAAGGACAAGACAGAGGAGGTGATGGCCAGCCTGAGGGCAACCTGAGGCAGGCAGTCCTGTACCAGTATAGCAGGCCAATCTGAGAGTTAATGGCGGCTGACAGGGCATTAATGTGGGTGTGGAAAGAGAGGGCAGTATTGAACGTGATGCCTAGGTACTTGTATGTGGTCACTTGTTCTAGTGGGTGCAGAGTGCTGGGGATAATCAAGAGGGGGGTTATATTTAGCTTAATTTTGGTGGTGGGAGAAGAGCATTGATTTGGTTTTCTTTAGGTTAATGACCAGTCTGTGGTCTCCTAACCACCTTTCGGCTTAATTGTAAGCTTGCTGGAGGGATAATTGGAGGGAGGTGGGATTGGGATGTGAGGCAATGAGAACTGCATCATCAGCATAGAGGAGCATTTTACCAGTACATAAGCTGGGGAGTGTGTTGAGGCAGAGACTAAAAAGTATTGGACCCAGGATGGAGCCCTTAGGGACCCCTGAGCGAACAGGAAGAGTGCAGGAGAGGGAGCCCCTGATCTTGACATGCTGGGATCTAGCAGAGAGGTAGCTAGAGAACCAGAAAATGGGACCACCAAAGAAGCCAAGTTGGTGGAGATAGTCGAGTAGAAGGGGATGACAGACAGTGTCAAAGGCCTTGGAGAGGTCAATGAACACTGCTCCTGCAAGGCTGCCAGAGTCGAAAGCAGCATACAGGTGTTGGGAGAATTACAGGAGAGCCATGGTTGTACTGTGTCCTGGGTGGAAACCATGCTGCTCTGGGCACATAATGCCATACTTGGTTAGGTATTCAGAGAGCTGGATCAACACCACTTTTTCAAGGGCTTTAGAGAGTTGGGGGAGGATGGAGATGGGCCGGTAATTGTTGGTGGTGGATCGGTCCCCAATCTTATGTATGAGTGTGATTTCAGCAGTTTTCCAAGCACTTGGGAACTGACCCAGGTGTAGAGACCAGTTTAAAATGTCAGTCAGGAGGACTAGGATGTCATTCAAGACCATACGGAGGATCCTGGAGTTGAGTGGGTCACTGCTCGGGTTTTTGCTGCCTAAGGCTTTTAGCAGGTGCAGCCTGGTTTCTTGGGAGGATAGGGTGTGCAGGTAGAATGGTGGGCAGTGCAAGACCAGAGGGAGAGAGGTGGGGATTGGGTCAAAGAAGCTGCTGGGGAGGACCGAGCTTAGGTCAAAGAGGGCAGTGTTAAGGCAATTGGCTATGAGGAGTGGATCTGTGGTAGGGGTGCCATTGATGGAGACCTGAGATGGTGGGGGGGCGGGACTTCCCATTTAGCTCTTTCATATTATCCCAGAAGGTCCAGGCTGAACCGCAAGTGGAAGTGAGGGTGGTCTGGTAGTGCTCTGCTTTGGCCCGCCTAATGGCCCAAGTGCACTTATTGCATTCTGCATTGTAGACCTGTCTGTCAGATGCCTTTCCAGATTTTACAGCAATGTGCCAGAGATTATCTCTGTTTTTGAGTCTCTGGAGGATGGGTGGGGTGATCCATGGGGCATTGCATTTTTTGGAGCAGATCCTGGTTAGGGGGTTGAAAAGGTCACAAGCCTTACAGAAGGCATTTGTGAAGTGGTCAAGAGCTGAGTCAGTGTCAGGGGCGCACTGAATAGGGGACCAATCTAGCTTGGCTAGGTATTGTTTTAATTTTCTGATGCCACCGGGGCATAAACGGTGGCTTAGAGTGGCCTGGGACACTGGCTTTACAGTGGAGGATGACCAGAGACAGAGGACTGGGAAGTGATTCCTAGGAGAGTTTTGAGGACAGTGACATCCCGGATTTTGTAGGGGTGGATAGATATAACAATATCTAGGAGAGTGCTGGTACCAGTAGTGTGGTTGAATCTAGTGGGCTGGGTGACTAACTTGGACATATCCAGGGCAGCAAAGGAGTCCTTTATATGGGAGGCAGTGGAGACAAGCTAGTTAACATTGAGATCACATAGGATGACTTGCTTCACTTTGTGATGGAGAGATGTGAGATAATCAATGAGGGACTGGACCACTTGGTTTTGATTCCTTGGGGGTATGTAGGAGACCATGAGAAAGAGAGGGCCTCAGTCAGGTGTGATTTTTAAGGTGAGGGCTTGGGCTCCATAATCAAGTTTAGGAGCTGGGAGTGCCTGACCTATAAGGGAGTCCCGTACGAGTAGTGTGCAACCACCACCGTGTTTGCCTACAGGGTCTTCCCTGTAGATGGTATATCCAGGGAGAGTGATAGCAGAGTCAGGGGTGGATTTGGAGAGCCAAGTCTTTGCCAGTGCAATTATGTCAGGTTGATGTTGAACGACCCAGCACTGGAGGGCAGCAGATTTCTTTGGGAGACTGCAAATGTTTAAGGATGCAAAGCGGAGGCCAGTTGCAGTACAGGGTTTAGAAGGGCTGGAAGCAATAGGTCCTGGGTTTGGGTGTACATTACCAGATAATAATAGCAGTGTAATTATTCTGGTTAGTGGCCGGTGGCGATGGAGACCCTTGGGTCGACACCCAACTGACGACTTTAGAATCAGGGTGCATGGGATAGATAAAGTGCGAAGGGTGGGAATGGCAGGGGAGAGCTGGGTCCAGGTCAGGCCTTGGAGGGTGGAGGGAGTGGGGGTGTTGGCAGGGTGGG
The DNA here is from genome assembly GCA_016271365.2 of Neoceratodus forsteri. Classification (NCBI taxonomy): domain Eukaryota; kingdom Metazoa; phylum Chordata; order Ceratodontiformes; family Ceratodontidae; genus Neoceratodus; species Neoceratodus forsteri. The sequence goes on along the minus strand of CM028130.1, from coordinate 1,151,793,698 downwards.
GGTGTTGGGAGGGTCATGGGTGTGTCGAGGTTGGGGGAGGGCTGAGTCACTGTGTGGTAGTCTGGGGATGGGGAGCCTAGTGTGGAGGAAAGGTGCTCCAGTCTGTGTGAGGTCTGTACCAAGGTGGTGAAGGAGAGCAGACTTAGTAATGGAGTGTAGGTACCCATAGCAGCTGAGCAGTAAAGGAAGAGTGCCAGGAGTAGTAGAGAGTAAGGAGATGTAGAGCAGCTTTGGAATGGTTGGGGGAAAACCCCTTTAGTGGGGGAAAAGAGTATAAGTTGCAAATGGGAAAATTCACTATCAATCAGTAGAAGAGGGAGAGGCAAAGACAGATGAATAGTGGTAGACTGACCACACAATAAGTGAAATGAGACAGGAACTATATTGTGTTGGATTGGGTAAGTGTGCTTATAACTGGGCCCTCTAGTGGCTAAAGGATATAATCTGCTAATGGAAAAGTCAGCAAAAAAAAAAGAACAGGCAGGGAGGTTCTGAAGCAAGTTTTTTTGAGTGGGGCACTGCAGCAGTCTCAATGGGATACCGAGGTCAAGGGTGCAGCCCACAGACTTACAGCTATAAGAGAAGGGGCACAGCACTCGGGGCAGATAGCAAAATCACAATACCTCAAGACCTTTCTCAAAACTTAAATTAACTCTTCAGAAATCTCTACATCAGACTAAACATTACTTAAAGTGAAAAATAAAGAACATGTCAAGCAGAGGTCAATCCTAGCATTAATTTCTTGGCAGCAGTTCCTAGAAGACTTCTGGATTGTTGCACAAAGTGTGAGAAACACTGGCAAACAGGGGCAAGTGATATTCCTCCAGGGGTAGATGCCAAAATTCAGGGTTCCAACCCGTACCTTGCTTGGAGGGTGAGCGTCAGGCAGCTTCTCTTTGTTCTGCTTACCAAACTGCAGAATTTTTTTTTCTTTGAGAGGAGAGAGCCCGAAAGGGCAGAGTTGTCCCCTGGTGAGATAAGATGAGAGGACAAAATTAAATAATAGGCTTGGAGGGGAGGTCAGTTAGAAAGCAAAAGAGAAATTAACAGTTTGGGAGGGGCTGAGAATTAAACAGAAATCGTTTAAGCAAGGAAGTCCTGAAGCAATTTGGAGGTTGGGGAGGACACTGCAGTATGCTCAACAGGAGAGAGCAATAGCTTCAATGTAGTCATGGAAGGGGCTCTGATTAACACTGGGGCACAGAACTGAAAAAAAAAAGAACAGGCAGGGAGGTTCTGAAGCAATTTTTTTTGGGGGGGGGTGCACTGCAGCAGCCTGAATGGGACACCAAGGTCAAGGGTGCAACCCACTGACTTACAGCTCTAAGAGAAGGGGCACAGTGCTCAGGGCAGATAGCAAAATCACAGTACCTTAAGACCTTTCTCAAAATTTAAATCAACTCTTAAGAAATTTCTTCATCAGACTAAACATTACTTAAAGTGAGAAATCAAGAACATGTCAAGAAGAGGTCAGTCATAGCATTAATTTCTTGGCAGCAGTTCCTAGAAGAATTCTGGATTGCTGCACAAAGTGTGAGAAACACTGGCAAACAGGGGCAAGTGATATTCCTCCAGGGGAAGATGCCAAAATTCAGGGTTCCGACCCGTACCTTGTTTGGAGGGTGAGCATCGGGCAGCTTCTCTTTGTTCTGCTTACCAAACTGCAGATTGCAGTTTGTTTGCGAGGAGTGAGCCTGAAAAGTCAGAGTTGTCCTACTGTAATTGCAGCAATGTGAACCTGCTATCCACCGCACCTGCGTTAATTTTTTATACTGCTTTGTGGTATCTTTACTGGTAGAGGATTATTATTGCCATACACTAATCCCGCAACTGGCAAAATGCATTCCTTTCCAGATTTGGATTTATGACTTGTAAGCACTGGTTAGGTGATGTTGTGCCTTTTTGTATACATCACTTGAGTGTGTAGCGCAATCTTAATCTGTCTGTGCGTTTGCATGGCACCATTAATTCTGGGAGATTGTATTTCTTGTTATGCTCTCATTTCATTTCGTCAGCTCGGGGAATTTTCTGGACACAAGACAGTAGCATTTTGGGGATGCACATTAATTCTGGTGACTCTGAGTGTGACCTGACCACTGCATGCATGACTGAGTGTGCCATTAATTTTGGGAGACTTTACATTTCTTGTTACACTCTCATTTTACTTCGTCAGCACTGGGAAGTTTTCTGGACACAAGACAGTAGCACTTTGGGGATGCACATTCATTCTAGTGACTGTGTGGGTGGGATGTTGCCAATATTATTGTCACTCCACCTTACTTTGCGTTTAAGGTGGAATGACAACGCAAAGTAATAATAACAAGGTGAAGTGAGCCTTTTCTATGGGGTACTCCGCATAGCGAAGTGCCAAGGTGAAGTGGCCACTTCACGTTCACTTCACCGGCTGATATTAAATTCACTGCATCTCTAGTGGTGGTCAGTGCAGTATGTCCAGTGCAAGTGGTACATCAACCCCTGTTGGTAAATCTGGGGAAATAATTTAATTTGTGTATTTGTTAGCTGTGCAGCCCTCTTCATCACTCATTCACACCCCACCCCCAACCATTCACAGAGCAGAGCCATTTGTCACACCCCATTCAAAATATGTAAGTCAGCTCACGTTGCAGAGTGTTTTTGCCCATAATCTAAAGTACCCACCCAATCATGCAGTGTCATGTGAAATTAATGCTGCAGTAGCTGAAATGCTGGCAATTGATCTTTTGCCCTTCTCCTTCATGTAGAATTCTGGATTCGGGTGGTTTGCGGCACACACCTATCTGAAATGGAAAGTTCCATCCAGGACATACTTTTGCACCCTTTTTGTCCCTCAATTATACTGTACTGCGGCCGACTCTGTAAGACAAGCCCTTAAGCATTCCTCCTCTACATTTATCCATTTAAATATGGATATGTGGACTTGTGGCAAAACAGAGGGGAGTTCATATTTGTGTATAACTGCACATTGGGCGCAGCTGTGGGAGTTGCTTGTGCTGGTGGTAGTGTGAATAATCAGTGTAGTAAGACAGACTGTGGTGGTAGCAATTTTCCAGGAATTCGATAGCATGCAGTGCTTACTATGTGCAGTGTGACCTGTTCACACACTGGTGAATACATGCTGGACTTGCTACTAACTGAAATTGATGAGTGGCTGAAGCCCCTGTACCTGAGTGCTGGGTTTATAGCAAGTGACAATGGGTCAAATGTGGTTAAATACATCACGAATGGCAGCTTTGTTCAGGTTCCATGCATGGCCCACTATTTAAATCTTGTAGTGCAGGAGTTTCTGCAGCACCCTGATATAAAGGAAATGCTAACAGTTTCATGCCGTATCTGTTCTCACTTTTCACACTGTACAAAGGCCCGTGACCGGCTTTGGCAGTTGCAGATCCAAAACAGTCTCCTGCAGCACTGCCTCAAGCTGTACATTGTCATCTGGTGGAACTCCATTTTATACATGGCAGAGAGGTTGTATGAACAATACAAAGACATCTCAGACTATCTTGTCATGCACACTAGCTGTGACACTTCCAGGGCCTCCATGTCTCACATCTGGGAGCCTCATGGACACTGTAATAACAATTTTGAGGCCTTTTGAACACACCACACCACACCACACAGGCAGTGAAGGGTGTCTGCATCCTTCAGCTGATCAATCCCACTGCTGCAGGTGTTGAGGCAGACATTGCTGAATCTACAGCATAGCCTTGTTGGTTCCAGAGGCTGTGCTGGCAGTGTGTTGCTGAAACACATGCTGACACTATTCAAGTGCAATTGACACATTTTGAGAATTCAGCAGAGTGACAACTTTGCAACAGCAACATTTCTGGACCCACAATACAAACGTGGAATTACCTCACTACTGAAGAGAGGGCCTGAACAGGTAAAAAATGTCAGTGGGCAACTGGTGCGCTTGGTTCATGAGGCACACAAGTCACATACCGAGGTCAGCAAACCTCAGCAACATAATCAGGCTGAAGGTCAGATTGGAGTAGTATCAAGCACATCATGTTAAGGTGGCTGCAGTTCCAGGTGGTCTGTCATCAAAACTGGTTGTCATTAACCCACTTTGAGGTGCTTTGTCCCAAGTTGGGATTCATGACATAAAGGAGAACAAAATGATGCATTAACCACTGGACTTTGTGCAGCACAGCGAATGGTTGACTTACATTTGGCTGAAAACTAGCATCTGTCAATAGCTGATGATCCTCACTTATACTGGAGTGGAAAGGTCACTGAATGGCCAAAGTTGACTTCAGTGGTGCTGAAGTACCTAACATTCTCACCCTCCATTGTAAGTGTCGAGAGGGTATTAAGTTCAGTGGGTGCGATAGTTCAGGATCGTCATACAAACCTCTCTCTCCTTCAAATGTCAGCTTGCCGACATTCATAAAAATGAATGAGGGGCACATACCAGCTCAAACTGCAGCCTCAGTATTCATACTCCGGCATGTTCATGGTTGTGTTGCTGTTGTAGAAATGGACCATTCTGGTGGCACTGGTACTATGAAACAGCCTAACAATGAGATAGATGATGACATGATTGAGAAAAAAATTCCCTAGTGGGCACAATTCAGACATTGATGACAGTGAGGGCAGCTTTCTATGTGATGATGATGAGGATGTTGATGTTGGTAGATTTTAAGTGAAGTGGTTAAAAGTCTGTCACATTTTTCTATGGTACATGTTTTCTTTTTCATAATGTTTAATCAGTGTCCCACTCAAAATGACTTGAATTCCATATATCATATTTGTAAAGCAGTGTACACTATATTCTGCCAGCCACCCACCTGTGTGTGTTTGACAGTGACAGTGAATGTGTTGCAGGCTACAGCTGCTCCCCCATGACCACCACCAGAAAACTGCTGCTAGCCAAAGCCACCATATGCAGCTAGTGAGAGGGAATGTCATCATGTACTCCCATGGTCACCACCAGAAAACTGCTGCTAGCCAAAGCCACCATATGCAGCTAGTGAGAGGGAATGTCATCATGTACTCCCATGGTCACCACCAGAAAACTGCTGTTAGCCAAAGCCACCAGATGCAAATAGTGAGAGGGAATGTCATCATTTGCCTTCTTGACCACCACCAGAAAACCGCTGTTAGCCAAAACCACCAGATGCAGATAGCGAGAGGGAAAGTCATAATTTGCCCTCTTGACCACCACCAGAAAACCGCTGTTAGCCCAAACCACCAGATGCAGATAGTGAGAGGGAATATCATCATCATGTGCCCATGACCATCCACCACCACCAGTACACCAATGTTTTCCATTCTGTGTCCTGCCCATGCCATGGCAGACGGAGTTGGAGAGGAGATCCCATCCATCAGCCACAGCCACAAGACTTCTTTCTATCAATAATTTAAAGTGAGTATGCGTACTAATGTTTCACACTATGGCACTTCTTTTAGCTATGTTATGTTTCCTGTTGATTTTATGAGATGCAGTGGTCAAACACATATGGTCAGCATATTTTCTTTTTTATAGGTTAACAAACCACTCTTCTTCACTGGAGGACTATGGTACTGCAATACTGTCTACAGCAAACTACAGGATATCCATTTCCATACTGGTAAGTATAACAATTTTATTTAATCAGCTCTTTTTTGATACTTTTTCAAAAGAGTACAAATCCGATTGATGAGTCATATAAAGTAGGTGACATGTACTTCACATGATATATTTGTCATGCACATCACACACTGTATTGCAAAGTTTGATCCAGGATGTTACTTCACAAGATGTGTTTTTACAATGTAACTTGAGTTAAGACATAGGGACAGTGGCACAGTGTACATGTTACAGGTACTACATTTGTGATTGTGATCATTTGGTCTTCATGTGGCTTAATGAGACAGCTTGCTATCTGTTAATCAACATATATGACAGGATGGAACAGCCACACTTTAAACATAATGTGTTACTGCAATCAAGTACTAATAACTCCTTCTTCATTTCTTTTAGGTGGACACTTTCTGATGCTGTGTGCTGTCATTGTTGCTTTCTCCAAATAACAAGTTCAACATCATACCCCCAGGCTGGCAGACACGCAACAAATTGTATGAATCCATGGCCATGACCATCACTACTGGACTGGAGGAGGATGCAGATAAAACCTGTGAAGGATTAACCAAACAATAAGCCATTAATGAAACTTTCTTGCAAATGAACCCCCCCCCCAAAAAATAATACTTAACTTCACTGGCTTGACAGTATTCCAATGCCACAATTCCTCATCAAGCACAGAAATGCGCACACCAACTGTGACTATGTGACCTGTGATACGAAACAAAACAATAAAATGATTATATATATATATATATATATATATATATATATTATGCAATGGGATTGAGGATAAAACTGGCAAATAACAGCAGTATTTTTGCCTGCACAGACCTACAGTGAGAATATTTTGTTTATTCTCACTCTAGGTCATTTATTCTCACTGTAGGTAATAACCAGACACAAACTGCACTTTACCACAACTGCTCAAAAATGTTTTGATTGGTGGGAGCTGGCAGTATGAGCAACACAATCATAATCCACCTGTTTAGTTGCATGCCAGCTTCCACTGTCAGTTTCATTTCTGTCCAGCAGCATACAGAACACTTTCATTTTCTCCCGAAATCTTTTCTTAACAACAGAAACAGGAGATACAGACTTTGGGGAACTCCTTCAAAAAAATGTAAAAATATAAATTCTATAAACTCCCCTTTGCACCCCAACATGACACATTACAGGTTCACAGTTTCTTTTTAACTCCGACAACACAGCAACAACTTTACAATAACCGACAACAGAGCTTATCTAAACATTTCTCCAAACTCTCCCCACATCACACATCTAAAAAAAATTATCTTTTTTGGGGGTAAATCCCTGCACACACCACAGGTACTAATTAACGCTCTACAGCTTCCCCACTGTCCCATCACTGCCACTTTCCTTCTCTCCCTAACCACATAGACTTCTCAATCCCCAACAACAGAAGCTCTCCTCTGAACACTTCTCCAACATCCCCTGTAACCAGCAACAAACTAATGTACTCGGTGAAATGCAAAATAGGAACTCCTCCACCAAAGTGTAAGCCCCTGTTATTCTTACAATCCCCTCATATCATTCCATGAAATGCAATACTAAAAACCTTCTTACCTCTATTTCCAGCCAACCTCTGACTGACTCACACTGCTCCCGATACCCAGTAACCAGCTCCTCTACTACGCAGACAGCAGCAGAACTAGCTGCTCCTCAGGAGTTCAGTCCATCCTGCTTCACTTCTACACAGCAATACAAAAAGCAGGATCAACCAGATAAATGATCTCTTAAAAGAAACCTAAAAGAAAAAAATGCTTAAACTGCTGTACAGATACCTCGCTAAGCGGGAGCAATGCCGCCATGTTTTAAAACTTATTTAGCCCACCCACACACTACAAACAACCAGTAAAATGCCACGTTTGGCAATACAAGCATGTACTGAGCCTAGCTACCATGCTAGCAACCCTACCTACAAAAAAACAGCAATAAAACAATGGAGTAAAAAAAAATCAAAATACATATATTGAAAAAGCATTAAAATTAAAACCAAGGCAACACCACTGCATAAATGCCATATGCAATGGGGCTACTGAAAATATCCCTGATATTTCCCCCTCATGCAGTTTGACCTTGTGACTTCACTCGTGGCAACACCGCTCATGAGGTCATAATGTCAAACTGCATTCGGGGGAAATATCAGGGATATTTTCAGCAGCCCCACTGCATATCCCATATATATATATATATATATATATATATATATATATATGTATCATAATGGCGCAGTTGTGCCACTATCGTTAGGGTTGAGCAGCCACTTACATACTAAAGTCAAAAGTTTGGACATTAATAACTTTGGACCCATTCAATGGATTTGCCTGAAATTTGGTACACACATTGGGGTGTACTAGATTTCTTGATTTGTCAAACTGCGTTTGTGTCAGAGTGCTGGTCTTTGTGTATGAAAGCTCTGAAAAATGCAAAATTATCCATTTTTGAAGGCACCTTTTGGCATTCTTAATGTGGTCCTGCACGGCCATTGTGTAGTGTACTGCTCTACAAGAAGGCTTGTTTGAAAGAGCTTTGGTGGCTGAACATGCCACCTTTTGTTTGGTGAAAAAATATTAAGGCATTCAAAAGTTATGACACTTTTAAGTGCCCATTATAAGTCAATGGGAACATTTATATGTATATCTTGCTATCAAAGAATGGGGGTTCTGGCCATCTGGTCTCACCTGGCGATCAAAGGATTTGCAGCCTCGTGGTTCAAGAATCTCTGTTCCTGAGGAATTTTCAAAATTCTTGGACCGCTAGGTCCGCCATCTTGATTTCAGTTTTCCAATCACACAAACACAAATATCGTGGCTCAGGGGTCACTTCTGAAGTAAAACTTCGATGGGTTTTACTCAGGGGACCCTGATCTATCAAGCCATTGCTTTGGTTCCATCCAAATCAGTCAAAAAATAAGAGTTATAAGCTTTTAAAATCTTAATTTGCAGCTCGTTAGCGATCTTTGATAGCGAGCCTGCAAATTCTTTGATCGTGAGATTCTTTGATCGCAATCTTGCATAGTGACCTAAAACAGTAATATTTCAGCTCAGGGATGGGCTAGGGACACAAAGGAGGGCTTGTTTTGCTCAGGAGGTCCATTCTGTTGAACTATGCCATTGGTTTGGCTCAAATCAGTGAAACAATTGTGTTTCACCCTTTTTTATTCTTTGATCGTGAGCCTGCAAATTCTTTGATCATGAGGCTGCAAATTCTTTGATTGTGAGATTCTTTGATCACGATCTTGCATCGTGAGCAAGAGACAAGATGGCCGAATTTAAAAATAATTTTTCTCAGCCCATGGGTATCCTAGGAAGTCAAATGAGGGTGGGTTTTACTCAGGGGCTTCGTTCTGTCAAACCATGGTGGTGGCTTACTGCAATTCCTCCAATTTTTTGATTTATTAAATTTTTTATTCTTTGTTCGTGAGCTTGCAAATTCTTTGATCATGATGCTGCAAATTCTTTGATCGTGAGATTCTTTGACCACAATCTTGCATCGCGAGCGAGGGACAAGATGGCCCAATTTAAAATTCAATTTTCTTAGCCCAGAGGTGTCCTAGGAAGTCAAATGAGGATGGAGTTTACTCAGGGGGCTTCTTTCTGTTGAACCATGGCAGTGGTTTACTGCAATTGCTTCTATTTTTTGAATTATTAAATTTTTGATTCTTTGTTCATGAGCCTGCAAATTCTTTGATCACGAGGCTGCAAATTCTTTGATCGTGTGATTCTTTGATCATGATCTTTGATTGCAAAATAGGGACAAGGTGGCCAGATTAGTCCCTCTACTTGCATGCTATGTGACTCTGAACAAGTCACTTACCTGTCCAGGTCACCCCTGAAAACTTACCTGGCTACCAAACACTAAAATAATAAAAAAAAGAGTGAACAGGAAGAGAACACAGAAGAAAATGTTCCTAAAGCTCCTAGCCCCATTGCATAAATTGCACACATTATGTGCAGACTGTGGAATATGGAAAATATTCTCACTCCTGCAGAGTGAGCTGTGAATTCTCACTTGTACCTGTGGCACTCGTGAGAATACACAGCTCACTCTGCAGGAGTAGGAATATTTTCCATATTCCACTCCTGACCATCAGGTATCATATAGATATAGATATGTATATAAAACAGTTAAGGTCAGGTTCTGTGGGAAACAATGATGGTGCCATGCAGGTACATTAATCAACTTAGGGTAGTATTAGCATACAGACAATGGGCACCCTTCGTTTTAGGGTCAGTGCAGCCCACTTTGGGCAACCAACAATGTTCACAGTCTTATAATCTTGGATGGTTAACTCAATGGTCAGGTTATCCTTCTAGCACACCATTTGGCAATACACTGTGCATCATCCCAGTCAGGTCAACAGCAACATTACATGCAATTCCAATAGCAGCAGTAGGGCACTTAGTTCTTATTGGAGGGTGGAGTGTGGAGACTTTTCATTTCATGTGATGCTCTCATTTCTCTTCATCTGGAGTGGGAAATTTTCTGGACACAACACAGCAGTATTTTGGGGGTGCACATTAATTATGGGGTCTGTGTGGCAGCACTGCATGCATGACTGAGTGTGCCACTAATTAATTTCCTTCCTTGTTATATTACGACTTAATAATGTCTATTTCCAAAAATAAATAATTTTAGTGGTCTCAATAATGTTTCATTTCTGTCTTGCTATGTGCATGTGTGAAAAAGCAGGACTGAACAGTGCAATAATAATGTGCTAAACAGCATGCGTGCAGTCCACTGTCATGTGCAGACACTGTCCAGCTCCTTGCAAACATGTATGATAACTTGTTCCACTGTTTAAGGTATAAAGAAAAAGATAAAAATATATTATGTGTATTTTATTTGTACCATCATCACCAGTGGACCAAGCCATATAATATTTTCTGAGGGTTTGGTGGGCAGTGTGCACCCTCACAGTGCACCCATGCGGTTTAACTGATCATAGCACTGCTCACTCTTTCTTTTCAATGAACCTTACCTGACAGAAATGAAATATGGCTGAGGCACCTAAAATATTTAATGGTGAACAGACATTATTAAGTTGGAATATAACAGGTCCAGTCCACTACGATGCTACGCTATCACTAGGGCCAGGTCGGTTGCTGGTGGAGAGCAGCTAGCTACAAAGAAAAATTGTTCACAGTCTGCTACTGCCGGGGGATGTGGCTCTACAGTTGGGACTGGGGGGGAGACACCTGCTGCTGCATGTCCTGCTGTGGCTCCTCCTCCTCCCTCACTTCCTACTGCTAAGTTGCTGCCTCAGGGGACATGGGTGCTGCTGCTGGCACTAGTGAGGCACTGATCATTGGTGGTTCCATGGCAGCAGCACCAACTCCCATATGTCTTGCTTTTGGGGGGCATCAATATGTTACTCCAGTCCACATGAATCTGGCCACAACACGTGTGAATGTCCACCACTCTGTGGCCACTTCATTGGCAGAATTTTACTTTGCTGCATCTCAAGCCATATATAGATACTTTTTGTAGTTCTGTAGTGTGGACTTGTTTTTAACTTGCAATCATCCCCCATTCTATCAGTGATATACCCTTACATATATTACTTCCATCATGCCCAACCTCAATTTCAGCCACACTTTACCTGAGGTCTGTTGAGCCCCCCCCCCATAAACTGCTTCTTGTAAGCTATCAGAGAGAGTTTGCAACACCTTAGAGTTGCCCACTGCATCAACCAGTTTGTCATAAAAACTTCTGGACATCAAAGTAACTTCAACTCCAGAGTCCACTGAAGCTTCACGACTCAGGTTGTTTTCAGTGTTTATGTCAAAATAAAACCTATCTGCCCCAATATAGGGATTAAGTTGTCTACGTAGAATTTGTTTTTCTTAACACCTGGCAACATTGCAGGTTCATTGTGATGATCTACATTGCTTGTTGCAGTAAATTCTGATACCTATAGGGGAGGGTCAATTTCTGTGCAAACATTTTCATTTTCAAATTCCAGAATAGCTTCATTATCATTGTCAGCAATTGCAATTTCATTGACCTGGGCAGCATTAGGAAGGACAGAAGGCACTGGATACTGCAGGAGAGCTCTGCACAGGAAAATCAGAAGGCAGAGGAGGAGGTGGGGCCAAATGTTGGAGAAGCATTCTTAAGTCTCCCATCTGATCCTTCATTCCCTGTATTTCCTCTATGACCAGGGGACCAGCTCTAACTCTGTATTGGGGCCTGGAACTGCTTTGATCATTAGTTATGGTGCCCCTATAGGCACCTGTACCACCTCTGTAATATCCTCTCCCATACCCTCAGCTGCACTCTCTGCCAGGCTCATAGCCTCCATAGGATGGTCCCTGGTTTTGGTATGGCTCAGGTTGTGGGAATTATTGAGGGCTTTGATGGAACTGTGGCTCAGGGCCAGGTGGTGTGACCACAACAGGGGAAGCTTGAGCAGGGTTGGTAGGTTGGGACACCACTATGGGGTCAAACACAGCCATGGGCTGTTCCACAACTTTTGCTGGTGGAGTATTGTTGCCCATTTTCTTCTTTTGCCTCCTGCTTTTGGAAGTAGATATCTCACCCCCTTCCATAGCCAAAGTATTCAAGTTGGTTACTTCAGACACTTGGACCTTGGAAGCACCCTCCCTTTTCTGTGTAGAAGAGTTATCACCTCAGTCCCAGGTGTGTTCTGCCTGTCTGACAATCCATTGGTGGCCCTTGGGAGTCTTCTTAAGCTTGAGTGCCATTTGTGTTGTCATAATCTAAGGGGGTAAACCTTGACAATATGCATCTTGGAAGTCATCCAAATCACTATCAGAGTGATCCTCTGCTCCAAAATACACATATTTCAGCCTACAATAATATTCCTTGGGACTTTGATCAACCCCTCACTGCATCTGGTAGGCAGCATGGCAGGCTGCCCCCTTGTTGTGATATTTACCAAACTCCTTCTTTAGGAATTTATGCAACTTCTCAGGTATATTCCTACTTTCTTCAAACATTCTTAATCAGTCAACTTGAGGATCATTAGCAGACCATCTGATCACAAAACTCAATTCTCCCTTATCAGTTATGGAAAACGATTCAAAGCATTCTTTCAGTTTTTGAATATATTGCTCAATGCCTCCTTTCAAAGATTTAGAATTATACCTTTCACCTACCAATTTCAAACATTGTGTAACAGTCTTTAATTTTAAATACCCCTGTTACTTTTCAGATATCATTTTATCTCTTCTGGATCCCAAGGACCCATCAGATGACTAATCTTCGGAATCAGAACTTCTTTTTTGTCTACTTTTTTTATCTCTTTTGATGCCTATCACATGGTTCCTCCTCTAAACAGGGATATTCCTTTTCAGGTGAGGATTTTTCTGGCCGTGATTCCTCAGATTCTCTTATTCTCACATGATTTTTACTTTTAGCCTGGGTGTCTCCTGACTGGGCCTTTAGATCACTATGTTCTTTTCTCAATTTCATAAGCCCCTTTTCCAAACAACTACATTACTCCCTTAATTGCTTTTCTCCTAGCTCATTGGGTATATATTGTAGTATACTCTTTTCTACCAATGTATCTGACATCTTTAATGTGCTCTTAAGTCTCTTTAGTGGTTTGGGTTCTTTCTGTGCCTGTGCTGTCACTCTTCTTTTTATCCCTATATACGTTTGCTCGGTTTTCATTTTAGCATCAAATTGGTGAATGGTGTGAGATGGGCAGGAAGTCATGTCTGTTATTGGTTCTGGACAGGAAGAGGTCCAAAAGGATTAAATGCCCTACTGGTGTCCCCTCCCTGTCCACCACTCTGAAACTGATAACTTGAGGTCAACCAACTTGATCCTTCCAGTCTGGAGGTTCCCTCCTTCCTTGTGGCTGAGAGGTACCCTTCCTTGTTCAGCTATAGTCCTTTTTCATTTCCAGATTCCTCCTTTAAATCTTTATCCCTTATTTCATCTAACTCCAATTCATCTTCCCCACTAGACATCTTCGGAAAGTATATCTGTTGTCCTCCTTTCAATTATTTGTACTTTACCTCTCTCTAATTGTTCATAGTACTCTCTGGCATGGTCATAATCACACTGTAATTCAAATTTATCTAAATTACTGTATAACCTCTGATAGTGCTTTACCTCTGATGACTCATCTTGGCATTCTTTTAACTGTTGCTTTAACATTTCAGCTTGCCCTTCTAACTTGATACATCCTTTACACATGACAGCTTCATCCTCACTGTTATAGTGTTGGTGAAGAGGTGTCACCATCTCAGTCTTAATGTTATCTGCACTTAAGATTTCTCTTGACATGGCTTTGTAAAAATAGACACTTCACCAACAATAGCAATACCCTTTAAACAACAACTAAAATTACAATGTTTACATAACACAATTTTGAAAGAAAGAAATTAATCTTTTTCTCATGATACTTCAAACGTCCTTTTTTCTTGCAGCTTTACTGACATACAATTATTACTTTTGGTCTATTCTTGCTGTCTAGGGGAAATTATATCTTTAAATCCTTGAGAAACAAGAAAAAAAATAAATGTACTTATGCCATTCAGTCACTTGCAGACAATAACAGTCATAATATTTATTTCCCATACACTCTATGTGTGGACTGTTAGTCATTAACAATCATCCCATGACAAGAACCCCAAAGATGTAGGAACAAAGGCTATAATATTACTTTTTATAATGCAGCACTTGGATTTACCTTGGGCCTTACCCCAAACATTTTTCATAAATTACCAAAATAATTATGAAAGTTACATACTAAATTATCCATGTTCTCCAGATTCAAAATTATAGCAATAACGCTTCTGCCACACCAGAAAGATGAGAAATAAATGTTTGTTTCACATATGTACAAATTCAAAATTTTCCTAATTAGCATAAATATAAAGCATAATAAACAAATCATGTAAATAACACAGTAAACATAAATGACAAAGGTTCCAGAAATTCAAGCCATAAAGAAATAAAACAAATTTCATCAAAGAAACAATGCAACTGAATAAGTGATATTCAGCACATTATTTAGCATAACCTTCTGATATAAGAACATGCACATTCATTATATTAGTGTTTCAAATTATATTTTTTGTGCAAGACTTATTTCCAACTTCATAAAACTTTTTTTTAGTAGATACATTTTATTGATCAACTTAAAGCCATTTACAATATAAAACTTTTACAAGGACAAAAATACATAAATAGTTAAAAAACAGTGAGCTTAAACATCTTCATAAATATCTGTCTTACACAGTTCAATAGCACAATAATAATAATATTTGGGCATATGTAGTGCCTTGATTGAAATTACATACTCAACTCGTAATAGTGCAAATCCATATTTCACAAATGAGTTGTCAGAAGGAATTTTGCTAAATTTTCAGTCATTTTCTTGTCTTTAGTTTTAAACAGATAGTCCAAGAGATCTGAAGGGGGGAGAGTGAGATTCACAAGCAACCCACCCAACCATTTTTTCCTAGTTGGTTCATAAAGGGGACATAATAGAACCACATGTTTTAAGTCATCTATGGGACCCAGTCCACATTTACAAAATGGGGAGAATACACCTTCTTTTGTGTCTGAAGAGTATATAATTGGCCATATAACTTTCAGTTCTAATTCTTGTATAAATTCTCCTGAATTTAGGACATGTTAGTAAAGAAAAATATGGCTCAAAACCACTTGAAATTATAAGTATTTTATAAAAATCATGGAGTTTGAGCACAGAAAGTTGAGAAAAGAAGCAATTTTTATCCAAATCACCAAGTTTCAATTTAACATCCTGCTTAAATTCTGTAAAAGGTCTAGAATAAATTTCATAAAGGAGGTGTCCCAGACCTACTGGCAATATTGTTTCCTTAATAAGCCGAATGCAGGGATGTACATATCCCAAACTGGTCAGTTTAATACTCTCTTCCAGAGACAATCTTGGATATCTAATTTCTGGGAAAAGAAAAAGTTTCAACAAAAATAAGATTTGTTGCTCTTGTATAAGAGAAAACAAAGAGCACTGACCTAACTCCAGTGCTAGAATACAATTTGGGGTTCCTTGAGGTAACATAAGGATATATCTATAGAGTTTGTTTAATATTGCTTGTAGCCTTCTAACCTCAGTGTATCCTCATATCTCAGAAGCATATAACATACTTGTTCTTAATTTAGCATTAAGCACTTTCATAATTCCTTTTACTGATGATTTCCCCATTTTGTTATTAAACATTTTTAAAGCATTTCCTGAGGATCTCATTTTATTTTGAATAGTATCCAGATGTTTTGTTGAGGATAGATTATGGGCAAATCGTACCCCAGGTAGTCATAATACTTAGCCTTTTCTATACATATACCATTGGTCTTAAAACTTGGCATATTTCTACTTTGATTTCCAAATACAACCATATTTGTCTTACTAAGATCAATTTTCAGCTTTTATTGGGTGCAAAGAGATTCAAACAGTCAATTTCCTTCTAAGTCCAAGAGCTGAAGTAGAAAGTAGGACTAAATCATCTGCATAAGCAAGGTTATCAATCCTGCAGAAATTTACCTTGGGAGCATGAAAGTCAGGATTGTTAATCTGGTCCAAGATTAGATTAATATATAAATATAAATATATATATATATATATATATATATATATATATATATATATATATAATAAAGTAGGTGCCAAAATACACCCCTGCCTAATCCCCACATTTGTGGAGAATTTTTCAATTAAATGTCCATATTGATCATATTGGATTCTAACCCAAGTATTTTCATGAAGTCTGATAATAATATCAAGCAGGGAATTCTCCAGCTTCAGGTCCTTGAGCATTGCTCGAAGGATTTTCCTACTAATGCTATCAAAAGGGGAAGAAAAATCCACAAAACAGCAGTATAAATTGGATTTCCTGACTTTAACATACTTCCAAATCAAATGCTGCAGTACATAACAGTGTTGAACTGTAAAGCAGTTCTTCTGGAACCCATTCTGTGACTCATTCAACATTGAATTTTCCTGATCCCATTTGAGAAATCTACCCAAGATTATTCTGGAGAAAACTTTCTGAGATACATCTATCAGGTTAATAGGCCTGTACATTTTAGGATTATTAGGCTCCTCCTTTTTAGAAATTGGGTATATGATTCTGCCTGCCTAACTAGGAGGGCACTGAAGGCCTTGAACCAACCTAGTAAATAAAAGGAAACAGAGAGAGGGCCATCAAGTAGGAAATGTTTTGTATAGATCACCCAAGATTCTATCCGGGCCCAGGGCTTTATTAGATTTAAGTGAGTTCAGGGCCAAACAGATTTCATCTTCTGTGATCATAATGTGCCATAGGAAAATCATCTCTCTCTGTGATTTATAATAGTCAGGCATTTCCATCTCTGCTTGAGAGTAGTATAACTCTGAAAAATATGAGATCAATGCTTCAGGTGTAATATGTGCTTCAAGCTTGTTGGAATACCTATTGTATCCTTGAGACACCCTTTTCCAGAAATGTCTACCATCTCTATCCAAAACTGTTCATCTTAATTTTTCCCAAAGACCCTGAGTATATTTATTCCTTACAATTTCAAGGGTTGCCTTGTATTTTTCTCTTTCTTTTTTCAGCAATTTAATATCTGCTACGGTTTTATTTCTTTTATTCTTGTGAAGTCTTAGCATTTTTCCAAATTATTTTTTTTCCTGCAAACATTCTGCATTGAACCAAGACTTTTTAAATGTGGATTTACCATGGGATGCTTTTTTGTACCATGATTTTAGTAACATGTGAATCATTTCCCAATTTTCTAAGATATTAAACAATCCATTTTGGTTAACAGTGGTATCATGTGTATTACCCAATTCTCCTGTACTCAAAATAGCCTCAAAGTTTGCCTGATGTATTGATCCCCATATCATTCTCCTCTCATTAATAATCTCCAGATTTTCTACCAAATGTCCCTCTTTCCTAAGTATTCTAAATGGACATTTCAGAGTAAGAGCAATAGGAAAATTAGTAGATTCCAGTCTATCCTTAACTTATAACTTCTGTATCAGCTGTAATGCCTCCAGATTGGTCCAGAATAAATCCGGCTTAGATGTACCCGGGGTCCCTCTAAATGTAAAAGCCCCAATATAGTCTCCCTTAGTTCTCCCATTCAAGAGACAATAATTCCTGGATGCAAGAGTCTCCAAGAGTTCCCTGCCTCTGGAATTGGACACTATGTCCTGGGGGTTCCTCTTATAAGAGACATTTTCATTAAATAAGGGAAGAGTGCATATCAAATCAGTATAAGTATCTTCCAAAGACTGAGAAGGAATTCTGGAGTTAAAATCTCCCAAGATGAATACAGGACAAGCTATATTACTGTCAGCCAAATCATCGAGCAAGATTTTAAAATTCTGGATATAAAGATCCACAGCATCGGAGATTTTAGCACTGGGGTGAAAGTAGATATTACAAGGGATTATTTTCTCCATACCTTTATTAATCACTGAAACTAGGATACCCTCTGCATTAGATGGGATTCTAGTTATCCCAAGATTTAACTGAGTTTTGACAAAGAATGTAAGTCCCCCTTTAAATCTGCCAAATTTTTTATCTCTGGTAACAGAGAGAGTTGTAGCAGAATACTCCGGCAACCTAGGAGTGGTGTCTTCTGTACATCATGTTTCCTGTATACTAATAATGTCAAAAGACTCCAAAAATCTCAGGACCTCAGGATCTGTTATTTTAAGGTGGATGCCCTCCACATTCCAGGAGAGGATGGAGAGAGCATCCATCTTGATCAATTTATCTCCTCTGTTTACTGAGGTCCAAGATTCAAACATTTTCCCCCAGATTCTTGTTGTGACTGCAATTGTCAGGCTGAATCAATAATTAATAGTGGCAAAAAAGTATTAAGATCTGTTAGATTTTCATAATCAATTAATGGAAAATCTTCCTCTAAGGCTGGTTCTTGTACAGCCCTTACTTGATTCTGCCTGATGTAATCTGTCCCCAATTCTAATGGGTCAACAAGGTGAATTCCCAGGGGTCCAGTTTACCAGCTAATAACAATATTTTACTAGCCAGATTAGGATTTTTGAATGTGATACCAATCTGTGATGAAAAACCTAAATCATCATAGATTTTTATGGACTCAACCATATTCTGAGAGATATGTACCCAATGCTCTTTCCAGGAAATAGAGGAAATCTCCCCATACCTTCCTTTTAGAGTAATTTTCCATAAATTTCCATCCAAAAATTGGAATGATTCTACCCAGCCATCCTTTATTCTGATTTTCCAGATGTTCATTAGTTTCCCCTATGATTTCCCTCTGAGATTCCCTAGCTAACTCATTCTCCTTGGCTATAATAGAGGTACCAATTAGTGGATAGGCTGGGTTGTTTATTTTTCTCCCATTCCTGGATGTCTCTGAGACATATTTTGGAACTAGCATAGGGTATGAAATACCATGGTCTTTCCTGCCCATAAACAATATTTTCTCCAAAATAAGATATGCTGTGTTTAGAGATGAACAATACAATAGTACTGTATTCTTATAACCAGAGTTTGGTGGTCTAAAAATGGTTACCTCATCTTCTAAGTTGGTACAATGTAATCCAAAAAGATCTAATATCCTAGAAAGGAGTAGCTCTTCTGTTTCATTCTTTAAAATAGAAATATCTTGTACCTCAACCATAAATTCAGCATTGTTAAAACTCTGTATAACAATAGAGTTCTGTTTATCTACCACCTGGGGCTTGCTAGTAGGTGAATTTCTGGTGGGTGGGTTGCTGGTGTTCTCATTCTGACTCTGAAAAACTGTCAGAGACTCTTTACTCACAATTTCATCATAAGAGATTTCAATACATTTGTAACTATGTGCACAAGGCTTCAACTCCTATATGGACACTCGCATTTTGGGGTTTGGAGCCTTATATGTCACCTGTATCTCCCATGTCTCCTGAACCATGGGCATCTCCAAGGCATCACAAGCTATTTGTTTGTCATTATCATTGGTAATAAGCTTACATGCAGTCCTTTTAATTTTTTAAGTTTTAGTTCTCCTTGTTTTGGGTTGCTTGTGGACTATTAATCCACCAAGCTCCCTTTTATTAGGATTTTCTGAATCAGGATTCCACATATAACATGTACATACCTTATCCTTATCAAAAGGTAAAGGAAGCTGAACCTGCATGTCTTTAGTGGCTTTATTTACTACCAATGATTCATCTCCAGACAGACCTGAATGTTGATGTTTGCTACTGCTCAGGATTCTTTCCAAGAGTACTCTGTTGTGAAATACATCTGCTCTTAAATTACAAATCTCATCTTTGAGTATAGTAATATTTTCCAGCCGAATTATGTCAACAGAATATCTATTTTTTTTTAATTTCCAGGGTCTGTTTGGAGATAATTGAACTAGCCACTAAATTCATCCTATCTGGGCACTGTATTTCATCTACAATAATGTTCGTTTCCAGAGAAGTCCTAGCCTCCTCTGTCCCTGGGTTACTCACTATTTCCCTAACTTTTTTGTGAGTTAATTCTATATTTTTTAGTCCTTCAATAGTAACACTCATTTCCCAGATTATAGACCTAAAATCTAAATTTTCTCCTGGATTTTCAAGGGATTCCAGAACTGGAGTTTTATATCTAGAATTAGTCTTAACTAGCCTTTGTCCTGTGACCTGTTCTTCTCATTCAGGAGCAAACCTCTGGGAAGTAAAGGTCTCCTGATAAAATTAATCAAGAGAGAGAGAGAGAGACGGAGAAAACTCTAACTCAGGGCAAACAGACTCTTGTTCAATACTTCAGCCATATGTGTCCCATAGATATTGGTCATAAGAAATAGATTCTGCTGACTGTATGGGGCTGTCCAAATCAGGATTATCAAGAGTGTCAGAAAAGTCCTCAGAATAATCTCCAGGGCCAGTTAAATGATTTGACATCTTAACTGAGGCCACAAAGATGGTGCATGGATTGCATCACAAGTCCTATGAAGACAGGTTGAAGGAACTGAACATGTACTCCCTGGAGGAGAGGAGGGAGAGAGGGGATATGATAGAGACATACAAGTATCTTACAGGGAGGAACAGGGTGCAGGAAAACACTATTTTTAAGCAAAAAAGATGTTCCAGGACTAGAGGGCATGGGATGAAGTTGGAGGGAGGACGATTCAGAGGAAACATGAGAAAGAATTTCTTCACAGAACAGGTGGTGGACAAGTGAACACCCTGCCAGAGGAAGTGGTGGGGGCTGAAACAATCATGGATTTAAGAATGCATGGGATAGACATAAAGGAATTCTAGAGGTCAGGGGTAAGGGGAAACAGACTTCTAGGAAAACAAACTGAACTTACAAGCTCAAATGGGCAGACTGGGTGGGCCATAGGCCCTTATCTGCTGACACTGTCTATGTATCTATGTATCTATGTAGGCCTGGACTGGGGTTGTCAAGTAATTTGGGCCTTTTTCTGCCCCTTTTTGTAACCAAGAGATCAGTTATCTTAAGTTGTTTCTTCTTTCCCAGGTCATTTGGGGGGGACTACATTTTGCTCTCTCTCCATATCAATTATTTCCCCTCAGGATGTTTTCTTTTGCTTAAAGTTATTTTTCTTCTGCATACCTCCTCTAGTTTTTAAAGTGTGTGTTAGAGGAGTAGCTTCCATAGGATTTTCCTGGGTTTCAGTTATATCAATCACTAGAGGGAGGGCTTCTTCTGCTGCTGCACTTAGTGAGCTGCCCTTTCCACTTCTAGTGACTACCATCTCAGTCTAAATCTACAAGTTAGGTGAAATAGTGCAAAAAAATGCAGTGAAAGTAATTGAAAGCAACTGGGATCATCTATAAGATATACGCTATAAGCTATACGCTATAAACTATCTTAAAAATACAAAATCATATAGAACTGATCAATATCCAGCCAAAGTTGTTCAGGGGAAACTTAAAGACAGATAAAAACTATTAGTTCATCCAATGTTCTCTCAGCTGGGTCACAAGTCACAGATCACAAATCACAGGTCTCATATAAGATACAATTTATTATTCCAAATGTCTTCTTGAAATACTTTAAAGAGAGTACTACAAAAGCTATGTAAATCAGCCATCCAGAATTACTTCAAATAGTTTCTCAGCTCCCAGTATAAAAAATACTTAAAATCCAGAAAGAATGCAAAAGTTCCTTGCAGGAAACCAATCCATTTGTAGACGTGCTTTCTGATGTTCTTGTTAAAAAATCCATCCTGTGCCAAAATCTCAACAGAAGCTGAAAACAAAAGCCGGCAAAATATGGATAATGCAGATATTTTTTCCTTCTCTTCATCCTCCTCCTCCCTCCAGGCAACACTGATGAAACAGAGAGAGAAAAGGAAAAGAGTTCAGTCAAAGCTCAAGCTAGCTGAATATTTTAACAATTCCCACAAGCTATGCTTACTCCTGAAATCCTACTATTATTAAAATACTTAAGACTCACTTGAATAGCAGCACTCAAGATAGAGACACAGGGTAAAAATGGGGTAAAAACCCTTTATCGATTTACTTAAAATTTTATCCATTTGAATTTGTACTAAATATATTATTATATTAGAGTCTTACCTGCACAGTTAATGTTCTTATAGAGCCAGAGATCCACTACCCCCAGGCGGACAGGCCCAACTGACGCTCTGCTGTTCTCCTTTTCTTTAAGCAATAAGATAAGGAGCTGACCCACTTCTTCTGACTTATTTCAGGGAATCCATCAGTCAGAAAAGAACACCAACATCTGAGAGGGGCTGAAAAGAATCAAGAAGAGCCAAAAGCTTTAAATATGCTATGGTTTTTGGCTAAAAAATGAAACCGCCAGCCGAACAGAAGTGCAACTGGTTAAGACGCCAACTAAAGTTCTCACTGGGGAGCAAGTAAAATGTGTGCACTTAAGTATGTGATCATGTGTGCACCCACCTCAGAGAAAATGGCGCCAAAAAATATAAAAGCAAAGTTTACAATCAACAGTATAAAACAACTCATAACAGTAATAAAGCAGACTTAAAAGGACTCCCCTGAATAAACTTGTAGCTTGTTAAAGCATATGAAGTCTGTGAGAGAGACAAAGCTTTTTCTTAGGGGTGAAAGCACTTTCTTCCTTCTCCAATTGCAACCGTTTGACTGGTCTTCCTGGAATCACAACAGCTCCTGCCACTGGCATCTACTCCAGGGCTCTCCTCCTGTCTAAAGTGGGAAGAAAGCAGACAGGAACAATGCTGAAACACCCAGTCGGAAGATGCATTAAGTTGTCCTGAAGAGACCATAAAGCACTCAGGCAGTAGATGGCATACCTGTAGTAAAATAAAACGAGCTTAGTAGTCCTGCTTCCAATGTCTCCTCCACAAGCATTGGAGTGCATAGCATAAACTCCAGCCACAACCTCTCTCTCTCTCTCTCCTGAATAGACCCTATGCTTTGCCTTGTGCACATACACAACCCAACTTCATAACATGCAAAATATATTATTTAAAGTTTCTTAACCTATAAATCCAAAATTTGTAATTACATGTTAAGCTATGTTACCATCCTAAATAGCCAAATTGAAATATTAAGATATTATTAATTAAAATAATTAAAAGAATACTTCAGTTTCTGATTATTTGTAGGTTTGGTCTTCTTTTCCTTTTTAACTTTCAAAATCTTGGTGAGAACTTCTGATTTTGGATGGTAAAAAGTCCTTCAGTGACTTGGCTTGGATTGGCTGTAGCCGTCTGCCTTTTCCCCTCAAATTTGGAACTGTAGAATCTTCTGACATCAATGAAGCAATGCTGGCTGGATCCTTCTAGCTTGACATCATGAATAATCAAAAAGATACTTATCAGGACTTGGAGGGAAAAATCAGACAGCAAGATTTTAGCAGTTCAGCAGCACTATAGTTGTAGGAAAAGATCTTCCTGTGGACAGCAAAGTTGTTTTGGCATCTCACTGATGGCATCACAATGATGCCATCATCTGCCACCAGTCCCAGCCATGCCAGGCAGTAAGTGGTGGCCCTGCCACCAGTGGACACCATGGCAGTGTGGCCATACAACACACGCCTGCAGACCACTCTTCTGTGGACACCAACAAATGCCAGCACACACATGCAGCACTGTAGGCATGGAGGATGTTGAGGGGAGGGTGTACGGGTGGCCAGGCCATGCCACAGACCAGGTGTGGCCACAAGGCTGCGACACATCATGCAGTGCACATTGCCAGTATTGGGAATACCCCAACACCAGTGTGCCTGTCTGATCATACGTGCCCCCCCAGCCACATAGTGTGCTACTGTACAAATGCCACAGCACACACAGCCAGCCATGTATATGTCACTGTAAGCATCCCATGCCAGAGGTGCAGCATCTGTGGGTCCCAGAACAGTGTAACAGTAATGTCCACTATCAGTAAACACCTACAAGTTGGGCCTGTCACTGTGTACAGTGCAGTGGTCATCACTGCTCTACACACCATAGGCACTGCTGTGTCACTCACACTACTGGCCCCTTGCTACTGTAGTGTCTGCTGTGCACTGTAGCATGACCTACAATCAGTCAATCAATCAATCAATCAATCAATCACTTTATTTAACCAGTCATAAACACCATTGAGCAAGCTCATTTTCAAGGTGGTCCTGGGCATTAATACAATACAGTACACTTCATAAGATTACAATTACGGTGGACAGCAGTGCCAAAAAAAAAACAACATTGTGAAGGTGCCAGTCATTATGGGCCTATACATACCGGTCAACATAATTAACATGCACAGGTACATAAAGATAAGCTTTACTGGAATGAGAAGAGACAACAATCCCATATAGTCTCTGCTAAGTAAGAGCTCATACCTAAATGATAAAAAATAAGGATGTATTAAGGAATAGGGTAGAAATTGGGGTGAAAGAGTAGACAGCCAAGAGGGAGGCCAGAGTAGGTAAAAGTTAGAGAATTGGCAGAGCCATCTTGGATTAAGGGAACTAGGCTTGTAGGTCCTAGGTTTCAGTTGTTAGGAATGTGGGGTGGATGACATACTTAGGCATAGGATTTGAGAGTGGCACCCAGAGCTTAGGGGTCAAAGACATCTGAAACAGTTGCATGATTCCTTCAGATAATCCATAAAACAGGAAGTAAAACACCTACAGTGTGACAGTTGCATGCAGCACCACCACCACCTGTGCCTATGCTGTGTTGTCCCCTGGGGTACAATATGCTATGCTGTACTGTATACATGTAACCTGCAGCTATCATCATGTACTGCCAGACTGACCTACAGATGGAGCTGCGGGTGGACCCAGCCAGCCCCTATACTTCCAGACTGACTTACGGGTGGAATTGTGGAACTCTGCAGTAACGCAGGGCAAACTGCATGCAAACCAGGGCATAACGAGATGCTAATCTGGATATTTGCCCAGAGACTACCTAAGTAGGCTCATTTGCATGTCACTTTTGAATATGACAATGTTTAGCACTGGGCAAATATGTTTGCACCGAGCAAACCGCTTAACTCCATGCTAAATCCATGCAAATATGTTAGTGCCAGGCTAACAGTTCGGGAAATATTATACAGTTTTGCACACTGTACTTTCACATGTGCTGCTGCTGCAGCTGTACTGGGTCTATGCATTTGCTGGCACACACATTGGCCACATAGTTCATCTCTACCTACTGTCACATAGCTGTGCACTGTGAGCTTGTTGTGGTTTGCACTGCCTGGTTGCTATATTCAGAGCTGTCTTAGTCAAGCGCTAAGTTTGCCCTGCACTCCCAGCCCAGTTTGCCTGACCTCATTCTCATGCTATATTCAGAAGTCATTTGCCCCTGGCTATTCCTTTTGAATATAGCTTGCTTTTTGCTCCAGGCTAAGTTTGCCCACCAAGCAGTGTTAATTTAGCCCTGGGGCAAAGTTTTGAATATCTGGCCCCGTGACTCTTTCCTGTTTCAGTTTCTTGCTGCATTTGAACCTGCAACTCCAGACTCACTGCTATCCAACAGCACTACAGATTTCCGAAGTACATTTTTTCCTGTTAAAAAGGATATATGTCTTGTTCATCTACCGTTTTTATACAGTCTATAACATGAAAAAACTTCTTCCTAAAATTATCCTCTTTATCTGTGTCTAATAATGCATGACACCATGCAGCTTGGAGTTCATTAAAAATTAAGGCAAAGTGACTAGGTGCTGCTTTTAGGTAATCAATGAAGACTCACATCATTAGAAAGGTTATACGGTCAGCTTTCTTTTGACACCAAACCTGCTTTATTTTTGACAGTTTGGGTGCTACAGAGTTTTTCAAATAGTAAGCCTTACAAATCTCTTGCAGATCTGATATTCAGTCTCCCAAGAGACCGATGCAGCTTTTATTAAATGTCTGAGTTTGGTCTTAATGAGACTTTACACCTCTTTTCAATTGATAGAAGTTTATCATTTTCATTGTAGTGAATGGTACTACTTTTAAGTAGTTTATGTCCAGTGCCAGCCTTAACTCAACACAGAGTCCAGATACAGTATGGTATATCACCTGTCAAGTTACATAGTAACATCTCTTTCTTATCTCTTGGCTGCTAGGGCACTATGACTTTTAACTCTTCAAGAATTCAGGGACCCTATCTCTGGACTAACACTGCAGACAGTCCTCCTTAGTATTACCATTTAAATTCAATACAGTATCCCCTTGTCAGCCAGACAGAGGGCACTTAGAAATTTAAACCACATTTTTTATCCTTAACTCTGAAGCAATGTTTTTCATGTAGGCACTCATTTTAACCAGAAGTTATTTTTTTATAGTATGACTCCCTTACAGTTAGGACCTCATAAAGCATATAATATAATTAATAAGAATATGATAATAAAAATTGTAATACTAACATAATTTTAATCAAATTAGTTTTGTTACAACAGTCCCACATGTTCTCAGCCACTAATGTCAACACAGCTATTAGTGCATTTTTAAGAGTGTCCTCACCAGAGTATAGAAAATTCATACTCCCCTTAAAAAGCATGAGTAAAATGTATCCACCATCACAGGATAAATGCCACCATTATTGCCCAGTGCAAACTGCCAGATTGTACATGGGCTTCCTGTCAGTCCACTCAGAGCCTGTCCAACCTCCAGGCATCTAGGTCATTAAGAAATAAGTGCACAAAGGCTAACCACACAGTTAAAGCAAACTACTTTGTGGAACTGCTCCACTTTACCTGAGGTTCTCCCCATATTTTCAGGAAGTCCTTCCATTCTTGCATTGATCTTCCCACCCAGTCAATCACCCCAGTCCTTTCATTAGAAGGCTCCACTGTCTCAGACCCTTCCTCTGTGGCTGACACTCTAAATAAGCACTTTATCTAATGACTCTGATCCCCTTCCAACCATTATGCTGTTTCCTAATGGATACCATTTTGTCCCCTTCTCCCACCATGAAGTATACAGCTCCTTATTTTCTCTAAACCCAGCCAAAATAGCCCTGATGGCTTCGACCCTAATAGCCTTCTTATCTCCACCCCTGCCATTGCTCTCCACCTCACTCACCTGTTAAATCTCTCTCTCTCTCCTCAGGAAAAGCCGCCCTAGTTTGGAAAATGGCCATGGTCATTCAACTCTACAAAGGTGGCGATCCTTCCAATCTTGGGAACTATCACCTTGTCTTCCTCTTTCCCTCCATTGCAAGGCTCCAAGAATCCCTACTCTACTCCTGGATCTCTGAATTCCTCACCATCTTCAACACTGTCTTCCCCACTCCAAGCCTGTTTCAGGAGGAATCACTCTACCACATCCTCCTTACTGTGGGTCATAGAAAGTATTATTTCTGGAATGGTCCAGGGTCACATTACCACTGCCATCTTCATTGACTTAGCAAAAGCATTTGACCCAAAGACTAACTTACTCCTGCTCCACAAGCTTCACACAACTGGCTTAGCTACCCCATTAGTGAACTGATTCGGTTCCTACCTTACAAACAGGTGTTAGTTCAGATAGGCTCTACCCTGTCTTCTTCCCTCCCAGTCCATACTGGAGTCCCCCAATGCTCCATTCTTGGCCCCATTTTATTCTCCCCATTTGTTAATAACCTCCCCTCAGCTTGCTCGCATGCACAAATCAACATGTATGTGGATGACACAAACATCTATTCGAAAAGACCCTCAACCTTTGATGTGGAGACCCCCCTCCAAAGTGATTTCAACAGCATTCTAAACTGGTTCCAGGCTGACAACTTGCGGGTAAATATGAAGGAAATAGTCTGCATGAACTCTAGGTCAATACAGAAACTCTCAACCATCTTATCCCTCCCCCTCTGTGTTTTCCACCCTGATGGTTCCCCCTTCAAAAGTGTTTCTACATAGACATACCTTGGAGTATGGCTGGACAATAAACTTGTTTACTCAGTCCATATTGACACATTGCATGCCACGCTCCAAACAACATTAGGTGTAATGTATCACTGTTAGGATTGCCTTTTCCTTTCCCTGCATCATGAACGGGATACAAAAAACATCCTCCCCATGCTTGACTATGTGGACATTGTCTACGGTACTGCCCCCAC
This sequence comes from Neoceratodus forsteri, assembly GCA_016271365.2. Classification (NCBI taxonomy): domain Eukaryota; kingdom Metazoa; phylum Chordata; order Ceratodontiformes; family Ceratodontidae; genus Neoceratodus; species Neoceratodus forsteri. The sequence continues at coordinate 1,151,765,659 of CM028130.1, read as the reverse complement.
CTTTCCCCTCACCTGACTTGATACTTTCCTAAATTCTTTTTGCCATTTTGCCACAGACTCCTCATTCCACATTCACCACTGTTTCTTCTACTCATTATTTTCAACCCCCCTGCTGCTGGATGCACTCCTTAGCTTTTATTATTAAATACTAGTTTGGACTAGTACCTTCCTATCTTTTCTCACTCCTATCCTCTGCCAGCTCTTCCCCCTACCCACTCCACTCCAGGGTGAGCTGATATTTCTCCCTTTCTCACCCTCATTCCATAGCAGGTCAGTCTGCTTTCTCTTTCCCTCTAACCTCTCTTTGGAACCAAATCTCACCTACTTTCCAGCTAGCAAACTCACTCCTGGCATTAATGCGCCTGCTCCATAGTGATCCGGCAGCTCCCTGCCACTTTTGCTACCCTTTCCCTGCATTTGCTCTAGCTATTATGCACCCTGACCCTCTTTCTATTCTTATTCTCATGCCTACATCAATATTAATTGCACATTTGTATTTATGAACTGCACTCCTAAATATGTACTCTGACTGTATTTTAGATGTTTTATTATATAACATTCTTTTGTAATTGCACATTTGTATTTATGAACTGTACTCCTGAATGTGTACTCTGACTGCATTTTTGAGGTTCATTTATTATGCAACATTCTATTGTATATTGTTCCTACTGTTTTCCCCATTCCCCAGGTTGCATATGTAAATGAGCCCTGACTCAGTATGCTATTTCCAGTTACCAAAGGTTTAAATAAATAAACAAATAAATTAATAAGATCTACAGGGACTTCTGTATTTTACAAGAAAATTGAGCCATCTACAAGGCACCTGTTTCCGTAGACTTGCATTGGTAATATGTGAAAACAGAGTAATTTGGCTTTGATAGGAAATAATGTAAGCTACAGGAAAACTGCTCTGGAATTAGAGGGGAAATGCCAAATCAATCTGTGAGCACTTTGTATGCATGTGCTTTGTGTGTAGCCTGCAGAGCCACTCGCTAAGCAAGCTACAGGTCCACTATAGTGAGTGTCGCTAAGCAGCTGCTTCATCTTGTTAAAGCAAGATACATGTCAGGTGCAGTGCAAATCAGTAATCAGCTGCTTTATGAGTGACCCATAAAGCCACTCATAAAGCAAGCGACAGGTCTTGGGACCTGAGCACCACCATGCATTGCTTGGCATGGGCTGTAAGAAAGGCAAAAGCTAAAGGTATTGGTTGTTATATACAACACTTCAATTCATTGTTAATGTATCTTTTAGGATAAAAGCAAAAAATACAAAAAGTAGGAAACTGAAATACTAGGATAAATGGTCTGCAGAATGTTGCTGAGCCTGTGGTTTGATGCTCCTTAGGGTCTGAACAATTAAGAGATGCAGTGCTGGTGTTACATTAATACTGAAACTGTGTTGTCAGAGAGAACAATATAGTGACCTAGCAAGACTTTTATAGAGGGTGCAGATATTAAGGTAATAGCTACCCTGTGTGCATGATCATTCGGTCATTCAGAAATAAATTCTATCTAAAGTAAAATAAACCTTTCTAAAGCCAAATTGAAAGAAAATGTAGTAATTCCCCATATGATGAAGAATGCCACAGAAAATCACAACATTTAAGGTTTTTTGCATGATGTTTCTGTAATTTAACAGAGAAAAGGGCAGTTCATGTTACAACCCTAGAGGTTACTTAAAAAAACAGTTTACATTATGTAATTCAGCTGAAATTACTGCAAACATCTGACAAACATTTCAGAAGCAGAATTGCAATTTGCCAAAATTCTGTCAACTGAACTCCACATTCTGCATAGCGCTACTGCCAACTTTCCCATGTTCATTCATTTCATTTGAAAAATGATCCAGATATTTTTTCAGCATTACTAATATATTAAAGGATACTAACAGCATAAATAACAAACTTGTACTTACAGTACAGTAGTTTCTAAAGTTTTAATTTCCTTGTGTTGCATAATAAAATGCAACTAAAAGGTCAGAAGGGACACTAGGTCCATCAAGTCTACCTCCACCAGCCTCATAAGTAGGAATGAAAAAAAGGATTCTACATAAATGAGTACTAATTCATAACATAATGATCCCAGGACTGGGACTATTGTGTGATTGTGTTTTAACTGTCTACAATTGATCAGCTATTTTCTCTGTGGGCTGAACCAGTTGATATTTGCCATAATAACCAGCTGGTTATTACGACATTCATGCGCCCAGTCACTCAGTCGGTGACGCTCACTCATTGGCTTATGTTCTGCGTTGGGGCAGGCTGAACTCTCTCACAGACATGGCAACTCCATCTCTCGCTTCCCTAGGAGCCGCCACAAGACGCATCCATCCTTTTTTTTTTGTTTGTTTTTTGTTTCCTGTATCTGGTTGATCCAGCCTTTTTCCCAGCTAAATATATGGTTGATCCTGCCGTTTGTCCATTTTGGGACAAAATGAACTGAGTTACAAGGGAGCATGCCAGGGAAGTGTGGTACATACAATCTTGTCAGAGACACGCTGCAAGGTAAAAACAAAATGGAAACAAAAAGGTTTAAAAAAGAAAAAGAACTATGTTAAGGAAGAGAGGTAAAGGGCAGAAGACATAGGAGATCAGAGACTGTGTGTGTGTGTGTGTGTGAACACTGAACTCAAGCAGGAGAAAAATTGCTGACCTTTTATTATAAAAAATAAAAGATGGTGAAGTGTGTCATATTCGCATTTAATGCTCACCCTCAGTGTGGGATGCTTTGATAAACCTCTCGGGCATATGTATCATCCCACACCTTGGGTGAGCATTAAATTCTCATAATACACACTTCCCCATCCTTTATTCTCTATGTATCAGCACAAAGACGTTCTGGATTAAATCATTTAGGCACTTGAATCAATGGGTACTCTTTTTTTGTGCATTTTACACACATGAATTATGGAGTAAAAAAAAAAAAGATTATGTGAAAATGTGTCCTAATTCATAGGCATTTCCTACTGACTGTATTATGCAGGACACTCTTTCTTCTTTTTGAGTCAACCATCATATGAATAGTTCAATTAGTAGTGCAAACAGTAGTGGAGAAGATATAGGGCCCTCCTGCCATGGTAAAATCTTAAATTTAAATTCACAGAACTATAAGTTATGAGCAGTTAGCACTGCTTCGTGGATGGCATATGAGTTCCTGTATGCAACTGATAGCTGTTGTAAAGTTTATGAATGAAGTAGCATGGTGAACCAATGAGATGTGGTAGCCAAATATGTAATAAAAAGCCTTGTTATTAATCCATGTCCAAAATACTGTACCCATATTTGAGTGGCTAAGTCCTGATCCAAATAGGCTGCAATACAAATGCCTTACTGCCAGAATAACATTGGGAAACAATTCTGTTTTACAGATTCAATGCCAGCAAAATGGGCTTGGACCACAATTATATTATTGGACATGGCTTAATGTACTGTACTGTACTTGGGAGAAAGAGTGATGGCACAGCTGGGCAACAAGATGGGGAACATATTTTGGTAGAAGGAAGGACATTTGAAAATATTTATGTAGGTTAAGGACTCCTTCTTTCTTATGGGCTCCACAGACTCTAGTAGAGTTTATTTGACAAGGTCCACATCAGACTACAGTTGCTCTGCAAAACTTTAATTTTAAGTAAAACACCAGTTGTTTGACTATTAGTATATTGATACTATAGAAGCAGCTACTTGTTCAACATCTGCAAAGCAACAGGTCTAGATATTTTTAAAAACTCTAACACTTATTTTGTCTTAGTATGCCCCATACCCCTTCCCCTTAAACAAAAGACCATATTCTCTGATTTGGAGAACATGGTCACAGCCATGTGTTTATTAAATGAATTGCAAAGTACACAATTAGCATGATGTGTACAGCCTAGAAGTCTTAGCAAGTCTTTGAATAGTCAATGCTCTTTACTAGTCCATCCCCTACCCCACTGGGTCTATCTAAGCATATTCAACATTCCCAAAGGGTATGCCTTCAAGGAGGTAATTAATTCTGAAGCATAGGGAGGGCTCCTAGGCTGTGTGACATGTGCCCCATCCCCATCAGGTGATGCTTCATGCATGGAACCAGCCCAAGGAGGCTGTCACCAGACTGGTCCCATCTGGGCACCCAGTCAGGTAGGCCATGCCTCCTGCCAGCCTCAAGGACCATGTACTTAATGGAAGAGGCTCCCACGTTACCCCCTTACACTCTCTTTGCAAGACTGATATGCCACCACACTTACATGACTGTGACATGCCTATCTCTAAATTTCAGCACCCACACTGAAGGAGGCAAACAACTTTGAAAACCATGTGGGGGAAACAATTTGAGCATTCCTTCCTAGTAGTTAAAGTGCTCCACCCTAGTGGGATGGCAGAGTTCCCTACCCTGAGCCCATCTGCCCATAATCTGCTATCATTGGGGTGGGCATATTTGATATCTAATTAGAGAGAGAAAGAAGCAACGATAATGAACCCATGTCTCAGCCACTTAAAACCTCTTGCCCTATATCTCCAATCAGAAGCCTTCCTCCCCCTCACAGGTTGACTCAACCTACCAACCTATTTCCTCCCTGTGGGAGACCCCTTCCAGCTAATTAACCTAACCAGTTCAGGTATCCAGGGTGGACAGCACAAATAAATCGAGCTTGGCATGGTTCCTTTGCAGACTGTTTGTTTTATTTTATTTATTGGATAACTGGGTAAGTACACAGGTCCAGGACTTGTTTTCAGGCATCTTCTGAGTCTATCCAGGCACAACAACATAGATGTACAGTACATATTGTATAGAACTTTATAAACAGAAGAAAAGCATCAAAGTATGAAAACATTATGTAGGATACAGAAGCATGCCAGCATAAAACTAAACCAAAACAACTTCATTTATAGAATGCTATTCCAAGAATAGATTGTAGCGTTTTACAGAATAGCATCAAATCAGTTTAAAAACAGATCTCATTTCTAAAAAGAAACACAGCAGCAATCTAAATGTCAGTGTAAGCCAGTTTAAATGAAAATGATTTCATAGCTGACTTAAAGGCCTCAATGGATGGGCATTCCCTTACACAGCAAGGTAGAGAACTCCCAGGGTCAGAGCAGCAAAAGTAAATGACCCAACTCCTGATGTTGTCAGTTAGACCCTTGGAATCTCTAGCAATCACTTGTTGGTGGAATGGAGAGGATGAAGGGGTGGTAGGAACAAAGGAGCTCTTTCAGGTACCACGGCCCTGTCCATGCAGGGCCATATAGGTCAGTAATCTGACCTTGAAGGTGGTCCTCCTCTGCACTGGCAGCCAGTGCAGGGTGTGGAGCACAGGTGTGACATAGGCAGATCTACATAAACCTGTCAACAAGCTGGTAGCTTCATTCTGCACTAGCTGCAGGTGGTGAAAGTCCACCCCAGTAGCCCTGGGTATAAGGCATTGCAGTAATCAAGGTGCAAGGTTACCAAGACGTCAACCAACATTGGGAGGTCATTGGGTGGTACCAGCTGCTTGATACGGCAACATTTCTCAGATGACATTAGAGGACTTGACAATGGCTGACACCTGAGCCTTAAGTGGCAGTCTGCTATTAAGTATGATGCCTAGATTTTGCACCCGGTCAGACAGAAGTCATCAGCTGGTCGCCCCACAGCCAAAGCCCCAGTGGCTGCCCTGCTAATAACCTTTCCATTCAGCTACCTGGGTCCACAATCAACACTTCAGTCTTATCCAGATTTAGCCGAAGCCAGCTGACACTCATCCAGTCCTAAATTTCAGAAAGACAGTTGTTAAATATTGTAGCAGTATCACATTGCACAGGCGCAAAGGACAGGTACAGATGAGCGTTATCTGCATAACAGTGAAACCTATAACAGGAAGAATAAGCAAATTAGTAAGTACTGGCCCAGGTAGTCCTACATTACACATGAAAGTGGAGCACCTAGAGCATCAGTCCACAAAAATGGGCTTCACACTCTCAACAAGGGTTTGAACTTAATGCAGGGATAATTTCATTTTACACCTGTCCATTGCTAACATGGATTTTCAGATGCACCAGCAGAAATACTTTCATCATCAAAACACAATGTTGTTTTGAAATGCTTTTGATGGATAGTTCTGCCAATCATAACCCAAGAGTTGAAAAAAGTCGACAAGTTACATAGGCCAATATAGTGGCTTGCCTAGTATTTAAAGGTCCTGTGGCTTATTTTGTCATTGTCTCCATTCTGTAGGTTTTTCTCCCTTGGGATTGGTGAAGGGGCCTCCACATCCCTGATCAAAGGGGTGGCAGCAGCTTCTAATGGGAAATATGAGTTCATCACTGGAAAGGACAGAATGCAGGCAAAGGTGAGGATTGCATTGCAAAATTGGACCACCAGATAGCCAAAGGTGCTGGAAGTGGAGCAGATCACTTTAACAGATTTTAAAGTTAAACAACTTGTTTACCACCCAAAATTAATGCGTTGTTTTTCCTGCCCTAAAGTCATAATACTCTACCTGTGTTGCCAGAATCCATAATAACAGGTTGTGATACATAATGTTTGCTGTTTTACCACTCTGAGTCAAACATAGAAACATAGAAACATAGAATTTGACGGCAGATAAGGACCGCTTGGCCCACCCAGTCTGCCCATTTCCCTACCTGATGGAAAAGCTGCAGATCCTAGTTAACCAGCAGCCTACTTCTTCCTAGCCCCCAGAATTGCCTTATGACTGTCCCATGCATGCTTGAATTCCACCACTGTTTTTGACTCCACAACCTCCTCTGGAAGGCTGTTCCATGCATCCACAACCCTCTCTGTGAAAAAATACTTCCTTAAATTACCTCTGAGCCGCCCCCCTTCTATCTTCAAATTGTGCCCCCTTGTTCTTGCACACCTCTTTTTTTGAAAGATGCTACCCTCTTGGACTTTGTTGATTCCCTTGAGTTACTCGAAAGTTTCGATCATGTCCCCCCTCTCCCTCCTTTCCTCAAGGCTATACATATTAAGCTCCTTAAGTCTCACTTCATATGTCTTCCAGTGCAGACCCTGCACCATTTTAGTTGCCCTCCTCTGGACAGCTTCCATCCTGTCTATGTCTTTGCGGAGATTGGGTCTCCAGAACTGACGCAGTACTCCAGATGTGGTCTCACCAGCTGTCTGTACAGAGGGATAATAACTTCTTGCTTTCTGCTGGTGATGCCTCTCCCTATGCATCCCAGTATCCCCCCAGGCCTCCTTGCTGCCCTCTCACATTGCTTGCCCACCTTTAGGTCATCTGATATGACTACCCCCAGGTCCCTTTCCATTTTTGTTGTTGTTAGTATCTCACCCCCCATTGTGTACTCTTCCCCTGGGTTTTTGTTTCCCTGGTGCATTACCTTGTACTTCTTAGCATTGAATCTAAGCTGCCATACATTTGACCATTCCTCTAACCTTGCCAAGTCCCTTCTCATCCTTTCCACCCCACCTTGTGCATCAACTCTGTTGCAGATCTTTGTATCATCTGCAAAGAGACATACTTTTCCTTCCAGTCCCTCTGCAATGTCGCTTATAAAGACATTGAAGAGGACCGGTCCTAATACTGAACCCTGTGGTACCCCACTGCTACCCCCCCTTTTTTCAGAGTGGACTCCATTTACTGTTTGATGGTTGCTAGTTCCCAGATGGCTACCCACTTCTACATCTGTGATCCTCTCTTCATCTTCGTTTGAGCAAACCAGGTCTAAGATTGCTCCCTCTCGAGTGGGCTCCAATACTAGTTGTCTAAGGCATGCCCCCTGTAGGGCATCCAGAATAACCCCACTCTTAGAAGTGGCTGCTGCAACTGCACTCCAGTTAATGTCTGGCATATTCAGATCACCCATCAGCAATATCTCCCCTTTATCTGCCATTCTAAGTATACTTTCTATCATTTCCTTGTCCATTTCCTCCCCCTGAGAGGGGGGTCTGTATACATCCCCTGTGTGGATTGTGGTGCCATTGCCTGCCTCCAAATTGACCCACAGTGCTTCTTCTCCTCCCTGTTTTCCCTTTTGTTCTGTTACTTTGATTTCTTCTCTTATGTAGAGAGCTACTCCTCCTCCTCTTTTACCCTCTCTGTCCCTCCTGTAGATAGTGTATCCTGGTATGTTTACATCCCAGTCATGATTCTGTGTGTACCATGTTTCTGTGACTGCCACAATATCCAGATCTTCCTCCTCCATCAAGGCCACTAATTCAGGAAGCTTGTTACCCAGACTACGGGCATTGGTACTCATTGCTCTCCATTTTTTGATGACTTTACCTTCTGTAGCAGCAACCCCCACTGACCTTTCTACCTTGGTCTTTTTCTCATTTAGTACCCTGTTTTGTAGGGGGAGACTGGGATTTTCCTTCTGCTTATCAGTGCCTCCCCCTTGACTAGTTTAAAGGCTTGCCAATGAAGCATTTAAACCGATTGCCCAAAAGACTTGTTCCCTTCCTGGACAGATGCAGACCATCCTGCCAGTATAGGCTGGTGTCCCTCCAGGTGGAACCCCAATCCCCAATGAAGCCAAACCCCTGTGCTCCACATCATTTTTTTAACAATTTGTTAAACTGCATGGTGCAAAGTACCCTCGCCTCACTCATGCCACAGACAGGCAGCACCTCTGAGAAGGATACTGTGTGTGCTACTTGTCTCAAGCCCCTTCCCAACTCTACAAAGTCCTTTTGCACTGCTCTAATCTCATGATGAGCCAAGTCATTTGTCCCTAGGTGGACAATGATGTCCAGCTCAGACTCCCATGCAACTGTTCTCACGATCCTAAGGATGCGCTTCCTATCCCTCCTAGCCATGGCACCAGGCAGGCACCTTACTTCAGTTTTCCCTGCTCCCCCCAGTTCTATCCCCCTAATACTTGAGTCCCCCACCAGGAGCTGCTTTCTTTCCCTGTGGTGCCCTCTACCTCCTTCCTGATGGCCTCCCTTGTGACAGTTGTCTGCACCCTCCTTAGTCTCCTCTGTGGGTGCATCCATAAGGGAACTATGCTCCCCCAGAATGGTGTATGGATTGTGGAGTGTAACAACTGACTGGGTGTGCCTCTGTTCCACCACCCTTACCCTCCCTAAGCCCACTGTGGTCCAACTGCTGTGCTTTCTTCATAACCTCTGAGGTAGTGGTGGTGGCTGTGGTGCTCCCTGGATGGGGGAGGTTCCCTTGCTACTGTCTAGTGCAGCCTGAAGATGGGCAACTTCCTCCCTCAGGGCAGATAGTTGTCTGCAAACAGGGCAGCATCTCAGCCTCCAGAAAGACTCCTGGAAGACTGCTGCCCACAGCCATTACATTGTACTACTCCCCACATAACTGTCTACCTTGTTTATTTTTATATTTTTTTGTGTGTGTGTGTGATTGGTGCGTTATATAGAAATATATGTATTTATATAATGTGTATGCTTATATTGTCAGTGCAGTGTGCTAGACAGGATACGACAGTGATGTGTACCTTGCCCTCTTGAGGAAATGATGTCAGAACCCCAGGTATAAATGAACTATTTCCAGGTGTGGGTGGGGTGAGGGGTGGGAAGGGGTTGAGCCTAAACTGTGCCCTCATGAAACAATCAGCTAAACGCTCTGACCTACCGATGCAATGAGTGCCTTCCTGTCAGCAAGATGCCATACACAACAATTTGTAATACTGCTTCAAACCAATTTGACAGAGAAAATACCCTGCTAATCAAACAGAGAAAAATCCAAACATCCAAGTCAGACACAGGTAAATCTCCCCAGCCCCAAAAGAACCTGGTGACTTGTGCTCTGAAAACAGTCAGCCCCAAAACACTTCAGCTGTGCAGAAGGGCAGACACAGAAAACAGTATTTAGCCTACGTGGGTTTAAACTCTTCCTGCACTGAAAACCTTAACACTTGTAACACAAGTAAAGCAAAATCCACCTCCATCTGTTGATTGAAAGACTGCCTTTTCTGATAATTCTAAGTTGCTTATTTCACCCTTCAGTTAGAAGTATCCTCCACCTGAAGAATATTAACTTTCCTAAGGAATCTGCTTCAAACCAAAGACAATTGTAAATTGTAAAGTTCACCTTCCTCTGTTGTGAGCACTACTCAAGTCCAGTGTTGCAGCTTGCAGCCAGAGGTAGCTTCACCTGAAGACTATGAGGTTATCTGAGTTTTACTCATTATTGTGATTTACATTTTAAATTGAAGTGAATTTATTTTTGTTCACAGAGAAGCACCAGAGTCACTCAAATGACCAGGTGTCAGTGAAAATTATTAAATCTAGCCATACAAAAGTCACAGCACTCCCTGCTTTGGATAAAAGATGTAGAAGCAAAATCTTTATGTGTTGCATTTTATTCACCAAAATGCCAGATTTCACAGACATAAGACAGCATTGGAGGCAGATAAATCCTGACGTTGTTTTGCCTTTTTGATTTTATCATTTATTTGGAGTGCTGTGACTTTTGTACTGCTTCTTTGTATTCACCTTGTTCTTATTTTAGATTGATTGCTTTCTGGTTCTTTAAACAGGGCTGATTTAAGTTTGTTTTTTAAAACATCTAAATTACTAATCTCTATAGGTACTCTACAGGACTGACAGACAGAATGCATTAAACTTCCCTTTTTATGTTCCCACTTATGCTTGTGTAAAGTGAACATATTAGTATGATAGTGGGTCTTGAGAGGTGTGTCACTGCTGGCCCAAATCAGGACAGTCTACAATGGGCTTAACAGTATGAGACCAGTTATCAGCCAGGTGGATAATGGCACTCTTCTGGTCATGCCGCATAGAAACATCATGTAGGTCAAAGGAAAAAGCTGCCCAGCTCATAGGGTGGCTCTTTCCATTGATCTGCACAAGTCAAACAACAAGCAGGGCTGATCAGCATCATAATCAGCCTGCTAGTGTCCTCCCCAATGTAAAAACAATCCCTCCTACCTCCCATTGTTTTCCCCTTCTTAATTTTCTGACAGAAGGGTTCCAAGTCCATTTTCACTGTACAACACCGAGGAGCCCACCTGCGGTACTGCCAAACATCACAACAACACTGGAGTGTCCAATCTCCAATGTCATTACCTGAAATAAAGAAAAACATCCCTTGTAATCTTTTTTTATTTTTATACACCCTTTAAAAAAGAAAACTGTCTATCGATGCCTGTTGCCACTGCCAGCACACCACTACTCTTACCCATCCCCCAACGGGACACTCCGACTCAGCACCTACCACTCCGCAGTCTCTTACTTTTAATTTTCTAAAGCTGGAATTCCCAGTACCTTGTGCAAACTAACACCTGTTACCTCACTCCATTTTATCTGTGTGACACCACACAGCCCACCCTGGTGCTGCCAACTGAAACACTGCACTGGGGTGCCCAGTCCCCAATGTCTGAACCTGAAATAAAGTAAACTGTCTTCTTTTATTTGCATATATCATGTAAATAAGAAAATTGTCCACTGATGACTGGCACACTGCTGACATTACCCTTCCCCCAACCGACCATTCTGCTTAGCACCCACCCACTACTCCTTATTTACCTACTAGGGGTCCAACACTGTAATCCTCTTTGGACCAGAAATATGTCTTCACTCTTCAATGCCAGACTTGGAACTGAGGAACTAGGTATGTGGTTCAACGGTATTACAATGAGTTTTGAACTTGCCCTCACAAGATGGTCATTTTTACAGATGCATGGGTGGAGCCCTGCAGCCATTTGCAGACCATATTACTGTAGCAGATAAATGGAAATTATGTCTGTCTGCTCCTACAGTGATGTGGTCTCTGATCCACAGTGCTGAGGTTGCTTGTGGTCTGTGGTGTCTCCTCTTCCCCAGTCCTCCACAGACACAGCTCCCGTCTGTGGTGCTCAGCCCCCCTGGTGCACTACTTTCTGCAACCATGAAAGTGACAGCCTAATGTAAACTGTGCATGCATGAGTATCTCATATATGCAGATCTAATGGAGTCACCATCTTGCACATGGCAGGCTCCGGTGAACAGCTTCAGTGTGGTGAAAACTCAGACTAGGTTTTACTAGCCCTCACCACACAAAAGCACTACAGTTGCTCCTGGCAGTCATATTGGCTCTGACCAGAGTTTATTTTTAATACAGTGGAGCCTGTTTATAGGAACATTCAGTTTGCCACAGAGAAATGTTCTTATAAATGGGCTGTTACTAAAAGTAGACTTACATATAAATACAATATCTTGAGGACCACTAGGTGGTGCATGACTCCATTACATGAAAAAAATCTCCACGTATAGTTCAGAGTAAGATCTACTTACTGTATAATTAATTTGTAATGAACATGTTAAAAAACACAGTAAACGCATCAATAGGGCCTGGTGGAATTAATCCCAGAATTCTAAATTAACTAAGGAGAGACTTAGTGACACCACTGACTACCCTTTTTAACAAGTCATAGGAGGATGGGGTGGTACCTGAGGACTGGAGGAGGCCAGATGTGATTCCTCTTCACAAATGTGGGAGCAAGGCAGAGGCAGGAAACTAGACCCGTTAGCTTGACCTCCGTGGTAGAGAAAATGATGGAATCACTTTTGAAAGAAAGAATTGTTGAGTACCTAGTGGCCAGCAGGGCACAGGACCCAAGGCAGCATGGATTCACAGTGAGAAGGTCATGTCAGATGACTCTAATAGAGTTCTTTGACTGGGTAACTGAAGTAGTAAACCAGGGAGGGGCTGTGGATGTGGTCTACCTAGACTTTAGCAAGGCATTTGATACAGAAACACACAAAATATTAATAAACAAGTTAGCCAGCCTGGGAGTGGGTCCCAGGGTGGTAGCCTAGGTAACAAGCTGGCTAGACAACAAGACCCAGAGGATAATAGTAAATAGTACACTCTGAAGAAAGGGGGTTACTAGTGGGGTACCACAGGGTTCAGTATTGGGTCCGGTCCTCTTTAATGTCTTTATAGAAGACATTGCAGAGGGGATGTTTGCAGATGACACAAAGATCTGCAACAGAGTTGATACACAAGGGGGTGGGTGCAAAGGATTAGAAGGGACTTGGTAAGACTGGAGGGATGGTCACAAATATGTCAGCTTAGATTCAATGCAAACAAGTGCAAAGTAAATACACATGGGAAACAAAATCCTAGGGGAAGTGTACACAATGTGGGTGGGTACAAACAACAACACTCACCCTAGAATGTTGAATGAACTCATTAAAGTCCTAGCAGGTCCGTTGACAACTCTATTCATAGGATACATATACAGAGCTGATGGACTTTCATCCAAAATGCTCGCCAGCTATATTTACTAAATACTGATTTGTTTAGTATAAGCATCCCATCTAGTTTTAAATGATGTGGTTGATGGACTGGCCATGACCTCCAAAGGAAGTTTATTCCAGTCATGGACTACTCTCTGAGTAAACCACCATGTATTAGGCACCTTTCTTCTGACTGGTGCAGTAGAAGAAGAAGAAGAAGAAGAAGATGAGTCAGCATTTATATAGCGCTTTTCATACACAGTATCCCAAAGCGCTTTACAAGCAATGCTAGACTGGTAGTGAAGTGACTGAATATGTGGTGGCGGCCATATCGCACATCGTCACCCACACACAGTCTGGATAATTGCATGAACCAGTTTATGGGAAGGGGAATGTTGGCCAGGACACCGGGAATGTTCCCTGTTCTTTGCGAAGAGTGCCCTGGGTTCTTTTACTTCCACCTGGACACCCACCAGGACAACACCAGGATGGGCAGAAGGGACCTTGGTTTAATGTCTCATCCGAAGGACGGCACATCCCAGCAGTACAGCACCCCCCAATACTGCACTCAGATGCCAGCAATTTTTAGGTGCAAGTCCAATCCCGGTGTGGGACGAGAACCCAAGACTTTTTGGTCCAGAGGCAGATGTGCTACCAACTGAGCCACACTGACACCCAGTAAGCTGTAGTGGATGGGATCTAGTATCATATGTGTTTGTATTCATCTCTAAACCACTGATGTCCCAGAGATCTTCATTGTTCCATGCCCTATGCACTAAACACATATCTCCCCTTGTCCTTCTCGTCTCCAAGGAGAACATGTTGAGGTCTATCAGACAAGCTTCGTAGTCCTTGCTGTTCATACCCTGGATTGCCCTGGTAGCTCATTTCTGGACTCTTTCTAATAGTGCTATATCCCCCTTTTTGTGTGATGCCCACACCTGTACACCATACTCCATTATGGGTCAAACTAGGGATGTGTACAATGGCAACATGACCGCCCTGCTCCTTGATGTTATATGTCTCAATATACAATTAAGAATTCTATTTCCCCTCTGGGCTATCTTATGGCAATTAGCTGTAAAGGACATATCACTGGATACAATTATACCCAAATCCCTTTCCTCCTCAATTACTTTCATTGCAGTATTTCCAAGTGTGTATGATATTCTTGGATTTCTTTTTCCCATGTGCATAATGTAGCATTTGTCCTGGTTTAGGGTTAATTTGGTTTGCTTAGTCCATGATACAATATTTTCAGTTATAACTGTGGCAGATTTCCAACAATCTACTACCTCCCCCCTGTGTCCAATGATTGCTGGAAAATGTGAGCCAGTGGTGGGGCTATTGTACTTGCCATTTCCTTAAGTATTCTGGGATGTAAACCATCTGGATCTGCAGATTTATTTGGATCTAATTTGGTTAACCTAGCAAACTCAACCAATCACTTGAGATGAGGGAGGTACCTGGGGACTGGAGGAGGGCAGAGGTGGTCCCCTGCACAAGAATGGAAGTAGGGAGGAGGCAGGCAATTATAGACCTGTATACCTGACCTCAGTGGTGGGGAAGCTGATGAAGTCCCTGCTTAAGGAGAGGGGTAGTGAAGTTCCTGTAGTCAAGCAGGGCAAAAGACCAAAGGCAGCATGGATTCGCTGAGGGTAGGTCCTGTCAAACTACTCTTCTTGATTTCTTTGACTGGGTGACCAGGGTGGTGGATCAGGGAGCGGCTGTAGATTTGGCCTACCTGAACTTCAGTAAGGCTTTCTACACCATTCCTCATAGAAGGTTGCTTAACAAATTGGGGAATATGGGTGTGGGATCTCAAGTGGTAAAATGGGTTGGTAACTGGCTAAAAGGCACATTCCAGAGGGTGGTAGTAAATGTCATAAAATCAGAAGAAGGGGAGGTTACCTGCAAGGTTCCACAGGGATCAGTACTGAGTCCAGTTCTATTCAATGTCTTCATAAGTGACATTACAGAGGGACTGGAAGGGAAAGTATGCTTGTTCGCAGATGACATCAAGATCTGTAACAGAGTCGACACATGGGAGGGGCTTGATAAAATGAGAAATTACCTAAGACTACTTGAGGAATGGTCAAGGGTTTGGCAGTTGGGCTTCAATGCTAAGAAGTGCAAGATAATGCACCTGGGACACAGAAACCCAAGAGAGGAATACAGGATAGGGGGGCAGGTTCTAGCCACCACAAGTCAGGAGAGAGAGAACTAGGGGTTATCATATCCTATAACCTGATGTCAGTCAAACAATGTGAAAGAGCAGTGGGGAGGGCCAACAGAATGCTAGGGTGCATAGAAAGGGGCATAACCAGTAGGAGGGGTGAAGTGGTGATACCACTGCATAGATCACTGGTGAGACCTCATCTGGATACTGTGTTTGATTCTGGAGACCACATCTCAGGAAGGACATAGACAGAATGGAAGCAGTCCAGAGAAGAGCAACAAAAATGATACATAGACTGCAACACAAACCTTATGAGGAAAGACTCAAGGAACTAAACAATTATTCACTGGAAGAGAGGCAGGTGAGACTGGGATATGATAGAGCCTTTCAAATACCATAGAGGAATAAACAGGGTACAGGATGGGATCATATTTCAGAGATGTAAGTGCACAAGGACAAGTGGACATAATGTGAGGCTTGAGGGAGGGAGGATTATAAGGAATGCTAGGAAGTGTTTTTTCAAAGAGAGGGTGGTGATTCTATGGAACAGCCTACCAGTGGAGATGGTGGAGTCAAAAACAGTACAGGGATTCAGAAGTTCATGGGATAAGCATAAAGACACCCTGCTGTAAAGCTGAGCTGGGAAAGGCAGTCCAGATAAGTGTAGGGATTGCCAGACCAAGTAGGGAAATGGTCAGACTAGGTGGGCTGTATGGTCCTTATCTGCCGACAGATTCTATGTTTCTGTGTAACACAAAGGGAAAGGGACCCTGGGGGTAGTCATATCAGATGACCTTAAAGTAGCTAAGAAATGTGAGAAGACAGTAAGGAGGGCTGGGGGATACTAGGAAGTATAGGGAAAGGCATCACCAGTAGAAAACAGGAAGCTGTTATCCCTTTGTACACACAGTTGGTGAGACTCCATCTGGAGTAAAGCATGCAGTTCTGGAGACCCCATCTCTGTAGCGACATAGACAGGATGGAGGCAGTCCAAAGAAGAACAACTAAAATGGTGCAGGGTCTGCAAAAGAAACCACACGAAGAGAGACTAAAAGTGTTTAATAGGTATACCCTTGAAGAAAAGAGGGGGATATGATAGAAATTTTCAAGTAACTCAAGGGAATCAACGAAGTTCAAGATGGGAACATCTTTCAGAAAAAGAGATGTACAAGAACAAGGGGGTACAATTTGAAGATAGAGGTGGGATGGCTCAGGGGCAACATGAGGAAGTATTTTTTCATGTAGAGAGTGGTGGATGCATGGAACCACCTTCCTGAGGAGATTGTGGAGTCAAAAACAGTGGGGGAATTCAAGAGTGCATGGGACAAACATAAGACAATTTTATTGCAGGGTAGGAGGAAGTAGGTTGTTGGGTAACTGCTATCTGGAGCTTATCCAATAGGTAGGGGAATGGGCAACTAGGTGGACCAAGCAGTCCTTATCTGCCATCAAATTCTATGTTTCTATGTTAAAATCAGTACAGTACAGCAATGTTATTAACAAAGTAGTCTATCATTTTTTGTACTTGTTGCTCACTAGGGAAAGGTCATCTGAAAAGGCATCAAATGATGGAAGGCTGTCAGATCACTTTTTTTTATTAAAGACACACACACTGATTTTGTTTATACGTGTCTTTAACAGTTGGACAGAAGGGGGTTGGACTGCTGGCTCATCTTCCTCATTACTGCTCTCCTTTGTGGATTAATGTCCCAGCAGACATCTTACTAAGTTGTGGTACCGGAGCACTGAAGTCCATTATCAAGTAGCCACATACTGCTCAAACTCTTCATTGCTCATCCCCTCAAGTGCAAAACTGTCCTCAGGGAGGATCTTGCTGCTATCACCATAACAGTCATTGGTACATTCTAGGCTATCTGGTTTGTAAAGTCTGCTTGTTTAATACAGTGTGGTATCAGCCAGGGATCATCCAGCATCATGATACAGTCCAGGATCATCTTCTCTCTTGCAAACTCTCTGGCTTTAGGAGCTCTGCCAGCATCAATTGTGATGAGCAGTTTTTAACATTTTTTTATGGCACAGTGGCTTCAAGTTTCAGAAAAAAAAAACATGTTCCATAGGTTGGATCAGGGAGTTATGTTGGGGGAAGGAACACTAATTTAATGTGACTGAAGGATTGAGCTGGGTGCCCACTGCAAATATCTAAAATTAAGCAGATTGTCTCCTCCTTCTTCTCCAAAGCTTAACATTCCACTTGCTAGACCACTCAGTGAAAATCTAACCAGTAATTCACAAGTTGCTTTCAGAGTGTTACTCAATGGGCAGAGATTCAGCATTAATGACTCTGAAGCATTGAGACTTCTTTGACTTGCTGATAACTATGAGAGGCATTTTTATCAGCCACAGCCATGTTGGCACAAACTAAAACTGTTCTGTGATAAGTTCCTTCATGTTTGGAACCAACATGCCCCACTGCACAGAATCAGAGTCTGGGGCAACCACCTGCCCTGGGTAACCACTGAGCTCCTGTCCTGTCAAAGAGCCCAGGACACTGCTTGGCATAAACAGAAGGTAACCAACTGCCCCAGAGACCTCCAACAATACAAGGAGCTTCAATATAAGTGTACCAAAGCTATCTGACTGGCCACAACTGAACACTACCAGGCTAACTTCCATGTCAACAGAAACAAACCTTCCAAATTCTGGAAAGTTGTCCAGTCCCTCTTTTCCCCTTCCACCAAGCCCCCCCCCCCCACACACACACTCCTACCCTTAGGCTAAATCTCTCAGACATCTCAGATCCTATGGCTGTCACTGAGTGTTTTAACTCCCATTTCATGTCCTGCACTGCAATGCTCCAAAAGGCCCCCCTGATGCACATGCACTCCTCCACAGGCCCGCTTCCACTCCCTGTTTCCCCTTCCTCTACTCCTCCAGCTCCCTCTCCTTCTACCCCTTTCTTCTTCACCCACATCTCCCCTGCTGCAGCCTTACACGCCCTTCAGTCTATCAACCCTGCTAAAGGCTCCTCCCCAGTTGGTCTGGACCTTAAGCTCCTCTCTCTGTCTGCACCCGCCATTGCCTATCCTATATCCATCTTGCTAAACCTCTCCTTTGTCTCTTCCACTGTCCCTACAGCCTGGAAACATGCTACAGTCCTACCACTCCCTAAAGGAGGTGGAGACCCCTCCTCCCCTAGTAACTACCACCCTATCTCTCTCCTTCCTACTCTGGCTAAGCTCCAGGAGCACATAGTACTCGAACAACTCTCCACCTACATTACTGACCCCTCCTTTCTTACTCCATTCCAAGCTGGCTTTAGAAAACACCATTCCACTGTCACCTTACTACTACAGCTGACTGACACTATCACTATGGAGATGGACAAAGGCCTCATAACCTCAGCTATTTTTATTGACCTGGTCAAGGCCTTCGACACGGTCTCCCATTCTTTACTCCTGTCCTGTCTCAGAACCACTGGTCTCTCCCCCTAATGCCATAGAATGGTTCAAGTCCTATCTGACAGGCAGAACACACTCTGTCCATATAGCTGATGCCATCTCCTCTCCCCTCCCCTCCCCATTACCACGGGAGTCCCCCAGGGATCAGTACTTGGGCCTCTCCTTTTTTCAGAGAGAAGACTAAAGGAACTTAATTTGTATAGCTTTGAGGAAAGGAGGGGGGGGGACATGATAGAAATGTTCAAGTACCCCAAGGGAATCAACAAAATCCAAGAGGGTAGCATCTTTCAAAAAAAGAGGTGTGCAAGAACAAGGGGCACAATTTGAAGATAGAGGGGGGCTGCTCAGAGGTAATGTAAGGAAGTATTTTTTCACAGAGAGGGTTGTGGATGCATGGAATGGCCTTACGGAGGAGGTTGTGGAGTCAAAAACAGTGGTTGAATTCAAGCATTCATGGGACAGCCATAAGGCAATTCTAGGGGGTGGGGGTACAAAGAAGTAGGCTGCAGGTTAACTAGGATCTGCAGCTTATCCATTAGGTAGGGAAATGAGCAGACTGGGTGGGCCAAGCGGTCCTTATCTGCCATCAAATTCTATGTTTCTATGTTTCAATCTTCCTCAACGACCTCCTTCAGTTTTGTTTATCATCTAACATACACATGTATGCAGACAACACTGTCCTGTTCATAACTGGCAATTCGGTCACTGATGTCACCACCAGGCTCCAGCTGGATTTTAAAATGTACAACACTGATTATGTGAGCACCACCTCTTCCTAAACTTAAATAAAACAGTCTCCATGACTTTTGGTACTAGGCAGAGGTTGGCAAGGTTCCCCTCTTTACCCACCTTTCACACCATTGATGGAAATGCATTAGAAGACACCTCTATCTTCCACTACCTCTGAGTTTGGCTGGATAGGAACCTAAACTTCTCTGTCCACATTGATGCCATTCTAAAGAAATTCCAGCCTAAGCTAGGGGCCTTCTATCATAACAGGGATAGTATCCCACATTCAGTAAGGTGCGAACTGGTACATAAAATGATACTGCCAACTTTCAACTATTGTAATGTTGTATACGGAGCTGCCACTCAATCCTCCTTATCCAGGCTTGAACCTCTCTTTAACTCCTTCTGCTGGTTTGCCCGGGATGCCCCTGCCTTGACACATCACTGCACTCTTTACCGCTCTCTAAATGTTCCCTCACTTATTGACAGGAGAACATTGCACGCGGCAAAGTTTACCTCTAAATTCTGGTTATGCTCACTTCCCCCTTACCTATCCACCTCCTTATCTGCCCCTCACCCCTCCAAATACACCCTCCGATCTGATGACTCTCACTCACTGAATATACCCTACAGAAATACTACATCTGGCCAAATGGCATTCTCCCATCGCCTACCTAAGCTCTGAAACCAACTACCATCCCAAATCCACCACTCCTCACCAGTCTACTTTCTCTCTCTAAATCCCTAGCAAACTACCTAGTGATGAATTGCAACTGAACCTAGCCCCAAGGGGGCCCTGCCTTGCTACTGGTCTATACCTCCTTCTTCCTCCAGCTGGGCCAAATATATGCCCCCTATCCCAAACCCCTCTTGCAATCCTAGCACTTATGCAACTCAGCACTTTCTATCACATCTACTGTTCCACTTCCCCTCGGGTACCTTTGACTATACCCCCTGTCAGTCACTCACAATGTATCCTAGTCTAGAATGTTATTAGTTATTGGTTGGTTGTTAACTGTACAGTCTGTCTATATGCTGCTAAGCAAATTCCTGATGTATGTATCCTGTTGTGTTACTTATTGTTCCCACTCCCCTTCCCCCAAGACATACCGTGAGATGAGCACTGTTGCTCTTTGTAACCTTCCTGGTGAAACATTTCAATAAATAAATACATTTAAAAAAGCAGATTCTCTCTTTGGATTTTTTGCCGCTTTGTGCTAGGTCACTGTGGAATGTGAGTGTGCCATCAGGTATGGCTCTGAAATAGATTCTGGTCTCACTGAAGTAAATTGCCTCAGATGGGAACTCTGCAAGCAGCAAGGGGACTTCAGTGTCAGTCCAGTTACCAGCACCAATGGAGTTGGCATTTTTGTTTCTCCTCGTGGCATCATTTGAACCAAATGTTGTGCCACTCCTTCCAGTGACAAAACTAGACATTTGTAGCAATAAAATCAACACCAAGTCCATCAGCCAGCAGCTGAGCTTTTATGAGCAAAATGGTCTACAAATGGAAACATCTGCAGTACGGCAGTTGCTGATCCACCAAAGTAAGGCACTCTTAGGCACTTCATCTCTACCAGTCTATTTTCTCTTAATTTGACCATTAAATCCATGCTGGAACTCTTCATAGCACTTTTCTTTGCCATAGTTTTGTTATTGTGAAGACATTTATGTCAAATTGTTTTGTTATGTCTGCCCCTTTCATGGCAGTTTAGTTCAAGCACTCAGTGATCTGTACTTTTTGGGCAAGTGTCAGTGCTGCTCTTCATTTTTCTCCATGGCAGCATGCTATGAAATGTGTGTTTTACAAGGAGGTTTAAATGGTATAGCCACCAGGCAGGTATGCCATGGAAGAGTGTGAATACTAAATTTGCTGTGATTAGCTTTACCTTTGCAAGCCACAGAGGAAACAATGCAGGTTGCCATGGAGGAATGCAATCTTTAATTTGTGGAAAATGTGCTGTCATTAGTTACCGTAGCTACCTTTGCAAGCCACATTACAGTTACTACAGGTAGCCCTGGAAGAACTATTGTTTTTGTAAGTGAATCGCATTGCATTTTTCCCCTAGATCATCAGCATGGACTTTTTAGATCCCTACCACATGAACAAATGCAGTGAAATTATGCAAATCTGTCCCAAAAGGTGATTTTGTGATGGCTGCATGAAATCACCTTTCAGGCAGGATTTGATCATTTTCTCTACCCTTGTTCATGAGGTGAGGTCATATGAAGGCTATGTTGAAAATGTGATGTGAGAATATTAAAAAATAGCAAAGGTATGAGCATGCATTAAACATTTTTAATGCATGCTCATAACTTTGGTAATTTTTAATATTTTGACACAACATTTTGATCATAGCCATTTTTTCACAGCACCTCATCTCTTTCTTTCTTTCTTTCTTTCTTTCTTTCTTTCTTTTTCTTTCTTTCTTTCTTTCTTTCTTTCTTTCTCAGGAAACTACAGTGATCCAAGACCTCTTTTCATGAATGAGCTGGGGCCATTCTTACAAATAGTCAAGAAGTTAGTAAAGAATACTTAAGATACAATATATGCAATATGTAGGATAAACTTAGAAACAACAACATATTCAATAACAACAACATGAAACATTTACGCTTTAGTTGTTTTAAGAGATAAGTTCTTGGCTGCTGCTTGAAAACTGTGTGACTTTTAATATCATGAAATTACTCTGGTAGATCATTCCATCATTTAGCAGCATTGACTGAAAAGGCATGTTCACCTATAACAGTGCGGTGGCTGGCATTGTTGATATGTGCTTTCTCATAGATCTTAACTGCCTACATTCAATTTTGAAATCGAGGATAACATATAGAGGAGAATATGTTTTTTAATCTTAATGTGTTATCTACAGTGCAGCACAGGTTGTACAAACCATTACACACTTATGGAGCAACCAACCAGATTGTGCATAGAGTATACAATGATGAGCTCTAAATAGCATCTTTAGTGCAAATCTACAGATCCCATGAAATTAACTGGTTAATAATGCTTTGCAGAGGTCAGGTTTAAAAAGATACAGTATATGCTTGTAATTTATTGTAGCTAATAGTATACTGTTTACAACAATGTGTCTGGCCTCAGTAGTTTAGCATTTCTGTAATTTAAATAATGTGTCAAGTTTTTGGTCAACTTATCTACTTACTGACCTTATATGTAATGAAAAATTTAAATTTGGATCCAGTAGCAATCTGAGATTTTTAATTTCAGTAACCTGTTTGAGTAGAGTGCCTTTTGTGTCAGCAATTAGCAATGCAGAACATTTGGACAGCCTTGATTTTGATCCCAATAACTTACATTGGAATTTTACTATTTAGTAAAATATGATGTTGTAAAAGCCATAAATTTAGTGTCGAAAAAATCAATATTGAGTGTCTGGTTTATTTCCTCTACAGAAGAAGAACTGAAGTAAATAATGATATAATATGCATACAAGATAGAAGTAGAATGTGTTAAAGCAGATGGTATGGTATTAATAAACATAGAGAACACAAGATGCACCGGGGATCAAACCTTGGGGCACTCCTTGTTCTAATATTTGAGTACTAGAATATGAACCATTGTAACTTACCCCAAGCTTATGGCTTGTCTGGTAACTTTGAAGCTAAGCACATGGAAAATATGCTGGTTTAATGCTTCTCAGCTTCCTGAGCAGCAGTGAATGATCTACTAAACCAAAGGCCTTAGACAGGTCCATGAAAACCATGCCAGTGAGCATCCCACTATCCATAGTTCTACTAACACAGTCAGTGAACCTGTCCAAGGCCATGCCAGTACTATGGCACCTACAAAAACTGTGCTGCTCCAGAGACCGAAGACCACATGACTAGAGACAGTCGACCAACTGGATATGAATGAGACAGCTGACATTTTTTTCAAATCCTGGCCAAAATGTGTTTTGAGACACATGGCACAACATGATGTTTTGGCCACTGCTTTGTAAATGTCACAAGTCATGGATATTTAGAAACAGTGGTAATAAAAAGTCAATGTTGAAAATTTGAAAAACACAACTATGCTATGAAGAACTATTGAATTGTTCTAGTGTTTATTCATAACTTTATATAACCCCCCTGCAAATGGGGTTCCCAAAAGACTTCCAGGAGCTTGCTTGAATGCTCCAAGCCTGAATGGTGTTTGGCGTTTAAGCCATTTATCAGTGAGTGCTTTTAGAGCCTCTGGTACTGTCTCTTTAAGAGCTGTCTGCTTGCAGACATAATTAGTTTGTATGGGGGGACTGTGTGCTTCTCTGCTTGAGCACCACTCGAGCTGCTGCCAATTCACTCCATTTTTGCAGTCACTAGGAGTGCAAAGGGAACCTATCTGAAAGATGTAACTGTTTGCCGGAAATCATTTAGAGTAATAATGAAAATACAGTTTGTCTAACCTGCTTTCTTTGCAGTAAGAACTGTGTTTGCCTAGTTCCCCATTCTAGCTTTGAACTGCTGAACTGGACCAATCAGTGTGGGTTAAGGTAGCTCTAAAATGGTGCCTTGGACGAATCAGAAGTTGGACTCGTAATCTGAGCCAGCCACAAGAGTATTGTATGGGCAGTGACTCTGGGAGATGTAGTTTGGACTTCGGTGCCTTTTTGGACCAACAGGGCAGCCTATTGTGGTGACAGCCAATCCAGCCAAGAACTGGGAGGAACTCAAAGGATGTGCCCAGTTTTGTCTGCTGGAGTTCGGTTGAGCTCTGGCAGTGAAGAGGGAAGGAGCCCTGTGCTTTTTTCGGTGTGCAGTTTTAGTCGGGAAACGTGTGTAAGGCCCAGAGTTCCAGTCTGCAGCTTGTGTAACTGCTTGTTAGGACTGAATCCATCCTGTGAAGAGAATCAAAGGATATCTGAAGAGTAGAAACCAGGTTCACCCTGTAGAAGACTGGAGAAATTGCTGAATTGCACTTGGTGTGTCAGGAACTGAATCTGCTGTGTGTTCTCCCGGGTATTGTGCAGTAATTGCGATCAGGATAGAGAAGCAGCCTGCCTGGTATAGTACTTTCTTTTTACTATATAAATGTGTGAGGAGGCTTGTGTAGCTCAAGTGAATCCTGCTGCCATTAAAGGACTTTTGCCTGTTGCAGTTTGCATATAAATGTGTGAGGAGCTCGTGGAGCTCAAGAGTAGCCCTGCTGACATTGAAGGACCCTATCTTGTTTGGAGGTTGTGAGTACTAATTCAGGGTCGCTCCCTGTTGAATTGCCACATTGAAGCCAAATGGAATTACTGTACTGCTGACTGTTTAACTAATTTTTCTTTTCTCTGTGTGAAGGGCCCCTACCAGCTGCCACGGTTTGGACTAGCCACTAGGGCTTGGGTACCCAGGGACAGTAACTGGTGAGGATAGGCCTGTGCACAGAGCCATAAATAGATGAGTAAAGTGATAAGCTAATTAATCTGATTCCCCCCTGTCCTTGTTATATCCCCCTAAATAAATCAGAGCTGCTTGTTTCAGCAAAGTTATACTGCCTGAGGTATTTGTCTATGTTAAAGTATTGTACTGTGATTGTTGCACTGTCTCTTATTTTACAGGAGGTCCCAGTGCCTGAACCAGTCCTGGGGGTAAGTGTATACTGTGAAGGTAATTCTGATATATTTTGTGGGCCACTAGTGGGAAGAAAGGGGGGTTGCAGTGTCCCAGAGGGCTGTGACCAAGTTAGTTTAACTATTGCAAACCCTGACCTCTGGGTGGAGGCACCTGCCATCGGATCCAGGCCCCTTAACCTGTTAGTGGCAAATCAGGCAGGGGTAGTAGCCCCTGGGATAGCGCCATCTAGGGGTTACATCTTGGAGGCTCACTGCTGGGATTGTGTGTCCTCTAGTAGCCATATTTATGAACCACTGTTAAGAAAAAATGGGTACCCCGACAGAAGTGGCTGTGCACCGGCTGGTGGAGTGGTGTACTGGGGAGGAGATCGACCCCCAAAATGCTATGCTTATACTGGACATCCCCCTGGGTATCAATACGGACACTGTACAGGGAGTACTTTCCAAGGTGGAAGGTTTACAAAACCCTGTGGTGGTGGGTCGGCATGCTAATCTGCTCACCCACACTTTCATGGCCCTAGTAGAGTTTAAGGATCCCATAGATAGCTCCAAAGTGCCACAGACCATTACCCCAGAGGGAGCCCTCACTGCCTGGAGAGTGATAACTAAGGACAGTAAAGACCCGAGGGGGAGTGAGCCCCCACCACTGTCTGAAACTTTTGAGGAGAAATTTGCTAAATGGTTGCTGGGGGAAGGGAAAACTGTGGAGGACTTGAAGAAACTATTCTTGCCACCTGGGGGTGTTCCTCCCCCAACACCCTCTCCCGCTCCAGTACCCCCATAATGGTGGCTGAACCAATGCAGACTCCTATTTCTGCACCTGCCATTAGTCACGACTCTTACCGAAGGTTGAGGATATTCTCTGGCATCCTCCCCTCCCCCCAAGGGGAGGATGACTGGGAGACCTGGATAGACTATGTTGCTCCTCAAGTGCTAGAATGGCAATGCTCAGAAGCCGAAAAGTGAAAGAGGGTTAGTGAGAGCCTCCGAGGTCCTGCCCTGGCTACCATCCGTGCTAAATGGGCCAGTAGCCCTGAAGTGACTGCACAGGCCTATCTTGAGGCCTTGGAGAATGTGTATGGGAGCCCAGATTCTGATGAGGACCTATGGTGGAGAGTAAGAAATGCACAACAGTACCAAGGGGAGTTGTTGTCTGTGAATGTATCTTGGCTGGAAAAATTGTTGCAAGAATGCCTCAGAAAGGGTAGTTTGCCAGCGATTGAACTGGACCGAACCAGGCTGGACAGGATTCTTAAGTCTGCCCCCTTCTCAGAACTGCTGTTGCTTCAGTTACGCCTGGCAAATCAACTGGAATCCCCACCCTCCTATGATGAGTTAATGAGAGAAATTCGAGGAGTTGAGAAAAGGTGACCTCGGGAGGGACCTGCACCAATAGCTGCGGCTATGACCCGAGTGACTGAGGGTGACCCATCAAGTGAAGTTCAGGGGCAGAGGTTGGCAGTCAATGAGTGCTAGAACAAGGAAAAAGATATGCCACAATGGGGCGAACTGTTGAGAGAGATCCGGGAATTCAAAAACAGCCCTTTATGAAGGCCACGCCTGCAAGTCAGCCCCGACCTATATCCGACTGCATCTGCTATGGGGGTGGGGTACCCACCCATGTATCTCCTGCTGATAACAGCTCCAAACTCAATTCCTTGACCATGGAAGTGGAGAAACTGATGAGATGTCTCCAAATGCTTATCACGCCGCAGACAGAGATGGCACCAAGGTTTCCAGTTAGTAGTACCCCGCCTGGCTCCCAGTGTGGTGCCTCGGCCAGCTCAAACTCCAGAAAGTATGTTTTGCTATAATTGTGGGAAGGATGGGCACATGAAGAGGGAATGCCGGTCCCCAAAAGAACTGACAAAGTTGCATATAGGCTACAAAGATAGCTTCGGAGAACAAATCAGTGGTTAAGAGGTACACAAAATGATCCCAGTGAGGGCACCAAAAATGCTAACTCACGTCTTTTTGTGGCAAGGTCAGTTGCCCAGGCCCCCACTACCACCTCTCCAGACTGGTCCAGAATAGTGGGTCCCTCCATGGAGACCACTGTAAAGGTGGATGGAGAGTCTACAAGAGCTGTATTAGACAGTGGCTCCCAAGTGACAATTATGTTCCAGGATTGGTATCAGAAGCATTTGTCAGATGTACCCTTACAACCATTAGAAGGACTGCATGTATGGGGGTTAAGTGAGAAGGCCTACCCCTATTCCGGGTATATCCGAATTTGGCTGTCTTTCCCCACCTCCGTGGCTGGAGTGGCCGAACAAGTAGAGACCCTAGCCTTAGTGTGTCCCCCCACTGGACTGTATGATGGTGTCCCTTTGTTGATTGGAACAAATGCTCATATGTTCAGAAGGCTGGCACAGTTGTGTTATGAAAAACAGGGGTCAAAGACTAGTAGAGCTTTAAGAGTTCTGGCTTTAATTAAGAAGGCCTATGAGGCACAGAGAGATGCTGAAAAAATAGAACCTGAGGAACCGGTCGGAATTGTATGGAAGAAGGATCCTGAGTCTCTGATCCTGGCGCCAAATGCCCAGTGTACCTTACAGGCAGAGGTCCATAACAGAAAGGATGTTAAGAATAAAATATTAATGTTGGATGCACCAGGCGATGGAAAATTGCCAGAGGGACTGCTGGTCAAGCTTAGTATTTTGCCCGCTAGAGCCCATGCTTTTGCCAGAAAGGTAATGGTCCAAGTTCATAATGTGTCTGAAAGAGACATTCGAGTAAATAGAGGTTGCATCCTGGCTACTGTGCATTGTGCAGACACTGCAGTGCTACCCAGCAGCAAGAGTTTGAGGAAGAATGACAGAGTAACGCCTGACTTGTTTGATTTTGGTGACTCCCCATTGCCAGCTGAATGGAAAGTGAGGATCAGTGAGAAGCTTGCCCAGAGAGACCAGGTGTTTTCTTTAAAGGAATGGTACGTAGGATGCATGCAAGGAGCTGAGCACAATATCCGGCTGCATGACGAAAGACCATTTCGTGAGAGGTCTCGACGCCTGGCACCTGCTGATATAGATGATGTGAGACGGCATCTGCAAGAGATGTTAGCTGCTGGTGTAATACAAGAATCCAGAAGCCCTTATGCTTCCCCCATTGTGGTAGTGAGGAAAAAGAATCTGACAGTAAGGATGTGTGTGGATTATCACACCTTAAACCGGCGGACTATCCCTGATCAGTACACAATGCCCCACATTCAGGATGCTTTGGACGGCCTAAACGGGAGCAAGTGATTCTCTGTGCTGGATCTCCGCAGTGGGTACTACCAGATCCCGATGGCCCCAGAGGACCATGAGAAGACAGCCTTTATCTGTCCGCTTGGCTTCTATGAATTCATGAGGATGCCTCAAGGGATTTCGGGTGCCCCAGCCACTTTTCAATGATTGATGGAGCGTGCAGTGGGGACATGAACTTACTAGAGTGCCTGGTATACCTAGATGATGTTATTGTGTTTGGCAGCTCACTGGAGGAACATGAGAGCAGATTATTTAAGGTATTGGACCGACTGGAGGACTTTGGCCTTAAACTGTCCATTGATAAGTGTCAATTCTTTCAAACATCAGTAAAGTATGTGGGACACATAGTATCCACCGAGGAATAGAGACAGCCCAAGTAAAGTTGAAGGCCTTGACCACCTGGCCACAGCCCAAAAATCTAAAAGAACTGCAAAGATTCCTGGGATTCTGTGGTTATTATCGGCGTTTCATCAAGGACTATTCAAGAGTGATCCACCCTTTACTTAACCTTACTCAAGGGTATTCCTCAACCCACAAAAAATACCAAAAGTCAGCATCCCTCAAGACTGAAAGAGTGTATTTTCATCCGAGTGAAGTATTTGGGGCCCGCTGGACTCCTGATTGTGAGACTGCTTTTCATGAGATCATATATCAACTTACCCATGCTCCAGTGCTGGCCTATGCCAATCCAAGAAAACCTTATGTCCTGCACACTGATGCTAGCTTGCAAGGGTTGGGGGCTGTGTTGTACCAAGAGCACGAGAATGGCCTGAGACCAGTGGCCTTTGCCAGTAGAAGCCTGACCCCATCCGAAAAGAACTATCCTGTACATAAGTTAGAGTTCCTAGCTTTGAAGTGGGCTATTGTTGACCAATTCCATGAGTACTTGTATGGAGCTAAAATACTAGTAAAAACTGACAATAATCCTTTGACATATGTGCAGACCTCAGCTAAGTTGGATGCCACTGGCCATAGGTGGCTTTCTGCATTATCTACATATGACTATGCTCTCGAATACCGAGCAGGTCTGAACCACATAGATGCTGATGCTCTCTCCCAGAGGCCTGTGCCCCAGAATGATTGGGTCAGATTGGCAGAACCTGACATTCGGGCACTCTGCCGGAAGTTTGACAGGAAGGAACAAATGTCCACGGACGCAGTGAACTGCATGGTGGATTGCTAGGGACCCTCTGAGAATTGCATACCTGCTGCTTATTGCCACTTTTCTGCAATAGACATTGGTGCACAGCCTCAGCTGGACAATGACAGTATTCGGCGGGCTCAATCCCACAATCCCATGATCAAAGCAGCTTTAGAAGCCCTCTATGCAGGAAAATATGTGTCCAAATTATGCTCCACTGATTTGAGAACTGCACTGTTATACAAAGAAGGTCCTAAGTTGAAACTGATCAATAAACTGTTATACAGAGAAACAGTAGACAGAGGGGGACAAGTAGACAAACAACAACTAGTGCTGCCCACTGCCTTTTGAGACTCAGTACTGATGTCCTTGCACAACCACATGGGGCACCTTGGTATAGACAGAATACTTGTCTTGGTGAGATCCAGATTCTATTGGCCTAAGATGGGGACTGATGTGGACCAACGCATTTGAACTTGTAGTCACTGCTTACAGAGGAAAGCTTTGCCCCAGAGGGATGCCCACCTTGTTAACATCACCACCAGTGCACCCATGGAACTGGTCTGTAGTGATTTTCTGAGTTTGGAGTCAGATCAAAGAAATATCAGTAATGTGCTGGTGGTCACTGACCATTTCACGAGATATGCCCAAGCTTTACCCACCAAAGACCAGAAAGCATCCACTGTGGCCAAAGTACTTGTAGAAAACTTTTTTGTTCACTATGGGGCTCCACAAAGAATCCATTCTGATCAAGGGAGAGACTTTGAGAGTCATCTGATCAAAGAGATGCTTTCTCTGTGGGGAGTGCGAAAGTCCAGAACCACTCCTTACCACCCCCATGGGGACCCACAGCCTGAATGTTTCAACCACACTTTGCTAGATATGCTAGACACCCTGCATCCAAAGGACAAGCCTAGATGGAGCCAACAAATAAGCACCCTGGTACATGGTTATAACTGCACCAAAAGTGATGCCACTGGGTTCTCCCCCTACCGCCTGATGTTTGGAAGAGAAGCTCGACTACCGGTAGATGTGTGTTTTGGGGTCTCTCCTGATGGGGTTCAAGCTGACAACTATTTACAGTATGTGCAAAAGTTAAAGGCCCAGCTAACTCATGCACACCAACTGGCTCAAACCATGGCTGCCAAAAGAAATCTGGCCAACAAAGAAAGGTATGATAAAAAGGTGAAAGCACAGGAACTCCAGGAGGGAGATCGGGTATTGCTAAGTAATCTGGGACTGCATGGCAAACACAAGATTGCTGACAGATGGCACCATCTCCCTCACATTGTAGTGGGCAAACTAGATGATCTGCCAGTGTACAAAGTAAGGCCTGAGAACAATTCAAAAGATGTAAAAACAATGCATAGAAATCATTTACTGGCCATTGGACAAATCTTGATTGAGTCTGAGCCCCCAGAAGATGCCCCTCTGGACCAGTGACTAGAGGTGCTGCTAAGAAAAGATCAAGAAAGTCTGCACCTACAGAAGCAGAGTTAAAGTGTTCCCCTCCACAAGTCCCAGTTGAGCATGACTGTCAGTCCATATCAGAAGAAAGTGAGAGTGACTTTGAATACTATCCTTCTTACGAACTGAGTCAATTGCTTCGGGGCAATCCCCTAGTCAGTACTGAAGACGAAGCTGGGCCTTCTGGACTGTCTAAGCCCCCAGCTTTGTCCCTGGAGCCAATGCCCCCAGAAAGTGAAGTGCAAAGTATCAGATCAGATGAAATGGAATCATTGTGCATTGTTGAACTGTTTGAGCTTTCAGGGGAAGAAAATGATGGATTGGAGCAGAATGGTGATACACCAGAACAAGAAGAGTATTTTGAATGCCCTGACAGTCCACTGCCAGTGTCCTAAAGCTCTCCATGTGAGCCAAATGTTGTGGACTCAGAAACTGTAACTCCTGGAGCTGAAAGTGCCCCAAGTTCTAGCCTCTCTACCCCCATGGAGACTCCCCTGACAAGTGAGGACAATGCTGAAAATGAGGCTCAGAGTGCAGAGACGGTAACAGTTCCCCCTAGAAAGACTGGTCGAGCTGCAAAGCCTGTGCTGCACCTCAGTTATGATTCCCTTGGGAGGCCTGTGGACTTGCCTCTCAATGTTGTCCATAAAGGAGTGTATGTGTCCCTGAGCTCATTGCCCAAACTGAGCATCAGTGCTAACTCCAAGTTACTTGTGTTGCCCTCTAAGTATGGTGCCCTTAGCCCATCCAGCCCCAAGGTAACTGATAGGGAAGGGCCCCCTCTCTTCAGGTTTCATGTA
This sequence comes from Neoceratodus forsteri, assembly GCA_016271365.2. NCBI lineage: Eukaryota > Metazoa > Chordata > Ceratodontiformes > Ceratodontidae > Neoceratodus > Neoceratodus forsteri. The sequence goes on along the minus strand of CM028130.1, from coordinate 1,151,733,958 downwards.
CAAGAGGTAATAACTTGAGTTATGGTACAATGTGTGTGTGTAATACTTTGTAAAGAGTGACGTACTGCAATGTTTCAAAAATGTGCTCTTGGTAAAATTATATATTGACTGATGATTACATGTGTGAGCTTAATGCGAATGTATATGGTTGCAGTTGAAACTTATGGGGGTACTTGCTTGATGCGGACGTCAAGCTTTCCCAGGCCAGGAAGGGTGTAACCCCCCTGCAAATGGGGGTTCCCAAAAGACTTCCAGGAGCTTGCTTGAATGCTCCAAGCCTGAATGGTGTTTGGCGTTTAAGCCATTTATCAGTGAGTGTTTTTAGAGCCTCTGGTACTGTCTCTTTAAGAGCTGTCTGCTTGCAGACATAATTAGTTTGTATGGAGGGACTGTGTGCTTCTCTGCTTGAGTACCACTTGAGCTGCTGCCAATTCACTCCATTTTTGCAGTCACTAGGAGTGCAAAGGGAACCTATCTGAAAGATGTAACTGTTTGCCAGAAATCATTTAGAGTAATAATGAAAATACAGTTTGTCTAACCTGCTTTCTTTGCAGTCAGAAGTGTGTTTGCCTAGTTCCCCATTCTAGTTTTGAACTGCTGAACTGGACCAATCAGTGTGGGTTAAGGTAGCTCTAAAATGGCGCCTTGGACAAATCAGAACTTGGACTCGTAATCGGAGCCAGTCACAAGAGTATTGTATGGGCAGTGACTCTGGGAGATGTAGTTTGGACTTCAGAGCCTTTTTGGACCAACAGGGGCAGTCTATTGTGAGTGACAGCCAATCCAGCCAAGAACTGGGAGGAACTCAAACGAAGTGCCCGGTTTTGTCTGCTGGAGTTTCGGTTGAGCTCTGGCAGTGAAGAGGGAAGGAGCCCTGTGCTTTTTTCGGTGTGCACTTTTAGTCGGGAAACGGTGTAAGGCCCAGAGTTCCAGTCTGCAGCTTGTGTAACTGCTTGTTAGAACTGAATCCATCCTGTGAAGAGAATCAAAGGATATCTGAAGAGTAGAAACCAGGCTCACCCTGTAGAAGACTGGAGAAATTGCTGAATTGCACTTGGTCTGTCAGGAACTGAATCTGCTGTGTGTTCTCCCGGGCATTGTGCAGTAATTGCGATCGGGATAGAGAAGCAGCCTGCCTGGTATAGTACTTTCTTTTTACCATATAAATGTGTGAGGAGGATTGTGTAGCTCAAGTGAATCCTGCTGCCATTAAAGGACTTTTGCCTGTGACTGTTTACCATATAAATGTGTGAGGAGGCTTGTGTAGCTCGAGTGAATCCTGCTGCCATTAAAGGACTTTTGCCTGTTGCAGTTTGCCATATAAATGTGTGAGGAGCTCGTGGAGCTCAAGAGTAGCCCTGCTGACGTTGAAGGACCCTATCTTGTTTGGAGGTTGTGAGTACTAATTCAGGGTCGCTACCTGTTGAATTGCCACATTGAGTCCAAATGGAATTACTGTACTGCTGACTGTTTAACTAATTTTTCTTTTCTCTGTGTGAAAGGGCCCCTACCAGCTGCCATGGTTTGGACTAGCCACTAGGGCTTGGGTACCCAGGGACAGTAACTGTAGGAGATAGCCTGTGCACAGAGCCATAATAGATGAGTAAAGTGATAAGCTAATTAACCTGATTCCCCCCTGTCCTTGTTATATCCCCCTAAATAAATCAGAGCTGCTTGTTTCAGCAAAGTTATACTGCCTGAGGTATTTGTCTATGTTAAAGTATTGTACTGTGATTGTTGCACTGTATCTTATTTTACAGGAGGTCCCAGTGCCTGAATCAGTCCTGAGGGTAAGTGTATACTGTGAAGGTAATTCTGATATATTGTGTGGGCCACTAGTGGGAAGAAAGGGGGGTTGCAGTGTCCCAGAGGGCTGTGACCAAGTTAGTTTAACTATTGCAAACCCTGACCTCTGGGTAGAGGCACCCGCCATCGGATCCAGGCCCCTCAACCTGTTAGTGGCAAATCAGGCAGGGGTAGTAGCCCCTGGGATAGCGCCATCTAGGGGTTACATTTAATTTTGCAGATTTTGGCCCCTAATGTTCAACAACTCCATTGTGTTAACCCACCTCCTGAGCATGACTGGTGACATTTTTTCAAATCTCCTCCCAAACATGTTTTCCTAGTCACACTATCAAATCTTCTTTTGGATGGGATGTAAAAAAAATCCAACTTTCTTGATCATAATGATAGATCAAAACTATCAACAAAAACTAAATAAATAAATAAATAAATCATAAAACGACTGTTGGAACTTTTGGGTAAAAATGTGTGGGTTCACTGAAAATTGATTTCGTCTCTCAGCTAGCCTATCCTGGGAAGATAACAGCTAAAAAATGTGTCTGTGTAGGACATCGTTGAAAATTAGTTATAGCAGCTCATCTGGAGTATCCTGGGTAAATACAGTAAATATGTGTAGAAGCAAGACCCTGTACAATAGCAATGTTAGCAATAAATATTCAGCTTTGACACATGTTTATTTAATTTCTTTATTTGTTTATTTAAAGGTTTCACCAGGAAAGGCATGCTGAGCAGGTAGCTAATTTTCGGATGTGTCCTGAGGCGAGGGGGGGGAGGTTTGTACAGAGAGAACATGATAGCCAGAGAAAACAAATACAGTTACGAGTTGGCAATCCATATACAGAATAGAAATAGCACATGAAACATTAAAAATATGTACAATACAAGTTGTCAGTACCTTTACAGTGCAGAAGTAGTGCAGAAGTATAATATAACCTTGAGGACTGATGCAGTAACAGGCGTGAACTGGGATTAGACAGTACAGTTAACCAACAACAAATGTGGCGTGGTCAGAGCATAGGTGCCTCATAAGTTTATAACAGCTGCTGGTCAGCATTCTTTTCTGCATACAGTAGATCAAGGGCATCCTTCTGACCAACTGGAGCACTCTTTTCCCCTGTTCATGAGACACAGAAACATAGAGTTAATGGCAAATAATGAACACAAGGCCCATCTAGTCTGCCCATTTTTTCTACCTTATGAATGTGACATATACCTTTATGCTGCCAATGGCCTATGTAAGCAATAATACCCGACAGGGTGGGTATTAGAAATACGGACCGCCTAGGGGTGTAATGAGGCCCGATGCCGCAGGCGGAGGGCCTTATAGCCCCTGGAAGGTCCGGTATTTCCCAATAATGCCCACCCTGGAGGGTATTATTGCGCTTAGAAAATGGCTTTCTTTCTAAGTTTTAATCAAGTAGCAAAAGAGGAGAGAAAATGATTGTAAAAAAATGAATATCATTAACAGAAACAAAAATATTGAAAAAGTAGTTCATGTTTCTTTAAGGCTGTTCCAGGTCCTGATGTTTCTCCCCAAAGCTATGACACCCCCCCCCCCCAAAGCACACACACACACACATTCACCTGAAGAACAAATCCAGTAGCAGTTTGTGGACATCATTTTTAAGTTTTGTAGTATTTTTTTAACTTTTTTTTTTTAAATCGGTCTGCTGTCGCATGTTGCGTCTGTTGAGCGCTTGACCTGTGGATGAGGAAGAGACGCGAGGTAAATTATGTCTTTCTTTTAAACTGAATCGAATAACTCAGGGAGCATTGTGTTTTACGGGACTTCTGGTGTATGTGGAGGTAGCATGGTACTTAAAAAAACCTGCTTCTCACCGAGAAGCTGTTCGGAACATCGGCTTCATTTTAATTACAGTTAAACTCCGTACTGCGACAGTGCGGTCGGGAGAGTGCAGCTGTGAGAAAAAAAAACTTTTGTTACTCTTCCCGACCGCAGAATAAGTGCAGTGTTTTTTTTTTTTTTTTTTTTTTTATGAAGAGGGAGCGAGCTAATCCTGAAGGAGCAAGTGTTTGTTTGGGGGTCAGTAGCTCTCGCTAAGTGACAGGAAAACATGGCGGGGATTTGTAATTTAATGAAGTGCTTTCAGCCAATGACAAATTAGGCTGAGCACTCTTGCACAAGGGTATGTGGTGAGGTGGCACTTGGACTGGTACTTACTTTTAGGTGGGCATCTATTAAGAAGTAAATGCCCAGCTAGGAGGCTGTTTCAGCCAATCAGGAACTAGAATCCATTCTGGCCATTTTCTAACTATTCATACTCATCTGTATTACTCCCTTATGCCTATCCCATGCCTGATTGAAGCCCTGCACTGTATTCATATCCACCACTTCCTGAGGTAGGCTGTTCCATGCATCCACCACACTTTCTGTGAAAAAGAACTTCCTCACATTACCCCTTAATCAGCCTCCCTCTAATCTCATGCTGTGTCCTCTTGTCCTGCTATTTTTCCTATATTGAAACATGTTAGACTCTTTCACCTTGTTAATGCCCTCAAGATGTTTGAATGTTTTGATCATGTCACCTCTCTCCCTCCTTTGCTCTAGGATATACATATTGAGCTCCGTTAGTCTGTCCTCATGTTTTCTGATTCAGTCCTTTCAACATTTTGGTTGCCCTTCTCTGGACTGCCTCCAATTTGTAAATGTCCTTGTGCAGGTGCGGCCTCCAGTACTGCACGCAGTGCTCCAGATGGGGCCTAACCAGTGTCTTGTAAAGAGGGCTTATTACCTCCCTCTCAAAACTTGTGATAACCCTGTTAATACACCCCAACATCCCTCTAGCCTCACCTACTGCTTTAGTGGTCTGCTTGGATAATTCTACATCATCTGTGATGACGATACCCAAGTCTCTTCCTTCCCTTGTGACTGCCAGCAACTCCCCTCCCAACCTATACATGGCTTCAGTGTTTCTCTTCCCTATGTACATGATCTTACACTTCTTTGCGTTAAACCCCAGTTGCCACTCTTCTGACCATTTTGCCAGTTTATCTAGATCTCTTCTCATTCTGCCCACCCCATCTGGATCATCTGCTCTGTTGCAGATTTTGGTGTCATCTGCAAACAGACAAACCTTATCCTCCAGTCCATCTGCAACGTCACTGAGGAAGATATTAAAGAGGATTGCCCCTGGGACTGATCCCTGAGACACCCCACTTGTGACTTGCATCTCTTTTGACTGAATACCGTTTGCCACTACTCTCTGTGTTCTGCCTGCCAACCAGTTTACCACCCAGTTGACCAACTTCTGACCTACCCTGAGCCTACCCAGCTTATTAATCAATCTTCTATGTGGAACAGTATCGAAAGTTTTGCCGAAGTCAAGGTAGGTGACATCAACTGCACCCCCTTTGTCCACCACTCTGGTTACCCAGTCAAAGAAATCTATGAGATTAGTTTGATGGGACCTTCTTGTTGTAAACCCATGCTGTCTTGGACCCTGTCCTCCTAAGGATTCCAGGTGCTGCACTATCCTTTCCTTAAGGAGTGCCTCCATACTCTTGCCCACTATTGAGGTAAAATTGAGTGGTCTGTAGTTCCCTGCCTCCTCCCTGTGGGAGTGGGATCACATGAGCCCTTCTCCAGCCTTCTGCAACCTCTCCTGTGCTCAGAGACTCACTAAACAGTTCTGATAATGGCTCTGCTAGTTTCACCCTTAGTTGCCTTTGTACCCTGGGATGTATGATATCCAGACCCATTGCCTTATCCACCCTGAGCTTAGCAAGCTGTTGTAGGTCCCTTTCTTTTGTGAAGAGACTTGTGCACACCTCCCTCCCCCTTGTGTCCATGGTACTGATCTGTGGGCCCTGCCCTACATTCTCCTCCGTCAATACTGAGCAGAAGTATCTATTTAGGATAGGTGCTTTTCCTTGGTCCTCCTCCACACACTCCCCCTTATCCCCTTTGATCTTAGCAATACCCCTCTGGACTTTCTCCTTTCACTAATGTATCTATAGAAAGTCTTGTCCCCTTCTTTTGCTGTTCATGCTAGGGTTTCTTCAGTTTGTGACTTTGCCTGCCTTACTGCCTTCCTGCTTCCCTTAATAAAGTTTGGTTTGCTGCCCTATCTTCATCCTGCTGTGTTCTCTTATATTTCCTGAAGGCCAGTCTTTTGGCTCTGACCTTTTCTGCTATTGTTTCTGAGAACCAAAGTGGTTTCCTCCTTCTTTTGCTCTTGCTTTTCTCCCTAACACAATGGGATATTGCTTCAAGTACTGCATCCTTAATGCTTGCCCACTTTGCCTGTACCTCCTCACCTGCATTTCTTCTTGCCAGGGCTAGCTTAACTCTGTTGGCCATTTCATCAAAGTCAGTTCCTCTGAAGTCCCATATTTTGCCTTGGAATGGGATGATTTAGTTCTAGTGGCCAAACTGAACCGCACAATGTGATGGCCACTGGACCCCAGGTGACCTTCTACTTGGAGATCTGTGATCCTTTCCCCATTAGTCAGTACTAGATCCAGGATAGCCCTGTCTCTTGTGGGTTGTTGTACCAATTGTTTGAAGTCCTCCTTCTGCAGGGAATCCACCATGTGTCTAGGTCTGGTGGATGTTTCTGCTGGTATTGACCAATCTGTATCTGGTATGTTGAAGTCTCCCATTAGCAGAACCTCCCATTTAGCTCTTATGTTTGTATATCTTCTGACAATAATGTGTCTATGTTCTCCCCCTGGCCTGCAGGCCTTTAGAGAACCACAGTTTGTATGGCTGTCCCATTTCCTGTTTCCAAGGTGACCCACAGTTCTTCTGGCTCCTTATGTGTATTCTGAATTTCTGTAGCTTTGATATTTTCATTGACATAACTGTTATTCTGTAAAGAGTGTCTAACCCACACCTGCCATAGAAAGGGAAAGATTCTTAAACATTTTAATATATTATCTGATGTATCTCATTCATTACTATATTACCACAAATGAGACCACTTTTGTGGTTATAAGAGTAGTCTCTCATACATTCATAGTGCATCAAAACTGCTTACCTTTGGTTTGTGGTTTCCATACTGAACTTTAAGAAATCATGTGAGACCATCTTATAACTTTACAAATGGTTGGAGCAGTGGTATTGACAAATAATATAGGGTACTGAAAGACTGGAATGTGCTGTTCCACATTTTCATCAAATTAAGTTCATTCTCTGTGTTTAAAGCCAGATTGAAATATTATATTTAGAGATGCGCAAAGTTGACTTCAAAGTTTGCCAAATTAGTGATGTGCTGATTTTGCAAAATTTTCAGCAGACAAAGTGGCTCTTTTTTCAAGCAAAGTCATGCAAATTTGTCAGCAGAGTTTCAACTTTGCCATGACTTTGCCTGAAAAAGTGCCACTTCCCCAAGAAAACTCACTGGGAAGTGAAGAATTCACAAAGTTCGTGTGAAGGCAAATTTCTTAACTTTGCTGCTGAATTAAAAGTTCACAACATCTCTAATTTGGCTACATGCATATTGTGTAATAGCTGTAGCTAATTTTTATTTTTTTATACTGTTCATTGCTGTTTATATTTTGTGTATGGGTCATTCATCATAATGTTCTTTTGATCCCCTTGAAAATGGGCATTTGATGCTCTTGGATTTTTAACCAATTAATACATTTGAAAAAAATATAGAAATAAATGACATGAGCAAATTATGGATTTACAATATATGCAATGTGACTAGAAAGGATATACAATCCTATTGTATTGAAAATGGCTTCAGGTCCTGTGTGCAGTTGTGGTCTCATGCAGATCATCATGCATCACAGAAAACAGGGATTGGAGTATTTTGAAAACTTATTTTAATCTAATGTATTACAAACTAACTGAAAAAATGCAGTTGTTTGGTACATTTTGAAGAAAAAATGTGTTTGAGGCTCTGAAAACATCTCTGATGGTACACAAACATCATCCAGCACACGGTTAGGCAGTTGAAACCTTTCATTCTGTTGTGTTCACACCCAAGTTTGTGCAAGATGACACTGAAATCATAAGACACACTTCATTAGGACCATTCAATTAACCCAGCACTTCACACTCTGTAGTATGCCATATGATAGATGGAGAGTGCCAAAGTGTTGGACTGAGTATGAAGATTTCAGAAGGTCAGGCACATTTACATGGTTTAGCCAGGTGAGGTACTGTGTTAGTGTCTTGTAATTTTACTTCTTATGCTGACATACACTTTTCATTTGGATTTCAGGTACTAAAGTGTTTGAAACTGGCCTACCAGCCCAGTACTACCAGTATCTCCTTGAAGTGGAAGCTGCCCACAGGAGTGCAGGCACTTGTCCAACCCAGAATCCCAGAGGTTATATTCCATCAGCAAAGGACAGTCATCTATGTCCAGCTTAAGGGCTTGGTAAGGCAGCCAACCATTAACTCCCTGATTCTTGTATGAGTGCATTACTGTACAACACATTGCTGAATGTTTATCTTTGTATAAGAGCATTATCCTTCCACTGGAGCTCCAATAATGCTAACATATTAAGTTTGGATAGAGTTACCTATCTGTTGATCATGCACTGGCTGAATTCATTAACCTGGCTAGGCAGATTAAATACATGTGAATAAACCAGTGAATTTTGCACTAACCACACAGACCAATGTAACACAGCAGTACTCTGCAATTTCCAAACTTGGTTGCAAGATTAATCAGTGCTGGCTCCTAATTTAATGGAGAGGCAATTTTATTTACAGGGTGCCCAAACCCAAGGGTTCTGGATGTGCTGCAGTCAAACATTAAGAAAGTAACAAATCAAAAAAAAATGTAAACTATTTTAAAGAGGACAAATAATTTTTAATTACCATAGCAGCTGTTTATGTTTCTGCTCTCAGAAATGATATTCATACTGTTCAATGATACATATATTACTGTACCTGAATAAAAAGCGATATAAACAACTGTATTGTACGTTGTTTTCTTTTTATGGTCCACATTCTGTTATAGTTCTCTTCATGGAACCAGTGACTTGGAGTTATAACTACAGTATATCACAGTTTATGTACAGAACTATGAGCATGGTTCTGATAGGTTAACAGCTCATACTTAACATTCTGTACACATACCATGGCATGGGTGAAATGCCAGATTACTGGTTTCATGAAGAGAACTGTAACATAATGCTGCCTGTAAAAAAAAAATACAAAAAAACAATTGAAAACAAAGATTTTCACATTCAAATCCCAGGAATCCCAGACTTATGCTTAAAAACTGCAGTCATTCATATGGAATGAGCTGCCCTGGACTTAGACATTTATGATAATTAGAGTCTTAGAATGAAATTCAGAACTTTGCTGTGTGATCATGCTCACTCCTGCATCCTTTGATTTATATCTCTGCCTGATGAATGCATGTGCCCCAAAGTCTTCTCTTCACTTCAAATTGATTACAGTTTATTATTTTATTAATTCTTTAGAAATACTAACAAGAAACAGAAAAAATGCAAGGTTATGCACTTCGGAGCAAAGAGCCTAAGGAGGGACTATTGGTTGTTAGGGATGAGGCTGGGGATCACTGAGGAAGAGAAGGACCTAGGGGTGTTGGTAACAGGGAACATGAACAACACTGCCCAATTCAGGAAAGCAGCAGCTCTGGCAAACAGGATGCTGGGTTGTATTGCAAGGGGTTTTTCATCTAGGCATAGGGAGGTGATCCTGCCCCTCTACAGATCTTTGGTCAGGCAGCACTTGGAGTACTGTGTGTAGTACTGGCAGTCATATCTGAACTGGGATATTAATTTTCTGGAAGGTGTGCAATGGAGGACAACAAAAATGTTACAGGGAATGCAGGGCAAGACCTATGAGGACAGGCTGAAGGAGCTGAATATGTACATGCTGGAGGAGAGGAGGTATGGGGGATATGATTGAAACATTCAAGTATTTGATGGGGATAAACAAAGCTAGCAATGAAGGGGTGTTTAAACTGAGGAAGGGTAGGGACACGAGGGGAAATGGACTAAGATTGGAGGGCGGAAAATTTAGGAGGGAGATGAGGAGGCACTACTTCACAGAGAGGGTGGTATCTAAATGGAATGCTCTTCCAGGGAAGTGGTATTATGTCAGACAGTAGGAAGCTTTAAGAGGGTGTGGGGCAGAGAATGAGTGAGGAGCCTGGTGAAGGGGGCTGAGGCCATCATGGGAATGACAAATCATACTAGGAAAGATAGATACACAAAAGACTGAGGCCGTAAGTGTGTATCTCCAGCCATGCCTGTGCATCAGCCCTTATTTTATAGGTATTGATCTAATTTGTTTTTGAAATCTGTCTGGTTTAAGGAATACGCTACTGTATAAGGTAGGGAATTCCATAATGGAATTATTCTTTGACCCAGATATTCAGACGGGTTGGACATGGCACAACAATGTTGCACCATGCACAATTCACTGATGTGCCCCGGTGAGATATTCAAATGGGGATTGAGCCTGGCACAAATCCCGATGCACCAGAGTGCATCAGTAATGTATATGTGGCTGGTAGAGGCGTGCCATGCATACCCGCACATCCGATATTCAGCCGGAATGTGCTGAGCCTATCTGTGCAACCCCTACCTGTGCTGCACACAGGTGAGGCAAAAAAGGAGCAACAGCTGGCCAACCCACAGGTGAGCTGCCGTATTGCATGGTGCAACATGGCAGCTGCCACCTGTGGGTGGCCACCTGAGCTCTGGCTGCACCTTCATGGTGGCGCCCCCCATGCCCGATCGTGGGCATACATAGAAAAAGGATAGTCCAATATCCCTGGTGGTCCAGTGGACCGCTTGCAGCCTGATCACAGGCATATGTTGAATACATTAAACGTCCAATATCCCTGGTGGTCCAGTAGACTGCTCACAGCCCGATCGCGGGCATATGTTGAAAAGAAAAGTTCAATATCCCTGGTGGTCCAGTGGACCACTCACAGCCTGATTGCAGGCATATGTAATAAAATGGAGAGTTCCAATATTCCTGGTTGTCCAGCAGCGTGGCGTGCAGCCGATACCGTACCTCACGAGTCCAGATATGTAAATGGATCCATTCACATATCTGGACTGTAATGGCCTGATAATAAACTCCACATCTTATTAGCTCCGCGCTGTGGACCAATGGGTGTACAGCCCTACCATACGATGTCAGTCGGTGGGTGGCAGGGTGCCAGGCGCGGGTGGGGTTCTGCCGCCCGCCCGCTGACCAGGGGAGGCGGGCGGTGGGGTTCAGTCGGCGGGTGGGGAGGGGCATACTGCTGGACCACCAGGGATATTGGATCTCTCCTTTTTATTACATATGCCTGCGATCAGGCTGCAAGTGTTCCACTGGACCACCAGGGATATTGGACATTTCTTTTCAACACATGCCCATGATCGGGGTGCAAGCGGTCCACTGGACCACCAGGGATATCGGACATTTAATATATTCAGCATATGCCCGCCATCAGGCAGTGGGGCACTTTTCCACGATGTGCAGGGGGCGTCAGCCCCCGACTGCAGCCTGGCAGGGCGCCAGGCGTAAGTCACCGGGGATCAGTGCACCTGCATGCAAATGAGGACATAATGACATGCAAATGGCCCCATTTGTGCCTTGCATGCATTATAGCCCCATTTGCATGTGCACCTTTGAATATCACAGTTGTTGCACCTAGCGCAACAAAACTTGTGCTAGCATATCCCCCTGCTCCACTCTGGCCACTTGCGCTGGCGCAGTGCTACTGCACCATGCATACTGCTGGTGGCCAGGGTGTGATATTCAGTGATACTGTGCCATGGCACAGCTCCGTTGAATATCACCCTGTGAATGCCCCTGTGCAGCCAAGTTGTGCTGCACCCAGGCTTGCAACACAGCCTGGCGCAGTCTGAATATCCGGGCCTTTGTGTATAGAAGAAACATCTTTTATTATTTTTTGGATACGTCAAAGACAATTGGTACTAACGATTTCTAAGGTTTTGCTCCCATTGGCCATAATTCATTCCCAACTGTTCCATAAGTGTGTTTTCAGTGGACAATTTATACATCAGGAGGAGGAGGTTTCCTCTCGTTCTTCGCTGTTCCAGGGAGTACAGATTTAGTTCTTCAAATCTTATTTCATATTCCTTGTTATACATATTTATAATCATTTTAGTTGCTCTGCTCTGGACCCACTCCAACCTATCTATATCCCTCCTCATATAGGAACTCCACAAGGGGGAACAATAGTCCAAGTGTGGTCTTATATATGCTTTGTACAAAGGCAATATACACCCCCTATCTCTTGAGGTGAAGCTCTTTTTTATGCATCCCAATACTCTATTCGTTTTGCTAAGAGCAAAATTACAATGGTTAAGAAAAGATAAATAATGGGAGATTAAAGTACCCAAATCATTATGTAGTGTGACTGAAGTAAGAGTTTGTTTATTTAATGAGAACTGATAATGATTATTAGATGGGCCTAAGTGCATTTGAACACATTTGCTGATATTGAAAGACATTTGGTTTTGTTTAGCCCAATTTTCTAATGTTATAAGATAATTTATAAGTGTAGATCTATCCTCTTCAGTTTTTACTTGTACTGCTAATTTTGTATCATCAGCAAATTTGATGATAAAGCTATTAACATTCTCGGTCATGTCAGAGATAAAAATTGAAAACAATGTTGGACCCAACACAGACCCCTGTGGCACTCCACTACTCACAGGACAAGGCTCTGATGTATGACCCCTAATAGACACACTCTGGATTTGATTATGTAGCCATTCTTCCACCCAATTGACAATTGTATTATTTATTTAGTAATTTCTCATTTTTGTTACAAAGATATTGTGTGGTACTTTATCAAAGGCTTTACAGAAATCCAGAAAAATAATGTCTACGGGGTTATTATTTTCCATCATTTTGCTAATATATTCATAAAACACGAGATTTCAAGATAAACAGGACCTATTTTTAAGCCGTGCTGCGTATGGTCCATTAGTCCCTTTTTTTCTAGATCTGAATCTAGTTTGGTTTTAAGCAGGGATTTGAAATCTTCCCTAGGACACTAGTCAGGCTAATAGGCCTATAGTTTGAAATCTCCTCATGTTTTCCTTTTTTATGCTGATTGCGCGCATACGCAAGAAACATGTTGCTTCAGCTTTCTCCACAAGCAGGTTGTGGAGGCATGGCACTGTTGTGCCCAATGAGCCCACAGCCTGCAAAGGCTTGTCCCCATCCCCCAATGCCATGGCATGCTGCTTATGACACTAGTTCAGCCAGCATGCCACAACCTTCTAAAAAATCAGTGGCTGCAATCAGGGGCCACCTCATCATTGCAGTATCAGCCATCCATTGCAATGAGGGAGTGACCAGTCATTGCAGGGTGGGATGTGGGATCCCTGATATTGTTTGTGAACATGGCGGTGGGTTGCCACCGTGTTCTACTAATATAACCCTCCCTCCGTGTTTACTTGCCCGATGGGGAGCCCACTCCCCATTGGTATTCTGTTAATCCCCGTTGTTTCTGCTGATGGGGTGCCCAATCTCCATCGGCATAATGATTATCTACCCCATTGTTCCTGTCCACAGGGTGCCCAATCCCCATCAGCATAATGATTATCTACCCCATTGTTCCTGTCCACAGGGTGCCCAATCCCCGTCGGTATAATGATTAACCCCCATTTTGTTCCTGCTAACAGGGTACCCAATCCCCATTGGCATAATGATGCCTCCCTCCATTGCTGTAGCTGAGGGGGTGCCCAGTCCCCCTCAGCTCCTGCAGCTCCCTTCCCCCTTGCCTTGTTTGCTGGTGGGGGTGCCCAATCCCCCATCAGCTCACCCACCCACACAGGTGGCACACTGGGAGCCCACCCCAGTGTGCCAAAGCACCTGTTAAATCAGAAAATTGTCCCCCGATGTCTTATTTTTGTTTCAACCTGTAAAAAAGGAAATGGTCCCTCATAGTCTCCCTACCCCCCTCCCACAACTCACACCCACCCACTGTGCACCCTGCCTCCCCACACCCACCCATACTCCATACTTACCTCCGGAGCTCGGTGCAATGATCTTCGCTGGACCGGGAACACATCTGCACTCTTCAAAGCCGGCTGTGAACTGAGGAATTGCTGGTAAGCTGTATAATGTAATAAATAGGGTTTTTCAACTTTAGTGCATATCTCGGGCATTTTTGGGAATTTTTTCACCAAATTTTCAACATGGGGTTTTTGGGGCCCCTACTCATGAATTCTTGAACTGTCGTGGTGTTATTCAGCCCCAAATTGTGGTTTCATGGTCACTGCACAGAGTGACTCTTCAGGGCCGATTAATAAAATGACAGTGCCAGTGTTCATGAGGTGGGCTCTCAAAAAGCCTATGTTGCAAATTTGGTGGAAAAAAATCCAAAAAATGACTGTTTTATGAGCGTGCATTGCTCAGTTGCTACGTACGCTCGTTACTTCATGAATTTACAATATTTTTACGCCAGATTTTCAACATTGGCATTTTGTCATACCTCCTTGTGAGCAGTACAGGCTGTCATTGTTCACATCCTGGCCGAAATGTGTTTCCGCAGTTCCGGCGCAGAATGGCATGGTCGCTGTGGGAAATCAGTGTTCAGGACAGATTAAGAAAATGACAGTGACACTGTTCATGAGTAGAGGTCCTAAAATACCTATGTTGAAAATTTGGTAACGATATTCCATAAAATGACTGTGTTACGAGCGTGCATTGTGCAGTTGGCACGCACACTTGTAACTTCACAAATTTATAATATTTTCACTCCAGATTGTCAACATTGCCATTTTCCCACACCTACTTATGAACAGTGCAGCTGTCATTTTTCCCATCTGGGCCAAAATGTGTTTTCGCACTTCTGGCACAGAATAGAGCGGTCGCTGTGGGAAATCACTGTCCGGGACAGATTAAGAAAATGACAATGATACTGTTCATGAGCAGAGGTCCTAAAATGTCTATGTTGAAAATTTGGTGATGATAGCCCATCAATTAACTGTGTTACAAGGGTGTGTTGTGAACTTTTCACGCACCTTGTAACTTCGAAGATTTGTAATATTGTCACACCACATTTTCAATAGTGCCATTTTTTCACACCTCCTTATAAGCAGTACAGCTGTCACTTTTCACATCCTGACTGAAATGTGTTTTCACAGTTCTGGCGCAGAATAACGTGGTCACTGTGGGAAGTCAGTGTTCGGGACCGATTATGAAAATGACAGTGGCACTGGTAATGAGCAGAGGTCCTTAAATCCCTATGTTGAAAATTTGGTGATGATATTCCATAACATGACTGTGTTACAAGCATGCATTGAGCTGTTTCCACACACCCTTGTAACTTTGCAAATTTGTAATACTGTCACGACACATTTCCAACAGTGGCATTTTTTCACAACTCCTTATGAACACTACAGCTGTCATTTTTCACATCCTAGCTAAAATATGTTTTTGCACTCCTGCCAGACAATAGCATGGTCACTGTGGGAAATCAGTATTTGGGACAGATTAAGATCAACCGAGTGAGAGGGGGAGTGACTGAGCTCAACTGAGCTCTTTCGGGACTGCTGCGGATTTGTTTGTGGGCAGACAAAGGCCTCAACACAAGAGCCCAGTACAAAAGGGCAGCCTGCAGTACTGGGAGAAACAGAATGAGAGAGCAAGTGAGGGAGGGGGAGTGAGTGAGTGAACTCACCAAAGTACTGTCAGGACTGCTGCAGATTTCTTTGTGGGCAGAAAAAGGCATCAATACAGGCAGGTGCCCAGTACAAAAGGCGAGCCTGAAGAGGTGGGAGAAACAGTATGAGCAAGTCAGACCAGGCAACTTAGTGAGCTCAACGGAGTTTTATCAGGACTGCTGGGATTTCTTTGTGGGCAGAAAAAGGCGCCAATGAAGGCAGGAGCCCCGTACAAAAGGGCAGCTTGCAGCACCAGGACAAACAGAATGAGCGATGAGAGAGGGAGACTGTGCGACCTCAACAGAGCTCTGTCGGGACAGCTGCAGATTTCTTTGTGGACAGGCAAAGGTGCCAACACAGCCAGGAGCACCATACAAAAGCGCACTCTGTGGCACCAAGAGAAACAGAATGAGCGAGTGACAGAGTGGTAGTGAGTGAGCTCAATGGAGCTCTACTGTGACTGCTGCAGATTTCTTTGTGGGTAGAAAATGTGTCAATGCAGGCAGGAGCCCAGTACAAATGGCCAGCTTGCAGCGCCAGCAGAAACGGAATGCAAGAGTGAGGGAGTGAGTGAGCTCAGTGGAGCTGTGTCAGGACTGCTTCAGATTTCTTTCTGGCCAGAAAAAGCCACCAATGCAGGCAGGAGCCCAGTACAAAAGGGCAGCCTGCAGCGCCAGGAGACACAGAATGAGCGAGTGATGGAGGAGGAGTCAGTGAGCTCAACAGGGCTTTGTTGGGTCTGCTGCAGATTTGTTTGTGGGCAGAAAAAGGCAGCAATGCATGCAGGGACCCAGTACAAAGGGGCAGCCTGTAGTGTCAGGAAAACCAGAATGAGCGAGTGAGTGAGCTCAACAGAGCTGTATTGCAACTGCTGCAAATTTCTTTGTGGGCATAAGAAGGCAGCAACGCAGGCAGGAGCCCAGTAGAAAAGGGCAGCCTGCAGCGCCGGCAGAACAGAATGAGTGAGTGAGAGAAGGGGAGAGAGCGAGCTCAACGGAGCTTTGTCGGGATTGCTGCACATTTCTTTGTGGGCGGAAAAAGGCACCAACAGAGGCAGGAGCCCAGTACAAAAGGGCAGCCTGTAGCGCCAGGAGAATCAAAATGAGTGAGTGAGACAGGCAGAGTGAGCAACCTCAGTGGAGCTCTGTTGGGACAGCTATGGATTTCTTTGTGGGTAGAAAAAGCCACCAACACAGGCAGTAGTCCAGTACAAAAGGGCAGCCTGCAGCACCAGGAGAAACAGAATGAGCGAGTTAGAGAGGGGGAATGAGCCACCTCAATGGAGCTCTGTTGGGACAGCTGCATATTTCTTCCTCAGCAGAACAAGGTGCCAAAGCAGGAAGCAGCCCACTACAAAACAGCAGCCTGCAGCACCGGAACAAACAGACTGAGCCAGTGACAGAGGGCCACTGAGCAAGATCAACAGACCAACACAATCAGTATTCGGCATTGACAAATGCTTGTTATATACTGGAGTCATAACCACAATTTTCCAATCAGTTGGTATAATACTTGATTGCAATGATTTTTTAAAGATCTGAAGTAGTGGATCTACTAACTAGTCTTTTAGTTCTTTCAATAATCTAGGAGGTAGCCTGTATGGCCCTGGTGATTTATTGACATTGATTGAGTTTAATTTGTCTAGTATTTCATCCCTAGAGAATTCAAATAAATCTTCTATTTTGTTTTTAGGTGAGGGATTACTAGTATCAGATTTTTGATGGAAAACAGTACTGAAATATTTATTGAATTCTAGTGCCATGTCCTTTGTTGTAGTTATTTCTTCATTATTAACTATGAGGTCCAATTATCCCAGGTGTTGTTTTTTTTTTATTATTTACATAAGAATAAAAGCTTTTGCCTCCATCTTTAATGTATGCTAGCCAATGTTCAAATCTGTCTTTCTCCATTTTAATTGTATTTTTACATTCTTTCCTAATTTTTTAAATCTCCATTGATTATAATCAGTGATATCCTTCTCCATTGCTCTATAAGCCCTTTTCTTATTTTTAATCAGTCTCTGTATTTTAGTAGTTAGCCATGGAGATATCCTTCTCTTTTTATTATATTTATGGGATATGCAGGGGGTGCCTGTGGGATAACAAAGTTATTTGTACAGTTGCCTGTGACCTCGAGTAACCTCACGAGTGGCGAAACCATGAGTGAGGGTTACAAGTGGTCACTGGCAACTGAACAAATAACTTTGTTATCCCACAGGCACCCCCGCATATTTGATTTATGCAACAGGATTTTTTTGGGTTCTGGTTTGTCATTTTTTTTTTAGTTAAGTTCCTTTTCAGGTTTTTTCTCTGTGCCTGGTTGCTTTGTTTGGTTTGCAGGATTGCTGTGCTGAGAAAGAGGGAAAAAATTGCTTTTTTTTGTTAAGAGTGTTTTCATTTAAAATGTGATTCCAGTTTGGAGGGGGGTGGTTAGGGTGTGCATTTTGTGAGTGTTTGGGACTGTGATAGCTTGGCTTTTAAGACCACTGTGAGGAGGTGAAAGTGAAACTGGGAGACAGTGCTGGTAAGAAGGCAGCATAGGTGGTGGTAGTTAGTGATGTACCTACTGTGTGGATAAATGGGTGATGATGTAGTTACTATGTGGATAAATAAATGTATCCACATAATAGCACAGATAAATGGATTTATCAGTGCAGATTTATTCAGACACCTGTTGCATAAATTATTTTATTAGGTAAAAAAGTGTCTTCCAGCTGCAAGAGTTTTACTTTTATCCTATCCCATAGCTCTGACGGGGATGGTATATAATTCTTATTTAAGTAAAGTAACATTAGCTGTATTATAGTTTTTAAAAATTGTTTTACCCAAATCTCTTTTTATACAGATATTGGTATCAAATGTTATGACCACATGGTCATTCTTTTGAATGGGGGTAATAACATTTATATTAGTAATTCTTTCAGGAATATCTGTCAAAAGTAAATTCAAGATATTCATATTTCTTGTCAGTTTATTTATTAACTTATACAATCCATTTTGGAGGCATGTGTCTAGAAAATAATTTTCTTGATTGTTAGTACCACCAGCTTCATTCCAATTTATACATGGGAGGTTGAAATCTCCCAACAGTATAATTTATTTGTAATGTGATTTACTGTTAATAGAATTCAGAATATCCTGATGTAAGGTCAATGCAGCATCAGGGGACCTATAACAAAGTCCTGTCAATAATTAATTTGATTTTCTCTAAGGATTTTGAACCAAATTAATTAAGTGGTTGTATTATCCATCAAATCTGTAATTGTTTTATATTTTATACTACCTTTTATGAAAAAAGCAACCCCCCCTCTCTTTCCTATTCTATTTTTACAGTAAGTTGTGTGACCTGGTATATTAGTGTTCCATGCTGATTCAGTCCACCAGGTTTCAGTTATAGCAGCTCTATCCATTTTATCCCTATTTAGTAATATTTGCAGTTCGTCAAGTTTTGCATTGTGTAAACTCCTAGCATTTGTAGTAAGAAATGATAATCCATATTTATTTGTCTTTAATGTATTGTTTACTGTAGAATTACTTGTATTCCTTTGGTTATTATGTACTAGAATATCCTTATTATTTCCATTTTTTCCATACACCTAGATATTTCCCATTGTCCCTCACTCTTCAGTTTTTTGTTTGGTTTTGATTTAAGGTGTTATAAAAAAATATAAGCAAGATGTATTGAACCCTGTCTACTCAGGTGCAGTCCATCACAAGCAAAGAAGTTGGGGTTGTTATCAAAAATCTCCCACATCTTTATACATGTTACTTTGTTTGTCAGGCTCCATCTGCATAACCAGTTGTTAATGTTTCTAATATTTTTTGATCTTGTGAGGCTTGCCCTTGGTACAGGTAGAATTTTGGATAATATGGGAGTAGCATTCAGCTCCTGAATTGTTTTTATTGCACATTTTATATCATTTATTATATCTTCTACCTTTTGTTTTCCAAAGTCATTTGTACCTGCATGTAATAGAACAGTTTTTGGTTTTGTAATATATTGTAATATCCCTGGCAGTAGTTGTGTAATATCCTTGATAGTTGCTCCTCTATAGCTGCAACTTGTGATATTTTCTTTATTTCCCCTTGTTGAATATCTGTCAGTATATTTTGTGATAGAATCCCCCAGAATAAAGATTTGTTCTTGTCCTTTTGTTGTCCGGGTTGAGTGGTTTATAGGACAATCTATAGGAATATTTGGGTCTGATTCTCCTCTATTCATATTTATGAGTTCTCATTGGTTCTCTATGCTAATGACAGGTTATGAGGTGGGGTGTAGCTGTTCTATTGCCTCTAGTACTATGCGCTCAGAATTTATATCTTGTAGCATAAGAAGTCATTCTTTTTTTTTAAATAATTCTTTATTCATTTTCCAAAAACAAGAAGAAACAAGAAGACATACAGACCGCCAAACATACAACTACCTAGCAGAACCAGGGTGCACCACCTCAAACTGACCATGCAAACTATGTACAATCCATCTATGTACATCCCATGGAAAAGAGAGAGAGTCCCCCATCCCAGCCCAAACAACAGTAGACTCCCTATGACCTACAATAGCCCGCAGGTATACATCGCAATCATTTCCACAAAGACCTAAATTATAACCAGAAGTATCAAGTTCTTAGCCATGTTGGTAATCATCCACTATACCCCGTCTGACAGACATCCTGTGTTTACTGAATCATGATCTGGAGAGTATAAACTGCATCTAATGCCGCCCATCTCTTGACATATAGCTCCCCCCTCCTTTCCATATATAGATGTCTCTTTATTCTGACCAACATCCCCAATAAATCTTTTACCCATTGACCATAGGGATATACAGAATCATCTTTCCAACGCTTTAATAAAAAAGCTTTATCTACCGCCGTCATCAAGGAGAGGTGATATCTAGGAATGACTGCCAAAATTTGAGAAAATTCACCCAGAACACAAATCACTGATGTTATGTATTTGGAATAATCCAATATTGGATCCATATGTCTTTTAATTTCCCCCAACAGGGGTGATTTTGCTACATCCCCAGATCACATGCATTAAATCACCTCCCCCCCCCACATCTAAAACACAGGTCCGTCTGTCTCAGGTTTCTCTCATACAGTTTCACAGGGGTAAAGTATAAATTAGTTACGATGAAAAATTGCATACTTCTATATTTTGGAACAACATTGTACTTGCTGCCTTTCCAAATATTATCCCAATCTAGGTTCCAAGGAACCACCACTTTATCCCAATATATAACTCTTCTAGCAGTACTCAGGCTAAGAAACTCCAATAATATTTTATAAATTTGTGACAAAGGATGTGCTCTTGAGTCAACCTTCTGAAGCAGCCCCCAGGAGAAACACTTGTCCATAATACCCCCTAACTTTCTCAGTGCCCCTTCTATCATATGTTTAATTTGGCACTTCTTAAAAAAGGCCATTCCTTCACAGTTTGCTGGTAAGACCACCCTGTCATCCTGAATGGTTTATTTTAGTGTCAAACCCTGCATCTGATTAGCCCACTGCCCATTAACTACCCAATTCCCAATTACTAAATTAGAGTTACCCACCACAGGTTGATCTCTTGCCCTCATTTGGCTCCTTCTCTGGGCTGGGGAAAGAAAGGACCGCCACGCCTCCACCATTTTCACAATTGGATTCCCAGACCCAATCTTAAAACTTTTCCAAATATTAGCATACATCATCGCCTCCGGGGTGAGGTTTAAATCTCTTAATGTTTGTTTCTCCAACTGGAGCCAAATTGGGCTATATCTCTCCGCCTCGAGCTCTTTAACCCAACGGGTCATCAAACCTAGCTGGCCTGCCACATAGTATATTTGTAGGTCAGGAAGCGAAACCCCTCCCTCTTCATAAGATAAATGCAGACAGTTATACTTTAATCTAGGAGGCCTATCCTTCAATAAAAAAACAGAAATTAGGGTTCTAATTATATTAAACCATTTTCAGGGAATACTATATGGAGCTAAATATACCGGATACAACAAACGGGGCAATATATTCATCTTAATAAGGCCCAATTGAGCCATGACGTTTATGGGCAATTTACTTCAGCTTAACACATCCCCTTTAAGAGCTGCTATAATTCCCCCATATTTATTTCTGCCCCTGCCTCCAGATCTGCAATGATCCAGATACCTAGATATTTAATTTTATCTATCCTCCATTGTATTTGCAGCAACATAAATTCAGTCTTGGTAACATGCGGCATCAAGGGGAGGATCTGAGTCTTACTCAGATTCAACTTATAATTGGAGACCCTAGAGAAAAGGTCTATTACTTTTATCACCCTCTTCAAACTCAAAGCTGAGTCCTCCAAATGCAACAGTATATAGTCCGCGAAAACTGAAAATGTCATCTCTTTCCCCCTTAACTTAATTCCTTTTATCTTTGCATCCTTATTAATAGCTCTCAAAAGCGGCTCCAAGTAAATGTTAAAAAGTATTGGGGAAAGGGGGCAGCCCTGCTGTGTCCCATTCTCCAAGTGTATCTCGCATGAAAGATAACCATTGCAAAGCACCCTAGCCATTGGCACCACATATAGATTCCTAATACCCCTAAGGAGACCCTCCAGGATCCCCATCCTCTCCATTGTAGCAAACAGGAAGGGGTGGGAGACCCTGTCAAAGGCCTTCTCCGCATCTAATGACATCAACGCTAAAGGTAACTGGGAGTCAGGCGCAAAGCTTAATATATGATGCAATTTTCTAAGAGCATCATGTGCCCCCCCTCCCTGGCATAAATCCCACCTGTTCCTGACTAATTAGACTGGGGCAACTTGCAAAATTCTATTTGCTATGATTCTTGTAAGAATCTTAATATCTTGGTTCAATAAGGCTATAAGCCTATTATTTCCAGGGACATCCCTAGGCTTATCCGGTTTAGGGATCAACGTGATATACACCTGATATAACAGAGGATGAGATAGCCCTTCTTGTATAATATATCTGAATAATTCTTGAAGCAAAGATAAAATGGTCTGTATATGTGCCTGATAAAATTTAGCTGAGATACCACCTGGTCCCGGGGTTTTTTCCAACAGGTAGCGACTGCACCACCTCCAGAATCTCTGATGCCCTTATTGGGGCCTCTAGTTTCTGGGCCTGTCCTGGGTCTAAGATTGGTAAGGGAATCCCCTCTAAAAAACTTTCAATTTCTTTTTGCTCAGCTAGGTCTCCAGCCTGATATATCCCTTCAAAATATGAGGCGAAGGCCTCCACCATCTCTTGTGAATCAGTTAAATGTTTCCCTCCATATTGAATGGAGGTAACCTTTCTACTTGCCTCTCACTCCCTAATCCGAGCTGCTAGCAACCGCTCAGGGACATCTCCCTGCATCAAGTATCTAGCATCAATCTTTTCTAATTGATACTCTGTCTTACTATTGGCAATGCTGCCCAATGCTCCTAGTAAACTTTTAAGCTCTACATCAATCTCAGCTGAGGAGCCTTCCCAGGATGACATTGAAGCAATTACCCCCAAAATAAATTCATCTCTTGTTCTCTTCTCCCTGCTTCTTTGAGCCGCTAATCTTTGGGCTGCCCCAGCATATAATACCTTACAAGTGGGCCACGTCAGCTTTTTGTTTTGCAATGTGGGTAATTGATGTTGGATAATATCCAGCAATGTCTCCTTGAGTCTGTCTCGCACTAAAGGCTCCGCTAACCAGAGCTCATTTAGCCTCTACCTGAGTGGTCTGGGTGGAGCAGGTCTGGGTTCCCACACCAATTGAATGGGAGAGTGATCTGAGTAGACTCTACCCCCCATTTGTATTTCTTTAATTTCTCTTAACACATTCCTGTTTACCAAAAAAAAATCAATACGAGAATGACTTTTGTGAGCTACAGAATAAAAGGTCATAGACATACCCCCTTTCGAGTATATCCTAGCTGGGTCTAGCAGTGCTGTCACCTCTAATAACCTATTCAAAGCAATCTGAGCTTTAGATAAGGGCCCTCTATCTTCGTGATTATTATGGCAGGTATTCCAATCCCCCACCATGATTATTAGGGGTGATGAAAGATCCACAATATCCCGCTCAATAGAGGCAAAGAACCCAGGATCCACAGTGTTGGGCCATAAGCCCAGCAGAATGCCCGGGACATATATCCCTCTACTATCCTCCCTTGCATTGATGTACACCACCTCGAATGGGCCAGATTTCCTTATTAATATCACCACCCCTCCTGAGGCCATTTCCTTGCCCGTCCCATATACCTGCCCAACCCATCGTCTCTTAAGCCCACTTAGTTCCTCTGTCAACAAGTGTGTCTCCTGTAGAGCAGTGACATAGGCCCCTAATAACTCAATATGCCTTAGGATCAACATTTTCTTGTGACTACCCCTGAGTCCCTTCACATTCCACGAAATTATTTTGATATTCGACATCAGACTAACCTCCAACTATTTTAAGTAAACCTGCTCCCCTCCTTTGCCCCAGGTCTGCCTCCACCCGCTTCCCCATGCCCAACTCTCTCTCTCCCATCCCCCACCCCACCCCTCCCCAAACCCCCGATCCATAGATCGTCCACCTACCAAAAATCGAGTCATGGATGAACCTATTCCGTGCTACTCTGCCCCTCCTCATCTACATAACTTCAAGACCTTGCCCCGAACCCCCCACTGCCATTTATATCTGCGGACTTGTGTGTTCTAGGCCCTTATTTCAACCTGTCCTAAACAGCTCCTCCCCATGAGGCATCCTACCCACCTCGGCTGCAAAAATGCTTCCCGTCCCTACCAAATACATTCTGTCGGAACCTTCCTGCAAATTTAAGGGACCATTAAAGATTCCCAGGCCCTGATTTCCATCTTCTAACAACCCCTCAAAACTGCCTCAAGTGCAACACAACTCACCACCTACTCCCCTATACTTAGACTGCCATATCACCCCACTCCTTTTAGAGTTATTACCCTTAAAGACCATATAATTGGTAAATGTGAATCACCCCACAAGAGATAGAAACCTTCTAGTACAGATCCACAAAAAATCCCACACAGTGCCCCATCTTTAAGTCCGCTTCAATTAAAAAAAAAATCAACCAAGTGGCTCCTTCCTTCACTTCTAACTGATCCTCAGCTACCGAAGGGTGACCCCATTGTACATTTCAACTTTTAGTCTCGCTTTCCCTTCTCCCTACACTGATGCCTCAGTCATAACCTCTTAAAGGTACTCCCTCTTCCAATGCTTTCCCATATTACCACCTCTCTGCCCCCCACTGTCCACCCACACCATTTCTCTCCAAAAGAAAGGGGAGAGAAAGAGGTAGGGGAAGAGAAAATTATATAATCATCAGCTGAAGAGTCAAACAACATGCAGACTTCTCAAGCCTTAAGCTCATATTCATTTCTCCAGTCCCAGACTCTTGAATTAATGCAGTCCCTTGATCTTCAAAACACCATTAGGTCGTCAACTTGAATAAATTGGGGAGCTCCAGCCGTAACCCCTCAAGAGCTTATTTTGCATTCAGGAACTTCCTCTCCCCTGATTGCAACTGCACCACCAGATTCACAGGACATTGTAGGCAAAACTTTATTCCAGCCAAATAAAGTTTTTTCTTGATTTCCACATATTCTTTCTGTTTTTCTCTAATCGTGGGTGTGTAGTCTTGAAATAGCCAAAGCGAAGTGCCGTTCCACTGGAGAGACTTATTTTGTCTGGCCATAGCTAGCACATATGACTTCTCCTTGTAGTTAAGGAAACGCATAATTATCACTCGGGGCCTAGCTCCAGGAGGAGGCATCTCCCTTAGGGCCCGATGAGCTCTCTCGAGGTTGTACACCTCACCATAGGGGGTAGGACCCAGCAGCTCAAGCAGGAGATCCTGAATAAATGTCACACAGTCATGCCCTTCAGCCCTCTCTGGTAGCCTGCAACAATTAAATTATTACATCTGTTTCTTGACTCCTGATCCTTGATCCTATCTTCCAGCTTCTTGACCTGTCTTCTAACCACCACCATTTCTTGTTCTATCACCAATGTTTTCCTTTCTTGTGAGGAGATACTAACCTCCGCATCCCCCATTCTTTGAGCAGTAGATACAGCACTAGCTTCATTGCTGCAAAGTCTGTAACTAACTCTTGCAACATTGTCTTAATCTCCTGCATGTCTGCTTAGTTGAACAGGAACCCCCTCCTTCCCCAAATCCTCCTCCTGGTCGTTTGGCATGAGGAGACTGGGGTTTGGGCTGTTTGGTAGCGGGGTTCTCACCCCCAGATGCTCACTGGCTTCCACTTCCATCTCCGTGCTTCACTTGGCCTACTATTGCAGCCCAACACACACTAGCTGAAGCAATGCTTTGTTTCCTTTTGCACAAATCTTCCAGGGGGTCCCTTTTAACAAGCCCTCAGGAGTCCTCAATCAGCTTCAACTGATCCTGTTAAATAAATAGCCAGTTTTGAAGTTTAAAATGCTGAATATTTGAAATGGGGCTTTGGAGCAGCACTGGAAGTGTTCGATCGCTTCAGCCATCACGTGACCTCCGCATGCAACAGTCATTCTTGATCAACAGGGGCTTTATTGATGTAGAAGGGAGGAGATAGAGAGGGGTTGAAGTAGCTGCAATCTAGTGGGCTAGCTGCACACTTCGGCAGATATTGATAGACCGGGTGGTCTGTTTCTGCTGGCAGATTCATATGTTCTTATGTATTTTCAGTAAGATATTACTATTTATACCCATATTCCCTACTTCACTAAAATAATTGTTAAATCTGTCGACTGCATCTTGAGATAAAGGTTCCATTTGACCATCCACATTAAATATGTTTGAGTTTTCACTACCATGGTCTTTTAATAAATTCAACATTATTTTCCAAAATTCTTTAAATTTTGGGAACAATTTTATCTAAAATTTGTATGTAGTAATTATGTTTTACTTACTTGGCTCCTTGACATATTGATTACGTAACTGTTTATATTTGTCCCAGTCTTGTCTATTACCACTTTTTGTATCATACTATGCTTTGTCCCTGTTTTTTCTTAAATGTCCTTAAGCTTTGTATGTCCCAAGGTGCATTGTTTCTTTTAAAATTTTGTTTTATTGGGGCCTGTTTTACATACATTCACAAACTTGTTAACAAATATACCCATGTTTCCTCTGCTGTTGGAATCAGTACCAACCCATCCTAGTTGATATCACTCAATTCTAACATGAAATTTACATAATTACATTTTTTATAGCAGCCATTTGATGTTCCTGTTTTCTTCCCAGGTTTTATCTAATTCCTAATACAGTAAATGAACATCAGTTCCAGGAACTCAGAATGTAATTTTTGTAGTGTGGTTCCACTTTCAGGAAACTGTTTCTATTTACTTAGAACAACCTTATTTTTCTGTAAAATGTATACTGCTTTAAAGCATTTTGAAGTATTATTCTTGGTTCCTTTTGTTTCAGGACCAAGATAGTATTCACCTCATTTTCTATATGAGCACCTTTTGACGTTCCCATATTATTGCAGTTATTGCTAAAAATGCAACCAAACTGCATTCTATATTTTCAAATCTAATCTATACTAACTGTTTTTGTTAAATTCCTGGGAACTGGGGTGTCTTCTGTCGGTTGACAGAGTTTTGCATGACAGATAGGGTCCAAAAGAAGATGGGCAACAGCCAAACATTAAAAATTTTAAACATTTGTTGTTTGAGGTGCCTAGGTCCAGATCACAGTTTTCGCACCTTTGAACTCCATTAATTTTTTCCATAAAATGCAAAAGAAAAGGATTAAAAAGCTAGAGACATGGCTTCTCAGACTCTCCCATGTCACCTAAAGATGGTTCTGAATCAAGGTGTCTGGACAGGGAACACTGAATCACGTAAAAATAAATGAACCTCTGAACAGACACTGGAGATGGTACATGCTAAGGAAAAATAAAAATAGAAACATGTCACTGTCCCTCCTCCTGAAGAAGGAAAGGAGGTGCCAGTAGACACAAATAGAATGACATCAGTAGAAGATAGTGGTGGGCGAAGTTCCTAAATTTTGCTATGCAGAGTATTTCATGTATAACTCAAATTTTGCTAAATACCTCCACAACCTGAAGTGAATAACTTATCTTTAATTTCAAGCAAAGTTCCATTGATTTCCAATGGACCTTGCATTAAAAATTGCCTTTTGTATTGCTCTTTAAGGCAAATTTTGCAGTGATTCATGGGATGGCAGGTCACATGGACTCTAGATTGACTTGCACAGCCTCAGTTCAGTGTAGTGTGTGTAGTGGAAGGCTGGAGACAGTTTGCTCTCAGCTCTTAGAGATCAAATAATCAAAAAACCTTTAAAAGCATTTTTGTGACAAAATGTTGTATCTAAATTTAGTACAGTTGCAGAAAACCCTCTGTGCTTTTTATCATCAAGCATTTATTGATTTTGTGTGAATATTGAATGTTAATTTAATACATTCAACCTGCCACTGTAGACATGTGCTTCGAGGAGGGGCGGATTTCTGGAAGGGAGATTCACAGTGAGAAAGATAGCTTTTCTAGCTGTTTTTGGTACTATTTAGTATTTGTATGTTCATATACACATACTTCTAGTAAGTTTTGATCATGTGTTGCTGTTTGCTGTGGTAATTTGCATTTTTCAGTCTGTTTAAAAGGATTGGGCTGTAGTGTACTGAATTGTTAAATTTTCTGCCCATTACCTTTAGTGTGTGTGTATGTGCCATCAAGTCAAACTAGTTTTATCGTGGTACTGTAATCACAGCACTCTTAATTTCTTAGATGATCTGCATTATTTTTTACTGTTATATCTAGGCACTGCTGTACCCCAAAAAAGAAGGTATTATTTTTCCATTTTTGGATTGCTGACCAGTGGTTAAGGTGTTGTTGCACCTGTGTGACTGCATCTCTTTAGTGTGCAACCTCCATCTGTCTGTGCTGCTGCATCTCTTAAGGGTCCAGTCTCCATCTGTAAGTCACACTTGTTGTTTTTTGGCTTCCCATCCCATCCCAAGAGTTTAAATCTAAATGTTTTATTAATTGTCTGTGTAATCCACTAGAATGCCTCAAAGATGCATGCATGCAAAGAGGTTTCTGGCCATGGCACTGCTGCCAATGCCAAGAGTGGCCATGGGCATAGTAGTATGCAACAGAAGGAATAGTTGATGCAAGTAAAGGATTTTTCTGAATATGTTTTTCACAGTGCAATCAGTTGCTTCAATGATGGTTGGAGATGCTGTTGTCCCTGCTAGTGGTGGTGGGTAATGAAATTAGTGATGGGCCCAGCATGAGTATTGCTCCAAGTTCAACCCATGCAAGTTTATCTAGGGTGCCAAAATGTTATGGAGTCCAAAAACATGATTCAGAGTGTAGTTGATGTCACTCTCTCATCCTTACATTAGTTGAACATGATTCTGATCATGATGATGACTCACAATCTCATGTTTCCAGTAATGTTGCAGTTATATCTGGATCCATAAATATTCAAATGTTGATAAAACAATTGTGGATGATCATACCGCATCTAGGTTGGAATATGTTCACCACAGGACAACATCCAAACTGAATTTGTGGATGAGGATGATGATGATGATACTAGCAACCCCAGGTGGGAACAGGAGAAAAATAAATTGAAGGTGGCAGTGTAAACAGTCTGTTATTAAATCACATCTAAAAGTTGTGATGTAGCTGTGTCTGTTGATGATGATGAGGCCAGTAACAGTCATAGATCTGTGATGTTCATGCAGAGTCCAAAGTGCCCAACAACAGAAATCATGCAGTACACCACCAATTTCAGTGCCACAAAAACTGGAGTCCAAAATGCAACATTAACGACATGTGAAAAGTAGAGCATCAAATCACTAGTTTGAGATTTTTTGTACAAGATGAAAGTTATGAAACAGTGGCAATCTGCCAGCTTTGCCATGCATATGTAAGACATGGTAAAGGGTAGTCATCTAAACACTGAGGGCCAGCGATACACATTTGAAGATCAGGCACATGGCACTGTGGACTCCAACACCAGAGGGGAGCTAATGCCATAATGGGGCATTCACCTCATCCACCTCAGTGAGCATGGCGATCCTTCCTTGACTGTTAGTAGTCAAACTATCCATGTCTGTAGAGTGGTGAAATAACTCCGGAGGATTACTACAGGCATCAGGAGGAGGAGGAGGATAATATTCAATTGTCAAGTAGTGGTCACAGCAGCAGTAGTGGTCCATATAGTAATTCTAGCACATCAACCCCTGTGCTTAAAACAGGTAAAATAACCTTATTTGTTGACTTGTCACCTGTACCCCACTCATATGTCAAAAGACCCCACCCATGACAGTTTACAGAGCAGAGACATCTGTCATGCCACATGCAAAAGGGTACAGCAATACGCAGCTCCTCATTGCACAGTCCTTTTCACGTCACATAAAATACCCACCAAATCATGTGGTTGCATGTGAGCTGAATGCTGCCTTAGCAGAAATGCTAGCAATTGACCTTTTGCCCTTCTGCATTGTGGAGAATGCTGGATCTCACCACTTTGTGGCATGCATATGTTTCAAATGGAAAATCCCATCCGGGACTAACTTCTCCACTCGTGCTGTCCCAGAGTTATATTGGACTGTGAGACAGTCTCTAAGACATGCCCTTCAACATTCCTCATCATCTTACATTTATTTAAGCATGGATATGTGGACAAGTTGATGGCAGGATTGGAAAGCAATGTAATAAGTCAGAGAACCTTTGTGCGCAAACACTGAGGCTGAAGGTAATAAGTCAGACTGTGGTGGCAACAGCCTTCATGGCATTAGACAGCATGACACACTTGCAATTCGTAGTGTAACAGGGTCTCATACCAGTGAAAACATGCTAGACTTGCTACTGACAGAAACTGATGAATGGCTGCACCCCCTGTCCCTAAAAGCTGGCTTTATAGCTAGTGATAATGGATCAAATGTTGTTAAATGTGTCACCAATGGTGGCTTTGAGAGGGTCCCTGCCTGGCCTACTGTTTAAATCTTGTGGTAAAGGAGTTTCTGCACACCCTGACATCAAGTAAATGCTGACTGTTGCACATCACATCTGTACACACTTTGCATGCTCTTGAAAGGCCCGCGATCAACTTCGCAGCTGAAGATTCAAAACAGCCTCCCTCTGCACTGTCTCAAGTTTGAAGTTGTCACATTCTGAAATTCACACTTTACATGGCAGAGCAGTTGTATGAGCAGTACAAAGCCATCTCAGAGTACCATAGTAACGCACTACTAGCTGTGACAGTTCAAGGGTCTCAATGTCTATGACAACTGAACAATGGTGCCTCATGTACTCAGTGATATTAATTTTGAGCCCTTTTGAACATGCCACAAGGCAGTGAGTGATGACACTGCATCCATAATTCAAACTATTTCACTGCTGCAGGTGCTGCAGAATACTTTGATGAATCTGCAGCCTAGCCTTGATGTCACCGGAGATAGGAAAAGCAGTGCATTACTGAAACATATGCTTACAATATTCGGCAGCAATCGACACATCACCAGTATTCAGCAAAGTGTAGAATTTAAAATAGCCACAATGCGGGACCCACACTACAAACATGGCAGTGCACCCATACTGGAGGGAGGGCATGATGATGTCAAATCTGACTGGACAGCTGGTCCAATTGGTTCATGGGGCCCAGAAGTCACATGCAAAGTTCTGCAAACCACAGCATAACAAGGCTGAAGGTCACTGTGGACCAAATACATCCATCAAGGTGTCTGAGGATAAGAGGCAAGGTGGGTGGCAACAAAAACAGTTTGCCATTAATCCAATTTGGGTTGCTTTGTCTGAGGTAGGAATTCGTGACCTGGATGAATCTTGTGAACAAAGCATGGTTGATGCCTGCTTGGCAGAAAACAGGCATCTGACAGCATTTGAGAATCTCTACTCTACTGGGGAGGAAAGATAAATGAATGGCCCGAGCTGACTTCAGTAGCACTGAAATACCTGACCAGCCCACCCTCCAGTGTAAGCATGGAGAGGGTACTCAGTTCTGCAGGGCCATAGTTTGTGACCGTTGTACTGACCTATCACCTGCAAATGTCAGTATGCTGACATTTGTCTAAACAAATGAAGGTTAGATACCAAGTAGGGCCACCATTTCTATGTTTGTTCCCAGTCACAAAGATGGCTGTGCAGATGACGTGGGTGAAGCACACCATCCTTGTGGCAGCATCAAATGGTGTACAATAGAGGTTGATGATTCAGTTATGGAAAAATAATTTCCAAGTGGGCACAACTCTGACCTTGATGACTATGAGGGAAGCTTCCGCCTTAATCAGAATAAGGAGGATGCTGGCGGTAAGTGCATGATGGGTTTGAAGGCTGTCCCAGTTGTGTAATGCTACCATTTTTTTACCATTTAATAAATGAAATACAGTGTCTGACTAGCATTCCATATGATAAATCTGCAGAAATAATGCCATGTCATTCAGTTTGACCTTCCCCATTCTAAATGTTGTGAATACAGTTAACAGAATGCATGCTGTCGTTATATTTATTACACACAGTCTTGTAAACACAAATGTCAACTTTTGGCCATAGCCACTTAAATCCTGCTGATTGACTGACAGACATCCTCTTCCTGACACTGAAGAACTGTAAGCAGAACCATAGCCAGCCACCTACCTTCATGAGACAGTGAGAAAGGCAGTGAAACTGTGCCAGTGCCCAGTGCATGAACCCTCAGTCACAGCCACCCAGCTTCATGAGACAGTGAGAGAGACAATGAAAATGTACCAGTGACCAATGTAGAAACTCTCAGCCACAGCCTCTCAGCTTCATGAGACAGTGAGAGAGAAGTGAAACTGTGCCAGTGCCCAATGTAGGAACACTCAGCCACATATAGCCCTCCTGCTTCGTTAATCAGTAATTTATAGCTAGAGTAGTATGTACTTATGTCATGTGCTGTAGTTTTGACTTGAACTGTGCTGTGAATGCTTCCATAACCAATAAGTGCCATATTCACCAAATACCAACAACTGATTTTCATGTTGTTTTCACAAGCTACTGTCTCAAAGAGTGTAACAGGACTCGATTAGTACTCTGAACACAGAATGGATAACATTTTCAGTCAACTATCTGTCTTATTTCCTCTTTCCTTATTGTTTTTTATTTTTTTCAGCTGTTGCAAAGCATGCAATGAAGGAGACATACTGGCTAGATAACATCTTATTTGTTCACATTTCTGACAGGAGTACTTCAGTATGTGAGGGTTTTTGAACATGTTATTCTGTTCGTGAAAACATGTCAAGCAATGTAACTGTAGTCAGTGGGACAGTACCAATCACTGGCACTAACCATGTTAATTGGTTTTGTATGGGCTTGCTAATAGCTTGGTATTTTAAGCTGGATATGACAGAAGACAGGAACAGCAACACTAGGAAAGGATTGTGGTAATGCAACAAACTCGAAATAATTTCTTCTTCATCTGTTTTTAGGTAACATGAAGGTGCTGTGTAGTGCAGTCAGTGGTATCTTACAATATGAAGAGATAGGGTCAGGAATCAGGGTGATATGCAGAACACCTGGAAAGAAGACAAAGACATTAATGAAACTTGTTTTAAAATGATGCCCACCCCTGCAAAAAATACATGTCAAGGCTTGACAGTTTCCCTACAGCCGAAGTCATCAACAAATTGAAACAGGCAGCACACAAGTGTGCCTGTATGACCTAGGAAGGACAACAAAATGATTACATTTCAGTGAACCACACCACAAATTAAACGGCTGTGTCTTAGACAATAAAATGACAGTGACACATACAATAACTTACTGTTGTTGGTATGAATGAATATATACACATAGGGCAGCATGTTTGAGTCAGCGCAGCACAAGATGTTTCAGCATCAAATTATGGTTCAACTGGCAATGATAATCTATGCTTATTATCATTTAGCAATAGCAACACCCTGTACATCAGCAACAGCAGAAAACAGCAGGACAACAGCAGCAGCAGGAGCAGGCTGCAGCAAGAAAATGTATCACTTTTGGGACAGTTGTGCATAGTTCTGGCTGTCTCTGTGCACACTGTAAACAGTGTGTCACCAAGTACTTGTGACTTTTCTGAACAGTTACTTATGTCATTATTCTTCATTGGGACTCAGGGAATTTTCATGACATTTAAACAGCAGCTATTTTCTCAGTTGGGACAGTTATGCATTGTTCTGGCTTCTCGGTGTACTCTGTAAGCAGTGCATTGCCATGTACTTGTGACTTTTCTGAGTGTTTCTCATGTCACTATTCTTCATTGGGACACTAATACTGCATGCTGAATGATGTAGTAAGATAGCAGTACAGTGCCCGCCACTTATACCACCTGCGGTTTATACAGGTAATCATTTTTTTCTGGGCAGTTTGCATTTTCCAGTTGCCTCATGCATACAGTGCAATGTTAAAAATGCTGGTTATTGCGGTCTATGCCCACCTTCTATTTGGGGCAGATTTTGGGTTCAGAAGGTGGGCATAGAATGCTAACTAGCTGCTAATTGGTCCCAGCAGTGTGATCAGAACTGAAAAGTTAATGTATTTTTTGAAAGTTTCTAGTAGTCGCTTCAAATATGTAAGGATTTCTATTCTCAATTGAACTCGAAAAATCATGGATTGCACAAGCATTTAAAAGCATTTTAAAGGAGAATAAATTTGACTCCATAAAATCTGAGCATTTTCTTATGCATTGAGAGGCTGCAAAAGTTAAGGGAAGCAAGGAATAGCTGTCTCTGTATGGCTACATGGTAGGTGTAGCAGAGCACATTGCCTGAGGGAGTCTATTCTTTGGCCAGCTACAAGGAGCTAAGGGAAGAGAGGATCTGTCTCTATGGTAACAGGGTAGGAGTGCCAGAGCACAATTGCTTGAGGGATCTTATATTCCTATACTGTATGGAATAGCTAAGCACTGGTGCGGTTGGAGCGATTTACTGGTGGTAGGTAGCAACCAGTATGAGGCTTTAATGTATTTTTCCTCTCCCCTAGTGGCAGTAATCATGCGTTGTATAAAAAAATGCTATCTTTGGTTACTGCAACTGCTCCTTATAATGAACAGAATCTGCTTACACAAATGTGCCCGTTATAAGTGACTTTGACTATATAATCATGCTACATTCACATAAGATAGGACATTTTTTTTGGGGTTGTAACTGTGTGTGATGCTGGTAGTGTATTTTGCTTGTAGTTGTGACCTTGTGGGTGTGCTTGCGAACATTAACACACTCAACAGTAACAAAAACGTAATACAGCATGACAAGTACAGCAGCAGTGCAATAATCAGTGGATAGTTTGCACCTATGCTTTTGTATTTGATTTTCATTTGGTACTTACCTATTGACTTGTTTATATGCTACCCCTCTTTCCAGAATTTATGGATTCAGTACTCCTTTTTTTCAAATCTGAATTAATAAACAGAGTGCTACTTTTAATCTGGCTTGCAGCAGCAGGTTTTCATCAGTATTACCAACTGTTTTTGTACATCTATTATTTAAAATAATTTCTGTTGTGACTGAAATGAACTAGTACGTAATCCAGCAGGGTGTGGTACACCACCATGACCTTCTGGAGCAGTAGGTTTATAAAAACAACTGGGAATACTATAGGGATGGGAGAATTCGGTGAAGTTCTTTTTTTTTTTTTTTTTTTCCATTGAAAGTTTATTAATATTTTAACCGTACATGACAGATAGCCAAGAGCAATATCATTCATTATACACTGACCATACGCAGTTGACAAAATCTGTCACCCCCACCCACTCCTCCTATAGCTACGTCCCTCCCCCTTCTAATACAGCTTTATTCTAACCGTACACACAGCAGATCCTTCAGCACAGATATCTCGATATTGTCAGTATATACTAAGTACAAAGGCCCTGCAGATGAGAGCCCTTAAATCAAAATTAGAGTGTAAAAGGGGTCCCATATCTTCTTAAACCTTCCTAACCTATTATTTAAACTTGCAATAGCCTTCTCCGTTCTGAGATTCACTAGAAGCTCGGTTAACCATTCTTCATATTCAATTTCAGATTGGTCTTTCCAGTGTCGTAATACCACTTTCTTAAGTGACATAGATATCAAGGCCATATAATATTTCCTATTATGAAATTTGATGCTAGAGAAGTCACCTAGGATACATATTTCTGGTTTAAAAAAATCCTCCAGCCCCAAAATGGAGTCAGTCTTGTTTTGAATAGTGGTCCAAAGAGGCACTATTTTGGGGCAGGACCAGAAAATATGATACAGGGTGCCTTGATAACCAGAGCATCTCACACACTGGGAGGAGAGTGTTAGACCAAATTTAAACATTTTTCAGGGGAAAATATAAATTATGCAGAATGCATCTGCATCAGCTTTAGTCTATCTTGCGTATGAATTTGTGACAATTGCACCAGAGGTCGGCCCAGTTATCAGCAATTAATGTTATAACCAGGAAAGTGGGTAGACCAATAATGGGTCGGACCATAACATTCTGGGTATAACCAATTAAACAAGGTACCATAGATTTTGGAGACAGCTTTCTGCTGGCCCACCAGGTGTATCATATCCACTAGAAGGGAAGGGTCTGTATATGAGTCTAACTTACGCCAAATACTTTGACTAATAAATGTCTCACTTGGATGACTCTGAAAAAATGCTTAACCGGGATCTTAAACTTTTGCTTTATACTTTGGGCAGATGACCAGGTATCATCTTCCCCTGTTAATGTATGCAGTGGGGTACCCTTCAACTGGGGTAACCAATTTGAGGCAATATATTTGTCCTCAATCTTAAGATCAGGATTACCGAACAGGGGTTGATTTAGATCTCTTGTGTTCTCATATTTGAGAAAATGACATAGTTGAGAGTGGACCCTGATGGACAGTGCTATGGGAGTATTCTTTAATCTGCTGGGAAGGAGATTCTCCTTAACATAAAGAGGGCTTCTGGGTCTACACCACATTCACGCGATCTGCGCTTGCTGTATTATAAGCAATACGGAGTATAACTTGTTGTAGCAATTGTTGTCCATCTCAGGTATTTATTAATATGACTAGCCCAGAAATAAAGCCCTAGATGGGGCAAGTGCAAGCCACCTCTCAGCTTTGGTGCCCCTAATTTGTGGAATGCAATCCTAGGGTTTTGTTAGCCCAGATAAACTTTAAAAAAGACTGTTTACCCTCTTGAACCCACGATATCGGAAGCCAAACATTAGGCAATGACAGGGATAATAGAACCTTGGGAATACATTCATCTTGAGCAAATTAACTTTCCCCAAATAAAAATTGGTAGGGAGGCCCACCTATTAAGATCCTGGGTTATCACTTGAAGCAGCGATTCCAAATTCAATTTGATAGTGGTTCCCATGTGTCTTGCTAATTCAATACCAAGATATCTTAGGGAATCCTGTTTCCAGGCAAGCCCCAGTTCAAGAATATCCACTTTATAAAGCTTATGGTTAAGGGAGAAGACAATTGTTTTATTTACATTTAACTTATAATTGGAGACTAAACTAAAGGACCTTATGATATTTAACATTGGAGGAATTGAAGAAACAGGATTAGCTAGTTGGAGGAGTAGATCATCCGCGTAAGCGGAGACTTTGACCTCATATCGGTGAATCGGAATTCCTTGTACTTCTGGGCAGGCTTGCAGTTTATGGATTAATGGCTCTAGGTATATGTTAAACAACAAAGGGGAAAGGGGGCAGCCCTGTCTTGTTCCCGAATGAAGAGTAAATGGCTCGGAGGTGAGTCCGTTCCCGACACCCTCGCCCTGGGGAATGATAAGAGGATCCAATCCATGTCAGGAAGGTTTTAAGGAATTTAAAGGCTTTTAGAGTCTGAAATAAATACTGCCAATTGACCCTGTCAAATGCCTTCTCTGCATCCAGGGAGACCAAGGCAGCAGTGTAGGGAGCATCCCTGGACGTCGAGAGGACATGAGCCAGGGTACAGAGATGGTCTGAAGAGGATCTGCCCTTCATAAAGCCCACCTGTTCAGGTCCAATACTGGTAGGGAGAATTAAATTAAGATGGCACACTATTAATTTAGACAGTATTTTAACATCCTGGTTCAGGAGGGAGATCGGCCAGTAGTTGGTGACTAGTTCCGGCGCCTTACCTGGCTTAGGAATAAGTACAATTAATGCTTCAAATAGAGAGGCGTCAATTTGAGCCCCCGAAAGTATATACTGGAATAAGGGAAGCAACAAAGGGATAATTGAGGTCTTAAACCATTGGTAAAAATAAGCTGAGAAACTGTCTATTCCTGGGGTTTTATTTAAGGGTAAACTGCCTATAACGTTGGATATCTCTGACTCGTAATGGTAAGAGTAATGCCTTTTGCTGCTCTTCAGTAAGGTTAGGCAAGTTGGCCTCCCTTAAATAATTGTCTAGTTGAATCTGAGTTGGGGGGTCAGCCATCGGACCATATAGATCAGTATAGTAATTAAGAAATTCAGATATAATTTCATTCGGGGCAGTCTTCAAGAGTCCGTCTGACTGAGATTGAATGGATGCTATGTATCTAGAGGATTCTATTTGTTTAATTCTATGAGCCAAGAGGCATCCCGCTTTATCCCCTTGATCAGTGAATGATGTCTGCATTTTTAAAATAGCATACTCCGCTTTTTCCCGAAGCAGCTCAAGGTAAGCTGCCCTTAGTTTAATAAGCTTATGAACTATGGTGTCAGGAGTGGCAGGGGCCAGATCTTTTTCTATGACCCTTATTTGAGACAATAGAAGGGACAATTGGTTTTCTCTTGCTTTTTTCCTATTAGAGGCTAAACTAATGAATACTCCTCTTAAGTAGGCTTTAAAAGCGCACCACTCTATGTCCGGTCTTTGAGTTGTGCCCTGATTGAGTGCGATAAACTGAACTATATGGTCCTGAACTGTACAAGCCAATTTAGGGTCTTTAAGAAGTTGATCGTTAAGTTTCCATCTACCTCCACCTCTAATCGGAGGATCAATAGATAACAAAACTGGGAGAGTCCTGCTTTGGTCTGTAAATGCTCCCTAGAAGTAGTTCTTTCCCACATAGAAGACCTACAACAAAAATGAATCTACCCTTTGGATCTTTGATTAATTTGGTCGGGGTAAAGGGAAGCTTCCTATTGATCAAAACCCTCGTACCTCCACTATTCATGGAACACTCAGCTGAAAATACCTGACCTACTTGCTGTCTCCGTAATTTGGTGGCCTTGGTGTCTAATAGATGTGTCGCTTGCAGAAATATGATCTCAGCAGCAAACAAATTTAAGTGCTTCAAAATTGAGTATTGCTTAT
The DNA here is from genome assembly GCA_016271365.2 of Neoceratodus forsteri. Classification (NCBI taxonomy): domain Eukaryota; kingdom Metazoa; phylum Chordata; order Ceratodontiformes; family Ceratodontidae; genus Neoceratodus; species Neoceratodus forsteri. Next base: position 1,151,695,337 of record CM028130.1, on the reverse strand, counting down.
TTTTGTATCTAACCCCTTTCACATTCCATGATATGACATTCAGTATCTTAGCCATTAGCCCTTGTCTGTGCTACCTGTCAGAAATATATAAATGAAAATATAGTACTGGTGCTACAATTGGATCTATGTAGACTTTGCTGTGCCTTCTTCCCCTTCCCTATTCCTTGGCTGCTACCCAATCCCCTTAATATCTCCCCTATACTTAATCCACCTGAACCTAAGACAAATAATAACCCTACCTGATTACTAACCCACCCTACCCCATTCTATTCTTCCCACTTGGCAGAACCACTTTTCACTACTCTCCTTGCTATTCTGTCCAGCCGCATGACTCTCAAGAAAAAGTCAGTATACAATTAGAGTAAATCTAATGAAAACTCAAGTTAATGCATCCGGGAAGCTGGAGTGCATCTCTAGCTAGTTAACCCTTACATAATAATACCAATTAGCCCCCTATAATGAGGAGAAAGCAGGAACATTTTAAGCTGCTAACCTTGGTTGTGAGAATGTTAGTATAGTGAAACCAAACTAAGGGGTTGGCTATGGCTTAACCTAGACATGTGAAACTACATTTAACCATGCCTAATGAACAGCTTTATTATACCTTATGAAGCCCCAGCTGGAAGAAAAAAAAAAGGGAGGGCTCAGCCCCAGTCTAGGAATTTGCCTTACACATTTTTCATATCTCCTACTGGTAGTTAGTGTATTCATATACCCTTAAATGCCCATGTAGGCTTTGACAGGCAGTCTTGCACAAAACAGCACATGTTAAACTTGTTCCAGTAATGAGTTTTACCTGTCATCGGAGCTGCATTAAACTCCCACAATGGAAGCCTCCTTGCTTATTATACTACACTGCACACTCCCCCCCCCCAATGCCGTAATAAAACAGAGGTTATCGCCAACTTCAAAATCTTGCCATTGATACTGCTAGCAACAAGGGGCCATATCTGATTTATCTACTCCCTTAGCCCCGGAGAACTGAAACATACACTGCAATAACTAGGCAAGACTAAGGAGAGTTCTCTGTTGAGTCACTGCTCGTTGCTGCAGATAGTCCTTTCCTCTGCACAGGAGGCATCACATAAAATAACTAATCCATTAGTCCCAGATACCAGTAAAATTGCATTATGGTAATTAACACAAACTGGCAAAAGTTCTGTGTTGGCTCACCATGGCGAATGGTCCCTTCCTCTGGCTTCAGGAGACCTCTTGTGGTAACAAGTCCTTATTGCACCCCTCTCTCCTTCGACAAACAAACAGATGCGAGCTCCCTGCCAACAAGATGGAGCCCTTGTAAAATCAGATACCGGGTTTTCAATTAAGGTGCACTGTCCTGTATACGCGGTCTCCTTCTTGAACTGTGAGTCTTTAAGCTTCAGTTTTCAGTCCAGTATTATTGGTGTCGTAAGCTTCTTAACTTAAACTTAATGAAATGGGAAAAGCTGCCTTCTAAAAAAAAAATAAAAAAACGATAGTCGGAACCTCTGTCATGATTCTTCTGCTACAACTCTCAGGAGCTTTAGGGCACAACTGCCCAACATTTCACATCATGCCCTCAGCGATTAATGAACAGATCTGGCATGGACCTCTGTAGGGTATTTCTGGCAGCCTCCACCTCTTCAAATGTGGACCAGGATCCTTCCAGCAGCACCTGTAGCTTGGCAGGATATCCCATTTTAAGCTTTATGCCAGCTGCAACTAACTTTGAAACTATTGGATGGAATTGTGTGTAACACAGCTAACGGAGGCAGGGAGATCCTGCGTTATCCTTAATTTAACTCCTTCCCACCTAACTTCTTGCAGCTCTTTGATTTTCCCCAGGAAATACTGTCTCTCTTAGAAGTTTAAAAATCTGCAGATGATCGGTCGAGGCAAAGCTCCTGGTGGTGGCATGGGCCGAAGGGCTCTTTGAGCTCGTTCAATCATGTAGACCTTTCCAAAAGGCGAGGGGCCAGCTAACTTTTCTACTAGCCTTTGGACAAAGTTGATGGTGTGGGAGCCTTCTTCCTTCTCCAGGATACCAAGAATAACCACATTATTTCTGCGGCTCCTCCATTCTAAGTCCTCCAGCTTGGCCTCTAGTTTTTTAACACTATGCTGCATATCCACTGCTTCCTCGCTCAAATGATCTGCTCTCCTCTCTAACGATGTGCGGGCATCATTATCAGCGATCTTCGTGGATGGGCCTTCCAGCATTGCAGTTATGTGTTTGATCTCCGTTGTTAGGGAATTTACCACATCTCTGAATGATGTGAATTCAGAGAGGAACCATTCTAGTGTGAGAGGAGTCTCTTCGGGCTCTTTAGCTGAGATGGCGCTGATTGCTGATGGCTTTCCGCCATGACTTTGGTGGGCCTTGGGCTGCTTACTCTGTTTCTCCAGGGAAACTGTAGGAGTGTGTTTTGGGGGCACTGGATGCATCTCCACCTCCATTCCAACAGATCGAACTCCTCTTCTAACCGCAATCAAACTTGTGGCTTAAAGGTAATAGTCTTAGACTATTTTAAATATTTCAATTATGCTCTTTTAAACAGCCAGGCAATGGGAGCTGAACTGGTGAGCTGCTACTCAGCGTTCTGTATCACGTGGTCTCCGTGAAGTTCTAATCCTTATTAAATAAGAACCAGAACACAGTGAAGTCCTGATTTATCCTAATTAGTTCTGAATAGTTCTGATTTATTAACCAATATTTGAAAAAATTTGAAAAAATGCATAAAAGTGACCAAAGTCACACACATTTGACTCAGAGGCCCAAAGGAAATAATGTAATGGATTATTTTGTATAAAGGTTAAAGTAAAACTGCTAAAGAAAAAAACAATCTGTCACTAATAACCCCTTCATGGCTGGCCTACAATGGTGGCATATCATGCTCAGGCCCATGACATGAGTGTGTTGGGAGAGAGTGAGAGAGAGGGAGACAGACTGATACAAATACCTACAGTATATCATATCACCGCCGAGCACTGCAGGCACTGCCAGGCAGCTAAGATTTCTTTTTTTATTAATAGTGCTGTGTAGGTATTATTGTGATGAATGCTCCAGTCAGAGCCAAACAAGTCAAAGAAATGGATATGAATGATCAGATGAGCAGCACTAAGAGAGCCCACCCACTCTACCCATGTGAATGATACAACTGCTCTGCATGCCCCAGTGTACTGTGGTACATGGTACACTGCCTGGTCCAAGAGGTGGTAATGTTTTCTAGTACTATGACTACTTCTACTGAATCTGACCAACATGCTGAGGATGCCGAACCATTAAAGAAGAAAAATGAAAGACATAGTGATCACCACCCAGGCAGGCAGCCAGTCACATGTCACATTGGTCAAATGCAGAGCAGTCATAAAAAAGTTTTCCACTGCCAACTGATGAAGACCTGATGACACACAACACAACACAATAACATCCTTCCTAGTTTCACAGTTGTTTGCTGCCAGCCACTGCCAAGTAATTTACAGTAACTATCTCAAATAAAATATAGTAATATAATCTCAGCGCAGTTAAGTAAGTGAGATGTAATAAGACTAGCATAACACACACACACACACACACTCTAAAGGAATTATATGAATTTTCAATTTAATAGAATTTTTTTCTATGAAGTATTTGCAGCCAAATATTAGAGTCATGAGAACTATACAAAGAGTATTCCATTTCTGAACTTTTATGCATCTGGTAAGCCATGACTGTACAAAAATTAAAACAATACAGTCAGAACTCAGGATCAGTTGCTGAGGGCAAAAAAGTGACAAGAAGTAGTTGTAAGGACATAGACTGGAGTAAGGACAAAACTTGATAAATAAGTATCAGTTGTGACTCGTGAGGGCAAAACGGATAGTAGAAGTAGACAGCAGAACCCTACTTTGATCAGATATTGGTACCAGGTAACACCAAGTAAGTTTGTGACATGAAATGCAGTTACTTGCTGTATTTGGACTCTGAACCCACTGGTGTTATTTTTTTGTTCTATTCTGTGCTGCTCATGTGATCATAGTTGCCTGGCCTAGTCCATCCTGACCTGACTTGTTGCAATTAATTGCTACCTCATGTAGTAGATCCTATATACAAAAGATTTTTACCACAGGCACAAACTTGTGAAAGTGTCTTGTGAATAGGGCCTGATCAGAGCAGTCGGTGTATGTTTTATTCAGGTGTCATATTTGAAATTGAAGTGAGGAATGCTGATGTTGCGAAATGTGAGACACTCAGCATTTTCTGGTGTCAAATGGGATTGTGTGTCAGTAATGACATTACCAGCTGAACTGAACAATCATTTTGAACAAACACTAGTCAGAGGGCAATTTATGTACTCCATTGCAATGTTTACTAAAGTAGGCCACATATTTTGATTGGATTTCCAGCTGATATTTGGCTCTGCCAGGTACATTTCAACAATGGTCTGTGCTGAGGCTGTGCTACAAGTAGAGATGCAGTGAATTTAAATTCCACCGGTGAAGTGCCCACAAAGTTGGCACTTCGTCTTATCACTTCACTATGTGGAGTGATCCTTATAAAGAGCTCACTTCACATTGTAATTATTATTAGCATTGTCATTCCGCCTTAGCATTAAAGTAAAGCGACGTGACAACAATATTGCCAGCCCCCCCACACACAGTCACCAGAATTAATGTACATCCCCAAAGTGCTGCTGTTTTGTGTCCAGAAAACTCCCCAGTGCTGACAAAGTGAAATTAAAGCACAACAAAAAATGCAGTCTCTAAGAATTAATGGTGCACTCAGTCATGCACGCAGTGGTCACACACAGTCACCAGAATTAATGTGCATCCCCAAAATGCCAGAAAATTCCTCAGTGCTGACGAAGTGAAATGAGAGCGTAACAGGAAATGCAAAGTCTCCCAGGATATAATAGAGCACTGCAAATGCACAAACATATTAAGATTGTGTTGTGCACTCAAGAGATGCATACGAAAAGGCACAACAACACCTAACCAGTGCTCACAACAAGTCACAAATCAGTAACAATCCACTACCAGTAAAGATACCAGAAAGCAGTACAAATAATTCATGCAGGTGTGGTGGATAGCAGGTTCACACTGCTGCAATTACTCTGTAGCACAATAAAAGGTGCCTGATTTAATGGCATGCATCGCGCACACACTCACACACACTACAAGTAAAGCGTAGCAAATTGAAAACCTTTAGTTCACCAAATGTTTTAAACAAACAAATTATACACTGCTCCACCATAACAATTGGCAAAAAAATTTAAAAATTACTGAAAATATTACTGTGTGTACATTAACAGTTATGCAAAAAAAATAACCAAAACAGACTGCCTTTTTCTCCCAGTTACTCTACCTACTCCACAAATATGCCCCTCCCCCAAATCACACTTCACAGTACACAGACTGACTGTTCTAAATTAACATTCAAAATCCACACACAAACAATAAATACTTGATGATATGAGCACAGAAGAGTTTCCTACAATCGATGTACTAAACAACTCCAAAAAAGGCATTTTTATTAGCTTTTAGAGGTTTTGAATCACAGAGCTCTGAGAGCAAACTGTCTCCAGCTACTAGGGCTGTGTGAATACCTTTTTTTGAATATTTGGCTGAATATTTGGTATTCGGTTGCCAAATATTCAGTATTTGTTATTTGATATTTGGCCAGTGACATAATTAATAAGAACCAGAACCCTTCCTCCCTCCTCTCCCAGCCCATGCAAACAGCAAACCCCCCAGCCCTCCACCCTCTGTCAGAAAAGCATACTCCCTCCCTCCCCCCATTAACCCACATGTTGTTGTTTGTTTGTCATAAATGCCTCCAATAAAATAGAAATACAAATTGCGGGTATCGGGTGACCGCGGCTTTACCCACCCACTTCCATGGCTGATCTATAAACTTCTGTGCTCTGTCTGTACTAATTATAAAAATTAATACATCATGACCCCACACATACACACACACACACACACACACACACACACACATATATTCATAGCACCTGTCCCTGGCACCCACCCACCCAGTCCAGCATCCAGGCAGAAATCCAAAGTCAAGCCTAGGGTGCCTGGCACAATCCTTGCCCTACCACGGCTGGCTGCCTTCTCTTGCATGAAAGCCCTCACATGCTTGCTATAGTAAAACCAGCTGATCTCAGCTGGTTTTACTATAGCAAGTGTGTGAACACTTCATGCAACAGAAGGCAGCTACTAGAGGAGGGAGGGTTGCCAGGCACCCTTCTCAGCTGACTTTGGATTTCTGCCTGATGCTGGACTGGGTGGTGCCAGGATACAAGTTATGGGATGTGGGGAGGGGGTCATGATGTATTATGTTCTTTTAATTAGCACAGACATAGTACAGAAGTTACAGATCGACCATGAAAGTGGGCGGGTAGAGCTGCGGTCACCACATACTCACAGTTTGCATTACTATTTTATTGGGGCATTAACAACAACAAAACAACTTGTGGGTACTGGGGGAGAGAGGGAGTATGCTTTTTCGACAAAGGGTGGATGGCTGGGATTTCTGCTGTTTGCATGGGCTGGCAGAGGAGGAAGGGGGCTAGTTCTTGTCTTTTTTTTTAAAAAACACTGTTTCCCGAATACCAGACAAATAGTGAACTATTCGTTATTCGGAAACCAAATAATGAATAGTGCATTATTTGTGGTATTCGGGAAATAATATTTGGGCTGTGCACAGCCCTACCAGCTACCACTACACATACACACACACAGACTTGCCAGGCCAGAACTGAGGCTGTGCAGAACAATCTAGGGCCCATGTGATCTGCTATCCCATGAATCACTGCAGAATTTTATTTGGAGCTCAATTACAAGGCGAAGTGAGGCAAAGTACATTGATTTCAATGTGCATCTCCTTAAAATTGGTGGAGAATTGTTTTGGGGAAGGCTGAATAATGCAAAATCATTGGCTTCAATGGACTTTGTGTTCCTCATTATAAAACAAAGTACTCTGTTTCACATTACGGGGTACTCCATGGATTCTGCGTTACTCCACAAATCACTTCACAGAGTGAATTGGGGCCACTTCGACCACCACTATTTACAGTACTGTAACTCACATGCTGTACAGGAAGGAACACCTATGGCTGTACTTCCCCAATGAGCTGAGCTTGTATCATAAAACTCCCCAATTTAAAACTCTTATTAATGAGTATAGTGGTGGTGATTGGGTGAAGCCTGAAGAGATACTACAAAATAGGCTTACAATACATGCAAGTAACTAGTCAAAAATTAATTTTGTGATTTGTGATGTGATCATGAATCGGATTTGTGACTGCATTTGTGACCATGATAATGAAGAACATGATTCAGTGTGTGAGATAACCTATATGAAACTGTATGGAAACACGTACCTATCGCTGTACTTACCCAAAGTGCTGTAACATAAAACTCCCCAATTTAAAAACTCTTATTAATGAGTACAGTGGTGGGGTGGTGAAGCTTGGAGAGATACTACAAAACAGGATTGCAATACATCCAAGTAATTAGTAAAAAAATCTATTTTGTGATTCGTGACGTGATTGTGAATTGTGACTGCATTTGTAACTGTGATGATGAAGAATGTGATTTGTATCATGAGTGACTAGTGATGATGGCCCTGACTTAAAAACGCATATTAATGAGTACAATGTTCATGCAGAGATAGATGTATATATATAAATATATTTTTATAGTAGGAGAGACACACTAAGCTGGAAGCTTGTTGACAGGTGTGACCTGGGAGCACAAGGAAGTTAAGTGTCTTGCTTAGGGTTACACAGGATGCAAGTGGGGGCTGTGGGATTCAAACCCAGGTCTCCAGGTTTGCAGCTCAGAGCCATAAACCACTGTGCTATACTGCTTCCTCAATATATGCAACACACCAGTCCAGTATTCTGAAGGGAATTCAAAGAAACAACTGTGACTTAAGTTACAGATGGAGATTGGTCCCTAAAGAGATGCAAATGCAGAGACAGATTAAGATTGTGCTGCACACTGAAGAGATACAGACAAAGGCACAACACCTAATCAGTGCTCACCATTAGAAATTCAATTCTGGAAAATAATACTTTTGTCGTTTGGCGCATGCTGCGGAAGGGGGAGGCAGAGTACTGCAGTAACAGTCACTCTAGTACTAGTACCAGTAAAGACACCATAAAGAAGTACAAAATTCACACAGCTGCAGTGGATGGCAGGTTCACATTGCTGCATTTACTATGTGGCATAATAAAAGGTGTCTGATTTGATGACGCGTCACACACACACACACACACACGCACTAAGTAATGTGTAGCAAATTGAAAACTTTAATAATATAACCATGTATTTTAAACAAACTAAAATTACGCACTGCTGCACCACAACAATCAGCAGAAAATGTCAAGAATTATTGAAAATATTACTGTGGGTACAATAACATAGTTACACAAGAAAAATATTCCAGAATGCATGGGACAGACATAAGGCAGTCCTAGTTGGGGGTAGGAGGAAGTAAGCTGTTGGTTAATTAGGATCTGCAGCTTATCTGTTAGGTAGCAAAATGAGTAGACTAGGTGGGCCAAGCGGTCCTTATCTGCCATCAAATTCTATGTTTCTATGTTTCTGTCACCAAAAACAGAAAGAACTGTCTTTTTCCCCAAATTAATCTACCTACACCACAGATATGCCCCTCCCCCAAAGCACACTTCAAGTGTCAGTCAGTACACAGACTGAATGTTGTACATAAACATTCAAAATCCACACAAAAACAATAAACGCGTGATGATATGAGCACAGGAGGGTTTTCTACAATCGATGAACTCAAGTTTGAGCAAAACAAAATGAATTAAAAAAGGCTTTTTTAACAGCTTTTAGAAGGTTTGAATTGCACAGAGCTCTTACAGCAGATTGTCTCCTACAGCTTCCTACACACTACCCCAAACTGAGGCTGTGCAGAACAATCTAGAGCCCATGTGACCTGAAATCCCATGAATCTCTACAAAATTTGCCTTTGGAGCTTAAAACAAGACGAAGTGAGGCAAAGTACATTGTTTTCAATGTACTTCGCCTTAAAATTTGTGGAGTAGTGGCTTGGGGAAGGCAGATTAATGCAAAGTCATTGCTGTCAATGGACTGCACATTGCCCATCATGACATGAAGTACTCCACTTTGCATTGCGGAGCACTACGCGAATTCACCTTGACTCCGCTAATCACTTTTTGGAGCGAATTGAGGCCACTTCTCTCACCACTAGCTACAAGAGGCAGATGACAATATTACAGTAGCAACTTCTGAGTGACTCCAGAGAAATTAAGCTGAACCAAGTGACTGTGGGACAGTGCTATTATGCTTGGCTGGTGGTGAAGAAGAAGATTTAGCTGCAGTGGCTGAGGAGTAAGAGGGAGAAAATGACGTAACAGTGGAGGATGGGTCACCTGATGCTGAGCTGCTGTGTCATGAAGAAGATTCTGAATGTGGTGCTGCTGCTGTACTCTCTGTTCCATGACAGCATGCACCTCGTCAATAATTCCTTGTTTGTTTCTCTCGAAACAAGTGTCATCATCATCACTCAATAGTGCTTGGATTTGTGTAGTGGGTCCAAGATTGTTGCTTGAATGTAGTAATCTGAAACATTTTACATAGTTTGTCATCTTCTTCAACTTTTTTGATTATACCGTCCCGTTAGATCTTGTTGTATTCTGGAGAGAAAGCTGCATGTGTTAGCACCACTGGCAGCCTGTGTGATCATGGGACTGTCTTGCATCTCTAACTTTTCCCTAATCAGATTCAATCTGAATTTTAAAATCTTTATTTGGGGTATCACCTGGCTGAGAGTTGTTGTGTTTGCACTAACCTCCCTGGTAATTTCTTCAAATGGCTGGAGCAGTACAATGAGAAACTCCAGCATGGCCCACTGTGGTGGAGTAATATAGACATCTACATCACCAATTTTATTTTCTAAGGTGTACTGCCTGACAGCTTTCTTTTGTTCCAGCAGTCTTTGAAACATTTAAAAGCTGAATTCTATCAAGTAGAAATGTCTTGGATCGGTCTGTGCAAAGGTAAACTATGCTCCTGGTGCATTTTTTTCAAAGAAGCCATGGCTTTGCTTGCATGACTGAAATGAGTGCATATTGTTTTACCAGTGCTAACGAGAGCTTTAATTTCCTTGTCATCATCAAGAAAACGGTGAACTTTTAGATTTAAGCAATGTGCAAAGCAGCAGTTGTGAACAAAGCTCCCATCCTCCAAGGCTGTCCATATGTTGGACCCATTATCTACAACTATAAAGCCAACTGACAATCCCTGTGAAGTGAGACATTGCTGTACTGGTTTTTGGAGCTCTTCATTAATGTTGTATGAGGTATGTTCAGTTGGAAAAAAAAACATTCTTAGAACAGCAAAGTGCAATGCTTCAGTATCCTCACTCCCACGTGAATTATCAAAACATGCCCAACTGGCCATGACAGACAGGAAGGGTTTAGGCTGATAGCTTGTCCAGATAGCTGTTTTGAAATGCACCACCATACCTCTCAAGTGTCCCTCATTATGAGGGACATCCCTCACTTTGCCCCTTAAAATTGCTCTGTCCCTCATCTGTCCCTCAAGGAAAAGGTGATATCCACACAGCGAATGTGCTGTAAATTCAGGCTTTAAAGCAGGAACTCTTATTGTTCTAAAAAACTAAATCCAAAATAAACTTTGTGCAAGGAAATACTAGGTTTTCACGGTGTTTTGAGCTTGTATCTTCAAGTTTGAGGATGTGTCCCTCATTCTGAGGGTCTGTGTCCCTCATTGTCCCTCATTTTGAGTGTCCGAAAATGTCTATGTCCCTCATTTCAGTGACAAAAGGTTGAGAGGTATGTGCACCACATCCCAACAGTACTGCACAACAAGCATCTTAAATCTTTACATACAACAGCATAAAGATCGGGAATCTCTGTTGAGAAATATTTCTGCAATGGTACACTATATCAAGGTTTGAGGTACTCAGGCAGCTGCCTGAATCCTATATGTTCAACCACATTATATGGTAGCAAATCAACAGCTATCATTTTGGAAATTTTTTTGGTTATTGTTAACAGCAACAGGGTGAGTAGAAGAATGTTTGGCCTTACACTCATATATTTCTGAGATGGTAAGCTGTCTCCTTGAAGGAGGAAGGTTTTTAAACACATGATGGTCACTTTCAGTAACATTCAGGGGAGTCCTCTGAATGGCAGCAAGTGGTGATTGAGGTGTGCTGTGGGGGCTGCCACTGCTTTCATCTATGGGTGTTACCCCCAAGAGTAGTGAGCTATTACTATCACTTTCTCTTTGAGATGCACAACTGACCTTCTCACTATCACTAATGTTATGACATCTGTCTTGGTGCCTTTTCAGTGCTGAAGTTTCCAATGCTCCTTTCTTTTTACTCCTGCTGATTGGCTGTTTACAAATAGTGCATGTTGCTATCAACTCATTGGAAGCACTAATGGAGAAGTATGATCAAACAAAATATTATATTCTATTAGTTTTTTTTTTCCCAGGAAGGCATGACACCATGGTAATCTTTTCAGGGCTCCCCCTGGAATTGTCCTGGGCCTGTTCCTGTTCTGGTTTATTCTCACTATCTCCTTCCTCCACAACTGAAACATTTCTGCCTATTACTCCCTTATCTGCAATTTCCATCCCCTCCAGTAAACCTTCTGCTGCCTGAGCATTCTCTTCATCTTCTTTATTATCATTAGTATTACCCTTGTTGGGTTCAACCTCAGAAGAATCAGATGAGGGACTGGCAGTAGCATAGTATGCAATTGTTCCATACTGCTGTGTGCCTCTGCGGGTTGTACCCACCACGTCTTTAATTTTTTTACTACATAACTTGTCTTTTTACTTGGGACTGATAATGATGATCTGAGACATACACCTTTTTTGGATTCATGTACTCGCTTGGAAGATGGAACCTTATTAGATGTGAAAACATCCCTTTTTGGGGTTTGATTTTGTTTTCCCTTTTCAGGTTGATTCCTGTCTTTTGCAGTGCCACTGCCTGCCCAGGAACCAGAAAGTGCCTCATCAACACTTTGATCCATTTTGGAACAAAAGATCCCTCTAACGTGAAACATGATGTGCTTCTGATGACTCCCACCACACAGACCAGGGACAAATTTACTGTCGTGACTTGTGACTGTACACAGCACACCGACAGTACAGCAGTCCACCACCACTTCCTTCCAAGATTGCCGAACTGGCTTTATAAAACTTACTGGTGCATGAAAGTGACCAAATTCAGCAACAGTTAAGTGTGCCTCGAAGTTGAACTGAGATGCAGACACATCTGGTGCATTAGCCACAATATCAGTCTTACACTAGGTGTTGATTAATGCTTATATGTAATGTAAGTTTGTATTTCAATATATTATAAGAATAGCAATTCCTTTTAAATGGGATGATCACTTTAAGGATGCTGGGGATGCTACGAGCTGTCCTGCTAGGCTGGCTTATACTGTACTATGAAATTGATGACAAAAAGGAATGACGGTCAGTGAATGATGATGATGACACTTGTGTGTAGTGCTTGTGCTTTACTTGTGTTGTACTGTAAACACTCAGCCCACTGCAACTCACAGTCAGATTATCCCCTGGACCAACCACAGCTAGCAGCACAGGGCAGGCACATTAACTTGTATGTTGGTTGAACAGTATTTTTTAATGCATGAAATCATGATTGAACATAGGTGATGATGATTGTTAGTTGTGATTGGATTGTACACACAGGTGCACTGAAGCCAGGAAAAAAAAATATTGGGGATTTCTGGGATGTCACATTTATTGTGGGCCACGCTGCAGTTTCTTTTCCTCTCCCCTTTTTACATCACAAAGATTCATTTTGCCACCCTACTGCCAAGAAAAAAAACTTAATTTGGGATTTTCTGTAACAGTAATCTCTGGGCCACCAGAACTCTCTCCTCTTGATCTGGAATGGTACAAGTCAGATGTTGCCAGCCTGCACTTTTTGTACACACAGCTACACTGTCTGAGGCCAAGAAAAAAAAAACTTTCATTTGAGATTTTCTGTAACAGTAATCTCTGGGCCACCAGTACTCTCTCTCTTGATCTGGAATGGCACAAGTCAAATGTTGCCAGCCTGCACTTTCTGTACACACAGCTACACTGTCTGAAGCCAAGAAAAAAACCTTTCATTTGAGATTTTCTGTAACTAGTAATCTCTGGGCCACCAGTACTCTCCCTACTGATCTGGAATGGACAAGTCAGATTTTGCCAGCCTGCACTTTCTGTACACACAGCCACACTGCCTGAGGCTAAGAAAAAATAACTTTCATTTGGGATTTTATGTAACTGTAATCGCTGGGACAGCCCCTTCCCCAGTACTCTGGATCTGGAATGGCATAAGTCAGATTTTGCCAGCCTGCACTTTCTGTACACACACAGCCACACTGCCTGAGGCTAAGAAAAAATAACTTTCATTTGGGATTTTATGTAACTGTAATTGCTGGGCCACCACCACCAGTTCACTCTCCTCTCTGGATCTGGAATAGCACAAGTCAGATTTTGCCAGTAGTCAGCCTACCCTTTTTGTACACATAGCTAATAATGTCTGAGACCAAGAAAAAGTTTCATTTGGGATTTCCTGTAATCATTCATGGGTCCCCCCATATTCCCGATGCTCCCTCCCATCATCAATTGACTGACTTCACACACCCTATGTCCTTCATGATCTGAAATCCCCCCCCCAACTGTAGTATGTTTGCATTTTAGCACTTTGTCTCTCTCTCTCTCTCTCTCTCTCTCTTCTTCTGTAGTCCTCCTCCTTCAGGGCCATGTGGTGCACTCACCAGCCTTATATACTGGTGAGTGTGTCACTGACCTTCTGTTGCCTGATTGATGTCGCCAGTTGCCTGTACATTCCAATGGCATCCCCAGGCAACAGACAACAAAATGACAGAAATGACATCTCCACAGACCCAGAACCAGACTTCTACAGTGAAATCTATATTTATCCAGGTCTGGATCTCCCACAGGAACAGGCCACCCACTACTAGTAAACTGATGAAAACAGATCTGAAGAGTATTAAAAGGAGCACTAATTTTATTTTGTCAGATCTAAAAATATCGAGTTACTATGTTATAAGCCATGACAGACAATGGGTATATCAGGCCATTACTGCACATCCTTAGTGTGTTATGGAGGCACAAGGGCTTAACAGAGGACTTACACCACCTCTGAAGAGCATTAATGTCCTGATACACCCATGGGCTGGAATGGGTGAGTGCACTTATAGAATGGGCTAGCTAAATGTAAAAAGCAAAACAACTAAACCTTTCTACGGTCAGCATGCCCATTGTTGCTCTATTGCTGAATGGTCAGGTGGCACTTTTGACTAATGTCAAGTCATTCCATTTGACCTTTCATTGATGACCTTTTCACAATGCAGAATCACATTAATTGTGGAAGGAATGGTATCATACCACTCAGTAGACACGGGACACCTGAAAATAAAATAAAACAGTATAGGTCAGAATTGTTAAACAGCAGGTGCACAGTGTCAGGTTACCCAACACACTTCAACCGTATATGATAGCTGATATCCTTCATTGTTGAAAGGTATTAAAAATACCATGCGGTCACATCCAGTAGGAAGTTATAGCACCCCAAAGGTGTACCCACAGCAAAACAGAGCAGTGTTCTGAACTGGCTCACATGCCACCAGGCTGGCACCCAAAGCACCCTTGCGTGATGTCAGTAAATTAATTTAGATTGAGCACTCCATTGACATGTATGTGCGTGATTTTTCCACCGCTTTTACTACTATTAACTGTTGAAATTTGCATAAATCAAAGTGAACACAGAAGTAACAGCTACTGTTACTCCAGAAGTCTATTTCATTTTTCAAATCACAGCTATAAATAGTACTAATAGCTATAGACAGATAGCAACCATAAAGGTCAAGGGACTGCACATTCAGCATTCATTTTCTGATGTCACAAAATTAACAAGGGGTACCTGCATGGGGGCATGTTAGCAGGTTCAGGTAATGACTCTGTATTTCTCTGTACACAGTTGGGGTGCTATTACTTTTTTACTTGATGGGACAACATGGTATTATTATACCCTCAGTACTGGAGCAAGTTCACTATTATATATGGTTGTGGGGATGGTTACCTGAGAGTGCACACCTGCTCTTCAACATGTTCTTCTACTGCTGCTTTAACACAATACAAGAGAAAGAAATCATTACTGCAAAAATGTTTAAATAGTTGGACTGTATGTCAAAAGATTATTACATAAGAAAAGAAGGAAAGTGAAGGAGAATATTTTTTAGGGTTTTTCTTTTATAAATTTTTTGCAGTGTTTTTCAAATTTTCTGGGGTGGAGAAAGTTAGGAAAATAAAGATACAACACACAACAAGAGTTAGAAAGAAACAAAGACAGACTGCGGGCTGGTGTGCTGCTGGCTAAGCAGCAGTTGGAGCATGGACATTATTTGCAGCTGGTGACCTTCCAGCCTGTCCAACCTGCTGCATGTTGTTGACCTCACTACCAAGGTGAGCGACCTCGCCCACAAAGCCCCAAGGTCAGCCTGGTGGCAGTGATTAATGCTGGATTTTCAGTCCGTGCAGGTGTGGAACTGCCACTTGCTCTCTCCTTCTCCTGCACTTCTTGCCACCATGTGCAGGCTGAGGCCATGCTGCCACCTGTTGCTGCACTGCATGAGCATTTCTGCAACCTCAGCCAACTTAGCCTCCCACTGTGCATGGTAGTAGATACAGAGGTGAGTACATTGCCCACCTGTCCCAACATGCATACCCTTCCTTCCCCGCTGCACCAGCATGCCAAAGATGTTGCATTTAGCTATGCTCAGGTCACCTTTTAGTGTGCTAAAAATATGCTACACTGCTGAGCTGTAGGGCAGACCTGGAATAGGTGGGGCCTAGATGTTGTCAGCTGCTGTACATTCTGGGGTGGAACAACCATCTGTTGTTGTTCCACCTCTGGTGTCTGATGTTCCTGCTACTGCTGTTGGTCTCGCAGCTGTGGCCAGTGGTGGTGGGGCAGTGCTAGGTGGCACTGTGGTGCTTCACTGGTGCCACTAACTCCACTGCCACTGGAGTTACCATTTCCTGGTAGGGGAGCACTTGCAGGAACAAACTCCCACGGTTGATGCGCATCCCACCACCATGCATCCTTGGGCCAACACAGTCACCACTTCTCTGTCCACCAAATGAGCACACTCCATTTTAATTCAAATAAGGATTTAAACTATCCAAAACAAAAAAAATTAAAACAGACTAAAATCAGGACTATGTACTATAAAGTCAAAACAAGGCAATAAATAAAGCAGAAATTGGACGATAAACAGAAAAGATTGGTAAATATTGAGATGCAGTAGCACTCTCCCTACTCAAAACAGGATCCTTCTCAGCACTAGGTAAGGGAAAGTGAAACTAGTTCTCTGTCTAGCCTGATTAACTTCCTGCCTGCACCATGTCACCTGCAGACTGTCAGACGTGTGGTCTGTGGGCTGTTTTTCACAAACTTTACCTTCCTGAAATGCAACTCCGAAGATAAGGCAAAGTCAGCAACACAAAGTCAATTAAAGGCTGAATTCTAACCTTTTATTAAAAAACTTTGCATAATTATCTGCAGATTCGTAGTTGCTAACTTTGCCTGAACTTTCCATTAGTAGTAAAACATCACTGCATCTCTAGTAGGAGACTTGACAAAGGCATGGTAATTCCTCCAGCAGGGCCAAATTAAGGCAACCTCGGGCCCTAGGCTCAGGAGAAATCTGAGGCCCCCCTCACCGCACCAGTGCCCCTTCACTGTGGCCACACTCCTTGGTCATTGCATAACAGTTACTGACATTTTTAAAACATATCTTCTTACTGTTCCTAAAAAGTAGCATAAAACCTAAATAACCTAACTAAAATACTTTACAATTAATTAAACTAATAATATCAGTATGAAAAAAACACTGGTCCTAATTTTGATCATTTAGAGAAAATAATTCTCTAATTGGACTGATACAATGTTTTTGGGGTATGAAATGTCTTGATGTGTACTCCACCTCCAACAGACGCATGTGCACTGATAGTGTGGGTGTTACCATTTTGTCCTGTCAAGTAGTATGAACCAGGATTTGGGAGTTTTATTGGGTAGGGAATGGCCCATCTCTGAAAGGAGTCATGATGAATTAGAAACATGAAACATTAAAAGGACCACCCAACCCATCAAGTCTGCCCAAGGCACTTGGGCAATTATAGAGATTACATTGCAAAGTGAGTGAGTGACTGACTGTTAGAAGAAATAATTTCAGGGATCAAACATGTATGTTACTGATAATAAGGCAGGATCAAATAAAGGAAAGATTTATTGATGGAATGCTGAAATATATTCAGTGGTTCACCCTGAAAACCAAACTACATCAGTGCCAGAACTTCAGAATGAGGGATGAGGGAATAAAAAGATTACAGTTTTCTAACAGTACAATTGAAACGCATTGTAGATTTCTTGATTTTAGGAGTGAGATTAAAGAGTTCCTGATACAGTTGAGACAACTCTGAAAAAAATGTAACATTCAGGCATAGATGTAGCTTATATTTTGTATTTTATTACTAAGGGTATTTGTAAGTATACAGTATTTCTGCCTTTTTTAGCTCTGGCTGCCTGTCTGTACCTGGCATCATATAATTGTGACATTAAAATATGTTGCCATGAAGATATCTGTGTTATCATAAATAGGGATTGTGATGTAATATGTGAGAAGCAGTCAGAGTAGATATAATTCCTAGACAGTTTCTATCTTCTGTAACGTATTATCAAGGTTCTGCTTTGTAAATATTGCATTTGTCATGTATTAATTGAACATTATTACGTATATTATTTATGTCATCTTTGGGCAGACTCATTGGGCTGTATGGTCCTTTTCAACTGGCAGGTTTCTATGATTCTATGTTTCTGTGTGCTAGTACTGCATGTATTTTACCTGCCTTTATATCTGTATATATTCTTGATATATGCCTCAGGACCTCCTTGTGAAAGAGCCTGCTCAATTGAGTTATTCCTGCAATAAACATGAAACTTGAACTAGTCTGCTGGTTAGGATCTTGTTTTCATGCAACTGTTTTCGAACATAAAGAAACTGAGAATTAATTACAGAAACTATAGGAAGTAATAAAAATGTGATGGAGCTGAATATCAGTCACTTTTTTAAGTTTTCCCAATGTTCTCAGGGGCTCTTTAATTTCAAAGCATACATATTGAATTGTACTGTTAATCTTTTATATTTAAGAGTAAGACTTGATAAGTGAAGATTCTAAGTTGGAGGGAGAGACAAAACAAAGGAAATGGGCATGTTCACACCTTACAGGTCAGCCTGGCCATGGGCCCCCTGAAGTGATCAACAGCACTTAACACCTAATTAGTTAGGTGAGAATCATGTCACAGTTCAGTCGCTGCCTTGCTTAGGATACTGACAGTAGCAGTTGAATCCTTTACAAAAATTGCATCTCAGCTAGAAGAAAATATAGTAAATCTATGTTGGAGATTGCTGTAGGCCCCCCTGGCAGGCAGGGCCCCAAGGCACATGCCTATGTTGCCTATGCTTAATCCGCCCTGTCCTCCAGACATTCCAAGATATGGAGAATGTCATGAATATGCTGCCCCTACCCTCAGATCCAGTTCCATTCCCAATGCCTGTGGTGGAGGAGGAGGTTGGATGATACTATGAGGAGGAGGAGGATAAAGGAGAACCCATAGAGCCGGATGGGTCTCCTGAACAAGAGTTTGGGCTCCCTCCTTGCTCCTGGTTGACTATACCTCACATTGTACTTTTGTGAGGCAAATGGTAAACACCCTCAACATCTCATCACAGGAGGCTGTGGAAGATGAGGAGGAAATGGAATTTGTGGGTATGATGGGTTAAACAACCATGAAAACCTACCCGGTTACCAAAAACAAATAAATAAATAAAAAAGTTGATTTTGTCCATCCAGAAATCCCTCTAGAAGGCCACTTGCAAAATTATGCAAGCTCCCATTTCAGTTGCTGGCATAGATAGGAAATCTGAAAAAAAGTATCAGGTGGACAAACAGGGCACTGAATACCTTTAGTTTTACCCTGATAATGAGTGAGTGGTTCAGACTGCCACCTGTGACAATGCCAAGGTGCTTCTTTCTTCCCAGTCCCCTGAGAAAGACTCCAGAAAACTAGATAGCATTGTTAAAAAAGACTATACTTCAGCATCCCTCATATTAAGGCAGGCAGCATACTTGGCCTATACAACTCGGTGCCAAAATGCCCTCTGAGCTCTATTTAGGTAATTATGCAGGAAGGCCACTAGTGACCTGGCACAGGATTTGGCTGACACAGCAAAGACAGCTGTGGATGCCACTAAGTACCAGTTCCACAATGCAGTGGACACTAATTACACTGCATCCAGTGTCATGGTGCATGCAATGTCCCTAAGAAGGTTTGCCTGGCTTAGAATCACAAATGTTTCCCAGGACACACAAGCAAAAGCAAAAGATTTTCCTTGTGAAGGAAATTCACTGTTTGGTGACAAGACAGAGGTTTATAGGAAGAAGATGGATAACTATAACATCACCTAGAAGAGCAACACTGAAATGGAAAAGCCTTCCATTTCCTACAGGCCTTTTGGAATGGGAGGCAGGGGTAGGGGAAATTCACCTGTGCTTGCCTTACTTATGACTACCCCCAGAGGCTTCTTCAGTGGTAGGGGTAGAAGGTGTGTAGATGCAATGCCAGCTCTCAAAGCCCAAACAAAGCAAAACCCCTGACATGGGCTCTGCCCAGACTAGAGGACTGAAAATGGTTTAAGTCTCTTAAACCATTTAAGTCCATCTAACATGGATCATGTCCACACTATGAATGAGCTTTGACATGGGCTCAAAATCATATTAAAGCATTGATAGAACCTAGACTTTTTTTGAAACTTAGCTTTATTCAATATCCAAGTACCACATCAGTACAGAGTACGATACTATTGATCTCAAGTCTTATACAGGAATATTTTATCAGCAGTGATAGTATCAAACCATTAAAAATACAATGTCTGTTCTTTAGCTGTGGTACACCCAATGTATTCATTCAGTTCTGGTGTGATCAACACCACATTATAATAAAGAAAGTTCTATAAACTTATGTATAACCTTTACCTATCAACAGAGGCTTCAAAAATATGCCTCAATGTTTTGGCTGAGTGTCTTGATCCTCCTCCACCCATAATCCTATTATCCACACTATGATGTTTGGCAATGACAAATCTAGAAAGGACATCCTTAGGATGGACATATATTATATCTAGAGGCCCAAGACTCACCCCCAGAGCAATGTTACCTTTATGCTGACACAACAAAATTGTATCTGAATAAGGCTTAGAAGCACCTCCCCTGTTGACACTCCCTTTTCTGGCCCCTAAGCCCCAACCCTCCCTTCTGGGCTGGTCATCTTGTCTGTAGTAACCAGGATTCCCATGCCTCCCAATGCTGGGCATGACGGTTGTGTTGGAGTCTCAACCTGGCAGTAAGGGATTCCATTATTACCACGTTTTTACTCTGTTAGTCCATTCTTATAATGTCGGTGGTTCCTGACTAAACCATTTAACTGTAATGCATTTCAGACTGACTCCTAACAGGACTAGAACCACCCTTCAGGAGCCCCCCTTTAAGGAAACTGTAGTAGGGATCCCCAGGATACAGTCTTCAAAAGTGAGAGGAATGAGAATGGCTGTTACCTCCCAAACCACAATCTGCATCTCTGTCCAAAAGGTGGCAAGCACAGAGCAGCTTCAAAAGATATGCCAGTGACTTCCCTCCCCGCCACATCCCCTCCAGCACATTGCACCACTGTCAGTGTGGTGATGTGTAACCAGAGGTATTTGGAAGAAATTAATATGAAGCTTCCAGCAAAATCCCCTTCAAACTGAAGAGGAGGTCACCTTTCATCCATATTTTAGTCTACGGTACCAATTGGAACTCCCTATAACTATGTCCACCTCTGTCTCCCAGGTGGCCCTATGTCTACTTAGAGAGTTCTTCCCCATCTCCATCAGCATTTTGTAAAGATATGATACATGTCTAATTTTGACTGTCCCTGTAATCAACCCATGCAGAAACATTTCCCCAACTAGAATAGGGCCTGGTCAAGCACCCTAGGTGATCGGAGGAGTGCATGAAGTGCCTAACCTGCATATATCTGAGAAATTCTACATTTCCCCAGCTGAATTTATAATTTACCCTCTGGAAGGAAATACATCTCCCATTTTCTATCAGTTGAGTGAATCTTGTGATCTTCTGTGCCTCCCATCTTGCAAACCCTGGGTCCAACATGGGGGAAGAATTCTGTTTCACACCGGATGAGGGACAATAGACCTATTCCTTCTGGAGTGGCAGTCAACTCTCTAACCTTTGAAAGAATGTATACACTCTAGTTTACCCATCTGTTCCTAATGAGACGAGCATAGTCTGGGGTCATCAGGGCCAGGGCCAGTGTGTACAGTGGTCTCCCCCTTGGAAGTTCATCTTCCATCTTATACCATCTTGACTGAACTATATGTTTGGCCCAGGAAAGAACTAGTCCCATCTGTGCTGCGATATAATATAATTGGAAATTAGGTCAAGCCAATCTCCCCCCCCCCCACCTAGGAGGTGCAAGTAACGTCTGGCTATTCTAGGTTTTTCTGTGTTGCCATATAAATTTCTGAGTTTCCCTCATTAATTTATTCCAGAAATGCACAGGTCACTTTAGAAGAAGCACTAGAACAGGAAAAGAAGTCTGGGCAAAATGTTTATTTTGATTACTGATATGCATCCCACAAGAGAGTATGGCAAATAGTGCCACCTGCCAAATCTCTCTATAATCTCCCAGAGTCTCCCATAATTCGGGCAAAGAGCTTTGATAAGTCTGCTGAAATCTGGATGCCCAGATACCTAATCTGGCCCTTTGGGGCTCATCTAAAGGGAAACCCCTCTTTGAACCCCTGAGGTGCCTATCCACTCAATGTCAGGGCTTTGGACTTGGAAAAATTGATCTTATATCTCAAAATCTCTCCAAAGGACTGCAGAACCCCACACAACAGGGGCACTGAGTCCTCCAGAGAAGACAGAAAGAAAATGGAATCATCTGTGTATAATGAGAGTTTGTGCTTCAGACCTCACCCATGATACCTAATATTCCTAAATTCTGTCTGATTTTCATCAGCAACGGTTCAAGGCATAAGGCAAATGGTATCGGGGAGAGTGGGCAGCCTTGATGGCTGCCTTTTGTTAGTGGAAAAAGGGGGGAACTCACCCCATTCACCCTCACCAGTACTTTTGAGTTCTTGTATAATTGAGAGATGGTATGTAAAAATTTGGGGCCAAATTTCATTCTCTCCATGGATGCTTTTAAAAATTGCCAATTAACCTTATCAAATGCTTTTTCTGCATCCATGGATATAGCTATTTTAAACTTTTCCTGTGTACTTTTGGGATGAGATAATATTAAACAACCACCTGATATTATCAGATAGAAATCTTCCAGACATGAAGCCAATCTGATCTTGGTGCACTAAGGAAGAAATTTGTGCTTGTACTCTACTAGCTAATAATCCGGTAAACAGCTTTAAATCTACATTTAATAAAGAAATGGGCCTATAAGAACCGCATTCTCAAGGGTCCCTACCTTCCTTATGGAAGACTGAGATGTGAGTCAGCTGCCACGATTCCGAAATCCCCCCCCCCCCAATAATCTCCTGGCACACAGACAGTAGGAATGGCAAGAGAAGGTCTGCAAATGTTTAAAAAAATTCAGAGATAAACCCATCTGGTCCCAGGGACTTACTATTTTTCAAATTGGTTATCTGAGTATGTAACTCCAGATGGGTTATTGCTCTTCCAGCTGGTTTATAGCCAGCTGAGTTAGGACTTCAGTTCCATACACAAAAAGAGAGAAACCTTCTCATCATAGTCTGGGATAGGCTCCTGAGAATATAAGGATTTGTAAAAGTCTGCAAATGTCTTAGTGATGTCTGTGGGGTGGCTAATGACTCTGTCCCCTCCCACTGGGTTCTTCAGCTGTGGGTCTAACCTGCTAACTTGTTGTTGCCGTAAAGTAGCAGCTAGCAGTTTCCCTGCTCTGCTACCATTCTCATAGTAGTTTTGTCATATCCTCCTCTGGGTGGCCTCTATCTTAGTTGTAAGCAGTCTTTCTAAAGCTTGTCATTTTTCATCTAGGTATTTTTGCATCTGGCTATTCAGCGAGATCTTATGCTGGAACTCAAGATCTGCCAATTCTGTATCCAGTTCCACTCTCTTTTGCTCCCTATGTTTTTTATCTAGAGAGGAATATCCCATAATGACCCCTTGAAGGACTGCTTTCAATGCATCCCATCTGACTGCATGAGAAACCACACCCACTGGATTGTTCAATCATATGTTTCAATGGTGGAGATCACCAGGTCCTTGAATTCTTGGTTATTCAAGAGGTCCACATTGAGTCTCCAGTGTGAATTTCTGATTGGGAGTGCCAATTCCAATTTTAAATTAATCAGAACATGATCTGATAGGGTGCAAGTTTGTATCTGGCAGGATGACACTGTATGTACCCACTCCTCTGTTAGGAAAAATAATCTATTCTGGTGTAACACCTGTGTCTATCTGAAAAGTGGGAATAGTCTCTATGCTGCCCATTATCTCTCAGCCATACCTGTGCCAGTCCTAGGTTCTGTGTCAACTGGAGTAGAGTGTTCTCTGCCTTCCCTAATTTAGTCATTTGAGATCCTCCCTGTCTGTCCAAAGTTGGAGACAGAATCACATTAAAGATCCCCTTCCCCGGATGCATAATTGGTCTGTGACCTTAAGTATGCCTGTAAAAAGTTTCCTAAAGAAGGAGGTAGCCTCTGTCATCAGTTGGGGTATATAAGCAGGCAGTAGTGCAGGATATAGCTTGAAATTGTGTCTAGATCATAACTTGTTGCCCTTCCGGGTCTGTCTATACAGAGTTTACATGTAAGGGACATGTCTTATGAATAAGAATGGCCGTGCATCTATGATGTAGGTGTGCCTGCTAGGAAGAGGCATAGATCTGGCCTACCCATCTGCAGCTCAGTTTCTGGTGTTCACTATCCGTGAGGTGGGTCTCTTGGAGTAACACAATTTGTGTACCTATTCTGCTCAGCTTCTGAAGGAGCCTCACCCTTTTTATTGGACCTTTAAGGCCTCTATTATTATAGGATACTATGTTCAAGTCTCCCATATTTACCATCCGATTGGAAACCCATATGTTTCTTGTATAACTCCCCCCCATTCAATCTGACCAGACTCTCAGGGGGGTTGAGCAGGAGGAGAAGACATGCAGCCAATATAAACCATTCACTTGAATGAGAACAACAGAGATAACCCATGAAACCTTCAAACTTGTTTCAATAGAAAAAAACAACCATGAATAAGCTGAAGCTGTATTCTTTTAATCCGCTTCAATAGTACCACACATAGCCCTCCACTCTCTGGGTGGTAAGTGGTGAAGGGAAGTGCTGGATTTAATCCTGCACTGTGTCACCTGACCTCCCCTGGAGGCCTCAAGGCAACTTGCATGGTGCCACTCTTGCCACGCTACAGATGCTGCATCATAAACCCCACAAGTTGTCTATTCTGACCTTAAATACGGGGATTTGGGTAGCATTATCTATCTGAAATTAAATCACCCTTCCTCTGACCCACCTCGCAATTTTCAGTAAGCTTCTCCCAACTAGTACGCTAAACCTGATAAAGATGCATAGAAATATTTAAATCAGCATGATGTTCGATTCTCATGGAGAATCACTTCCTAAAAAGGAGAATTAGGGAAGGGGCATGTCACCCCCACCAGCTACACCACACAGGCCACTCAATGCGAGATGGTTTCCATTTCCCATTTCCAGCCCAGGTTTCACCCATGGTGTTTGAGTGTAGTGCCACATTATCCATGGGAGCCAGCTAAGAGTCACGAGTCCCCCCCCCCACTTGTCCAGCAATAAAGACCCACAATAGAATGTTAGTATAAGTCCAGATTCAAGAATTCACTTCCTTCAAGGTGTTTTCTCCATTTTTGTCTGCAATTGAAGGTTCCTTTCTGCAGTTTGTTCAATGCGTCTTCCCTGTCTCTTATTTGCCTTCATGGCGCTTGTAATTTAAAACCAGGGTTGGTTGGTGCCCTCAGAGAACCTTATGGGTTCCTTTTACTGCCATTGCTGTTTGCCAGCTGCCACTACCTTTGCTCAAAGTCTTTTAATCAAGGAGGGGTTGATCAGTTCATTGATGGCAATATTTAACATTGCCAAGTATTTCTCTGATTCTATAGCTGTTTCAAAGATCCTTACCCTCTGTCTGATGTAATTTGTAGCTTGGCAAGAAAGTCAATGCATGCTTTAAGACCTTGGTGCAGAGCTCCTTCACTACCACAAACCACAGTTTCCTCCTGGCCATGGTTGTCAGGGCATAGTCCAGTTCAATAAAAAACCTGGTGTCACTAAAATTTTTTTATTTTAGTGACCAGGCCTTGTGCAGTACCATTTCTTTAGTGCAGTAGTCCAAAAAAGGAATAATGAAGGATCGGGCCTAGCTTTCAGATCTTTAGGTGGGGCTATTAGAGCTTGATGTGCCTGATGGTGTTTAGTGGAAAAGTGTTGTCTATATTCGATAATTCTATCAGCTGGCTTTAAATAAATTCTGCTGTATTTCCAGTCTCTGTGTGTTCTGGTAGCCCATGAAGTCTTATATTGATGCACTGCAATCTATTTTCCAAGTCTTCTATTCTGTGTAAGAGGAACTGGGGCCTATCATGCAGCTGGAGTATGGCCCCATTATGAAGTTCCACAGTGTCTGATTGAGCATTCAAAGTCTCCGCTATGGTATGCAGTGGCTGATCATGTTGGAGCCATTTTGTTTTATTGTCTGCAACCTCCTCGGATGGTATCCAGTGTTTGGGTGAGGCGACGTAGTTCCCTGCACGCTACCATGAGGTTATTGTGACCTCCTTTCCTCCTCATCTGAGCTACCCTCTGACTCCATCTCCATGCCTTATGGAGGCCTGGATTATAGCAGTTTCTTAATCAGGCTTTAGGATGCAGGTTCCATTTTTGTTGTTTTAAACTGCCTCCTGCTCCGATTGAGATTTGGGTCTGTGAGCCATCCTTGCAGGTACCGCTCTGGCTGGTTGTAGTAATGAACTTAGCTCTTGTGGGAAGCTTTTAAAAGGTTTTATTTTGTGAGTGGCTGGAGCTCTGAGTCGTCCTGCCAGATGGCTTGGTTACATCACCTGAAGTCTCAGAACCTAGACTTTTAACACAGTTTTTGAAATGGATTACAATAAATAACTGTGCTACCTGCAAGTCTGGAAAGGCAGATATAGTTCTGTCTCTGCTTAGTCCCCCAGAAAGTGTTCTGCATGCCCCACTGAGCACAATCAGAGCAGCAAGTATGGACCCTGCAGCATGGCTCTTTTATCCATGCTAAAACAAGGCTGAACTCAGTCAGGGTGCAGCAACATGGTAAGAACAAAAACATTTTAGGAAACATTACAACTCACCATGTTGTAGTTTGGACATGGGCAGACTTCCACAGGTTGCCAAACCATTGCCAGTGGGGAGAGAGAGCTTACTCATTTTTTTCATGAATGATAAAAAATAGCCACAGACAAGTTGTTCCAGGAAACAGTGAATCAGGGTCTGCCTCTGCAGTTGAAAAAATTCACAAAACTGCAATCTCACAACACCATCCATCCTCACACTCCAGCAGAAAGACTTGCTGGAGATAAAGATAAGAAAATTACTGCAAGCAAATGCAGTAGAAAAAAGTTCCTCCTTCACAGTGGGGAAAATGACTTTCCTCAGAATACCTCCTGCCCCCACAGGAAAAATAGGGAGAGGTGGACCATTTTGGGATCACTAAAAAACCCGAAACCTGTTTTCCTCGACCCACTGTTGCCCAAGCCTGGAATCCTGAACCACATAATCTCAACAGTGGGATTTTTCCCCCACCCCTGCCCCGAGTTTGTTATATTAATTCCGGAGGGTGCGGGGGGCCAAACCCACCAAACCACAAAAAACATGCAAAATTCCACTGTCGGGATCCTGTGTTCAAGGTTATGGCCTAGGGCAACAGTGGGTCAGGGAAAAGAGATTCAGGTTTTCATAGTAGACCACTCATTTTAGACCTGAGAAACCTGTATAAACACTTAAAGAAGGAAACATTCAAGATTGTAACACTGGGATCTGTGATTCAGTCACTGCGAAAAGGAGATTGGTTGAAGCCACTGGATCTGAAAGAGGCTTACTTTCACATACCAATCAGGTTCAGCCAAAGAAAGTACCTCAGAGTCAGGGCACGGAATTGCCACTACCAATTCATAGTCTTTCCCTTCAGTTCATCCTCAACACCAAGAGTGTTCACAAAGTATCTAGCCATGGTGGCACCACATTTGAGGAGGCAAGCGGTGGTGGTTTTCCCTATCTGGACTGGCTAGTCACAGGAAAAATCATACCAATAGTTCAAGTCCTCCTCCTTCTGGCACAAGACACCTTGGAGGATCTGGGCTTCCTATGAATGCTCAAAAGCCACAAATACAACCAGTTTAAGTTCTGGTCTTCACAGGTGCAGAGCTAGATACCCTACAAGGGAATGCATTCCTTCCCCAGGAAAGGTTAGCAAACCTGATTGTTACTGCAAACCTTCATGGCAGGTCAGCTCAAACCTATAACTGATTTTCTATGTATGCTAGGCACATGACATCATCCACAGTAGTAATGTCAGATGCCAAATGATATTCAGTACTACATAGGGAGCCATTTGTCCCAGAGGCAGGATCCACTTTAAAAATTTGTGTCCATCACAAGGTGTCTGCTAAGGACACTGGAGTGGTGGAATATGAATGCAGCCTCAGATTGGGTGCTTCCTTCCTTCAGAAATCACCTACAGTCATACTCACTACAGATGCCTCCCTCCTGAGCTGGAGCACTAACCTTGAGGACATCACTATAAATGGTATGTGGACAGTGGTTATATAATGGTATGTATAAATCTCCTGGAGCTCAGGGTAGCATACCTAGCAATGTAGGCCTTTCACTGCAACATCTGAGATCAGTCCATCTAGATCAACACAGACAGCATCACAACTATGTATTACATAAATAACCAGGGTGAAACAGGATCTTCAAAACTGTGCACAGAAGCAATGGAGATCTGGAACCTAGTAAACTCCTTGGATGTCCAACTCTCAACAGTACACCTGGTAGGGAAGGACAACATGCTTACAAATTCCATGAGCAAATTTGGCCAGGGAAACCATGCATGGACCCTGAACCAAAAAGTGCTGGTGACAGTGTTCAGAAGGAGGGATACACCACAAATAGACCTGTTTGCATCCAGGGAAAACAACCAGCTCCAACTGTTCTTTTGCAGGCCTCAGTCAGTGGGTACAGTCCCAGAGGATGGTTTATTCCTCAACTGGTCATGGACGTTTCTTTATGCCTTTCCAACTTTTCAACTTTTGCTGAGAGTACTGCTAAAACTGAGAAGGGAATTATCAACAATGATTCTTATAGTTCCAGATTGGGCCAGGTAGTAGTAGTAGTAGTAGTAGTAGTAATAAATGTATTGTTTTAACAAACAAAATTGTCAATACAATTTAAAAACATCACCAAATTCACTTAAGTTCACTTGTTATAAGCATAAGCCAAAACTACAAAATGCAAAATGTTATATTTACATACACTGTTCATTCATCTCTAATATCATTATAGTTTTATGATTTAATCCTATTCTATATTTGTTCTTATTGATTTCTTATTGTTGCTAACACTATCATTTATCTCATCCACCTCTTCACGCCACCAAGTCAATTTTTCTTACATAATATCAATTCATTTTCTAGGCCCCTCACTTTTATTTATATGTTTTTTTTTCTTCCTTTCGATACAACTTAAACACTTTGCCAAATTCTCCAATTGAAGAGCATTTGTGCTTTTGAGTAGACTATTCATCTGGTAGTTTGGAGCCATATCTAAATTCCCCCAAATATTTCCCAAATATATCTGTCTCTCAAATGCATATAATGGGCATAGTATCAGAATGTGTACCAAATCATCCATTCCTAATTTGCATTCACAAAGGCCCTCTTTCTGCTTCACAAATATGCCTCTCAGTTTCTGTGAGTCAAAATATTCAAACTGGAATCTTGTTAAAGATTTCCTTCTTTTCAGATCTTTTAATACTATTTGATAGGTTTCCAATGCTAAATTTATTTTTTTGTTTATAGCCAGCCAATTACTAATTTCTGCCTCTCTACTAATTTCCATCTCTAGTTGGATGACTATATCTTTGATTCTTCTTTTCATATGTGCCTCTGCATCTTTTCTAGAAAGTACAAAGATATTAGCCAAGCTGTCCAGAAGGCCATAAAGTTTTTATTTCTATAAACTAGGGATTCTTCTAAACATATTCTGGGCAGTCTCTCTTCATTCAATCCATATACCTTTATCCAATAGATCACTAATCTCTGCTCAATATTATACCTTACAGGCAATTGCTCCAACTCTAGTCTAGTCAGGACAGAAGATGCTCCATTGGTAATCCCAAAATACGCTTATACAACTTGTTTAATATCACTTCCAATCTCTACATATTATTATATTTTGAATTTGTCAGTGGCATGTACACATTTCACAATATCCATGTGATTCTTTTACTTACAAATTTTACACCAAGGATATAGTCCACATTTATAAGGATTTCTTCTATTCTCATATTTTTAGAAATCCTTATCCAAGTTGCCAATCCCCCCACTAGCCTCCCAAATTTTTTCTCCTTTTTAGCATATTTTCTAAAGGACCTATATCCATTGAAATCTATCTCTTGTGCACTCCATGTCTCCTGGAGACATATAATGTCAAAGTTCATCACATATTTCTTAACTGAAGAATCAACTAATTTGTCTTTTATTCCTGAAACATTCCAAGAAATAATTTTCCCAGATCTATCTTCTTGTATCTTCCTCTCTTGACTTTTAATTCATCTCCAATTATATTACCGCTTCACCTTCATTCATTATTCAGATCTTGTAATGCCTGATAACGATTTGTCACCTGTATTAGATTTATCCAGTGATCTGTTTCAAAAGTTATCTTAATTTCTTCCAGCATGGATTCTCCCTTTATATTAATATCTGTTCTATCCAGAAATTCTGCTTTTGAAAGGATGAGATAGTAGTCCAGTCTATTGTTTATCCACAATGTCAATTGTCCATTGTCTTCCCATCTTATGACTTTTTATCTTTTATTCAAATCTCTCACTTTAGAATCTATCTACCACATTCTTAGTGGGTAAACTCATCATAGAGCTATACAGACTGGCAACAGGATTCAAATTCTCTTACTATGCCCAAGGGGGTGGTTTGTAGGAGCCATCTAAGTGGCTTGGATAGAGCTAATAAGTCTAGGGGCTTCTTGCTTTTTAACCCTAAGGGCTAGTAGGCATCTGGCTTTCTCCTCTAGGTCAGTGCATTTAGCCCTGGGTTCCAGGATGGCATACTCAGCTTTTTCTCTGAGAAGGTTGGCATAAAAATGTCTAAGCTTGACAGGTTTCTGACAGCACTCCCCAGATGAGTGCAGCGAGAGTTGGGATTCCATAGCCTTTAGTTGAGAGAGAGTAGTAAATACCTGCTTATCTCTCTTCTTTTTTGGTCAGAAGCTATGCTAATAAAAATCCTTCTGAGATATGCTTTCAGGGCTCCTCATTCCATGTTGGGCTTACCAGTGGACCCCTGATTGGTACCCATAAACCGATCAATATGCTGAGAGAGAAACTGAATATTTTCTTCTGATTTAAGGATTTGGTTTTTAATTCTCCAGATCCCCTCCCACCTTTAGTAATGAGGGAAAGTTAATCTTACTTGTTACCACTGCATGGTCAGAAGACAAGCCTGGAATAATCTTAGCTTCCAGGACACCCGACAAGATCAAATGGCTAGTGAGAAAATAATCGATACGGGATGAAGTCCCATGCACCAACGATTTGAACGTGAAATCCCTGTCTGTGGGATGGAGACTCTTCAAACATCACATAGGCCCAGAAGATCAACCAGGTCATTCAGGGCACGTTGTGCAGGGAGAGGCCATTTTTGCACCTATTGGATTGATCTATGGGGAAGTTCCAGTCTCCACCTATCAGTATAGGTAAATCCAGGAAGGGGGATAAGATGTTTAATAGTTGCATGAAGAAAGGGAGGGAATCGACATTAGGGCCATAAACACAGCCCAAAAGAATATCCGTTCTGTGTAGAAGACCTTTGGTAAAGATGTATCTACCCAAAGGGTCGCTGATGGTTTGGGTACCTAGAAAGGGAACTGATCTTGCTATCAGAATCATCACTCCCCGGATCTGAGCACTATCCCCTGCTGAGAAAACCTTATTTATATATTGTCTCCTTAGTTTACTCACTTAAGCTTCAAGCAGATGGGACTCTTGGAGGAAAGCAATATCACTCTTTAGGAGCTGTAAATGTTTAAGAATTTTATATTGTTTGGTCTTGTGAGTAACCCCTCTTAACATTCCACACAGTGAAAGTAAGGGCTCTAGCCATCACCTAAATGTCAATGCATAATGATATCTATATAGAATGGGGTGGGCGCTATCCCTTCTGTATGACCTATTTGTATGGACGCCATGCCCACCTCTCCCTCCCCCAACCCCCTACAAACCATCCCCTTGCCCCCTACTGAATAGAGATGTCCTAACCATACAAACTTACTAAAACCCCAACTCCTCTCCCAACCCAGTACAGAACACTCAACAAAGTGAAAAATTGCATATTTGACAAGAAAGAACACCCCCAACCCCCAACACAACAAGTTCTTGGTCCATGATAAACAGTTCACTTTTTCCCATCCCCCACCCCAGCCACTCTACAACCCTGTAACTACAGTAGAATATACCAGTTAACCAATAATCAAATATAAACTAACATTCTTCAAACAATTACAGTATGAAAGTGTATTAAACCCATGCACAATAACTCTAATTCTATAAACATTAGGAATGAAACAGTCCCGTGAAAAATGTTCAGGGAGTAAACCTTCCCACTGTATATAGGGCATTCTCCTAAATCACTCCCATTTAGGTAAAAACCCTGTCCATTGAACATGGTGTCCAAGTCTAGTAAGTTATTGGGAACGTCGCACTAAATGCTACACTTCCCCAAATTAAGCTCATTCCTGAAGTTAGATACTAAAGCTCTCTCCTGGCAAAAAGGAGGAGGTATTGGTCCTCTGAGATTCATTCTTCATCAATGGAAATCATGATCTGATGTTCAGAGGTGGGTTGCATGGTGAAATCGCCAGGGAATTAACTTGCGAAGGCCAATGGGATTGCCTGTTAAGCAGGGTGTATCAAGTGTTGGTTCCTAGTTTGCAGTAATGCAGAGGGAAAGTAAAGTATTACAAACTAAAATAGTTCAGTACAGAATCAGGCAGGCAAGTGCTAACTTCAATGATGTGCTAAGGGAAGAGAGCATTTGAAACAACAGTCACGGAGCTCCATCTAGAGGTGCAGCAGTGTCTGCGCATTACCTCAAGGAGACAGTGTTAGCTGCGCGAATGTGCAAGTCCATACAGGAGCAATTTACTCACACATTTACAGGCCTGGGTTCCATTACAATTAGAGAATCTTTGTTACCCGGGGAAAACTGATCTTATGAACCGAGGAGTCTGATGCCTACTGGTTAATGTCCAGGGAAGAGTTAATAAGTCCTGACTCCAGGTAGGTAACAAGTTTGATCCACCACTTGCTGTTTACTGGCTAATCTACAGAGAAAAGTGAGAGGAGGCCTAAGCACGTAGACCAGATTACCACCTAGAAGTGGCATTTAGGTTGGCAGATTCTTAATCCCTATCAGGGCGGGAAAAGTACAAATCATGGCAGCATTGTTAATTATTTAGAGAACAATAT
This sequence comes from Neoceratodus forsteri, assembly GCA_016271365.2. Taxonomy (NCBI): domain Eukaryota; kingdom Metazoa; phylum Chordata; order Ceratodontiformes; family Ceratodontidae; genus Neoceratodus; species Neoceratodus forsteri. The sequence goes on along the minus strand of CM028130.1, from coordinate 1,151,662,400 downwards.
CAAAGTCCTGGTACCTTAGTTCAGTGATCTTTGAAGAGGTCAGGGAGGGTTGACTTAAGGCCGGTAGTTGCTGACTCCGTGTCTTCAAAGGTGGTCCAGCTGCAGGACAAGAATACCTGCAATCTCACGGGGTATCCCATATGGAAATGAATGCCTGTGGCTATGAGTTTCAAGACAAGTGGGTGGAAAGATGCTCTCCATCGTCTACCAAGGCAGGTAGGTCTTGGGCCACCCTGAGCTTGCTGCCTCCTGTTTGATCTCCTGAATTCTCTTACTTTTGTTAAAAATGTTGCTACCCAGAAAGTCGAGGAATCGAAGATGAGAGGGTGTGGAGGGCTCCCTGGTGGCATAGATCGGAGAGCACGATGGGCCTGTTCAATAGTGTATTTAGGCCCAAAGGGTGAAGGGCCTACCAGTTTTTCTATGAATTTTTGGGTGACGTCAATAGCATGTGACCCCTCTTCTTTTTCTGGGAGCCTGATTAGTACCATATTGTTCCTCTGGCTACAGCCTTCCAGGTCCTTGATCTTGGCTTCCATCCTGAAGATCCACTGGCAGGCTGTGATGAGGTCTGGATCAAGCTTACAGACCTGCTTCTCAAGTGAGCTGAGTCTGACTTTATTGTCCCCGGTCCTCCTACATAGATCCTCGATTGCCTGTGTCATAGATTTCAGGTCGGTAGTGACTGTCTGAAATTCCTCTCTGAACAGTGTGATTTCCACTAGAAATCTCTCTCTATGGTAAGAGGTTCTTGATTTGGAGGGGTGGAAGCTGATCCCTGGCTGCCTGAGGAGGAAGAGGCCGTGGATTTCTTGCTGGCTTTCTCCAGAGTCATTGGAGATGTATGTTTGGGCAAAGATTTTTTCATTTTGACCTCCATGGATGTCTGTTTTGCTGCAAAAAGACGCTCCAATACTGCTAGACATCTAGAAGAGTGCTTAGGAGGCATTTGAGAGCTGGTAATCTGTGAAATTAGCAGTTTAATCTCACAGGTGGCTGGAGTTATGGAGGTAGGCTGTTAGCTGGTGTCCTGCATCATATGACTCCCGTATGCATGTTTTTTTTTTTATTGTATGGAATTTCAGCCTCCCTTCTTGGGGGTTTGGCTGCAATTGTGTGTAATAACGTAAACTAAACAACTCACAAAAAATTCCTTTCTAAAGTGGCATCTAAATTCCATCTGAGTTAATCAATTACACTTCCAGCGGATGTGGGTGCTGGGCTTCCAGTATTCTTCACATCAAAATCCAGCTCAGGAGAACAGAAGCTCCACAATCAGGGTGTTAAGAGAGCTCTGAGCTATTACTTGAACCACACAAAGGATGTAATGTCCACTAGCACTCTATTTGTCACCTGTGGTGAGGTGGGAAGGAGACTGCATCCAAGAGAACCAAGTCTGATTAGATAGACTGTGCCTGATCTACAGCTCTTTCTCCCTCCCCTTCTTTCCACTATGATTCCCTTTTGCTTTTCCTATGCATTCTTGAACTCCGCCACTGTTTGCCCCCACCACCTCTGCTGGAAGGCTTTTCCAGGAATCCAACACTCTTTCTCTGAGAAAGTACTTTCTCACATCTCTTCTGAATCTATCCCTTCCAGCTTCATAGCACATCCCTTTGTTCTTGAGCACCTTTTCATCTGAAAAATACTTCCCTCCTGTGCCTTATTTATCCCCATGAGGTATTTAAAGGGACACTGTCAACCTTTTTGAATCATAATATTTCTAGTTAAAAACCCACGTTATGATTCCTTATCTTCTCTAAAATGTGTTGTTGTTGCTTGTTTTTTTATATGCTTTCTTTCTTGGTAGAGCTGAAATGCATGCAGATGGCGTTGTACCCAACCTTGTTTTGTTTCAGATCCTTTATCTACTCTTACTGCATGTTTTCTGAAAATTAGAAAAGTCCACAAACAGTGTAGCCACTCATAATGCATTGTATCCTCTCCTCTTACTGCATAATGAGTGGCTGGGCTCTGATGGGGGTATTCCCAGGTCCATGAAAGATGCAATGGGAGTTGATCAAGGAATGTAAAAAAAATGTTTTTGTGTGGTAACAATAGTATGGTGGGCAGTCTGTTTTTCACTTTTTAAAAGAAAATAAATTAGAATCAAAATTCCAGCTACATCAACAGTCTCTACAGAATGTGAACAACAATAACACATGTTTTTAAATTAGGGACACTTTGAGGATTAAGGGGGTTGGCAGAGTCTCTTTAAAGGTCTCTATTATATCCCGATTCTCCCTCATCTATTTCAGAGTGTACTTATTAAGTTTCTTAGTCTCTCCTCATAAGCCTGCCTCCAGGCCCACCTGCACCCTCTCCTTTGTGCTGCCGACCTCACCCACTCTACCTGCCAGACTCACTTTGCATCTCCAGCATCCACTAAATTCCTCCTGTAGCCATCCATCCCTTGGGCTGGCTTCGCTCCAGGGGCCTTCTCTGTCAGTCATGGAGAGAAAATACACCTAGAGCCTCCTGCCTTCCTCTAGTTGGCTGTCTTGTCCCAGTCAGGGCCTCCCAGCTGACTACAGGAGGGAGTGAATGAGCTAGGTGGGGATGAGGGTCGCATGGTGCTGGCACACATGTGACTGGTTTGCATGAGAGGAACTATAGAGCCATCATCCAGCATGCCTTGATGTGGAAGTTTTCCTCCTTTTTGCTCCACCCCCACCTGCAAGGATGCGCAGCTACATCTGACCTGGGGAGGGGATGCCTGGCAGCATGAGTTCACCTAAGCAATCAACACCACCATATGCTTCTACCAGGATCTGCTGCAGAGTGATGCAGTGTTCACCCTGCCCCCAGGAGGAGATTTTCTGTTGGACACTCAGGATCCTCACTGACAGCTTCTGCTGCTGATGTCCCAGGCTAAGGGTGGGAACCTGGGTTGCTAGAGTGCCAGAGCAGTCCCCATCACTTGGCGCCATGGAACTGACTCTTGTAGGGCTTTTCATGCAGACCTTGCACCATTTTAATTGCTCTCCTCTGGACTGCCTCTTCTTTGTCTATGTCCTTTGAAAGATGTGGTATCCAGAACTAGACACTGTACTCCAGGTGGGGACTTATCAGTGATCTATACAGAGGCAACACCACCTTCCTCTTCTGGCAGGTGATACCCCTCACATGTACCTCAGAATCCCACTAGCCCTCTTGATCACCTTGTTGCACTGCCTGGCCACCTTTAGGTTATCCAGTATGATTACTACCTGGTCTCTTTCCTGCTTGGTGGTCAGAAATACCACTCCACCCATTTTGTACACTGTCCCTGGGTTTCTGTGCCCTAGTGCATTATGCTGCACTTTTTTGCATTGAAAACCAACTGCCATACCTTAACTACTCCTCTAATTTTCTCAGTTCCCTGCTCATCCCTTTCACCCCACCTTGAGTGTCCATCCTACTGGAGATTTTAGTGTCATGCTCAGAGATGTTTACTTTCCCATCCTGCTCCTCTGCAAGGGCTTGATCTTTTGCTTATGTGGCCCTGAGCCTGTGGAGTTCTTTACCTCATTGGATATGAGAGTGCCTGACCACCAACAGTTTTATATCAGCATTAAAAACATACTTGCTTCAGTTAGCCTGTCCTGACCCTGGGTAAAATTGCTGGCTTGTGCAGTATTTTAAACTATTTATGCCATACTAAAATTGGATTTTATTGTATTTTAATAATTGATCTTGCATTTTAAGTATGTTATTTTTATTAGAATTGTACAAGCGCCTTGGTTTTGGAAAGGCACTTTTTATAAAGAAATCAATCAATCAATCAAATGTCTGTTATAAAGACATTAAAGTAGACCAGTCTCAGCACTGATCCATGAGGCATCCCCTGGTCACCCTTTCTTCCTGGTCAGTGAACTCTGTTTACCACTACCTCTGTCACCTATGCCCTAACCACATTCTTATCCAGTTTATCACCTTTAGACCCACGCCTAAGCTACCCATCTTGCTTACTAGTCTCTATGTGCATGACCGTGGGGGCATTCAAACAGGCCTTGAAAACCTTTGTTTGGAAAAAGGCATACGGTGATGAAGATTGTAGATTATTGATTATACAGTGTATTTTAATGGGACTATGAGATTGTTTTATCTGTTTTAACTGTACTGCACCTTGATATCTGAAAGACACATTAAAAATAAAGTATATTATTATTATATTATTATCATGTGGAATGGTGTTGACAGCCTTACCGAAACCTAGTTAGGCCTTGTCCAGTGTTCCACCTTTTTCTAAATCCTCTGTCATCCAGTCAAAGAAATCTATCAGACTCATTTGACGTGACCCCCCCCATTGAACCCATGCCTCCTCAGGTCTTGTAACCCACTGGATTCAAGATATTCCACAATCATTTTTTCATCAGGGACTCCACTAACTTTCCCACAACTGATGTTAGGCTGACTGACTTATAATTCCCAGCCTCCACCTGCTACCACTTTTGTGGAGTGGGACTACATCTGCTCTCCTTCAGTCCTCTGGAGCCACAGTTACTCACCATAGTAATGTCGTTTCTTCCAAATGGATCCCTCACTATGCTTAACAATCCCTAATCCTATCTCCTATTCCAGAACCTGGAAAACATTCACGCAAGAAACAGTTCTTTCTGTTTGCTTGAGCATTACTTGTTACAGTGCCTTACAATTGATACTCAGCAGTTTAAGCTTTTTAATTGCATTTTAAAAATTGTTCTGCAATGTTGTAAAAGTTTTAAATCCTTTTAAAACTGTTTTTGATATATTGTCAGTGGACATTTAGGCTACTTTAGTACTTACGGCATATCCTAGCTCTAGAAATAAATCTGCCATTGGAATGCAGTGTTGAGCATGACCACTAAGCAGTTTTGAATTTCATTCTAAGATTCTTTAATTAGCATAACATTCTATGCTCTGGAACAGCTCTTTCCAGATGAATGATTGCAGTTGAGCATAGTGAGGGGTCCTTTTTGAAGAAACAACATTAGTATGGCAAGAGGTTTTCCTTAGTACTGATTCAGGTGCAGTTAAATATGGATAATTCTGGAGGTGTGAATTTAATTTTTGTATACAGGAACATTATTTCTAACCCTGGAAACCTCTCACTTATAGTTTCATTCTATGCATCAATCTTTATAGACACAGATGCCCAGAGACAGACCCTATTCTAATAGCAGAACTTAGAATTTAGAATTAGTGGTAGGTAAAGTGAACAAAATTCTGTCCATTTCGTGGAGAGAAATGTGAAATTTCGCCTGGCAGAATGGCGAAACTTCACCTGGCAGAACGGCAAAATTTTGCCTTCCACAGTGAAATTTCACCTTCTGCGGTGAAATTCCATCTTCAGTGGTGAAAGTTCACCCATGGAAGGTGGAATTTTGCCCACGGAAGGTGAAATTTCACCACGGAAGCCAAAATTTCACCACAGAAGGTGAAATTTCACCTAGGTGAAATTCCGCCTTATGCAGGAAAATTTCACAAATTACTCTGCCAGGTGAATTTGGTTACTTCACTGGTACTTTGCAGGTGAAATTTAAATTTGCTGAATTCCTATTTAGAACAGGTGCTTGAAAAACTCTGCAGCCACCTTCCACTCTGGTAGTTGTCAGATTTGTTTCTCCACCTAGAAAGAAAGATCACCCTGACTCTAGCTCATTTATTTGTTTTATTAAATAGCATTTAAGTGTTACTATTTTTCCTACCTAGTCTGCTTTAGTTAGAGTGTCTATTTTAAGCAGCGGTCCTTCTGGCTCAGAGAGCACTTGTATGGATACTTTTTTTTTTTTTACTAATTAATTTCTGTCACTTACATACATTTTTTTTTTTTTGAGTAAGTGATCTTTTTTTCTTGAGCTGCACTGTTCAGAAACAGAAGCATTTTGACTTTCTGTTTCAGCCAGTGCAGCTTTCACACTAATTAATTGCTTCTTGCACAAGAAGCCACAGTTTGACCTTTGGCACCGTTTTTTTGTTAAGGTAAGATATGTTTTTACTACTGGGCTTTTAGTTTTGGGCTATTTTAGTTTTATTATTGCTTCGCTGTTTTAGCTATAGTAAAAAGACCTAGAAATTCCACAGGTTAAAGAATTTTTTTAAAACCTATTTTAACTCCTGGTAAATGCAGACTGCCATGTGTTCAGTGTAAACTGCCCTGGAATGAATCACAACTTTATTTTTTTGTGAGTCCTTCATTGTTTTTTCCCACAAACCTCAAATAAAAGGACAACTAATTTAGGAGTCCCCATGGCTTCTCATTCTGCCTGCTTGTTACCAAAAATAATTTAAAAATCTCTGAGAGATGGTGGAAAGCGCACATCAGAAAGTTCTGTCTTCTCATGTACAGCAGCAGCATCAACATTTTTAATGGTGACAAGAAAAAAGATACGGCTGGTCAGCAATCTTAAAGGCTTGGATGCATCAGATATCAGGATGTCTGAAAGGGGGGACCCTGAATCTGTTGATAACACAAATATAAATAAAAGATCCTCTAAACAGACACTGTAAATGGTGCCTGCAGAAAAGAAATCTAAAGAAAAAAATGTCACTGCCACTCCTCATTAATGGAGAAAAAAGCAGACAGCTGATAAAGAAAATAATGCCTCCATTAAAAGACATATAAAAATATGTCATTTTTCCAAGTTATTCAGGCTATGGGGAATTATAATAATATGAATGCACCCTTACCATGGTCAGCTTCTAGCCTTTCTGCCTGTGCAGGAGAAGGAAGAATAGTACTAGGTACAAGAGCAGGAAGATGACCCCATAGAATTAAAAGGTATATCTCAGGGAGATTTTGGCTGTCCTACAGGGCATAATAAGGATAATTTATTTTCCTCATTTGTCAGACATATGCTTGATACTCTAAACATCCACCCTCATGAAACTGAAGAGCATGAATAGAATGCTAAATTTATGGACATGATGGGTATGGCACGCTCAAGGACTTTGCTAGTTCCCATACGTAAGTCACTTAAGAAAACCACAGCAAAAGTAATGCCTGCACCTACTTCAGCTACAGCCATCAACAAAAAGATTAATATAAAGTACCAGGTGGACAGACAGGAGGTAGAATACATGTATGCCCACCCTGATCACCAAGGCATAGTCCAGATTGTTGCTTGTGAGAGAGCAAGTCACACTCTCTGCACAGCCTCCAGAAAAGAACTCCAGAAAATTGGATGCTATCGCCAAGAAAGTTTATACTACAACTTCCCTGATCATTAAGCAGGCATGTTATTCAGCATACAGTATATAGCACAGTACCAGTAAGAATTGTGGAACACAATCCTGGCACTTGCTGACAGAACAGCCAGTGCTCTGTTGCAGGACTTGCTTACCAGAATAAGATCAGCCTTGGTCCACACTAAATACCATTTCCACACTGCTGTGGATACTAATGGATAGAGATACAGTGAATTTAAAATCTGCCAGCAAGTGAACACGAGTTGCCACTTCTGACACTTCCGCCACATGGAGTGCCCCATAGAAAGGCTCACTTCACCTTGTTATTCTTTGTGTTGTCATTCCACCTTAAAAACAAAGTAAGGTGGAGTGACAACTATATTGGCAGCATCCCACCCACACAGTCACCAGAACAAATGTGTATCCCCAAAGTGCTACTGTCTTGTAGCCAGAAAACTCTGCAGTGCTGATGAAGTGAAATGAATGTGTAACAAGAAATGCAAAGTCTCCCAGAATTAATGGTGCACTCAGTCATGCGCACAGTGGTCAGGTCACACACAGAGTCACCAGAATTAATGTGCATCCCCAAAATGCTACTGTTTTGTGTCCAGAAAATTCTTCAGTACTGACAAAGTGAAATGAGAGCATAACAAGAAATGCAGTCTCCCAGAATTAATGGTGCCATGCAAATGCACAGACAGATTAAAATTGCGTTGCACACACAAGGGATGCATACGTAAAGGCATAACAACACCTAACCAGTGCTCACAAGTCACAAATCCAAATCTGGAAAGGAATACATTTTGAAAGTTGGGGGATTAGTGCACAGCAATAACAATCCACTACCAGTAAAAATACCACAAAGCAGTATGAAAAATTCATGCAGGTGCAGTGGATAGCAGGTCACACTGCTGTAATTACTCTGTAACACAATAAAAGGTGTCATGATTTAATGGCATGCATCACACACACACTCACACACACACTCAAGTAATGTGTAGCAAATTGAAAACCTTTAGTAATGTAACCAAATGTTTTAAACAGACAACTTGTACACTACTGCACCACAACAATCAGCAAAAAAATGTTAAGAATTACTGAAAATATTACTGTGTGTACATTAACACAGTTATACAAGAAAAATATAACCAAAACAGAAAGACTGCCTTTTTCTCCCAGTTAATCTACCTACACCACAAATATGCCCCTTCCCCAAAGCACACTTCACAGTACAGAGACTGACCATTCTAAATTAACATTCAAAATCCACACACAACAATAAACACTCAATGATATGAGCACAGAAGGGTTTCCTACAATCGATATATTAAATTTTAAGCAAAAAATATTACTCAAAAATACATTTTAAACAGCTTTTAGAGCTTTTGAATCACAGAGCTCTAACAGAAAACTGTCTCCAGGCCAGAACTGAGGCTGTGCCGAACAATCTAGAGCCCATGTTACCTGCAATCCCATGAATAACTGCAGAATTTTATTTGGAGCTCAACTACAAGGAGAAGTGAGGTGAATTACACTGATTTCAATATACTTCACCTTAAAATTGGTGGAGAAGTGGTTTGGGGAAGGCGGAATAACACAAAGTCATTGGTTTCAATGGACTTCGCAATCCTCATTATGAAGCGAAGTACTCCGATTCACATTGTGGAGTTCTCCGCAGATTCCACGTTACTCAGTGAATCACTTCATGGAGCAAATTGGGGCCACTTCACCCACCACTACTTACAGTACTGTAACTCTCATGCTGTACAGGAAGGAACGCAAATGCCCATGGCTATATTTCCCCAAGATCGGTAGTACAAACTCCCCGACTTAAAAACACTTATTAATGAGTACAATGGTGAAGTGGTAAAGTCTAGAGAGATACTACAAAACATGCTTATAATACATCCAAGTAACTAGTAAAAAATTAATGTTGTGATTCATGACGATCGTGAATCATGATTTGTGACTGCATTTGTGACCATGATTTGTGACTGCATTTGTAGACCATGATGATGAAGACGTGCTTCAGTGTCGGCAGTGTGAGATAACCAATATGGAACTGTATTGGGAATGTAAATGCCTATGGCTGTACTTCCCTGATGAGCTGTAGCACAAACTCCCTGACTTAAAAATGCTCATTAATGATGACAATGGCAGGGTGCAAAGCCTGGACAGATACTACAAAACATGCTTACAATACATCCAAGTAACTAGTCAAAAATTTAGTGTTGTGATTCATGAATCATGATTTGTGACTGCATTTGTGACCGTGATGATGAAGAATGTGATTTGTATCATGAGTGACTCATGATGATGGTCCTGACTTAAAACGCATATTAATGAGTACAATGTTCATGCAGAATTATGCACCACACCTGTCCAGTACTCTGAAGGGAAGCCAAAGAAACAACTGTGACTTAAATTACAGATGGAGATTGGGCCCTAAAGAGATGTAAATGCACAGACAGATTAAGATTGCATTGTGCACTGAAGAGATGCAGATGCAAAGGCACAACACCTAACCAGTGCTCACCATCAGAAATTCAAATCTGGAAAAGAATACCTTTGCCGGTTGGGATGGGCTGTGGGGGGGCAGTGTACTACACTGCTGCAATAACAGACACTAGTACTATTAACAGTAAAGATAACACAAAGAAGTACATAAGTCACACAGCTGCAGTGGATAGCAGGTTCACATTGCTGAAATTATTATGTGGCACAATAAAAGGTGTCTGATTTGATGACACAAGCCACACACATACTACACACACACCAAGTAATGCATAGCAAATTGAAAATCTCAGTAATACAACCACATATTTTAAACTAAACTAAAATTATGCACTGCTGCACCACAACAATCAGCAAAAAATTGGCAAGAATTATTGAAAATATTACTGTGTCTACATTAACACAGTTATACAAGAAAAATATCACCAAAACAGAAAGCACTGTCTTTTTCTCCAAGTTAATCTACCTACACCACAGATATGCCCCTCCCCAAAGCACACTTCCACTGTGTCTCAGTGCACAGACCGAATGTTGTACATTAATATTCAAAATCCACACACAAACAATAAACGCTCAATGATATGAGCACAAAAGGGTTTCCTATAATTGATGAACTAAAGTTTCAGCAAAAAAAATGACTCAAAAGGCCTTTTTCAACAGCTTTTAGAAGGTTTGAATCACAGAAAGCTATCAGAGCAGATTGTCTCCTACAGCTTCCTACACACACTACCCCAAACTGAGGCTGTGCAGAACAATCTAGAGCCCATGTGACCTGAAATCCCATGAAGCACTGCAAAATTTGCCTTTGGAGCTTAAAACCAAGGTGAAGTGAGGCCAAGTACATTGTTTTCAATGTACTTCGCCTTAAGAATTGGTGAAGTAGTGGTTTGAGAAGGCAGAGTAACACGAAGTCATTGTTCTCAATGGACTTTGCATTACCCAGTATAACGCGAAGTACTCCGCTTCGCGTTGTGGAGCATTCTGTGAATTCACCTTCACTCCGTGAATCACTTCGCAGAGCGAATTGGGACCACTTCGACCATCTCTACTGATGGATACTAATGGCACTGCAACTAGAGTTCTATTCATGCAGAGTCCTTAAGAATACTCTTCTGGTTAAGGAATACCATCCATTCCAAGGATACACAAACCAAAGTCATGAATTTCTCCTTTAAAGGAAATTCACTTTTTGGTTACAAAACAGAGGCATACATGACAACAGCGAATGAATAAAGGACCACTTCCAAGAGTAACAATGAAAAGAAAAGCCGTCTCTGTCCCATATGCCCTATGGAAGGGGAGGCAGAAGCACAGGTTACTTTCCTGGAGTTTATCAATATATATCTCCATTAGTGTCAGACACAGAGGGAATACTACATATGCAGGGCAGAAGGGGCACAAACTGTACCACTGCTGTAGCACCAGCACCCAAACCCCAGCCAAAGCAAATCCTCCAACAGTTATGTGTGGGAAAGACTGATTCACTACCTTCAGGAATGGATAACTATTGCCACAGGCAAGAGGGTTCTGGAGGTGTGGGCCAGAATAGTCCCTGCAGTTAAAAATTCCCAAAACTACAGAAACACAACATTTTTCCAGCATAGTCTCCCACAGAATGAAATGTGCTACAACTGGAAGAGTTTAAAGAAGTAGAAATTCAAGATGGTCACACTGAGAACATACATACATACATACTATCTCTGCAGTCAGGATACTGGCTGGGATCACTGGATCTGAAAGATGCCAGTTTTCACATGGCAGTCAGGCCATCACAAAGAAAATAACTCTGGTTCAAGTTAGGGAACTGCCAATGCCAGTTCACAACTCTCCCCTTTGGCCTCAGTTCAGCACCAAGGGTATTCACAAAGTGGCTGGTGGCAATGGCATTCACCTGAGAAGGCAAGGTGTGATAATTTCCCCCTACCTGGATGACTGGCAAGTCTCAGAGAAAACAGAACAGGAGACAAGGTGCTCTCTATAGACTATAAAATTACCTTGGAGTCTCTCAGATTCCTAATAGACATGCAGAAGTCCCAGTTAGAACCTTTTCAATTACTTGACTTCTTAGGAGCAGAGCTACATGCCTTACAGGGAAAGCCTTCCTCCCTTAGGCCAGAGTTACAGCTCTGAAAACAGCAGCAGTGTCCTCTCAAAATGGGTCAGTCAAGACTGCAAGGGACTTCGTGAAGTTACTAGAACACATAGCCACATCCACTGCTGGGTTTCATTGGCCTGTTCCAAATGAGAGCTATCCCATACCACTTAAAAACAACTTGTCTCAAAGTTGGGACCCACTGTCAAAGCTAGTGGTGGTGCCAAATGCACTGGTAACATCACTAGAGTGGTAGAAGGAGGAAAGCAACCTCAGAGAGGGCATTTGTTCCTTCAGCAGTCACCAGCAAATATCCCTAACACCAATGCCTCACTCTTGGGGTATGGTGCCCACCTACAGGACCTCACAGTGAGTATCACATGGAGCCCACAGGATCACTGCAACACATCAGCCTCCTAGAGCTCAGTGCAGTGCTGCTAGCAATGCAGTTTTCTCCTCCCTGTTACAGGGTCAGTCTGTCCAAACCAGAACAAACACCACCACAACAATATATTTCACAAGCAAGTGGGAAAGATAAGATCCTCCAAAGTGTGTACAGAGCTATGAGGATCTTGCATCTAGCATACATCTTAGAGACAAACATTCACACAGTGCATTAGCTGGGCAGATTTCCTAAGCAGAATCAGTTAGAGCACAAATGGGCCCAGAATTGGCAAGTTCTGGTCACAGAGTTTAAAGGGTGGGACACTCCTAAAACAGACCTGTTCTCTTCTTGGGAAAACGATCATCTTCCGCACTTTTGTTGAAAACCACTAACTAGAAGAACAGTCTCAGAGAGCACACTGGACTTGGACTGGGCAGAAAGGTTTCTGAAGGCCTTCCCACCATTTTCAAACATTCAAAAAGTTCTACTGAATCTCAGGAGGGAATCTGCAACAATGATTTTAATAACTCCAGACAGGGTCAGACAGACCTGGTATTCAGTTCTGCTGACCATGTCCAGTGCCATTTAGTAGCCTATCACTGAGCTACAATCTGCTGACCCTATTTGAAAGTAGGATAGCATTTCCAAACCTCTGAACACTACACCTGAGAGCATGGTTTTGAGGAGCTAGAATACTCTGGATTAAATCTTTCAGAGGAAGTCCTGAGGGTGCTGTGAATTTCAAGGAAATCGGCAATAAGGAAAACATATTCTTCTTAATGGAAAATATTTCCATACTGGTGTAGAAGTGATGGTGCCAAAGATTAATTCCAATAAAGGCAGAGTTGCCTACCATCTTGGAATCTTAGTCCACCTGCAGTCCTTAGGCCTATGGCCAACAACACTGAAGGTGCACTTGGCAGCAGTGTCAGCCTACATATCAGCAGGCAAGGGAAAGTTACTGGCTTCTCAACCCATTTTCAAAGGATTTTTAAAGGCCTCAGTCACTTGTATCCACTGGTGTAGGGACAGTGACCCACAATGTGATCTTAACGTCTGCATTGTCCAGCTTACGGAGGCTCCAGTTGAGCACATGGACACTGCTACCCTGAAGTGAAGTATAGTATGTCACATGGTAAACCATTCCTGATAGTTATGGCCTCTGCTGGGGGGGGTGAGTAAAATGCAAGTCCTCTGAACAAAGTCAAATTACATAATCTTCCACAGGGATAATTTAATCATAAGAACTAGTAGGAAATTCCTACCTAAGGTGCTGTCTGAATTTCATCTGAACAAGTCAGTAACACTTCTTGTGCTTTATCCAGAACACTCCAGTCCAGGTGAGCAACAATTGCACAGCTTTGACCTGAAACAAGTTCTGGGCATCTATATGGACCAGTCAAAAGAGGTCAAGTCCAAAAACACTTAGCTTTTTGTTAGCTATTGTGAGGCTGGTAAAAGTAAATTAGCATCCAAGAGGTCTATCTCTTACTGGATAATCTCTTGCATTCAGTTCTGCCATGAAAAAGAAGAGAAATGCTACCCAGAGGCATAAGTGTGCATTCCACAAGGGGCACCTCTGCCTCTGTGGCATCCCTTTATTAGACATCTGCAAAGCAGCTACCTGGAAAACAGTACATATCTTCATGAAGATCTAGTGTCTGGACATATAGTCTAGAAGGGGTGCCCCCTTTGGAACTGCTATCCTGCAGAAACTTTTCCCCAAGTAGGTTCTGAACTGAGACTCAAAAGGTACTGCTCTATAGTTTGCATAGAGTGAAACCATAAGTGAAGAATTCCTGGGATTAGAATACAAAAATTCTAACTATAGTAATGTTGTTTCTTCTAAGGGATCCCTCACTATGGTTTCACAGTCCTACACTGCCTCCCCTTCCAGAATCTCAAAATAAGTTCTAACAATAAGGTCTTTTACTTAGGTTGCCTGAGTATTACTATTGCAGTTTCTTTACAATAGTAGGTTGCGTAATTTTTTATTTCATATTTACGTCTGCTTTAATTTAGTTTGTGTTTTTTTTTTCCAAAATATGAAATTGGCATTACATTTTTAGCAGCCTTTTAGCTAGATTCATTAGCTGCTATTCTACTCTGGCCATAAAACAAAACTGAAAAATGCTATGGTGGAATGTGGCTGCAGAGCTTTTCAAACACCTATTCTAAATTCTAGGTTCTGGTATTAGACTAGGGTCTATCTCTGGGGCATCTGTCACCATGGAGATTGATTAATAGTGTGACACTACAGTGAGGGATCCATGAGAGGAAACAACATTACTACGGTGAGTAATTTTTTTTAAACTACTGCCAATTAGCATTCATTTCCTGTCCCCTTTAAAGATAACATCAGACCCAAATGCCAAAAAATGTTAGCCATTTAGCTAAACCACTTTTTAAGCCTCCTCTTTTGTTTTACTCATGTGGCTCTTTTAGCCATTTTATTTTAAATGGACACCTGCTAATGTAACTTGGACTGTAGGGTTGTGCACCTGTTCTTAGTTAAGATTCATATCTGAATGCCCTTCCACACAGCCATGCGCCTGGGACTGGGTCTCATGCACACTGTCCCTCTCCACCAGTTATTACTAAAGACAAGGAAAGCTATTTGTTTCTACACAGCTTTGCTTACAAACTGTATACCAAAGCACTGTGCAATCTGAGAGAGGGAGAGCAGACAATGCTGCAAGGAGACTGAGAAGGGATGAGAGAGAGAGTAAAAGGATCAGTCTATGTTAAATTGTCACCATTTTTTTTTCAAAAATGTGTTTCTTTCATCCTTACATTTATACACAGAGTATTTTTTGATTTTTATATATTTTTAAAACAGCTTTTACACCTAATTTTGTGTGTAATGACCACATCATTAAGGATGGTTGCCACTCATTTTTTTTTTAATCTCTTGTACTTAGGTTACCTGTTAAATGTACATGAAAGATTTATATGGTGACTGAATTAGGATAGTGGTACTACATGTTTTGATGTCAGATAGCAAAGCACCACATTAAGATATTTATTAATTTATTAATTCATTTGTGAACCGGGTTGGTGCACTGATCTAGAAGACCTTTTTCAGGCCGTCCCAGTACAGGTACTGGCAAATACAAAGGTAGAGAACAATTTCTGTACAATACTCAGTACAAACATCGAAACTCAAAACAGGGATTGTAACAGGCATAACTACAAGTAGCTGATCATCCGGGTGGGGGAATACAAAAATCTATACAGGGATCAGAACAGGCATAACAACAAGAAGGCTGCTCATAATAATGGTGTGGAAGATACAATGGACAGAGCCAGATGCATCTAATCCAGTAAACATTGGAATGTAACTTAACATACACAGTGCAGGCCAAATGAAGCAACACAGGCATCATAAAAGTGACTGATGGCAAACCTCCAGTGTACAAATATACAGTAGTCCATGAGGGAATTAGGTATAGGTAGGTAGATATTTTAATGTTTTCACAATGGGCATGTCACATGAGCAGGGATTTAAAAAACCTTCTAAATTCTATATATTTGTCCAACAATTAAAAAAGCAGACAGAAAAATTGATGTATTGATGTTTTGCCAGAAAAATCATCATATCTGAAAAAGTTTCCTGGTGACTAATAATATTTCTACTTTGTGGAGAGGTAGGCAATGTGACTTACTGATGGTCAAACAGTAGCAAAGTGGCATCTGTGGACTAAAGTCTGGATTTAGAGTACTCTGACCTGTAGAGGCAAAAGTGCTAGGCATAATTTAGTGACTATGCTATAAGGGAACATTGAGCATTGACACTATAACCATTTTAGGTTCCTGAGGAGTAGAGTTTTGCAAACATAGAGGTTGTCAGCAGATAAGGACAGCAAGGCCCATTCAGTCTGTCCATTTCTTTTTCTACCTTATAAATGTGCCATCGGCCTCTGCTCTGTCAGTGGCCTACCTATTCATACTCATCTGTATTGCTCCCATATGCCTATCTCATGCGTGTTTGAAGCCCTGCACTGTATTCATAGCCACCACTTCCTGAGGTAGGCCGTTCCATGCATCCACCACTCTTTCTGTGAAAAATAATTTCCTCACATTCCCCCTTAATCAGCCTCCCTCTAATCTCATGCTGTGTCCTCTTGTCCTGCTATTTTTCTTAAACATGTCAGACTCTTTCACCTTGTTAATGCCCTTAAGGTGTTTGAATGTTTCGATCATATCACCTCTCTCTCTCTCCTTTGCTCAAGGGTATACATATTAGCGCCTTAATCTGTCCTCATATGTCTTCTGATCCAGTCCCTGCACCATTTTGCTGCCTCTTCTCTGGATTGCCTCAATTTGGTTAATGTCCTTGTGAAGGTGTGGCCTCCAGTACTGCGCAGTACTCCAGATGGGGCCTAACCAGTGTCTTGTAAAGAGGGATTATTACCTCCCTCTTACGACTTGTGATACCCCTACTAATACACCCTAACATCCTCCTAGCCTTATCTACTGCTTTAGAGGTCTGCTTGGATGATTTCAGGTCATCGGTGATGATGATGCCCAAGTCTCTTTCTTCCTTTGTGACTGCCAGCAACTTCCCTCCCAGCCTATAGGTGGCTTCAGGGTTTCTCTTCCCTATGTGCATGATCTTGCACTTCTTTGCATTAAATCCCAGATGCCACTCTTCTGACTATTTTGCTAGTTTTCCAGATCTCTTCTGATTCTGCGCACCTCATCTGGATCATCTACTCTGTTGCAGATCTTGGTGTCATCTGCAAACAGACAAGCCTTACCCTCTAGTCCATCTGCAATGTCACTAATGAAGATATTGAAGAGGACTGGCCCCAGGACTGATCCCTGAGGTACCACACTTGTGACTTGCATCTCTTCTGACTGTATACCATTTACCACCACTCTCTGTTTTCTGCCTGTCAACCAGTTTGCCACCCAGTTGACCAACTTCTGACCCACCCCGAGCCTACCCAGCTTATTTATCAATCTTCTATGTGGAACAGTGTCGAAAGCTTTGCTGAAGTCAAGGTAGGTGACATCAACTGCTTCCCCTTGGTCCACTACTCTGGTTACCCAGTCAAAGAAATCTATGAGATTAGTTTGACAGGACCTTCCTTTTGTAAACCCATGCTGTCTTGGATCCTGTGCCCCTATGTATTCCAGGTGTTGCAGTATCCTTTCTTTAAGGAGTTCCTCCATAATCTTGCCCACTACTGAGGTAAGACTGACTGGTCTTTAGTTCCCTGCCTCCTCCCTGCTTCCACTCTTGTGAAGCGGGATCGCATGAGCCATTCTCCAGTCTTCTGGGACTTCTCCTGTGCTCAGAGACTCACTAAACAGTTCTAATGGCTCTACTAATTCCACCCTTAGCTCCTTAAGTACCCTGGAATGTATGCCATCAGGTCCCATTGCCTTGTCCACCCTGAGCTTAGCGAGCTCTTGTAGGACCCTTTCTTTTGTGAAGGGAGTAGTGCTCACCTCTCCCTTCCCGTGTCCATGGTGCTGAGCTGTGGGCCCTGCCCTACCTTCTCTTCAGTAAATACTGAGCAAAAGTATCTATTTAGGATAGATGCTTTTACAGGTCCTCCTCCTTACATGCCCCCTTTTTCCTTTGAGCTTAGCAGTTTCCCTTTGGATGTTCTCCTTTCACTAATGTATGTATAGAAAGTCTTGTCACCTTCTTTTACTGTTCATGCTAGTGTTTCCTCAGTTTGGGACTTTGCCTGCCTTACTGCTTTCCCTGCTTCCCTTAGGGCAGTTTGGTATGCCTCCCTATCTTCATCCCACTGTGTTCCCTTATATTTCCTGAAGGCCAGCCTTTTGGCTCTGACCTTTTCTGCTACTGTATTTGAGAACCAAAGTGGTTTCCTTCTTCTTTTGCACTTCCTTTTCTGTCTAACACAATGGGATGTTGCTTCAAGTATTGCATCCTTAATTCTTGCCCACTTTGCCTGTACCCCCTCACCTGTGTTTCTTTTTGCCAGGGCTAGCTTTACTCTGTTGGCCATCTTATCAAGGTCAGCTCCTCTGAAGTCCCATATTTTTGTCTTGGAATGGGATAATTTAGATGTAGTGGCCAAATTGAACCATACCATGTGATGGTCACTGGCCCCCAGGTGACCTTCTACCTGCAGATCTGTGATCCCTTCCTTGTTAGCCAGTACTAGATCTAGGATAACCCTGTCTCTTGTGGGTTGTTGTGCCAGTTGTTTGAGGCCCTCCCCCTGCAGGGAATCCACAGTGTGTCTAGTTCTGGCAGATGTTCCTGCTGGTATTGACCAATCTGTATCCAGCATGTTGAAGTCTCCCATTATCAGAACCTCCCCTTTAGCTGTCATGTTTTGTATATCTTCTAACAGTAATGTGTCTTTGTCCTCCCCCTAGTCTGGGGGCCTGTAGACAACTCCAGTTCTTATGGCTGTCCCATTTCCTGTTTCAAGGGTGACCCACAGTTCTTCTGGCACCTTCTGTGTATTCTGAATTTCTGTAGCTATGATACTTTCATTGACATACAGGGCCACTCCACCCCCCCCCTTTTGCACCTTGGTCTCTTCTGAACAGTACATAGCCAGGTATTGAAGTCTCCTAAGTGTGGTTACTGGTAAACCACGTCTCACTAATTGCTACTATGTCCAGTTTAGCCTCTGATATTATTGACTGCAGGTCTGGGATCTTATTTCCCAGGCTGTGAGCATTTATGTACATGATTTTCCATTGGCCAGATTTGCTGTGTTAGTTGTTGGGTGGTTTGGCATTTCCACTTCAAGTCAGTATGGGTAGATGGACCTTAGTGTGGTCATGTCAAACTTCAGCCTTTGAACTGCATAAAGTTCATTAACATACTCTTAAAGACAAGCTAGTTTGTGCTAGTGTGACCTTTAAAAGCATTAGGAAATCAGATAAAATAAAAATGTAATGCACTGGCAAGGCACCCAAAACAGTAGGATAATGCAGTGGGCTACATAGAGGGCTACCGTTCCAAAAATTAGCTATGGCTTAGTGTTTTACATACTGGTTTCATGGGTAACATTGGCAAAAATGTATTAATTTGGCCTGGCAAAGCCTGCCAAAATTTGAGCAAACATTAATCGAAAGGAGACCGAATGAAGATAACATATCAGCATCCCAGAGTATGTGTCTAGTCTACTGATGCCAAAAAAAAGACCCCACTTATGGACACAGAAGCCCTCTCCATTCACCTCCTCATCCTCCTCTGTTGCACCACCTGGAAGTGTAGGAGATTCATCATCCATAAACTATGGGAAATAGGGCTTTGGAAAAAAGGGGCAGCTTTGTTTTTTTTTTAAAGTGAACATCTTTACATTTTGGGTCAAAAGTCGTGTTCTCCTGTTGGTGATAATATTGACAGCAGTACTAAAATCCTCTTTGAGAACATACTTGCAGGTGGGCAGTTGATGTTCAACAGCTATCTGTGTCAAAGAGGCTTAAATGTTTGTTTTTTTGTACCAGTACAATAGATGCTCATGTCTTTCTGCTAGTGGCACATTCTCATCCAGATAATCATGCACCATTTTTTTGCTGGCATCTCAGGCATGACTTTGTCAGAAAGTGACTTGCTCTAATCCATCCTGGTGGTGCTGAGGGTTGAGGTGCTGGTGCCACACCTGTGCCACACTGGTAACCTGGGTTCAGGATTGAGCCTGGTTCATTGGGAGTCAGCAAGGTGGGAGAAGCAGGAGTTGGATTCAGCAACTGTAAGGCAGTTCTCCTCTTGGGTGGGGACCCAGTCACTCCCACTGCAGAACTGACTGGGGCAGAGGTCCGAGGAGTATAGGTGGGGAGTGGCTGGTAGAGGGGGGTGCTTAGATTGCTCTGTGCATGTGCCTCCACACGTGCCTGAGCAACCATTTGTTTTTAAATTTTAGTCTTTGATAACTGGCAGTGCAATGGGAAGGGAGAAAATGTGGAAATGGAGTTGGCTGTTTCCTGATGGCCCCATAGTTCCTGAATCAGCCCTGGAGTCTAGCTGTTGGCTTCTGAGGGAGGCAGTTGATGCCTTATCCTCAACCCTGCCATGGGGAGGGGCAACCCATGGGGTACCTACTGGAAGGGTCAAGTGCAGGAAGCTAGGGTCCAGAGAATATGCCCTCCGAAAGAGGGTCTGTAGCCACCTGGCAACCACAGAAAGGAGGTCAAAACCTTGATTAAAAAAGGAAGTGACTTGCTCTGCTTTTTCGTCATGACATAGTCAGATAGATTTCTTATAGTAGTTTGTCATCAATTGCTGTTTTTCTTGGGGGTGCAGCAGCAGCATTAGCAGCAGGTTGACTTGGAGACAAATAATAGTGGCCCCTGTGATGTTCAGTGGTAGTAGAAAGGCATTGGGATCTTCCTTCAGCCCTCTCCTAAACCTAACTTGTCAGTGTGACTGCAACAAGGGATGATGATGAGTGTTGTCCTTCTGCTCTGTTTGTGTTCCTGTTCTTGTTTTTTTGCCATATGTACAGAGACCAGATATATAAGCAAGGCTTTATAGGACTGCTGATCATTACTGCATTCTTGTGCATCAAAGAATGTCTCAAACATATCTTTGAACTGAAAGTCCAAGAGAGTGGCCAGGATGTAGTGGTCATCTGTACGCATTTGTGAAATGCATGTGTCATTCTAGAAATGTGATTGAATACTTTGTACTAGATTGAGAGCAGCTTTATCCTCCTTTTCCTAATATTGAGTTTTCATATGAAGAAGTTATAGGTTATTGAGGACAATGAGAAGGAATACCTGCCTTAGACCTGCTGATTCAGCACTAACCACTCTAGTGGCCTCCTCAAAGGGTTTCAGTACAGTGCAGAGGGTCTCCATTAAGTACCATTGATCTGGGCTGATAGCTTCATCTTTCTTGCCAATACAATACTCTGTGGCATACTACTGGATGGCCTACTGTCATTCTAGCAGCCGTTCCATCATGTAATAGGTGGAATTGCATCTTGTTGCTGCATCCTGTTTCTGGTGATGGAGGGGGAGGTGATTCCATTGCTGAATGTTTCATAATAGCATCTGTGACTTTATGGAATGGCTAAAATTACCACATACTTTTTTGACCAGACCTACGCTTGTCTGCATAGTGGTGTTTTCCTCATCTGGGAATCCCTGAGATACCACATTTATGCAGTGAGAAAACATGGAACATGTGTGTATCCCCCATACTTAAATGCCTTTACAATGTTCTTTCCATTATCTGAATTTATCAAACTTGATGTTAATTATCATGGTGTCAGTCACTAATCAAACTTCTGTTGAAGGAAGGTTAACAAGTTTTCTGCCTAATGGTCTTTGCCAAAACCAACAATACATAAAGCTGCCTGCTTGCAGAAGTTGGGGGCCACTGGTGACTTGTAGTTACAGCCGCTGCTGGCATTTAACAAAGAGGAGGAAGAAGAGGAGATGAATAAAGAAAGGAAACTGACCCAATGGGTAGTCACTGTCATGTAATCAGTATTCTGACCATGGATCCACTTGTCATTAATGGTTTGAATGGTAGGAACAATTGATGCTTTTAGGGCATATGACAGTCTTCTAGACACTCTGATATAAATGAAGAAGCACACAGTGGAAAAGTAAGCATGGCTGGGCACTTGATACCTTGGCACAGCAACTTTCATTAGTGATAGAAAACCAGCATTGCTCACTAAGGAGGATGACAGCAAGTTGGTGGCTAGCATTTCCAGAATTGCTCTTGTTCACTTTTTTGCCTCAGGACTGTTTGCTTTATATTTTTGTCACATTTCCAGGGAGTGAACCAGAGAGAGTTAAGTGCTTTTTTTACTTGGGCATTACAGTTGGCTACAATTTTTTGCCATCCCTGGTGGTGAACATGGTTAGGAATGTGTAACTCATCAGAGGTGTGGAAGTTAATGGGTTAAAGAACTGATGAATGGAAGATGATGAAGTTGTGCATTAGCTACGATTACAAAGACTTTCATCCTTTTCCTCTCTACCTGGTTTCTTAATGTTCTCCTCACCCCTGGTCTTCATCATTGTCATCATCATCAGCTTCACTGCCTGGTGGTGGTGCTGCTGATGCTGTGTATTGGCATGCCTTCTCGTAGTGACATCTGTGGGACTTCAGCAAATGCCATTTCATGGTAGATGTTCCTAGCCTTGTTCCCTCCATACATTGACTCAGCCTGTCTTTACATAAAAGACACACTACATGTGTCCAAGATTGTTTGTCCATTCTGAAATAATCCCTCACCACTGACATCACCAGTTTGGTCTTTCCTACTGGCACTCTTGGCTGTAGCCTGATGGCCAGGTTATCATGGGCTGCTTCCCAACCATCACCATCCACCTCTTCTTCCACCAGTTCTCTAGGGTCAGATGATGGTTCTTCTTCCTCTACCATGTGGCCTGGGCCACCAGTTTCATCTGTGTCTTCTTTATCTGCTGGCATTTCAGATTCTTGCTGTTGTGTTTCCCCCTGTTGTTTGCGGCCTTACTTTTTTGAACCACCACTTTTGGTCTTTTGTGATCTCGTATGTGTGCCTGCCCCAGATGAACCTGTCACCTCCTGCTCCTCCTCCCCAGAACTGTTGCTGATATCACTTTTATAGGTGTATAACCACAATTTGTACCTCTGTCCCATAGCTCCACAAAATCACTTTACTTCTCCTCTTCTGTCTGTATCCAGTACCTGACATTTTCTGCAATGATTTCTCATGCTATAATCCTTGCAGTGCCACTATGAGTGGTTCCTAAAATGTTAGATACTTTGGACTATTCGACCACTACTGTCATCTTCCTCTCCACTTATTCTTCCCACTGAAGCAGCAGGGCTATTACCAAGCCCACAGAGCTTTTGCTTTTCTTCGTGACTGGATGATCTCATGCAGCCATCTCCTTGGCTTCTTTGTTGTTCCACTTCTTAATGCTTGCAGTACCAGTCAGCCACTTGGGTGAAAAAAGATGAGGAGTAAGATATTATTTCATTTATTTTTTATGTTTCTTTTATTATTTTTTATTTTGGTATTTTTTACTTTTATTATTTATTTTATTATATATTTATTTTTGTTTGGTTCTATTTTATTATTTTTGTGTTTAGTTTATCAAAGGAATGCCACCAAGGATTACTTTAGGGCAGGCATCAATTCACTGCCAGCTGGCATGCACTTGCTACCCACTGCACAGATCATACTGCAACAATGCAGCTCATGGTGGCACACACAGGTTGCTTCTGGATTCAATATGAGGAGGAGGAAGAATGAACTTCATCGACTTGAGGGAATGTGGAGAATTTTTTTTTATTTTTGTTTGTTTTTTTTGTTTTTTTTACTTTTTTTATTGGGATGCCACCAGGGTGTCAATTAGCAGCTGACACACACACCTGATGCCCTGACCACTGCACAGATTACACTGCAACAGCACAGCTCAGGATGACATTCACACAGGCTGCTTCAGGACTCAGGAAGAAGGAACTGCTGCAGGTTTGGGAAACATGAAAATAAGAGCTTCAATTTGAAAACAGCGACAAAAAGAACAAGCATTTGTCAATGCCAAATGTTGATTGCGTTGGTGTGTTGAGCTCACTCAATGGACCTCTGTCACTGGCTCAGTCTGTTTGTCCCGGTGCTGCAGGCTGCTCTTTTGTACTGGGTTGCTGCCTGCTTTAAATCTGCAGCTGTCCCGACAGAGCTCCATTGAGGTGGCTCACTCCCCCTCTCTCACTCGCTCATTCTGTTTCTCCTGGTGCTGCAGGCTGCCCTTTTGTACTGGGCTCCTGCCTCTGGTTGGTGGCTTTTTCTGCCACAAAGAAATCTACAGCTGTCCTGACAGAGCTCCATTGAGGTCGCTCACTCCCCCTGTCTCACTCACTCATTCTGGTTCTCCTGGCACTGCAGGCTGCCCTTTTGTACTGGGCTCCTGCCTCTGTTGGCGCCTTTTTCTGCCCACAAAGAAATCTGCAGCAGTCCCGAAAAAGCTCCATTGTGCTCGCTCACTCCTCTTCTCTCACTCACTCATTCCGTTTCTGCCAGCGCTGCAGGCTGCCCTCTTCTACTGGGCTCCTGCCTGCGTTGCTGGCTTCTTATGCCCACAAAGAAACTTGCAGCAGTTACAAGAAAGCTCCGTTGAGCTTGCTCACTTGCTCATTCTGGTTTTCCTGCCACTGCAGCTGCCCTTTTGTACTGGGCCCCTGTGTGCATTGCTGCCTTTTTCCGTCCACAAATAAATCTGCAGCAGTCCCAACAGAGCTCCGTTGAGCTCCCCGACTCCCCCTCCCTCACTCGCTCATTCTATGTCTTCTGGTGCTACAGGCTGCCCTTTTGTACTGGGCTCCTGCCTGCATTGGTGGCTTTTTCTGGCCAGAAAGAAATCTGAAGGAGTCCTGACACAGCTCCATTGAGCTTGCTCACTCCCCCTCTGTCACTCACGCAGTCTGTTTCTGCTGGCACTGCAAGCTGGCCTTTTGTACTGGGCTCCTGCCTGTGTTGCTGCATTTTCTGCCCACAAAGAAATCTGCAACAGTCACAACAGAGCTCCATTGAGCTCGCTCACTATCGCTCTGTCACTTGTTCATTCTGTTTCTCTTGGCGCTGCAGACTGCGCTTTTGTATGGGGCTCCTGGCTGCTTTGGCACCTTTGTCTGTCCACAAAGAAATCCGCAGTTGTCCCGACAGAGCTCCATTGAAGTCGCACAGTCTCTCTCTCTCTCTCTCTCTCTCATGCATTCATTCTGTTTGTCCTGGTGCTGCAAGCTGCCCTTTTGTATGGGGCTCCTGCCTGCATTGGTGCCTTTTTCTGCTCACAAAGAAATCTGTAGCAGTCCTGATAGAGCCCCGTTGAGCTCACTAAGTCCCCTGTCTCACTCACTCATACTGTTTCTCCCACTGCTGCAGGCTGGCCTTTTGCACTGGGCCCCTGCCTGCATTGATGCCTTTTCTGCCCACAAAGAAACTGCAGCAGTCCTGACAGCTCTCGGTGGGTTCGCTCACTCCCCTCCCCCAGTCGCTCTCTTGTTCTGTTTCTCCCAATGCTGCAGGCTGCCCTTTTGTACTGGGCTCTTGTGTTAGGGCCTTTGTCTGCCCACAAACAAATCCAAGCAATCCCAACAGAGCTCAGTTGAGCTCAGTCATTCCCCTCACTCAGTCGATCTTAATCTGTCCCAAACACTGATTTCCCAGAGTGACTGTGCTATTCTCTGGCAGGAGTGCAAAAACATATTTTAGCCAGGATGTGAAAAATGACAGCTGTAGTGTTCATAAGGAGGTGTGAAAAAATGCCACTGTTGAAAATGTGGCATGACAATATTACAAATATGCGATGTTACAAGGGTGCATGGAAACAGTTCAATGCATGCTTGTAACACAGTCATGTTATGGAGTTTCATCACCAAATTTTCAACATAGGGAATTTAAGACCTCTGCTCATGAACAGTGCCAGTGTCATTTCTTAATCTGTCAGGATGTGAAAAATGACAGCTGTACTGCTTATGAGGAGGTGTGAAAAAATGCCACTGTTGAAAATCTGGTGTGACAATATTACAAATCTGAAGTTACAAGGGCGCATGGAAAGTGCACAATGCACGCTTGTAACACTGTCAATTAATGGGCTATCATCACCAAATTTTCAACATAGGCATTTTAGGACCTCTGCTCATGAACAGTATTATTTTCATTTTCTTAATCTGTCCCAGACAGTGATTTCCCACAATGACCGCTCTATTCTGCGCCGGAAGTGCAAAAACACATTTTGGCCTGGATGGAAAAAATGACAGCTGTACTGTTCATAAGTAGGTGTGGGAAAATGGCAATGTTGAAAATACTGAGTTAAAATATTATAAATTTGAAAAGTTACGAGCGTGTGTGCCAACTGCGCAATGCACGCTCGTAACACAGTCATTTTATGGAGTATCGTTACCAAATTTACAACATAGGCATTTTAGGACCTCTGCTCATGAACAGTGTTCACTGTCACTTTCTTAATCTGTCCCTGAACAGTGATTTCCCACAGCAACTGTCTATTCTCGCGGAAGTGCAAAACACATTTCAGCCAGGATGTGGACAATGACAGCTATACTGCTCACAAGGAGGTGTAACAAAATGCCAATGTTGAAAATCTGGCTTAAAAATATTGCAAATTTGCGAAGTTATGAGCGTGTGTAGTAACTGCACAATGCACACTCGTAAAACAGTCATTTTGGGATTTTTCCACCAAATTTGCAATATAGGCTTTTAGAGAGCCCACTTCATGAACACTGACACTGTCGATTGATTAATTGGCCCCGAAGGGTGATTCTGTGCAGTGACCACAAAACCACCTTTTGGGGCCGATTAACGCCATGACAGTTCAAGAATTCATGAGAGGGGTCCTAAAAACCCATGTTGAAAATTTGGTGAAAAATTCCCAAAATGCCGAGATATGCACTAAAGTTGAAAAAACCCTATTTATTACATTATACAGCTTACGGCATTTCCTCAGTTCTGATCGGCTTTGAAGAGTGCAGAGCGTGTTCCCGGTCCACGAAGGTACGTGGCGCTGGACTCTGGAGGTATTGTATGGGGTGAGGAGGGTGTGGGGAGGCAGGATGCACAGTGGGTGGGTGCGGGTTGTGGGAGGGGCAGGGAGACTATGAGGACTGTTTCTTTTTTCAGGTAAAAACAAAAAACATCGATGGAACCATTTTAACTTTACAGGGCATGTGACATGCTGGGGTGGGCTCCCAGCATGCCACTGGAGTCTTGCTTTGAGGCAGCTGTAGCTGATGGGGGATTAGGCACCTCCATCAGCAAACAACAAAGAGCCATGTGCTGCGCTGGGTGGGCTCAGCATGCCACTGGAGTCTTGCTTTTGGGGGCAGCTATAGCCAATGGGGATTGAGCACCCCATTGGCAAACAATAAAAGGGTGAGGAATTCCTGTCTGCTGACAGGGATTGGGCACCCTGTCGACAGAACAATAAAGCAGGGGGAGTTATATTATGCCGGCGGGGTGGCTCCCATGGCAAATAAACATGGTGGAGGTGAATATTGTTTGTGAATACAGCGGCAAGCCACCGCCATGTTCACAAACAATATCAGGGATCCTACATCCCGCCCTGCAATGACGGGTCACTACCTCATTGCTGCGGATGGCTGATGCTGCAGTGATGAGGTGGCCCCTGACTGCAGCGACTGATTTTTTTTTAGAAGGTTGTGGCACGCTGGCTGAACTACTGTCAGAAGCAGCATGCCACGGCATTGGAGGACTGGGACAAGCCTTTTGCAGGCTGTGGGGCATTGGGCACAACATTGCCCGCCTCCACAACCTGTCCTGTGGAGAAAGTTGTCGCAACATGTTTCTTGCGCGTGTGCACAATCAACATAAAAATGTATATTTTTTTTAAAGAGTAGTCCCACTAAAGTACCAATTACCAGTGGCCAGGTGGCGCATACTTGACTTGAGTAGAATAAAATTATTACTCACCACCCACAAAAAAGTCATATCATGCTTCTGCCAAAGGCAGTGTACTATAAAAGTTCTTTAAATTACTGTAGTGAAGCTGTGTGGAATTGAATATTCTGTGACTGATATTCATGTGGAATGCCAATTCCTCTTCCAAAAGTCTTAAATGGAATTTCTTTCTTTTTTTAATTAAATACACTTCATTGGAAAAAATACAAAACATAACAACAAACTATAAACTATAACAAATTTATAACCCAAACACACTCAAAAGTAAAAAAAGAAAAGAAAAAAAGAAAACAATATTGAATATCCCTGAAAGCCCCCCAACCTCCCTCCTCCATTCAACCAATCCAACCCCTCCCCTCCCAGGGCACATTTCAGTCCCTAAGGGAGATATCAATAAAAAACAGATAAACCATTGATAGACTTCAGAGAGTAAGGGACTTGGGAATCAGCCAGAAGGAAAATTAGTTTATTCTCTGCAGCTGTTCTGGATGGGCCAGTAAGGTCTACATTGTCTCCCGTCTATCTCAAAAATGCTCAGTTTCACGATGCATGGAGGCAATTTGCTTTTCTATCATTAAGGGCTGGAGGATCTCTTGGTGGCATTCACAGTATGAAGGTATATTGTCATCTTGCCAGTGACATGCAATTATGAATTTAGCTATTATGGAGATTATAGCCATGTGGGCTTTTCATGGCCCAAAAAGGTCAGAAGGGTAGAGGACCACTAGATAAACTTTGAGTGTAAAGTAAGTTACCAAGCCCAAGTAGGGATCTAGGACCATTCTAATAGTTTCCCAGAATGGAGAGATTTTGTCACAGTCCCAGAAAAAGTGCTTGGGATGACCATCAGCCTTCCTGCATCTAGCACATAAAATAGTGGGGAGCCTCCCCATCCAAATGGAATTTGTTTCTAAATTGTAAATGTGAGTCTTGAGAGACTGGCTAGTTGCTGTTTCACAACACCATGAAAGGAAAGTGTGTGTTTGAAGGGAAACTCAGGAAGCTTAAAGACTTGGGTCTCCTATGGCTGACATGGTTAAGAGCATGCCACAGAATGGCAAGGTCCCTGGGTTCAAATCTCAGTAGGTGTCTTACATTTCCTTTCATTTCTGCAACTGGATTTTCAAAATTGCCTTGCAGTGTCTTATTAATTGAATAGAGAGAAAGAAACAGGAAGTGGGAGGTCACTATTTTAAGTAACAAACCATGAAGAATAGTCATGGACATCACAGTGCAGTAATCGGAGTTCTTGTATAGGATTATGCATATTACGTAAATTGCAGGAAAGCAATTAAAAAAATCCACTTTCAAAATTTTAGAATTTCACCACCCATGGAATTCTGTGGAATTAAGTAAAATGTTTAGAAAACGTGCAGAATTCCTTTGTGTCAGAACTTGAACATTTCATGCAGAACTACCTCTGTAGATCTTCCATTTCATTTCTATGCTTGCAGTCTTTGCTCACCAGCTATAAGCTCTCCCATTTCCCCAAAACA
Source organism: Neoceratodus forsteri (assembly GCA_016271365.2). Taxonomy (NCBI): domain Eukaryota; kingdom Metazoa; phylum Chordata; order Ceratodontiformes; family Ceratodontidae; genus Neoceratodus; species Neoceratodus forsteri. The sequence continues at coordinate 1,151,633,378 of CM028130.1, read as the reverse complement.
GTACTAGAAAAGGCCACCATCTGCCATTTCCTTGGCTGGAAATGGCAGATAATGGGGCTGGACTGAGCAGCTGGCTGATGAAGGAGCTAAAGTGTAGTAAATAAAAAAAAGGTGCATTTCATGACCTTTTGTGAAATTGTGGAATGTTTTGCTACTTTTCTAGAAACCATATCCATACATTTTGTCCAGTCATACACTTGAGTTGCCATCATAGAGGAAGTCAAAAGCTGGGTAAAGTGGCAATAAGGTAGCATTCACAGTGGTTTCATAGTACAAGTATAGAAGTGCCAAGTGGGAGGTCACTATTTTAAGTAACAAACCATGAAAAATAGTCATGGACATCACAGTGGAGTAGTCTGAGTTCTTGCAGTATCCTGGATAACCACTAGAGCTCACTCACTTAATGACTTGTGCAAGCAAATGTATGTGCAGCATGGTTCCATGCCATAATGGCGATCGCCATTAGGGCAAGTGTATATTGCCAAAAATCAGTTTAGGTGATATAGACTCACAGTGCAAAGTAAAAGGGCACCGAAAACATACAGCTTTTAGTTTATGCAGGGAGCTGTGCCCCCTGCACCCCCTACTAAAGTATTCTCAACTCCAGGGGGGGGTGTATGTTGGGGAGGTGAAAACAATAAAAAAGAGAACTCTCGGACTGGTGTAAAAATACCAATGGGCCCAGAATTGAATGTGGCTCCCTCCCAACCATAGCCTGCCACCATCCCACCATGCCACATGGCCAGCTTGGCAGCCCACCACCTCGCTACACCTCACAAACCCTCCCTCCCCTTCCACCCATCACACAGCATGCTAGTTCCCCCCATGTGCATGTACATATAGCGACATCCTGTCGCTATATTCAGCCTCCCTGTCCAGTAGCCCTGAGAACAGGTACCGTTATTGAGTCACACTTTTTGAAAGTGCTCAATAGTGCATCATCACAGAATACCATGCAGCATTGTTTCTGTACAATGCCACCTGCTGACTCTTTAACAGCTCTGTAGATAACAATGTCTATTGTTGCTATTTGTAAACAGTGGCACCATGTGATGCCAGGCCTTACAAGTAGTTGTGACTTATGCCATTCTGATAGAATTGTCTGGATATCTTTAGTCATGATAGGTCATAACACTGAGAATCACTGTCGCAGAAGTCTTGGAGGGGTATTGTAGGTCCATGATGCTAGCACAAGTAAAGTGATTCAGTGGAGATAAGTACATTGAGAAAGTTAAATTCCCCAAGTGGAATTTCTAATGCCATTACCTATTATGGATCCATTAATTCTGGAGCAAATTTTGCTAATTAGTAAGTTCTAAAGTATCCACAGTTTTAATGTACTAAACCACAGGTATCCAGCTTAATTAGATTCCAAGACATATACTTATTTAAATGCATGCCAGATGTTGAGTGTGCTGTATACCTGCAATAGCAGTAAAGCTCCAAAATATCCAAATATTTTGAACATGTTCACACAATTTAACAAATAAATAAATTACGAAACTTTGAATCCCTGTAACTTAACAATATACACAATTGATTACCTCTCTCTATTTAGTAGTTTCTATGACTCTTCTAAGAATTTTTGCATATAATTTTAAAATGATCTGGCTCTAAAAGTGGCTAGATGTATGCATAGAAATATTTTCAGACATTTTCAAATGAAAAATAAATTGCCAGACATAAAGCCCCATAACTTCTACACCCCTCATCCACATGCCTTAAAACATGGCATCCATTTAGAGCCTTTGCCAAACAACACGTATGCCAAAATTCAGATCACTGCTGTAGAATGGTATAATTTATGACCAATTAAAGAATGTCATAGAAATGTAAAAGATTTTATAAAGTTTCATGAAATTTCACTGAAAATCCATGGAACTGTTAGAAAATTCATAGAAATAATAGAAATCTGCTGGCAGAAAAGGACCCCTCGGCCCATCTAGTCTGCCTGTAACCCCCCCAGGAAGACCCACTCCCCTTTTGCCAGCCTGCCCTCTGCCCACTAGGCCCATGTCCAAAGCTCTTTTAAAGTTGTCTACTGTACACACCCCCACAAACCATTCTGTTTAGTTTGGTTTACTTAGTTTTTGTTGACCGAGTAAGTGCACTAGACAAATTTTGCCTATTTTCAGGTATGACCTGGGAGAGGGGGATACAGATGAATGCCAACTGACCTTGAACCAGATTAAGCTGTTTGTGGCATTTTTAGTGAGTAGGGGAAACTGTGGCCAGGGCACCAGAGAAATTCCCCATCTCACCTGTAGGGGGAAACTCTGGACAGTGGGATGGCCACTTCACACTGTGCTGCAGAGGAGATGGATGTTTCTTGGGCAGGGTGGGCCTCCTTCCCTTCCCTTTCTTCACCAAGGACCCACGATGAACTTGAACTTTTAGTGGATGATGAGAAGCAGAGATCTTCCTGAAATATTTGTCTCTACCGAGGATTAAAGTCTGAATTTAGCTCCTTCTAATACCAATGTCAGAATGTCTACAAGTGCTAAAAACAAAAAACAACATTGAGGCAATTTTATTGTATGATAATGAGCGACATCTCAAGGAACAAGAACTTTTGGAATCACAACTCGCGCTGTTGTATAATGCAGCTGCTGTTGTTAGTTCCTCCGACCAACCTGTCAGTGACTACAATGACACAGTAGCATCAAAGGCCCAGGCAGGGCTGGGTGAATCACCTACAGTATTTCTTCTCCTTCTAAAACACAGTCTGATGCTAAACTCCCTCGTATGTGGCTGATAGTGAAACTGCAATGTTCAGTGGGTGCCAAGAGCCATGGAAAGAAGAGCAGGAAAAAAAAAGTAACTGAAAAAACTACCAAGGATTTAGTTATGATTATTTCTTGCCCAGATAGTGCTGAAAAACATTTGATGACTGAGGGACAGTTCAATGGTTCCTCGGGCTTCAGTGCTGCTACTTCAAATCAAAAGACACTATCCAGAGCCACTGGTTTTGTTTTCAAACCTAATCCCCTCATAGGTACGGACTTGTCAAAAAGTCCACTTAGAGAGGAGCAGGCGGTTTTCCATCATCAGAAAAATGCACAAGAAGGGGCTACTGCTTTTTCATTTTCTAGAAAAGAGTCTAGCCTGAAAATGGGGTTGAGAGAGGAAATAAAAGAAAAATGTATGGTTTGAATCTTGCAAAATGGCATTTACAGCTAAGCAATGTTCCCCCCATTCACAGCTTAGACACTCCTCTTTCCCCTGTTGCAGAACAATTTACCTCTGCAGTACTACAAAAGGCATTTTCTCTTCACACTGGGCTGGTGTCTCTCTGTGACTCATGGTCACCTCAAACAGCCTTAAGTGCAGCAGGTTGGAAACAAACTTCCAGAGGACAATGGATACCCAACTTAACTTGGGACCCGAAGTTGAATTTAATGCATTCAACTCCTGAAGGGCTCCCAGCATTACCTGTGCAGGATGTTTTTTCCCGCAACAAACTGTCCTCCCACAAGGAGACCCTCCTAAACCCAATTTTGGGGACAGTAACCAATTCCATGGACATTCCAGCACTTAACCCTTCCTTTATAGAACCTCCTTCTTCTGAGCCAGTGGAAGGGCTTTCTCTTGGATCAGAACTTTCCAAGGATCAACCCCAACCACAGAAGTCATTGTTGTCTGAACTTTTCTCTAAACTGAAAAAGGAAGCTGCTCCCAGACAGAACACAGTCCAAATTCAGTATAAAAGTGGCCTGGAAGAAAGGCCAGACATGCATTTTGTGGGAAAGTGTTTATTAATTCCTTACATTTCTTTCCTAGGGAGGTTTTTGCCTTTATCAGCATTTTGGGGGAGGACAACTATGATGTTACTTTTCGGACTGCATATGCACTAGATCTTTTTTGGAAAAGATACAGTCAGGTGGGGCTTTCTCCCACATGGACCCCTTTTTTGGTTATCCCACTAATTTAACTTTTGATTAGATATGTTACTGTTATGTTTAGAAATGAAGGGATCCATGTGGAAGACATCACCTACTGGCTGCAACAGAAATGTGATGTTCTCAGTGAGCCAGAGGCTATTTTTGGACTCATGAATGTTTTGGACGGGGTGGATAAAATACAAAATTAAACTGTGGCAGAAATGATACTGGCATCAATCATGTTCCCAACTCATTCATGTTGGGTAGAGATCAAAGAGTTTGCTTTCATGCCAGCCAACCTAGGGCATGTTACACCTGTGCCTCCAGGATGCACTTTTCTAGCTCCTGTGATAAACTATGGTGTGATAACTGTGGGAAAATTGGCCACATTTCCTTTCAATATGCATCTCACACAAATTGTGACCTTTGTAAGGACATAGGGCATGTGTCTGGGGAGTGCCTGTGGGCTGCCAAAACAAAGCCACGTGATAAGCTCCAAATTGTTAATTCAGCAAGCACAGGACTCAGTCTATAGGCAGAATCCAGACCCCCCCCCCACCTCCTTGTCTAGAGCCAACCCTTCTTGCCTCCTACAGACCTTATAAGCCAGGCTCCAGAGGTGGCGACACAGGCCCCCCCAAAAGGAGAAGGAGGCCAATGGCCAAGTTCCATCAGATCCTGTTTCAATTATGCCAGTGTGCTTTACAGATGACACATGCACTGGAGAGATGCCTTGTTTCCAAACTCCTGTACCTAGAAGGAGGTCTTCTAGGAATGAGAAACCCAATGATGATCCCCTCCCTAAAGAAATAGGATCTAAGAACTCATTTGAGACCATAACTACAGAAGGGAGGGACTCTGAAATAGAATTTGAGGAGGCTGATTCGCAGACCTCTGCCTCTGTTCAGTCTTCACAGAATCAAGAACTGGTAGGCTATAAAGGCAAAAAAGAAAAAGAAAAGGAAAAATAGCTTAAAGCTGATGATTCCCTAAAGTTTTGTTCCATTAACATCCATAGTCTCTTGAATTCAGTTAAATGTCAGGCAGTGTTTAACTTTCTACATGAATCTAGATTCGACCTTCCTTTTATTCAAGAGACTTGGATGTTCTCTAGGGACCAGGACAGGTTATTTCAGGGAGAATGATTATGGGGTCCATCCTATTAGTCCTTTGGGATAGAGCATGCCGATGGAGTGGGCCGCTTGTTTAACTCTTTTTCTTTAACTCTGTTTAAATTGATTGACCTTTGCCTGGGGAGGATTTTGATACTAGACAGTGTTTGAAAGAAATTGGATTATCTGCTTATTAAAATTTATGGCTCTCAATCTAAATCCAGAAGGGTGGCCTTGTTTCAATCCATTCAACGTATCTTGTCAGCTCTTATAAAATCTTTTGGGGTGGGACTTCAATTGTGAGTTTAAAAAACAAAGAGGGTCCTCTGGTATTAGTAAAAAGGTGTATTGTGATTCTAATACCCTACATCAGGTATTGATTAGCTGCTGGGAATTTCTTGTAGATAGTCCAGATTTTACCTACAAGAGAGGCAAATATACCACAACCATAGATCATATGTTTATTTCAAAATAATCTTCCTCGGGTATCCCTTCAAACGATTCCCCTGGATTTCTCTGATTATGTTTTGTTAGTAATTTCTGTTGGGGCTCTTCCAAACCAGTCAATTGTTAAACCCAATAGATGGAAATTTAAGACATTCATTTTAACAGACCCCCGGGTTAGGGCAGGGATTTTACGATTATTGTGTGCTAGGTGCTTTGTTAGCTTCCTTTATTCTAATTTAAGGGAGTGTGGCTAGACACTAAGGCTGACCTCAAGGTATGGTTTCAATGGTTTGGGAAAAAAACTGAAAATGATAACTTTCAGAGATATCTGACACTACAACAACAGTTACAATATTGATTTACCTTCTCAAATAGCTCTAAATATGATTACACTATGTAAATCTCTAATATAAACAAGCATTTGTCAATGCGGAATGTTGTCTTGCTGCCATTGGCAGTGCAGGAGTTAGAGAGATGCAGCATAGGAGTGGCAGTCAAGTATTGGACTGATGCCAACCCACCCCCACCCTACAGAGAGTGAGGGGCATTAGGGTGTCCCTGTGGGTGTTTGGTAGTGCAGTGCGGGAAAACATGCTGGGCAGGATGTGAAAAATGACAGCTGCATAGTTCATAAGGAGGTGTAATTGTATGGCAGTGCTGAAAATGTGGCATACAAATATACGAAAGTTGCGGAGTTGCAAGGGTGCATGGCAAATATGCAAGGCACGCTTGCAGCACTGGCAGTTTGTGGGCGTTCAGCACCAAATTTTCAACATAGGCATTTTAGCACCTCTGCTCATGTACAGTGTCACTGTCATTTCCTCAAAGTGTCCCAAGAAGTGATTTTGTACAGCGACCACGCTATTCTGTGCCGGAAGTGTGGAAACACATTTTGGGCAGGATATGTGAAGTGACAGCTGTACTGTTCATCAAGAGGTGTGTAAAAATGGCGATGGTGGAAATCCAGAGTGAAAATATCACAAATGCACGACTGTACGAGCATGCATGCAATCTGCCAACGTACACTCATAACACAGTCATTTTATGGAGTATCAGCTCCAAATGTTCAAAATAGGCATTCTAGGAGCTCTGCTCATGAACTGTGTCACTGCCATTTTCATAATCTGGCCTGAACACTGATTTCCCACAGTGACTGCATAATTGCCCGGAAGTGCAGAAACACATTTCGGGCAGGATGTGGGAAATGACAGCTGCAATGTTCACAGGTGCAGAAAATGCCAATGCTGAAAACACAGCATTAAAATATTGTGAATGCGTGAAGTTATGAGCCTGCGTAGCAACTGCTCAATGCACACTTGCAAAACAGGCATTTCTTGGATTTTTTCCACCAAATTTGGAACATAGGCTTTTTGAGAGGCCTCCTCATGAACACTGGCACTGTCATTTCGTTACTGGGTCCCGAAAGGTGATTTTGCTCAGTGACTGCGAAATCACCTTCATAGGCCGATTAACACCATGACAGTGACAGAATTCATGAAGGGGGCCCCAAATACTCCATGTTGAAAATTTGGTGCCAAAATTCCAAGAAATGCCTGAGATATGCAACAAAGTTGAAAAAACCCTATTCATTGAATTATACAGATTACCGGCATTTCCTCAGTTCGCGGTCAGCTTTGAAGAGTGCAGACGTGTTCCCGGTCCACTGAAGATTGTCATGCCAGAGTTCTGAGGGTAAGTATGGGGAGAGGGAGGGTGAGGGAGGCAGGGGTGCGAGGGTGGGTGTGGGTGGGGAGGGATCTAGACTGTGAGGGATGGTTTTAGTTTTCTAGGTAAAAAAAAAAAGCGTTGCAAGACAATTTTAACTGCAGGGCATTTGGCACGCATGGGGTGGGCTCCAACATGCCACCTAAGTGGAGTTTTAGGGGTCAGTAGCCGATGGGGATTGGGCACCTGTCAGCCGCACACAGCACAGTGGGGGTTAATGCCGCGGAGGATTAGGCACCCTCACCAGAAAACAAAGTCGGGAGAGATGCAGGCTGAGGGATTGGGTATCCCCTCGGCATTCCACATTTGCGGGGGGATGCCAATGGGGAGTGGGCTCCCCATCAGCACACAAACATGGGGAGGGTTGCCGACAGGGGGATTGGGCACCCCCGATGTCGACATAGGTGAGGCAGCCACCCGCTCGCCAGCCATGGCCATAATGGCGGTGAGCACGTCAAGCAAAGGACCACTGCATGATGATTGCAGTGGACCTTTGCTTTGATGTGCTCGCCCCATTATGTATGCATGGTGTGGCGGTGCCATGCAGGCTGATTGGGGAATGAGGGATGCACCTACTGATGTGTGCCCTGCATTTGCCCAACAGCAGCCGCGCCCCCAAGACTTGCACTGTGGCAAGATGTTTCTTGCGCATGCACGCAAGCCAACATAAAAAGGAAATGAAACACTATCAATATGATATGGCATACACACGTCAGGTACTGTTACAGAATGGAACAAAGAAATCCCCTATCGGGACCCATTTGAGGCCTGTAAATCTATGCTTACTCTAGTACACAATGAAGCATTTAACTGATCAGGAGGGATGGAAGTATCGACTGAAGATATTTATGCAGTTATTAACCAATTTTAGAATCCCATATCCTTGATAACCCCTTCAGATGAAGCTATAGATTCTTTTAATTCAATATGCTTTATTGTAACATCTCAATGCAACAGTGACAAGCATAGTAAAGAAAGCATCATTATTACAATATCACTTAGTTTTGAAGTTTACACATCATTGATTTTCAGCATTGCATACTTTTCTACGTATCTAAAAACACACTACCCTATAACACTTCCCACCCAAACCGAGCATTGAGATCTAAATAAAGTAAAGGTAATAACAAGTTATAAGCCCACCAAAGGCTCTACTTGTTTATTTCTTAGACACAACCCAGCATTTTTAAGGCACCCATACTGTGAGGAAGGCATCTAACACACCCCATTTATTTAGATAATTTTGTAAACTATCATTCATTTTAGCTATGTGTTTTTCTAATTGTAATGCCAAGAGAATATCTTTATGCCACTCCAAAACAGATGGGATAGAATCATCTATCCAATGTCTCATGATCATCAACTTGGCAACAGCTGATATGATAGTTATATATCTTTTCTGTTGTCTAGTCATCTGTAAAGGAAAATAATTAAGTAAACAGATTTCAGGTATGAAAAGAGAGTCTAACTCTAACTGAAGGTCAATCGATTTCTGTATATTTTTCCAGAATATCTGAATTTTTGAACATGACCATGTCATGTGAAAGATCTCCATAACCTTCCTTACACTGTTGGCATTGTGAGAAGGAACTTCCAATCTTATTTATTTAATTTTCGGGGTATAGTAAAGGTTATGCGTGATATTATATTATTGCAATCTAAGTCTATCTTGTTTTATAAATTTATATAAGTGTTAAACCAAATCCTTTGTCAATACCTCGGATCATCACTAAGAGCTAACTATTGTACCCAGTACTAACAGGTGCCTTGGGGTACCACAGGATCCAATATTTGAAGTTCTTGATAAACCATAGAGATAGAATGCAGCTGGTCTGCTGTTTTTAGAAATAAAGATAATTGCACTTTGGTAGTTACAGTATCCATTGATTTTTGTAAAAATGGTATCACCACTTGCCTGACCTGCCAATATTTAAAAGCATTCTTTTCAGCAGCGGGTATGTTCTGACAAAATTGTAAGTAAGATACAACTCTACCATGTAAAATAATATCTCCTAACCTGAACCCTACCAAAGGAGCCCAAAATGAGGATGGGATCGGAGAATTTTGAATTTGCAATTGTGAATTATATACTAAAGACTGCTCCACAGATTTGTGCCAATCTAAATTTAAAGAGGTTTGAAGCTGATGTAATGCTTTGAGGGACCAACCAATAGGGTTATTTCTCTGTTCTTTAGGGATTCTCTTTGGAGAAGAATTAACCAAAGCTGAGAGATTACAAGAATTTCGAGCCACTAGGGTTTCTTCAATTGATATCCAGAGGGGTCGATATGAATCCAATTCTATTGCGCATAAAGGGCAGACCCAGCATGCCAGCTTACTAATATGAGCTGATATGTAATATTTAAAAAAAGAAGGTAGGGAGAGGCCACCACATATTTTCAAAGTTATAAACTTAAAATAGGTTCCTCTGACTCCCTTCCCTTTCCATATAAATTAGTTTTAATAATTTTGTCGGTTGGAGAACCATGATTTAGGCAAATAGAATCCCAACATAGTCAAGGGATAAAGAGTCCGGGGCAGTATATTCATTTTAATCATATGAATTCTAGCCCAAAGGGAAAGAGGTAAAGCTCTCTATCTCTCTAGGTAATTTTTTTATTGTGGTTAATAATTAAGTGAGATTTTCTTTCAACATCTGTGGCACTTCTTTCGAGATTTTGATACCTAAGTAAGTCAGAGACCGAGATTCCCAAGTCAGGCCATATTCCAAAAATTCAGTCTGCAAGCATTTCCCGTTTAGTGGGAAAAGTTTAGTTTTAGAAAGATTGAGTTTATAATGAGACACTTTAGCGAAAAGCTCAATTTCTTTCAGTAGTATTGGAATGTTAACTGCAGGGTTCTCGACGTGAAGTAGTAAGTCATCAGCATAAGCTGAGATAAGGTGTCGGTTATTACTAATTAGAATACCCTGATTTTTCATGAAAACAGTAATTTTCAAATTAGCTGTTCCAGGTAGAGGTTAAATAAAGGGGGAGAGGTTCAGCTCTGTCTGGTACCACGATATAAAAGGAATGACTCAGACAGAACACCATTACACCAGACCCGTGCAATCGGAGCAGAATATAATAATTTAATCCACTTTATGAAACCTGGGAAAACCAAAACGTGTCAATGTAGCATTAAGAAAATTTGAGACCATATATTGATGGTCATTATTCTAGACATAGGTCAGACAGTAGGTTTCTGAGATTCCTTTTATGAAATCTAAAAGTGAACAAAGATCCTTTGCTTATATTGCTCCATTTATTTGGAATGAAATTCCTCAAGATATTAGGTGGTTGTGTTCTGTCAAAAGTTTGCCGATGCATTAAGGATGTATTTGAATCTCAATTTAATTGTAACTGTTTTTTATGATTTTTTTTTATGAATTTTATACGTAACAAAGACATTTTTGTCTGCAATTTGCTGCATTATATATGTATGTTTGATTATGTATTGTCTGTATGCAATATATGTGGGTCGCACCTCGTAAAAGGAACTTGTTTCCAGTGTGCTTACCCGTTAAGCGAATAAACAAACAAACAAACAAACAAGAAAATCCCAGGAAACTCAATCAAATGCTTTCTCTGTGTCTAATGCAAGAAGAGCTGCTGGGATACATGAATTGTTACTATGATCTATTAAATAGATTTGCCTATGCTGGTGAACACTGGATTCTCTACCAGTCATAAAGCCAACTTGTTCATCACTAATGAGTTTACCTATCAGTGGCCCTATACGAGTTGCTAAAATTTTAGTCAATATTTTAATGTCAACATTAAGTAGTGATATGGAGCGATAATTCTCTGGAAATAAGGGGTCCCTGTCTGGTTTAGGATTAAAGCAATAATTGCTTCAAGAATGTTATTTTCAGAAAAAACATACTTGTACCAGGAGTTAAATACTTTTGTTAAAAAGGGTGTAAGTTCCTTAATGAGAGCTTCTTATAAATTAGTAGAGAGGCCATCTGGTCCTGGAGATTTGTCAGGGGCAAGTTGTGTAATTGCTTGCTTGACTTCCCACTCTTGAATGGGGAGATCTAATAGACAGAAATCATTTGACAGTAATTTAGGTAAGGTAACCAGGTCCAAGAACCTCCCAATGTCCTTTGACATTATTGTTTCTGCTAGCAGAATTGTACAAAGGGTTTGAAAGAACTGCCAAAAAGCCAAGACAATTTCCCTTGGGTCATTAGTTGTAAAATTTCCTTGTTTAATTCGTAGTGCTGAGATACGTCTTCTGGATTCTATTTGCTTAAGTCTAATAGCAAGTAGCTTACCTGCCTTCTCTCCAGATTCTAAATATTTGAGTTTGGTCCTCTTCAGAGCCAGCTCTGCTTTTTGGAGCATAAGAGCAGTATATTGAACTTGCTATTTGTGTAATTGAATCCAAACCTCCTCTGTTGAATAACATCCAAAACTATTTTCTATAACCTTAATAGAATCCAGGATATCCTGAGCCTGGGCATTAAACTTTTAAGTCTAGTTGTTGCCAACCAAATATATTCACCCCTTACTGTGCATTTTCGGCAGTCCACGCTATGTCTGTTTTAGCAACTGACCCTATGTTTGTGCTTAAATAAATGGGAGATAAATTGTTTAAGGTGATCGGAGGTGTCTGGATCTTGGAGGAGTTGGTTATTAAGATGCCAGAGAAAGTCTCTCTTTGTCCCACTCCAAGCAAATAAGTGAAATAAATGGTGGAGTGATCCAATATTACACGGGTATGGATATCGGCGTCAGTAACATTTAGTAGAATATGCGAGGTAGCTAAGAAATAGTCAGTTCTTGACCAAGTTTGATGTGGGGCAGAGAAAAAAGAATATTGTTGGGAATCTGTGTTTAAAACCCTCCACACATCTATCAAGCCCACACCTTCCATAAGATCCTTGAGTGCCATTTGAACTGGTGATAGGCCAGATCTTTTGTCGTCAGACCTGTGTAGCTGTAACTGAGGCATGATGTTCCAATCCCCTTCTAATAAAATCGTTCGGGATGGATTTGTAACTACCAAAGTCAGGAGATGTGTATAAAAACAAGGTGAACTCAAATTAGGACCATAGATAGAAACCAACAATATTTGTTGGGAAGCAAGGGTCCCTCTAAGTAGTATATATTGCCCATTCGTGTCCCAAATTTCTTGATCTAGTATAAAGGGAATATGTTTTTTAATTAATATGACCACTCCTCCTTTATTAGTTGAAAGCCCGGCTCCGAATGCCTGTCCAACCCATTGTTTGCAAAGTGTGGGAATATCTTCTCTCCCAAGGTGAGTTTCTTGCAAACATGCTATGTCTGCTTTAAGTGAAAATAATTGCTTCAGAACTACCTGTCTCTTACATCGGTCCTGCACTCCTTTGGTATTTCAACTAATAATATTAAAAACAACAGTCATTAATGAGGAAGTATATTAGAAATAAATGAATCAGTAAACATAGGAAGCGCCACTCATTTCGTAGCTGTAATGCTCGATTCCCTCTAAATATAATCAACGAGAATTTAACCAAGTCCCCCATACCCCATTCTCCCTCCAAAACTGTTCAAACATAACAAAATAGTTGATTAAACCCCTATTGACAACCCCCAGTTCTATAAACTGCACTGACATATTACTTCTGTCAGATGATGTCCTTATGCAGCTCAGAGTAACCCCCAGTCAGAAAAACATTCTGTAATTGTGTCTTAACTCAGCAGTATTCAAATTGCAAAACAAAATGATTATATTAAATGCACGCTGAAAAAACATTACAGATCAGTCAGGAATGGTGACACTGCTAAACCCATTGTATCCCACTTTTCTCCAGGGACCACAGTGTCAAAGACCTCTCTGTTTGTGTCCTTCAGCAAGGCTCTCGGGATCCTGACCATTGAAAAACATGGAAGCCAAGCTGATCATCTGCCTTGGCTCCCAGCAGCCTCTGGTTTAAATGATAGACTTATTTTCCACTAACATCTTTCAGCCACCTTTTTTCCCTATAGTCTATTTGTTTTTGTACTCATTTAATTTATTTTTCATTTTCACCATAAGTCTCCATCTCTGTCTCGTTCCCCCACATTTGTCACCTTTCAGCCTTCTTACTAGGCCCTGTTAATTAGTTCCCACATGGGGACTTCTCTAGCTCTTTCACTCCTATTATGCTTTATCTTTCCCATCGTCACCTTTTTGTTTCACAGATTCTCTCTTAATCTTATCATTTATCACTTCTTCTCCCTGAGCCTCCCCTTTCTTCTTTCCCCACATATATATATCCCTCATTTTACCTCCCCTCTACACTAACTTTGTTTTTTTTTTTCTCTTTTAGATATTTCCTGAAGAAGTCCTAAGGTCGAAACATAGATTTTTAACTCTATTTTCAGCGTGCATTTAATATAACCATTTTGTTTTGCTTTTAGACCACATGCTGACACAGCACTTTGTTTTTGGTTTTTACATTTAGTATTCAAATTGTACCAACAAACAAAAAAAAATTATGATTATTGCTTCACCACTCATTTACCCATAAAGATAATCTCTGCTTAAATTACATGAATACTGATTTGCTAATTATTTAACCGTGGAAAAGAGAACAAGAGCTTGAGCACAATGAATATGACATTAAAATGCAGTTTGCCTATACAGGCTTAGTCTTAGTACAGGCATTCCATTTCTAATACAATGTTGCCATCTAGTGGTAAAATATAATACAGGTTTGAGCCCATAATACAATCAAACCCCAGAGCAAAAGATTATTCATATAATCCAGGTTTAGCTTAAAGCTAAAATAAAGAAGATATATAGTTCAAGAACACAGTGATATTTTGAAGGAAAAAACACTGTTAACCCCTGTTTTCTAGCCATTGGAGATAACCAATCCAATGGACTAAACTTCAATAGGTGAAGCAGCTGCAAACACAACAATTCTGGCATCTATATGCCATTTATATATAAATGCAGTGTCTCATATTTGTTAGAAAGAAAAGTCTACCATCAGTATGCCTGTATTTTCTCTGTGTTCTTTCAAAGCAGTAAAATGAAAAAGAAAAACGATCACAACAGTACAGCAAGTGACTTCTTACAGTATTCGAGTGTCTGTGATCCCCAGTACCTCTAAACTGGGCAAGGTCTAGAAATGGCTCAAATGGCTGAGTTCCTTCTAGCATTTTACCTCTCCAGACTGATGATGCTCCAGGGATCTTGTTGAAAAGAAATGATTATCGGATCTTAGCTGACCTTACCATTAAACAGTTAGCTGTTGATGTTTTGCGATTCATCTCAGTTCCTACATCAACACAGGAGCATAAAGAAAGCCTCTACCAGCCACACATAACACTAGGGACAGATGCAATCATTTGTAGAGATCTGGCATCAGTTTCTTGAGCTCAATTCTAGCCTGCTTCACATTCTCAAATGATATCCACTTATCGCTAAGCTTAACACTCAAAAGGGCAGGATACTTTATCCTAAATTGCTTTCCCATAGCGATTCATTTAACAACCAAAAGGTGCAATTCTTGGCACTTTACCCTGAGAGAGTGAAGTAGATCTTGAATTATTCTTATTTTCCTACCTTCCCAGAGAATTTCTTGCACTGACTTTACCTTGATCAATATGTGCTGCTTGTCAAGGTAATTCAGAAGCCTGCAGATGATCGGTGTAGGTGGCGAACCAGGCGGTGGTAGGGGGCAACGCGCATGGTGAGCTCTCTCTATGATGTATGTTGTACCATTTGGAGAAGGACCAGCAACTTCTTTACAAACTTTCTGGATGAAAGATATTGGGGAGGATCCATCTTCTTGTTCCTGAATCCCCATGATGATAATATTGTTTAATCTACTCCTTCCCTGCAGGTCCTCCATTTTTTCCTCCAGCTTCTTAATATGTTTTGTGGCATTAGCCCAGTCTAATTCAATTTGGTCAATTTTCTTTTCACAGAAACAACTCTAGCCTCTCAGTCCCTGACTCTAAGATTGAGAAAGTCAATGGAGGTTTTGATGTTATGTAATTCAGTTGAGATATTGGTCACTGAACTTTGTAGAGGCATGATAATTTCCAAGAATCTTTCCTCCGTCAATGCTGTAGGTCCTGGGGTAGATTTAACGGTGTCCTGCCTAGGCTTTTTTGGGGCCTGCTCTTTCTCCAGTAACTGTGGTGGAGTATGTTTAGGTGGTGCTTTGCGCATATAGACTTCCATGTCCAAGCCTGCAGTAGGTACCTTGATATTACCAGAAGGTTTAGCTGTATGTTCCAGTATAATCAGATACAAGGTGAAGCAAAAGTAGCTGTATTTCAGACCAAGAAGGAACGGAGCAACTCAATCTTGCTGCTTTACTCTAAGCTGCCATCACATGACCCAGATTCTTTTTTAAAGACTAAACATATTCCACATTTTCCAGCTGTTGCTATGGAAATTCAGGAGCCCATAGGAATGGAAGAAATAGAATCCACTATTAGGTGCCAAATAAAACATGACCTCTCCAGGCTTTGATGGACTCCTATATGAATTTTATAAAATGTTCTGTTAAGAACGTTCCATATGTTTAGAAGTAGTGTTTAACCACTTTTTTATTTCAAATAAAATGGATTCTGCCTTTCTGGATGGCTTACTAATTTTCCTCTTTGAATCTGGAGATTAAGCACAACTCCAAAATTGGTGGCCAATAACAATTTTGCCCAAATTCTCAATAACAGGTTAAAGAAATATTCAAATCTGGTTATTTTCCCTCAACAATTGTGTGGTCTCCCCTCCAGGAAAATCCAATATGCCCTCATGATTTTGAGAGATATGATTGATCACCTATCCCTGACAGGTAAATCTGGGGTGAGTGTGTCAGTGGATCAGGAGAAGGCCTTTGACAGAGTGTATCCCCCTTCTTGTTTGCCACTCATAGGATCTATGGGGTACCCCCATGGATCACATGTTGGTTAAAACTATTGTATTCATCTACTACTGTATACCCTATTATCAGATGACAAATAACTAAACGCCTTCATGTTTCCATGGGGGTGCACCAAGGGTGCCCACTGAGTCTGCTACTATATATATATATATATTCACCCTAGATTCCTTTTTTTTGGAAACTAGCTATGAGCCTAAATGTACAGGGTTTACAGGGCCAGATTTAAGAGAAATATGTCACACTCAGGCTTATGCTGATGACATTTGTCTTTTTTTGAAGATTATGGCCAAATACCCTCCTGTTTGAGAGAAATGGCAGTTTTCTCTCACCTTTCCAGTTCTAGACTAAATCCTAATAAATGCAGAGGACTTTTTGTGGGAGCTGGGTCCCTAACTTCAGTATGGGTGGGGGGTATCACAATTTCTTCAGAGCCATTAAAAATATTAGAGATCATCTTTGGACCCCAAAACTCACTACAGCTAAATTGGGAAAGCATGTTAAAGACTACTGAGTCCAAAGTTCTTTGGTGGAGACATTGGAAGTTATCTAAATTGAAAAGAATTCAAATTATAAAGAAATTCCTCATTCCCATTATTCTTTATGTGGCCATGATTTACCCTCCACCTAGACACTTAGAAGTGAGGTTAAATAGTCTCTTTTTTCAGATGCTGTGGGGAAGCCGGTTGAATCCTATAAAACGAGGTTTCTCCTGACTATCTTCAGATAAAGGGGGTCTTGGTATGATTGACCCTGTTGTATTTATTTTACACTTTGTTTATTTCACAGACTGTAAGAATTGGGTTGGGGACCCGAACCTCAACCCATAGTAGTTCAGTTAGGCTAGTGTTGGGTAGATATTTTAATGCCTGGCAAAGCCTTCTTCCTAAGGTCTCAGTATACTTGCACGTCCCAGATTATTTTAGACCAGCAACCTCTAAACTTTATGAATGGGGATAGACCAAACAGTTAATTTTACAAAATATATGACAGAAACTTTATCAATCAATTACGGCATCGGCATTCCCCATGGAACCTTGTTTTAAACACTTCCTCTACCCAGAATAATCTGTTGTTAACTCAGTTAACTAATGCTTGAATCCCTACCTTTATTTGCAAACATCTATGGCTTTCAGTCTATGGCAGAAGGAATTTAAGAGGAAATGCTAAATACAAGGCCTTGGAGGAAAGAAACGGCCCTTATATGGAGTGTATCAATCAGGGTGAAACTACTGAGCATTTCTATTTTCATTGTTCCTTTGTTACTCCTTTTTGGCAGTTCTTGGCACAGCGTTGACATATGAGATGGTTAACGACATTAACATATGAGTCATTAATACTGGGAAATTACTCCCAACTGGGTTCCCAGTACCACCATGAGACTCTGACCATTTTTTATGTTGTATTAAATTTAATTTATGGCATAGTCAGTGTCAGTGGGTGCTCTATCAGAAGAAAATGCCTTATGACACTATGCTGAAGTTAATTCACCAAGTCATGGTAAAGGTGTGTCTCAAAGACGCCAATGTTTATACCTCTCGAAAAGTGTTACTGTGGTGGAAAGGATTTAATCTGTTTATAAAGTTTAAATGACCTTTGCTTGTTTAGTGGTTTCACCATTTGACCTGCACACAGTTATACAGTTAATGATGCAAATGTTGGGTAGCAGGTAGCATGTTCCAGGGGTTAGATAAGCATGAAAGCTTTATGCACCCCACTTCCCCCCTCCCGTTTGATATATGTATTATAAGTTTGTCACCCGGTTTCTTTTGTATCTGCTATACATTGCCTTTACTTTTTGGAGTATGAATGTAATACTTACATGTTTCTTTTGTCTATTTTTTCTTTTTCTATGATTCCTGTACTTATTGAAAATTTCTGAAAGATGTTTGCAAATTTAGTTTTTAGTGGTATTGCAATAAAACGTCCCTGACTCATTGGTAGGGGGCATTGTGGCACGTGTTGCATGGCCAGTTCAGAAAGTTTGCCGACCTGCATGGATCTGGGGGGAGGCTGGGAAGCAGGTCTCCTCCTCAATCTCGACACCTTCAGAGACCCAAATGGAGTTTAGAACCAAGAAGGGTTTTGTTTTAGTCCAGAAAGAGTTTGCAGACCTGAATAGGTACTCACCGCTAGCAGTACTGATGATGACAGATGCCAGCATGGAGAACATAGGGATGGCTAGGGCCCTCACGATGCAGGAGTTACAAGATGCCACCAGGGAGAAGGAGCATTGCTTCACTTACAGGAAGACTTATTTGTAGCAGGAGCTGTTACAGAGGGGAAAGGAAAACTGCACGAACAGAGTCTGTTCTGTAGCTGAGTCCAGTGGGTTGGCTTACAATATATGGAGATCGAGGAGAATGTGAGAAAAGGTGAAGATAACTCATGTTGAAGCCCAAGGATCCAAGAACGTTATGATACAAGGTATTGATGTGTGTAAAGGCTAGCAATGTTGTTATTTCACAGAGAGGAGGAATAAAACTGGTGATCTTGAGAAGACTGTTGACACAAGAACGAGAGAGGGGGTTCTGTAAACGAGCACAGATGTCTACTGCAGTTCCAAGGCCAGTACTTTGGGGCCTACTTTGCTCTAAGATTACTTTTAGGATTGAGGTTGCCAATGGGAGTCCAGAGAAAGAAACTTCTATAATGAATACTGTGGTCAAACTTGTAAAAAGGGGAAACACATACAAAAAGAGATGTTGGGAGCAATTAAAGTTGGTACTATGGCCCCAAAGCAAGGTCTGACTGCAGGACTAATGGGGGAAATGCCTGTGTGGGTGAAAACTGCTTTAGAGAAAGCAGGATGGAAAGCAACAGTAGATGGTACCAGTTGAGATGCAAATCTCCCAGGCACCTCAAGTACGGGGGCTGGCAGACCCTTGGCTGAACTGGTGAATAATGGACAAACCTTTACTTTTGGTAAGGAATCTGTCTCTCAGAATCCTCTAGGCCAACACTCATTGCCAGAGAAATCAAGATATGCAGCAAGATCCTGCTACTGCTTCTCAAGACATGCTGACAGATATTAGATGATTAGAGGGGGAAGGGGGTACTGACCAAATCATTGCCCACCCTTGTGTAGCCATGACAACCAGACAACTGTAGAGGATGATGTGGTAGCTGCACCTGTTGTAGATTCTTCAAACAGAAGCCAACATGAACAGACTGATGCTTTTGTTGTGCCACCAGCAAATAATGTCTGGAATACCAATGTAAGAGACCGGCTGTTCCCTGAAACAGTCGGATTGCATCTGAGCTAGCTACACGGCAGAACGCTGTTCACCTTAAATATAGAGAGGATCATCTGACAACCCTGATGGGTTGTTTGTAGGCATAACTCTGCTGAAAGACTCATAAAGTATTATGCCTAAGAGATCTATACATTGATACAAATGCCTGGTAATACTCTGTATGATATAAGCTTCAAACACCAGCAGGGCTGGATTGATTCTGGAAGCAATATCAGCTTTTAAAAATGCTTCTTTGTGGTGGCCTTTTGTGCTATACCCCTGACTAGGCCTTCCTTTAAGCGCATAACTGTTCTTTTGCAGAATGAGGAGGTGAATGTGATGGATATCACCCATTGACTCAAACAATGATGTAATGTTAATGGTTTCCTGGAGCCCATCCTTGATGACGAACACCTATGGATGGAGGGGGGGACACTCTAAAGTAACTCTTAAACAAGACAATGGGGTGGTGAAGCATCTCCAGAACTATTTTTTAGATAGTGATCGAGTAATGATTTTCTATGTTGGACAACCCCAAGCTCATTATCAGGGTGGAGGCACAGGTCACTTCATTAATGTGTATAAAAACTAAATGTGGCCTGTGTGGGATTCTGGGGCATAACAGTGCTCAATGCAAAAGCCCTATGCACTGCTATCTATGTGAAGAGCAAGGACATTTGCATTTCTAACTTGCTCATTGGCATCTCATAACAGCCTAGATCAGGTGGCAAGGCTGAACAAGATGTGTACATTGCTCTAGCCCAGAAATAACGTCTAAGACTGGAAACAGGAGTTGTGACCATGGGCCCACATGTCATGACCAGATCAGGGTTCATGAAGTACAGCCTGTGGGACCTTCTTCAGCTATAAATCTACCCTTAGTAACTTTGCCTTCCCTCCCATAGTACTACCTGTATGGCTCAGGAGACTGTAACTGAACCTATGACAAAGGTGGCTCCTGATGGTCAGGAGCCGTTGTCCAACTTAAAGTTCCAATCAGAGCTGGCAGGTCTGGCTGGGCAGAACCCCCCTGTTTCCTTGCCTGAGGTTAATATGCCTCCTCCTGGAGATTCGCTGGGGCTCCCCTTTCACAGGATAACAAGATCTAAAGCATTATTGATACCTCCCGATCCTCCTCCCATGTGTAAAAGACACAGTCTCAATACCAGTCCAAAATCAATACTCCATTCTTATGGATATGGAAGAAGTTGTATCGGAGGGGGATTTGGTTGTCTCCTCAGTTGCATCTTCACATACTGAGGTGACAAGCTATGTACAGGTACCAGGTCAGTTGAAACCAAAGAAGAGAAAGAAAAGAAAGTGAGACTTTTAATTTCACTATGTGGTTCTTCCTAGTTCTTCACTCTCTCTTTTACCACATCATGATATCTGCACTGTCTATCATTACTGTAAATGTGAATAGCATAAATCTGCAGCAAAACAATCCATAACAATTGTTAGTTTACATAAGGCCAATAGGCATGTCTTTTTATACAAGACACTCACTTGCACACTATTTCAGAGATAGCACAGGCATGGAAAGATGGATGGGGATCATCTTTGTGGTCCAGAGGAGAGGAGGCCTGCAGAGGTTTGGGGATAATGTTTCCTGAAGATGAAGTACAACTATTGAAAGTAGTGCATTTATATTTGGGAAGGGCATTAATTGTGGATGTGGTTATATGGGGAGTCACTTTTAGATTAGTCAACATTTATGCACCATAGTCCAAGGCTGACAGAACATGTTTGCTTGCCCAACAACTAACGCACTGACATCTGACCAATGGAAAATCATGTACGCAAATGCTTGCAGTCTGAGAAACAAGATCCCAGACCTGAAGGCAATAATGACAGAGGCTAAACTGGACATAGTAGCCATTAGCCAGACATGGTTTACCAATAACCGCACTTGGGAGATTTCAGTACCTGGCTATGTACTGTCAGAAGAAACCGAGGCAAAAAGGGGTGGAGGGCCCTTTATGGCAATGAAAATATCAAAGCCACAGAAATTCAGAATGCACATAGGGAGCCAGAAGAACTGTGGGTCATCCTGGAAACAGGAAATGGACAGCCATATGAACTGGGGTTGATACAGGCCCCCAGACTAGGGGAGGACATAGACACATTACTGTTAGAAGAATACAAAACATGACAGCTAAAGGTGAGGTTCTGATAATGGGAGACTTCAATATGCTAGATGCAGATTGGTCAACACCAGCAGGGACATCTGCCAGAACTAGATACATGGTGGATTCCCTGCATGGGGAGGGCCTCAAACAACTGGTACAACAACCCACAAGAGACAGGCTATCCTAGATCTAATACTAACAGGGAAAGGATCACAGATCTCCAGGTTTGAAGGTCACCTGGGGGCCAGTGACCATCACATGGTATGGTTCAGTTTGGCCACTAGAACAAAATCATCCCATTCCAAGGCAAAAATATGGGACTTCGGAGGAGCTGACTTTGATAAGATGGTCAACAGAATTAAGCTGGCCTTGACAAAAAACTACTGGTTTTATGGACCTCACCAAGGTATTCAACCTTGTTGACCATAGGAAACCATTGCTGAGTTTACGTATGGTGAATTTTTCTAATGAAGTTATATGTTGGATTGATAATTATTTATCTGGAAGGGTGCAGAAAACTTTTATTAATGGTGTAATGTCTGATGAGCGTAATTTGATGTGCGGTGTCCCAAAAGGGTCCGTTTTGGGCCCTTTGTTATTTTCTCTTTTTTTAAATTCTTTGCATAACATATGTAATCATACTGAGCTTATTTTATTTGCAGATGATGCAGTTTTATTATGTATTGGAGATTTCTGTCAATCTGTACAACAGCATTTGCAAGAGGATTTTAGCCTACTACATAACTGATTTATTGGGCATAATTTAGTGTTGAATCATGTTAAACAAAATGCATGGTTTTCCAAAATCCTAGATCTAAAGTAAATTTTGAGCTGACCTTGAATGATAATTATAATAAAATCGAAAGGTTTCTGAAATATATTACTTGGGTTTAACTATAGACTGTTACTTATCTTTTGAATTACACAAACAGAAACTAATTAGTAAGTTACATCAAAGATTAGGACTGTTGTATCAACTAAAAGATATTTAACATATGAGACTAGGTCAATATTAACACATAGTTTGTTGTTTTCAGTTACTGATTATGGGTTATTAATATTTTTTTTTTTCAGATAGGATGCTAACAAAGCTTACAACAATGTATCATAATATCATTCGATTTGTTACTGGTCAGAAAAAAGAACACATCATTGTTTTCTTTATAGTACTTTAAGGTGTCTGTCCTTTGTTGATAGATTTAGAATGCATGCTGCAGTATTTCTGCATAAAATATATACAGGATTTTTACCAGGTATTATTTGTAAGATGTTTCCAAGATTGTTTAATTCTGTTAGGACAAGGTCACAAGTTAGTTATAAATTTCAGATTCCTTTCTATAAAAGTACAATGGCTCAAAATTCACTTCAATATTATGCAGTTAAATTATACAATGATTTGCCTTGTAATATTACAAAGTCTGTAACCATCTCATTATTTAAGAGTGTTTTATCAAAATCTATGTCTAATGAAGTAAAATGCTGTTGTTTTAATTGATACATTTATTGTATGATTTTGTATGTTTTTTGTATTATATATGGTGTTATAATTATGTTGTGACTGGGCACCAGTGAAAATAGGCATTTTATGCTCACTGGTCATACAGGATAAAAATAAAAACAAACAAACAAAAAGCAATACAGGTGAGGGGGTACAGGCAAAGTGGGCAAGCATTAAGGATGCAATGCTTGAAGCAACATCCCATTGTGTTAGTGAGAAAAGGAAGTGCAAAAGAAGAAGGAACCCACTTTGGTTCTCAAACACAGTAGCAGAATAGGTCAGAGCCAGAAGGCTGGCCTTTAGGAAATATTTTTTGATTTAACAAGTTTTATTAGCTTAAGCACCAGTCAGAGTACATTAAATAGTACATAAACACAACAAAGTAATAGGCGCTAAATACATACCTCAAATTAAAACCCAACTCCCCCCGACTACACACTATTAAATACCTTCAGTATGTCTCACCTAGAATATAACTAATCGTTATTATGGTTTCCAGACTATCAGTAGGGTCTCTAGGCTGCCCAAGAGAGACAAATAAGCTTCTAATCTATTCTGCATAGATGCAATGTGTCTTTCCAATTGTAATGCCTGGCCAATTTCTTTGTACCACTCCATTACATTAGGGGACTTATCCTCTATCCAATGTCTCATAATTATCAGTTTAGCTATCACAGAGATAAGTATCATATGTGCTTTCCTAACTTTGGGGATATCACCTGGGAAATAATTTATTAAACAGACTTCAGGGGTAAATAAGGTCTTCAAGCCAAGGATAGGATCTAAAGCGTTATTAACGGATTGCCAGAAGGTCTGCACATAGGGGCACAACCATATCATATGATAAAGGGAGCCAGTGTCACCCTTGCATGGCCTTCAGGAAATATAAGGGAATGCAGCAGGGTGCTGATAGGGAAGCCATACCAAACTTCCCTAAGGGAAGCAGGGAAGATAGCAAGGCAGGCAAAGGCCCAAACTGAGGAAACACTAGCACAAACAGTAAAAGAAGGTGACAAGACTTTCTATAGATATATTAGTGAAAGGAGAAATTCCAGAGGGGGTATTGCTAAGATCAAAGTGGATAAGGGGGCGTGTGAGGAGGAGGACCATGTAAAAGCATCTAACCTAAATAGATACTTCTGCTCAGTATTGACTGAATAGCAGGTAGGGCAGGGCCCACAGCTCTGCACCATAGACACAGGGGGGAGGGAGGTGTGCACTAGTCCCTTCACAAAAGAAAGGGTCCTACAAGAGCTCGATAAGCTCAGGGTGGACAAGGCAACGGGACCTGATGGCATACATCCCAGGGTACTAAAGGAGCTAAGGGTGGAAATAGTAGAGCCATTATCAGAACTGTTTAGTGAGTCTCTGAGCACAGGAGAGGTCCCAGAAGGCTGGAGAAGGGCTCATGTGATTCCACTTCACAAGAGTGGTAGCAGGGAGGAGGCAGGGAACTACAAACCAGTCAGTCTTACCTCAGTAGTGGGTAAGATTTTGGAGGCACTCCTTAAAAAAAGGATAGTGCAACACCTGGAAACAATAGGAGCACAGGATCCAAGGCAGCATGGGTTTACAAAAGGAAGGTCCTGTCAAACTAATCTCATAGATTTCTTTGACTGGGTAACCAGAGTGGTGGACCAAGGGGGAGCAGTTGATGTTGCTTACCTTGACTTCAGCAAAGCTTTCGATACTGTTCCACATAAAGATTGGTTAAAAGCTGGGTAGGCTCGGATGGCAGACATTGGTCAACTGGGTGGCAAACTGGTTTACGGGCAGAAAACAGAGAGTGGTGGTAAACAGTATACAGTCAGAAGAGATGCAAGTCACAAGTGGGTACCTCAGGGATCAGTCCTTGGGTGAGTCCTCTTCAATATCTTCATCAGTGACATTGCAGATGGATTGGAGACAAGGTTTGTCTGTTTGCAGATGACACCAAGATCTGCAACAGAGTAGATGATCCAGATGTGATGGGCAGAATGAGAAGAGATCTGGATAAACTAGCAAAATGGTCAGAAAAGATGACAACGGGGGTTTAACACAAAGAAGTGCAAGATCATGCACATAGGGAAGAAAAACCCTGAAGCCACATAGAGGCTGGGAGAGGAGTTGCTGGTAGTCACAAGGGAAGAAAGAGACTTGGGCATCATCATCACTGATGACCTGAAATCATCCCAAGCAGAGCTCTAAAGCAGTAGGTAAAACTAGAGGGATGTTGGGATGTATTAGTAGGGGTATCACAAGTTGGAAGAGGGAGGTCATAATCCCTCTTTTCAAGACACTGGTCAGGCTCCATCTGGAGTACTGCATGCAGTACTGGAGGCCACACCTTCACAAGGACATTAACCAAATTGAGGCAGTCCAGAGAAGGGCAACCAAAATGGTGTAGGGACTGCATCAGAAAACATATGAGGACAGATTAACGGAGCTCAATATGTATACCCTAGAGCAAAGGAGGGATAGAGGTGATATGATTGAAACATTCAAACACCTTAAGGGCATTAACAAGATGAAAGAGTCTAACATGTTTCAATGTAAGAAAAATAGCAGGACAAGAGGACACAGCATGAGATTAGAGGGAGGCCGATTAAGGGGTAATGTGAGGAACTTCTCTTTTACAGAAACGGTGGTGGATGAATGGAATGGCCTACCTCAGGAAGTGGTGAATATGAATACAGTGCAGGGCTTCAAACAGGCATGGGATAGGCATAAGGGAGCAATACAGATGAGTATGAATAGATAGGCCATTGACAGAGCAAAGGCCTATGACACATTCACAAGGTAGAAAAAGAAATGGGCAGACTGGGTGGGCCTTGCAGTCCTTATCTGACATCAGCTTCTACATTTCTTTGTTTCTATATGGCTAAACTAATGTTATGAGGTTGGAATTTTAATTGTGAGCTCACATTGTTAACTTCTGACTATAAAATTCTCACCAAAATAGTGACAGCGAGATTAGCGAGAGTGGCAAAAGCACTTATCCTGGAGGCACAATCCTGTGTGGTCCCAGGGAGAAATATTGCACAAAATTCAATATTTCTTAGGGAAGTAGTGGAACAGGGCTTAGAAACATCTTTGGATGGCTACATTTGTATTTATTTTCTTTTTATTATTTTTTTTTTCTTTTTTCTTTTAGTCTTTGGTAACCGGGTAAGGCCCACTAGGCACAAGTGCCTGTTTTCAGGGGTGACCTGGGAGCACTGGGTGGTTAAGTGACTTACTCAGAGTCACACAGTATGTAAGTCGAGATTGTGAGAAACAAACCAAGGTCTAGTCCGCTGGATATACCAAGCTCGTTCACAGCTCATTACTCTAACCTCTAGGCTATTACGATGGACCAAGAAACAGCCTTTGATTCAATGAAGCATGATTATGTATGGGATGTGTTAGCTATGCATTGTATTCCAGGAAAAGTCTATGACTCATACAACTGCTTTACTCGATGGCACAGTTGACACCTAATGGTAAATGGTCATCTAGGTATTCCCATGTACTTGCATAATGGGGTATGACAGGGATGCCCTTTAAGCCCACTTTTATGTCTTTAGGTTGGATCCTCTTTTACAAATGGTGCAAAATGAGAAGATGATAAGACCAGTGGAACTTCGGACAGGGAGACATTGCAGTAAAATTACCACTTATACAGATGACTGTGTTTTAGCTGTTGCTGATCTAGATTCAGGGAAAAAGGCTACAGAAGTGATTAATGGAAGCACACCTATTAGGACTAACATGGGGAAAACTGCAGTGCTGGTCTCGGGAAATGTGTCAGTTCCATCTGATTTTCTTATACCCGTGTGTAAAGACCATGTGAAAATGTTGGATATTTACTATGGGACAAAGAGGTGGCCCAGTGTAATTGGGAGCTAAAGTATGAGGAAGCACTAATGAAGGTATGTCAGTGGAGGTCCTGGAAAATGACAAGGAAAAAAAAGGTGTTTTTACTAAAAGCATGCATAGCATCACTTTTCTTTGTATATATTGCATGTTTTTCCCATACCCTTTGGATTGCATGTAAAGATTATGGGTTCTATGTCATAACTGTGACCGAAGAAAGGCGATTGCCATTAAGGCAAGTGTACATCACCGAAAATCAATTTCAATGATGTGCACCCATGGCGCACACCAAAAGGGCACCAGGGACTTAGAGATTTCAATTTTATGCAGGAGGCTGAACCCCCTGCACCTCCCCCACAGGGGACTTTGGCCCCTGCACCACCCTACTATTAGATTCTCAACTCCAGGGGGTGCACGTCGGAGGGGGCTGGAAATCCACACAAGAAAAATTGGGTCCGGGTGCAACAAAACATACCTGTGCTCAGACACAAACTCAGCACCCTTAGAACCCCAGCCTGCCACCATCCCACCATGCCACAGGGCCAGCTCGGCAGCTCACTGTGGCACCACCCTCACAAACCCTCCTGCCACTCACTCAGTGTGCTAGCCCTCCCACGTGTGTACATGTAGCGACATCCTGTCGCCATATGTGTGAACCCCCCCATCCAGTCACCCTCCCTAGTAGGTAGCCCTGTTGACATATGTCACAAATGAATCATCATTTTTGTATGCGCCCAGTCGCGGTCGCCTATGTCATGGGCTACCAAGATTATGGGACTTTTCTTTCAACTCTTTTGGGGTAGTTGGCTGAACCCAGTGAAACATAGTCACATGTATAGACCATTGAAAGAAGGGTATGCATTTGATACAGCCCCTGGTATTATTCTTTGTGAACTTTTTATTCACTAACATTAGGAATTTAATCAGAGGGTGAGAAGTGGTTGGACTACAGGTTATGCAGATTTGGAAAAAGGATTTCTTCACTGCCTGGGGAAAGGGTATTGGACAAAACTCTACCTGGATACATGCAAACTTATCCAAAATATACAGTATTTAGATGTGGAAAATTGATATGCAGAGTTTTTTAGGGGTATGAAGAAAGCAGTATCAAACAATTTGGTTAGATGTTACTTTGAAGAACCATTTTTCAGGTTGAATCTGACATTAACTGTACCTTTTTGTTAGACTGCATGTTATAACTGAGGATTTCACCAAAGATGAAGGATACAATGTAGATTTGTGAACATGGAAACTTAAATGTACAGGGCAATCATAAGCATAAAGCTCTGGGGACCGGTATTGTTTGGACAGTGGGTGTGTCGATCTATCAGAAACCATGCAACATTTATTTTTTGAATGCCGACATATATAGCCTGTGTGAGGACACATGTATGCCTTTTGGAATACCAACCGCTTCACTGATATGACATACACAATCTTGGTTTATGGCCAGCTCACAGAGTATTGGAATGAGTAGCAAAAGACAGCTGTGTATGTTATGTCTGCCTGCATAAAATGGGTTATCTGGCAAGTATGATGTCAAACGTTTTTAAAAAGGTGAAGAGGTCAAACCAAATGATTTAAAGTTCACATTACAAGTGGAATTTGATGGGGTATACCGATATGAAGACAACATTGAGGAATTATTGTGTGATAATTTATGGAGGGTATTGATTGGGTGGGGTGATGGTGATGTGGTGAGTAGTTTTGGTTTAAAATGTTATTTACAGATGTTGCACAAAGCTATAAATAGAAGTATTGTTTTCTGATTTTGAGTTTCCATTCTATTTTCTTTCCTATATTCTGATTATTTGTACTAAGTATTTACTGGAGATATGGTTTTGGTTTTTGAATCAGAAATTCCCCTGCTCTTTTCCAAAGGCAATGGGATCTTTAACATCCACCTGAACTACCACCGGAACAGACAGATGGGACCTCGGTTTAATGTCTCATCCAAAAGACGGATGAGACTTTAAACAGATTCTGGCAGCCTGTTCTATGGCAGTACCACTCTCTCAGTAAAAAAACTTCCCCTAATTTCCACCTTGAATCTGCCCCCAGTTTGTAGGTAGTGCTATGCCCCAGTGGAATTGTTCCTACTCATTTTGAAAGATGCTGTCGACCCTCACCCTGTTTATGCTCTTCAAGTACTTGCATGTCTCACCATAACCCCCTCTCCCTCCTCTCCTCCAGAGTGTACAGACATAGTTTCCCCAAGCCTCTTCTCATATGAGCTCCCGTGCAGCCCAAATACCATTTTGGTTGGACTTTTCTGGACCCTTTCCAGCCTGTCTTTGTCACCTTGTAGATATGGCCTCCAGAACTGGACCCCATATTCCATGGGAACAATTATGAAGTACCAAGGCTCACTATCCCAACACTGACCTGCCCGGGCAGTATTGCCCAAGAATTTCAGTATCTGGACAGTGAGCATCCCAGCATGATAGATCCTGAGGGACATTGACAGGGGTAAGGTAGCGATGTGATGGCTTGCTACCTACCCCTGTCCATGCTGGCATTTAAAGGAGGAAAATCAGAAGGCTGGCCAAGCTGCTCCACTGGTGTTGGGGACTACACCATGGGGGCTTGGCCAGCATGGTATGTAGGGGTGGGTTCTACTGCACTGCAGGCAGCATGTATTTTAACGGTCCTGCCCCCATCACATTTTATTTCTAACCCTGAGGTCCGCTCCCTTGGAGTTAGATATTTTAGTTACAGGAGGTGTGGGGGTTTGGGGCAAAGCCCCAGATATGTCAAATAATTTTTCAATCAGATGCCCAAAATCGTATTTTCGGGCATCTGATTGATTCGGCAGACTGGATTTCAGGCCAGTGGGGTCGGTATCCTGAGTTTAGGGATACCATAGTATATCCATTCCATGTGCGATCTGACCATGGTTTTATATGGTGACAGAATCATCTCATTCTTCCCTATGCATGCCAGCATTCTTAATGCCACTCCTGCTGCCCTGTCACATTGACTCAGAACTTTCAGATTGTCTGAAATGGTTATCCTCAGATTTCTTTCCTGTTCTATCTCTTTCAGCTCTTCCCTCCCAAGTCCATATTTACTTTCAGCTAATTACACCTTATTCATAATTCTGCATTTTTGTGTTGAACCATAGCTGCCACCTTTCTGCCCATTCCTCCAACTTGGCCTAATCCTCCCTCATATCCTCCACCACTTCTTCTGCCATATCAACCTGTTACTTCATAACTTCATGTCATCCATAAAGAGACATACCTTCCCCGTAGACCCTCTGTGATGTCCTCAGTGTATATGTTGAAATGTATGGGCCCAATACAGACCCCTGAGGAACCCCACTCATCACCTTCTCTTCTTTCGAGTGCACCCCGTTCACTGCAACCCTCTGCGTCCTCGCCTCCAACCAGTCCGCTACCCAGCTCATGAGCTTGCTTCCCACTCCCAAGCTGTCTACCTTGCCTATTAGTCTCCTGTGAGGGATGGTGTCAAATGCCTTCCTGAAGTCTAGGTAGGCCTTGTCCACCACCCCACCCTGGACCCATATCTCCATCACTCTATCAAATAATTCAATCAGGTTGTTCTGACAAGCCCTACCACCTGAAAATCCATGCTGATTGTCATTTAGGTGGCCCTCCCTTCTTGGTATTCAATCAGTTTTTCTTTAATCAATGACTCCATTAGCTTACTGACCATGGATTTAAGGCTAACAAGGCTGTAATTTCCCGACTCCTCCCTCCCTCCCCATTTATGTAGGGATACTACCTCAGCCTTTTTTCAGTCCCCAGGAATCCTTCCCTTGTGCAGTGACAGGTTAAATAGCCTCTTGAGTGGGGTTGCCAATTCCTGTTTTAATTCTTTGAATACTCTCAGGTGAATCTCGTTCAGCCCCATCGCATTATTCATCCTCAGCCTTCCTAATTTTTCCAGTACCCTAGCCTCCATAAAGGGACTTGTTTCCATCTCTCTACCCAACCTCCTATTTTCCAATTTTGACCCTTTCCCCTCCTCCATCATGAAGACTAATGTGAAGCATCTATTTAGGACATCAGTTTTCTCTATGTCCCCTCCACAGTGCACCCCCTTTCCCCTTGAACCTCATAATCTCTTGTTTCCCTTTTATTCTGTCGCTCACGTATCTGAAAAACCTCATCTCTCCTTTTCACCTCTCTTGCTATACGCTCTTCAGTTTCAGCCTTTGCTCACCTGATCATCTTTCCCACCTCCTCCAGTTTTTCCTTATATACCTCGTTGGCTGCCTCCCTCTGCGATGTGTTATATAACCCAAATGCCCTCCTCGTCTACCTAATTGCATTCCTCACTTCTGGTATGAACCAAAGTGGTTTCTTCCTCTCTTTTTCTTGCTCACCATCCAAACACATAGCTCTGTTGCACTCAATTTCCCCATTTCAATTTCCCCCCATAGTTCCTCCAGGTCCCCCCAGCTCTTCCTGAACCAATGCCTTCATCCTCCTAAAATCTGCCTGTCTCAGTCTTGCACTCTAGTGTTGGATCTGCCTTAACTTGACCCTGTCTGATTCTAAATTTTACTGTTCCATGGTCACTGTCTTACATTTTCCCCAACCCTTCCTTCTCAACACTGCATGCCCATATTCACCATAACCAGATCAGACATGGCCCTCCCACTAGTAGGTTCTATTACCAGTTGGTTGATGAATACACCCATAGGCTTCCAGTAACTCTCTACTCCTATCTGTGGCTGTTGCCAGGATGCCCCAATCTCGTCTGGCAGATTTAGAGCACCACTAATATGATTTCCACCTTGCTGGCATTTCCTGTATCTCTTTACCCATCTCTCTGTCTACCTCCTCCCTTGATTTGGTGGTCTGTGAGCCACCCACCATAACTGCCTTCCCCTGCCCTGCTTACAGTCATCCATAGGGTCTCTGCAGATCACGTCCCCCCGCACACCATCACCTAATCTCCTCTTTTACATAAGGGCTACTCCCATCCCTTTTTCCTGTCCCTCCTGTATAGAATATATCCAGGTATTTCTACCTCCCAACTGTGATTTTCAGTCCACCAGGTCTTCATAACTGCAACTAGGTCAAGGTCATCCTCTGTCACTATCACCTGCAGTTTTCTCATCTTGTTTTCTAGACTCCTGGCATTTGTTAGTAAGCCCCTCCAGCAGACCCTTCTCCACCCCACCGTCGGCTTCTCTTCCCCCCATCTGTGGGGGAGAGTGAGTTAGGCCAGTTCCTCCAACCATTTCTATTGGGCTACTGGGCTTTGCCCTTCCCTTCTCCTAGTTTAAAGCACCCCCTGGTATTTTATCTATGTATCTCTGTAGCTTCCTCCCCAGAATCCTAGCCCCCTCATCAATTATATGCAATCTATCCCTCGCTTACAGATGCTGGTCCACCCATATGTCTCCCCAATTACCTATACATTCACTAACCCTCCCTCCTGCACCACTCCTTTAGCCAGTGGTTAAAGTCTTTGATTCTCAATTGTTTTGCTATACTGGCAGGACTTCTGAAAAAGCTGTGATATCCACCATCCCCTTCCACCATTTAGCTATAGCTAGTTCCATAAATATCCTCTGCACTTCTTCCACCTTCTCTCCAGCTAGGTAATTTGTATCAATGTGTAAAATCTGGTGAGGTTTCCCACAATCCTCCCTCCTCCATGCCCCCTTTTCCGCTCTTTCCATTTGCCATCCCTCCCAATGCCACCACTGACCCACATCCTGTCGTACCCTCCATACTTTTCCATCGCATGATGCTGCCCCTGACCTTTCCCCAGGCTTGCCTACCCATACCTCTCCATCCTCAAGCCCTCCTTCTCACCTGCAAGATCATTCCACCCTCTCTCCTATTCACCTCCCTGGTGCCAAGCTCCCATTAAACAGTTTCCCCACCCTTTCCGGATCCTGCCAACCTCCAAACACAGTTGAACAATTTGGCCTTAACTCACAATCCCTTAGCATATGCCTCTCATTTAAGCCAATGACAATTTAACCCCAAACTCAAACCTGTTAGTTGAGCCTTGACCCAGCCTGCCGTCTCTACTAAAAAACTCAAAATAAACAATGACACTGTATCAATGTATCCATTAACCTGACACATACAACTTTATTGCTTTAGACCCCTGATAAGAGCATCTTGCCCCTGAGCCCCTCCTCCACTGTCCCTGTGCCCAATCAGTTAGTAACTGAAGCACTTCCCTTCAGCCTTTGAGCCCTGCCCTTGTGCCTTTAGTATTTAATCAAGGTCCAAGGAGGGGGCAGGTGGGGAGACTTTTTGAAGCAAAAACAGCTCTCTTTCCTGGGGTCTCAGTCACCAACATGTGCTGTTGTTGAGCTTCAGCCACAACAGTTTTCAGATGCCTCCTACTCTTTACTCCACCACCAATGTGGCCAATGTCCTCTTCTGTCCCTGCCACCAGTAGCTCCTCTCACTGCCACCAATATGGTAGTCCCCTGCTCTCCGTCGATGTGGATCCCTCTTCCTGCTGCCAACCCACTTCTCCTTATCCTTCTGCCAATTCAGCGATCTGCAGCCTGTTGCAGCGATTACTGAATCTGCAGTAGTGTCCAGGCTTCCAGGTTATGCAATGCCAGATCGGTCAGAAACAAGACTGCAATTATAGCAGACTTGGTTTCTATAGCTGATCTGGCTTGCATTAGAAGACCTGGATTGGTGACAATGCTGGCCCGTTTTAGAGGCTGCCTTCCTGTCCAGATATACTGTTGTGCACTGCCCCAGCAAAGGAATGCGGGGGGTAACCATTTGTTTAGATCCGAACTTGACTTCACCTACACCCAGTCAAACGCCTCAATCATTTGAATGTGTGGCCATCCATGGGTCCGGGTGCAGGTTGCCGATTCTTCTGATTTATCGCTCCTTCTGGGACAGTGAGACTTCCTCCAGGAGGTGGCCGATTTTGTGGTCAGTGAGACATTGGAGGCCCCTAGATGTTTAGTGCTGGGGGACTTCAGTGTCTGGGCTGACGACGAATCATCTCAGCTTGGATCTAACTTCCTCCGGACAATGTTTTCCCTGGGTTTTGCGCAGGCTGTGTCCTCCGTAACTAAACTGGGTGGCCACATGTTGGATTTGGTGTTCTCACTAGGGCTGGAGATTACTTGTCTCAGGACTGATTGGGTTGTCTGGTCCGATCATTGTACAGTGAAGTTCTCATTCGGGCACCCCCCCGTAGCCCTCCCCCTGCTGAGATTGTCAGCTATCGGCCTTTGTGGGGGTTGACCCTGAGGGTTTTTGTGATAGCTGGCCTATCTAGTGTCAATGGTGCATGTGTGTTGGGGTGTGGGGGTGGTAGTGGATGCCTATATTAAGGCACTTGCTGGTGCACTACGACTCCTCGTGCCAGTCTATGTACACCCAGGTCTTGTCACTTGAGATCCCCTTGGTATGATGGTGAGCTCAGGGGTTGAAGACTTGGGTCAGAGATGAAACACTGCTGGTGGAAGTCTGGCCTGCAGGTGGGCAAAATGGCCCTGCATGATGTGCACTACCATGCATACCAGGGAGCAATCAACCATAAGAAGACGGAGTTCCTGTCTCAGGAGATTGCTGCCCGGAGGAACTGACCAACTATGCACTTTTGGACAGTGGAAAGGCTTCTCCATCCTTCCCGTCTACAACCGAAGATAGCTTTTTCTAACTCATTGTGTGAAGAGTTTGCTCAGTACTTCTCGGACAGGGTGTCCACCATCAGGCAGGGGGTTCTGCCAGTGGGTCAAAGCTTGGCCAACAGTGGTCACCATGGGCATCTGGAGAGCTCTCTGCCTGATTGGGGCGAGTTTAGACCAGTGGAGGTGGTTGAGATCATTGAGATTGCTTCCAAGCTTTGGCACACCTTTTGTGAGCTGGGTCCAGTGCCAACTCATTTCTTAATGAGATGTGTTGACTCTGTTGGCCTGGTATTTGCCTTGATTGTCCAGTGTTCCTTGCTGGAGGGTCTTCCCTGATGTCTTGAAGGAGGCATTGGTAAGACCCCTTCTGAAAAAAACATCACTGGACCATGAGATCATGGCAAGTTATTGTCCTATCTCCAATCTTTCATTTTTGGGTAAGATTGTTGAGAAAATGGTGGCGCTTCGGCTGGAGGAGTGTCTCGTGGCCCATGATTTATGTGAACCATTCCAGTCTGGATTTCATGCAAGGCATAGCACAGAAACTGCATTGGTTCAGGTGCATAATGACCTCCTTAGGGCTAGAGATCAAGGAGAGGGGACAATTCTTGTTCTCCTCGATCTCTCTTCAGCATTTGATACGGTCAGACCATCAGGTATTGCTTGACCAGCTAAGGGAATTCTGTGGACTCACCAGCAAGGTCGTCTGCTGGTTTGAGTCCTTTTTATCCAACAGAAGACAGAGGGTGGTGACAGGGAACTTTTCCTCTTCTCTGTCCACCTCCTGTGCGGGGTTCCCCAGGGTTCGGTCTTGTCGCTGATGTTGTTTGCTGTATACATGCTGCCCCTGGGAGAGTTCATCAGAAAGTACAGTCTGGATTTTCATTGCTGTGTCGATGATACCCAGCTGTACTTTTCCTTTGCCCCTGGAACATCTCACGCAGTGGAAGTGCTTAATAACTGCCTTGCCGAAATCAATGACTGGATGACTGCCAGCTGGTTGCGACTAAACCCCGACAAGACAGAGGTACTGATGGTGGAGTCGAACAGAGGGTGTGATAGGTTGGCCTCTGGTGAAGAGACAGGGCTTTTTCTTGGCTCTGAACCATTGAAGGCCTCCTCTAGGGTGCGGGATCATGGCATTATTCTGGATAGTGGATTGACACTTGAGTTTCAGGTGCCTTCCACTGTCCGTACCAGTTTTTATCATCTGACGAATATCGCCAGGATAAAGCCCTAGTTCTGCCACAGGACCTCCCCACCTTGGTACATGTCTTTTGTAGCGTCCAGGTTAGACTACTGTAATGCGCTCTATCTCAGGGTCTCGGGGGTACCTTGTGCGACTGCAGCTAGTGTAAACTGTGGCAGCAGGGCTGTTGACTGGACAGTGTAGGTATTACCACCCCCAGCCTTGCGTCAACTGCACTGGCTGCCAGTCAGGTGGAGGGTCCTCTTAAAAGTGGGTTTACTCACTTTTAGGCCTACACACAGCCTGGGCCCTGGCTATATGAAGGATCTTCTCATTTCTGCTGTCTTGACCTGCCCCCTCCACTCCTCCTCTAGGGGACTTCTTATGATTCCCAGGTTTAGGTTAAAAACATCTGGAGACAGAACATTTAGCATCACCGCTCCCGTCCTGTAGAATTCACTGACACCAGCTGTTAGGGAGACCCCTTCTGTGGAGGTTTTTAAAGCCCGCCTCAATGCCTTCTTGTATAACCAGGCCTTCCAGGATTCTTTATTACAGTTCTTGCTGTCTTAGAAATTTGATAGGCTAGTATTGCATCTTAGGCACTAGCATTTCATTTTCTAAATTAATGCTTATATTTATTGTGTTTATTTTTGATATATTGTTACGTTCTGCTTCATTTTAAATGTTTAGTAGTCACTGTTGTTTAAAGGTTTGGCACCCAGAGCCTCCCGGGATGGGCATCTCTTAAATAAAAATTGCCTTGCCTTGCTATTCAAGCCGGGCTGTAGTTCAGAATTTTACACCCTGTTATCCGATTGGCTGGAAGCCTCCTGTGTCAGCCCTGCAAAGCAGAATCAGCACTCTTGTCTGAGGTTTTCAGTCATGTGGCTGGGTGCTGTTGTTGAAGGCTAGCTGCAACAGTTTTAGATGCCTCCTGCTCTTTACTCCACCACCAATGTAGCCAATGTCTGCTTCTCTACCTGGTGCCGATAGCTCCTCTCACTGCTGCCAATGCAGAGATTGCACAGGCCTCCACCAGTGAAGCTTCCCTTTTTCCTGCCACCAACCCCACTGCTCCTTATCCTGATACCACTGCGGTGATCCACAACCCTTTGTGGTGAGACCTGAATCTGCAGTAGTGGCCAGGCTTTCAGGCTATTTAAGCCCAGTCATAGTTCAAAATGTTGTGCCCTATTATCCAATTGGCTGGTGGCCTCCTGCATCAGCCCTCCAAAGTAAAAACAGCTCTCTTGCCTAAGGTCTGCAGACCTTTGGCTGGGCACTGTTGTTGAAGCCCAGCCACAACAGTTTTAGAAGCCTCCTGCTCTTTACTCCACTGTTGATGTGGACAACATCCTCTTCTCTCCCCACCACCATTAGTACTCTCACTGCCGCAAATGCGGTGATCCCACTGCTCTCTGCTGATGTGGTGTCCCTCTTCCTTCCACCAACCTGCTGCTCCTTATTCTGCCACCATTGCAGTGACATGCAGCCGTTTGGTGTAATCCCTGAATCAGAAGTAGTGGTCAGGCTTCCAGGCTATTTAAGCCTGGCTGTAGGTCAGAATTTGGTGTTCTGTTATTTTCATCAGCATTCCAAAGCAACAACAGCTCTCTTGCCTGAGGTCTTCAGTCCTGTGGCTGGGCACTGTTGCTGAAGCCCAGCTGCAACATTTTTAGATGCCTCCTGCTCTTTACTCCAATGCCGATGTGGCCAATGCCCTCTTCTGTCCCAGCCACTGGTAGCTCCTCTTACTGCCACCAATACAGTGATTGCACTCTTGCCTAAGGTCTGCATGTGGCTGGGTGCTGTTGTTGAAGGCCAGCTGCAACAGCTTTAGATGCCTCCTGCTCTTTACTCCATCACCAATGTGGCCAATGTCCACTTCTCTCCCTGATGCTGATAGCTTCTCTCACTACTGCCTGTTCACACTATTGTGTTTGGAGGTTGGCACTATGGGAGCAGGGATCCAACCTGCTGAGTGCGTCTGTGGGTGGCCAAGCAGCTTGCAGGTGGGGAGCAGCCAACTGCCACTGAATGGGGGGGGTTGCAGGGTGGCGGGGTTCAGTGGGCAGGTGGGGAGGGGGGTACTGCTGGATGACCAGGGTTAAATCTGGCATATGCTCACGATAGGTCAGAGGATCGGATCCACTGGACCACCAGGGATATTGTTTTACACTTATGCCCACAATCGGGCAGGGGATTAGGTCCACTGGACTGCCAGGTATATTGTTTTACACATATGTCCGCAATCGGGCAGGGGATAGGGTCCACTGGACCACCAGGGACAATTTAAACACATGCCTGTGATCAGGCAATGGGGCGCTTTGCCTGCTGAGGGGTAGGGGGCATGTTGGTCCCTGACAGCTGCAGCCTAGAAGGGCACCAGACGCAAGCCACCGAGGATCGGCATGCCACATGCAAATGGGGCCATAATGACATGCAAATGGATCCATTTGTGCCTTGCATACATAATGGCCTAATCTGCATGTTCACGGCTGAATATTGCTCTTGGTGTACCTAGTGCAACTGCGCTTGCGCTGGCGCAGCCCCCTGCTCCCCTGCTGCCACTTGCACTGGCACAGTGCCACTGCACCATGCTTGCACCATCAGTGCCATTTTCAGCGGTGCTGAGTCATGGCACAGCACCATTGAATACCGCTTGGGCCATGCCTTAGAGCATCCCAGTTGTGCTGTGCTGAGGGTTGCGCCCCTGCCTGGTGCAGTCTGAATATCCTACCCTCTGTACTCACAATGAACCTGGTGGAATTTGCTGTTTAGGGATACAGCCCAGCAGCTCAGTTTTAATGACTCTGGTTCAACTAAAAAACAAGTGATCTGCCTCTATTTTTTCTGGAACATAAAGCTGTTTCTCAGCTCACAGTTACTGTGGCTAAATTTGTACTGTGTTAAGTCAGTTTACAATGACTTAGTCAGTGGTGAAGTGCTTCTGCCACGTTCACAGTACTTTCGGGGGCTCAGAATGACTGTGATTGCATTAAATATTAGTAATTGGTTTGACACAGCCCGGATAGCTCAGGTTGTAAAGTATCAGACTTTTAATCTGAGTTCCCAGGATTCAAGTTCCTGTCTGAGTGGACGTTTTCTTTGGGAATGATTAGAAAATATTGCATCAACCAAATTTACTTTAGTGGATGACTGGAACAGCCTGCTACAGGCAAAGATTTCGAGGGGCTTCAACTACATGTGGGATAGGCACAAGGGAATCTTAAGTAGAGGACTCCAGACTGTTATGATACCAATACAAAAAAGGCTAAGTTTCATCTAGTGGCGGTGGTAGCAAGTGAACCTCTTTAGAAAAGGGATTCAGGTGCTGCCAGTGTTGCACAATATAATTCTGACAACAGATGCCTCCCTTTTAAGTTTGGGATAGAGTTGTCACCTTGGGAATAACAAAAATGGCCACCCCCACTACCCCGACTTTCTCAACTGGGTGAGTGGGGGGGTAACGGAGATGATTTTGAGATTAGTCTTGCAGATATTAAAATTCCACTGCCTGAATGTCTACTGCACAGTTAATTTGACTGAGGCAGGGTAGGAAAACCTCTCTCAAGGAGGGGTGCACAATACTTCACTCACTCGCCACCACTTTTGCAGAGTAGACTGCCTGCTCCATTCCCAGTCCTGCCTGCCCCACTCGCTCTCTGTGCAGGACTCCCGCACAGTGACGGCTAGAGCTCACTGTGACACAGGGGCTGCCTGTCTCCGTTACAGAACTGCTCTTCTGTCAATAAAGATGAAATGCATACCATATTTCCCAATCGGCTCTCCCGCTCCTGGCAGCTCACACAAGTGACAGGGGCTGAGGGCGCCTGGGCTGAGGGAGCCTGTGACAATCGCTGCCCGCACCAGTCCACTCATCTGAACCTTGCACTGTCACCTCATTGCTGACACTCTCTCTCTCCCACATTTGCCACTGCTCTCTCTCTCTCTCTCTCTCTCTCTCTAGCTTGATGTCACCATGACAACTGAACATGCTATGCTGCTGAGACACAATCTCGTCACTCTTTTTCTCCTGGCTGCTCTCATCACCATGACAACTGAATACAAAGTGAATTTAACCTGCTTATGCCCCTTTCTTTACTCTCTCTCCCACCCCAGGCTGCTCACTCTCCACTGCT
Organism: Neoceratodus forsteri; assembly: GCA_016271365.2. Classification (NCBI taxonomy): domain Eukaryota; kingdom Metazoa; phylum Chordata; order Ceratodontiformes; family Ceratodontidae; genus Neoceratodus; species Neoceratodus forsteri. The sequence goes on along the minus strand of CM028130.1, from coordinate 1,151,593,707 downwards.
ATTTGTTGATTGTCATAATCACTACACAGTGAACTTGCATACAGGTGCACAGGCACATAGTTTGGCAATGCCAAAAAAAACAACTGCTGATTAAACTGTTCCACTGGCAAATGGCATGGCAGAGGAAAAACTGGCCATGGCCATGTGGAAACTCTAGTTGAAGATGACATCTTTTACATCACACAGTAAAGGAAGTGTGAAGTTTAGCAGAAATATAGGAGCATGTAAATCTCCTGGAGCTCAGATAAGTATTTTCTGACTGAAACAAACTGTTATGGCAGGTTTTCAGGAAATAGGTTATCCCAGAGGTGCATCTTTTCACCTTTTTGCAGAACAAACATCTGCCATTATTCTGCTGCAGAGCACCATCTCTGGGTACAGTCCGAAAAAATGCTCTGAGCATGCACTCGGGAAATAGTTTCCTTTTTGCCTTCTTACCTTTTCCCCTAATGCGTAACATTCTCATAAAAGTAAGAGTGAGACAGGTAACCCTGATTCTGGTGGTACCAGACTGGCCTAGACAATCTTGGTACTTGCTATTGCTCTAGAAGTCTACAAGAACTCACACTAGGCTGCTGTGTTGAGACCTCCTGATGATTTCAAAAGGTCAGATGACTCATTTAAACTTAGAGTCACTTTACCTGAGGGCATGTTTCCTGAACAGATAGAATTCTCAGAAATTAATCTATCTATACAAGTTCCAGAGGTCTTTAATACGTTCAAAAAGCCATCTGCATGGAAAAGTTACACTAGCTTACACCTTAAAATGGAAATAAAGAAACACAGGAATATATGCAACGATGGCAGAAAAAAGACCCAGGGCTCAATTCTCAAAACTCTGTGCAAGCTGAGCCAATGGCAGTTTGCGCCAATCACCAGTGTGTCAGGGATACTGTGACCTATTCTCTATCAGGTAGGTTCCCAGTGGCACAGACCCACAGCTTGTGCACCTCAAATGTTTGCAGCAAGCTGTGCCAGTAGTCAGGCATCACTTTTCTATGGGCAGCAATAGGTCATTGGGTACTTCCGCAATGCCAGCACTGGATGTGGATCTGGAAATGTAACCATCAGGATATGTTTATAATAACTAACCTGCTGGGGGCAATGACAGTAAGTACAGTAGCTTTGGATATTGCATATGTGTTCCTAACAATATATTACATATATAATATGTACAATAATTCGATTACATTAGATAATGACCATGAAACAAATACCCAATATATGGCTGTAGTAATATGTCCTAAATTTCTTATTGATAACTACTGTGTAGTTCATTTCCACTGTTTCTTTGAATGATGTACATTGCTATTTTTAAACCATTTGCAGGACTAACTATGTCATGGCTGTCATGGGGGGACTGTGGCACATGTTCTGTCCCTCCCAGGAAGGGCTCTGCGGGTGATGTAAGTATCATTAGACCAGTCCTGACTGGTCCAGTGGTACTGGAATTGCACCCTGTGGGAAGATTTAGAAAATCTGGAATTAGGGGATAAGGCATCTTGCAGCTGCTGCAAGCCTTTTTATGCTGGCGCACTCAGCAGCTTGGTGCAGACCTGGTGCAGGGCCAGTCTAGTGCACTGGGCCCCAGCTTGGTGCAGGAGGCATTTAATATCCCAAAATCTGCAAGTTGTGATACAAAATAGCTTATCTGGATTTCAGAGAGGCTTTTGATACATTACGCACAGAAGAAATTGTACAAAATGGAGTGCCTGGGGCTGGGGGGCCGGGGGTGGTTACAAGGTGGATGCGAAACTGGTTGGAGAGCAGAATTCATAGGGTGTTAGTCAATGGGGTTCCTCAGGAGTATCAGGAGTCACTAGTGGTGTTCCCCAGGGATCAGTGCTGGTACCCCTGCTGTTCAACATCTTTATAATAGACATAGCAGAGGGGTTGGAGGATTGAGTGAGTCTGTTTGTGGATGATGCGAAGATCTACAATAGTGTGGACATGCAGGATGGTGCTGAGACGATGCAGAGGAACCTCAGGAAATTAGAAGAATGAGCCAGGAAGTGGAAGTTATCGCTCAACACGGCAAAATGCAAAATCATGCACCTGGGCAGAAAAAATGGGAGAGTAGAATACAGATTGGGGGACACGCCTCTAGCAGTGACCAAGGGGAGATGGACCTGGGTATCATCATCTCGCAGGACATGAAGGTGGGAGGGTGGTGGCAAGGGCAAACAGTCTGTTCTGTTCTACTGGGAGAGGGATCACCAGCAGAAGGAAAAAGGTCCTGATACCCTTGTACACCCAACTGGTCAGGCCTCCTCTGGAATATGTGGTCCAGTTCTGGAGGCTTTACCAAAAAAGGATGTGGAGAGGGTGGAATGGATACAAAGGAGGGCAACCAAGATGGTGAAGGGGTTCAACCACTTGCAGTATGAGGAGAGACTGGGTGTCCTTGACATGTACCCCTGGAACAGATGAGAAAGAAAGGGGACATTATAGAGACTTTTAAGTACCTAAAAGGGATCAACAAAGTGTGTACTGGGAACCTATTCCAATTGAAGGGGTACCCCTGGAAATGGGGTCATGATCTCCAATTAGAGGTGGCTAAGTTTAGGTGTAGCATCAGGGAATACTTATTTACTGAGAGGGTGGGGGATACCTGGAATGGGCTGCATAAAGAAGTGGTGGGCAAGAATAAAGTGGGGGGGGTTCAGGAGGGCTTGGGACAGGCATAGAGAGCTGTTGAAGGGAGGGGGAGGGAAATCACAGCCTGCCTAGAGGATGTTAGGCAAATGGGCAGACTGGGTGGGCCTGGCAGTCCTTTGCTGCCGTCGCTTTCCTATGTTCCTAAGATGCCCATTGCACCACTGCTGTGTGATGCAAGCACCCTGCTTCACAGTTGGAGCTCTTAAAATTGGGCTCCAAGGGTCCATCTGGTCTGCCTGTAGCTCCTAGCTGCTGCAGGACCCTATTGCCCATGTGGAGTTTATCAGACCCTATCCAGCCTTACTGCTCTCCTCCCCATTGTTACTGACTTGAGTATCCATCAAACCCTTCATTCTGTCTCAGCCATGCTTGAAACCTTTATGGTCTTGGCACTCACCAGTTCCCCTGGCAGACTTTTCCACTAATGTAAAACAAAGGACATTATTTATTAATTTTTATTTATTTAGTCATTATTGACCAGGTCGGTGAACTAAGCAAAAATGCCTACAGTAATTCCCGGCATGACCTGGAATGGTAACATTTGTTTGTAAGATATGGTGAGGTGTCACAATGATACCCATCAACTAAACCAACTACATAACGGGGGATAGCATCTACAATTAATTTCTGTTACATCAAGGCATGGACAGTACCCCCAGATGGCATTACAGCCCACTCCTATAGTAGCACAGCAGTATCTGTGCCAGCAAGATGGGATGTGCCACTTGCAGATATTTACAAAGAAAACTGCTTCATGGTCCACAGTCCCCAAATTCACATATCTCTATTACATGGACATACAAGCAAGATGATTCTAGATTTGGGATTTTATTTTACAAAACTTTCCCAAGGTAATCCTAAAATCCTCAAACTAGGGTACTGCTTGAGTCTGCATAAGTTGAACAGGCTGTTCTAATTTATGCAATTATAAGGAAACATTACCATAGGAACAGATTTTCTTCTGAATGGGTTTGAGCAACCAGGACAACTTCCTTCCTGCCTCCTTTTAGGATAAAGAAATTTGGTTCTCCAGAATCAGTTATTGTGTTTACAGATTGAGCTTTAATGATCACAGTAATTCTTCTGTGTTGTTAAAAATGTTTTTGCTTGCAGTGCCAACATCCCAGGTTTAGGGATGGACTCGGGAGTCAGAGAACTGGCCGGGGGAGGGGAGGATCAAGCATCCTGGGGACTGCTCTCCTTCTCTGGAGGGAGGGGGAAGATTGCACGACACTTTACAGACCACTGGCAGAGACTTGGGGTACTGCTGCAGCTGGCACCATTACTAAGTGGGGGTGGGATGGATACTGGACATCATTTCACATCCCCGCCCCCTGGGACCAGCATTCATATAAAAGCCACCCCCGGGGAATGATACCCTGCTCTACCACTATCTACAATGCCACCAATGTCTGTAAGGGGGGGGTGCTGCTCTTGTGGCCCTGACCCTGGGGGGGTAAACCAGAGCTTGCCAACAGTGTCCATTGGGGAGCCTGCCCGGCAGCCCCCTTCCAGGGTGGCAAGCATGGGCATTGGTGGATGAACAGCAGGCAGGGCAGGGTTGACCTCTGAATGGAGGATCAGGTAGCCAGACACAAAAACAAACAAACAAATAAAAAAAAAAGTTATAATTTTTAATCTTGTATTTTAATTACCATAATTGGAATTTGTTTTTAAATTGGATCCTGAGGCTTCTGGGGCCTGATTTTCAAATGTGTGCAAAGCGGAGGGCAAATATTTGCATTGTACCTTGCAATGATGCTATAGTCAATTGAATTGCACACCACTGCTGTTCGACTGAATACAGGGACATATCGGCACAACACTAAGCCACTTAGCGCTGCCTTGACAGGGATCCTGAATGTATGCCACCAGAATTGATAAATCTGGAGTGCTATCTGCAGTATTGAAAGGGACCGATGCAAATGAGCCCATTGGGCATGCAAAGTGTTGAGGGTCAATCTGCATGTCCATTATGAGCTCATTTGTATGGGTAGCGAGGCAGGTTAGTGTGTCACTGCCCCCCAGTTGCCCAGTTCTAGATGGGTAGATATCCCTGGTGCTAGTGACCCCAATCACTGGTATGTTCTGTAAAATAATATCTTCAAGGGGCTAATGGTCCCCCACTGATTGCTGGCCCATTCAGTAAAATAATATATCTCTGGTGGTAGTTATCCCCCCCACTCCACTGATAGCCAGCCTGATTCTGTAAAATAATATATCACTGGTGCTGGTGATATCCCTCTCTGATAACCAGTCTCAACACAAATATGATCAACCCTGGTTCTAGTGGTACTCCCTCCAATCCCCAACCCAGGCATTAAAAATAATAACCCTAATGCTAGTGGCCCCTCTTTTCTTTGCTCACCCCTGGTGTGAATAATGTTATCCCTAGTCCTAGTGGCTCCCCATCTGATTGCTAGCCCAGAAGTACAAAAACAAAACCTCTCTGGCATCCAGTGTCCCCTCCCCTCTCCAGCACTGGGCATACCTCTCACTCACCCTAGTATTATCTGCAGTGTCATGGGAGGATGCGGTGACTAGCACAACCCTTCTCACACATCTTTGGCTGCCCACCATATATACAAGCAGGGAGCACACCTCTTATTTATAGGACAGGGTGATTTGCCCTTTCCTACAAATAAGACATGCACCTCTGCCTATACATATGGCAGCAAGCCAAAGAGGTGTGAGGAGGGTATGCTGTTGCCATATGCTCCCATGACATCATGGATAATGCTAAGATAAGGAGGCTATGCCTGGTGCGGGAGTTTTTTCTGTTTCTGGGCTGGTGACTGGAGGGGGGACCACTAGCACCATGGCTAATATTATTTATGCTGGGTCTGGTGATCAGAGGGTTGAGGACCACTAGCACCAAGGATAATATTATTCATACTGGAGCTAGCAATCAGAGTGCAGGGGAATCACTAGTACCAGGGATAATGTAATTCACGATGGTGCTGGAGATGGGGGGAAGGGGACCACTAGCACCAGGGATAATATTATTCACACCAGGGCTGGCGATCAGAGGGGACCACTAGCCCCAGGGATATATTATTTTACTGACTAGGCTGGTGATCATTGGGGAAAACCACTAGCAACAGAGGTATATTGTTTTACTGAACAGGCCAGTAATCAGTGGTGGGTTTGCCAGGGACCACAGATGGAGTGGTGCCTCCCAGCAACTAACTGCCTAGGTTACTGCATTATCTCTGGTAGTGACTATGGTTGCCCAGAGTTAAGTCAGGGTTTTGCTTGGTGGGATTTGCACTGCACAAAAGGAAAACACTAAACCATTTTGTGCAGTGCAAAGCCACTGAATATGGGGTAGGGCAGCTATTCATGGCCATGTCCCTCCCCTCGCCTGCACACATATATTATGTTTTGTGTGGATGCTAACCTTCTTAGCCTGCACACGTGTCCCTTTTAAATATGGGAATTCAGCGCAACCCCCAGTTTGCACGGGCAAAGACCTGTTAGTGCCCACACAACTTTAGAATATCAGGCCCCTGGCCTCTTCAGCTCAAAGATCTAATAACAGAATGCTGGAAGGCTCAGCGCCTGCATGGGAGGATTGGTATCTTTGAAAAATATTCTAAGTTTTGGGGCACCATTCCTCAGGTAGAGATAATGTATATATTGCATTGGCAGTCTTATCACATTAGAAGACAACTTGTTACTATGGTAAGTAACTTTGCCTTTTGCTACGCTCTGAGTTAAGATTTAGAGCTTCATATTGCCCTAATTTTCTAATTTCTGATTTAGGAGAACAGTAATATGGGAGAATGCCAGGCCTTACTGAAGTACTTCTGTGGACCCAAGCAATACCATTGTTCTTTAAACTTTTCTCTAAAACCTAAAGAGACCGAGAGGTAAAGTATTCTTGGCATGCATGTTATACAAAGTGAATGAGAATGTGTGAATAGAGTTGTCCTTATTAATTTTCTTCTGATCTCTCCAATGCCATTTTAAAGGGAAAATAAGCCCTGTTGTTTACATGTTTTTAATATAACTGTAAGTGTGAACCTGTGAGAAATCTGTTTTTTTTAAGTCTAGTGCATTGTTTTGTGTTTGTTTTAACTTAGTCCTGTTTTTCTTATTTATGGTCTCTTGGTAATGCAGCTTTTTTCCAATAAAATGCTGAGTTTAGGAACCCAGTGATACCCATTGGGTAGAAGCCACAGTTAAGTTTTTATGTTGCTTGCACGCATGCACAAGAAACATGTTGCGGCAGCTTGCTGTAGAAGCAGGTTGTGAAGGTGCAGCACTGCTGTGGCCAATGCCCCCACTGCTTTTGGAGGCTTGGCCCACGTTTCGAATGGGTGGCACGCTGTTGCTGACACCAGTTCAGCCAGCATGCCACCACCTTGAAACATTTTAGTCGATGCAATCGGGGTCACCTCATCATTGCAGCATCATCTGCTGCAATAGGGAGGACCCCTCATTGCAGAGCTTACTCACGGGCAACCAACCTCTGGCCAGCTTCCAGTCCCCTTCCCCTGCTGATGGGGAGCCTACCTTCATCAGCATAAGTTCCCTTCTGCCTTCTTTCTGTGCTGAGCGGGGTGCCCAATCCTCCTCAGCTCCTGTGTCCCCTCTTCACTATGTGCCGACAGGGGTGCCTAATACCCCATCGGATACAGATTCCCCCCAAAACACCCAGGTGGCATGGTGGGAGCCCACCCCAGCATGCTAAATGCCCCTGAAAAAGAAAAACCATCCTGCGATTTTTTTTTTGTTTTTAACCTGTTAAAAAAGAAAATGGTCCTTCAGGGTCTCCCTGCCCCTCCCCCAACTGGCACCCACCTCTGCATGCTCTGCCTGCCACATGCCCCCTCATCCCATACTTACCTCTGGAGCCCAGCACAACAATCTTCAGTGAACCGGGAACATGTCTGCACTCTTCAAAACTGACCGCGAACTGAGTAAATGCCGGTAAGCTGTATAATGGCATAAATAGGGTTTTTTCAACTTTGGTTCATAAATCAGGCATTTTGGGAAATTTTGGCACCAACTTTTCAACTTGAGGTTAATGGGACCCCTCCTCATGAATTCAGCCACTGTCATGGTATTATTTAGTCCCAAAAGGTGATTTTGTGGTCGCTGCATGGAATCACCTTTTGGGACTGATTAATGAAATGACAGTGCCAGTGTTCATGAGGTGGGTTCTCAAGAAGCCTATGTTGCAAATTTGGTGGGAAAAATAAAACAAAATGACTGTTTTACAAGCGTGCATTGAGCAGTTGCTATGCACGCTTGTAACTAGTGAATCTGAGGTATTTTCACTCCAGATTTTCAACACTGCATTTTCCACACCTCCTTATGAACAGTACAGCTGTCATTTTTCACATCCTGGCCAAACTGTGTTTTTGCACTTGCAGCACAGAATAGTGCAGTCGCTGTGGGAAATCAGTGTTTGAGACACATTAAAAAAATCACAGTGATACTGTTCATGAGCAGAGGTCCTAAAATGCCTACGTTGAAAATTTTGTGATGAAAGTCCATAAAATGACTGTGTTATGAGTGTGTGTTGCCCAGTTTCCACGCACCATTGTAACTTTGCAAATCAGTAATATTTTCACGTCAGATTTTCAACACTGGCATTTTTATACACCTCCTTATGAATGGTGCAGCTGTCATTTTTACATCCTGGCCAAAAAGGTTTCCTGCTTCCAGTGCAGAATAGTGCAGTCACTTTAGGAAATCAGTGTTTGGGACAGATTAATATCGAGTGAGAGAGGGGAGTGACTGAAGCTCAACTGAGCTCTCTCAGGACTGCTGTGGATTTTGTTGTGGCAGAAAAAGGCACCAATGCAGGCAGGAGCCCAGTACAAAAGGGCAGCCTGCAGCGCTGGGAGAAACAATGAGAGAGTGAGGGAGGAAGAGTGAGTGACCTCAATGGAACTCTGTCAGGTCTGCTGCAATTTCTTTGTGGGCAGAAAAAGGTGTAAATTCAGGCAGGGGCCCAGTACAAAAGGGCAGCCTGCAGCCTCAGGAGAAACAGAATGAGCTAGTGAGAGAGGGGGAGTGCGTGAGCTTAGTGGAGCTCTGTAGGAACTGCTGCAGATTTCTTTGTGGGCAGAAAAAGGCCCCAGTACTGGCTGGAGCCCAATACAAAAGGGCAGCCTTCAGCACCAGGAGAAACAGAATGAGTGCCTGAGAGAGGGGGAGTGAGCGAGCTCAACAGAGCTCTGTTGGGACTGCTGCAGATTTCTTTGTGGGCAGAAAAAGGTGCCAACAGAAGCAGGATACCAGCACAAAAGGGCAGCCCTCAGTGCCAGGAGAAACAGAATGAGTGAGTGAGAGATGGGGAGTGAGTGAGCTTAACGGAGCTCTGTCGGGACCGCTGCAGATTTCTTTGTGGGCAGAAAAAGGCGCCAATGCAGACAGGAACCCAGTACAAAAGGGCAGCCTGCAGCGTTGGGAGAAATAGAACAGACGAGTGTGAGAAGAGGGATGAGCAAGCTCAATGGAGCTCTGCTGGGACTTTAGAGTTGCACACCCCCGCCCAGGGTCCTCTGTGGTCCTTTATTACAGCAGGGTCTCTTGGTGGACAAAAAGCAATGATTGGATACTTTTAGGATTGCTGTAATAATACAGATTTAGTTGTTCTGTTTATTTCTCTAACTGAGCTAAATACTGAGATATGCTGTTATGATTGCTGTAACATTACAATAGATGTCTTTGGGGGTTCTTAGTTCTTAGGCATGGTACTTTCACTACCAAATACCTAAACAGCACATATAAGCAAGCAATGTTCAGCATTGACAAATGCTTGTTGTGCATAGCTGCCACTTAACTGATATCACAGAGTAATGGGACAGTGAATTAATAAATATTAATACTGAGTGGAAAAAAGGCTGTATTAACAGAGGACACTAAATAAATAAAAATAGAAGTAATTCAAAACAAACACAACACAAAATACAGTGGGGTGACTAAACAGAGCTTACAGAACACAACTTAAAAACTATATTAAAGGGTTTATGTATTTTGTTTTTATTACTAGTGCACCTATAGTCTGCTGCAACTGTAAATGGAGTACAGTCTGAAGAAAGGGTAGTTACTAGTGGGGTACTGCAGGGTTCAATACTTGGACCGGTCACCTTTAATGTCTTTATAGGAGACATTACAGAGGGACTGGAAGGAAAAGTATGCTTCTTTGCAGACAACATCAAGATCTGCAACAGGGTTGATACACAAGGGAGGTGGGGGTGGTAGGATGAGAATGGACTTGGTAATGTTGGAGGAATGGTCAAACGTATGGCAGTTTAGATTCAATGCAAAGAAATTCAAAGTAATGCACCTGGGAACCAAAAACCCAGGGGAAGAGTACACAATGTGGGGGGAGGTACTAACAACAACAAAAATGGAAATGTTCCTGGGGTAGTCATATCAGATGACCTAAAGGTAGGCAAACAATGTGAAAAGGCAGTAAGGAGGGCTGAGGGAATACTGGGATGCATAGAGAGAGGCATCACCAGTAGAAACAAGAAGTTGTTATCCCTCTGTACAGACAGTTGGTGAGACCCCATGTGGAGTACTGTCTGCAGACCCCGTCTCTGCAAGGACATAGACTGGATGGAAGCAGTCTAGAGTAAGGCAACTATAATGGTGCAGGGTCTGCAACAGAAGCCATACAAAGTGAGACTAAATGAGCTTAATATGTACCATTGAGGAAAGGAGGGAGAGGGGGGCATGATAGAAAGATTTAAGTACCACAAGAGAGTAAACAAAGTCCAAGAGGAGAGCATCTTTCAGAAAAAGAGATGTACAAGAACAAAGGGACACCATTTGAAAAGAGAAGGGGGATGGCTCAGGGGAAACATTAGGAAGTATTTTTTATGGAGAGGGTAGTGGATGAATGGCATCACCTTCCTGAGGAGATTGTGGGGTCAGAAACAGCGGAGGAATTCAAGAATGCATGGGACATACATAAGGCAATTATAGTGGGGGGTTGGGGGAAATAGGCTGTTGGTTAACTAGAATCTGTAGTTTATCCAATAGGTAGGGAAATTAGTAGACTAGGTGAGCCAAGTGATCCTTATCTGCAGTCAAAGTCTATGTTTCTATGTAGTCATTCTTCTTGTATTATTTGCTCCACTACCCTTTCCCCCAGGATGCATCTGGAAACAGCTCAGTTATGTCTCTCTTAGTAAAACCCTTAAAATAAATAAACAAATGACTGATTACTAACTAACAAACTAACTAACTAACTACCTCCTTCTTTCAAGTGCCACACACTACACTACAACTACTGTATTACTACTCTGCAACTGTGCTGTCACTACTGTTTCACAATTGCGTGTTGCATATTTACAGAATTTGCATGAAGAAGTAGTTACTCATGCAACTACTACTGTCTCTCTTTTGGCACAAATTAATTCATTCTGGCAAGTGTAACTACACATTCAATAGCTGTTGCAAAGTGTAACAGAAAATCTATTGCGAAACTACCACTATATCTCTTTTGGCATTATGCAATTTATTCTTACAAGGGCAACTACACATCAGGGGCCAGATATTCAAACTGCGCCAGGCTGTGGCGCAAGCCTGGGCACAGCACAACTTGGCTGCACAGGGGCGTGGACTGGGCGATATTCAATGGAGCTGCACCATGGCTCAGCATAATTGAATATTGCACCCTGGCCACCAGCAGTGCACATGGTGCAGTGGCACTGTGCCAGCGCAAGTGGCCAGAGTGGAACAGGGGTATGCTCTAGCGCAAGTTCCATTGCTCTAGGCACAGCAACCACGATATTCAAAAGTGCACATGCAAATGGAGCCATAATGTATGCAAGGCGCAAATGGGGCCATTTGCAAAATGGGGCCATTTGCATGTCATTATGGCCCCATTTGCATGCAAGCGCGCCGATCCCCGACGACTTGCACCTGGCGTCCTGCCAGGCAGCAACCATCAGGGACCAATGCCCCCTGCAGTGCAGTAATGTGCCCCACAGCCTGATCGCGGGCATTAGTAAAATAAATAAAGAATCCTATATCCCTGATGGTCCAGTGGACCGCTGTCAGCCCGATCTCAGGCTTCAGTATAATAAAAATAGAATCCTATATCCCTGGTGGTCCAGTGGACCTCTGTCAGCCCGATCATGGGCTTAAGTAGCATTACAATGATTCCTATATCCCTGGTGGTCCAGCAGACACCCCTCCCCATGCCCACTAGATCCCACTACCTCGCTCCCCGTCAGCGGCAGGCGGCATCACCACCACCCGCCCGCCCACCAACTGGCACCTCGTCAGGGCTGTCGCCCATTGGTCACAGCGTGAGCCAATGGGCATGCAACCATACCTACTACACATTCCAGATATGTGAATGGATCCATTCACATATCTGGAATGTAATGTAATATGGGCTGCATGTGATAGCTCACACTAATAGATAGCTCTGTGCACACTGACAGAGTCAGTTAGTGGGCGTCAGGGCAGGTGGGGTGGGTGCTGCCACCGCTGCTGACTGGGGGGGGCAGGGGTGGGGATCGGTGGGTGGGTGGGAGGGGTCCGTTGGACCACCAGGGATATGGGAATTTCAATTATTTTACTCTAAGCTCACGATCGGGCTGACAGCAGTCCACTGGACCACCAGGATATAGGATTCTAATTTTATCATACCAATGAACGCAATTGGGCATGGGAGGGGCGACCATGGAGGTGCAGCGGAGCTGGTGACACCACAGGTGGCAGCTGCTGTGTTGCACCCTGCAATACAGCAGCTCACCTGTGGTGGCTGGCCATTGCTCCCTTTTTTTTTTTTGGGGGTCAACTTTGTGCGGCGCAAGTAGGGGTTGCGCATGCAGGGCTCAGCACATCCCGGGCTGACTATCAGGATGTGCAGTGTATGCATGGGCACGCCCCCCTACCTGTGCCTGCATACATTACTGATGCGCTCTGATGCATCGGGATTTGTGCCAGGTGCAATTCCCATTTAAATATCGCACCGGGGCGCATCAGTGGGTGGCGCATGGTGCAACACTGTTGCGCCATGTGCAACCCTTTTGAATATCTGGGCCGTAATAACTATTGCAACTTGTAACAGCAAATATATTGTTTAACTGCTATGTTACTACTTTTGCCATTTTTACATTTTTTCTTACAAGTGTAACTACATATGAATGCAGTTATTGTGCACTGTTTCAACAGTCTATGTCTATCTGACATTTATTTAAAAGGTAATCACACAAAAAAAAAACTTAAAAGTATAATCAGATGGTAATTAATTGCATGTATTGTTTAGCTTCCCTATGTCCCTCCCCAGGACACACCTGGAATCAGAAGTACTCTGCTCAGTGTGCCTCTGAGGACTGGAAGGAGGCAGATGTGATTCCCCTTCACAAAAGTGGGAACAAGGCAGAAGCAGAAAACTACAGACCTATTAGTTTGACCTCAGTGGTGGGAAAATGATGGAATCACTTCTGAAGAAAAATTATTCAGTACCTAGAGGCCAGCGGGGCACAGGACCCAAAGCAGCATGGATTCACAGCAGGAGGTCATGTCAGATGAATCTAATTGATTTCTTTGACTGGGTGACCAAAGTAATAGACCGGGAGGGGCTGTGGATATGGCCTAGACTTTAGCAAGGCATTTGACACAGTCCAGCACAAAAGATTAATAATTAAGTTAGCCAGCCTGGGAGTGGGTCCCAGGGTGGTAGCCTGGGTAGCAAACTGGCTGCACAACAGGACACAGAAGGTAATAGTGAATGAAACACATTCTGAAGAAAGGGGGGTTACTAGTGGAGTACCTCAGGGCTCAGTACTGGGTCCATTCCTCTTTAACATCTTCATAGGTGACATTGTAGAGGGTCTGGAAGGAAAGGTATGCCTCTTTGCAGATGACACAAAGATCTGTAACAGAGTTGATACACAAGGGGGGGGTAGAAAGGATTAGAAGGGACTAAGCAAGGTTGTAGGAATGGTCAGACATATGGCAACTTAGATTCAATGCAAAGAAGTGCAAAGTAATGCACCTGGAGAATAAAATTCCAGGAGAAGAGTACACAATAGCAGGTGAGGTACTAACAACAACAATAATGGAAAGGGATCTGGGTGTAGTCATATCAGATGACCTAAAAGTGGGTAAGCAAAGTGAGAAGTCAGTAAGAAAAGACAGGGGGATACTGGGATGCAAAGGGAGGGGCATCACAAGTAGAAAAAGGGAAGTGGTTATCCCTCTGTACAGACAGTTGGTGAGACCCCATCTGGAGTACTGCATGCAGTTTTGGAGACCTCATCTATGCAAGGACATAGACAGGATGGAAGCAGTCCAGAGGAGGGCAACTAAAATGGTGCAGGGTCTACATCAGAAACCATATGAAGAGAGACTGAGAGAGCATAATATGTAAACCCTCGATGAAAGGAGGGGCGGGGGGACATGATAGAAACTTTTAAGTACCTCAGGGAATCAACAAAGTCCAGGAGGGTAGCATCTTTCAGAAAAGAGATGTGTAAGAACAAGGGGCACAATTTAAAGGTTAGAGGGTGGACGGCTCCAGTGGTAATGTGAGGAAATTATTTTCATGGAGAGAGTAGTGGATGCATGGAACCCTTCCTGAGTAGTTGTGGGGTCTAAAACAGTGGGGAATTTCAAACATGCATGGACAGACATAAGGCAATTATAGTGGGGGTTGCAGGAAGTAGGCTGTTGGTTAACTAGAATCTGCAGGTTATCCAATAGGTAGGGAAATGGGCAGACTGGGTGGGCCAAGTGGTCCTTATCTGCCGTCAAAGTCTATGTTTCTATAAATAAATAAAATTAAAATATGATTACGATGTAACTTCAGTCTGCTACACTTAACTGCAGTGACTGGTATCTCTTTAGATGAATTTCCATGTCTGTATACCAGTTTTTCATGAACTTACAGGTTAATAAACATACAGTCTAATATTGTGAATTGATAAATAACTGTACACAAAAATATTTAATTTGCATTATTGCTAAATGGCACTGTAAGAATACTGTGGCTAAGAAACAATGGTATTGCTTTCACAGTTAATGCCTAGGCAACATGCATTTGCAAGTGGACACATTTACATTTATCAGATGTTTTAACATTGTATTTGTGATGTAAGTTCTCACTCAGAAATCAGTCACTCATAAATTTACTGTGTAATAAACATGCAATCTACTATTGGACCCTATTCAAGTAAGCAGTTGGAAATGTGCCAAATGTGCATACTCAGGCCCGGTGGTCAAAAGCATCCATTTACTCAGATGGCTCCTTCACCAGCAGACTGGATCCTGCACTTTGTGTGGAGGGACATTGTGGATATATGGCTGGTCCTCACAGTACTGCTGTTTCCATAAAGTGGACCTACTAATCTCCTTGTGTTCCCTGTTGTGCCCTCAGCCCTTATGGTATAATCAGAGAGCTAGGGTAGCTTGGTAGGAAGGATGCTGCCATGACCACCACTCCATGCAGAAGGTGAGAGAGGCATGTAATTGGTAAAGAAGGGTCCATGCCTATGTAGCGGGTGTCCCCACCACTACCACCACTCTACAAAGCAGATTGGGCACAAAGCATGGCATGTAGCCATGCCCCACTCCTAGCCACCCAAATAGTCAGCAGCAGAACAGGGTGTGGGTGCAGAAGAGGTGTGGGTCCCCTTGTTAGCTGCATTGGGGTCCAATGGCTCTTCCATTGCATGGCAAAGGCAAGTACAGTACTAAAGCCTGCACCTCTCATATACAGTATATCGTTCCCCTTCAGAAATCATAACCTCATGAGCATACTGCTAATAAACATGCAGTCTAATATTGCTAAATGCTATGTAACTACATTGTTTACTTATACAGCAAACATTAATTTACATAATTACTTAATGGCTTTGAAACAATGCTGTAGTTATTAATAAATGTGCAGTATAGCATAGTGGTTAAGAGCAGTGAGCTGAAAACCTGGAAAACTGAGTTTGAATCCCAGGTCACCACTTGCACACTGTCTAGACAAAAAATATAATCTAATATTGTTAATTGCTTAAAGCATCATCTATTAACATTACTTATTGGCTTGTAACAGTGCTATAGTTACTAAGGAATATGCTGCATCTGTGGCATAGTTTTCACAGTTAATGCCTAACTAACATGTATTTGCAAAGTATTACACATCAACTGACACTTAAAGTGTAAAAAGCTTAACTGTGTTATGAATACACTGTAATTGCTGGTAACTACGCTTGCATTGCTCAAATGTCAGTGCTGTAGTTCTGATGTATCTTGTCCTTCAGGAATCATTCCATTGTGAATTTACCGTAGTACAGCATAGCGGTTAAGAGCACTGGGACAGGATTCACAAAAAAGGGCAAAGTGCAGCACAAATGTTTGCACTGTAACTTGTCATTATGCAGGAGGCAAAACATGCTATTCATAATCGGATAGTGCACCACGCTATTGAACTGTGAATAGGTGTAGGCGGGGGCATCACAAACCCAGGAAAAGCAGTCGAAAACCCAGTAGTGCTGCCCTCACAGCTAGCCAGGAAAGTGGTGCCATAACCAATACAGCCACAAACCAAAATGTTATTCAGGAAAGAACCCATGCAAATGAGCCCATTGGGCATGCAAGGCATTAGTGTCCATTAGCATCCCCTGAGCTCATTTGCATGGCACTAGTGTGGCTTGTGCATGCCTCACTCAGCCTAATTTCCCAGTAGTCTAGTGGTGCCCTCCCTGAGCCAATTGACAACCTGACAAAAATGGAAATAATTTACCATAGTGTTGTGTCCCACACCAGTCCAGATAGCCCAACCAATAATAAAAATCCTTTTTTCCCCAGTCCCTGATTGCCCACCCGATAATAAAAATCCTATTTGCAATAGTGTAGTGCCCCACCTCAGTCCCCGATCATCCACCTGATAATAAAATAATAATTTTCCATAGTGTTGTGGTCCTTCCCCCATCTCGGTCACTGATCACCCACCCATTAATACTTAATTTCCCATAGTGTAGGGTCTCTCCCCTCACCCCACCAATGTGATCCTCCATCCCACTCCCCCCAACCTGAACCTAAGTCGGTGACCTGTGATTCACAGTCATGTATGATACTATTTACAGTACATGCTCCTTGAGGGCTCATTCGTCAGCCAGCTGGGATGATGTGAAGAGGACCATATTGGCTGCTGGCTGGGGTTCAGGTGGGGGGAAGTGGGGTGTTGGGTCACACTGGCCAATGTGGGTATATGTATATATATAAAAACAAGATAACCTCACTAAGGAGTCCAAAGCTGCCAATTCGCATAATTTATTTTGCAAAAATGTGCAAAACCCAGCTGTGCCCACGCTACAAATGCTCTGTTTGCACTTGCATGCTTTATCGAGAAGTTTAAAGTGCTACAAAGTACAGTATGTGCCCCTTGAATAATGCAAACAGTCAATGACACCAAGGTTGGATACTCAAGGGGTTGCACCTGGCGAACAGAGTTGCACTGGTGCAGCTCTACAGTGTGCCTCAGTGGGATATTGAGAAGGCTGCCCGGTGCAGCACAAATCCCGATGCACCGGGGTGCAAGGTAATCCTATGCAGTGCAGATGCAGGGAGCATGCCCATGCATATGTGGCACATCCCAATATTAAGCTCTGGATGTGTGGAGCATATGCCGGTGCAGCCCTGCATTGCACCACATGGGGGGCTCAAAGTTGAGCCCATGAACCATGGGAACAAGTCCCAGCCACTCACCTACTGGCAGGCTGTTGTAGTGCAGGGTGCAACACAGCAGCTGCTTGCTGAGGGTGTCCACCTGACCACCCAGCACACCATAAACAAGCACCCACATCCCCCTGGTGGTCAAGTGGAACCCCCCTTCCACCCCGGATGCCTGATCATGGGCATCTGTATATGGAATCATGCACTGGTGGTCCTAGTGACCCCCTCTTTCATATGCCCGATTGCGGGCAGTCACCAGCTGACGAATTCCCTATGCCCGATCACGTACCTGCTGTGCCCTAGAACACCCCTATATCTTAAGGATTACCACACCACATCACACCTGGTTCATGGGGGTAAGCTATTGTCATCAGAGGTGAGTATGTTCCTTTCTCTGTTTGTACCATTGCCCATGCGGCAGAGGTGCTGTCATTGACATGTTGCTCCATTTACTTCTTGCCCAACACAGGCAGTCATCCATAGTGTGCTAGCATTAATAGTCACCAGTTGACATCACTGTAACTGCATAGCTGTTTTGGCATGATACCATTATCATAGCCCATATTTCAAGATGCTAGCCAATAATATAAATGCTCTGCAAAGTCCCTGAATGAAGGCCATGTATAAAATACATAAAAAAATGTTGTGAATACAATCATAATGGAACAGCTAAACCTTAGATATACACAAAAGGAGCTTGTGAAAAGATCTGTATTCAAACCAGATCATAAATCTCCATTTTATGTTTGCTTGCATGCATGCATGAGAAACATTATGTGGCAGCTTAGGAGAAGCGGGTTGTGGAGTTGTGGCACTGTGGCAGCCAATGGAGGCACTGCATTTGGGTGCTTGGCACTGTGGACCAATGGAGGCACAGTGTGATGACACTGGTCTCCAAAAGTGCCACCAAGCTGAAAACGTTTCTGCCACTGCAGTGAGGGGCTGCCTCGTCATTGCAGCATCAGACATTCCGCTGCAATGAGGGAGCGACCCATCATTGCAGGGCGGTACCTTCCCAAGTGTAGCAATTAAATTAAACATGGCGGTGGCTTGCTACCACCTGTCAGCCCCATGAAAGCTGATTGGGGGTGGCCAGTCCTCCTAACAGCATCCCCCGACCCAGTTAATTTGCCGACGGGGAGCCCACTCCCCATTGGCATGATGCAAACCCTCCCTCTATTGTTGTGTGGGGCCAGGGTGCCTGGTCCTCTGCATCATGACCCCAAACAGTCATGCTTTGCAGATGGGGCCCAATCCCCACTGGCTTCAGTACCCCTTCTCAGAAAGGTAGGTGGCACACTGGGAGCCCACCCCAGTGTGCTGGAACAAGCCTCGAAAAAACCTTCCACAACGTCTTTTTATTTATTTTTTATCCCTGAAATAAAGAAAATGGTCCCATGCTGGTCACCATCTTCTCCCCAACTCTGCATTCACCACCCCCCCTCACCCCATACTTACCTCCAGAGCCTGGCGAGACAATCTTCAGTAGACCGGGAACACGTCTGCACTCTTCAAAGCGACCGCGAACTGAAGAAATGCCGGTAAGCTATATAATGGCATAAAAAGGGTTTTTTCAACTTTGGTGCATATCTCAGGCATTTTGGGGAATTTTGGCACCATATTTTCAACATGGGGTTATTGGGATCCCTCCTCATGAATGCAGGCACTGTCATGGCGTTATTCAGTACCTAAAGGTGATTTTGCGGTCACTGCACGGAATCACCTTCCAGGACCGAGTGATGAAATGACAGTGCCAGTGTTCATGAGGTGGGCTCTCAAAAATCCTATGTTGCAAATTTGGTGAAAAAAAATTTCAAAAAATTACTGTTTTACAAGCATGTGTTGCTCAGTTTCCACGCACGCTTGTAACTTTGGGAATTTGTAATATTTTCACTCCAGATATTCAACATTGCCAATTTTCCATACCTCCATATGAACAGTACAGCTGTCATTTTTCACATCCTGGCCAAAATGTGTTTTCATGCTTCCGGTGCAGAATAGCGTGGTCGCTGTGGGAAGTCTGTGTTCAGAACAGATTAAAAACAAATCACAGTGACACTGTTCATGAGCAGATGTGCTAAAATGCCTATGTTGAAAATATAGTGACAAAAGTCCATGAAATTACCGCGCTACGGTGTACCTAGCGTAGTTTCCATGCACCGTAATACGAAAGCATTTGTAATATTTTCACCCAGATTTTCAACAGCGGCATTTTTTTCACACCTCCTTATAAACAGTACAGCTGTCATTTTCATATCCTGCCCGAATATGCATTTACACATCTGGCACAGAATAGCGCGTAGCTGGGAAATCAATGTTTGGGACAGATTAGGAAAATCATAGTGACAGTGTTCATGAGCAAAGGTCACAAAATGACTATGTTGAAAATTTGATGAAAAAATTCCGCTAAATGACTGTATTACACAGATGCATTGAGCAATTTCACATAAGCCAGGAATTTTCGAGTATTTAATATTTTCACTACAGATTTTCAACTTTGCCATCCCTTCACAGCTCCCTATGAATGTACCAGCCATTCTGGCTGTCATTCTTCACATCCTGCCCGATCTGTGTTTTCGCGACATCTGGTGCAGAATGGCATGGTCACTGTGGGAACTCAAAGTCTGGGACACATTAACAAAATCACAGTGCCACTGTTCATGAGGTGGGTGTCACAAAAGGCCATGCTGAAAATTTGTAGTGTAATATCAACAAACGCCTGGGCGTTAGGGTGTCTAACCATAACGTCCCACCCTGTACAAACTGACAGGCATCAGGGGTGTGCCTTTGGATTGCTGACTGTAATGCCTATGCCATTCCACCCCAATCCCACCACCCTGCAACTAGTGACAGGCATCGAGGTGTGCCTTGAACTATTCGTCCCCACAGTTCACCCCATTCTCCTATACTGTACCCATTTCAGCATATGTCCTTATGGAATGGGGTGACTGTACAGTGAACACTCAAAGGCACTCCTCAATACGTGCCAGTGTCTGCAGGATAGGGTGAAGTGAAATGGCATGAACGCTATGGGTGATGACCCAAATGGATACCCCAAAGCCTGTCTGTCTCTGCAGGGTGGAGGTGGGGTTGGTGTGAAGTTCAGTACTTCACTGCTATTCTTATTCTGCATCTCTCTAACTCCTGCATTTCCATTAATATCAGGAAGCAAGCATTCAGCATTGACAAATGCATGTTTAAAAAGAGCCATTATACAAGTGATGAACACCACCTGATGAATAGTATGGTAAAAGCAAAACATATAGCATAATTACAAGATTGATTGGATAGGGGCTTATTACATACAACCCTCATTATGATGTCCCATATGAAAGACAATTATGAAAATATGCCTGTTGTGCAATTTCCATGACTAGGACCATATTATCTGATACATAAAGGGCACCTGAAAAAAACATTATTACAGTAACATTGATATTGATGTCAAAAATATATATTTATTTATTTATTTAAAATTGGAGACCGGGAAAGGAACAGGAGTCAAGGCTCATTTCCAGGTACGATCTGGGTACAAAGAAAATTACAACAAGGAAAAACATATGTTACAATACAGTTAAGAACAAATAGAGTATACAATAAGAGTAACAAGGCAATTGCTATTGTAGCATAAAAGTCTTATACTTATGGCACAGTGTAGACATTCTGAGACAGAAGAACACAATAGCCACAGGCATAGCAGTGTTAAACTATGAAGCAAGGGCAGGGGGAGCAAAGGAGGCTGAGAGGGGAGGAGACTGAAAAGGTAGGAGGAGATTGTAGGGGAGAGGTTAGGAGCACTAGGGGCAGTGAGGGAATGGGAGGAGTTGGAGAGCATTTGACAGCTGAGAGAGGGAAGGCTAAGCACAGGTCAGTGGGTAGGTTGTTCCAGAGTAGAGGGAGGTGGTAAGGAGAATGCTGACTGGCTGGCAGTGGAGGGAGGATGAGGGATGGAGAACGACAGAGAGTCCCTATAGTGAAGAGGGTAGGTTGTGAACTTGGCAGGTGTGGAGGCGGGAAGAGAGGTAGGAGGAGTGAACCTAGCCAATATTTAGCAATGAGAGAAGGCAGTGAATTTGCCTCTGTGAGACAGGGAAAAGGAGAGAGGAGCATGGAGAATGCAGTGGTGGGTAAGAGGGGAGAGGCAGGGCAAAGTAGCAGAAGGACTTGAAAAGGGTGTCCAGTTTGATAAGTGAAGAAGCTGAGGTCAGCATCATAGACTATGTGGGCATAGTCTAGTACAGGCAGGATTGTTTTAAGTACAAGTTCACATCCAGTGTGGAGATGGAGGCTGGCTTTGTTGTGATAGAAGATGGTGAGTTTTGCCCATCGTTTTGAGCAGATGGCATCGATGTAGGTAGAGGAATCTAGGTGACTGTCCAGCCAAACACCCAGGTACTTGAAAGCTGGTACCAACTCGAGGGTTGAGCCATCAAGGGTGCTGACCAATGGAGGGGTTGGGAGAGAGGACAGTTTCTGTCTTGAACCAAGGATCAAGGTGACTATTATTTTGGCATTGATTTTTAACTGATTTGAAAGGAACCAGGACTGAACCCTGTTGAAATCATTTTGAAAATTGGGGAGAACACTGTTATAGGGGGGGAAGGGCATAGATAACAGTATCATCCATGTATGTATGCATGTTAGAAGAGTGGCAGATAGAGGGAAGGTTGTTTATAAAGACTTAGAAGAGGATAGGGCCAAGGATGGAGCCTTACGGAACCCCAGAGAGGACAGGGAGAGGAGTGGAGAGGGGGATACAGATGTTACACAACTGAAATTGAACCAGATTAAACTGTTTGTGGTATTTTTAGTGAATGGGAGAAATTTGGCCAGGACACTGGGGAAATTCTCCTACTCACCTGTGGGGGAGATTCTGGTCAGCCAAGAAGGTGGATTAAAGCCCTGGAGGACAGGTGGAAGTTATGGATGAGGGAGTGCTGGTCTCCTCTCCACCTCGACTATGCCTGAGGCCAAAGATTTAAGTGCTCTGGTGGAGACAAAAATCATCATGATACAAATGGAATCTATGCCTGAAATTATGGAACAGAATAACTGGACTGTTGCTGTTATGGAGATGGAAAATGCTGCAGAGTTAACTTTAAGCTCAGAGGAAAATGAAGTTCGAGTCCTGGAGGTTCCCTTTGGTTTTGTATCATCTGAAACACATGAATTGGGCTGCTTCTAGAGTCTGAAGAAAGGAATTTTGAAGTTCGAAAGCGGTCCTAATGCAGAAGATTCAGTGGTCCCAATCTGTTAGCTCGGCTAGTAATGCTAACAATCAGCTGAGCGATGAAGCAAGAAGTTCAAAGGAACTGCCATCTGCTGTGGGCTCAATAAGTCTGAATGTGTTTCGTGGTAAGTATAAGTACTGCTTCTATGAGTAATGACACAAAGGGCATGAACAAAAGGGATTTGGGAGCTCAGAAGCAACCTTACATGCGGATGATGTGCCTGGGACTGGGTCCTGGACTGTCGACAAGGCTTTAGAGGGTGCAGGGTGGGAAATCCCTAGTCCATATGCCTGCAGCTGAAGATTTGGGGCAAAATGATGCAGGCAATCATTCGAATTCTGCGGGGGAAGCAAATGTTGATGCTGAAATACCTGACCTACTTCTGCTTCCAGAGGGTCTTAATCTAACTCAGAATCCCATATTAAACCTTCCCTCTGCTGAAAGGCTGTCAGTAAGCGAGGGCAGTGTTTTACTACAGAGAGGAGCTCCCCTAAATGTATTACCTGAGAGACAGAAAAAAACCTTTCTTCGCTATTTCGGCTACCCATCTTGCCAGCTCAGCGTCATAATGCCGTGAGACTTTCATATGTTGAGGTCATGTAGGACCCTCCTGACTGGGTATTTGTTGCCAGAAACTTATTGAAAGATTCTATAAAGTTTTTTTCATGAACTGTATGCAGTAATTCACATTTCTGGGGAGACAACATTCGACATCAGCTTCAAAACAACTCAGGGGATGGAAAGATTCTGGGCTGAGTATCATGCCTTGAGGAAAACAGCTTTATGGACTCCTTTTTGGCTATTCCACTGACAAAACCAGCATATAAGACTGTTACAATATTATTTATAAATGAAGGGGTGGATGCATCTGATGTGCTTTACTGGTTAAAAATGCATTGTACTGTAATCAGGGAACCTGAAGCCATATTAGACACAGAGAATATATAGACTGGAGGATGGAGGGCGAAAGTATTACTAAAGTCTAATGATTCTGGAATTATTCACTTGCCAAATTCCTTTTTTGGGGTCGGGATAGGGGGGTGTTGTTTTATTCCGGGCAGCCCATGACCTGTTACAGGTGTGGAGATTCCATTCACCTGAGTAATGCCTGTGACCAGGTAAAATGCAATTTAAGTGGGGAGCTAGGCCTTGTGAGCTCAGCCTGCTTAAATAAGACTAAATGTAATTTGTGTAAAGAACCCGGGCACACCTTCCAGAATTGCCCATGGGCATCCCATAACCAGGAGCATCATGATGCTGGAGTGGATCAACAATTTATTATCACCCAGGCCCAAAAGGCAAAGCTTAGGAGTAGACCTAATCAGACACAACAAGCTCCTGATCGACCTAGGCCTTCTACTTCTGCTGAACCCTCAGTTAGTAACTGTAGGGAGAATATTTCAGGAGTAAGTAATATAGCCCCCTCTCCTGTTCAGAAGGAGAATGGTGTTTCAGAACAAGCTAGACAGGCTCTGTTTCAGAGATGCCCCCCTCCGAGCCAGTGCAAGTCAGCTGTAGGCACTCAACAGGATCTAAACTTAAAGTTGCCCCCCCAAAAGTGCTGAGAACTTTCCCCGTCCCAGTTTCAAATCCATATGATGTTTTACAGGACACCTCTGCAGATTCTGAAGAAGAGTCAGATTGTTCCTTTATCCTTTCCTCTCATCCGGAAGGGACTATGGATACAGAAGTGGGATCCGGGGTAGAGGGGCACAAAAACGAAAAGCAAACACAAAAGGGAAAGGGAGTGCTGGATCAGGCAGGAGCAAATAAAGTGGCTCTAGGGATAGGACAAGAAATTAATGTTCTATTACACAACCTTTGTAAATGGCTTCTTCCTACATGCCCTTTGATTGTCATACGATCAATGTAAATAGTATCAAAAGGATAGACAAAAGAAATACAGTGTTCACCTTTCTTGCATCTCTAGGGGTAGGCTTGATATTTTTACAAGACGTTTGGTTTCATACCTTTAATGAAGTTAAACAAGCTCAAAGGCACTGGGTATGTGGTCCTTCTTTTTGGTCCATTGGCCAGGATGCATGCTTGAATAGTAATACACTCTTTGATTTTAAACTTCTTAAGCTATATGATCTGGCACCTGGGTGAGTCATCATATTGGATGTTGTGATACAACAAAGTCCCTATTGCCTAATCAACATATATGCCCCTCAAACAAAGGCAGGCAGAAAAGACTTATTATCCTAGATCCAGCCATACTTACATACCTCTAAACAAATACTGTTTGCAGGCGATTTTAACTGTGAATTGAGTCTACAAGATAAGAGCTTGTAT
This sequence comes from Neoceratodus forsteri, assembly GCA_016271365.2. NCBI lineage: Eukaryota > Metazoa > Chordata > Ceratodontiformes > Ceratodontidae > Neoceratodus > Neoceratodus forsteri. The sequence goes on along the minus strand of CM028130.1, from coordinate 1,151,568,871 downwards.
GCCACCATAAAGAAAATTTTTTGTGATTCCCATTCATTAAACACCATTATTCGTACAGCCCAGCTGTGGGATGCGTATTTGGACTATACAAAAAAACACACTCCCACCTTCCAAAAAGGAGTATTAACAACGAGAATAAATTACATTTTAATGACCCCAACTATACAAATATCTGCAGCTATTGTTAGCCTGGTAGAATTTTCGGACTATAAGAGATTGTCAGTAACTAGGCAGTAACCCTCCAGGTACATGGCCCCGAACATGGAAGTTTAATACATCTTTGTTAGAAGACGAGGAATTCTTGGTTCCCTTAGCCAGTTCCTGACTGCAACAAAATCGTACTGATTCTATATGAAGACCCAGTTAGCTGGTGGAGGAAATTGAAGACAGACTTGACTACCCTTTAAAACAGTATAGTAAACATAAATGTAACACTGCCTATTTGGCTTACTTACAAAAATGATGGCATCTCCGCAATCTATTGACTATAGCTTATACTACGGGGCAAGATTTAACCTCTCAGATTCAGGCAGTACAAAAAGAAATATTGGCCTTTTCCAACCAGAAGGTGGCCCAATTATATAACCAACATAAATTTGGGATGCAGGGGTCAGCACAGGAAATCAATCCCTTTGTTCATAATGCATGTCAGGTATGGAAGAAATCGATGTCCAGCCTCAAGGACTCAGCTGGCTCCATGCAGTCATCTGGAGCCAAAATACTACAGATAGTATCAGACTTTTCAAGACAGTTATTTGCTGAAATACCATTAGATGTAAGGGAAATACAGGATTTCCTGAGTGACATTCACATCCCAGAGGTGCCCCCCAAGGCAGTACAGGAAAAGGTAGATACCTGTATCCAGCAGATGAGAAATAATGTGTCTTCTAGACCAGATGGATTACCCTTTGAACTATGTAAGATTATAGGGGAACATTCATGCAATCAAATTACTGTTGTTTTTAATGCTATGTTAGAAACTGATACTATCCGCTTAAACTTCAATAAAGGAAATTTAATCTTTCTGCATAAAAAAAGTGACAGAATGGATCTGAATAATTGGAGACCTATATGCATGTTAAATGCAGACTAAATTACTTGCAAAGATTGCGACTAAAAGATTATTTTTAATAGCTGAATTGGTTATTTCACTGGAACAGGCTTGTGCCATTCCTAACTGGTGTATGCAGGACCATTTAATTATATTGGCAGAACTGTTCTCACATGGACTTAAAAATTCTTGTAAGGGGTATGTGGTCTTGCTTGACCAGAGAAACGATTTGACTCCATATGTCATATATTTTTATGGGAAGTTTTATGCCACTATTAACATCCCACATAGAATGATAGAATGGGTCAAACCCTGTATAAGATGGCTACTGTAATTCCAGTATTGAATGGGCAGACAGGCCCATAATGCCGGTCAAAAGGGAGTCCGCAAGGCTGTCCCATGAGCCCAGTATTGTACACATTTTTTATAGATTTACTACTATGGAAAATAAATAGTTTACAAGCTATCAATCAAATAATAGGACTGCATGCACCAAATCCAGAAAAAGTTGTTGCTTATGCAGATGACCTGTGTTTGATGGTAACTGATGAACAGTCTGTACATGCAGTTATTCAGGCATGTACAATGTTTGTTAGGGTATCAGGAGTGGCTTTAAATTTGGGAACATGTTGTGGGAGGGTGCTGGGATATGTATGACACCAAGACCAAAGCCTAGGATTGGACCCATTAAACTTACTGAAGGTCTCCTGCCAATCTGAAGTATTAAGTTGGCCTGAAGGTATGGATATTTTAAGTTGGGAAGAAAAATTAACCATTGGGAAAAATAATGTGATGCAGTGGAATATGAGTAAAATAGGAAAGAAGAAAATGTTTTTTCTGGTTAAAACTTTCCTCATTCCAGTTTTCTTGTATTTAAGTTATGTTTTCCCAATCCCAAAAAAGTTGGAAACATCCATTTTGAGTATATTTTTTCAAGTGATTTGGGGGAGTCGCCTGAATCAGATCAAAATAAATATTCTATATTTACCAATCAAGTAAAAGGGGGATTAGATATGTTTAACCCCATTTTATTTTTTAATTGTATTTTTATTATGACTAACTTAAAGTCATTGCTTGTGAATAAGGGGTTGGGATGGGAGCAGTTGCCAGTTGTTATATGAGAATTGTAAGCTCTGGCTCCAACAGTGGGAACAAAATGCATTGACAACTCCTAAAGGACCTGTGTTCTTGCAATACCTTAGGGAAACATTCTGTAGGTTAAAACAATGGAAGGTGACAGCCCACCAAATCATGTCTGCCACTACACATAAAGTTCTTTATAGAAATTTAGTTTTCACATTGTGTGGGAACACAATCCCTTTTGCAGGATGCCCAGATCAGTTCCTGAGCTCTTTGCAAACCCTGCTAAATAACCCCAGGGTTCCTGTCCATATGTGGGATTTCCACTGGCTTTCTTGCCATGGGAAAATAAACATGAAAGAGAACCATAAACACAAACAAAAGCAAGACAGGACATGTGGCAGATTAGGCTGCATTAATACAATTGAATCTATAGAGCACCTTTTTTATGACTGTTCCTTTGCTAAGGGTTTTTGGCCGTATATGGTAAAAACATGGAAAGAGCCATTGTTAGAGAAAGTAAATTATGTCAACATAATGTATGGCTTTGTTCCTCTTAGCTGGAAGAAATGGAATAAGAGCACTCTCCATCTGCTGTTCACTATAATTAAATGGAATATTTGGTTGGTTAGGTGTGCTTTTACCTTACAGCAAAAAGAGTGCACCCACCTTAAACTAAGTAGGAAAATTCTGAAAGATGCTCAGAAAGTATATGAGGTTGAATGTGCTTGTTTGTCTGGAAATGAGATAGCAGAATTATGGAAAAAATTGCCCTGGATTACTGAAGTACATGCAGTAACCTAAACATAAAATGGTTAGGGGTTATATACAGATATGACTGTATCTGAGAAAGGAGGTTATTGCTTAGGTATAGTTTATATTCTTTTAGAGACCTCCCTTTATTTTCTTGAGACTGTATGTATGTTTGTTAACATGAGAATGGTTCAGTTCTAATCATATTTTTTTTCCTGTAATTTTGGTTTCTTTTCTGATTTTCTTCTGTGGTTTTTATTTCATTTGTACGTATGTATTATGATTTTGCGTTTAATAAAATTTTCCCCTACTCTTTTTCAATAAGTGCCATGGGATCTTTAGCATCCACCTAAACTACCACCAATCGAGGCAGATGGGACCTTGGTTTAACGTCTCATCCGAAAGACAGCACCTCAGAAGTGCAGCGCCCCCCTCATGCTGCACTACAGTGTCAGTATTGGGATATTAGCCCAAGTGCCACATGTGGGAACTGAATCCACAGCCCTCTGATCTCCTGGCCTCAGAGGTGAGTGTGCTACCTACTGAGCCACTGACACTTTTATACTGATTGCTGTCGATTTAGAAGGTCTGAGCAAAACCAGTCGACCGCTGGTTTGGTGAGGCCAAAGAAAGATAGTTTGTGAAGAAGGAGAAGGTGAGAGACTGAGTGGAGAGCTTTGGCTAAATCAATGAAGATAGAGGCAGTGATGTGGCTTTGGTCCATAGCAGAGAAGATGAAGTCGGTGACACACAGCAGAGAGGTGATAGTAGAATGCTGTTTGCAAAAGATAGATTGCACAGGTGAAAGAGAGCTATTGGAGATGGGAAGGTCAGAGAGTTTAGCCAAGATGAGGGATTCCTGGACTTTAGCAAGGGAGAGGAGGAATGAGATGTTTTGGTAGTTTCCTGGCAATGATGGCTCACCACCTTGATCAAAGTGAGGACTTTGGCCAATTTCCAGGCATTGGGGACTGTGGCTGTAGTGATACAAAGATTTAGTATGTAAGTCAGAGAGGCAACAATGGTCGGGGCCGATGTGTAGAGCAATTTGAGGTGGAGGCCATCGGGGCTAGTTTTGGAGAGGTTGAGAGATATGAGCACCGAGTAAACTTCAAAGAGAGAGAAGGGAGAAAAGAGGAAACCAGTAGGTGGGGAAGATGAGTCTGGAGGGCAGGGAGGTGAGCATGGTGGGGGGGGGGAGTCTGGCAGAGCATGGAGCTGAAGAAGTTGTTGAAAGCCTTGGCTACAGAGGCAGGGTCAGAGACAGGGCTGCTGACAATTTTAAGGACTGGGCAGGCTTGCTGGGAGTGTGATCTAGGAGGGAGTGGACCACCTTCTAGAAAGAAGCTGGGGAGTTTTTGCTCTGATCAAGCTCAATTTGAAGTAGGAGGCTTTGGACTGGCAAATGGCTTTTGTGCACCTGTTTCTGAGTTTTTGTATGATTGGAGGTCACTTGGGGTGTGAGATACTTTGTAACGGCTCCAAGCTTTGTTCCTGGAGCAACACATGGCTATGAGATCAGAATTTATCCAGGGTGGTGGTGGTGCTTCACCCTTACTTTCCTAGGGGTTGCATGGTGGTCCCAGGTGTGGTTAAAGATGTTGTAGAAGTGGGATAGGGCAAGGTCAATGTCTGGGCAGAAAAAACGGCCTGCCAGTCAGCATTAGTGAGGTCTTGCAGCAGAATAGATTTGTTTAGGGAATGTAAGGGGCGGGACCAAAGAAATTTGGGAGGGGAGTGGGGAATGTGAATTTTGCTAATGCAGTAAGTGATACAGTGGTCACTTAAGGCATCAGACAGGATGCCAGAGGTGGATATATGGTGAAGGTGGGAGGATAAAATCCAATGAAGGAGCAAGTGATTTTGGGAACAGGAGTATAAACGGGTAGGTTCCTGAATAAGTTGGGAGACGTTAAGGGCTTCACTAGATAGAGAGGTGGACCTAGCGGATGAGGAGAGCCAGTCAAGGTTAAAGTCTCCTAGGAGCAGAAGCTCACCTTTAGAAGTGAGGGTGGAGATGGAAGAGATGGTCTCTGTGATGGAGTTGAGTGAGGCTTTTGGAGGGAGTGTATAGAGCACCGATGAAGAGGGGGGCTGAGGAGGGAAGTGAAATGTGGGCAACAATGAGTTCATGGGAAGACAAGCAGGCCTCTTTGAGGGTGATAGAGCATGAGAAGGATTGCCTGATGTACAGGGCTACCCCCCCCACCACACTTACCTCAATCCTGATGGAACAGGTTGAAGTCAGGGATGGTGACTGAGGCTTCAGGGATTTCAGCAGATAGTCAAGTTTCTGAAATGCAGAGTACATCGGGGTGATGTTGGGTAAGCCAAACATTTAGGGTGTCCATTTTGGGGAGTAGGCTCCTGGAATTGAGATGACAGATACGTAAACTCTTTGGTAGAGAGGCTGTGGATAGGGTGGCCTGGGGAGGTTGAGAGTGGAGTGGAAGAAGAAGATTGGGGCATGGGTGGGCCAGGGTTGGGTTGTATGTTGCCAGTGAGAAGCAGGAGGAGAAGGAGAGGGGAGGAATGGAGGGAGTTTAGATTTGTCAGATGAGTGTGCAGAGAACTTCAAGCAGCAGTAGAATGCTTCAATGTTAAGGAGGTGCAAGGGAGCAGAGAAGGTGGATGGAGAGGGGAAAAGGAGGGAGGTAAAGTAGGGTATGGGGGTGGGAGGGAGCGTGGTTTGGCCATGAGGTGGCTATAGGGGAGAGGCAGCAGATGGAGGGGGCAGAAAGTGGATGGGGGTGCTGTGGAGGTAGTGGGCAAGAAGAGGAGGTGACAAAAAAGATGAGTAAGAAAAGCAGAAGGGGTGAGAGGGAGGAAGAAGAGGGTGATTGGCATTGTCAGGAGGAGGAAGAGGTAGAGAGTAAGAACCCCTATTTAGGGGATAAAAGCGGTGAGGAGTTGCAGAGGGAGAGGCAGTTAGCAAAGGTAGCAGTGAAGGAGAGCATGAATGCTAAACTGCAAGAGGAGGCAAGCAGTCACTGACCAAGTATGGTGCAGGCAGGGGAAGAAAAGTGGTAGGTTCAGGGGAAGAGTTATGCTGAGGTAAAAATAAATTCAGTTTATGACTACAAGGAGACATAAGTATAGAAACAAAGAATAAGGCACTTAATGAAAGTATGGGCATACTGAATGGCCATATCTAAATTACACAAAAAGCATGTAAAAGGATCAATATTAAAAACAGACTTCATCTGTTCATGATGGTGTGTTAAAGACATGGCCATGAATGCAAATAGAACACACTTCCTGACAAATATCATGGTAAAGAATAAAGCAGGAAACATATTTGTAAGGGTGATTGAATGATGGCTAAAAGTCAGGCTCAACAAGTAAAACACAACCATGTGCAGATGTAGCCATAGCCAACCATGTTCCCCCAGAAATAATAATGACCAAGTAGATAATGTGAATGTTGGGAAGCTAACATGGTGGTGAGGTGGGGGGTGGTAGTAACAAAAGTTGCTGATACAAGTAAGGACACCTGATGGTAATAATTACTTCTTGCCTTGTAACATTGCTATAGTTACTAAGAAATGTGCTGCTTCTGTGGCATTAACACACACCTCTTCTGCACCCACACCCCTGTCCTGCTGCTGCCCAAGTGGGTGACTAGGGATGGGGTATAGCTACATGCCATGCTTTATCCTTGATCTGGTGTGTAGAGTGGTGATGTCTGGGTGGCACCAAATACACAGGCAGGGACCCTTCCTTAGCCATTACATGCATTCCCCACTAGCTGAACAGGGTGGCAGCCATGGCACCATACTTCACACCGAGCTACCCCGGCCCTCTGACTATACCATGAGGGTAGGGAGCATGGCAGTGAACATGGGCAAACCAGTAGGTCCTTATAACAGAAAATGACATTAATGGGAGGACCAGCCATATCCCACAATTCCCCACTCCACACAGAGTGCAGGATCCAGTCTGCAGGTGAGCAGTCCATCTGATTGGATGGCTGCTGTTGAACGCCAGGCCTGGGTATGCACAGTTGACACATTCCCTGCCTCTTATGTTGATAGGGTCCAGTATTAGATTGCATGTTTAGTAAACAGTAGGTTCATGAGGGACTGATTCCTGAATGAGTACTTACATCACAGCTACAACACTAACATTTGGTAAATGTAAGCATGCACAATTGCAAATACACATTACCTAGGCATTAACTGTGAAAACAATATCATTAGTTCTTTGACACAATATTGTTACAGTGTCAGTTAGTAATTATGCAAATTATATATTTTTGGTATATATCAATTCGCAATATTAAACTGCATGTTTATTAACCTGTAAGTTCATGAAAAACTGGAATACCGACATCAAACATCATCTGAAGAGTTGCACATAAGTGCCTTTAAGTGTAGCAGACTGAAATTACATTGTAATTATATTTTAGTTACCATTCTGATTTCAGTTTTAAGTTTTTCGATGTGATTACCATTTAAATGAATGTCAGATGGACATAAACTGTTGAATCAGTGCACAAGACCTGCATTCATATGTAGTTACACTTGTAAGAGCAAATTTAATAATGCCAAAAGTAGTAATTACACAGTAGATTTACTGTTATAATTTCCAATAGCTATTACATGTGTAGTTGCCCTTATAAGAACAAATTACATAATGGCAGAACAGGTACAGTGTTAGTTGCACAACAGATTTACTGTTACTCTTTTCAACATCTATTAAATGTATAGTTACACTTGTAAGAATGAACTGATTTAAGGGAGGCAGTAATAGTTGCATGTGTAACTATTTCTTCATGCAAATTGCATAAGTATACAACACACAGTTGTTACTCTAGTTAACTACATAGTAGTTACATGTAACTTTACAGTAGTTACAGTGCAGTTATACAATATGTACAGTGTAGTTAGTGACACTTAAAGTAACGTTACCACTAAACATCTAACAGCAGAGATAAAAGTTATATCTCAGAATGGACTCTGGTGAAGGAATGTGATGTGCAGTATCCCTTTATACTTCTTTTTCTTTTTAATGCTTGGGTAACCAGGTAAGGCCCACTAAGCACAAGTGCCTGTTTTTAGTGGGTGACCTTGCAACACTGGGAAGGTTAAGAGACTTGCTAAGAGTTACACAGTATGCCTTTGGATACTGTGGAATCAAACCTTTGTCTGATGGATGTACCAGACTCTTTCACAGCTCATTACTGTAACCTCTAGGCTATACTGCACCAACAAAATAAATGAGCCAGGTAGGACACATCTACAAAGATAGCCATATACATGCAAAGATCATGTAACTGGGCCATTCTGAAGAGTACCACACCTACAAAGTACCACACTATTGGAAGCATTTACATTACCCACCATCCCACTACACATGCAGAGAAGAACAACGATAATTCCATCTCATTTTGTAGAATGGTGCTAGGCCAGACTGTGGATGGGCCGGTACTTGAGTGCATCTCCTGCTCCAAATGTAGCAAATCTCATAGGATATTGTGGTCTGTTAATGACTGCAATATGTGTCCTAGAAGGACTCTGTCCCAACTGTGGTATCAAGCATAGTTGGGACAGAGTTAAGAGCTGCCTCCCAGCAGTTCTTTGACATTAACACTACTTGTTTATTTTTTTCTGATCTGTGGGTACACTACAAGCTACTGATGACATTGCACAATATTCATGAATAATATAACCACAAAGAGCATTACACTCATCCCCCTACTTTTTGTAATTATCCTATGTCTTCCTAATTTTGGAAGCATTTGGAGACAATAATGACTAGGCACTGGATATCAATGAAAAATCAAATGAGTGACTCACCTAGCATGTACAGTATGTAGAGAATCCCTACTTCAAGTGGGAAATCATTGCTAATAGATCCAAAACTCACACATAATTTCTCACAGCTTTTTAGTAGCAGTTGAGCAATCCAATACAAGCTGTTCTGGGTGTTTCTGGTGACATGGCAAGGCCTGGATTTATCAACCAATGCTGATTTCTGATGTACTTGTGTCAAGTCTGCCTTAGTGAATCCCCACGCTCAACTAGAACAGTAAACAATGTGGTAATCTGGAAATGAAAATAGAAATAGGGTACTGGTCCACATTAGTCAAGGATTTACTGTGATCTTGTAATCCCAACAGATTGTGGCATCTCTGCCTTCTTAATACAAAGACACACATAATAATTATATAGTCTATGGGAGAGCGTTGTCATGTTTGGAATTCAACTACTAGAATTCCCTTGTCATGTTGCAGTAATGACATCATGATTGTGTTGTGCTGCACTAGCAGTGTCACTACTGCAGCACAACAGATTAGAACACTTATGCAGAGTTCAGTGTTCATGAGCCAAGGCTGCGGTTGTTAGCACTGTCAAGTAGAACTGTTATTTTAGGGCTGCATGGATGGAGCCCTGCAGTCCTCTTGCTAGGACTAGCAGAAAAGCAACTTATAAATGAACAACCTCATGTGACAAAAGTTGTCTCAGTCTGTGCACCATGGCCCAGTCTGCATTTGCACTGTATTTTTTTACCTATCACAAACTAGCAATCATTTCAACCTACTAATAAATCAGGATAGACATCAGTGATTATTGGGAAATGTGGTCACCCCCTTCCACCATAGGCAACAATGTCTAGTAGGAGTTGTGTTAGAGGATGGGGGACAGAGGGTAGCAGTGTGCAGCTGCCCTAACTGTTTGGGCAGGAGACAAGAGAGGAATCAGGATAAAGCAACTCAAACTATGGAACAGGGTGCAGCAGACACACCTGTTTGCAACAAGGGTCATGGGCAGCAGGGTGCAGCAAAGGATCTGATGCTGGTGGCAGGGGGCAACAGGGAGAAACTGCCCCAACTGTGGTGGCAGGAGACAGGATGCAGCACATGCCCTGCCTTGTTTTATGACAAGTAGCAGCATGGAGCAGCATCCCTAACTGTGGAGGCATGGGGCTCTATGGCACAGCAGGCCACGGCAGCCTTGACTGAGTAGGCAGGAGCAGGGTACAGCAGCCTTGGATGTGGTGGTAGAGACAGAGAACAGCATACAGCAGATCCTTGATGATGTGTCAGGACACAAAATGGCATCAGGATACAGCAGCCTTGACTGTAGGACAGGGAGTGTGTGTGTGTGTCTGTGTGTGTATGTGTGTGTGTGTGTGGTGCAGCAGCCTTGCCCAGTTGGGGCAATGGAAGTGGGTGGCAAGTGCAGCAAATACCTCACCTCTGGTGGCCTGGGAAAACATTGTGCAACAGCCCCAATTGTGAAGGCAGGGGACCTGGGACTGTAGGGCTTAGCAGAGCACATAAGCCCTGACTGTGGAGACAGAAACCAGGGGGCAACAAGGTTCATTGAACCTGACTGTGTGGGTTGGGGGGGAACAGAAGGAAGCAGGGAGTAGCAGCCTCAACTGTTTGTGCAAGAGGTAGAAGGGTGCAGCAGCCCTGACTGTGTGGAAAAGACTGTGGGTAGTACGGTGCAACAGCCTCAAACGTGGCAGGGAAAAGGGGGCAGCAGAGTGATGCTGCCTCAACTGTTGGGCAGGAGACAGGGGCATCAGGATGCCATTTAGTATTTCTAGTTATACACATACATTATGTATTTTCACCCAGGCACCCTCAAAGAACTGAATTTTATAAGTTTGTACAGTATATGTTCCCTGAAATAGAGTGTGGCAGACACCTGTTTGTCAATCTTACATAAAAACAAAATTGTTCTCACATGAACATATTTATGGAGGCTACATCAAAGACACACTGCTTCCATAAAATAACCAACATTTAGATTTATTTTACATCCATTAAACAGCCCTGTGTTATATAGCCAAAAAAGAAACCATAGTTTTGATAAGGAAATGACAGCTGTGATACAGACAAGATAATTTCTCACGGACATTCATTCATACAACTTTAGTTCAGCACTGAAACTCAAATGATCAACTTTTTATGAAAACAGAATGACATATTTTAAGCTAATCTATCTAAACACAAACCAGGTGGGTTATTAACAAACTTTGAGTGACAACAATTAGCTCTACAGACTGCTCTGACTGGGAACTGCAACAGCTTCTTCGGTCAATCAGGGACTTAATTGCTGAAGCAGAAGGCTAGACCAAAATAATGTCATCGCTCAATAATAGGGAAGAAAAATCTTCACTGTTTTCAGTTACTGCAGAGCACATTAATAGATGCTGATTTAAAGAAAACCACAACACAAAACATTGTGATATTTTCAGGAAACACTAATCATCACACAGGGACCTGAATTCAAGTGACTTCAAGCTTTTCCTAAATATATGGCATTTGATTTTTAAACTAGTAAAAATTCTAGCAGAATCTAGCAATAGAACTCACAACATAACATTTTCTCTTTTACAAATGTCAGAAAACATTCTTTTATAATTGATATTCACTGATTTTAAAACATTGCAAAAAAGTGTCATGGAAGGTTTTTGAATGAAAGTACAGTCTTTCTTTTTTATCTTGACCACATTTAGAATAATGAGAAAGTAAACCTGTATCACATATACTTTATCTCATGGAAAGGTACATTTTTAACAATATTTTATTGAAAGGCACATTTTAAAATTATGACACATTTTTACAGTTTAAAATGTCTTTCTTTTTCACACCAAAGTGGTTGGGCATCTCATGCAGGTCTCATCTCTTCATCGTGATTATAAGCGGAAAGTCTGCTACTCTTATTTGGTCTAAGATGCTGCTGCAGCTGCTGCAAAGCAGTGGTCTGTGACTATCCATGAGCAGATTTTTTTATGGCAGTCATTTTTACCATTTCTTTTGGAGTAAGTTTAGACACGTCAAAGTGTCAGTTCTATCAATTTGTTAAAGCTTGAGTGCGTAATGTGATTTTTCAGATTACAACTGCATGCCCTCAAGTGATTCAAATCTGCAATAAATAATGAAAATATAGTGTTTGCTTCTTGGTAACCTACTTGTGCAGGTACTAGTAGTGTTTACGTCAGCTTCCAAAAACTGAGAAAATGATGTAAGCCTTTCTCTGTGCAATTCTGATATTAAAGCTTATTAGGGTTCTTAAATATTTTTAGTTAGAATAGAGTTTTCAAACACAATACTTTCTCATTTCTTTTATTTAAAAGCAATTACTTGTTAGCAGCAATGAAAAGCACTTTAAATTTGCCTTGTATGTGATAAAAGAATCTGTTAAGGGAACTAACTCTGAACTTATCTGTTGCTGCTTTAGTTTTAAATCTGCTTGTCAATCAATTTTTATTTAACCAGGTGAAACACCATTGAGTAAGCTCATTTACTAGATGGTCCTGGGATGACAAAAATACAATGTAGTAATCAGCACAATTGAACATTCGGTAAATAACATATTATAAAATAAAAGGCAATGAACAAACAAAGTGCCGGTGCATAAAGTGCAATTAAATAAAGAGAAAAAAAAAATGCTTGCTACAAGGGATGCCTTCATGGTTTTGAAGTATAGCTCAAGAGTACCCCTTAGCTCCAACACTACCTTCTTTAACCCACCCTCATTACCACTGCCCTCATAATCAGTTAAAACTGTTAGCTCCTAATCACTTACTTGACTGCTTTATCTGTACTTATAATGCACATGTAGTATACACTCAGTGTATTTGTTATCATCTGTCATTCTGCCTTGCTATGCCCTGCAGCCCAGGTTGTGTCTGAAAATGCACTGTGGCACAGTACACTTACAGTACCTGATAAAGAAATGAATAAAAATAAAAATATGTGACAGCTTCAAATGGATCAGGGAGAGTGCATGGACTGTAGATAGCATCACCTTCTCCCAATGTTTCTCAGCATCCAAAGTATAATTAAGTTTTATAAGCTAGCATCCCTTCTTTCTACTGCTTCTCCCTTTCATAAAATACCTTTCAAAATGTTTACATAAACAAAATAGGTGATGGTGGTTGTGGTGGTGGTGTGTGTGTGTGTGTGTGTGTGTGTGTGTGTGTGTGTATACACCTCTTAACCTTTCAATCTCCAATATATTTTATGAGACCATTTTATTTGACTAGTAAGTTTCAGTTCTGATACACTGGACAGGACCCTTCTAGTGATAAATGCAGAGGCAATAGGCAATAGCCTCCAACCACTGTGCACTAGCTTTCTGGTTCCATTTTGTACTGGTTTAAAGAATGAAAGATAAATAACACCCAGCACCTCCTATATGTATTTAGTTTTACTCCCCAAATAGCATCATTAGTTGTAGTGTTTCAATTTCCCAGTGGTCTCATGGTAGGGCAGGGTGGAATGTAGGGCAAGAAGAACATACTCACTCAACACAAGGCATACAGAAAGACTGAACACATATTCATGTAGAATAAAAGTCTACAACAATACATTATGTACAAGTAATACACAAATATATATCAATAAGCAGAGAAATGGTTGTGCTGAAGGCTAATTACTATAGCCCCTTTTATCCCAATGTGCTAGTGCATTCGGTGTCGCTAGTATCAGTTTTTTTTATACTTTCTTTTTATTCAGAGAGATAAATAATTCATAATACATAAAGCTTTACAAAAAAAAGAGAGAGATTTCTCAAAAAACATTACCCCAAGCTTAAAGAAAAATGGGAAGTATAAAAAACATTTTTTGAGTTTTTTTAAAGGGGGATAATAAGCTTTACATGAAGTACTCATGACAATATGTACTGCTTCCATCCTCAGCAAACTCCAAGCTATAATCCATCCCTCTCAAGTAAATAATAAAGTTACCTTTTAAAGTAAAAGTGTCACACTTGGCCTGTCAGCACAGTGGTTAGATTTTCACTTGCGACACCACAACCCGGGTTCGGGAGTGGCCTCAGGTCACTGGAGGGCTGGCCGGGGGAGAATGGCCTGAGCATCCCATAACAGCTCGCTGTCCCTAGGGGGGTGAGGTGGGTGGGCAGATGCCCATAACACTTGTGTATGTGTCCCCAGGCAAAGGCTCGGGGGGACCACTAGCCCCATGAAAGGGGATGGGTGGCCATCAAGATGCAGTAGATGTTGGCGTGTACACCCTGAGGTCAGGGGGCTCTCACTGCACCTGAGGGAGAAAAAGCAGAAAAACTCCTGCCGGCTCCGGGAAGATGGGCTTCCTGGAGCATGCCTCCTGTGTGCCCTGCTCACCAGATCACCTTCACTGGGCCTGACGAAATGAAGGATTATGGGGGTAAGGACCCCACCTCATCCTCGCTCGGGGTGGAAGCCAAATGTCCATGGTGGACTGGGAGGTGAGTCTGAATGGGCGCGAGGCAGGAGGATGACTCCTTGGATGCCCTGAAGGGTCGGGGCTGGCAGGCAGTAGGAGGGGATTAATAGAAGGGGGAAAAAAAGTCCCACACTTCACCAAATTATTCCCATTAAGGTATACTTCTGATTAGCAACTATTTTTTTAAAATAACCCAAGTCATTTCATCCACTTCCTTCAGGCATCAGAATATATTGAGTATTGTCCACAAGGTCTTCATCTTCCTCGTCCAATTCCAACTCTGTAGGTAACACTATATTTATTTCATAAAACTCTTTCACCTTACCACATCATGAAAAATATAATCTTTGTTCTGAAAAGTCAGTTTGTGTTTTGCAGGAGCCTGCAAAACAGCACAAACTCCTGCCTGAGTAAATTCATTTCCTGTAGTCATAAAATATTTTCTGTGGCGCTGAGTTAAAAGGCAAAAGTCTGGATATAAATGCATTTTTACTCCCTCAAACATAAAACCCTTTTTGATTCTGGCAAGTCACAATAGTTTGTTTCTTTGCATTATAGAAGGACAAGTACAAATCACGTACCTTGTCCGTATCTCTGATACCATAGCCATTTGATTTCTTGGTCAAAATATTGATTCCAACAAGACAGGGTGTTTGGAGGAAGAGTCATTGTAAGTATTTTCTCTATCTCCAGTTTTAAATCTGAATTGGGGACTGATGCAGAAAGCCCTATCAGGTGGAGGTTTTTTAGAAGTAGGGTGTTTTCTATCCTCTCCAGTTTTCCTATCATGTTGATCTGTTCATGTAGGGCAGCATTCACTGCTCCCTCGAATATCAATACCCTTGTGGTGAGCTTCTCAGTGTTCTTCTCAGAGGTAGCCACTTGCTCCTTGACAGCCATTACCTTTGCTTCAATACTCTCACATCGGGACACAATATCTGTAAGTGATAATTTTATTTCCTTAAATTAATTATTTGTGCCAGCCTGGCAATCCAATAAAAAAGACTGAAGTGTAGCCAAAGCTGGTTTTTGAGGAACCTTCGCACCCATGTCAGAGTGCGCTACTGCCGGGGAAGCCATTTCTCCTGGTGGGAGATGCACACCAACAACCCCACGCTGTGGAGTTTGCTTCCCTAAGGCTGTTCTCAGGGGAAAATATTTCTCAACATGCTCCATGCTCAATTCTGCTGCTTCCTTAGATTTAAGGCTTTTAGGCATCTTACATTCATAAAGGAAAATAGGAGCAAAACTAGCATCGTAACAGCGAAGCTATACCGAAGTGAATGCATCCATGTTACCTCGTTATCATCCCCTCTAGTATCAAGTGTTGCTGGAGGTTCTATCCAGCCCCAAATTCTTTGAGGGGCAATATTTTTTTCTGTCTTTTAAGTTTGGCCACGAAGCATCTGAAACATGATGCCCTAGCCAGTCCCCCTGCCATCAGTCATTGCAGTCCAAGCTATGCCTTCTGTGCAGTTTTGTGCCAATGAGGTCCCACAGCAAGTAAATGCTGCAAATAAGCTCTTGTTCTCAGGAATTTATGCAGTATTTACTTTAGGCTGAGACAAAATAAAAGAAGTTGAGGGGCTCTGACTGAGAGCTGAAGTGGCCCCAGCAGGATATGATGGCAGGGTGTTTGTAAAGGCTGTCTGTCACAACAGAAGGTACTGTATCATTGGTTTGAATACAGTCCTTACTTCCAACTTTATTAAGTGCCAGCAAGTCAGTTTTTCCCTTCCACCCTATGAAGTGGCAGCAGCTGCCCCAGATCACTATTTGCCAAAGTCTTTTCAAGTGCTCTGACATTCTTGAGCCCTCAGTTATTCAAAGCCTTCATCAATCAAAAGCATGAGAATGGTCTATATAGTCCTAGCTGCTTTGAGATTCACAAAACAGTGACCTGCAAGCTTTGGGGGCTTTTTCCCTGAATGCCTTCTGCACTTCACTGGTGCCTCAGTTGGCTTTTATATATATAGCAAGAAAGACAAGAGAAGAGGAAGCCAAAGATCAGTGTTCTTTACTGAATAACAACCCGCCCCCATCAACTGATGAAAACCTAAAAAACACATTCTAGAGTAATCAAATAAAATGTATTTTGCACATACATGAGTTGTTAAAAAAATCAGACAAGTACTTCTGCAAAAATCTGCTTAGGGTGCAGTGACAATCACACTTTTTAAGGCTGTTGGGAGGGCAGCTGCCACACAGTTTATTTGTATAGTGTATTTACGCATTATAACCCAACAACACAGCTGAGATGCAAAATCTTATTTACTGTGGAGTCCTGCTTCTGCACACTTTTACACTTGGACAGTCAGACTTTCGTTTTGAGGAAGAAAGTAATACAAACTTTCAATAGTGAGATCAATCCTAGGGTGCCCTGTAATCCATGGCTATATAAACAGAGCTGGAGTTGGTACCCTAACATCCTCCTATCCAACTATCAACCAACTATGCATGGCACAGGTACAGTTCCATCTACCTTGGATCTGATTATTAAGCTGAGGTGTGATCTAATTTAAAAACAAAAAGAAATCTGACTAGTGTGAATCTGACAGATCAGGAGAGAAACAGTAAAACACATAGACACAACCCTATGTAAATCTGAACTTTTATTTTGTTAAATACAGTTCTTAGTACTAGGCATACCTCTCAGCTGCCATGAATTTCACATAGCACTATGACTTTAGTACACAAATTTACCCTCGCCTTGTTAAGGATTTTTGGTGGTCCTCATAATGTTACACCTAATGATGAGAATCGAGTGCATGGGCGCACCAGGTCATGGGTGTCTATACATGGCACTGCTCCATGCACAGGCATGCACGAACCAGTAATGTGTGCCTACTGTGTACAGACCTGATCTGAGTACAGTACAACATTGCATGTCTAATTTGCATTCCAAGTTTTGTGTTTGGGGGGAGGGGTTCCTCCCAGCAGCACTTATCTAATAGTTTCTTTTTAGCAATTTTACTGGTTGGACTTGGCACAGTCTAGTGCACTTTGTGCCCCATTTTACCACAAATAAAACTGTGACTGAGAAGGGGGGCATATCAATTTTAAGGTTTCAATGATTGTTGCATACATGGTGGGGGTCTGCTTCCCTTAAAGCAGTCATTATTGATACACATTAGTTACACAAGCAGCAGTTAGAACAGCCAGAACATTAGAATCACATAATTTTACTAGCAGGGACTGATACATGGTGTGAAATGGATGTCATGTTTCCTACAGGAAATTAAACAGTGGAAAATGTACAACTGATGCACTGAATGAGAGAGCCAAATGACAAGGCAACATTTGTCCAATGCTGTTGCCATTGAAGCACCCATAAGGGTAATAGCACTGGGAATGTGAAAGCGTTTCTGGGATGGACTTATTCTGTGACCGTACAAACTTCATTTCCAAATGTAAGCCATACTGAAGAAATCACATACTGTTAATTGCCCTGCATTATGAAGAAGTAAACTGATGATATACTCTCTGTGAAGATTTTGGAACAGAAATTTCTATGAATGTCAAGTGAGAAAGTTTTACTTTGCAGAAAGGATGTTGGAACTGTGGAACAATCTGCCAGGTGAAGTGGTTGGCATCAAAACCATAAAGGGTTTCCAGCACAGCTGGTGCAGAGAGAAGGGTATACTGGTTACTTGGGGCGATAGTAGTAAGAAGGGGAACAGGAGGTGGATTGTAACAGCCAGTACCCTACCTTCTTTGTACAATAGGTCCAGAGATTCAATTAGGGCTGCAGTGGGTAGAGCCCTGCAGACCTCTTGCTTTCAGTAAAAGGGCTCCTGCATTCCTTGTGAACTAACAACACGTTGGAGCGTGAAAAGACATTGACTCCACATTGGAGTACTCCATGCTCTCAGTATCATTTTTTTTTACTTTAGACTATCCGTGGCCACAGAAATGCATATCCTCCCACCAGATCCTCCCTTTCAGCACCCACCATCCCACACTCCCCCAGAAACATAATAGTGACATGGGGGGGTGCCCAATCCCCCAGTGTACTGATTAGAAAATCCCTGCTCAACTACTGTGCATGTGTGGTTGTGTTTTTTTATATCTTTTTTTATAGTTTTCCCCCATCTGACCCTTCTTTTCAGCACGCACTACCACATTCCTCCACCCAGAAACATAATAGCGGTACTGGGAGGGTGCCTCATGCCACAGTGGAGGAATTTCAGTCCCCCCACTACTGCGCATGTGCAGGTATTTATTTTTAATTTCCTCCCTACCCGACCTCCCTCTAACACC
Source organism: Neoceratodus forsteri (assembly GCA_016271365.2). Lineage (NCBI taxonomy): Eukaryota > Metazoa > Chordata > Ceratodontiformes > Ceratodontidae > Neoceratodus > Neoceratodus forsteri. Next base: position 1,151,550,542 of record CM028130.1, on the reverse strand, counting down.
AACCATCACAACCCCACCCCCATCGAAACATAAAAGTGACACTGTGGTGCCCAATTCCCCAGTGTCACGATCAGTTTCTCAGTCCTGTGTTTTTTTTTTAATTTTTAATTTTTCTTTTAGTCTACAACAAGAAAAATGTCCACCAATGCCTTTTGTAGTCCTCCCACCTGACCCTCCCACTCAGCACCCATCCATCCAAGCCTTTGCTTACCTATCAGGGGTCCAATGCCGTAATCCTCTCTGGACTGCAGACATGTCTTCATTCTTTGAAGTCGGACCACCAACTGAAGAAACTGGTATGCTGTTTAATGTATTTCAATGAGTTTTTAAACTTAGAGGCATAACTTTGACATTTTTATATATTTTGGCCTAAATTTTCAACATGCCTTCTTTGGGACCACCTCATGAACAATGTCATTGTCATTAGGCAAATCTGTCTCAAACAGAGATTTTGTAGTCCCTGTGCAAAATCTCCTTTCCGGCAGGAGTTGAACATTTTCTCTGCCCCTTTTCATGAGGTGGGGACATAAGAAGGGTATGTTGAAACTTTGGTGTAAAAATATAAAAAAAAAACAAGAAAATTATGATCCTATGTTGAATTTTGTGAATACAGCCTCGTAACTTTGGCAATTTTCAGTATTTTTGCCACAAATTTACCACATAGCCATATCTTTACAGTACATCATGAATATGGCAGCTGTCATTTTTCAAATCCTGGTGAAAATGTTTTTTTTCACATCCCTAAAGGTGATTTCACAGTCCCTGCATGAAATCACCTTTTGGGCAGGAGTTGAAAAGTTTCTCTGCCCTTGTTCATAAGATGGTTTCATAAATAGGCTATGTTGAAAATCTGGTGTAAAAATATTAGTGTACATTGAATTTTGTGAAGTCAGGGTCATAACAATAATTTTCAAAATTGTTACCTAAAATGTTCAACATAGCCATTTCTTTACAGCACCTCATGAGTGTGACAGCTGTCATGTTTTGACTTCTGACCAAAATGTGTTTTACTATCTGAAAGTTGATTTCACTGTCCCTGCAGAAAATCACTTTAAGCCAGGAGTTGAATATTTTCTCTTCCTGTTTTCATGAGGCAGGGTAATAACAATGCTTTATTGAAAATTTGGAGTAAAAATATTAATAAACAAATTTACAATATTTTCACCAAAAATTTCTCAAATGCAGCCTTATTGGCTCTGTTCAGAGTTTGTTAAACAGTGCTAATAAGAGAAAGAGCAATGGCAGCAGATCAATTAATTGTCACGTTCGCTTGCATTTGAGCAAGGAACATCTTGGGGCTATATGGCATTTGAGATGTGTGTTATTGCCAAGCCAATTACAGCTGAAACTGGAACGGGTTCAGCAGTGAACACCAATGATCAGGCACTCTGGTCATGACTGCAGTTCAGCTTTGCATATGTGGTGCATCCTGGACTTGCAAGAAATGAACAGCTCTAATAGAAATGCTTAATTTCTTTCAGTAGCCCAACTTTCAGCCATGAACATTACAGTGCACACTAATGCACATGGCTGGAGTTACCACTACAGTATTCTCTCTCCCCATCTTCACTCCTCTGACCCCCAACCCAAACACTTCAACGTTAGCAGCAGTGAGGTTTTCTCACCTGGTGCTTGCTTCTCTGTCTCCCACTTCCTCAACACTAGCCACCTTGTAGCTTTCTCTCACCACTCCTGGTGCTTGCTTTTCTGCCCCCACCTCAACATTAGCTGCGGTGTGGCTTTCTTTAAAACCAAAAGTGGGGTGCCCAATCCCCATGTCAGCAATAAAAAAACTAGTGCCATCGCTGAGGAACACTGGGTTAGCAGACTTAGTGTCCCCCATATCTGTACCCCTGATATTCTGGGGTACTGGGGCAACCAATCCCAGTATCCCCATATCTATACCCCCCTTTAGAAATGGTCAGACTGGGTGGGCCAAGTGGTCCTTTTCTGCTTTCAATATCTATGTTTATGTTTACCTATAAAAAAGAAAATGGTCCCCTGACAGTTTTTTTAAAACCTGAAGAAAAGAAAACAGTCCCTCATCATCTCCCCTGTACCCCTTCCCATCCCAACCTTCCCTCTGCACACCCACCTCCCTGCACTCCCCCTCTTATCCCATACTTTACCCTCTGAAGTCAGCAGCTGTGATCTTCTCTGGACTTAGATATGTCTGCACTCTTTAAAGCCCAACTGTGAACTAAGGAATCAAAGTAAGCACTGTGTAATGACTGTCAATTGGGGTTTCAACTTATGTTGCTATCTCAGTCATTTTTAGCAATTTTTTCCAAAAATTTTAAAAATTGGGTTCTTCGGACCCCACCTCATGAACACTGGCACTGTCATTCATTACTCATTCCTGAAAGGTGATTTCTTGGTTGCTGCATGAAATCACCTTTCAGGACTGATTAACAAAATGACAGTGCCAGTGTTCATGAGGGGAGGTCCCAAAAGGCCCATGTTGAAAATTTGGTGCAAAAAAATCCCCAAAATGACCACATTTATGAGCATGCATTGTGTGGTTTCTACTCTGTTTAAAACATCATCATTTTTTAATATTTTCACTCCAGATTTTCCACATTGCCATTTATTTCATACCTCTTCATGAACAGCACAGCTGTCATGTTTCACATGCTGCCCAAAACATGTTTTCACACCTGTGGGACAGAATGGTGTGGTTGCTGTGTGAAATCAACTTTCAGGATGGATTAATGAACTCACAGTGTCACTGTTCATGCAGTGGAGCCCAGAAAGGCCATGTTAAAAATTTGGTACAGAAATACCCTAGACACCTGAGTTACATGTGGTCGTTGAAATTTCACTATGTATGCACATAACTATGGTATTTTTTTATATTTTCATTCCAAATATTTAACATTGCCAGTTTTTCACACCTATCTCATTATCAGTATAGCTGTCATTTTTTACATCCAGCCCAAAATGTGTTTTCACATCTGTGATGCAGAATGGCACAGCCACTGTGTGAAATCACCTTTTGGGGTTCAGAAATGAAATGATAGTACCACTGTTCATGAAGTGGGTTCCCAAAAAGCCCATTTTGAAAATTTGGAGTGACAATACAAACACATGCCTGGGGCATTAGGGTTTCCAACTGTAACGCCACCCCACCCCAACCTTTAGAGACTGATGGGCATCATGGTGGTGCCTTGGGGTCATTGGCCATAATGCTCACACCATTCCACCTCCACTGCACCCTGCAGGCAGTGACAGACATTAGGGTTTGCTTTGGGGTCTTCAATCCTAACGTTCACCCCATTCTCCTGTACTGCACTGACCTCAGCTTTTTTGCTTATGGAATGGGGTGAGCATTAGAGCCAAAGACCCCAAGCACAATGCAATGCATGTCAGTGTCTGCAGGGTAAGGTTGGGGGTGGAATGGCACAAGCACTATAGCCGATGACCCAAAGACACCCACCCAAATGCCAGTCACTGTCTGCAGGGTAGTGGTGGAGGTGGGGCATTAGGGTTAGAAACCCTAATACCTCATTCAGGAAATAAATAAGGGAGGGACGACTGACATCACTTATCTTGATTTCAGCAAAGTCTTCAACAATGTTCAACACAGAAGGCTGTTTAACAAGATGGGTAGTCTGGCCACAGGGCGCAAGCTGATAAACTGAGTTAGAAACTGTCTGATGGAGAGTAGGTGACCAAGTGGAATACCTCAGGGATCAGTCCTGGGGCCATTTACAGTGCAGCTTCCACCATGTGGCACCCAACACTCTCACTGCTGCCTCATCTCTTCTCTGATGCCAGTACCAGTATCAAGCATCACTGTAAATACCTGCAAGTGAACATTCGGCATTGACAAATGCTTGTTTGATTATATAGTTGCCTACACACTATAAAAAATGTGTATGAGGAACCACATGCATACAAGGTTGTGTTTGAATCTCAAGGTTTCCATGGTAACAAAAGACGTCTTGAGCTCTGCTCTCAGTCTCTCTTTTTTACCATGGAAACCTCTCAATTCAAATGCATTCTTGTTGTGTATGGTTGCTCACACACAATCCTCTATTTCTTTGCCAATAAAACATATTGGCATATAATACCTTTCTGTTCCAGTTTATTCTGTTGCTTGTTTACAGCTTCATGTAATGTCTTAGGTACTGGTCTTATCTTATGGGATTTCAGAACAGCTTTATCAGATACATGTCATATAAATTCGATACAATGTTAATCATTCGTAGTATATCTGGGAGTTTCATGGAACTCCCCATTCATTTCACTGGATTTCTAGTGATGTAGCTAGATATCTCTAAAGGTTTTCTAATAAATTTCTTCGGATACCACTGCACTGTTCATCAAGCTCATATCTGTTTAATAAAGAGTCATATATTTAACATATGACTTCTTCTTTATCAGTGATATTTTTAATGCGTGTTAGATCTGTTTTCACCATTTAAACTCAGTGATGGCCCTAAAAATAAGATATCTGCCTTTTCATCACTAAATTGATAGACGGAGTCCCTTATCCCACAACAGAATGAGTATTGCCAACCAGCTGCAGTACTTGATCTATATACAGGGTCACATTAACTTAGATAGTGCCCATAGGCTGGAAACTTCGTCCACCCCCCAAACATGGCTCAGTTCGCAGGATAGCAACAATGCATACAGTGCCATCTTTTTGTTGTTTGCATGGCTCCTGAACAAACCACCATTTTCACTGCACCACTTTGGCCACAGCTTCTGTTCTTGGAGTACAGTTTTGTTTTGCTTATGGATTAAGTTGTTACTGCAGCTCCAGCTCAGAGGACCAGTGCCATGTGTTATTATGTCTACAGGCTTTGAATATTTGGCGTTTTGGCTCCTGACTCATTACCATGGTGTCTGCCTACCTACTAGCTGCCTATCTAGAGCTAAACTAGTCTCCTTTGTACAGAACATAATTTGGTTTTATTGCTGCATGGTTTTGGTGGTGTCTTTACTGATTTGTTAATTGCCCAGGATTCTCTTTGGTATTTCAGTAATCACTATCTCCCCCTTGTGTGCAATGGTTGTCTGAAAAGACATTGGTATAATTTGCATACAGACAGCTTTATTTCTGCCTTCCTTTTTTTTAGCCCATCAAGGCATGAGCACTGACTCTGACTCAAAACCAGAAATTATGGATGAAACATAACAAGAACAAACCTGGAGCACAGCAAGAGACTTTGGGGCTGATTCTGGAAGCCACCTGTGTCAGGCACAACTTGTAGCAGAAAAGGGGGGGCTGCACCTCATGCCCATTGTGGCAAACACAAAAAGTGCTATTCCAGAAAGTTTGCCACTTGTAGCAAACTATCTGGAATAGTTGCACATTGTGGCCCTATGCCAAAAGTAGTGGAGCAAAGGGTAGCATTGTTGCAAGTCCGCAATGCAGCCAGGCACCAAGTGGCAGGGGCTAGCCCGGGGGCCCAATGGAAGGAAGAGTATTGGCTGGCCACAAACTGGGCAGCTGCTGCATGTAGCCCCCATAGGCACTGTCCCAGTACTGCTGGGACACCTGTGTGCCCCTAAAGCAGACTGCCTGCTTTGGCAGGCTAGTGCCAACCCCTGCATTCCCTGATGACTGTGGTGGTGCACTTGCCCCCCACTCAGCAGTAGCCCCAATCCCTGGTCCTGCACCCACATTGCATCTTGGTCCCAGATCATGCTTTCCAATGCCCACACAGAAATGCTCGAACATTACCTGGTGGTCCAGTGGCCCCCACCCTCCCTACCCTGAAAGGCAGTGGTGAAGCACTTCACTCCCCATCCCCGATTTGCATCCATGACTGACACTTCCCTCCCCACACTACTATGGCCAAACACAGAATACCTTATGCACGTACTGTATAACACTATACAATATGCATAAAACTTACTCCATGGCTGGTTGTGGTGGTGTGAGGAGGGAGTGTGAGGAGGGAAGTGCCATTTACAGAAGTTGGTCAGAGGTGGGAGGACTGGGGTGGTTGACAACTATCTGTTGGGGTTAGGGGGGCCACTACACCACCAGGGAGTATGATGTTTTTTCATTCCATGGGAGATCATGGATTGGGGGTGGGGTCTATATCATATGGTCACTGCCGGACCTGACAGGGTACACCCAAGGGTGCGTCAGGAGCTAAGGGTAGATCTTGCAGGACCCCTGGCAAAGCTGTTTAATCTATCCCTGGCATTGGGGAGGGTCCTAGGAGACTGGAAAAAGGCAGAGGTAGTACCACTATACAAGGAAAGGAGAAAGGATGGGCCTGGCAACTAACACCCAATTAGTCTCACCTTGGTTGTAGGCAAGCTGATGGAAACTCTCATAAAGGAGAGACTGGCAGGGTATCTAGAGGATGAGGGTCTGATTGATGATAACCAACATGGGTTCACAGGTGGTAGTCTTGTCAGACCAACCTGATTAAATTATTTGAGGGGTTACAGGGTATATGATCGGGGGTGAAGTTACTCTATCTGGATTTCAGGAAGGTGTTCGACTCCGTCCCACATAGAATGCTAGTAAGCAGGTTGAACTGTCTGGATGTGGTAGCTAGGCTTACAAAGTGGGTGGAGAATCAGTTGGGTGGGAGGACCCAAACAGTGGTTGTCAATAGGAAGCACTCCAGGTAACTAGGGGTGAGGAGCGGGGTGCCACAGTGGTTGGTGCTGGGGCCTATACTATTTAATGTGCAAATAGAAAGGCACGTTTGTTCACAGATGATATGAAGATATACAACAGGGTGGATGTTCTGGGGATAGGGGGAGGATGAGGCAGGATCTAGCCAGGTTGAAGGAGTGGGCAGAAAACTGGCAACTGCAATCCAGTGCAAAAAAAAAATACAAAATAATGCATGTGGGATGGAATAGCCCAAGAAGCAATTACTGCCTAGGGAGGGAAGCACTGCAGGTCATAGAACAAGAAAAGGACCTGGCGTTTTGGATCACAGACACATTAAAGGCTAGGAGTCAGTGTGAACAAGCAGCTGAGGAAGCTACAAGAGTGTTGGCATGCATTGGGAGAGGCTTCACTAGTAGGAGGAAAGAGGTGATCATGCCACTATATCAAACATTGGTCAGACCACAACTGGAGTATGAAGCTCAGTTCTGGAGGTCCCATTTGCAGACTGACAAGGATCGTCTGGAAAGGGTACAGAGCAGGACAACCAAGATGATCCAGGGGATGTAGGGGAAACCATATGGGGAGAGGCTGGAAGAACTTGGTCTTTATACACTGGAAATGAGAAGGGGGGCATGGTGGAAACTTTTAAGTACATGAAGGGAATAAATTAGGTTAAGGGAGATAGCATCTTCAGACTGAGTGAAAACAAAACCACCAGGGGGCAAGCATTTAAACTGGAGGGGGCAGATTTAAGGGAGATGTGAGGGGGTGTTATTTCTCAAAGAAGGTAGCACAACCATGGAACAGGTTGCTGGAGTTGGTGGTGGAGGTAGATACAGTGGAGAAATTCAAAAGAGCTTGGGATAACTACATGGGACTGGGAAAGGGAGGGGAGAGAGGGCTGTAAAAGGGAGGTGGGGGGATATCTCAGGCAGATGGGCCAAATGGGCTTTTTCTGCTAGCACGACTCTATGATTCTGATATTAGGGGGGATCAGGGAACATGGGGGGGGGGTTGTTCCACTATACACCAAGACAAAGGGCAGATGACTCACAGCGGGGAATGGAGGGGCCACTCTACCAGGGAACATGGACATGAAATTACTGTACTGGCAAGTGTATTAATCTTTCCACAGGGCACCACTTCATTGGGTGCCATGCAACAAGGGCTAGCAAACAGCTGTGCTCCACCAACTCCCAGTGCTCCTCCCCTGCCCACAATGCATATCCCACCCACAGCTGTCCCATGTCCCAATGGTGCAACCACTTAAACCACCTCCTGGCTGATCTAAGTGGTGCCCTCTGCTGCATCCATGGTAGGGCTTCCAGAATCCAGATAAACGGGATGTGTCACCCTGCCATGGCACAAGCCCTCTTGCAACCTGGTGCACTGGGTTATTAGATGTAACCCTGTTGCAAGGGGGCTTTGACACATCCTATTTGTGGCAGATACAGGCTGCCTACCAGAATCGCAGTGTGACACAAGTTGTGAAGCATGTCACCAACTGTGTCACACTCCTTTGACAAAAGTCCCTTACCTTGCTTCCTGCTATTCCCTTTTAGAATTTGCCCCTTTGAAAGGATGGTAGCATCTATTAGATGGAGGATGGTTAGGGATTTTCTCTGAGGATTCCTAAGTCAGACTCAGCCCTGAGTTGCATGAATCAGTGAAAGATCAGTTTCTTCAGATGGAAAAAGCAGAAAATAAGTGAAACTAACTAATTAACAATTGTATCTCACTCAAGAAATAAATGGAAAAGCAATGGATTCCCAGTCAGGTCTGTGCAGTGACAAAGGACCATCGGGTGGCTTTTGCAAGGATAGTTGGTACAAATCGAGGTATGAAGAGGCACTTGTACTTTATTCCTTAGCTGAGCATAATCCAAGATGTTTACACAAGAAGTTAGTAACTTAGTGGCCAACTCTTTGAATCCTTCAATATTTTCGCTTACCAGAGGAAAAACCCAGCAAAGAATCAAACTTCTTTGTACTGCTCAGTGCTCCCAAAAAGCAGAAACACTGCGGTCAGTCATCAGTACAAATAGTTATGTTTCCGAGCCCCAACAGTGCTGATGTGCCATAGCCCATCCGAACTGAATCAATACTGAGTCACCGTCCAAAAGAAAGAAAAGCTGCCTGAAATACTGCTTTCTTATACACTGAGCACACCCGATCCAACATTCCCAGGCCACTCTAAGCAATATGGCACCAGTGAGATTTTGACATCCAAATCCGCTGCTTTCTGGGGGGGAGGTTAGCAGCATTTCAATGAATGAAAGAATGGGATCAGAAGGCAGTGACATTTGCTGTGGGGGGAAAAGACAACTCAGCATAAGCATTTTTTCACTGGAGATGTGGCGAAAAGGAGGAGGGACTGAGGGGAGCCAAATGATCACAGGGGGTCACAGCAGGAGTCAGGATGGGCTTTGTTGTTTTTTCCTAGAGCGGACTTTGACTTATCATGCTAGTTAAACCTGGTGTGTGTGTGTGTGTGTGTGTGTGTGTGTGTGTGTATACAGTGTGCCACAAGGCCAGGCTCACAGCACACAATGGACTCAGGCAGCACCAGCAGAGATAATGAACAAGCAGTCAGAAATATACAGTATGGCCCCAATATTCAGAACTGCCCCAGGCAATGGTGCAAGTGGTGGTGCAGCACAGCTGAGTTGCACAGGTGCAATTCAGGGATATATTCAAAAGAGATGAGCCATGGTGCATCTACTTTGACTATATCAGGTGATGCACAATGTGCAATGGCCATGCTCGGGTGCATCCCCCCAACAGGGCAGACCACCTGGAATGGGAACTGTGCCAGCACAGGAGAGTTACGCTCTGCACAAATTCCTGATATTCAGCTGGCAATATGCAAATGGAGCCATAATGTATGCAAGGCACAAATGGGGCAATTTGCATAGAAACATACATAGAAACATAGACTTTGACGGCAGATAAGGACTGCTTGGCCCATCTAGTCTGCCCATTTCCCTACCTACAGGATAGGCCATAGATCCTAGTTAACCAACAGCCTATTTCTTCCTACCCCCCACAAGAATTGCCTTATGTCTGTCCCATGCATTCTTGAATTCTCCCACAGTTTTAGACCCCACAACCTCCTCAGGAAGGCTGTTCCATGCATCCACTACCCTCTCCGTGAAATAATACTTCCTCACATTGCCCCTGAACCGCCTCCTTCTATCTTTAAATTGTGTCCCCTTGTTCTTGCAAGTCTCTTTTTCTGAAAGATGCTACCCTCTTGGACTTTGTTGATTCCACTGAGGTACTTAAAAGTTTCTATCACGTCCCCCTCTCCCTTCTTTCCTCAAGGGTATACATATTAAGCTCCTTTAGTCTCTCCTCATACGGCTTCTCTTCAGACCCTGCACCATTTTAATGCCTCCTCTGGATTACCTCTATCCTGTCTATGTCCTTGCAGAGATGGGGTCTCCAGAACTGGACACAGTACTCCAGATTGGGTCTCACCAACTGTCTGTACAGAGGGATAACAACTTCCTGTTTTCTGCTGCTGATGCCTCTCCCTATACATCCCAGTATACCCCCAGCCCTCTCTACTGCCTTCTCACATTGCTTGCTAACCTTAAGGTCATCTGATATGATCATCCCCAGGTCCTTTTCCTTTTTTGTTATTGTTAATACCTCCCCACCCATTGTGTATTCTTCCCTGGGTTCTTGTTTCCTAGGTGCATTATTTTGCACTCTTTGCATTGAATCTAGCTGCCATACTTCTGACCATTCCTCCAACCTTGCCAAGTCCCTTTTCATCCTTTCCACGCCTCCTTGTGTATCCACCCTGTTGCAGATCTTTGTGTCATCTGCAAAAGGCATATTTTCCTTCCAGTCCTCTCTGCAATGTCACTGATAAAGACATTAAAAGGACTGAACCTAATACTGAACCTCGCGGTACCCCACTAGTAACCTCTCTTTCTTCAGAGTGGACTCATTTACAATTACCTTCTGTGTCCTGTTGTGCAGCCAATGTTTTACCCAGGCTACCAACCTGGGACCCACTCCCAGGCTGGTTAATTTGACTATTAATCTTTTGTGTGGGACTGTGTCAAATTCCTTGCTAAAGTCTAGGTAGGCCATGTCCACAGCCCCTCCCTGGTCTACTACTTTGGTCACCCAGTCAAAGAAATCTATTAGATTCGTCTGACATGACCTTCCCGCTGTGAATCCATGCTGCCTTGGGTCTTGTGCTCCACTGGCCTCTAGGTACTCAACTATTCTTTCCTTCAGAAGTGACTCCATCACTTTCAATACCACAGAGGTCAGACTGACAGGTCTGTAGTTTCCTGCCTCTGTCTTGGTCCCACTTTTGTGAAGGGAATCACATCTGCCTTCCTCCAGTCCTTGGGTACCACACCATCCTTCCATAATTTATTAAAAAGAGTAGCCAGTGGTTTCACTAGTTCCTCTCTTAATTCTTTTAGAATTTTGGGGTGAATTCCATCAGGACCCATTGCTTTGTCCACCTTCAGTTTTAGGATTTCTTGCAGAACCCTTTCTTCTGTGAAAGGACTGGGATCGACCTCCCTATCAAGAGTGCTTCTGTTAATTGGATTAGGCACTTCCCCCTCCTCTTTTGTGAATACTGAGCAGAAATATTCTTCAGTATCCCTGCTTTTTCACTGTCCCCTGCCCACCCACTCGCTCATTCTATTCAGCCTCACTATCCCTCCCTTGGTCTTTCTATGCTCGCTGATGTACCTATAAAAGGTTTTATCCCTTCTTAACTGAGTTGGCTATCTTTCCTCAGTTTGGCCTTCCTATTCTGACTTCCTCCCGCTTTCTTCTGCCTTAACTGGTACAGCTCTCTGTCCTGCTCCTTCTGTGTTTCCTTATACTTCCGGAATGCTATCCTTTTCATCCTGACTTTCACAGCCACCTCTTTTGAGAACCATAGTGGCTTTTTCTTTCATTTTGATTTGTTTATTTGCTTCACACAAAGGCTTGTTGCCTCTGTGATGGCAGTTCTGATGATTCTCCATTGTTGCTCCACACCTCCTTCTAGCCTGTTTGCTAGTGCTTTTCTGAGGCACTCTCCCATCTTGCCAAAGTCAGCTCTCCTAAAGTCCAGTACCCTCACTTTTGTATGGCTTGACTCTGTAGCTGAGTTTAAAGTGAACCACACTGTTTGATGGTCACTTGTCCCCAGATGGCAACCCACTTCTAGATCTGAGATCCTCTCATTGCCCCCATTTAAGAGTACGAGGTCTAAGATTGCTCCCTCACAAGTGGGTTCTGAAATCCAGCTGTCTAATGCTCACACCTGTAGGGCATCAAGAATGGCCCTGCTCTTGGATGTGGCTGCAGCAAATGTGCTCCAGTTAATATCTGGCATATTCACGTCTCCCATCAATAGTATCTCCCCTTTCTCTGCCATTCTAAGAATGCCTTCTATCATATCCTTGCCCATTCCCTCCCCCTGACATGGGGGTCTGTACACAACCCCTGTGCGGATTGTGGTGCATGTCATTATGACCCCATTTGCATGTGTTGTGCAGGGCTGGGCAGCGAAATATGCATGGCATCCTGCACTGCATGTGGTGCTGCCAGAGGGGTCTAGTGGCACCTCCTTCCCACCCCGTAGCCATGACTGCCAAATGTAAAAGAACAAACTATCGCTGGTTGTCTAGTGACACACCCCTTCCTCCCTCCCTGTAGCCATGATCGCTAACATTAAAAGAGCAAAATATCCCTGGTAGTCTAGTGGCACCCCCTTCCTCCCCTTAGCTACGATTGCCCATAAAATAATAACCACACATCCCTGGCCATCTAGTGATACCAGCCTCCCTTCCATAGCCCCAGTCACCCATAAAAGTACAAAGCCAACATTCCCCAGCAGTCTAGTGGCACCTCCCACCCTGCCCGTAGCTGCAATTGCCCATAACAGCATAATTCCCTGGTGGTCCAGTGGCACCCCCCACCCACAGAGGACCCCTTTCCCAGCCAGCTCCCCCCACCAGTCATCATCGGGCAGATGCAACCCACCCGCGTACCTCCATGGCTGCCCACCAAATGAAGCTACAGAAGAGGTTGTAGCCCATTGTCCACACTGTGGACCAATGGGCTTGCAGTGCATAATGTAATAGTCATAAATATGTGAATGAATGATGCCCTGTCGATGCACATTTTAACACACAGTGTACTTCCAAAATGTTCACTTTCCCAAACTATACTTGTATATGTTTTTATATGATGGACATTGCTGCTTCAGTATTTGTTTCTGTTCTTATTTATACATGTTGCACATTTAGTGTCATGTCTGTAGCTCAAAATGCTAAGTTTGGTATTGTTTGGAAATACAGTTTAACTTCTATGAGTAGATTAAAGAGAACAGTCCCTAATGATTTTTTGTACTTAGACACAGTATGGATGGCTGGATGGCTGGATGGCTGGATGGATGGATGGACAAGACAAATGGACAGAGATGGATGGATGGCTGGATGGACTGAATGGAGAGAGTATGGCCAGGGCATGGGTGAGTGTAAAGACTGAGTGAGAAGATTAAGGGAGGTTGAACTGAATGGAGAGAGAAACATATTACAGTTACATGAGTGGATTGAAAATAGGTGGAACATGAATTGAAAAGTTAGAGAAGGATAAATGGAGAGTGAATATGAAGGTGTATGCCAAAAAATGGGGTGTGAGGTTGCATGGTTGGATTTAATTAAGGGTGAGAGAATAATGACTCTCCAGATGGTATGCAGTCTGCAAATTAATACATTTCAAGGAAATTGAACATATGGAAGTAAAACAGTGTGTGGTGAATGGCTAAGAAAATGACAAATGCACGTGTGAGTGCATAAAAGAGTTACAGAATAACTAAATTTTCAAAGCAGCAGTATTTGTTAGCAGAAGATTATCATCATGTAGTTTGTTAGCATTATTATATTTCTGACATTCAACTAATCATCAGTATATTTTTCATGGAGTTTAAAAGCAGTTTTTATTGCTAATTTTATCACTAATGACTAAAGTCATTAAAGAAAAAACAACTTGCAATTTAAAAAAATAATCCCTTCCCTAGAGGTAACATGTTAACTTTACATGCAGCACAGAACCTCACTCAAAAGGTGTAATTTATTCATGGTAGGCATGGCCACAAAACAGGGACTTTGGAAAACTTTGAAATGCCACATCTCAGTTCAGAAGGGAAACACAATGTTAAGAAAATTGGAAAAATTGATGATTTTACCAGAAATGCATTATTGCTAGAAAACTGGAAGATGATTGTTTTCTGCAAACAAATGCTGCTGCTTTAAAATGTACAAATAAAAGAAATAACATAATGTTAATCACAGGTGTCTATAAATTACTCATTTTATGAGTTACTATAACCTCAGGTAATCAGAATTAGCCCCGTGTGGAATTTATTTCATAGGATAACTCTCAGAATTATTAAATCTGAGTTGCTAATCAGCTTATTACAAACTGTCTGTCAAAGAGACTTATATGCAAAATTGGAAGATAAACTTTGAAAGCAATGTCCCCCCTGTGGTCAAGTCCCTCTTCTTACTCTGTTCCATGCAGGTCAATGGCAGGAGTACATTCCAAAACTAACACATCCTAACCCATGTGTTGTTCAGAAATTTCAAATCACATTTCTGATGATAGTGTGCTTCTAGTTTTAGGGCATGTAACAAACAGACAGAGTCCAGTGCAACCCCCATGGTAAATCCAACAAGTAAAACATTGTTTACTGCCTAAATTGGCTATTTTCTTACTTTTAATTCCATGGAAAAGGGGTTCTCAGATTTCAGATTAGACTTCCAATGTGAGCAAGCCAGACCACCAAACACCAAGGTAGAACATCACATGCCCACTGTGGCTACTCTTAAATAGAGTGCATTGCCTAAATTGGCTTCTTTAAAGTATAGTGCTTCCACTGAGGTAATTTCACAGGTGATCAAAGCAAGCATGCTAAAAGGAATAAGTTCCCGAACTCTGAACACATTCCAAAACTAGGACACTCTTACTTTGCATTGTTCCCCTAGGGGAAGAGGGGAGGAGGGGTTGCTATGTATGTAAAGGGAGGGTTTAAAGCTACGGAGGTTCAGGGATCCAGGGAAGAAGCAGAGGCATTGTGGGTCACTCTGGAGGCAGGGAACAAGCTAGTCATCCATGCTGGAGTGGTTTACAGGCCTCCCATGCAAGGGGATGATATAGATCTAGTACTAGTGGAAGCCATCCATAATATGGCAGCCAAAGTGGAAGTACTGTACTACTAATGGGTGACTTCAACATGCCAGATGCTGACTGGAATACCCAGACTGCAAGTACATCAAGGAGCAGGGACCTCATGTCCGCCATGTATGGGGCAAACCTAAGGCAGCTGGTAGTTGAGCCCACCAGGGAGGGGGCTGTACTGGACTTACTGCTGACAAACGGGAACAGAATCATGGATGTTGAGATGGGCCGTCCTCTTGCTACCAGTGACCACAGAACTGTGTGGTTTAGAGTCAACATATTGGAAGAAGAAATCCATTCAAAGATGAATGTCCTAGATTTCCAGAAGGCCATCTTAATGGAGATGGGACCAGCTCAAAATTGCCCTGACAGCAGAAGATATGGGAGATGTAGAAGAACTGTGGCTTAGGCTCAAGAGATCCATAACAGGAGTGACAAGTCAATGTGTCAGATTGTTTAGCAAAAGAAAGAATCGGCCACTGTGATTCTCAAGTCAGTAGCTGAGAAAGTGCAGAAAAGTACTAATATCTAGGAAATGCAAAGAGACATCGAAAGAAGACGTGACTGAAATATCTGGAGAAGCAAAGAGAAGCTGGGAAAGCTGTCAGAGTGGCTAAGACAAGAATGGAGGAAGGAATAGCACAGGCTATTAAGAAAGGGGACAAGACCTTCTTCCATCATATTAGCGAGAGGAAGAAGATCAGCAATGGTATTGTTAGACTAAAGAAGAGAAAGGGTGGGTTGGTGGAGGATGACCTTGAAAAAGCTAAGGTACTGAACAAATATTTTTGCTCAGTATTTACCAAGGAAGAAGCAGGAGAGGGTCCAAGACTCACAAGGAAAGATGTACGGGGGGGGGAGATGTGGACACAAGCCCATTTACGGTGGATAGAGTCTTGGAGGAACTAGGAAAAGTAAAGACTGACAAGACGATGGGGCCAGATGAGATTCACCCTAGAGTATTGAAGGAACTAAGGGAAGTCCAAGCAGGTCTGCTGACAACCTTCTTCAACCAATCGCTAGAGACAGGGGAGGTATCTGGGGACTGGAGGAGGGCAGCCATGGTCCCCCTGCACAAGACTGGAAGAAAGGAGGATGCAGGCAATTACAGACCTGTAAGCCTGATCTCAGTGGTGGGGAAGCTGATGGAGTCCCTGCTTAAGGAGAAGGTAGTGAAGTTCCTGGAGTCAGTCGGTGCAAAAGACCCAAGGCAGCATAGATTTACTGAGGGTAGGTCCTGTCAGACTAATCTTATTGATTTCTTTGGGTGACCAGAGTGGTGGATCAGGGAGGGGAGTGGTGGATGTGTCCCACCTGGATTTCAGTAAGGCCTTCAACACCACTCCTCATAGAAGGTTGCTTAACAAATTGGGGAATCTGGGTGTGGGCTCTAAAGTAGTAAAATGGATTGGTTACTGGCTAAAAGGCAGGACCCAGTGTGTGGTAGTAAATGACATAAAATCAGAAGAGGGGGAGGTGACCAGTGAGGTTCCACAGGGATTGGTGCTGGGTCCAGTTCTATTCAATGTCTTCATAAGCAACATTACAGAAGGACTGGAGGGGAAAGTATGCCTGTTTGCAGATGACACCAAGATCTGTAACAGAGTCAACAGACAGAATGGGCTAGATAAAATGAGAAATGACCTAAGACTACTTGAGGAATGGTCAAGGGTTTGGCAGTTGGGCTTCAGGCTAATAAGTGCAAGATAATACACCCGGGACACAGAAACTCAAGCTAGGAATACAGGATGGTGGGGAAGGTTGTAGCCACCACAAGTCAGGAGACAGACCTGGGTGTTATCATATCCAATGATCTGAAGCCAGCCAAACAATGTCAAAAAGCAGTGGGTAAGGCAAACTGAATGCTGGGGTGCATAGGAAGGAGCATAACCAGTAGGAAGAGTGAAGTGGTGATGCCACTGTATAGATTACCGGTAAGGCTTCATCTGGAATACTGTATCCAATTCTGGAGACCACATCTGAGGAAGAACATAGACAAAATGGAAGCAGTCCAGAGAAGAGTAACAAAAATGATACATGGACTGCACCACAAGCCTTATGAGGAAAGACTTAAGGAATTAAACATCTATTCACTGGAAGAGAGAGAGAGAGAGAGAGAGAGAGGAAAGAGGGGATATAATAGAGACTTTTAAATACCTTAGAGGTATAAACAGGGTACAGGAGGGGAGCATATTTCAGAGATGAAGGTGCACAAGGACAAGGCGACATAACATGAGGCTGGAGGGAGGGAGGATTAGGGGGAATGCTAGGAAGCATTTTTTCACAGATAGGGTGGTGGATCCATGGAACAGCCTACCTGCAGAGGTGGTGGAAGCAAAAACAGTACAAGGATTCAAAAGTGCACAGAATAAGCATAAAGGAATGCTGTATAGCAGAGTGGGGGAAAGGCAGTCCATATAAGAGTAAGGATTGCCAAACCAAGTAGGGAAATGGGCAGACTAGGTAGACTGAATGGTCCTTATCTGCCGACCGATTCCATGTTTCTATGTTTCTATGTTCTATGCATTTTGTAAGAGGAGTGCTATTGGTTTTGTGGCATGTAACAAACAACAAAGAACAGTAAAAACTCACCTGCTGCAAAGGTCAAAACCAGGATAGCACTAAGGTATTGGTTCCTTCCAGTCCTTTAATAGTAGAAATACTGCAGAAATACATTAGCAGCACATATAAGCAAATGGTGTGGCATCCAAGCCATTAAGACACAGACTGACATTTCACTTGGTTACTGCCAAGCTTCCTCAGAGTAATCTAATAGTGTAGTAAAAGTGCTCAACATTTATAGTGATAGTTGGTGTAACTAAAAGTCTGCCACCAATCAGTGATCTCCACATCATGGGGAGTGCACACACATTTTAAAACACAGTGACAAATGCATAAATATTCTGAACATGGATGAGCACTATTCAGTGGTCCTTGATACATTTGGTGTGCATACTTATAATGCTACTATAGCTTTGTACAATCATATACCAATGTAGATATGCTAACTAAGAGGACTGCTTTATGCTTTAACCAGGTACTTTAAACTTGGATTTTAGTTTTAAATTATGACACAGCTGGCGGGCAGAAAACAGAGAGTGGTGATAAACGGTATACAGTCAGAAGAGATGCAAGTCACAAATGGGTTACCTCAGGGATCAGTCCTGGGGCCAGTCCTCTTCAATATTGTCATCAGTGACATTGCAGATGGACTGAAGGGTAAGGTTTGTCTGTTTGTAGATAACACCAAGACCTGCAGCAGAGTAGATGATCCAGATGGGGTGGGCAGAATGAGAAGAGATCTGGATAAACTGGCAAAATGGTCAGAAGAGTGGCAACTGGGGTTTAATGCAAAGAAGTGCAAGATTATGCACATAGGGAAGAGAAACCCTGAAGCCACCTATAGCCTGGGAGGGGAGTTGCTGGCAGTCACAAGGGAAGAAAGAGACTTGGGCATCACCACATCATCATCACAGATGACCTGAAATCATCCAAGCAGACCACTAAAACAATAGATAAGGCTAGGGGGATATTGGGGTATAATAGTAGGGGTATCACAAGTCGTACGAGAGAGGTAATAATCCCGCTTTACAAGACACTGGTTAAGCCCCATCTGGAGTTCTGCATGCAGTACTGGAGGCCACACCTTCACAAGGACATTAACCAAATTGAGGCAGTCCAGAGAAGGGCAACCAAAATGGTGCAGGGACTGCATCAGAAAACATATGAGGACAGATTAACGAAGCTCAATATGTATATCCTAGAGCAAAGGAGGGAGAAAGGTGATAGGATTGAAACATTCAAGCACCTTAAGGGCATTAACAAGGTGAAAGAGTCTAACATGTTTCAATGTAAGAAAAATAGTAGGACAAGAGGACACAGCATGAGATTAGAGGAAGGCCGATTAAGGGGTAATGTGAGGAAGTTCTTTTTCACAGAAAGGGTGGTGGATGCATGGAGCAGCCTACCTCAGGAAGTGGTGGATATTGAATACAGTGCAGGGCTTCAAACAGGCATGGGATAAGCATAAGGGAGCAAAACAGATGAGTATGAATAGATAGGCCATTGACAGAGCAAAGGCAGATGGCACATTCATAAGGTAGAAAAAGAAATGGGCAGACTGGATGGGCCTTGCGGTCCTTATCTGCCATCAACTTCTATGTTTCTATGTTATGTTTCTATGACATATCAGGGTGTGTGTATTCACTGTTTATTGCTAAACTGCAGGGCCAGGGGGCTACTACCGCATTGGCTAGCACATGTATTTTTGATGAATGCAACAAGATCTATGCTGTCATTCAATCCTTCAGGATTCCTAGCTCCTAGTTCAAAAATTCAAAAATGTTCTCTCTGTCTGATTAGCATCTTTAAATCTCCAATTCTCTGTCCCAATGTTACAAGCTTAATCCCCACACATTGTGTACAGTTTCAGGGTTGTTTTTTCTTATGTGTCTAGTAATGGCGCAGGTTTCATTGCTTCTCTGGATTGCCCTATTATGTTCAATCACTCGAGACTTGAAGTGACGAGTGGTCCAGCCAACATAATATGCTCCCCAGCTGCATTTAAGCAGATGGACTACCCTCTGACTACTGCAAGTGATGAAGTGTTTAATCATTATTTGTTTTCCTGTGAGTGGGTGGGAGAATGACTTGCATGTTTTCTTGTACATGCACCTCCCACATTTGGGGGGGGGGGAGGTGACCTGATAATATCAAGACCAGGCATGATGTTGCACAGTACCATATCATTAATGGTTTTGCATCTTCTAAACATAACTTTCGGGCAAATATTTATAAGTTCCTGGTGTCGGGGTTTTAGCTGCAAGATAGACTAGTTGCTTGCAATGATTTCTTTTATTTTATCTGATCGTTTTGAATAAGGTTACAAAAGGGCACTGAGGTTGTGCTTCCTTTCTAGGTCCTGCATGTCTTAAAGTGGCAGCTCCTTCCATGTTCTGAACCTTGTGCATAGCTGTGGCAATGCTGTGGGCACTGTAACCACATTCCCTAAATCTTGTGATCTGGGCATTGGATTTAGTTCTAAATTCACTTTGCTCTGTACAGTTCCTCAAGGTGTGAACTAACTGTTCTTAGAAACTGGGGTAAGAAATTTCAGGACTCTGATTGGCTGATAGCCTGGGCAAGGTGGGTGTCTATCAGACAACAGAGTCTGGGTATCAAAAGTACCAGTCCCCACTGACCTCATCACCAATATAAATGGGCACTGGCTATTTTGAAACTACAGAACTACCATTTTTTCCCCTGGTAAGCAAGAGTGACAGCTGTTAACCTGGAGTCCACCCCACACACACGCACACAATCTACTCAAACCATCACTTAGCAAACAAAAACATGTTATTTAAAATAAAATACAGTGTTTTCAGACACAGCAGAGTGTTACAATGTGATAAAGTTAGTCGCGACTCCCACCCCTTCAAAAGCCGACCAATGTAGCAGCTGAAGCAAGTCGGTAATGCATATCCATGTCCTTGGAGCTGAAGATATCAAAGTACTAGCACTGCTCCTTGGCCCAATACTCCCAATCACTCACGTATTCAACAGAAACCCTGGGATGTCCACCATCCCCCCAGAACTGCTGCCACCACTCCTTGGCTGATTCTCCAAATCTCTTCTACTTTAAAATTCAACCCCAGCTGTGTGAAATCTAAAACACAGTCATCTACCTGTTCTAACACAGCTGTTTCTCTCTTAACTACATGCTCACTCAACCTCCATCCCAGTTTAGCTCTGATCCTTCCATCTGTCCTATGGTACTCCATAGTAAAGCTGCCTGCCTGCTTCCTATCCTGCTCTAACCTGGAAGCATTTCAACACTTGTTAAAAAAAAAAAAAAAAAAGTTAGTTGGACACCAGTACACTCAGCGACAACATAAGAAAAATAAACAAAAATATTACTAGCTCATGGAAATTGGAGAAAACAGACTACTGTATTAGTAAACATGAAGATATATACCAGATTGCAGGCACAACACAAAATAACGACGACATCTAGTGCTGTCTAGTATTTAATAAAGACAGCATTAAAGGGACTAGTTTACACAAAATTAATTTATCAATAAAAATTAAGTATTCATACAGTTTTTAAATTTTATAAACTATATTTTTGTATAATATAACCTAAAAGTCAATTTTCTAAGCACAATATTACCCTCCAGGGTGGGTGGTATGAGCAATACTGGGCCTTCCAGGGGCTAAAAGGTCCTCTAACTGCAGTGTTAGGCCTCATTATGCCCTGGGTGGTCCAGTATTGGTCAATACCACCCAACCTGTTGGTATTATTGCTTACTTTGGGGATGCTAAACATTACATGTGTGGGGGGTGGCAACTCTCGTACTTGAGAAGACTATTCCTGTCCATGGGTTTCTGAAATAGAGTTATACAAACCCTTCCTTGAGCATTATGATATATTCTCAGATCAAAACAAGTTATTTCACTTGGATGGATTGTATATTTGTAACACATACAACTGCTGCTGCTTTCCATCCCATTGTCAAAGGATTTAAATTCATCTACCATGCCCTTTCACATTATCAGAACATCAACAATAAAGAGCAGCCACAAGTCCACTCTAGCAAGAAATGGATTTGTGGTGGTACTATAGAGATGATCTACCTCCCATTTACCCTCAAAGAGGTTGGCAAAACTTTGGGCCATAGTAGCACCCATTGCCATACCCTGACTTGTAAGTACTGTACATTTTGTTAGAGCAGGGGTTCTCAAATGGTGAGGCCAGCCTCACTGGGGAGGCCCCAACCTGTTCCAGGGGAGGCTCAAGCAAGTCTTGAAAAAGTATTATATTTCAATTTAGAACTTTATAGATTTTGTGTGGAGGGATAATGCAAACTGAAAGAGGATAATAGGTGAATTTATGTATTTATTCACAAGTTTGTGACCATGGCTTATTTCAGGTATACCCAGGAAGGGTGGTGAGAGAACATAATTCAAAATGTAACTGCAAAACACTCAAGCAATACAAAATGAATAAAAGTGCAAACAAATTAAGAACAATAAACTAACAATGCAAGGAACAACTGATCAATTAGACTGGCAGCAGATTATCCAAATACAAGAGTTAACCATATAGGTACTAGGGATAGAGCAGGAAGGAGCAAAATGATCCCTGAGAAGTTGCTTAAGAGCAGGGTGAGAGGAGAGATCAACAGGAAGGTTATTCCAGTTAAAGGGGAAACAGAAAAAGCAGTCTGACCTATGAAGATATGGCAGTAAGGGGTAACAATGGTTCAAGAGGCAAAATATTGGAGCAAGTAGGTTGTCCTGTTTGGAAGGTGTCAACAAGCTTAATAACATGAGAGCCAGCTATGCAAACAGGTTTAAATGTATTCCTGGTGTACTGTGAAAAGTAGGCTATTTTTCTATGGGGAGGCCCAAAAATATTTCAGTATTTTGGGGGAGGCTCGAGATCTTTTCCATGACTTAGGGGAGGCTCACTATGACAAAGTTTGAGAACTGCTGTGTTAGAGAACATGAAGGCATTCCTAGTAAGCACCTCTTCTGCCAATTGCAACAAAAACTCGGTACAGCAACTAGATCTTCCAGCTTAGATTCAAAAAGAAGCCCATGGCTTCCATGCCCTCATTATCAAGGAGACACACAGAGTTCAGTGCACTCCCTCCCCTCCATGGTAAATCTCAGATATAAAACATTGTACTGCTTGATTTGGCTATTTGCTTGCTTTTATCTCCATGGAAAAGGGATTCTCTTAGTTTTCTGATTGGAATTTCAATGTGAGCAAGCCAAACCACCAGGCACCAAGGTGTAATGGGTCAATGTGCAGTGTGAAATACGGCATAGTCAAAACCACGCACCAGACACCATGTGGGGGGAATATAGTGACAGGGTACAAAACACCACATGGAGGAAATGTTGCAAGCACAGTTTTATACTCTGTTGCTCATGGCTATTAGGCAGTGACAGCAGAGGATAAGACCACTGCTGGGGAGGTGGTTCTCTGAGCAGCTGCAGTGGTTCAGAGAGATGAGTCACTGGCAATGAAGGGAAGCTGTGTGTCTGTGGACTGGGACTCGAGTCCTTGTCCCAAATCACTGGTGTTGTTTGGTATATTTTTTAATTTTACACTTTGTGTGACTTCATTTCCCCTTGCTATGTTTCTCCCCAACCCCATATTGCACCCCCAGAGTTGATTATATAAATGGGGGGGGGTTTGGGGGCACAGGCCCCCATAATTAATCAATCAATCAATCAATCTTTATTTTACCAGTGGAACACCACTGAGCAAGCTAATTTCCAAGATGGGCCTGGTCGGTCATACAGAATTGTCAGAAGATAAGTAATACATATACAGTACAGCATGGGTGCTCCTATTACAGAGCAGCACAAATGTAACAACATATAATGTATACAATGCTATATCATAAGAAGGATAACCAAGTAGGATGTATAATATTCACATATGTAGTGGCACTAATGACCATGTTGCTTCTATACCATGGCAAACTGAAAAGCAGTAAAGGCAGAGGAAAGCCTAGGAAAGGGCAGAAAGTAGAAGAAAGGACAGGATAGATAGAGAGAGAGAGAGAGAGAGAGCAAATGAGGTGAAATAGGTTGATCACAGAGGGTCATATCCAGGCAGGGCACATCAGGAGTAGCACTTACAATGCTTGGAGAAGGAACTTGCATAAAGATTTTTAAATTCAGGAACTTTTATGGGGTTTACTAGTTTTAGAGCTTTTTGAAGCTTGTTCCATAACTGGGATAGGGCAAAGCTAAAGGACGATCTGCCAAAATGGGTTTTTACCTTGCTTATCACTAAGGAGATATAAGAATGACTTCTCAGGGCATAGTTATCCAAAACACATAGGGGCAAGCAGTCAGAAATATACTGTGGCAGCATCTTGGCAATTGCTCTGTATGTCCAAAGGGCAGCGAACCTTTGTCTCCTGAATGTGAGAGATGGCCAGCCCACTACCGAGTACAGGGTGCAATGGTGAGTAGAATAGGCTGCCCCAGAAATGAAGCGTAGGCCCTGTGGTAAAGAACGTCAAGCTTGGCTAAGGCTGTCCCTTGAATGTGACTGTAGATGAAGTCAGCATAATCCTATAGTGATGGAAAAGTAGCTTGAACCAGCCTCCTCTTGGCCTCATGGATAAGGAGCTGCTTGATTCTGTAGAATAAGGTGAGCCTCTGTTTAAGCTTTTTTGTGAGTTCCTCATGATGAACAAGTGGCAGTCAATCCACATCTCAAGGTATATGAATTTATCAACATAGTCCAGGGATTCACCAAACAACGTGGTAATAGGTTGTACAAGGCCTGCCATGGGCGGCATTGAAGCAGAAGTATTCAGGGTCAGGAGCTTTTTTTTGGCATTTAATAGCAATTTTTGTTTGAGTAAGTTGTGCTGCAGGATATTAAAATAATCCTGCAAATCTGTGCATGCCTGCTCAAGAGTAGGTCTAGACGTATTTTGGACGGTATCATCCACGAAAAGATGAATGTCAGAAGATATGATCCCAAGGTGATGTTGTTGATGTAGAGTGCGAAAAGCAAGGGACCCAGGATTGACCCCTGAGGTACACCTCTATTGATAGGTTTCAGTGGGAAGAGGTCACCCACAACTTTTACCTGCCGAGTGCACCTGAAGAGGTAGGAGGAGAATCAGTTCAGTGATGCCTTGTCCATACCAATAGTGCAAAGGGTAGTCAGAGATAGGTTGTGATCAACAGTGTCAAAGGCCTTACTTAGATCAAGGAAGACTGCACACACAGAAAGTTTATCATCAATGGCTTTCTGCCAGTCATTCATTACCTTTGTGAGAGCAGTGATTGTACTATGGCGGGGCCTAAAGCCTGATTGAACCAGGTTAAGCAGGTTAGCGGAGTCTAAGTAATCTCTAAGTTGCAAGTTTACTACCTTTTCAAGCAATTTGGAGAGGATAGGGAGTAGCTAGATAGGCCTGTAATTATTAGGGTCAGTTGGGTCACCAGATTTGAACAAGGGTATCACTTGAGCTGTCTTCCAAACCATAGGAAGTATACCCAGTGTAAGAAATAAATTGAAGAGGTGCATGATTGGTACAGCCAATACATGGTAACTGATCTTTTAAAGTATGGCTCAGTAAGGTCGGCACCAGCACTTTTCCTGGTGTCCAGATGCAGCAGCAGATCCTCTACCTCCTTGAGGGAGATGGGGTGAAAGGAGAATGTGGAGGCGGATGGGGTATGGTGAGAGTTAGATGCTACATGTGCTAGTGATTGAGTGCGAAGGTGACTGGCCAGCAAAGAGTCAAAGGCTAGTCCTGCAGTGGCAAAGTAATCATTCAATAGATCAAGGATTCCAGCTTTGTCAGTGATAGATGTATCACCTTTCAAGATTTTTGACGGAAGGGAACTAGAGATAGTATGACCTTCAATATCCTTAAGCGTTCTCCAGAATTTTGCAGGACAATTAGTGGAAAAATCCAGTGATGTTCGATAGAAAGATACCTTTTTGGTTCTGATTAGTTTCGTACAGTCATTCCTAGCAGTTCTGAAGGCAGCCCAATCTTCAGGGAGCTTTGTTTTCCAAGCCTTTTTCCTGAGTTTGTCCCTGCTATGTAGAGCCATTCTCAGCTCTGCTGTGAACCTGGGAAAGGATATTTTCTTGGTCCTGGTTTTGACTAAAGGGGCATGTGTGTCAAGTGCATTTAACACAATGGCTTCAAAAAACTGATAGGCATATTCAGCCATCTTGGCCAGGTAAACTTTCTGCCAAAGCAGGGACTCCTGGAGATCCAAAAGGAAGGCATTGATGTCAAGACTACACAAACATCTTTTAAAGATGTACCTGGGTGAAGAAGGGGATTTAAGTGTAGACTTTATACAAGCAAAGAGACAATGATCACTGATATCTGAGAAGTATGTCAGAGTGAGGAAATAGGTGTGATTTATTCACCAGTATAATGTCTACCAGGGAGCTTTTACTGGGTTTGTTTTATTTGATCGTGTTGCTTCAGAGATAAGCTGGGCAAGCCCAAAGGTATCACACAGGTTTTTAAGTGATATGGAGGTATCAGAAAACCAATCCAAATTGAGGTCTCCCAGAGTAATGACCTCAGCCTGCATATTGCTTAAGAAGTTGGTGGGATGGCTCAGCAGGTGAAGGCCTGCAGAAGGGGGCCTATAGCATCCTACGATATATAAGAAGGAGGAAGCAAGATGGACCTTAATGGGTAAGCTTTCAAATTCCTTTGCAACAGTAGTGGAGTCGGTAACAGAGACAGTATACTTATCCAGTACATAAATGACAACTCCACCCCTTCTTGTCGGCCTGTCCGTACAAAAGATGTTATAGGAAGGAATGTTCAGCTGCGTGTCTAAGGTAGAGGGTTTGAGCCAGGATTCCATAATTACTGGTGTAACCTCCCTGCAAATGGGGGTTCCCAGAAGTCTTCCAAAAGCTTGTCTAATTGCTTAGAGCCTGGAGGTGTTCAGCATCTAAGCCATTAAATTGTGATTCCCACTGAGCGCTTTTAAAGCCTCCAAGTACTGTCTCTTTAAGAGCTGTCTGCTTGCAGACATAATTAGTTTGAATGGGGGGACTACGTGTGTTTATGCCCAAGTCCCGCCTGAGCTGCTGGCTATATTCTCCATTTCTGCCATCGCTAAGTGGGCAGAACGAGCACTCTTGAAAGATGTAGCTAATTCTGGGGATAAATGCAGAGTTTTAATGAAAATGTTGTTTGTCTAACCTGCCTTTTGCTGCAGCACAAACTCTGTTTGTTTCCTCATTTTGGTCCAGAACTGCTGAATGGGACCAATCAGTACTTGGGACCTTTGAAATGGAGCCTGCTTTGGGCCAATCAGGATTCTGACTCTGAGCTGGAGCCTACTGAAATGGGGCTATATGGAAGATGACTCTGGGAGTTGTAGTTTTTAAGAGTTCTGGCGCCTTTTTACACCAATAGAGAGAGCCTGTTCTGACTGACAAGGAGAATCAGCCAACCAGAACCTTTTGGATCTGAAAGAAATCCCCAGGCTGTCTGCTGGGAAGCCATATTCGAGGTGGCTGTGAAGAGAGA
The DNA here is from genome assembly GCA_016271365.2 of Neoceratodus forsteri. Classification (NCBI taxonomy): domain Eukaryota; kingdom Metazoa; phylum Chordata; order Ceratodontiformes; family Ceratodontidae; genus Neoceratodus; species Neoceratodus forsteri. The sequence goes on along the minus strand of CM028130.1, from coordinate 1,151,523,687 downwards.
AGGAGCTGTGCTCTGCTGCAGCATGTAGTTCATGTGGGAGGCACGTGTGAGGCCCGAATTCCGCCTGCAACCATTGTGAAGGAAGAACGTGAGAGAGAGGAAAGCATTTTCGGACTGAATCTGAAGTTTCTGTGTAAAAAAGGACAGCTGCTGCTGTGGGACCAAGTGCGATCGGCCTATCAGGAACTGAAGCTGCTATGAGTGCTCCCAGGTTTTGCAGTGTTTTGAGATCAGGATTGAGGAGCAGCCTGCCTGGTACAGTAATTTGCTTTACATATAAATGTGTCTAGTGCTTATGGGGAATCGCAATCTTATTTCCCCTGTACTGTGAATTGTGTGCTGAAGCTGGAAGCAGAACCCAGCTTGATTTGGACTGAATCCGCCTGTTTTTCAAATGCAGTTGGGCCCTGTCACGAGGGCCTTGTCTCCATACCCTGCTTGTCTGGCAATCCAGAATGAACATTCTCCATCCTGTTCTCAGCTCTGGGTATCGTGAGTACAAATCAGGCAACACCCTGCAACATTTAAAAATCAAAAGTGTTCCATCTGATTGCTTTGTTTTTTCATTCTATGAACTGAGCCATCTGGCTCCGGATTACAAGTGTGCGTTGTGCATATATTTTCTTCCTGCAGGGCCTTATCCATCTGCACCAGCCGGTCAACCCCGGGAAATGGACCTAGCTAGGCCCCCCATCCTGGGTACCCAGAGAGTGTGACATTTGGACCCTATATGCATGCCCAGTACTGTGATTTGAATATTGCTAAACTAAATCAACCTGCTTGCCCCTTCCCTTGTTACTTCCCCCTGAATAAATCAGATTTGTTGTTATTAAACTATATACTGTCTGTGGTGTCAGTACATATATAAACAGTATTGCATTGTGTTTGTGTATATTACCTAACCTTGTTTTACAGGGGGGGTCCTCAGAGATGTGCTGCAAGAATCAGTCCTGAGGGTAAGTGGTTACTGTATGTGTAAGAAGTGTGCATTTGTGGGGTATTGGGAAGGTAACTCCCTTATACTGTGTGGGCCACTAGTGGGAACAAAGGAGGTCACAGTGTCCCAGAGGGCTGTACCTGAGCTAGTCTAACCACTATCAACCCTGACTTCTGGGTAGAGGCACCCACCATTGGACCTTGGCCCCTTAACCTGTCACTAGCTATACAGGCGGGGGTAGTAGACCTTGGGATAGTGCCACCTAGGGGTTACACCAGGACATCTGGTTTAGTATGCGAAGTCCAGGTTTGGATGACATCCAATTTTTTCAATCGACGACACACATTCAAATGAAGAATACGCAGCCCTTTAAGGTGTGTTAAGTCACAGGTGGTTTGAAATGGTAGTTGAGGGTCTAGATTTAGCTTGGCTGTTCCTGAACAAAGCAGCAGCAACACTAGGATCCTAATAAGTGCATTTAGCAGCAGTCTAAAGGACCTGGCATGTTCCTGTTTACGGAAGGACACAGTTTGTGTTTCAGTGTGTCTATACTGTATCCCAATTGAGCACAGCGTTGCATGGATCATAACTCTGGCATGGAAGAGTTGTGGAGAACAGAGAAGATGGAGGAACACATAGTTGGCATTGAGCCCGGGAGGCAAGGATGTCGCAGTCCCTGCATGCCAAAGAGACCTTAAATAGGGGTCCAAGGATATCAGAGTATAGAATTCAGCAGGTGGCATGCATGTTGGTGTAACAGCTCCCAATTTGGGTGACCCAGGGCGAGGAGTGTGTGAGCAGTGCAGGATAGTAGCCAAAAGATACAGCGAAAAGTGCAGCCCTCATTTCCCAATAAGGCCTGGTGGTCCTAGAAAATGTGTGAATAGTATGGGATAGTTCAGATGAGATTATCCTGCCTTATCCTGAAGCCTGTGTTTAGAGTTTTAAGCAGGGATGGATGAGCCAATGGGAAGGGAGTTCTTCCAGAGAAGGAGAGGCAAGAAGAATATTTAAAAGATGGCCTGGGCGGGGGACGGGGTGGGACAAAAAGTAGCAACAGAAGAGCTATGCATCCACAGATAAGTTTAAAGAGAGCAGCAGTGCAAGCCAGATAATCTGGCTGTAAAGATGCACCAATCATGAGCAATGTTCCTTGTGGCCAGCCTAGTCAGGATCCTTAATGAAAGCCATGACCAATGGAAGAGCTGTAGGAGCAGCCTGGCTCCAAATTCAAACAACGGCCACACCTTGAACTGAGTCCGAGAGTCAGGACCAGGAGGCTGGTCCGAGGGGGTTGCAGGGTCCGGAGAAGGCAGCAGCCAAAGAGACGGCTGTAGGCACCACCTAGCTGTAGTGAGCTCTGCTTGGGGTGTGGAGATCTGGGGAGAAAGAAAAGGTGAGAGTAATTATGGGGACAAAAGGGCAGGAGTCAGTGAGGGGGGAGGAGGGCTGGCAGTAGACAGTCAACAGGGGGTAGGGGTGATCAAGGGGTAGACAAAGTCAGAGTAGTTAGTAATTGACATGGGAGGGGCTGGAGAGGAACAGAGGAGGGGGAGGACAGGAGAGGGAGTGTAAGGTTTCAGTAGGAGAGGAAGTGCAAGTTCAAGTTTCAGAGGTCTAAGAATCCTCGAACTGAGCACAGACAATTGCAGGGCTTAGTTAAGCAAAAGGTAGTGAGAGAGGCAAAGGATCGGGTGTGTTAGGTATGAAATTTCAGGATAAATGTGGGCAGTAGAGACAGGGTTTTAAAAGGTATAGGAAAACACACAGTGCCTAAATGCAGCAAACATGTATTGCATCAGCTATGTTTAAACTACAAAGTGCATCTCAGATTTACAGGTAACTAGAATTCAGTTCATCATTTTTTACTTCAGTGCAGCTAGTTAGTAAAACAGTTAGCAAATAAACGAAAACTAGGCAATAGGAAAGCTACGTATCTGCAGATAAGTTTAAAGAGAGAGTCAGCGCAAGCCAGATAAGCTGGCTGTAAAGGTGCATGAATCATGAGTGATGTTCCTCGTGGCTGGCCCAGTCAGGAGCCTTAGTGAATGCCATGACCAATCAAAGAGCCATCAGAGCAGCCCAGCTCCAAATTCAAACAATGGCTGTACCTTGAACTGAGTCCAGGAATCGAGACCAGGAGGCCGGTCTGAGGGGGTTGCAGGGTCCGGTGAAAGCGGCCGAAAGGGGGATGCAGGGGCATACCTTCCTGCAAAAAATAAAGACTTGAATGCTTTTTTTGCTGATGTTACTCTTTGCCTTTATCAGCGAGTGCTGGCAGTGTGCCAGCTGTATTGAAAGCATAGTACATTGCTGTGCTGTTTTTGTTTTCAGGATAATGACCGCATGCCACACCAAGGTGGAACCCCATGGTTTGATCTTAACTATCAAATGCTTCAGTGGTTACTCTTAAACAGAGTGTATTATCTTAATTGGCTCTATTAAAGTAAACTGATTCCACCTAAATAGTTTCACTTTCTCCCTTCTCAGATATACCATGGGGTTGGAGAGGTTGTGCACCATACTCTTTCTGTTTGTTTGTTACATGCTACAAAACCAGTAGGACCCCTCAGCAGCAATGTGATTTGAACTTTGTGAACAATGCAGAGGTTAGAGTGTGTTCATTTTGGAATGCACTTAGAGTTTGGGAGCTTGTAGTACTTCTTTTAGCATGCTCCCTTTGATCAGCTGTGAGATTACTTGGATTGAAGCATTTTACTTTAAATCCAGTTTATGAAATGCATTGTGTTTAAGAGTAGCCACTGTAGGCATTTCGTAGTGAGGTACAAACCATTGGATTCCAGCTTGACGTCTCGTGGTTTGGCTCACTCACATTTGAATTCCAATCTGAAAACCAAGAGAACCCATTTTTCATTGAGATACAGGTTATAAAATAGCCAGTTCAGACAGTAAACATGTTTACCAAGGGGATGTTGTGCACTAGGCTTTGTTTGTTTTAATACTAGGAGTGCCTGCTTAACTCCTGTATCCCAGAAACAGTTTCAAAAATGATGCCTGGATATGGAGTGAGGAGATAATTGTGATACTGCCTTACACTTTGTTCATGTTGCTCAAAAACAATAAGCTGAGACAGCAACAATATAATTTAATGCTGTGTATATACATAACACCAGTTATGGTACATAAAAAAGATGAACAGCAGTCAGAATCATGTCTTAAGTCTAAATCAGACAGCTGTTCCTTTATCCATTTAAGCTGGTCTTGTTTGAAAGTTATGGTCATATGGGCAGGTGTGGTGAACATTATGTCTGCAATTCTGCTGTTGCGACCCTCCTTGAACTCAGGGGGAATCCTAGGGTGTCCTAGAGAGGGACAAGTACATTCTACTGGGTGCACCCTGTTTCTAAATTGGCCTTGGCACTGGGTAAGAGGAGCCTGGCATAATACTAGATGAAGGAGGCGGTTCCAGCAGTAGTGCACTGGGGTGATGCCCTACTGGAAAGCATGTCCCTGAAGTGAGTAAAATACAGTGCAACTAATCAAGCTGCCAGGTTCTATAAAATCCAGCCCCTCCTCCTTGTTGCCCTAGATCAGGCCATATGTAAATTGTAGTGGTTGATGAGGGAAGAGGCTGTGCTTATTAATTGTGTCTGTATCTTCTGACAGGGCTCACTTCCTTTCCCTCAGTCTCTCTTACCATTAAAATCGAAATGTGTTGTGACCCTCTCTGATGGACTACTAGGTCTGTAGATTGCAAACAAGGATTATGATAGTCTGCTGTTGATTCCTTTCTTATACCACTGGTTGTGAATTCCTTCAATGCTGACAGGCTAAACCTTAAGTTTTCCTGTTTACATGTTTTATGCTGTAGTGCTGGGGTTTGCATGGGCGCTGCACCTCTCCTGTAACAATCCAGTGTTAATGTATTTTTTTATGTAATGTATTATATTGTGTGCTAATTTAACAGTGAAAGAAAGATTTAACAAAAAATAAGCTAGAATATTTTATTAGGAATTGTGACGTTTTGTGTTACAAGATAATGCCACACCCCACTCCATTACCCATGTATCACTGTGTATGAAATGGAATAATACACACGGTGACTTAGCTGAAGAAGTCACATACATACATACACTACATTCCTGTTATAGGAATACATTTGGATATAGTAAATAAGGTTCTTGAAATAAGATTTTTACACTTTGGAATAGGACCTGGTCCTTTTGTTTGTTCTGGGTTGTGATTGGGTAGGATGTGTATTTCATTCTGTTTTCAGATCCACAGAAAATTCTGAAAATCCATTTACAGTATTCATTTGTTTCAGCTTGTCCATTCACTACATGGCAGCAAAGGCTGTGATTAAGGACCAAGGTGGCTATTTGGATGCACTTCCACCTAGGGATGAGATTGATCGACTGATCAAGGTCAGCATTGAATCCAATGTCATCTCACCTTACACAGCCTACACTGCAGTCTACAAAGATGGCAAGCAACCTGTCCAAGGACCTCTGATCCGACAAAATGTTCCTCTTCCTGGTAAGTATTCCTCAAGCTGTAACTCTGCAGTCAATACCCAAATTATTACTTAAGTGATAATGTGCTAGTTAGGTTACTATGCAAGGCAATAATAATGTGACTATTGAGTGAATAAAATATGATATGGAGTACTTTATTTTCACAAGTAAATCGCACTGTTGCCAACTAAACTAGGACATTACAACCATTATACTTCATGTGGTTGCTGCTGTTGAGTACAGACCATTCAGAATGCCAGAAGAATGATGAAGTTACTACTGTCATTTTAGTGACAAAACATGACTGTTCTGTGCCTTGAACAACATTTTTATTTCGGGAGGGGGAGTGGGGGTAAAATGACTGTTGTGAGTTTGCTAAAGAACAAATGGTTTGTAGCCCAGCCTTTTGATTGGAGGAGAGGGTTCACATGAAGTATACTTAATAATTATGGCTAGGATTGGGGGGGGGCAGACAAAAACACTCTGATTTGGAACCACAAGTGAGACTGAGGCAGGTCTAGGATGGGATTTTGGCCACTACCATGCATGGAAGCCTCAGCATCCAGTCAGAGCTAAGACTGCATCTGCTAAGTCACTGTTTCTAGAAAGGATTGGGAGGGAGCAGGAGTCAGAGAGGGAGAAATCAAATACAAATAATGGATTGAATTTGGGTCAGGATAAAACTTGTAAATAGAGAGAGTTGGTTGAGGGGTTGGAAGCCTTGAAGTGCAAAACACAAACATTAAAAACAACATGCAACCAGACAAATAAGGTAACAACCGATAAAAGAAAATGAACAAAAACAAACAAAACAAATGTAAAGTGATTCCATAAAACTACAGTGGCATAACAAAAGCAGCTGTAAAGTAAAACAAAAGAAAATTAGACACAGAAAGCAAATGCAAAACAAAACAGTAAATTGCATTTAAAAAGATTAATTAAATATTAGCAAAACAAAACTGGATGTTGATAAATGTTTAGTGTAACTAAAAAGTGAATCCAAGCAACAAGCAAGCACTGCTAAAAAGTGAATACAAATAAAAGACCAAAACACAATAAAGAGAATTCAAATGAAAAGCACAGCTAAAAGTGATAGCAAGCAAATAAGCAAAACACAACTAAAAAGTGAATGCACATCTAAAAGTTAATGCAAGCAGAAAGTAAAACACAGCTAAAAAGCAAGTGCAGACAAAAAGAACAGCACAACACAAAAGTGAATGCAAACAAAAAAAAGCACAGTATAACTAAAAATGGAATGCACACACAAACAAAAAACATAACACAACAAAAAAGTGAATGCAAACAGAAAAGCACTACACAACAAAAAATAAATCCAAACCAAAAAGCACAGCACAACAAAAAAGGTGAATGCATACAAAACAAGCATTTTTAAGTGCTAACTATATTTGATTGTATGGTTTATAATGCAAATGTGGCATGAACAAGTGTATGGAGGAGAAAGAGGATATGGGGGGGTTGAACAGTTCTTTATACTGCAGGAGTTGTTGTTCTGGTGAGTCCAATGTTTATTTTTTTTGGCTGGTCGGGGGGGGTGAGTGCCACAGGATCATCATGGAACGCAGCTCCTATACCAGTGCTCCCCTTTCAAGGTGGCCAGGCTGCTTTGCTGCTGAGTGCGGTTTCTATAGAGAAATGCCCCTCTCTTGTGGGGATAGGACTGGATTTCTACTGAGTATGGCACCTATGGGGTTGCCCCTCTTACCCTGGGAGGGGGCAGGCCTGATCACTGCTGAATGTAGCTCCTCTAAGGGTGCCTCTTTTCCACAGGAGGGCAGGCTGAATCATTGCCAAATGTGGCTCCTGTCTCCACTCATGTGGGGGGATTGGGATGGCCTATCTTGGTGTTGTGCAGGTGACTGGGTCCTTGCCATTACTGTGAGGGGATAACTTTGGTAGCTGGCAGATTGTCGTGCAATGTCATCCATACCTGACACTTGTTACAGCTCCTATTTCCTGCAATGCCAACTCTTCAGTGTCCTTCAAAGTGCTACTCTTGCAACTACCAATGACACTGAAATGAAAAAGGCCCATTCATTTTAATAGTCTTTTCCTTAAATTCATAACTTTTTTTGTTTTTAAAGATTTGTTTCCTGTTGTGATCTTTTTAAGCCCCATGTGACAAACCTTGTCCATGTCAACATTCAAATCCGTCCAGAAATACTGAAAGTGTTTGTGGTGGATACTGGCATATACTGCAAGCATCTATTTGGGGGTGCATTTAAAAGTTGGCACCTCTAGGGTTCTGTGAAGGTGGGGCCAAAACACTGCAAACACTCCTTTGGGGGCGGGTTATGAAGTTAGGGCTAAAAAAGACCTAGATAGAAAAAAGTGAGGAAATATATTAATAAACTAAAAAGTTATGTGCTAAACAGGAAAACAACTTTGAAATGAATGAGTCCTATTCATTTCAACCCAGTTGGTGGTCATAGTTGTGGCACATTGTAGAACACTGATAACTCTACATCAAGGAACAGAGGAGCAATGACGAGGGACAGAGGTGGGCACAAGTGTCCAATGAGCTACTGGTCGCCAAGGCAGGCCATCCCAGACCTCCTACAGAAGCAAGGATAGGAGCCACAATTGGCAGTGATTCAGCCTACCTCCCCTCAGGGGAGATTATATTCATAGGGGAGCCACACTTAGTAACAATCCAGCCCCCCACCCCCCCAGTGAGAGAAGGCATCTATGTAGGAGCTGCGCTTGAAGGCAACCCTGCCTGCCCCCTCAAGACAGGGGACCATTCATATAGGAGCCATGATCCATGGACATCCAGCTATTCTCCCCCCAACCTGAATAACTAAATAAACATCCATACCCACTAGTACAGCTGCTCCCACAGCATAAAGAACTATTTCACCCTTTCCTCATTTCCTCTATCCCATGCCCTTGTTCACAGCACATTTACATTATAAAAGTATGCAATCAACATCATTGGTATTGACCAATGCTTGTTTTCTTTGCATTATTATTTTTTTGTGTTGTGCTTTTTGTTTGCATTCACTTTCTAGATGTGTTGTGCTATGAGTTGTGCTTTTCTTTTGATTGCATTCACTTTTTTGTTGTACTGCTATTTGTTTTTGCTTGTATTCACCTTTTAATAGTGTTGAGCTTTTTTTGTTTGCATTCTCCATTTAGGTGCCAACAGTGTAGCTGTAAGCATCTATTGTTGCCCTATGTATTGATGTGCATTTAGTCTGATTCAAGGTTACATTCAGTGGGTACTATGCACGAAGTGGGTTGGGGTACATGGAAAAGTCATATACCCTTCCCTCAACCCTGCACCCTGAGGACAGGTGCAACCATACTAGCATTCACTAGTGCCAACAATCTGTCCAGAGCTCCTCTGCACCAGTGCGCAGGACTCCACAGGATGGCCATGGATGGAGTAGCAGACCAGGGTGGGCATCCAATGGAATGCCTGTCCCATGTCCAGGAGTGGATCCCTTGCAGTCCAGGTCGTGCATAGCCCCTGTGGGCACCCAGATCCATGTGCCCACATACCAGGGAGAGTCTGGCCTGGGTAACTGATCCTCTCAGACCCCCAGGATGGTGCAACCTTTGCCATGGAGGCCATCGGTGAATCTCCCCAATCCCGTGGCACCAACACCCCAGGATACCAGACATGTTGCCGGTGCTTCGGCATTCACTGCCCCAGCCCTTCCGGTCTGCCTCGTCAGCTGGGGTGGCACTTTGGAACATTTCTGTTCCCCTCTTGACTGGGCGGAGGCATCCATGGAGGCATGCAGAGAGGTTATGACAGGGTTTACCCTGGCATACCCTGCACCCCCCCACACCCATGCGGCCAGGACTATGTGGGTTGTCAATATCGCATAGTGCTGGCATGTCCCTGGAATGCCTCCAGCACGGTGTGATCCTTGAACGTGGGGGATTGGGTGTGGTGGGTCTGTGTACCCCCCTATTTGTGCATCCTGCATGGAGGGGCACAATGGGTGAGAAGTGGCTATGTGCCCCAGATATGCACATGTATCCACTCCGCACCATTCATGCATAGCGCCCAATGTGAGTGGTCCAACTCCATGAGACACTGATGATGTCTGTGATAGGGTTTTATGTCTTGGCATAGAGTTTCAGACCTACACAAATCTGGGTTTTATCCCCAGTGCAGGACAGTTTTCACTTTCTCACTACAATTTATGTAGTATGAGAAAACATGTTACACATCACTGCCAGTGTTATGATAGAGTTTCAGCAAGATCTTAAGATCTATATTTCTGTTAACTTAAAAAGTCCAGTGAGACTCTAAGGTTTGAATACAGCTCTGGAAACATTACTTCAAACTGACAGACCAGTACTCAGTGCTGAATGTCCTTTGTCAAAGCATGCATTTTCTGTCAAAGAGCTTTGGAACATTGGTAGACCCACAGTCTACCAAACAGTAGTGGGAAAGGGACCTAGATTCAATCCCCAGTGTGGGACACTTTTTCTTTCTCACTAAAATCTATGTAGTATAAAATAAATAGTTAAATCTTATTGCTAATGTTAGGATAGCACTCCGGCAAGATGTGAAATTCTGTATTGATGATAAGTCATTGATAACCTGAAAGATCCAGCTGAGACTTTGAGATCTTAATTCTATGTATCTTCACCATTCATCACTGTTGGGTAATACGCCAAAGGTGCTAGTACCCCGTGGGAGCTATTAGACTAGAGATTTTTTTCTAGGGGGAGGAGCCAGGATGGTGACACCCTCAAATTCGATGCATAGTGTGGTGCTCGAGGGTTGGCCAGTAACTGATGCCAAATCCTCCTCCACCTCAGTTCTGTGTTTCCAGTTGTTGAGAGTGCTTCTCCTCATGAGAGCTGGAGCCGTTGCTTCTACATAGTTTGAAAAAGTTCACCATTCGACTGCCAAATGTTCTGTACTGTCTTTCTTGATGCCATAGGATTCTCCAAATGGGTGAGACTATTCTTTTATTCCATCACAGTTCTATGGCACCAAGTCTTTTTCTTTAGTTTTGTTTATTCGTTTTGCAATGATCCTGTCTGGTTCTGGGGCTTTCAAATCTAAAGCGAGATGTGTCCCCATACATTGGTGCCATTGGGGTAAGTCCATGAATGTAATGGACCCTCATGACCATTGTCTTACCTGCCAAGAACCCCAGCATGATCTGGACAATTGAGACACATGTTTCTTTATGGACTGCCACATCAACAAAAAACATGCATTAAAGGTGGGTCGGGATCCTCCCACCTTTGGATGATAGTGTCTATTCTGGGATTCCAAGGACAGGATGTTGGGCCCTTCCCTTGGGTTATCCTCTGGTTCCATACATACCAGAAAGGAGCAGGCCTCAGCTGGTTACAGTCTTAATGAGACCACAGGTCTGCCAGAGGGGTCAGGCATACAGTAAGTCTCTGAGTGGGCCAGTTGAGCACCCCTCTTGATCTATTGATTCCTTGGACGTGCAGACACCTCTGATGTTGTTGCACAGCTATATGCTGGGCCTTAGCCAGTGGAGTCCTCTGCACTGCTGAATGGCACCACCTTGACTCTTGATTCCACACTCGGAGTCAGTGAGCAGGGCAGTGTTGCAGTATGTGACAGGCCTTCCTCCAGTGTGCCAGGGTTCCAGGAGTGGAAGGGTTTCAAGGGTGTCCTCTTTGCCTGTCTCTCTGATCTCTTTCTCTTTGGAGGAGGATGATTGTGATGACCCAGAGTGGCTGCCCGACTCTGGAGTCCCGTCGCCTGGTATGGCCTAGTCATGTGGTTCCCATTGTGATTTCTTCTGTCATTCCCCTGGTTGATCATGCCCAGGCCCCCGGTGTTCTGTGGCAGAATTTTCTGATTTCTGCGGCAGGGCTCCTTGACTTCTGCAGCAGCATTTTCTGATTTCTGCTGCATGATTTATTCATTTCTCTGGCAGAATGCAGTCCTGTCATTGGCTAAATATGATGTGATGTCATCGATGACATCATATGCTGAGCATAGAGGAGGAACTTCAGGATAAATGGGGTGGGAAAGAAAGCCTGACACTATGGAAAAACAGTATATTTATAAGAAAATTCACCAAAACAATGAAGTCTGCGGCACTATATATGTTCTGTGGCATGATGCAAATTCTGTGGCAAATTCCACAACTGCAGAACCGCAGAATTCCAGGGGCCTTGATCATGCCCTTGGGGCCGATTCCTCAGGGTCTTCCAGTGCCATTCATGGTGCCATGGATTCTCTCAGACCAAGGGTGGTGCCAAACCGGGGGATTCCAGTTCCAGGGCCAACTCCGTGCTCAGAGCCGTGTTGGACTCCAGCACCACCTTGTTGGATTCTGGAACTGGGTCAGGATCTGGAACGGTCTCAGCTGCCTCTTCTGGTGCTGGGATAGTCTGAGGCCACCATTTAATGCTTTTGGGAAAAACCGAGGAGCAGTTCCTTCTCTAAAGTGGAGAGCAACTGGAGGCTCTCAGAGGAGTCATAGTGCTGACCCTTCTCTCTTTCATTCTCTTCAGCAGGGAAGGTCTGTAACTGGTAGGGCTAGGGGACACCCAGACGGAGTAGACCAACTCCGATCACCCTATCGAGGGGTCCTTTCCCTAGGGCACTACATTGGCCACTCCTGTCCAATTGGGCAGCCTACAGTGTGTGTGTTTTGCCCAGTCCCCCATCAGGAGGGGTCTCCTGCATGCTCCCACAGTCCTAGCAGGGAAACTGCTCTGCCTTGCAGACTGTTCCCCCCCTTCAGATCCTCTGCCTCCACCTTCTGCTCTCACAGGCATCTTGGTCCCTTCAGGACCTCTGACTTAGGATCAGTTCAGGTCTTTGGAGGCTGCTTTTCCTTGCTATTTAAGAGCCTTGGGACAGGTCATCTTCTGCATGGAACTCTCTGCAGCCCCAGAGCCTGAACTGAGTTTTCTGCTTCCTCCTCTTCCTCCCCAGAGGAGGAGAATTCCTCAGCCCACCTGTCCTCAGATGCTGATATCAACAGCTATCAACAGTTCCTATCAAGACAGATGGAGGAGCTCCATGTATCCCATTTCGCCAGTTGCAATCCTGGCCATTTGACACATGGTCTCCTTGGAAAGTTCAGACTGGAGAACTTTGTTATCCCTCTGTGGACAGTTTCTTTCTCGGAAGCATTGCATCAGGTCTGGCAGACCCTCTCCTTCCCTTCTCCAGCCTTGAGGGACTGACACACATGTTTTGCACATGCCATGGGTCACCAGGTTCCATGCCTCGCTATTCTCCTGGGATAGAGCTCCTGGTCCCCCCCCCCGGGCATCATTTCCCAAGACACGACTGCCCCTCGGAGTCTAACTCAGCAGAGTCTGACTGCTGGGGGAGGAGACTCTTCTCAGCGGAGCATCTTCTTTTATGTATCTCAGCACATCAGGTGCATATGGCTGCCTACACTAGGCACCGATGGATGGTGCTGGGACAACTCCTAATGGCCTTGTCTGACACAGAGGAAACCAGGCAAGCCATCTGCCTTTCTGGTAGGGGCCTGGAGCTAGTGAGGCACCAGTCAAAGGTGTCTCACAAAACCTGTGAAGTAGCTTCTAAGATGGCAGGAACTGTGATCTGTATTAGGCAGATGAAGCAGCTTCACCTCTTCTGGTTATCACCCTTGGCCCAGTGTAGGATGTTTGCCTTTCCTTTCCAAGAAGTCCATTTTTTCTCCCACAGGATAAGAAGGGGGGTTAGCGATGCACCTTTCTTCTCCCAGGCAATGGGAGTCCCATCTCACCCTGACCAGTTGCAGGTCTTACCATGCCTGTAAGGGTCTCCTTCTCCCTGTGTTCTCCACCACAAGAGGCAGAGGGAAGTTACAGTACTTAAGGATGTACCAATGCCTGGTACTCACTGAACAGTGATGAATGGTGAAGACACATACTGTTAAGAGATGAAAATTACCTACCCACCATAATTCTTGATCTTACTTTATATCTTTACCATTCATCACTGCACCCCACCCATCTTCTCTTCTTGGGTCTTAGGCTCTAGGCAATGCTTCCTCCCTACTTGCCATCCCCCCAATTGAGTCCAATTGTGGGCAAAGTCCTGCTGTCACCTCCGGGTCCACTGATTCTTCATCTTGTGGTAAGTGACAGGGTCCCATCTTGTAGGGAGGCAAGCAGGGGCACTTGCCCTCATATGATATGGGCTCCTTGGGGCTGCTTCCTTGCACTCCTGATGGGGAGCCTGTCTCTGGTTTTGGCCCCCTTCCTCTGTAGGGCCTGGAAATCTTTCTGGGTTTAAAGTTGGCCTCTGGGATCCCCATCATGGTTCTGGAAAGATGGAGGGCTCTGGGGACCCCAGCCCACTCATTTTCTAGAGCCTCCACTCCTCCATTTTCGAGTTGGACTGTATGGGTTAACCTGGAGCAGGTTCCCTCCCTCTTTAATCCTCAAAGAGGGACTCCACTCAGAAAACCTTGGGTCTCACTCTCAAATTTCAGTCTAGGAGTAGGTGATTTTTTCCTCTTAAGTCCATACCTGTTCTGCAAAGGTGTGTGGGTAAGGGGGGCTCCTGCCCAAGGTTGGGGGAGGCCTGTCCCCACCGTAAACTATTTTAGAGACAAGAAACAGACCTATGGTACCTTTCTTCTTCAATGGACCAGAGAGAGAGTGCACCTTCCAGGTTAATGCCTGCCTTAAATTGCTCTGCTTGGTTGTGTCCATCTTGTACAGCATCCTTGAATTGCCTGCAGTCCTCCAGCCTGAAGTCTTCAGTGCACTCTCAATCTCTTCCCTATTTAGTTTATGCAAGGGATTGGAGGTGAGCAGTAAGGTTCCTTTCTGGGGTAAATAGTTAGAATAGCACTACAAATATAGTGCATGTAAGAAGTGTTCTGTCTTAATAGCGTATCACAGACAGCAACATGGGTAGAACAGTGTAGTGCAGTAAGCATGACCCATATCACTGCCTATGTCTCTAGACTAGCAGAAAAGGGTTGGGAAATCTGGGAGGCTGGCTGAGCTACTCCTGTGCTGGAGAGGGCTAAGGCATGGAGCAGCTTGGCCTGAATGGTGGTAGAGACCAGGGTTCTAATCCTGGTCTCAGATATTTGTTTTTCCCTGTGATTCAACTCTGACTCAGAGTTAATTACTTTAGCTACAGGTTGTGCGGGGGGGCAGAGCCCCCCACCAAAATATGTTTTTGGACTGGTAGTGGTTGCCAGTGTGCTTTGCAACTGCTATCAGTTGCACTGCTTTTACATGCAGCATTTGTTTCTGCTACTGTTCTGAACGGCACTGTATGTATGGATGGCACTGGTATTGACAGCCCTCTTCATGCAGGTGCGGCTCAGACATAGTGCCCCTTTCTGGTTCTCAAGGAGTCCCTTGGCATCTCTGCTGGTGGTTCCATATGTGTCTTTCATTCTGTCTCTCTTTCTGTTCTGTTCCCTCTCCCTTGGCCTGCCCAGTGGTTGGGGCCCACTGTCCCAGTCACCTAGGTAACTTCCCCTCCTCTTGTGGCCAGATTTACTCATCTTTCTGCTTATATCCTTTCCTTTTGCTGTCCCTTGGGCTCCTTGTCCTGCCCTCCTTCTTTTTATCTCTTATTTTCCACTCTCTCCATCTTGGATAACTGAGGAGAAGGAGGAGGAGGAATAGGTGTTGGTTACTGGCCAACCCTTGAGTGCCATGCTATGTATTGACCTTGAGGATGGCACTGTCCCAGCTCCTCTTCCCCCCTAGAAAGAAAACAGTCTCTAACCTAATAGCTCCCACAGGGTCCTAGCACATCCGGCATATTACCCAACAGTGATGAATGGTGAAGATCTACAGTATGATTAAGAATTATGGTAAGTATGTAATTTTCATATTTGAATTCAGCTTGGGAAACATTACTTCAAACTGATAGACCAGCGCTCATTGCTAGATGTTCTTTATTACACCATGGATTTCCTGTCAAGATGATTTAGCACAGTGGTAGATCTAAGTACTGGGTAAGTGGCCCTGGTTTGATCTCTAGTGTGGGACTTTTTTTTTCTTGCTGACTACAATTTATGTAATATGATAGAAATTCTTAGATCTTATTGCTGGTGTTAATATGATAAGAGTTTCAGGAAGATCTGAAGTTGTATATTGCTGACGGTTTGAAAAGTTTCAGCAGAGACTATAAGGTTTGAGTGCAACTAGAGAATCAATACTTCAGACTAATAGACTGATTAATAAATCCGCAGCACCAGTGAGGGGAGGAGGAGGAGGTCTGCACTCAGTGTTGCAGTTCCTTTGAGCAGCATGAATTTTGTATTAAAAAGTACTGTTGTAGCACTACAGGGTAAAAAAAGTGGAGTAGGGAGCCTGGGTTTGATCCACAGAAAAAAGATGAAGCTGATTCCAGATGCCCTAATGCAGGAACTGATTAGGTTAAAGGTTCTGAGTTTGTTTATTATGTGGGGCATGCTTGTTTATTTTTTGAGGTGTATACAGTACATATACTTGCACGCAAGTATGAGTCTGCATTGAGTATCATCTGCATGTACATTGTTTAGCATGTATATGTAAGCATTAAGCCATGATGAAGGTGGCATCTAATGGTGGATTAAAGCATGGTTGGGAGAGTTGTGGCACGAGGCTGCAGGCTGAGTGCCTACAATGGCCCAACCATGCATTAATCCATCATTAGATGGCACCTTTGGAGTGGCTTAATGCACTTGTAACATGACTTTGAACACTATGTGGTTACTATGCCATTTATTTTTACACTCTCAATAGAATAATAAACACACATTTTGATATTTTCTCATTTCTGTGTTGCACTTTCTGAACTTTACACTGACTGCGATTTATATAGTGATGCTGTCATAACTGTGCTACTGCTACCCATAATTATTAAGAAAGTATGTTTGAACATTTCTGTCTCACGTTCATTTGGATTTCCATGGCTATTTCTCTCATGGGCACTGTGGGAGGTCTATCAGATGCTGATTTCTCTGTTCCAGTACCTGAGACGCAAAACTCATTTACATGTGAGGATACTTTCTGTGTCTGCAGTGCATCGCGCCAATATGGTCACGTCCCATCTTTCCTGCCCGACCTTCTCTTGTGCCTTGCTTGCTTCGGTCACTGAGTGCCCTTCAGTCACTGAGTGCCAGCTCTTACCGGTCTTGTTCAACACTTTCCCACAGCACTACTTGCGCTTCACCGTCCCATCGACTTTTGCTGGCTGCAGATTCACACACATCTGATTTTGCCTTGTGAGCCATCTTGGTGTGGGTTGTGCTCAGGACCTGTTTCCCCCCTTGCTCCTCTGCCATCCTGCACATCACTAGCCTCTGCCCTGCGCACTGCTACAGAGTCTCAGTGACTGCTCCAGAGAGACAATCATTGGCACTGAGAGCCGGTCAGTGGGATACACAGGTCGTCGTTATATGATGTGCTGCTTCTCAAGCTGTGTGGATCACTTTGGTATTTCACTTTGAGGATGGCATTACTGCTGGATTAATGATGTCTCCAAAGTGTACCATGTGATCCATTCTGACCAATTACTTCCCTTTATTTCAAACTCCTGATGTTTGCCATGTTACAAGTGTATTTCACTACACTTCCATATGTTAGTACTGCTCAGCACCATTGGTACTTTGATTATTTCTGGTGTGCCAATAGCTATTCTGTGCTTTTTGTTTGCATTCACTTTTGTTGTGCTGTGCTTTTATTTACATTCACTTTTTTGTTATGCTGTTTATTTTGCGTTTGCATTCCCAGTAGTTTTTAGTCGTAGTAAACATTTGTTTACATTCATTTTTGTTTTATTTTAATTCATAATTACAGATGATCATTACTAGTTTGGGTTGGATTTGATTTTTAATTTGTTATTTTCTTTCGGCTGTGCTATTCATTTGTTTTTGAGTTGTCACTATATTTTTGTGGTATCTATATGTTTGTGGCATCACGCTTTACATTTGTTTTGGGGGTTTTATATTGATTGCATGCATGTGCAAGAAACATATTGCGGCAGCTTTCTCCAGAAGCAGGTTGTGGAGGCACGGCACTGTTGTGGCCAATGCCCCCACAGCCTTTAAAAAGCTTGGTCCACTTCGCCCAATGCTGTGGCATGCTGCTGCTGACACTAGTTCAGCCAGCGTGCCACCAACTTGTAAAAATTTAGCTGCTGCAATTAGGAGCTGCCTCATCATTGCAGCATCAGCCATTCACTGTATTGAGGGAGTGACCCATCATTGCAGGGTGGCACCTTGAAACACTGATATTGTTTGTGAACATGGCGGTGGCTTGCTGCCATGTTCACAAACAATATTATCCCCCCCCGCACCGAGAAGGTGCCCAATCTCCTTGGCAGCATGTGCCCCCCACCGTGTTTGTTCGCCAAGGGCCGCAATCCCTGTCGGCTTCCAGTGGCCCAGGTTTATGTTAGTCATGGGGAGCCCACTCCCCATCGGGCATTGTAACCCCCACTTTTGTTGTCTGCTGATGGGTCCACAATCCCGTCTGCATAATGTCACCCCCTTTTGTTGTGCACTTGAGTACCCCAGTCGATTAGCATATAGCCCCTCTTTTGTTGTGTGCTGAGGAGTTCCAATCCCCACTCAGCTACAGCTTCCTAAAAGACTTCATTGGCATGTTGGGAGCCCACCCCAGCATGCCACATGCCCTGTAAAATCAAAACAGTCCTGTGATGTCTTTTTTTAACCTGTAAAAAAGGAAATGGTCCCTCAGCAGTCTCCCCCCACAACTGGCGCCCACCCACTGCGCACCCTGCCTCCCCACATCCCCCCTCACCCCATACTTACCTCCGGAGTCTGGCACAACAATCTCACATCTGCACTCTTCAAAGCTGACCACGAACTGAGGAAATGCCGGTAAGCTGTACAATGGAATAAATAGGTTTTTTTTCAACTTTGATGCATATCTCAGGAATTTTTTGAATTTTGGCACCAACTTTTCAACATGGGGTTTTTGGGACCCCTTCTCATGAATTCTGGAACTGTCATGACATTTTTTGGCCACAAAAGGTGATTTTGTGGTCACTGCATGGAATCCCCTTTCATAACTGATGAACAAAATGACAGTGCCAGTGTTCATGAGGTGGGGTCTCAGAAAGCCTATACTGCAAATTTGGTGGGACAAATCTCCAAAATGACTGTTTTATGAGCGTGCATTGCACAGTTGCTATGCATACTCATAACTTTGTGAATTTTCAATATTTTCAAGCCAGATTTTCAACACTGGCATTTTTTCAGACTTCTTTGTGAACAGTTCAGCTGTCATTTTCCACATCCTGGCAGAAATGTGTTTTCGCACTTCTGGAACAAAATTGTGCAGTCGGTGTGGGAAATCAGTGTTCAGGACAGATTAAGAAAATGACAGTGGCAATGTTCATGAGCAGAGGTCCTAAAATGCCTTTGTTGAAAATTTGGTGATGATACTCCATAAGATGACTGTGTTACGAGGGTGCATTGCGCAGTTTGCACACACGTTGGCAACTTCACAAATTAATAATATTTTCACTCCAGATTTTCAACATTGCTATTTTTCTGCACCTCCTTATGAACAGTACAGCTGTCATTTTTCACATCCTGGCTGAAATGTGTTTTCACAGTTCCGGTGCAGAATAGCGTGGTCGCTGTGGGAAATCCATGTTTGGGACACATTATGAAAATAACAATGACACTGTTCATTAGCAGAGGTCATAAAATGCCTATGTTGAAAATTTGGTGATGAAAGTCCATAAAATGAGTGTGTTATGAATATGCATTGAGCAGTTTCCACGCACGTTCGTACCTTCGGAACGTTGCAATATTTTCACTCCAGATTTTCAGCATTGCCGTTTTGCCTCACCTCCTTATAAACAGTGCAGCTGTCATTTTTCACATTCTGGCCGAAATGTGTTTTCACTCTTCCGGCGCACAATAGCGCGGTCACTGTGGGAAATCAGTGTTCAAGATATATTAAGAAAATCACACTGACACTGTTCATGAGCAGAGGTTCAAAAAAGCCTATGTTGAAAATTTGGTGTATGAAACTCCATTAAATAACTGTGTTATGAGCATGTGTTGTGCAGGTTCCAAGCACCCTTGCAAGTATGCAAATTAGTAATATTTTCATGACAGATTTTCAACACTGGTATTTATTCACATCTCCTTATGAACAGTATAGCTGTCATTTTTCACATCCTGGCTGAAATGTGTTTCCACGCTACTAGCACAGAATCAGCAGTCGCTGTTAGAAATCAGTGTTTGGGACAGATTAATATTGAGCGACTGGGGGGGAGTGACAGAGCTCAACTGAGCTCTGTCAGGACTGCTGCGGATTTCTTTGTGGGCAGGAAAAGGCGACAATGCAGGCAGGAGCTCAGTACAAAAGGGCAGCCTGCAGCGCTGGGAAACACAGAATGAGCGAGTGAGGGAGGGAGGGGGAGTGAGTGAGCTCAACAAAGCTCTGTTGGGACTGTTGCGGATTTGTTTGTGGCAGAAAAAGGCAGCAATGCATGCAGGGGCTGAGTACAAAAAGGGCAGATTGCAGCGGTGGGAGAAACAGAATGAGTGAGTGAGAGAGGGGGAGTGAGCAAGCTCAATGGAGCTGTATCGTGACTGCTGTGGATTTCTTTGTGGGCAGAAAAGGGTGGCAGCACAGGCAGGAGCCCAGTACAGAAGGGCAGCCTGCGGCACCAGCAGAAACAGAATGAGCGTGTGAGATGGGGGAGTGAGTGAGTGAGTGAGGCCAACGGAGCTCTGTCAGGACTGCTACAGATTTCTTTGTGGGCAGAAAAATATGCCGACAGAGGCAGGAGCCCAGTACAAAAGGGCAGCCTGCAGTGCCAGGAGAAACAGAATAACCGAGTGAGACAAGGGGAGTGAGTGACCTCAACAGAGCTCTGTTGGGACAGCTGCGGATTTCTTTCTAAGCAGAAAAAGGTGCCAACACAGGCAGGAGCCCGGTACAAAAGGGCATCCTGCAGCGCCAGGTAAAACAGAACAAGCGAGTGAGAGAGGGGGAGTGAGTGAGCTCAACGGAGGTGTATCATGACTCTGCAGATTTCTTTGTGGGCAGGAAAAGGCATCAATGCAGGCAGGAACCCAGTACAAAAGGCCAGCCTGCAGTATCAACAGAAATGGAATGAGCAAGTGAGATAGGAGGAGTCAGTGAGCTTAACAGAGCTGTGTTGGGACTGCTGCAGATGTCTTTGTGGGCAGAAAAAGCTACCAACGCAGGCAGGAACCCAGTACAAAAGGGGCAGCCTGCAGCAGCGGGAGACACAGAATGAGCGAGTGAGTGAGGGGGAGTGAGTGAGCTCAACAGAGCTCTGTTGGGACTGCTGTGGATTTCTTTGTGGGCAGAAAAAGGCAACAATGCATGCAGGGGATCAGTATAAAAGGGCAGATTGCAGAGGTGGGAGAAACAGAGCGAGCGAGTGAGAGGGGGTAGTGAGTGAGCTCAACGGAGCTGTATCATGACTGCTGCAGATTTCTTTGGGGGTAGAAAGGGTGGCAATGCAGGCAGGAGCCCAGTACAAAAGGGCAGCCTGCAGCGTTGACAGAAACAGAATGAGCGAGTGAGAGGGGGAGAAAGCTAGCTCAATGAAGCTCTATCTGGACTGCTACAGATTTCTTTCTGGGCAGAAAGAGGCGCCAACAGAGGCAAGAGACCACTACAAAATGGCAGCCTGCAGTGCCAGGAGAAACAGAATGAGCGAGTGAGAGGGGGGAGTGAGCCACCTCAACAGAGCTCTGTCAGAACAGCTGCAGATTTCTTTGTGGACAGCAAAACATGCCAATGCAGGCAGAAGCCCAGTACAAAAGAGCAGCCTGCAGTGCCAGCAGAAACAGAATGAGCGAGTGAGAGAGGGGTAGTGACTCACCTCAACAGAGCTCTGTCGGGACAGCTGTAGATTTCTTTGTGGACAGCAAAACATGCCAACGCAGGCAGGAGCCCAGTACAAAAGAGCAGCCCTCAGCACCAGGAGAAACAGAATGAGTGAGTGCACAGGGGCAGTGAGCGAGCTCAACAGACCAAC
This sequence comes from Neoceratodus forsteri, assembly GCA_016271365.2. Lineage (NCBI taxonomy): Eukaryota > Metazoa > Chordata > Ceratodontiformes > Ceratodontidae > Neoceratodus > Neoceratodus forsteri. The sequence continues at coordinate 1,151,502,317 of CM028130.1, read as the reverse complement.
GCAATCAACATTCGGCATTGACAAATGCTTGTTTTTGTTTGTTTTGCTTTACTCATTTTATTGTATTTTACTTTTGTGCTAATGTTTTGCACTTTAAGGCCACTGTATTCCAATCCTAAATGCCTTGAATATTTGAAGAACAAAAAGTCAGAATAGAGGGTACTATTTGTCCATTTGACCAGACCCACAACCATTTTGAGTAAGCTAACATAATAATCAATCTGCTGTTTCTTCAGGGGACAGAGAAAAAGCAAAACAGAAATAGGCAAAAAGGATAAAATACAGGACAATAAAGCCCATAACTCACAAAACATGAAAATAACAGAAAATAAATTACTGGTTAGCAGAAGTCAATCATCTTACACAGGTTAGTTTGACAGTGATGCAGGAAGATTTGGCAATAGAGTGATTGAAGGTGGATGATGCCCAAAGGCAGTGGTTACTTTAGAAGCAAAAGACATCTAGTGTAAATGCAATTTTTGACATACAAAGCCATAGGGTGTGAATTTCAAATCCCCTCAAAAGTGCCAAACATTCAGGGGAAACTGTGATTTGGGATTGTTTGTTTTATTATAAAGAGATGTTCCTACAACTGGGGGCTGCAAAGACAATCTTAGTGGTGAAGGAAAGGGGAGAGCTGGGCCTTAGAGGCACTTCCAAGAGCTGATTACAAGTATGTGAATATGTTTTTCAATATTGTGAGGGTGAACAGTACTCAACCTGATAGACAATGGGGTCCAGATTTTCAGACATGTTGAACAGCTGCAAGCCCCAGCTGAATTGAATCGGTGGTGCACCAAACCTGTGGCACTTTTGAGGGATTTTCAGTCCCTTGCATCAAAACAATGCACACTAGTCCAGCTTTCTGTGATCTAGCTTGCATCATTCCAGGACTGGGACTGTTCCTCTTCAATGTCTTCATTAGCAACATGTCTGAAGGGCTTGAAAGGAAGGTATGCCTCTTAGCAGGCAACACAAAAATCTGCAGCAGAGTAGACACACCTGGGGGTAGAAAACATGGTGGATGTAAAACACTCGAAGGGGATGGTCAAGGGTAAGACAACTGAGTTTCAATGCCAAAAAGTGCAAAATTATGCAGAATCTAGAGGTGACGTACTATCTGAGATATACTGTAGGAGGTAACAAAAACAAAGCCAACAAAGCAGGAAAGGGACCTGGGGGTCATCATATTTGCAGTGTGATAAAGAAATAGGAAAGGCTAATAGAATGCTGGGGTGCATAGGGATGGGTATTGCCTGAAGAATGAGAGAGGTGGTGTTACCCCTGTATAGATAGATGGTGAGGCTACATGATGAGTAATGTGTCCAGTTCTGGAAGTCCATTTCAGTAAGGACCTAGATTGTGTGGATGCAGTGCACAGGAGGTCAACCAAAATGGTGCACAGTCTGCATCAGAAGCCATATAAGGAAAGACTCCAGGAACTAAATATGCACTCCCTAGAGGACAGAAAGAAAAGGGGAAACATGATAGAAACATTCAAGTACCTCAAAGGTATTAACAAGGTACTGTACAGGAAGGTAGAATTTTTACATAGAAAGAGATTCTCAAGGACTAGGGTTCATGATTTGAAGCTGAAAGGAGGGAGGCTCAGAGGTGATGTGAGGAAGTACTTCTTCATGGAAAGGGTGGTGGATGTCTGGACCAGACTCCCAGTACAAGTGGTGGATACCAATCAATAGCAGGATTCAAGCAAGCATGGGATAGACACTAGGGAACCTTAATAACAGGGTTGGGGAGAGGCCAGAGATCAACTAGGGCCTGCTGTAACATAGTAGGTAGGGAACTCCCTGGCAGACTAGATCGGTCAAGGGGTCCTTTTCTGCTGACAACATCTGTATTTCTACATTTCTATTCTTGGGAACACCTGCCGCATAGTTTGCCAAAGAACTTTGCTACGGGATGCCATAAAGTGGGTCAGCTGTCACAAATGCACCTGAGATTATGATATCAGGTGCAGCTGTGGGCATTCAGCACTGCTGCAGCTGCAGTGACACACAAGCCCTGAATCACACTTTGCAAAATCACACTTTGCAAATCCAGCCTAGGTTCTTTCAGATCTGGTCAGATCCACCTGGGCAGAAAAAAAGTGTGGTACCCCTCATCCAGGCAGCTGAGTACTGGTTAATGTTGGTCACCAATGAGGGATTTTGTTCCATGGAATTTCCAAGGCAGAATGCAATTTTACCATCTTTGCCTACTGGGGGTGCTGCTTTAATGCAGCAGCATTTGTTAGTTGGCACTTAATTTCATCATATACATTTTTTTTCTTTTTAGCAAAAATATATTTCTGATATCCTCAGACTCATCCTCATCATTGTGTTTTAATTCCCTTAGATATTATTATAACACTTTTAAAGCAATTTTTTTTTCATTTGTTATGACTCGCATCATTAAAAATGGTTTCCACTCACAACTTTAAAAAATCTCTTCCACTGAGGTTAACTGTTGAATATACATAGTAGCATCATACCAGCTGGGAACATATTAGGATGGTTCTTCCACATGTTTGTGAGGTAAACAGCACAGCAGTGGGCAGTCATGGCACAGGAATAGGAACCTTTAAAAACTTTAAAATCAGGAAAGAAAGAAAATGAAAAGAAAAATGGGTACATTGTTGTGTTTACCAGAAAAAAAAAATTATTACTGAAAGAGTATAGGGTGACTAACAAATACTGCCACCTTAAACCACTATTGTTACCCAGTTTATTTTTCCTGTGTAGGAACAATTCAGGTTGTATCATAACAATTTTCTGTTTTGTCCCATTATTGGGGGAGATTTACCTGGCTGCAAGATGTTTGAGTCTCAGACATGATCTCAGCCTCCTGCTTTGTCCCAGTTGGTTATAGTCCTTTCTAGTAACAAGAGTTTACTAGTGATGTCATATAATCCACAATCATCTCAGCCCTCAGTTGTTGCCCCTGAGATGGACGTTAGAATGTTTAAGTTCTGACCCTGCACTTTGGTCACACTTCCCCAGTGTTCTAACAGCAGATTTACAGTATTTCTCCCCTGAAGTGTTTAGATGCTGTGGAGTCCTATTCCGATCATTGGGGCTAAGTTTTGATAAGAAATTATAATTAGTGTAATAATTACTAATAATATTTGGCAGTTTTATACTCTACGTTAGTTTAGTTAGTTTTTGGCATTTGCATTACAATTGCATTTTTTTTCTGTTACACAGAAGTTGCTGGAACTGAGGAAAACATGTTTTTTCAATGGTTCCCTATTTAGGGCATCACTATTGAACCCTTTCGCTGCCAGGGGTATTTTACACTCCTGGGCCAGGCAATTTATGTTATTTTTGCACAATAATATAAAAAATTAAAATATCACTATGTTCCCTTCAAGGAAAAGTTGGGAAACCATGGATGTTTTTTATTGTTAGACTCTGAGCTTTTTATAGGTAGTAAGGTTTTGTCAATATCAGGTCATGTGGCCATGAAACACTGCCTGAAATGTAAACAAAATGCTATTTTAACACAAAAATGTTGCAGAAAACATCCCAGAAAACATATTATTTAACTGAGAATTATGGAAAACTATATGGTGCTGAACTTCTCAATGTCTGTGCTATATACTCTCCAAAAATATTTTTTATAGGCAGAAATATATTATAGCGGTAGTACTCTATTTAATTTCTACTTGAAGTGCCTTAAATTCTAATTTAATGCACATCATTGCTTCGTTTGCTTGTAGAGACCAAGAATTTCATGTTATTTTAGGAAAAGTATATCTTTTTTGAAACTACATAAAAAACTGTTTTTAAACATGGGTAGCATAGCCCACTACCCAAATATATATTGCACATTATTATTCTTTATATGTCTTGCAAAAAATCAAAAATAATTTAAATTCACAGAATGTTCATGTTCTAACAAAGTAAATGCAAATGTAACATAAGAGGCAGGTATATAAACATTCCATTTTTGGATTCTGTGGAGAACACTGATTACATTGTACCTAATTTATGTACCTTTACCAACAAAGTCTAGCAGAAATAAACCCTATACACACAGGTTGTTAAGTGCATTTTAAAGTGGAAATATTTTTGTCCATAACAGTAAATGCCTGGCATTACTTCTCTGGCCTGTAGACATTCAGGACACCTTGTCACCATAGAAAAAGTATATATTTTCTGAATCTGCACAAAATACTGTTTTTAAAAATGTATGACACTGCCCACTATCCAAATGTTTGCTACCCATAATCCTCCTTTACATTTGGTAGAGCTATCCAAAATGATGGAAATTCACAATGTTTTCACAGTTTAACAAACCAAATGTCTACATAAAATAGGACCGAGGTACATAAATATTACATTTGTGGATTCTGCTGAGAGCGCCGGTTACAATGATGCAACATTTGTATACCTTTACCACAAAGATTTGGTGGAAATAAGCTCAAAACCTTTATAATGCTAAGAACATTTCAAAGAGGGAACATTTTTGCCCACTGTGGAAAATACACAGCACTGATTCTCTGGCTTGTAGACATTCAGGACACCATGGTATCATACAAAAAGTATATATTTTCTGAAACTGCATAAGATACTGTTTTTAAAAATGTATGAAAGTTCCCACTATTCAAATGTTTGATACCCACAATCCTCCTTTCCATTTGGTAGAACTTTGGAAAATGATGGAAATTCACCTAATTTTCACAATTTAGCAAACCAAATGTCTATGTAAAATAGGATGGAGGTACCCAAATATCACAAATGTGAATTCTGCTGAGAGTTCTGGTTACAGTGATGCCACATTTATGTACCTTTACCACAAAGATATCGTGGAAATGGGCTCAAAACCTATATAGCGCTAAGAACATTTCAAAGGGGGGAAATTTTAGCCCACTATGGAAAATACACAACACTGGTTCTCTGGCTTGTAGACATTCAGGACATCATGGTATTATAGAAAATGTATATATTTTCTGAAACCGCACAAGATACTGTTTTTAACAATATGTGACATTGCCTGCTGTCCAAATGTTTGCTACCCATAATCCTCCTTTACATTTGGTGGACATATGCAAAAGTATGGAAATTTACATCATTTTCACAGTTTAGCAAACCAAATATCTATGTAACATAGGATGGAGGTACACAGATACCACATTTGTGGGCTCTGCTTAGAGTACTGGTTACAATGATGTCACATTTATGTATCCTTACCACAAAGATTTGGTTGAAATAGACTTGAAATCTATAAGGTGCTATGTATATTTTAAAGGAGAAAATGTAGACCCTCCATGGAAAATCTACAGCATTGATCTCAGGACACCATGATATCATAAGAAAAGTATATATTTTCTGAAACTGCACAAAATGCTGGTTTTAAACATGTATGACATTGCCTGCTGTCTAAATGTTTGCTATCCATAATCCTCCTTTACATTTGGGTAGAACTATGCAAAATGATGGAAATTCAGATCGTTTTCACAGTTTAGCAAACCAAATATCTATGTAACATAAGATGGAGGTACACAAATACCACATTTCTGGATTCTGCTTAGGGTACTGGTTACAATGATACCACATTTATATACCTTCACCACAAAGGTTTGGTTGAAATAGGCTTGAAACCTACAGGGTGTGATGTATATTTTAAAGGAGAAAACTTAGGCCCACAATGGAAAATCCACAGCACTGATCTCGGGGACACCAGGATACCATAAGAAAAGTATATATTTTCTGAAACGCAATAAAATACTTGTTGTAATCATTGGTAAGACTGCTTGTTACCAAAGTATGTGCTACCCATTATCCTCCTCTACATTTAGTACAACTATAAAAAATAAAGACATTTTGCATAATTCTCTCATTTCAGCAAGTTAACTAGGATGCTGGTATAGGAAAACTTTTTTTTTATTCTCAAGAGGGTACTGCTTAATGTGGTATTAAATTTATGTTTCTTTACCAGAGTCTTGCAGATGTAAGCCCAACACACAGGCTGCTAGATGCATTTCAGATCCATTGAATGTACAGTGTTAGCAGGTTTGGAGTATTTTGTACCAAGGGTCCTTTGGTGGTGGTGTAAGTTTGTGGTACCAACACAGTTAGTACTCCCCAAAGAAGCCCAATATGGTAGGAGTTTGTACTTGATAAATGAGACAGCCAAATAATTAGGTAGAAAAGGGGCCAAAATATTGCATTTTATTTAGTATTTTTAGCTGTGGAGCTTACTTATCACTAGAAGATTATAGATAGCTAACACGGGTAGGATACTTTCTCAGACATCCTTAAAATCTTTATTTTGCAATCCTTGAAGCAATATGTATTGTTCCCTGGGTAATACAATGCATTGAAGTTTTCTGGAGGTGGGAAATGAAGGCAGGGAGGGAAGGGCTGCATGACAAAGGTTTCTATAAAAGCATATTGTAATAGGCAGGTCTGGACAGAATGCCATGGTAAGATTGCATGTGTTTCACATTTGCATTGCCAAAATACTCTGGCAGAATCAGAAATAAAGTGAGTTTGCCCATACAGTGTAAAATACAATTATATCCTAAAGGCCCTTGAATAAAGGGCTGACAATATAGCCTAGTGGTTAGTGTAATGAGCTGTAATCAAGTTTGGTACAGCACTGGGTTTGATTCTCACCACCTCCACTTGCATACTATGTGACCCTGAGCAAGTCACTTAACATCCCTACAAACAGGCATTGTGCTTCGAGGGCCTTACTTGGTTACCAACAGAGTAAAAACAACAGTTTGTGGGTGCTTAGATAAGAAAATAACTTCTCCCAAAATGTTTTTAATCTAACAACTGCTTTGGCCTCATTGTCCTATTCAAGATGAATTTTTCCACACATCAGTCATTCCAGTAATTGAGCTTGGTGTGGTATTTCTCAAAACAGTTCTCTAGGCACAGCCCTGGCTCTGTGGGACAGTGTGGACAGTAATATCTTGAGTCTCTCCTAAAGCCTTTTTTGTAGCAGACTCTACATCTCCTCTGGGGCCTAGCCATCCTTTCCATAGCTGGCAACATTCTGCAGAAATGTCTTTCAGTTAGTCTGTCTACACCCTCATTTCTTTCTATTTCTGGTATTTCTGCTGAATCAAATAGAAGACTTGAAATTACATCTGTTTGGAAATCTAGGAAGGATTTTAAATGACCAGATGACTTTGCCCGGTACAAAATAAAAGCATTATACATAGCCAGCTGAAACAGGTGAACAGCTAATTTCTTGTACCAAGCTATTGTTTTTGAGTGGCATCATAGGGCTGAAGCATCTGATCTGTTTTGTCCACACCTCCCATATGTTTGTTATAATGTAGGACACACTGAGGCTTGCTTATTAATTTGTCCTGGCCATGAACTGGAACTGCTGCTGTGGATTCATCATGAATTGTACTAAGGAGATACACATCTTTTTTATCTGTGAATTTTATAGCCAGTAGTTCATCACAATGGAGAGCACTGGTCTCATCATGTTTTTGCTTTCTGGCTACCAACTCTTTGGGAAAACATTGCCTGTTAGGTCTGATGGTGCCACAAGCTACTGTATCAAACTGATACAGAATATTAAACAGAGGAATTCCAGTATAGAAATTATCAACATACAGGTTGTAGCCAGAGCCTAGCAAGGGAACAATTAGGTCCCACACAATTTTCTCATTTATGTTTAGACATGGGGGGCAGCCTGCAACATCCTGTGTGGCATCCTTTCCTGTGTAAATTCTGAAATGGTATGTGTACCCAGTGGAACTTTCACAAAGTTTGTACAATTTAATTCCATATTGGGCATGTTTCAGAGGAAGGTACTGTTTAAATAGTATTCTCCCTTTGAAAAGCAGAAGATACTCATCCACTGAAATGTTTTGGGATGGGGTGTACACCTCAGAAAACATTTTAAAAAGCTGATCAATAATAGGCCGTAATTTAAAAAGCCTAACATTCTCTGGATGGTCCTTTGGCAAAGCCTTGGTGTTGCCATTGTAATGCATAAATCTCAGCAGAAGCTGAAATCTGTTCCTGTTCATTATAACTGGAAATAGAGGGGTAGAATGAGCAGGGTGGGTGGACCAGTACATGCTGATGGTGGGCTTTTTCACAATCCCCATTAAAAATGTCAAACCCCAGAACCTTTTCATTTCCTCTAAGTTTGTGGGAGACCAACAGGCCTTGCATGTGGTTTTAGCTTGTCCCCATACTGAGCTAAAAATTGATCTGCATATAAATTTGTTTGAGTCACTATGTGAGAAAGTATTTCATCACTAAAAAATAAGAGAAAATATTCTAGGGGGGTAAATTCCTTTGTGTCAACCTGGACACCTGCATTCCCAGTAAATGGTGGAACAGATGTTTTTTCCATATTTGGGAGATTCCATTGGTAAACTGGAGTATAACCACTGTAGTGCCTACTATGGCCTGTACCTAGCACTGGGGCAGTAGTTTCAGACTCAGGCATTGCTAAGGGATCAGCTTTTTCTGAAGAAGTGGCACTGCAGGTGTCAGGCTCAAACAGTGCATTATGCTCAAGCTGAGTGTCTCCCTCAGGCAAGGTGCAGGACTTGGGCAGAGTGTCAGACTCAGGCAGTATGTCAGGCTCAGGCAACACGTCAGGCTCTGGCAACATGTCAGACTCCGGCAACACGTCAGACTCAGACAGAGTGTCAGGCTCAGGTAATGCATCAGGCTCGGTCAGGGTGTCAGGCTCAGGTAACATGTCAGGCTCAGACAATGTGTCAGGTTTAGGCAGAGCATCAGGCTCAGGTGGGGAGTCATATGCAGGCAGAGAATAAGGCTTGTCCAGGGGGTCATGCTCAAGCAGGGTATCTGCTCTGGGCAGAGTTTCAGGCTTGGGTAGTGTGCTAGTGTCAGACAACTGCTTGCACTTTAGCCTTTTGGGCTGAGATTCTTGCCTAGGCTGGGGCTCTGATTCTGGCTGAGGCAGATATTTGCACTTTTTTTTGTGCTTTTTGCATTTACCCTCATGCTGTGCTGTAGGCACCATAACATGAGTAAATGGCAGGTGCTTCTGCTTACACTTATGCTTCATGTGACTTTCCTCTGCCTGCATTATGGCATCCAGCTCCATCAAAGGCACACATGGGGCCACTTTCTAGGGAAATATCTCAGGCTCTGGTATCTGCACAGGCTTAGGCTGATCCCCATGCTTCTTCTGCTTTTTATATTTGGATGCTTGCTTGGGCTGTGAATTCTGCTTTTTCTGTTTATGCTTTGGCTGGTGCTTGCTGGTGGGCACACATGTGCACTTGCATCCACGTGGGGACTTTGACTTGGTCTTAGGACTGTATGGACCACCCTCGTCGGCATCACTCGATATTGTATCGTCAGTAGGAGTACTGCTTGGACAGTAGTCATTCCCAGACTCAGGATCAATAAAATCATCCAACTCTGAATCAGAGCTGATAATATATTTTACGATCTCCTCTGCAGTGTATTTCTTTGGTATGATTAGCAGCCAGTAAGTCTTGGTGGCAGAGATACTGCTCTCTCTCTCTCCCCCCTCCCTCTGCTGTATTGTAAAGCACTTTGGGATAGTGCAAGTAAAAGGCACTAAATAGTTTTGCCTAGTACTTGAAGCACACAAGTAAGAACCAGAGGTCAAGGTTTGAATCTCACCAGGGACACTTAGATTGTGGCTGGGTATAATTGCTGTATAATATCTGGATTGTTTTCTGAATTTTATTTATTTTTTGCTAACTATGTGAGAACATAGAGCCCTAGATTTGTATCCCACTACAGATACTTCCAGCGTTGCTGTATAATAGCTCTTATTCTTTTATGCTATTTTTGGGGGGAGGTATCTAGAAGGGACAGCAAAAGAAGGGTTGTCTCAGAATGACAGTGGTGTGTAAAGCCCCAAACAACCAAAACTATGTAAAACAGAAGGCTCACACTCTTCACCAAAAGTAGTAAACTATATACAACTGCATCACATTATGAGCACTTACAGCATCATTATTCACTAACTCAAAACTGATTTATGATATTGTTTGTAACTAAAAGAGATCCTAGAGCCCTAGGCTTGTATCTTACTACAGACAGAGTGACACTTTTTTTTGGTTTTTTGCCAGGAAAGACACACTAAGCTGAAAGCTTATTTACAGATGCAACCTGGGAGTACAAGAAAGTAGAGTGACTTGCTAAGGGTCACACTTTTACTGCAATGTATACAAAATATCAAATTCTTTATATGTATATATATTTTTTTTATTTATTGTTCCTTAGTAACTGGGTAAGACCCACTGGACACAAGGCCCGTTTACAGGGTTGACCCTGGAGCACTGGCAATGAATACAAATCAAAATAAATCAAATGAAAGGCACTTTATAAAACAAAACTTATTTTCAACACACCACAAACCACCAGTTAAAACTATTAAGTTCTAAAACAGTTGTCTGCAAAAAAAAAAAAGTGTAAATACAAGGCAAAGGCTGGTCAAAAGAGCAATGAACTTTTAACTTTTTTTTCCTACTAAATGAGTCTGCCTAGCACCCACACTAGCTTCAGAAACACAATAAATCTGTTCCAAAACACTGCAGGTCCTTGATTTACAACTCAAAAGCAAGTTATCAAGTAGTTTTATTAGCAACTGTAGCAATCTCCGTGTGCTCTGATACAACGTTGCTTCTCAGAGTGGAGCCCAAGAGAAAGTGAAGTAGACAAACCTTAGACAAGCCACGTGTTTGCATGCTTCGCAAACACGTGATGTCTGCTGCATTCCAGACCCCCAGGATCGCGAGACTACCATCTGCTCTCGTGACCCCAGGGTCAAAGCTTGTAAATCACATCAGATCCCCGGTGCACTGGAGGGAATTATGGTCAGACGTACTAAAAACGTCTTTATGGCCATGAGCAGCTGTGCCCTGTGTCATTCACAATACGACATAGGGCACTAAAGGGGTTAAACTGAGTAAAAACAAATGTTTATAAATTCTGTTCAGCTTCACTTTTAAAATGGTTTTAAAAAGTGTTTTTCCTGTAATTAGTTATTGGCGAGGGTAGAAGGCCACAAACTGTGTTTTTAATTGTTTTATCTGAGTCACGATTCTGAAAACCGTTACCTCTGCAAAGACCTCTGTCATACTGTACATCAAAGAAAAAGAGGGCAACTGAACAGGACTTGCTTTCTGCTCCAGCTTTTATTACAGTGCTGCAGCATTGTTCACCTATAAAACAAACTCTGAGCCACCATGACTGCTAATCCAATAACTTGATTAGGGTGTTTCATGGGCTTAAATGTAAAGATGAATTTCTGTAGTCAGCTGCATGTGTAAATTTCATTTTTGGTAAAGCTAGATCCTTTATCTTGTTGATCCTGTGTTTCCCGTGTGTTTAAAATGTGAGCAGTGAGTGTGTCTTCTACTATCTCGGGGAAAAAGAGGGAGCTCTGCACCAAGGATTTCAATTAATGACCGATTAAATGGTGCAGAGAGGAGAGGTATGGCTACACTGGGGACTGTGGACCAACCTGGAAGAAAAGGAGCCTATACTGAGGTGATGGTCTGCTTCCATCAAGGAGGAAACCATAGTCATTAGTGGACAGTTAAAATGTTACTTTGATGGCATTTTTAAAATTTATACAGTGGTGATCACGCAAAAGTATACCATTACCACGCACTGCGCATCATTGCGAAGTAGTGATACACATGTTATTCAAATGGGCACAGTGTTTCTGTGGTAGCGGTATGCAACACTACAGGAATACTTTTATGCCATCAGCACTGTACTTTAGATTGCATATCCTTCTCTTTCGCTGCTGGACCACGTTCTTGCTGACCCCCCATCTCCATCCCCCAATCTCACAAGGCATCTCCCTTCTTCCCTCATGGCTTACCCTCTGTGGCAGGGTGGCGGGGATCCCTCAACCCACAGACAGAGGATCCAGTTTGGGGAGGCTTGCATTTATCAGGGACATAGCCTTTGGGGGTTGGCAGTCATCTGAAATTTCCCAAGACATTTTTCTCCTCTGTTTTCTCTGCATTGCAGGAGAAGCATGCAGTGTTGGCAATGGCTGAGCTGTGTGTCTTTCTGCCCACAGCATGCCAGCCAGCAGCTCCACTATCACCCATGTACATACAGAATCTGGCATGCTGACACCCAGCCACCACTAGGTGTTAGACAAATGCCTGTCCCCATTTCCCACCCTCCCTGGGAGAGAACAACTGTCCTCCTGATGCTCAATCCTCTCCCAACTCAAGGCCAACCCCCAGTGACCCACTCACACCATGAACATGGGTCGTCAGTATGGCAGGAGGTAAGACATGATACCTCAGCTCTCCATCCCATTGGGCTGGTCGATGGACTTTTAAAGTAGTCATGGTAGGTGATGGTAGAAATAGGGGAGATGAAAGTGGCCAACCACAGGCTAAGATAGAAAGTAGGAAAAGTAGGGAAATCCCAAGGACACACACACACACACACACTTGGGGAGGGAGACAGAGAGGAGAAGAGAGGAGAGAAGAAAGAGGAGAGCGAGAGAGAGAGAGAGACAGAAAGAGAAATGTAATTTTGAGGAATGTAGTCTGATGGGCATGATGTGACAGTAAGCTGTGTTTATCATTCAATTCACTAAGAATTTGATCAGTCCTGAAAGGGTAAGATAAACAAACCCTCCAGACAGGAGTAAATCATTGTAGACTCACACACACACACACACAGGAAATGTAATTTGAATCTCTACTGGAGGTATGCAGTCCCTTTACTAACTCCATTTTGATCAAAAGGTCGTTTGTTGGATCAAAATGAATGGAGAACCATAATCAGAAATCGATACACTAACAGGACTGGTAGCTCAAGCACAGCAACCTTTTAGCCCTACCATCACAGAAACAATCACATGTGAGAGGACAGCTACTTATTTGAGAAGGTGTGAAGCTGTAGGGGACAGAGCTGCTTGTTTGTAGAAGGGTTTAGAAAGTTCATGGAGGGAACAGAGACAAAAGAATAGCACTGTGGTCTACAGAACAGAGACCACAGAGTGCTTCAGCTAGTGGAGGGATTGTGTTTAATCTCAAACATGTTGTGTGCTTCATTCAGATTATGATATGCCTTCTCCCTCTCTGTAATAGCAAGGTGAAATGCAGAATTCCACCCTGCAGCTGTAAAAATTATGTAAGTAATGGAGTAGTCTTTCTATGATGGTGGAAATCATTCAACAGTGCACTATCCTGGCAGCAGCCTCTGAATTCAGAAGGAGCTGAAAAATGCTGCAATTGTTTGTCTCTGCAAAAGAAAACTGTTAAGACTGCCATACCATCCTAAAATCCCAGTACTGAGCACATGGTGTCTGGTTAGGGGTGCCTTGATGCATATGTTAGCAAGAAAAATAAAAGATCTTCTGACATATGATTTCCTACATATATAAAGCTCATTTGGCACTGGAGGGGAGATCAGTTCAAAAGGTGATGAGTGCATGGGAGGCAGATCTTGGTATTCAGATTGCAGCTCCTACATGGGAATTCCATGTAAAACATCTGCACTGTCCTATGAGTTCTTAAATGTAGAAGGAATTTGCCTGGAAACTGGCTTTGCATTTCTTCCGAACACCAGTGATTCAAGCGAAATATGTTGGGGCAAGGGGATCCTCATGCTGGAGGGGATGTGGTTCCTTTCCTGCTACTCATGGACATATCTTTTGGGCTTGTAGTATGCTGGGTCTATTTCTGGTAGATCTTCAGACAGCAGTGCTGGAGATTTTTAATGTGCCTTAACATTTGGATGCTGCTTTCTTTTTCTTTTCAGTGTTTCCGGATGCTGTACAAGGCTGCCTCTCTCGCACTCTGTTGCAAATATGCCTTTTAGCTGCCAAAAAGGCAATCACCAAGAGGTGGCTTACAAGATCTCCCCCTTCCATTAAGGATTGGCAAGATATAATGATAGGGATCAATCATATGGAGAGACACTCTGCCCTCGTTCGGCACAGTCAGGATCAATTGGAATTATTATGGAGCAGATGGAGTCTTTATATGGGGAGCTGCAGGCTGGACTTTGTCCCATAATAATGGTTTGCTTGGGTGAGGGGAAGGTTCTGCGAAACTCAGGAAGGGATGTATATGGCTCTGGTACGCCCTTCACCTGTTAAAGTAAAGCTCCTCAATAGGCTCAAAACTGGTGGTTGAGAATATTTTTTTTTTGTTTGTTTGTTTTTATGTATAGTCTACTGGTAATAAACTTGATTAATTTTGCTCTTTTACAGGATAGTCTAATATCCATTGTATTGTCTAAGTCTTCCTTACTTAGTTTTATCCTTTACCATGTAATTGCTCTTTTACTATACTGCTTAATTTATTTGTCCCCTTGTCTCTTTGATATCATATAACTTTCTAATTTATCTTTTTTGAATAAATAGAGTTACCAAAAAAAGGTCTTCTGACAAGGTGTTACCCTCAACATATGTGAAGAAGAAGCACAAGGAGAAGTACAGTATGGTTACTCTGCCTATGAGGGATTTAAAGCTACTAGTACAGCAGCCCATTGTTGTTCTGCAGTGACAGTCAGTGCAATCAGTGCCAGAAAAGGGTAATCTTTGTGGAGGATATCAAACAAATATGGCAGTTCTTTCAAATCATGCACACTATGGGAGTCCCAACTGCAGTCTTCCCTCCCCAAAACTCAGTATTTCTAACATGGTTGTGGTGAAGAGGAGGAAAAGAAGGAGGAGGAACTGATTCAAACTGAAGTATCCAGAAAACAGGACTTCAGTTCCCTCCTTAGGTCATGGAGACGTTACCTCATATTCTGCATTTGTGGGCCAAATGGCTAGTATGCTTATTCTTCCATCCACAAAAACAGAAGTGTATTTTGAGGAAGCAGAATTTATGAACATGTTGAAACTGACCTCCTCTAATAGAGTGTTGGTTCCTACCCACAAGTTCCTTATAAAGGCTACTGCTAGGGTACTGGTCACACACACTTGTCAGCACTAGTCACTGATGAAAAAGCTGAAAAAGATATCAAGCAGACAGGGAGGGCTCTGAGTTGCTATATGCCTATAGTGACCACAAGGGAGAGGTTCAAGCAGCTAGCTGCCTATGAGAAAGCAAATGTCCCCTGGCAGCTACACTCCATGGAAACAATTTCAGAAAGCTGGATGCTGGATCATATGGTTCACAATATATATATATATATATATATATATATATATATTATATATATATATATATATATATCAACACTACTTTTAAGACAGGCAGCTTCTCTTAGCCACACTACATACCATCAGCAGGCACTACGGAATACATTTCTGTCTATGTTTCATAGCTTGCCCTCAGAGGAAAAGACCTGCCTGAACCTTGCTTTGAGAGATGGTCAAGAAGCTGCAAAGCTCAGTGCCAGTTTCAAATGTAAACTGATGTGAATGACAATGCTTCTAAGTCTTACCAAATGCAGTTTCAGTCAGAAGATGTGTTTGATTCAGAGCATATTTTTTGACAGGACATAGACTAAATCTACTGAAGTCCCCTTTGAAGGTTTTTCTTTACTGGGGACAAAACACATGCCTATTTGAAAAATGTTGATGAACAAAAAGCAACTTTTAAGGGTATCCTGTGAAAATTGCCAGTCAAAAATGGTGAAGAAAGAATAACGAATAGAGAATTGCTAAACTAACAATAGCGAGTGGCATTTAATGGCGATTGCCATCAATGGCGAGTTTTACCACGTCAAAATAGTACCATGTGTGAAGACAGCAGCATCTAGCAATTAAGGCAGAAGTCTAAGCCCCCTCCCCAAAGCCAGGGTACAAGATATTCCCCAGCTGTTTTAAAAATATATTTTATTGAGTTGGCATTGCATGCAAAAGTCTAAACAAACAGCCAGACAATACACACAAAAAACATATATTCCAAACCATTACATCAGTTCTCAAAATGAATCCATTTGGGTACAGTGAAAAGAACAAGAGGTAAATCAAGCAAACTATGTATACAAGTCCCCGCTACCTCATTGATGAGACAAAAGCTCAGAGGAAGTGCCATTGTAAGACAAGTTCATGCACGAGTTGAGCCCAAACCTGCTCATTGGATGACTGAGAAAAGCTAGCCTGTTGAGAATATGTGTGCATGTGTGTGTTTTTTTTCTTTTTGTGCTTGTTCAGCATACTAAAGGAGACAAAAATTAGTCCTGCTTCAAATTATAATTTCAGACTTTTGTTCAAAAACAGAGTGTTGGCCCAGTGGAAGTATGCTGCATTTTTGTGTTAGCAACCCTAGTTTAAGAGCTGAATCGAGGAGTCCAAATCGGAGTTGTCAATGCGTGCTATAATTGTAATGGGGCTATTTTGACACTCGCTATGCTTTTGAACACTGTTTTTAGTTTCGCTATTGTATCAGCACTATTATTGAAATTGCTGTTTAATCTTTGCGATTTTGCCATAGAACCCTTTTAAGCACTTAGCAGGAAAGGGCCTCCACCTCCTATACTCACTATTGAAGGGTAGGTATGGGAAAGTCTTATTACAACTGCCCATATGTGTACTAGGAATGTCCAGATCACAGAGCATGTAGAGAAGCAGAGGTAGAGGAGGTGTAAGGCAGAAGCCTGCCTCAGCCCCCTTAACCCCCCATCCCAGGCAAAGTCCAACCCTGACAATTCTGCCCATTATGCCATAGAGTCATAGCCCGTAGCAGATTAACTGTCTTATTATCCCCATAAGCAAGAGAAATTACTACAGACAAGTGGTTAGTGGAGGTAGTAGAACAGGACGTAGACCATCAGTTTGTAAAATTTCCAACATTAAGCCAAATCAGAGGCTTTCCAGCTCAAACTACGGAGCACAAATGGTGCCCCCTGGTAAAGCTTTTACTGGAGAAGGACTGGGGCACTCCCTCTCAGGTGACTAGCCTGAGTTTAGCCCTTTAAATGTACAGTATATGTCTTGTTTGGACAAATAAAGTTTTTTCAGGATTTGCATTTTGGAGCCCAAGTTCATCATTCTTTGAGGTGCATAGGAGGACAGCACCATTTTGAAAGTTAGAGCCCCAGATCCTACTGGATCTGGAGGTAGAAACACTGCTGCAATTTAAAGCTGTGGAAAAGGTCTCTGTTTCCTAGAAGGGCAATAGCCTTCATTACAGAAACTTACACTGAAGAAAAATTGGGAATGAAAAATGGAGACTCTGGGGCTGGAGGTATATCCTGGGCCTGGAGTTCCTGAATAGGCTCATGAATAAAGTTTTGAATGGTAATACTGCAGACATTGATTACATCCTTGCAAAATGGGGAATGGCAGCGGTCTGATGATCTGAAAGTTGTATACTTTTATAAGCCAATAAGATTGATCCACAGAAAATATTTGAGTTTTAGGGTAGGCCTTGCACAGTACCAGTGTATAGCGATACCTTTTGCCTTGACCTGGCACCCATATTGTTCACAAAATGCCTGACAGTAGAAGCAGCACACCTGCACTGGCATGGAATAGTAGTGCTCCCCTTTCCAGATAACTGGCTTATATATGGGACAACACAGGAGGATAGAGTGCACTAAATTCAAACTGTAAAAACCACATTGCACAGATTGGGTTTCCTCTTGAATTTAGAAAAATCTCACATATGAGCTCAGCCAAATACTGGAATTTATAGGTACAGTGCTGACCACAGTGAAAGGGAGGGAATATCTGCCAATTCACTTATGAAATCCTTATTTAGTGAGCAAACTCAATCCTGGCAGGCCATAAAAGGTATACTTAAAAATTTCTAAAGTTTCTAGTATATAAGGCCTTTAGCACAGCCGTGGTACCTTGAGAAAAAGATAGAAGTCCAGTAACATCTAGAAAGATACTGGCACCAAAGAAGTGCACCTCTGGAACAACCAGTAACTGCCACTCAGAACCTGGTGCAGGCATTAGATTCATGGACAGAGTTAAGCAACCTCAGAGAGGGTATTCTTTTCTTTAACTCTCTCCAGCAAGGGTTCCAACAACAGATGCCTCCCTTCAAGGTCTGGAAAGCCATTTAATGACAAAACAGTATATGGAGTCTGGGACTCAAACAAATGCTAAGACCACATAAACCTGTTGGAACTCAAGGCAGTGCTCCTGTCCATGCAGTCTTTCTCTTCCCTGTTGCAGAACCACAGTTCTGATAAAGAAAGAAAATATTGCACTGTATTGCATAATCATACAGAGAGGCCCAGATCCTCAAAAGTCTTTAAAGAGGCTATGAGGATTTGGAACATAATGTGATGTGGACAGCCAGTTCTGAGTGCTGTATCATTTTTTATTAAACATAAAATATGTAGGGAAGTGTCTGTCAAAAAGAACTTACTGTCTTGCTGAAATGACACATCAACCCCCCCAGGCATAAGTTCAAAGGACAGGATGTGGGTCAAATGACAGAGATCTGAGGTGCCAATTATCTTGTTAAATTTGCTTTGAAGCCCCAGAAATTAAATATCCATTCATGACATCCTCAGGGAAATCCTTTGATTTGCACTAGGTGTCATGAAAGAAGGAGAATATGCATGTTTGGGGAGTCTCTCAAGATAGCCAGTACATACATCAAAAAGTCTTTCGATGTCTATGTGAAGCAGGTCCCAGACTAAATTAGGAAAGTCCAATAAGCATTTGCTTGGAGTATACAGTGAATTACATCAAAGAGACGTTTGATGTTTGGGTAAAGCAGATCACAGACCAGTTTGGACCAGTCACATAAAGAAAGGCGATTCATTAGGTCACCTATTATTTCTTTAAATATCTTAGTAGGACATCCTGTGTTATAAAATATAAATTAAAATACACTAAGGCGAATTTAGGTGACCTCAGAGAGAAGGCCGGCTCAAGATTGCTTTGAAATATATTGAGCAGACCATACTGAAATGACATTCATTTGTCTGGCCAAGAGAAAAGAAGAACAACAAAGCACTGAAAGATTAAGAAGTAAGGAGACCTTAGATAAGACTAGTTTGAGTGTATGAATTGTAGGAATTTGTACTTTTAAACCTGTTTTGTTTTAAGGCTCTATGTGTTGGGATATCTTGTTCTGTATTTTACTGTTTTCCTATTTTATCTATTTTAAAGTAAAGATATATGTTTTTAAAACAGAAACTGCCTGGTATGCCTTGAAACTTCTTTTTATATAAAAAGTGAAGCTTTGATTGTTATAGTTGACAATGTGCATGTGCTTATTGTTATACTAAACTGGGAAACAGATAAGAGTTCTCTAAGTCTTGCATAGAGTTCTAAGGATTTATTTTGAAATACCTGGTTAGGTGCCCATTGGCAAAGATATATGGCCCCCCGAAGACAGAATTGTCTGAGCCTGATAATTGGGTATGCTAACAAGAGGTTATCAATTTGAATCTCTCCAGAACTTGGGACAAAGGTGACTCAAACCCACAAAACAGATAAGAGGGTTGCCTTGTTCTGTTCATTGTTCACAATTCTACACTGAGAGGTTGGCACTTTGGGAGTAGAGGGCCTGACCTGCTGAGTGGGTTTGTGACACATAACACATTCTCTAATAGATGTACTTGTGGTTCTATAGTGTATTTAACAGGTAAGGACAGGGTACTAGCAGATGTACAAAGCAGAATGTTGACCAATAAATGGTTTGTGAACCAGGAAGTTCCCAACTCAGTGATTCCAAAATAGGAAGTCTCAGAGGTGGACCTGTTTGCATCTTGGAGGAACAGGAAGCTAACCCACTTTTGTTGCTAATTTCCTCAAGAGGACACTTAAATTGAATCCTTTCTCCCTTCCCTGAAGGGGCTAATTATGTTATGCTTTTCCACCATTCCCCACTGTTCCAAAGGGTTCTATTAAAATTGAGAAGAGAGTCCACAACAGTAATTCTGCAAGTACTATAACAGATTGAGCCAGGCAGACCTAGAACTCTATTCTTGACGGTGTTACAGAGAACTACAAAAGCTCTGCAAGAGGCAGTACAGCACAGTGGGTGAAGGCTCTGAGCTGCAAATCTGGAGACCTGGGTTTGAATCCCATAGCAGCCTAGGCATATACTGTGTGATCCTGAGCAAGTCACTTAACTTCCTTATACTCCCAGGTCGCATTTGGAAATGAGCTTCAGCTTAGTGTGCTACTTCTGGTTAAATAATGTTCCCCTTCCATTTTGAGTCTGGATCACCTTACTTTGTCCCTGTGCAGAGTGACTCACCCAGATCTCAAAACTGATTAATTGGTTTATAGATTGGTTCTGTTTATTAAAAGGCCTGATTAGACCATGAGTAGATTCTTGCCCATTTTCATGGATGGCTAGGGAAGAAAATACAAAACAGATAAAAATCATACCCAGCAATATACAACAATACAAAAACTCTAAAAGGCCCAATAATCAAATGAAGCACAAATGATTCATTTGAGAGCATGGTTCTTGCAAGACACAAATTGTAGTGAGAAAGAAACAAAGTGTCCTACTAGGAATTGATCGCAGGCCCCCAGAATATCAGTCTTTGAACAGAGTACTCTGACGTGAATTTGTTTATCCAGGTTCTTGAAGTTTTAAAGGTTTTCAGGAAGCCAGCAACCAGGAAAATCTGCATGACAAAGTGGAAAACAGTTAACATGTGGTGTGTTTCCCACCAATTATGGCTATGGTTGCAGATTTGTCTTTGGTTTTGAATTACCTGGTCCATTTTCACTCTTTGAAGCTAAGGCTTTTCACTTGGAAGCAGTTTTTGATTTTAAGGCTAGCAGGCAAAGAAAGTCTTTTGTTTCAGAGGTATTGTTTAAATGTTTTTCAGAGAGATAAACTACCTGTATCCATCTGTGAGGGAGCTAGTTATCCTCAAGGGATTTGATCCTGGTCCTGGCACACCTGATGGAACCACCATTTAAGCATAGCTCAAACACCTGACATGTAAGACTACTTTCTAGTAGCTATTACTTCTGCCAGAAGGGTCAGTGCTACAAGCCCTCTGCACATATCCCAATTGTGTTTTCTCCATAGGATAAAGTTGTACTTATTCACATGTAAACATTTTTTTACCAAATAGTAGTTTCTGAGTTTCACATGACCCAGTCTGTGATTGTGCCTATTTATTTTTCGAAACTACAGCCAAATACAGGTGAGGAGAAACTGCACAGCCTAGATGTAAAGAGGGATTTGAGTTTCTCCTTAGAAAGACACACGTATAAGGACCAATACCCTTGCACCTAGGAGTATGGATGTCCCTTCTATCCTGAGGGTAGCTTGTCCAGCTCTGAGACCTGCACCTTGATCATTTACCACAGGCCTGGAAAATGAGCACTGGGATCAGACTTTAATAACCACAGGAGCACCAATAACAGTATACCTTATATCCCTAGGCCCTCTACTTAGGATGGCCATAACTGAGTCACAGATGTTGCAAGTCACATATAATTACAGACCCATTTTCCATTACTAGGTTCCATGGCTGCTATGCCAACAAGTCAGGAGAGCAGTGGCAATCTCCCAGGGCAAGACACTACCTTGGGGCAGAGCTACACATGTGGGTGTTTAGCATTATGGCAGCTGTTGACATAAGAACATTATGGCCCCAGATTATAGTTCTCCAATCTTTCACAACAATTGGTTCAGCTCACATAATCCTCATTTATCACATGGCCTATGAGTACCTTATAGTGATTATCAGAGTGCAAGAAGAGAGTCTATTTCAAATTAGAAAGAACACTAGACTGGTGCATGCAATGAAGCTGGAAGTGGGAGTTCAATAGGGAAGTGAGGAAGTACTACTTGACTGAAAGGGTGGTAGATATCTGTAACAGACTGCTAGCAGAAGTGGTGGTTGTGCAAACAGTGGGGACTTCAAGCATGCATAGGACAAACATGGGGGTAACATTAGTAAAAAGGCAGGGGTTGGTAATCAGAGGCCAGCAAGGGTCTGTTGAGACAGATTAGGTAGGTAACATCTTGGCAGACTGGTTGGGCCATTTGGGCCTTTTCTGCTAACAAATTGTATGTTTCTATGTTTTTAGTGACCTTTTCTCACAATCAGCTGTTTCTCCCTTGACCTCAGTGGGAGCTACTGGGTATTCGGGACCTATGCTGGCTGGCCAAAATCATTGCCTGAGGTTTCAGCTGTAATTGGAGCCCTTAAAAAAATGATTATTAACTTCTGCAGGGCAGAACAAATTATTTTTTATCCATAGCTGTCTGGCCTGGTCTTTTGAAACCCTTAACTTTACATGGAAAATAATTAGATGGTACCAAGAGAAGACTGAGATAGTTGTTGCAGGGAATGGCCCTGGATTTACTCACTGTGCCAGTTAATTGCAGAGGGCTTGGTGAAATGAAGACATGATGCTGAAAGTTGCTGCACATGGAGAAGCTGGGCCATCATGACTCACCTCCACTTCATAGCCTTTACCTGTCGGTGGCCATGACCTTTGATGACTTTCTGCACAGGGGCTGGATCCACGACGCAGATTTCTTGCTGGTAACACTGAAACTGGAACAGGAACTAATGCCTTGGGCTGGTTTGGGCATGGGACCCAGCTTATAACAAAGTGTATCTAGCAAAGTTCAGTTTGTTGGCTGGTGACCCCTCCTGCTGTTAAACAGTCCAGTCACTGGTATAGACAGGCTTCTCTCTGCCAATCAGGAGTCCCTGGATGGTAAACCATAACCCACAATAAGCATTCAGCACATTTACTTCTGTAAAACATCTAACTCTCCAATTCCTCTTTCAGTTCCTGGGCCATTCACAATGTCAGCTGCCTTGCTGAGCAAATCTCTTGATCCATACTCAGGCAAGTCCTAGCAATCAATCCCTACTTTGGGACCTAGGCTGCACACCACGGGGAACTAGGCTTCTCACAGGCTGAACACCTGCAGCACCTGCATGCTCCTCTTGCTAGTTTGAGCTGGAGTCCCAACAGATCTGCTGTATGTTCAAACTGTCCCTTTTAGATAAAGGAAATATTCTAGGAATTTAATTGGCTGTTCAAGTTGTGTGCAACAGTTCTAGTCCTTTAATTGGTTACTTGTTAGGCACCAGAAATTAATCCTTGATTATCTCCCAAAGTCCTCAGTACATTCTTGAGTCTTTGCCTGAAATCCCAGTTTGTGATTGGCTGATACATTGACAAAATGGTGGCTGCTGTTTAAGATGCTGTTCAGATTGTGCAGTCCCACAAGTTTAGAGTTTGGGTGCAGCCAGGATAAAAGTTATTTATGTACAATCCCCCCCTTGACAGATAGCCCCAACAATGCCCTTTCAAATGAGCTAATTCATGTTTATCATCACTCAGTATATTTGCTGTCACTGCCCCCAAAATAATGTTCCCCCATGCAGCAGACAGCATCTTATGAATATTCATGAAGGGACTTACGAATATTAATGAGCCCCCAAAAATGATCTTTCTCAAATCATATTTAAAATTTACACTGAGGCCTCTCTTTGGCCTCATTTAGGTCATTGGCCCCTATTTAGCTAACCAGGGTGCCAGGACCACCAATTTACTCCCCCAACTGACCACAAACTGAGCTTTTGGCACATCAATGTACTTCTTGCACATGCGCGGTTGTCAACCTTACTGGAATGACTTGCTGTTTAAATGTTAAACGTTAAACCCAAACTTTGTTAAAATAATATGGTTGGCCACAGAAACATTTGACCCTTTTGCTTTAACACTTTGACATTTAACCTTGGTTTTGCCATAACCTAGACTTTTTTAACTGACCCCTTTTACTTTGTAAGGGCAACCCCTAGCATACTGGGTGGAAGGCTTGATTAGTACCTTTGAGAAGGAAGTGAACACTAGCTTGGGGAGTGAATTGGTTGTGACATATACCCCTTTGTGAACCACATTTATGAGCAGATCTACAGGCTTTCCAGGTGAATTGTATATAAGTCGAACCACAGGCTTTACAGTTCTTCTGGATTGTCTAAGTGTAGAGGGCATTAGCACTGGCTTTTCTGGCACTTGAGAATCGGGTTCATTTGAAAGAGGTGTTTCAACTAAGTTCGAGTCACTTACACTGTCAGCATCTGCAGGAATAGCAACAATTTCAGATTCAAAATCTGGTTCACTCGGCCTCCTTATTCAGCATTACTTAAAGGTTCACTGGTAGAAACATAGAAACATAGATTTTGACAGCAGATAAGGACCGCTTGGCCCACCAAGTCTGCCCATTTCCCTACCTAATGGATAAGCTGAAGATCCTAGTTAACCAGCAGCCTACTTCTTCCTACCCCTACCCCCTAGAATTGCCTTATGACTGTCCCATGCATGCTTGAATTCCACCACTGTTTTTGACTCCACAACCTCCTCCGGAAGGCTGTTCCATACATCCACATCCATCTTTGAAAAAATACTTCCTTAAATTACCTCTGAGCTGCCCCCCTTCTATCTTCAAATTGTGCCCCCTTGTTCTTGCACACCTCTTTTTTGAAAGATGCTACCCTCTTGGACTTTGTTGATTCCCTTGAGATACTTGAAAGTTTCTATCATGTCCCCCCTCCTTTCCTCGAGGCTATACATATTCAGCTCCTTAAGTCTCTCTTCATATGTCTTCCGGTGCAGACCCTGTACCATTTTAGGTGCCCTCCTCTGGACAGCCTCCATCCTGTCTATGTCCTTGCGGAGATTGGGTCTCCAGAACTGCACGCAGTACTCCAGATGGGGTCTCACCAACTGTCTGTACAGAGGGATCTTTATCAGAGTCATCTACTTCAATTTCAGACAATTCCACCAGACATAATGGGTCTGCCACTTCAGAGTTATGCTTTGAACATCATTGTTGAAAGGTGCTGGATCAATTGGAAAAGCAGGATTATCTGACAACACTGGACGGTTGACCCTGTCTCCAATATTACACAAAGGGTTGCCTTGGAACAGCTGTACTAGTTCTAAGGAAGGAGAATACGCACCTCCAAATTGACTTTCCTAGACTCAGAATTAGTGTCATCATTAATAGCAGCATTGCTTTAGAAGGCTTGGTCTGCTGGGCAACAAGAGGCTGGCTTGACTGTTTCTTTCAAGAGGCAGTTGCAGCAACACTTTGCAATACTGTATCTGTAAAAAGTTGCTCAATTGGCAGGAGGTGAGTCTGGTGGATTGTTTTTACAGCATTGGGGTTTCTTTCTGGCTGCACTTTATAGACTGGGAGATCAACCAACTTACTAATGACTATGTAGGGAATGTGACTCCAATGATCTGTCATTTTATATTTTCCTTGTGGTCCCAAATTTCTCATCTGAACATGATCTCCAGATTGTAGTTCTTGAGCTTTGAATCTTTTATCATGTCTTACTTTATTGGCTAGATTTTTCTTGGCAGTCATAGTGTGGGCAATGTGATAAGTATGGATAAGCTGAGCCTTGAATTTGTGTGCATATTGCAAATAGTTACTGGATAGGACTCCATCTGGTTACACTCCAGAACAAATGTCCACAGGCAGGCATGCTTCACAACCAAATATTAACTGATATGGCAAGAAACCTGTTGCATCATTTTTGGTGCAATTATAGGTGTGCACTAAGGTACTTATCTGCAGACTCCCCATTGATTTGTCTTTTGGGTGAAGTGTGCCCAACATGTCCAGAAACGTCCTATTAAATCTTTCGGGTTACAGATCCCCTTGTTCATGATATGGAGTGGTTCTTGACATTCTTACACCCCACATGGATAGCATTTCTTTGATTAGTTGACTTTCAAAATCCCTTTCTTTGTCAGAATGTGTCCACTGTGGAGCATCACGATGTGCAAAAAAACTTTTCAACAAGTACCTTGGCTACTGTTGCAGCCTTCTGATATTTTGTTGGATAAGCCTGTGCATCCCTGGAGAAATGATCTGTTACATCAAGCACATCTCCAGTGTTTTTGGAGTCAGGCTCAAAGATTAAAAAGTCAATACACACACTCCATTGGTGCACTAGTGGCAATGTTAACCAAATAGGCTGCTTTTTGGGGTTGGCCCTTCCTTTGAAGACATCTGCTGCAAGTTTTGATGTATCGGTCAATGTCCACACCCATTTTGGGCCAATAGAAATAGGCACAGGCTAAGTCCAAGGTTCTACCACTACCCAAATGTCCCATCTGGTTGTGGAGGGCTCTCAAGACCACATTTTTAAACTTTGAAGGTAACACCAGTTGGTTTCTTATATCTGCGTCCTAGCTATCTGTTCATTCTTGATATAACAGTTTCTCTCAGAGCTAAAGTTTGGGCCCTCTCTAAACAGTAAAACAGTTCTTTGATCACCTGATCACAGCTTGGAAGCATCTCCTCCTTTCTGTATTGCATTTAGAACTGGTCTGATCATAGGGTCCTGACACCGTTCTTTTGAGTAGCAGCTGGGGTGAGCTGTGGTAAGGCGCTCAGGTCTAATGCTGCAAAATTACAGTAGGCCACAGGCATACAAGTATCTGGATGTCCCAGGCAATCAGCTAGGCAATTCACAGTGCCAGCAGATGGATGTTCACCTCTATGAAATTTATGGCACAGGACATTCACCGACTGTTCAGACAATTTGCATCCACTCTTGATTTAAGACAGGCGTCCTGGAGAGAGCATTGGCATCAATATGGTTTAGGCCTGGATGGTACTCCACTGAATAATCATATGTTGATATAGCAGACAGACACCTATGTCCAGTTGCATCTAACTTGGCAGAGGTTTGAACATACATGAGAGTATTATTATTGTGGGCAATATTTAAAATGGAGATTACAAGAGCAACAGAATTATGCATTAAGCAGGTTAGCAAGGGGAAAAGGAAGAGGAGGAGGCCTTTATGGTTTTCCAAGGAGATAGCAGAGAAAGTGAAAGCCAAAAAGATTCCATTCAGAAAATACAAAAAGATGCAGGGAGATGGGGATAGGGAGAAGAACCAGGAGATGCAACAGGAGGCAGGGAGGTCAATAAAGGAAGCCAAAGATCAGACAGAAGACAGCATTGCAAAATCAGTAGGTAGAGGGGACAAAACATTTTACAGGTGAAAAAAGAAAGGCAAAGGGAGGGATAGATCAGACTGAAGGGAGAGAATGGTGGCATGAAGGATGACAACAGTAAAGCTGACATCTGGAACAGGTATTTCTGCTCAGTCTTATTTATTGAAATGTTTTACCAGGAGGCCACACTGAACAACAAGTTGTTCATCTCATGGTGCTACCTGGGGACTAGTCTTTACTGAGGAAGAGGAAGGTAATGGGTCTGAACGGAGTACAAGGGGTGGGAATGGCACAGAAAAATGGACACACATCCCTTTACATGAGAAACAGTCCTGAAGGAACTGGAAGGAATAAGAATTAATAAAGCAATGGGACCAGATGGGGTGCACCCCAGGGTCCTAAAAGAACTAAGAGAGATGGTGACTGAATCTCTGGCAATTCTATTTAGCCGATCACTTTAAACAGGGGTGGTACCCAAAGACTAGAAGACAGATGTAGTCCCCTTATACAAAAGTGGGAACAAAGAGGAAGCAGGGAACTACAGACCAGTCAGCCTCACCTCTGCCCATGATGCCTTTTGCCACCCATAGGTTTCGTAGGTACATCTGAGCACTGTAAAGACTGAAGTCCATTTGGCTCACCATGTCATTGGCTAATACCACATGATATTATTGCTAAGTAGGTACAAGTCAAGGGAGTGTTTAAAAGCTAGCATTGATTGACAACCCACCACTTCAATGGGTAGTTCATTCCATAAATTCACCACTCTTAATGAAAATCAATGCTTTCTATTTTGTGTGTTAAATTTATCATACTTTAACTGTAGTGGGTGTGATTTTGTATTATAGATCTGATCTCTTAGATCAAGGCCCAATAATTCCCATAGTTTATAATCTGACAAAGCCCGATACACCAGGCACATGTCGCCTCTTAATCTGCGGTACTCCAAGGAGAAAAGATCTAATTTTTTTAATCTATCTTCATATTTCAATCCCTGGACTTCCCTTATTTTTCTTGTTGCCCTTCTCTGTATCCTTTCAATTGCATTTATGTCACCCCTATTTCCTGGTGCCCAAAACTGGACACAATACTCTGTGTGTGGTCAGATCAGGGAATTGTAAAGGGGAAACATTACCTCACTTCTTCTACTCTTGACATATCTAAGAATACAGCTCAGGATGCCACCTGCTTTTTTAGTCACTTGGTTACGGTGTAGATTAAATTTAAGGTCATTACTAACCCTGACTCCTAAATCCTGCTCATCCCGCACTACCCTTAGCACCTGCCCCTCCAAGATGTATTCCACCTCAAGGTTTTTCCTTCCCATGTGCATCACTGTGCACTTGTCTACATTAAAAGTAGCCCCATTTTCCTGGACCCAGGTCTCCAGTTCGCTCAGTGCTTCCTGGATGTTTAGTGCCTCGGATTTACTATGTACTGCGGAACCTATACATGTGTCATCAGCAAATTTTGAGGTCCAGATTTCTGTTTTTGTTTTCATGGTTGAAATATATAAATTAAACAAACATGGTCCCAGCATGGATCCCTGTGGAACCCTGCTAGTAATGCTGGTCCAATTTGATAACGCCCCCAACACACTAACCCTTTGTTAACTTTCGGTCAGCCAGACCCCAATCCATTGCACCAGTATTGGCTGAACCCCTATATCTAAAAGGGTTTTAATCAGCCGATCATGGGGACTTTGTCAAAAGCCTTGGTGAAATCCAGGAATATGACATCAACAGGACTACCTTCATCAAGTGCTTTACTAACCTTCCCATAGAACTCTAGTAAATTTGTTTGACAAGATCTTCCCTGACTAAATCCATGCTGTGTCTCTTCTATGGCACCATCAACTTTGATCATATTAATGCTCAAATCCTTTATTATGCCCCCAGAATCTTCCCGAGGATGGAGGTCAAACTGATCGGTCTATAATTAGCTACCTCCTGTCTGGATCCCTTCTTCTGTATAGGAATCACTGCGGCCTACTTCCAGGCCTCAATGACCTGTCCCATCTCCAAGGATTTTTGAAATAATGCTGTAGTTGGACCTGCTAGAAAGTCTGCCAATTCTCTAAGCATTCTCGGATGCATACTATCAGGACCCTGTGCTTTATTTCGATTTTAGTTCTTAGCCTCTTTTTTACATACCCAATCACTATTTTCTGGAGCAATTTATATCTTGTAGGTTTTTTATGGGAACCCTGATATTATGGCCTACATTGAATACCGTGTAAAAGTAAATATTGAAACTATCTGCCATATCTTTATTGTCAGTTATGAGATTATTACTATTATCTTTCAGGGGGCTAATTGTTCTACTGTTTCCCCATTTATTATGTTTGCATAAAAGGACTTATAATTATCATGTGTTTTTATAGCCAGTTTGTACTCAAATGTTTTCTTAGCCCTAGAAATAGCTTGTTTTGCCTTTTTTAAACAATATTTATAATTTTCCCAAGCTTTAGCCTCTCCACTGCATTTTGCTTTTCTAAAAGCCCTATTCTTTTTTTTTAGTTGCTCTTTTAACCGAGGATGACAACCACGGAGAAAGGAATTTTCTTGTATTTTGATATTTAGTTCTAAATGGCACATGTTTCTGTATAAGTTCATTTAATTTGGTACTAAGCTTGTCCCATATTTCATATGTTGAAATATTCTCAAGCTCCTTTTCCCAGTTCCATTTGGCTAGTACCTCTCTCATGGCCCTGAAGTCAGTTCTATTGTAATCAAACAGTACTGTACTTCCAACTTCGATTTTTCCCACCATATCGTACTTAAAACTAACCATAGAATGGTTGCTGGTACTTAGGGGGACTTCCACTAAACATTTATTGATGTTATCTGCCACATTACTTAGTACTAAATCCAAGATATGATTTCCTCTTGTATTTTCCAGGACCAGCTGCTCCAGTCCAGCCACCAGGAAGGACTCCAAATAACTAGCATCCAACTCAGAGCTAGTCTGGAGAGTTTCCCAGTTGATTCCAGGCAAATTAAAGTCTCCCATAATGATGACCCTGTCTTCCTGGGATGTACATTTTATAAAATCCAGAAGAATATTGTCATTCTGTATCAATGTTGCTGGTGGTCTGTATACTACCTCTACATTTATCTTGGGTGCTTTTGGAGGGGGTCATTTTTAACAATAGGAACTCAGTCTTACCCCAAGCCATACAGTCAGTATTCTCAGCTATAATACCATTTAGGACATACAATGTCACTCCTCCACCTCTAGCATCCTGCCTATCCTTGTTATATAATGTATACCCCGGAATCTTCTTATCCCAGGTATCCTCCACTCTCCACCATGTTTACATGATAGCACATACATGGACATGTGAATTATGTAATTTTAGTTTTAGTTCATCCATTTTATTCACATGGCTTCTAGCATTTATAGCTAAAAAAATTCCAGCTAGACTTTGTTTTCTCTGAAGAATCCTTTTTTAACCCCGCCCCCCACCAGGCCCCCCTATATCTAGTTTAAATAGTTATAGATAAACTGCCTTAATTTACTGAAAAATACCCTTTTCCCCTGTCTATTTAAGTGTAGTCCATCCTGTGAAAGGTTGCTGAAGGCCTGAAAATCCTCCCAATGATCTACATATGTTAAATTCTCCCTACAGCACCACCTCCTAAGCCACCCATTTAAGCTTCTAATGCTCCCAGCTAAGAGCCTCCCTGCCTGTGGGACAGGTAACAGGCAAGAAATAATTACATCACATCCTCTACTTAAAAGCTCTTTTCCTACCCACTCAAAATCATGTTGAATCCCTGTCATATTTCTCTTTTCCCAAGTCATCTATTACTACGAATAGCATTACCACTGGTGTCTGTGTGTTTTCTAACAACCCTGGAAGTAATTTTCTAATATCCCCTATGCCTGCCCCAGGTAATACAGAGACTGTAGTGTGTTCCTTTCTATTTTTACAAAAGACATAATCTGTATACCTAAGCATAGAGTCCTCCATTACAAGTACATCCCTGGATGATATGTGAGGCATCACTGTGCCATGATTTTCCATAGGGAGGCTCTGCATACTCCTCTTTGGACTGAGACCATGTGATAATGTGGATTCTTTATCACCATCTAGTTCTTGATCATTTAGGAGGGAACTGTATCTATTCGGGGTTAATGTGTTTGTGGATTCCCCTATATTCCTTCTACCCTTTTTTCCCCTTGATGTTTTGGGTGCAGTGCACCATTCATTTTCTTTTTCAGTATCCTCAGTGCCCCTTAATTTTGGAGGTGAACTGTCTGTGTGGCAAGGATGTTGTGATGTAGACAGTTCATTTACTGTGGAATCAAATCATTTTTCAAGTTCAGATATCTCTTCCTGTACCCTCACCCTAGATCGTAATGAGGTGATCTCTGCCTGTAGTGACTCAATTAACGCACAGTTTTACAGATAAATTTATGTACCTCCTACCCTCTGTAAACATGCTACATCTATTACATGTACACATTTTTACTTGTTACCTCTTTCTTTTCTTAGCATGTTATCTCAGTATCCCAGTGCCCAGCTGACACAGGCTGACACGAGCTGATGCACATGTCTCTGTGCACATCTCTGCACACCCTGTTCACTGCAGGGCCTCTTAATATAGAGCCTTTTGACCCAGAAGTGGCTTCAAGAGTCGTGACTGCACAACATACATATATGCCCGAAAAAATTTTAAAATGATCTCCATGCCTGTCTCTCATGCAAGGCAGAGGCACCTATATGTAGCAAATGAAGCGAGGTACACAGTTTTTGCTACTGGCAGCTTTTCTCACATTTAGATGGATCAACCTTATTGAACAAGTTTGGAAATACTGTATGATACCTGAAGTTGGATTCTTCCCCTACTTGCTATAGTAACACAGGTCCTGCTGGCTGTGTATGATTGGTAGTGTTGCCTTGGTACTTCCCCTACTTGCATGTATATGTGTGTGTGTGTGTGTGTGTGTGTGTGGTGGGGGTAGAGGGGAATGCACAGTTAGGGTTTTGAACCCTAACACCAAATGTCCCTTCTTTTGTCACTGTGGAACAACCCCAACTGATGCATTAACAGAGTTTTTTTTGCCATGAATAATATATATATATATATGAAAATAGATTAGTGAGGGGTTACCTCAAACTCATATATATATATATATATATATATATATATATATCTGTAATCATAAGGGATAATAGCAAACCCAATGTTCCAGTGAGTGTGAAAGTTCTCAGTCCCTTATATTGGTAGTGCTGGAGGTAACATAGGTATCTGTACTCCAAAGCACCTGTGATTGCAAATTCTCTCACTGTAAGTATTACCTGAGCAACCACTCCCGTCGTCACGGGCAAAACCACACCACTGGGTTTTGTCTTAACGTCGCTTTATTTGATTAAATTCATATGCATGTGGACTTCTACAATGGAGAAGTTCCCGATTACAATTACAGCAGCTTTTTATAAGCTAGATTTTGCACTTCTTATCTTGAAAAATACCAACATTTCAGTATGAGCCAATCATAAAACAGCATAACAAGTTTTCAGCAATGTAACAGAAAAAACACATTGATATGCATGAGGTACTTTTCCACTTGCTTATTTCATTTCATTCCCATTACTGCTTGATAAATATGCCTGGGTCAAGCTGACCTGAGAGAGACAATGAGTTTCACTCACACCATAGCAACGTACAGCTTGCCTTCAATGCCACTACGTGCTGTTATTTTTATATTTTGCCCAGGCATGCTCTTATCTTTATGTTTTGTCCAAGCCTGCTACTCAGGCTGGTACAACCAGTTCTGCTCAGTTTTATCTAGCTTTCTGTTTTCCCAAATGTATCTCAAGTAACCTCAGTACAAATTCTATAACCCTTAAAAAGAAAACATGAACTCAGAAATTTCTACTACATTCATTATTACTTTGTTACAGCATGGCTTTCAAAGCAAGCATAGCTTCAAGGCATATATAAAAATTCCCTCACACACCCTGGGATAGAAAACAAAAATACACGTTAGGAACAAATAAATCTATAGGGTCTTATTAATATATTTATAAATATATGAATAGCCACACAAAAAAATTCAAATAACAGCTGTATTTCTGGTTCGACCTTTTTGTTTGATACAGGGCATCAATTCAGTTATTTTGTTTAACCCTGCCTGGACATAGCCTCAAGTGTGAATATCCATAAAGATACCCTGCACATGAGGAGGTTGTCTAGTGTCCTCCTTTTTGTCCTAGATTAACTTTATCTGTTGCACAGAATTTAAAAACATGTCTGCTACCAGGATTTTTCTTCACACATATTGCCACAGGGCATTTTTTGGATCCCCACCTGTAATTGCTCTTAATTGTTCCCCATCCTTATTTTTAGGGGTCTAGTGGTCTTTCCCACATAAAAGTTACCACATATGCATGTGCCCAAATAGACCACATTCTCTGTCGTGCAAGTGCAGAAATCAAACATCTTGTACATTTGTTTACTGTTACATGTAGTAAAAGTGTCAATTCTCATGATATGTTCACAGAACTTACAATTGCCTCAGGGAAAATTTCCTTTTGGCAAGGCTGGTAATCACAGGCTCTGGTGGGTATTTTCTTGTGTGTGTTTAGGCTGGTAACTGTTTACTAAATGGTATTTTAGGTTCTTGCATCTCCTGAGGCCCATATGTGGTTTTTCTTTGGTTACGTCTGACAATAAGGAATCATTTTCAAGTATACTCTAATTAGATTCTGTAATTGTTTATATAATTTTGGAGTGTCTTGTATACTTCATGACAGACTTTATCCCATGTAGTGTCTCCCTAGCAGCATTGTCTTGTAATAGGGTTTCTTGTGAGGGCATTAATGCTTCTTGGTAAGCTGTTTCTAAAACACTGATATTGTAGCCCCTATCCAGGAATCTACCACTTAAATCTGCCCCTTGAATCAGAAAATCAGAGCCTAGGGTGCAGTTCCTACGTACTCATAACATTTGGGCTTTAGGTATATTGTGTACCATATGTCTTGGATGGTAGCTGGAGGAGTGTAGGAGGGAATTGCAGTCTGTATCCTTCTGATACAAATTTATTTCCAAGGTGCCCTCCAGTAGTCTGGAAATCATAAGGTCCAGAAAGGAGACAGTGGTTAAATCACTTTGTATGGTAAATTTTATGGTGTCCATTCATTCGCATATTCATTGTAGTCTTGGAGAATTAGGCTATTAGTTGTTTCAATTTTGATCAGTCTCTGAATTATTTATACTTTATTCTATTACACTTTATTTGATATGAAATGATTGCACCTCTTAATGTAGCCTTAAATGGGTCCCATAATTCAGTCATACTATGCTGGTCATTATAATTACAAAATCAAAATTCTTACTTAGTTTAATCATAGATAGAAAATCCTTGCCTTTAAGCAAGTCATTTCTGAAGGTCCAGTAATGTGAATATCTTCGTTCTGGGTTAAGTATATAATAATTTCAATCTTATCATGGCATGATCTCATGTAGTAACTTGAACTGATTTCTGACATTTGTAAATATTTTACAAGTCCTTTAGAAATTAGAATATGATCAATGTGTGAAAAAGTCATATATCTTTTATCAAAATATGTATATTCTTTTTCTAAATGCAGATGTCTCCAACTATTGCTTACATTCTTGTTTTACATAAAGTTAGTTATTTTATTTGCCTTATTTAAATTTCATTTTGTTGGTGGTATAGATTTATGCAAATGATAAATTAAAGTATTTAAATCCCCTAATAAGATAATATTCTGATCTTAGAGCTTTTGCAGGCCTTCCTAGATACAGTAGTTGCAAAAACAAAAAACAAAAAACAAGTGTGATTGGTAAGAGGCCCATAAATTGAGCATGAAATCAACCCCATTTTAGTTATCACAGCCTTAACTGATAACACCCTCCCCTGTGCATTTATAAACTTTTCCAGTATTTTTATATCTAGGCCCTTTTTTATAAGAATTAACATGCCAGAGCTCTTCTTTATATCTATAAAACACAATAAATGGATGATCTATTTATTTTTTAACTTTAACATTTGTTTTCTTTCTAAATGTGTTTCTTACAGGCATATATTTGCACCTGAATTTGTTTTAATATACGTTAGAATTCTCACTCTTTTAATCAGGGAATTTTTCCCATTTACATTTTATGAGGCCAGCTTAATACCTTTATTCGGTGCCATTTATAATCGTTATATTTGTATTCAGAATAGTGAGATACCAAAATATAAAAATTACTTGGCAAATAAACTTACACATAATTTTGTTTCCCTGACTCTTCCAAAAGACACCATAATCTCTAACCCCTCCCTTGCAAATGAAACTTAATAACTAATACATAATGAATAGTTCATTGTAACCACCTGCTTCCTTACTGCTAACACTGTTCAGGCTCCCCCTTCCCCTAACACACACCATATATTGTAGAACTTGAAATTGTCACTGTCAAATAACTTTCACTATTTTCACTGAAGCACTAATTTGCATGAAAATAAATGTACACTAATTAGCACTTTTAGTATTTTCTTCCATTATAGAAAATGTGGTGATTGTGACGTAGCACCGAAATAAATTTGTGCAATTGGTGGTTGCATTTGTGTTCATGCTAAATTTACTTTGCATGAAAATAACTAGTTCTACAGTATTATTCTTGTAGTTAATACCTAATCAATGATTCTTTCAAGTCCTTTATTGCCTCTTGTGGTGTGTCATAAGTATAATGTGTATCATCAGTTGTCACTCTTATCCTTGCAGGAAAAATTATCATCACTTTTATGTTATGTTTCCAGAGTTTTCTAATAAAGTCAAATGTGATTCTTTCTTGCAGTAACTCAGGAGGCAAATCATTATAGATGAAACCATTGCTCCTAAGAAAGCTTCTTTATCCATGGAGCATAGAAATTTCAAAATTATTGGATGTGGAGGGACTGAGTCATCTGGTTTAGATCTTAAGATCTGGTTTATCCTATCAAGTTCAAAGTTAATGTTGTTTGAGTTGGTCTCCAAATAGGCTATTGCCTCTTGTTTGAAAATTCCTGTTAGACTTTTAGAAATGTTCCGGTTCTCCAGTACCTCAAAAATTCTGATATTTTTCTTTCTTGCTCTTCACCCAAAGTCTAATATACTTGCTTTTAAGTCTTCACTCATTTCTTTTAGTGTTTTAAATTGTTACTGTATCAGTAAGTTTTCTTCCGTAAGTGTGGTCACTGATTGTTTTAATTTTTCTATCTCCTTCATCATCTCAATGTTTCCCATAATTAAGTTTTGTGTTGATGCATAATATGTTTCTAGTGTTTTTTAATGTTTTGCATGGTGAGTATTTGTTCCATTTTAAGAGAAGTGTTGTTTTCTGTGCAAATAAGATATTGCCCTGGGAGGGACTCTTTGCTTTTCAAAGTCTTCTGGTTCTTCCTCACTGGTGTCACTGGACTGCCATATATCCTTCAGATTTGTATTTAATTTCTTATCGGCTGCTAATTGTTTGCCAATGTCTGAATCATTTACCTTTAATGTTGCATTTCTTGTTGAAGTTCATAAGTACTGTTCTCTGCAAGTGGTAGTGGTAGTTCAACAAAATAAGGAGCTACTACAGGAATTAGAGCACTTTATTACACACATGTTCTCCAGTTAAAATTTTAAAAAAGAGTTAATGCAAGATTGGTTAGCTTCCTGCAACTTACCTTAACTACTGCAGGAATTGAGGGACCTGTTGATCTCTTCAATTACTAAATCAGAACTTCGGTCAGTAATAGTATCTCTAAGTAAGGGGTAGCATTGGACTGGATGGCCTCCCAAATGAGCTGTATAAACTTTTTTTTACTTTTGGGGATAAATTAGTCATTCTATATAATGAAGCATTAAAGCTAGGAGAATTATCTGATGGTATGTTCACAAGCATACTTTTGTTACTTTTAAATCAGGAGAAAGTGGAATTTAACAAACAAAACTGAGATTCATCTCACTCTTAAATTCTGATTGTGAAATATTAATGAAATTATTGTGTAAAAGATTCTCAGCAGTGCTGGATTGTATTAGCCACCCTACACAACTTTGTGGTATTCTATCAAGGCAAATTTCAGATGCTTTGATCCTATTGTGTAATTGAGTTTTTACTGTATGGGCTGTATCAGACACATGAGTCTGTGTGCTGCTTACTTAGACCACTACTGTGTGTTTTAACTTTATATTTTTTTTATCTTTGATGCTGCAGCCTTCAATTGTGCCTTGACCCAGGAAGTGGTAGAAGGATCAGTAGTTTTCATGTCAATATGGAAACTACCAGTTTCTATCTCTGTAATAGCTCTGCACTGCACATTTTTCTGGGGGCAGAAAACCTTAAGCACTAGTCTGGGAGCCTTGTTGTAGGCAATTATTTTGACTATAAAACTTACTTTGGGTGTGTGAATTCAGATCCAGCAGGCTGATCTGACTATGGGATTTCCAGGTCACAGGATATTTTAACAAGCTCCTCTGTGAGCAGGCCTTAGAGTGTAATTGAGTTTTCTACTATACGGGCTGTATCACAGATGCATGAGTTTGTGTGCCACTTACTTGGACTACTACTGTGAATTTTAACTTTATATTTTTAACCTTTTGATGCTGCAGTCTTCAGTTGTGCCTTGACCCAGGAAGCAGCAGAGGGATCAGTAGTTTTCATGCCAATATGGGAAAACTGCCAGTTTCTAGCTCTGTAATTGTTCTGCACTGCACATTTTTGTGGGGGAGAAAGTCTTAAGCACTAGTCTCGGAGCCTTGTTGTAGGCATTTATTTTGACCATAAAACATACTTTGGGTGTGTGAATTCAAACCCAGCAGGTTGACCTGACTAAGGGATTTCTGGGTCATGGGATATATTAACACGCTCCTCTGTGAGCGGAGGCATGTGCTTGCATGCAGAGATGTGTGCTGAGACACGTGCATTTGAGGAAGATGGTGGCTGAGCTGAGCCAGCCTGAGCACTAGCTCCGCTTGCTTTGCTTGCTTCCTTGTTTATTGTGCTTACTTCATGTTCATGTTTATTTTTAATTTGTATGCTTACAGACTAGATTAGGGTTGAAGAAGTGAGTTAGACCAGGGTCCAGTATCGAGTTTCGGTTTGCTGAGTTCTGGGTACACCGGCTATTCTTGGCTTTTGCGTTAGCCGTTGTATATGCCGTGTTTCCATCTGCAATGTGCTAAGCTGTGGAGTCGGGAGTTGCGGAGAGGATTTCTGTTTGCTCCACAGTAGTTGCGATGGTTGAAGCACCTCTGAGTTGCGAGGACTCTACTTTGTCGGTGCTGCCCTCCAGCGAGCCTTGGCATCCGCCTGACCGCTTACCCGCCGCAGTGTGGCAGACTGAGGAGTCGGAGAGTAGCGGAGAGGATTTTGCGCCATTCTTTCTGGTTGGTTTTGCTGTTTTTGCTTTTTCTGCTGAGGAAGTTTGGTCTGGGAACTGAACTGGAACTGGAGTGCTCAACTGTGTTTGGGGATTCTTGAACATTTTGAGGATCAAGCTTCAGTTAAGGACTGTGCAGAATCATAATTTGATTTATTGTGGTACAGGGGTTCCCTTAATTTGTGCTGCGTTGCCTGTCACCTATAAACCACAACAATAGGAGATTTGTTTTAATTTGTGGGGAGTGTTGTCCACTTATTGGTCTCCAACCGTGAAGGAGTCGCCTGGTGCTTCCCAGGAGCTGGGGACTAGGGCTCTTCTAAGCTGCCTCAGGGTCAGCTGTTTTGGCTGACTTGTGAGGCAGCTTTAGCAGCAGGTTGTTGACTGATTGAGGGTAATACTCCTGCAGAAACATATTTCTGCTCCTGAAGAATTCTGCTGTCTTGATAATTAACTGTCAGAATTGTTGGCATTTGAAGAGCAGCCGCGAAGATCTGTCGGACATCTTTTGGTTCCCTTGTTTGTTCATTTGAACATCTTTGATTTCTCTGCTGAGAACTCTTTGACCTTGTCTGGATTTTATTTTATGGATCGCGGAGAACTGCTTTCTCTGGCTTTTATTAACTCTTGGACTAAAGGTGGTGAGAGTGATGTATATTTATTGATTTTAATTTTATTACAAATCTGATTTATTTATTTGACTCCCTGCCACGTGAGAGGTGGTATTGGAGATTATATAACATCTTTAGCAGTGCTGCACATGAGAGGTGCTGCACATGTTTAAACACAATCTGTTTAATAATTAATAAGCTATTTTATTGTGTTTTAGATCATTGGATTCTTATTTTATTTTTATTGCTTTGGTTTTTTGAGTTGGGGTTTATTTTGGTTTATGTTAGTTTACTTTGTTTTACTTGCCTCCCTCAGTGAGAGAGAGTGAGGAGAGTGTGTTATTGAGTGTGTTATTTATAGGATTGATATTTTAGGTTTATTTTTGCATTTTATTTAATCAATGACGGTTGGGCACTATTCCCCCACTAGGCTCAGGGAACTACGTCCATTTGAGTGCCCACCATTGTCATCTGACACCTATTTTAGGTGTCGAGCATTGGGCATTCTGAAGAGGCGAGGACGAAGGTGGAAAGCTGGGCCTTGTGGGGGACAGGAGAGGGGAAGGCGGATTGGAGTTTTAGGGTCCAGAAGACATCCTGGGGTGAAATGGGGTCAGGATAGAGGTTGCTCTTATCTTGTCCCCATACCCAAGAGTCCCCAAGATATCGGACAGGTGCCGAGGTCTTCCCCGACATCTCATCCTACCTTGGTGGTGTTGTGCAATGCCAGATCTATAAAAAACAAGACAGCTATCATAACTGATCTTGCTGGGTCATCTGATCTGACTTGCATCACCGAGACCTGGCTGGATGAAAATCCTGGCCCTATATTGGCCTTGGCAACTCCAGCTGGGTTCTCGGTGATACACCGTCCAAGGCTGGATCATAGGGGCGGAGGTGTGGCCATTATGTTTAAATCTTAACTGGGCCTTGTGGATGTGCCATTGGGGAACACCAGATCTTTTGAATATATCCTGGCAGGGTGCAGGTTGTGGGATTCTCTCGCTCACTGCCCACCAGGTGACGGAGGCAATTTAGCAGGAGATTGCAGACTTCATTGTCGCATCTGGTGTTGAGGTTTCCCAGATTAATACTTCTGGGCAACTTCAATGCCTGGGTCAATGATGAACTCTCTCATTTTGTCAAAATCTCCTCCAGTTGATGAATACACTGGGCCTGACACAGGTTGTTACCACCTCTACCCATATAGGGGTCATTCATTAGATCTGGGTCTTTTGGGTATGAAGATCACTGACCTGGGGTGGAACCAGTCAGTTGGTCAGACCATTACACCATAAGGTTCAGTTTCAGGGCCCCCTCTAATAGGTCTGCCCCTACGGAGATGGTCCAATACCACCCTTTAAGGGGTATTGGCCCCGATGACCTAATGGCAGTGCTGGATCTATCGAGTTTGTCGGGTGAATGCATGAGTCCAGATGGTCTTGTATCTGCCTATAATAAGGCTGTGGGAGATGCTCTGGACAAAATTGCTCCTGTTTGTGTTCAGCCTCTCACCATCTGTCCAAGGAGTCCATGGTTTGATGGCCCCTTGAAGGAATTAAGGTGAGTAGGCCGAAGGCTGGAGAGAGCCTGGCGGAAATTGGGCCTTGATGCTGACAGGCTTAGATTGCTAGCCCATTATGATGGCTACCAATCAGAAATCACTCGTAAGAAGGCAGAATTCCTGTCCAGAGAGATTTCTGCTGCAAAGAATCGACCAGCTCAGCTTTTTCAGACTGTGGACAGACTGTGCAATCCAGTCTGTCTTCAGCCTAGAGAAGCCTTTTCTCAGCTTAGATGTGAGGAGTTTGCTCGCTTCTTTGCAGATAAGGTTGCCAGCATCAGGTCCGGCATTGGTCCGACCTCTCCTCCAGGGGATTGTGGTGGATGACTGGTGCTATCTAATCCTCGGCCTGTCTGATTAGATTTTCACTGCCCGGAATTTGTGGACATTGTGAAGATCATCCAAACAATGCAACCAACTAGTTGTAGTTTGGATCCGGGTCCTACACTGCTGTTAGTAAGTTGTATAGAAGTTATCTATCCAATCCTTGCTGACATTGTCTGGAAATCCTTGGAGAAGGGGGGTTTTCCTGACCCTTAAGGAGGCAGTAGTTCGACCACCCTAAAAATCCTCCTGACCCAGACTGTCTAGCTAACTACCGCCTATCTCTAACCTGCCATTTGTTGGTAAGGTTATTGAAAAGGCAGTTGCATTGCAATTGGATGATCATCTTACTTTCATAATGTCTATGATACTCTCCAGTCTGGCTTCAGGAAAAGGCACAGTACTGAGACTGCCCTTGTTCGGTATTGAGCGACCTCCTAATGGCCAGAGATTGAAAGGCTTGTACCATTCTGGTCCTTTCTTGAGCTTTCTGCTGCATTTAACACTGTAGACCATGGGGTTCTACTGGAGCTACTCTGGGTTTTTGTGGGCTGTCTGGTACAGTCCACAAGTGGTTTTGTTCTTACCTCACTGGTAGGTCTCAGAGTCGTCACCGAATTTATTCCTCTGACGCCTTCTCCCTACTGTGTGGTACCACAGGGCTCCATTTTAGCTCCCATGTTGTTTGCAGTGTATATGCTGCCATTGGGAGAAATCTTCAGGAGATACAGTCTGAGTTTTCACTGCTATGCAGATGATACTCAGCTGTACCTGTCCTTTCTCCCCGATCAGAGTGATGCACTCTCCGTACTTAATAACTGCCTGGATGAGATCAGAATTTGGATGAGTTCGAGCTGGTTAAGACTTGATCCGGATAAGACTGAGGTATTGGTTGTGAATCCAGGTTGTCCTGGGGGGGGGTTGGATGTTGGACAGCCATCGGGTTTATTACTTGGTGGTGTACCGCTCTCTAGCTCTTGACAGGTGTGAAATCTGGGCGTTATTTTTGATGATGGTCTGACCCTGAAATCACAAGTGTCAGCTGTTGTCAAATCCTCTTTTTACCATATGAGGAATATCGCCCAGGTGAAACATCTGATTCCCCGGGATGACCTTCCAACTTTGGTCCATGCCTTTGTTACCACCCGTCTGGACTACTGCAATTCCCTCTACCTAGGGCTACCAGGGGTTGATATCCAGCGCCTTCAGCTGGTGCAGAACGCTGCAGCCAGGCTTTTGACTGGGACTCTTTAACCAGTCATATTACACTCCAGCTTCACGAACTGCACTGGCTGCCTGTTCGGTGGCGGATCACCTTTAAGGTTGGTTTACTAACCTTTAAAGCCCTACACGATCAGGGACCCAGTTACCTGATAGATCTTCTGGTTCCCTATTGCCCCTCCGTCCTCTCCACTCCACCAGTGAGGGATTGATAGAGATTCCCAGGGTTCGTTTGAAGCTATCGGGATCTTGTGCCTTTGCCTTTTTGGCTCCAACCCTGTGGAATTCTCTACCTCGCTGGTTAAGAGAATGCCTGACCGTTGACAGTTTTAAAATTGCTTTAAAGACATAGCTTTTTACCTTGGCTTATTCTTTATAGTTATGGTTGTTTAGTGTTTGGATTTTCCTGTTCTATTTATTTTTTGTACAGCACCTTGATTTTGAAAGGCGCTTTATAAATAAACATGACTTGACTTGACTAGTGTGTGTTCAGTGTGCCAAGCGGGGCAACAGGGCAAAGGACCCAATACTATACACCAGTTATCAGATGAGCTGGAACATAGCAGAGGTCTATAGCCTAAAATAATAGTGTAGGGGATATGCTGTGTACATGTGCCTACTTGATACAACAGGTACCTGCCTGCATCAGTTTGGGGCTTGACTGTGACTGCTATAGATGAGTTGTAGGGGTTAAAACCACCAGACTGTAAAAATACTGAAGTCTGTGTTGTCCACATAAAATCATCAATATAGCATAGATACTTAAAATAAAATGGCTAACAAAGGCAGCCCTGGGACATTTGTGCACACGATCAAATGTCTGGTTGAAAAAACAGTACTAGTAGTAGGCACCCTATGTGGCATGTTTTCAGAAAATAAAGACAGTTTGGTAAACAAAAGCAATTACAAGTGCACCAAATGCAGGTTGCTGTCACTGTTCCAATCAGAAAATTATTAACTTAAGTTAAAAATTAAGGAATTACAAGACATTATTAAAATACAGGAGTCTGTACAAAATGTTGAGAAAGAAACAGATCCAATAAGAATGAACAGAAAAAGAACATGAAATCTAAATGATAGCCCAGAACATCAAACGGACCAGGCACCAAGACCTAAGAAATTGAAAAAAATACAAAACGTACTGGTAACAAAACAAAATTCTCAGGTTCCAGTGAGAAAAAAGCCATTCCAAAAAGTAAAATATACACTAGATGTGTCAAATAGATTCCAGGAGCTCAAAGTTGAGGAATCTGAGGAAAGCAACCCATCCCCTGGCCCAGATTTTATAGATACCTTTAATAATATTGAAGTATCAGATATTAATACACAAAGTGTGTAGCAACACCAGGATGGGGGGTCCTTTAAGTTTGTATTTGGAGACTCTATTATTAGACACTGTGACACCTATATATGTGTGGAGATAAAAAAGAACAGGTCATGGTTTCATGCTATCCGGGAGCACAAATTCATGATATAACTAGGATTGTATCCACAGTAACAATACCTCCAGAGTCCACCATTACCCTTCGTGGGAATGAATGACATGGGAAAATCACATGAGAGATTATATATCTCATGATATTGTTGAATTAGAAACATAGAAACATAGACTTTGATGGCAGATGAGGACCGCTTGCCCACCTAGTCTGCCCATTTCCTACCTAGAGGATAAGAATTAGCTATGTCCTCAAAATCAAGGGCACACGGTTGTTGTATCTAATATACTACCCATTCCAGGCACACAGAGAAAAATTGCACAATTCAGCATATTAACATCTGATTTAGCAACATGTGCAAAGCAAAATACCTGCTATTAATTGATAATGGGCCTACTTTTACAATTAGCAGTGCTGTCAATAAGAGCGCTGTCCATATAGCACTGTGC
This sequence comes from Neoceratodus forsteri, assembly GCA_016271365.2. NCBI lineage: Eukaryota > Metazoa > Chordata > Ceratodontiformes > Ceratodontidae > Neoceratodus > Neoceratodus forsteri. The sequence continues at coordinate 1,151,458,528 of CM028130.1, read as the reverse complement.
AGAATAACAGCAGGAACAAATGCCACATGTAAAGACAGCGCCACAAGTAGCAGTTGCAAGGCACACTAATGATCGCTACCAGTCCAAATCTATATTTTCTCAGTGGGCAATGCCCCCAGCAACTGACGGGATGCTCTGCCCTCCACACCCCCTGTAACGAAAAATAATCATCTCCAAATTGGAGCTGGATTACAAGGAAAACAAATATTTGAGAGACCAGGATTAGAACCCTGGTCTCAGTCACCATTCTGACCAAGCTGCTCTATGATTCAGCCCTTTCCACCACAGCAGCAGCTTGGCCAGCTTCCTCGATTCAATTCCCTAGTCTTTGTCTATTTCCCTAGTACCATAGACAGTGACATGGGTACTGCTTACTGCACTATGCTGTTTAACCCCTGTTGCTGTTCATGATATGCTACTGTATTCGGACAGCACTCTTCTTTCTTGCTCTATATTTGCAGTGTTACTCTATCCTGTTACCAAGTGTGGCACTGCATGCCAGCATTTTTAAAGTATGAGACACTCCCAGTGTGGGACAAGTACTGTACATCACTGCAGCCATTTTCATTACCTGGCCAGCTCTGTAAGTTGGATCCAATCCTACTTGACAGACCATCAACAGCGTGTGCAGATAGGTGGCAATCTGTCCTCCAACTCCGTATCCTGGCTGGAGTGTCCCAATGTTCCACACTAGGATGTCTTGCCTTTTTTCCATACTCCTTAACGACCTCCCCTCAGCCTGTGTCTCATCCCATGTACACATGTATGTGGAGGACATGGTTGTTTATACTTCTGGTCACTCAACCAAAGCAGTCATAGTCCCACTACAGTATGACTTCCAAAATGCACTGCTGTGGCTCCAGAAACATCAGCTTACAGTCAACATCAAAAGAGTATCATCCACAGCCTTTGTCACTGACCAGAAGCTTGCCAGGCTATCATCTACACCTGTCTTCACTACCCCTGATGACACCCAGCTAAATGCAGTCCCAGCATTCAAATATTTGGGAGTCTTGTTAGATAGTACACTGGATTTCACAACTCATATTGATGCCCTGCACTCCAAGCTTCACCCCAAACTTGGAGCTCTCTACCAAAACAAAGAGAGCTCTTCCTTCCCATTTGTCATGAGCTGATCTCCAAATGAATCCTCCATATTTGACTATGTTGACATGGTCTACAACTCCACCCTTCTCTCTTGACAGACTAGATACCCTCTGCAACTCTTTCTGCTTCTTCAAATTGAACACGCCTGCCTGCATACACCACGGCTCCCATTACTCTTCCCTATCTCTGCTTCCTCGAACCCAACATCACCAACCTCACTGCTCCACTGTTATTGCCAAATACTGGTTTGGCTCTTTATCCACCTACCTACCTACCTCTTTCATTTTCTCTTGCTGACTCTGCCTACACCTTATGCTCTGAGACTCCTGTGCCATCTCCATCCCAATACCCCACTCCTACTCTGGTTAAGCTCCTTTTGTACCACCTCCTGTCCTCTGACACCTGTTTCCATTCTTCCTTTGACTGTCCCACTTCATCCTTTCCTTTAAATGTCTGTTAAAGAGCACAGCCCAGGTTACATGCAATTGTAACCTGCAGCCAGACATGAGACAATTTATTTAGCTCCCCTATTGGAGCAATACACTGTAACAAATGTTCTATTCCACTTCTTATGCTGTTGTCAAAGTGTAACCCATTTTATCTGTAATACTCACAGTGCCACTTATGTAACCTTTCACCTCAGTTGCACTTGGAAATAAGCCTTGGCTCAGTGTGCTTATCCAGGTTACCATCATTTTAATATAAAATAAATTAATTAATTAAAGAATCCACAACTTCTAGCCCAAAGGTAAATGTGCTTGTAAATGAGCCTTTCTGACACCTATGCAGAACATATATCAGTATCTAGTGGTTTAAGTAGTACACATTACCATTTAATAGTGACTTAAATTCAGCTTTTTTGTAAATAAGCCCTTGTCTTGGCTGCAGATTCAAAGTACACAAGCTAAAAAGTGTTCCCCAACTATACTGAATGCTCAGTATGCAACAGTGTGCACTTTAAGAAGTTCCACTACATTATATATCTTTAACAATGTGACAAGAACAAAGAGATCATATTATTTTTAAGTAAGCCTATATTTTGTGAATTGATGCCTGTAATAGTAACTGAAATGCCATTTCAGCCATTATAAATTTATCTTGACTTTACAGCTAAAAAAATCATCGCTTTAACTGCAAAATAAAAAAATACACTGTATATATAGATACATAGATACATAGACAGTGTCGGCAGATAAGGGCCTATGGCCAACCCAGTCTGCCCATTTCAGCTTGTAAGTTCAGTTTGTTTTCCTAGAAGTCTATTTCCCCTTACCCCTGACCTCTAAAATTCCTTTATGTCTATCCCATGCATTCTTAAATCCCGTGATTGTTTCAGCCCCCACCACTTCCTCTGGCAGGGTGTTCCACTTGTCCACCACCCGTTCTGTGAAGAAATTCTTTCTCATGTTTCCTCTGAATCATCCTCCCTCCAACTTCATCCCATGCCCTCTAGTCCTGGAACATCTTTTTCACTTAAAAATAGTGTTTTCCTGCACCCTGTTCCTCCCTGTAAGATACTTGTATGTCTCTATCATATCCCCTTTCTCCCTCCTCTCCTCCAGGGAGTACATGTTCAGTTCCTTCAACCTGTCTTCATAGGACTTGTGATGCAATCCATGCACCATCTTTGTTGCCCTCCTCTGAACCTTCTCTACCCTGTCTATGTCCTTACGTAGGTATGGTCTCCAGAACTGTACACTGTACTCCAGGTGGGGCCTCACTAGTGTCTTGTATAGTGGAATTATGACCTCCCTTTTCCTGCTGGTGATGCCCCTGCCTATACATCCCAGCATCCTATTTGCTTTACCTGATGCCTTGTCACACTGTTTCTACCTTGAGGTCATCAGAGATGACAACCCCAAGATCCCTTTCCTGCTTGGTGCGTGCTATATCCTCACCCCACAACTGATATATTGTGCCAGGGTTTTTGTGCCCCATATACATTATCTTGCACTTCTTTGTATTGAATTTCAACTGCCAAACCCTTGACCATTCTTCAAGTTTCTGCAGGTCCCTTCTCATTCTGTCTACACCCTCTGGTGTGTCTACTCTGTTACAGAGCTTTGTGTCATCAGTGAATAGTGAAATTCTGCCTTCTAGATCCTGCGCAATGTCACTGATGAAGATGTTGAATAGGACCGGTCCCAGCACTGATCCCTGTGGTACCCCACTGGTCACTCTTCCCTCTGTGGAGTGACAGCCATTTACCACCACCCTCTGTGTCCTGCCACCCAGCCAGTTACCTACCCACCACACTACTGTCCTGCCCATACCCATATTCCCCAGTTTGTGTGACAGTCTTCTATGTGGCACAGTGTCAAAGGCCTTGCTGAAGTCCAGATAGGCCATGTCCACTGCCCTCCCTGATCCACCTCCCTAGTCACCCAGTCAAAAATTCAATGAGGTTGGTCTGACATGAAAAGGGAGGTCATAATTCTGCTATACAAGACACCAGTGAGGCCCCACCTGGAGTACAGTGTACAATTCTGGAGACCATACGAAAACCATAACACAAACTTCAGTAGTCATAAAACTTAAACATACTCCATTGTCTCAGTACAATAATTAATAATGTGTTGTAAATAAAAAGAGAAATTGCTCTAACAAAAAGAAGAGTTTGTCAGCATTAGGAAGTGCTGGAATAGTGGCCATTTAGCACTACCAAAACTATGAATATACTGCAGTACGCTGTAGGCATAGGGGATCCTCACTTACGCAGGTGAAGTGATGAAACCTTCATGATTATGCTGCCTGGTTAACATCGTAGCTGTTCAATATGGTTACAGCAAAATGCAGGGCTCACAGTCAACAGGTCAAAACTAATGAAAGTTTGGATAACGGTTAAACGATATTTTATTAAAAATGTTTACCCAGTAGTAGCAACCACTCCAGCCACCACCAGTATCTTGCTCCACCATCTGAGAGCTTTTTCAGGGCATAGTGTCACTGTGTGAGGGATGATCATTTAAACACCTAGAGTGCCAGAAGTAAATAAATAAGTGCACCAGAATATGTTTTCATATTAACTTTAAGTGACACCAGTATTCTAACAATAATACCCCATACTAAAACAAACACCATGCAAAATAGAAGTATTTGAACCTACTGTGATACTAACAGGCTATAATGCAAAACAGCCACTATAATTAATGATGATCTACATTAAACAGGCATAAATAAAAAGTGAAGAAAATGGCAAAGAGGGGATAGGAATGTAAAAAATGGAAAATGAGAAACAAAAGATAAATACAAAAACAAGAGCAGCACAATTATACTTTATATTTATTCAAAAAAACAAAGTTAATGTGTCAGTTAGGGTTGAACCTAACCCTTAAGCTGCCAACAGAATTAGAACGCATAGGAATTCTGGTTTGATATATCAGTCCATGGCACAGCAAGGGTTAATGGCACAGAAGCATGGAAATGTGGTGTTAGGGTTTCCACCTCTAAATCTCTACCCCCACCCCCCAAGCAGCAATTAAGGACAAGATCACACAAGTAACCACAGACAGCCATCATCAGGTAATACAAACAAGCATTACAAGACTACACCACAGGGGCCTCTGCTTCTGCTGTCACAACTGTGTGTGTATGCCATACAGTGTGCATACATGGGGTGGAAAAAGCACAGACCCCAATGGGCATACGTTTCTGCAGACAGATATCTCATGGGGCCTGTGCCTCTACTACCAGAAGTACTCATGCACAGGATATGAGATACCTTACTAGACTGCAGGATGAACATACAACTGTTTTCATATGATACAAATTTAGTAGCAATGATGTATTGCTCCTATTGCAGGATCCACAGCTTGAGCTACTGTTCTTGGCCCCCACTCATCCCATTCTCCCTACCCATAATTCTTACCTTCCCCCATGCTCATCCAAGTCTCTCTTGAAACTGCCCACTGTCTTCAACAAGACCTCCTCTTACAGCAGTGAATCTCAAGTGTCCACCACCTTCTCCATGAAGAAATGCTTCCTGACCTCCCTCCTAAACCTCCCCACCTCCAGCTTAAGAACGCACCTTCTCGTGTTGTAATCACATAGAATTTGATGACAGATAAGGGCAGCTTTGCCCACCTAATATGTCAATATCTTACCTATTCTAACACTGCAGACCCTACTTGGTCTTCCTCTTCCCCCCTTTCCTTACCACTAATGTTCTCTTATGTTTACCCCATGCATTCTTGAATTGCATTACCATTTTGCCCCCACCACCTGTGTTTTAAGGACATTCCAGGCATCCACAAGTATTTTGTATTTCTGTCTGCAGTGGCAAGTGAGTGTGTATATTTTTCAGTTTACATGCCACAGATACAAGTCCATGAATGTAGCACATCAGTGCTACTTCATGTGTGTCATTTGGCAATAATTGTTTGTTGTTGGTTTTACCTGATGATGGCTATCTGTGGTTGCTTTGTTGGTCTTGTCCTTTTGCTGCTTGGGGGGGGTGGGGAGTTAGGTTGAAACTATAATGCCACATTTCCATGGTTTTGTGGCATTATGTTCAACTTTAATTGATGCATTAACATAGTTTTTTGCAATGAATTTCCTTACTTTTGAGATAGTGTAATCATAGCCTTATTTGCCTATGGGACTGCAGGACGTTCTAGGCCTTGCCCTCCTACCCACATAAAGTTTTGAGAAAGAGAAATGTTTCCTTATTCATGAGCTGGCACTCTCATCCATCCATAAATGCATACATGTATGTACCTATGGAAGACCCCAGCACTTCAATTTGCTTTTTAGGACAACAGTGACCAAATTGTCAGCATAAACATCTTATTATCACAACTCATGTACCCAGTATTGAAAAGTTTTGAATCCCTGCCAAAATGTAATTCCATGTAACTGCAATGCCACTCCACACTACAGGCGCAAAAACACATTTGGGGCAGGATTTGAAAAATGGCAGCTGTGACATACATGAGGTGGGCTAAGACATCTACATAGAAAATCTGGGGTCAAAATATTTAACATTTCCAAAGTTACAAGTGTATGTAGCAAGATTACAACCATAGGCATGTGGGGGAGGAGCTACCCTGGCCCTGCCCCCCCATTAAAAATCCTCCTCCAACTAAATTATAATATAATTATATATGTCCGCAGACCCCCATAGTTTGTGGGGATTCTGGATCCCCTTGTTCACTGACTCTGCGCATGCCTCTGATTGCAAGGAATGGTCATAACTCTGACATTTTTACATGTTTTGACCCTAAATTTTCAACATGGCCTTCTTATGACCCGACCTCATAAATGAGATCAGGAAAATTTCTTAAAGCCTGCCCAAAAGATGAGTTCAATGACCAAATGCAAATCACCTTTTGGGTAGGAGTTATAACAACAGTCTTATTGTTCATAAGGTGGGGTCCCCAAAAGGCCATGTTGACAATTTCGGTCAAAACATCACAAATGGCTTAGTTATGCATTAAAGTTGAACTCTCTATTGAAATACATTGACATGCATTTACCTTAGTTTCTCATATTGTAGTCACCAGTTCCAGTAGCAGTTTGATGGGAGGCGGATCTCTAACCTAGAACATGTTCAGATGAGTTAGGGTGTGTGGGGATGTACTGGGAGGGTGGGTTGGTGGGTGCTGAGTGGGAAGTAGGACTGGGGAGGGATCAGCAGTGAGGGACCATATATTTCTATTCCAGGCACAAAAGAAAACATCAAGAGATGGTTTTCTTTTTGTAACAAAAGACTGTGGTGCACTAGACACCAGGGACATAAAAGCATGCATTTGGGCTGGTGATCACCATCTCTTTCAAAGAGGAACCAGGATCATATGTGATAGGTTTAAATGCTTCATTGGCAAGCATTTAAACTAGCCAAGGGGGTGCACTAAAAAGGATCAGGGAAATCCCAGCCTCCCCCCACAAAACACATTAGTTAGCGAGGTAAACATGAAAGCAGAGAAGTCAATAGGGAGCAGGACAGGGGTAAAAGGAGAAAAAGGCAGTAATTACAGGGATGGATCTAAAAGGGGTAAGGCCATCAAAAAATGGAGGGTGATGAGTACCAATGTCTGTAGTCTGGGTAACAAGATCCCTGAACTAGTGGCCTTGATGGAAGAGGGACGCCTGCATATCATGGCAGTCACAGAAACATGGTATACAGAGAAACACAACTGGGATGTCAACATACCTGGGTACACAATCTACAGGAGGGACAGGAGGATAAAAGAGGAGGAGGAGAAGCTCTATGTAAGGGAAGGATCAAAGCAAAGGCACTAAAGGGAAAACAGAGTAGAGGAAGCACTGTGGGCTACCCCTGAGACAGGGAATGGCACCACAATCCACACAGGTTGTATAGACCCCATGTCAGGGGAAGACAATGGACAAGGAATGATAGAAGGCATCCTTAGGATGGCAGAAAAAGGGTAGATATTGTTGATGGGGACCTGAATATGCCAGATGTTAACTGGAGAACCTTTGCTGCAGCTACATCCAAGAGCAGGGTCTGATGCCTTACAGGGGGCATGCCTCAGACAGCTAGTGCTGGAACCCACTCGGGAGGGTGCAATCTTAGACCTGGTACTCTCAAACAGGGATGGAGAGAGGATCTCAGATTTGGAAGTGGATAGCCATCTGGGAACAAACGACCACCAAACAGTGTGGTTCATGATAAACACAGCAGTAGAGTCAAGCCATACAAAAGCAAGAGTACTGGACTTTAGGAGGGCTGACTTTGGAAAAATGGGAGAGTGCCTCAGAAATGCACTAGCAAATGGCAAGAAGGAGGAACAATGGGGAAAAATCCAAACAGCCATCACAGAGACAACAAACCTTTGTGTGAAGCAAATCAACAAAACAAAATGAAGGGAAAAACCACTATGATTTTCAAAAGAGGTGGCATAGGAGGTTAGGGAGAAAAAGGTAGCATTCAGGAAGTATAAGGAAACACAGAAGGAGCAGGACAGATAACTGTACCAGTTAAAGCAGAAGGAAGTGGGGTAGGCAGTCAGAATAGCAAAGGCCCAAATTGAGGAAAAGATAGCTGATTCAGTTAAGAAGGGGGATAAAACCTTTTGTATGTCCATTAGGGAGCGATGAAAGACCAAGAGAGGGATAGTGAGGCTTAATAAAGGGAAGGGGGTTGACAAAGGGTGACAGTGAAAAAAACAGGAATATTAAATGAAAACGTCTACTCAGTATTCACAAAAGAAGAGGAGGGGGAGGTACTTAAATCAAAGAATAGAAGTACTGTGGACAGGGGGCTCGATACAATTTCATTCACAGAAGAAAAGGTACTGAAAGAACTCCTAAAACTGATGGTGGACAAAGCAATGGGGCCTGACGGGATTCACCTCAGATTTCTAAAAGAACTGAGGGGAGAACTAGTGACACCACTGGCTACCCTTTTTAACAAATCATGGGAGGACAGTGGGTGAAATTTCTCAATTTGCAGCTCCCAGCCTCAACCTTTAAAAAAATAATCCCTCCCATCCCTGGTGCCTAGTGGTCCTCCCCAGCCATTCACTGGACATATTCAGAAACCCCCTTCCCAGTCACATGAGTTATCCCTGTCCCCTATTTTCAAAAAAGCAATCCCTCCTGTCCCTGGTGTCCAGTGGACCCGCTGCTGATTATCAGTCAAATTAAGTAAAGAACCTTCCCACCCACCCCAGTCAATCAAGTTGTTTTCCCTTCCCCGGCCTTGACCCTGGACCCAGTCTTCAAAATTAGAAAAAAGCAATCTCATGCCCTGTCCTGGTGTCTACTGGACCCTTCCACCCTGTGTTAAGTCAAGCATGTGCTCATTCATTGAGTGCTCAGATGGGCTGATGGCCATGGACGTGAGTGGGGAACTGTGCCAGTGGCCAATCAGGGTACTGGGTTGAGAGTGGGGTGGGCTCTGACTTAAGAACTGGTGGGGTGGGGTCCACTAGAACACCAGGGACAGGGACGGGATTGCTTTTTTATTTTGAAGATTGGGGCCAGAGTTATGGCCGGGAAGGGGAAAATAACTTGGATTAACTAAGGGGTGGGAGGATTCTTTACTTTAATTTGGCTGGTGATCAGCTGGGGTGGTCCACTAGACACCAGGGACAGGGGAGAGGATTGCTTTTTTTTCAAAATAGGGGTCTGGAGGCCCAGGGAGAACTCAGGGTGACTGGGGGAGGTTCTTTAATTCAGCTGTTGATTGGCCATGGGGGGACCGCTAGACACCAGGGATGAGGAGGGGAATTTTTTTTTAAAGATTGGAGGACATGGGCCTGGGGATAACTTGGGGTGACTGGGGGGGAAGGTTCTTGAATTTGGCCCATGATCAGCAAGGGGGAACCACTAGACACCAGGAAGGGAGAAACTAAGATATAAATGAATATGCATATGTGGGTGGGCAAAATTGAGGGCGAAATTTCATAATTTTGTTGCAATTTTGTGAATTATTTCAATGGGTGAAATCGTCAATTTCATGGCAGTTTCAATGATGAAAAAAAATTTTGCAACATCTCTATTTATGATCATGTTACAAATACATTTCAAATGAATTCTGTCTTGCTTAAAGTTAGTCGATGTAACAATAACAGACTGTAAAGTCTCAGCTATATGAGAAGGCCGAATATTGAGACAGATTGATGGGTAGACAGATATTGTGATTAATTTATACTGGATTTCAAACATATGATGGTATGTTAAGTTCCCCAAGACCATGGTGAAACTGCTCCAGATAGATAGCTTAATTTGCTACAGAATTTAGCTGTAAAGGAACAGTCATATCAAATGTGTGCAGTTCAAATTGTCAGATATTTAGCCTTCAATTTACTGCAAAGTCCTCGCAATTACAGATGAATATTGCCTACACTTCAATGACAAAACCAGGTAATGTTTGACACCAGTTTGTTTACCTTGCCTGGCTCACTGGAGCGAGCACCAATAACTCGTACTGCAAAATGTCAACTGCATTGAGGGGAAACCAGTGTAAACATTTATGTCCAGCAGCTAATTTCTTGGCATGAACTAATTGCAGGTTTTTATTTAAACAGCAAAATATGCATTTTAAGCAAAACAAATGTCTAGAACAGCACTCAATAAATGGCAAGTAAAACACTTTGGCCCAGATATTCGAAAGGGTTGTGCATGGCGCAACAGCGTTGTGCCATGCACAACCCACTGATGTGCCCCGGCGCAATATTCAAAAGGGAAAAGTGCACCACACAAATCCTGATGCGCCGGAGCACATCAGTAATGTATGCAGGCACAGGTAGGGGGGGCATGCCCATGCATAACCTGCACAGCCCAATATTCAGCCCCAGATGTGCAGAGTCATGCATGCGCAATCCCTACCTGTGCCTGCACAAAGTTACACCCCCCAAAAAAGGAATAAGTGATGACCACCCACAGGTGAGCTGCCGCATTACAGGGCACAATACAGCAGCTGTCACCTGTGGGTGGCCTCCCAAGTTCCTGCCGCACCTGGTGGTGACCCCATGCCCCATCGCGGGCATCACTATAGCTCCCCCAAGTCCAATATCCCTGGTGGTCCAGTGGACCGCACTGAGCCTGATCGTGGGCATCATTAATAGAACCCCAAGTCCAATATCCCTAGTGGTCTGAGTACCCCCCACCCACTGAGCCCTACTGCTCCACCCCTCAGCCAGCGGATGGCAGAACCCCATCCACCTGATGCCCATCACCCACCGACTGACAGCTCAGTAGGGCTGCATGCCCATTGGTTCACAGCATGAGCCAATGGGCATGCAGTTTCTCACTCTTACTCAGTCCAGATATGAATGAATTCATTCACATATCTGGACTGAGTTAGTGTAACATGGTTGCACACCCACTGGCTCATGCTGTGAACCAATGGCATGCAGCCCTACCGAGCTGTAAGTCGGCAGGCGGTGGGGCAGCAGGCGGGTGGGGTGCTGCCACCCACTGGCTGATGGGGGGGAATGGGGGGTGGGGGTACATTAGACCACCAGGGATATTGGACTTGGGGAGGGTTCTATTAATGATGCCCGCGATCGGGCTCAGTGCAGTCCACTGGACCACCAGGGATATTGGACTTGGTGGGGGTTCTATTAATGATGCCCGCAATTAGGCTCAGTGCAGTCCACTGGACCACCAGGGATATTGGATGTTTTTTTTATATTACAGGAATGCCCACGATTAGGTTGCAGGGGGCGTCGGTCCCCGACAGCTGCTGCCTGAAGGGCACCAGGTGCAAGTCGTTGGGGATCAAGACTTGTGACAAAGGATGGTATGTAAATGGGGCTATAATGAGATGCACTGCCCCTGTGTGCCTTGTATATATTATGGCCCCATTTGCATGTCCCCTTTTGAATATCACAGGTGCTGGTGGCTGGCGCAATGGCACTTGTGCCAGCGCATCTCCATGCTCTACTCTGGCCACTTGTGCTGGTGCAGTGCCACTGTGCCATGCACAGTGGGGGTGGCCAGGGTGCAATATTCAAAGCTGCTCTGCCATAGCGCAGCTCCATTGAATATCACCCAGGCCACACCCCTGCGCAATAAGGTTGAGCTGCGCCCAGGCTTGCGCCACAGCCTGGCACAGTTTGAATATCCTGGCCTTTGATTATTGAATGTAGTTCATTTTATAAGACTGTTCGTTGAACTACTGCTTTAAATAGGGGACTACCAGAAATCAAAATGGAAAGTTACTATTGAAACAGTAAAGTTCAAACTATTAATGAGTGTAAATGCTTATTTACTGTTCAAACAGTAAATAAATTGAACTGTAATTATTTAGCCATTGACAGTAACATGATTATCAGTTAAAAATCATGTATTTGCAGTGGAGCCATTCAAATTTTAAGAGAAATGTGACATTAAGCATATCACTGAGACCTAAATACAGGTGTTGTGCTATCCTTAGCATGCAGTAGCTGTGTAACACTATTTTATGAATTGTTATAAAAAAAACATGATGGCTGACATCAGGGACAGTATTTTCTCTGGAAATTTACAGTTCAAACAATAAATGTACAGTTTGAACTGTTTTCATTTACCTGCCTGTCTTCCAGCTATCACTAAATCATTATAATTCAAAACTGGTAATATATTTTTACACCAAACCATCCGAAGGCATACCCTTGAAACATACCCTATCATCCATGAAAATTACAGAAGAATTTTTCATTTTGTGGGCTGTAGATGACAGCAAAACTTCCACGTTAATCTATGGGGAAAATAGTTTTGTTCCTGTTTTTCACCACTTTTATATGTCATAAACCATGCAAGATTCTGCCACGAAACCGACTAAATCTTGAAACACTGGCACAATGATCACACATACCAAATTGTGGGCTATGTCATTAAAAAATACCAAAGTTATTAAAGTACAAATGTTGGGACTTAACATTGACATACTGTCCAACATAGGGTCAGGACTGTGCCACCATAATACACTGCAAATATTTCAGAACATGAAACGTGTATAAAAAAGCACACTACAATCCATTTTATAAGGTTATTGATTCCCAAACCATGAACAACTTAAGAGGACCGATTATATCCTAATGGCTGAGATACATATTACTTACGTACAGTATATACTGAATCAATGCATGTGATACTGCTCACATATATTTCAAATACTGAGCTCATTTCAGGAATGAGGACAGCTGAAAAGAATCATTTAAGCCTAGCTGATTGAATGCCTGCAGTTGGTACTGCCAAGTACTTTTGTATCAAGGTCACCACAACTAATATTCAGAGCCACCTTTTTGGAACCCATATATCTGAATTCATAACTAGGTCCCTTGTTATAGTGGATGCAGTTGCAACCCTATGGTTAGGGTTGAGTAGCCTGCCTAATGTTAAAACTCAAAGTTTGCACTTAAATAACTTTGCAATCAATCAATGAATTTGCAAAGTTGGCATGCACTGTCACATGGAATAGATCTTTTGCCTTGGCAAGTTTTGTTCTGGTTGGATGTGTATATGCTGAGTGCAAAAACATCAAAATTCTCACATTTTGCTGTTTTTTCATCATCATCTTCAACCAGGACAGTGTGGAATTTTGGTGGGAATTATTTCTTTTGAAAGAAACAGCTCAGGGCAGAAAATTGCCTTGCATTTGTTTTTTGGTGAAAAAATATTAATCTGTTGCAAAGTTATTCAGTTTCTGAGTTCATATTATTTTAAATGGGAATAGCATCCTCCAGGATAGAGGAATGGAATGAAAAAATAATTTAGTCTCATGAAAAAGGATTATTTTAATGATGGGCCACATCCTTTTTCGCCAGAAAAAAATCCTTTTTCATGAGCCACAATCTTTTTTTTTCTCTCTTTTTTCACACAACAAAATGTCTTAACACTGGCCGGTGATGTCTTTTAAAGACATCCAGACATGTATATTGCTCATTGGGAGCTGATGAGCTTCACTTAAAGTTTCTTATAGCTCCCATGGCCTCTGAGCATTTTGTTTTAACTATTTAAATCCTTTCTCATCACTTGCTAAGTTCCTTTATTGTGAATCCTTGGGTTGTCAGGGTGAAAGCTGGGGGGAGCAGAAAGGGTTCCTTAGCATGCTGCCACCACTCAGCGTGACTCTCACTTGGGTTTCTCTAGGTCTGAATCCCACTACAGCTACTGCTCACACAGTACACTACTGTTTCCCAAAGGGCAAATGACTCCACCCTTTGACATAGCTGAGAACATTTTGCTTTTGATATGGTAACTTTGCAGCCTGTTCTCTGGAAAAAAGATCACAGACATGCCAATAACCCTGGTTATCTATATTTGAACTGACTCCATTACAGAAAGCATGAAGTATATAAAAATAATATTTAAACTCCATAATACTTAATCATCCTACAGTATAATACACACTAAAGACAACAGGAATACTGTTCTCCTACCGAGATAAAAAAATAGACACATTTGAAAAAGATAAAGATCACAATGAAAAAATTTAGCCCAAAGCTATCAAGATCTCTAAGTAGAAAACTTTAATTTAACCCCACTGAGAGGTGGTGAGTTATGACAGACTCAAATCCAAGATTAGAGATACGTGAAGTCTGTGAAATTCACTCAGTGAGTTAATTTGTGGATTTTGTGGATTTTACAGAGTGATTTTGTAGAATTTGCAATGCGAATTTTACAGTTTACAACCGAAAAATGTGAAATTTTGCCCTGAATTATTTCATGTTTCACCCACAAAATTTACTCTTCGCAGGAAAAACATGAACTTCAAAGGCATTTTTGTGCAATTCACATGATTTGAAGTTTTGGGGGGGTTTCAAAACTCCTCAAACTCCATGACGTGTGAATTTTTGTCACTTCGCATGAACTTCGAGGGAGAATTTTAACTACACAGCATCTCTACCTAAGATGTTACTAGTTCAAAATTCTAGCATAATTCAATTTCCATTGCAAACATACCTTTGGCTGGCTGAGCCACTAACCCCACATCATTGGACAAGCATCTCTGAAATCTCATGCTAGCTCTGCTTTTGATCCTTGGAGACCAGTTTTTTCCTGGACTGGTCAAAACCAGATTTGTATATTCACATTGGCTTGTGTTGTTATCCGGGCCATCTAGCAGAGCTGGAAACATCTTGTTCTTCCTTGGCCAAGTTTACATGTAAAATATGTATTTTTATGAAAGAGACTCAGCCCTTTGAAGTTTACACAAAACAAATGGCCTGTACAGGACAGTGAAATGACTGCTTTAACAAAGGCCAGTCATAACTAAATGCCCTGATGCTTGTGCTACAAAGGAATGTAATTTTCAATTCCACCAGATCTCCTTCAGCTGAAATACTTTATAGAGGCAAAGATGGTGATAAAATAATAAAAACAAAAACACACACAAAAATAAATTGTGAATTGTCACAGTTCATCCCATGGGAACAAAACTCTTTTGCACCCCTAAATGATTTTTTTTCATGTTTGAGGTTTGCTCAAGCTGCCATGCCACCAGTTCCTTCTTGTTGGTTTCACAATTCATAATTTTTTAAGGTACCTCCCATTCATTACTGGGCCACTGGTTAGTGCATAAGCAAACCATCCCATTGCCATACTGTAATCCACAACATTGACTAAAGTCCATGTTATTGGACAGCAGCACCAGGCTGCATCTTAGCAATTTGAGGTTTTGCTCGCTGGTCCTGTGAAGTTATGGGAGGAGGTTTTGGTCAGCGACCAGTTCAGATGCCCTCCCATACAAATATGGTTGCAGCTTCTGCAGAGCCCAGATGATATCCAGATGCTTTTTCTCAATTGTAGCATAGGCCTTCTCTGTGGGCAACAGCTTGCAGCATATGACTTGATGCCCCCCATGTGGGTGACATGACTAAGAACCACTCTAAAACCATGGTCAGATGCATCCATGTGCACTGTGAACTTTAGAGAATAATCAGGGCTTTGCAGAACAGTTGTCAGACATAATAATTCCTTCAGCTGATGGAGGACGGTATTGCAGGTTTCCATTCACTGAACCTTGGTCAGCATTTTCTGCCTTGTGAGATCTGGCAGAGATTTGCTCAGGATGCTGAAATTTAGCTCAAACATACAGTACTACCTTGCTGTCACTAGGAAGACCCAAACCTTTTGTTAGTTGTGAGTGTGCCCTGTCACTAGATGGCCTCAATTTTCACTGGCTCAGGCTGGATGTACTCACTTCCTACCCTGTGCATAAGGTATGACACCTCTGCCATTCTCATGTGGCACTTCTCCACTGTGACTATCAACCCAGTAGCTGCAGTTGTTAGAACACCTCGATCATGTGTCTGATGAAATTCTCCCAGGTCTAGGTGTAAATGCCAATGTCATCTTTATATGCAAAGCTCCTTCCCTATTCAGAATGAGATCCATGAGCTGTTGAAAGGTGGCTAGTGCATTCTTCATCCTGAATAGCATTATTCTGAACTCAAATTACCAAACTAGGGTGATGACGTCCTACCTCTGTCTGACTTCAGGAGTCAGAAGCACCTGCCAATAGCCCTTGTCAGGTCTAAGGTGATAAGGCACATTGCCCACCCCTAATCCTCTCTCTAAGCCCTTATCTATTCTGGGCATGTGGTATGCTTCTGACACTGTACACCTGTTGAGCTTGTGTAACTGGCGGAGATTCTTATATCCCATCCTTTTGGGGATCAAACCAGTCAGGAAGCTCAAATATTACTAAACTCCTGGATGACCTGAAGAGCCAGCATCTCCTTGATCTCCACCACTATGGCATGTTTTGCACCATCAGGGACTCAGTAAGATGGTTGCCTCATGGAGACCTGGGAACCTGTATCCACATGGTGAATAGCCAGCATGGTATACCTCAACTTCCTTGTGAATATCCCCTCAAATGTGCACAGCATGCTACACATTTCTGTAGCTTTGGTCACTGTCCATTTCTCTGAGTGGGCAATGGCAACAACTCTGATGGTGTACATAGAGAATTCTCCTTTAATCTCTCTCAAAAGCACCACAAGTGGGTTTACTTCAGTCTTCTCTTCTGTATAGCTCCACACAGCCAGAGGCATCTTGTCTTGGTCTTGGTAGGCCTTCAACATGTTAACATGGTAGAGCCACTGCTTGTACCTCCTGTCAGGCAACTTCACCACATAGTATACAGTTCAACCTATTGATCACTGAGTATGGACCCACCCAAGCAACCTGCAATTTATTCTGTAGGACAGGGATGAGCACCATCACTCATTGTCCAACTTCATACTCCTGGGCTCTTGGAGCACTTAAAAAATAGTAACCACTGGTTTGCTGATGGAACATTCAAGTGCTGTCCTTCTGTCTTTCAGCAATTGAACACAATACATGTAATATGTAACCATACTATTGTCCTATTGATTTACATTTTGATGGCAAATCATGCAACTGCTTCTCATAATCGCGTCTTTACTGAACTACTATCCATTTGCCCTGGCTTGCAACCTGAAACTATTATTCTCAATTATGAGTTTGCTGCAATCAAAGCATTCAAACATTCTTTTCCAACAGCACATATCCGTGGATGTTTCTTTCATATGTGTCAAGCGTTCTGAAGAAAAATACAAGAGAATCCACCCATCTGTTCACTATACATATCTGATCCTGACTTTGCCTTACATATCAGGCTTTTGCCAGCTTGTGCATTCGTTCCAACCTCATAAGTTATAAATACTTTTGATGAGCTACTGACAACAGAGTTTTATGTAACAAATGCAGATTTACTAACACCTTTAATCGACTATTTTGAAGATACTTGGTTGGGACATCCCTTGGCTCTAGGTGGGTGCAGAAGACCCATGTTTGAAATTAAAATGTGAAACTGTTTTGATGCGGTGGAGCATGGCATCCCACGTACAACTAACTCAGTTAAAGTTTGGCATTGCAAGTTCAATCACTTGATCGGATCACATCACCCTTCCATATGGAAGTTTCTACAGTGCCTTAGGGAGGAACAACACTTCAGCACTGTGCTTATGGAGCAGCTCATTGCAGGCACATACACTAAGAAGAAGTACAAGGACACTGCTAAGAGAATTGCAGTAATAGTTGTCAAATTCAGTGTGCGCCCAGAAGCAGAGTATCTAAAAGGTATTGCTTACAACTTTTAACTTCAGGCCTAACCATTGCTGTAGAACGAACGTTGTAAAAACCTGTTAAAACAACACTTTAAGTGACACTGGGGTGACAATGGGGCAGTTTAGGTAACTTAAGTAACTTTCAGCAATTTGAAAATCACTGCATTAATAAAATTGATTCCTTGGCATTACCTTTGCTTTCAGATTGTTTTGTGCTGCTGTTGTTTGGGCTGCAAAATCTGTACTGGGAACTGAAAATGTGACTGTGTTTCTGAGGGAACACTTAGGTAGCAGTACAGAATATGCACAACACTATTAGAAGTCCCCAGGCTACTAATACAATTATGCATGCCTGCTGCCTCCTGATACAAGAGAATATTTAAAAGTGAGTGTTTAAAATTTGTTGAAATTCATTTTGACTGCGCTATACTGATCGGATGCTTTTTTAGTTAAGCTTAATAAGTATGCACTTAAATGGCTTTGCGCTTGATATTGTTGCTCGATATTGACACTAAACCCTCTGGCCCAATGGTCGCACCATACCTTCTGTCTCTAGTGCACAAAGACTATGTGCTGCTGAGTGAATCCCATGAGTTCCTTATGCCTAGACCTGAATTTCAGGACATACTTCTACAACAGATTCGGCTTAGGAAGCAAGTTTACCTCTCAGTCATCCTTTACCAAATTAAAGTAATTGATAAACTGTACACTGCATTGTACCCGTCTTAACATGCCACACTGTTTACTGTATGAATGTAAATCTTGACCCTCACTGTTGAATTGGATAATACTTTAAATGTTTGACCTGTCTTGTTGTTTATCATTTGCTTAACACC
Organism: Neoceratodus forsteri; assembly: GCA_016271365.2. NCBI lineage: Eukaryota > Metazoa > Chordata > Ceratodontiformes > Ceratodontidae > Neoceratodus > Neoceratodus forsteri. Next base: position 1,151,440,095 of record CM028130.1, on the reverse strand, counting down.
CAGAATCTTTCTGCTGATTTGATTGTATTTCAAATTATGTATGTCCTCCTCTAGGGTCATGCCTGAAAATAGGCAAGTGTTTGTCTAGTGCACTTACCGGTCAACAAAAAAAAATAAATAAATAAAGGTGATCTTCACTATATGGCCAAATAGGAGTTGAAGGGCAAGAATCCTGTGGACTCCTGAGGAGTTTTCCTGAATGCAAATAAGCATTGGGAAAATACCTGTCCCACTATCTTTCATGCTGGATGGCAAATGCTTGCAACATGGTCATTAGAGACTCATTAAATAGTTTGACCAGACCATTGGTCTAAGAATGGTATTGGGAAGCCCAGAGCTGCCATATTCCATACTTTTCCCAAAGACTAGTCATCAAATCAGACATGAAGTTGATGCCCTGGTCAGATAAAATCTCTGGATAAAATACAGCCTTCAGTTGGTAGAACCCTATCTTACAGTAATCCACCCAGTGAACTTTTTCTTCCATTTTCCTCTTGGTGAGATGAGAACATCAAACATATGAAAACACCAGCAGATACAGCCCTATAGGTCTATTGAGTCTGCTCAGTGTGCAGCTATCTGAGTTTACGCCATAGCTGCCCCCATTCCCCATTTCACCTCCCCTGATCCTATTCAATGCTCTCTTAAAGCTATTCGCCGATTTCAGTGATACCACCTCTTTGGGAAGTGTGTTCCACCCTGCCATCACCCTCTGCAAAGTAGTGTCTTCTCAACTCCTCTTGAACTTGCTCCTCCAGTCTCAGACTATGCCCCTAGTGGCCCTCTCTCCCTTTAATCTAAACATCTCCTCTGTGCTGGCCCTGTTTATGCCCTTCATATACTTGAAGGTCTCAATTATATCCCCTCTATCACACTTCTCTTCCAGGGAATACATATTGAGCTTTCCCAGTCTTTCCTCATAGGGTTTCTCCTCCATTCCTGTTATCATCCTGGTAGCTCTGCATTGGACTCCCTCCAGCAGTCTAATATCCTTCTTTAGGAAGGAACGCCAGAACTGTACATAGTACTCCAGCTTCAGTTTGACCAGTGACCTGTACAGTGGCAGGATGACCCCTCCTCCTTGGGTGATTCCCTGGCAATACATCCCAGCATCTTGTTAGCTTTAGCTGCTGTCTTCCTGCACTGTGTTGAATGATTCATTTGCCCTGTTATGAGTACCCCAAGGTCCTTCTCCTCCTCTGTAATGCCACAACTGTATTCCCTCATACTGCATCTAAACATACAGTTCTGACATCCAAGTGCATAACTTTGCACTTCTTTTGCATTGAAACCCAGCTGCCATGTATCTGACTGTTGTGCAATTCTGTACAGGTCTTCCTGCAGTCCTAGCCAGCCCTCCCATTGTCCACCACTACACCTATATTTGTGTTGGCTGCAAACAGGCTGATTTTATTGTTCACCTCATCTGATATGTCAGCAATGAATATGCCAAACAACAGCAGTCCCAGCACAGAGCCCTGAGGAACCTCACTCGCCACAGCCCTTGGTGGTGAGAGCTCCCCCGTATGACAATTCTCTGCTGCCTATCACTCAGCCAGTTTTTAATCCACTCCACTATCCTCTCTCCCACCCCCAGGTTCCCCACCTTGCCTATCAACCTCCCATGTAGCACTGAATCATAGGCCTTGCTGAAGTCCAGGTACAGGACATCTACTGGTTGACCCTTGTCTACTGCTCTAGATACCCAGTCATAGAAGTCCACCATGTTTGTCTGACATGATCCTCCAGAGACAAATCCATGCTGTCTGTTGTCCTGAAGACCATTTTCCTCCAGGAATGCTACAATCCTCTCTTTGATGATGGACTCCATGAGCTTCCCCATGATGGAGGTAAGGCTGACTGGCCTATAATTCCTGGGTTCATCTTTGGGCCCACTTTTATGGATGGGCACCACATACACCATCCTTCAGTCCTAGAAGATGCATCCAGTCTCCAGGGAGGTGTTGAATAGGTCTGCCAGAGGTCTGCCAGGACTGCCATCTCCTTTAGCACTCTGAGGTGTATGCTGTCCAGACTCAGTGCCTTATCCTCCCTCAGGGATCTCAGACCTTACAGTACCCTGCTGTCTTGTATTACACCCTCTGTGATCGCCGCCCTAAACCTACTCTCTCCCTACCACTCCCCTGAGGGATTGGTCCCACTTTTTCTCTGGTGAACACAGAACAAGTACTAGTTGAATACATCTGCCTGTCCCCCCACCCCTTTTCAGCCCACCCCTCCTACCTTGATTCTAACAGTCTGATCCTTGCATTTTCTTCTCTCCTCTATGTAACAAAGAAATATTTCCCTTCTGCTGTCCCTCTGCTTGCATAAGTTCTTTGCTGCCTTGCCTGCCCTGACTAATCTGCTTACCTCCCTTGATTTCTTAATGTAGTCCTCCCTGTCCCCTCCCATTTGATTCTCATGTATCTCTTGAAGGTGGCTTTTTCCCTTGATCTTCCCAAGCACCTCCCTGGATAACCAGCTTGGTCTCTAGGACCTGGACTTTTCCCTGGATCTTTAAACAGGAGTGTGTGGCCTCAGCTAGGCCAATGTTGATAATCTCCCACTTCGGTTGGTATCCATATGTTGCTGGATTCTGGCAAGGGTGCTCTCCCAATATGACCAAGTCTGCTTGCCTGAAGTCAATCACCCTTGTCCTTGTGCTGCTACCTCCCTACACATGTTAAGGGAGAACCACAGTAATGTGGTGGTGCGCTCCTTGCCAGGGATCCTCCACCCTTACCTCCTTCACCCCCTCACTGTTTGAGAGCAATAAGTCTAGCATCCCCCACTGGTAGGCTCGCCCATATTGTGTTAGGAAGCTGTCCTGGGAGGCATCCAGGATGACCTGTTCTTTGGTGTTTATGGTGGATGGGGTAGTCCACTCTACCCCTGACATGTTGAAGTCCCTGACTATCACCGGTGCCTTTTTGTGCAGACTTTTCTTAACTGTTCCCCTAGCTCTTTATCTATTTCTTCACTTTAGGATGGTGGCCTATACCACCACTCTGAGCCTTGTCCTCCTTCCCTTTGGGTCCTGTATTTGTACCCATAAGGCCTCCACAGTGCCCTCCTCTCCCTCTTCCCTTCTACATGGAATTTCTTCCCTTATGTAAATAGCCACCCCTCCCCCTTTCTCTATCCCTGCAAAACAACTTGTATCCTAGTACCACCAGGTCCCAATCTTGGTATTGGATGGCCCATGTCTCAGACATGGCAGCTATATCCACTTCTTCTGCCATCAGTGCCTGCAGGTCAGCAGTTTTGTTTCTCAAGCTTCTTGCATTTATGGAGACCACCCTCCAGTTTTCCCTCCCCATCTCTGCCTATCCTTTGTCCCCTCCTGCCACTCTTCCCTTTTAGATTCCCCACTCCCTACTGGCTTTGGGGGAGGCCTGGTGGCCTCCTTTTCCTGGAGACTTAACTCATCATCCCGCCTCCTTCTGCCTTCCCCACCTAGTTTAACAGCATCTCAGTTGCTCTGTACTCCCCCAGTCTCTGCTTCAAGACAGCATTGCCTTCCCTACTCAAGTGGAGCCAGTCTGGGGTGTGAGTTTCTTGTCTTGCCATGTATCACTTCACTTCCCCACCAACACATGCCCCTTTGACTGACACCATTGCCCCAACCAGATGTTGAACTCTTCTGTCCTCTGTTTCTGGACTGTACTAGCCCTGGGTACTGCCAGCACTTCTGAAAAAGTGATTGAGCTCTCTGCCAAGTCGCATAGCCTACCCACCTCCCTAAAACTTTGTTGGACCTCTGTGACTGTGCCCTCTGCCAGGTTGTCTGTACCCAGGTGCACTACAATGTGAGAATTGTCCTGTCCCTTCCCCACAACCTTTGGCAGAAATTGCCCCGCTCTACCTGCCATCATGCCTGCCATACGTTCCATCCATATATGTCCCCTACTGGTATTCATGCCTCCCCATTTCACACCTTTCAGAAGTGACTCCCCTAAGACTATGACTGTACCTTCCCCCCCTTGCCCCACCCTTGCCCCTCTCTCCTGGTCACAGTCTTGTCTATTGTGATAATTGTCACTGCTTTTCTTTACCTGCTGCCCCTCCCATATCATTCTTTGGTCCCTACCTTGCTCCTCCCCACCCTCCTTCCCCCATCACCCCAGTTGTCCTCACACCCTCTCCCTCAGACCATATGTCCTATGACTCCCCAATCTCTACTCACTCTGCTTGGGCCAACCTTAATACCCCTTTCTCCCCTCCCTAGCTACTTGTCCACCATCTCCCCCTCCTCCTGCCTGATCTGGCCTCTTCTAACCCTTCCCCCCACTTGTTCACCCCTACCCTTGCTTGCCTCCATCTACTCCACTAATCTTAGCTTTTTTGCCACGGCAAGTCCCTGTCTGTCCCTTTCCTGTCCATCCCATATAGTAGTTCCATTGTCTCCTTTGTCTTGCTCCTCCCCTAACCCCTCCCTGTGCTCCTCTGGTCCCTGTCCCTCTAGGTTCCCCAACACTGAGAATTTATTATAGCTATCATGGTCCTGCCTTGCCCCCCAGTTGTTCTGTTTGTGGACTTACTTTCCCATCTAACCCTCAGCTTTGTCACCCCTTTGGTGTTGACCACCATCCACTTCCCCAACTGTTGTTCCATTGCTCCTGTGTTGTATGGTAATCTTGGCTCCATTAGTGCTCCCCTGCCCCCCAGCTGTGCCTGTGCCCCTAGACTTTCTGTGTAGTTTCTTCGACTCACTGTCGTGAGATGGCCCCCATAGGTCCCTCCCCACTCTTGTCCACAGCTCATTCTTCAACTATGCAACTTCAACCCAAAGCTGCCCAAGCTGTTTTCATAATAAGCATCCCCAGCTCTCCATGCTATACTCAGGAGTATGGCTGCTCCACAGGTATTACACCAACTATCCTCCCACTATTTCTTCTTGCTCCTCTTCCTTGGTCCTGTCTCCCCCCCATTCCAGGTCCCCCAAGTACCCTTTTCCAGTTTAAAGACTTGATCCTTTCCCACTCTCTGTCATTGACTATCAGTCCCTGTACAGCCCCCAGATACCATGCTCAGATGTGTGATTACATGGTGCATGTCCTGTACAGTATAAGGCTGGACTAACTCTGGGATCATGGGATGGGGAAGGGTGAGATTGGGCCTCACTCTCTCAAGTGACAATCAGTCCCCAGCTCCATGCAGTCAACCCCTCAACCCAGATTCAATCAAGCTCTCCCGTTGAGATTTGACCCACTGGACACTACTCCTTTCATGCTCTCACCCTCACTCTGCTCCACTGTGAAATCAAATAGGGTTTGGCCATGCTGCTGAAGTTTGGGACACTTTTGATACCCTGCCATCCCTAGGATGGCTGGTACATTTCTGTTTGTTATGGACATGACACACCCCTGTATGGTTTAAATTTTTACTGGATCAGGCAGGATGTATCCACTGCCTACCTAGTGCCCAAAGTATGACAACTCAGCCATTCCTGTTCTGCACTTCTCCACCTTGACTGTCAGCACTGCAGCCTTCAGTCAGTGCAGCATTTCAGTCACATGTCTACTCCGATCTCCCATGCATGACTGTCATCCATGTACTCCAGAACAAAGTCTCCTGTCCCCACAGAATGTGCTTGATGAGCCAGTAAATTGATGGCAGGCATGTTGTTCATCTCAAATGGCATTACTTGAAACTTGAATAGGCTGTATGGGTGATGATGGCGATGTCTCTCTGGATTCAGGGGTCAGGGTACCTGCAAAAAAACATTTGTCAGATCTATGGTAATCAGCTGAATAGCTCCCCCTAATTTCTCTGGGACCTCATCTGTCTTGGTCATGGGGTATGCATATGACTCCACATAACTGCTGAGAATGCGGTAGATGATACAGAACCTCCTGGCCTCATACACTAATTCTTGGGGATCAGTACCACCAAGGAGGCCTAGAGACTACTAGACTCCTGGATTACACTAAGAGCTCTCATTTTCTTGATCTCCCTCTTAATTTCATGTTTCACTCCCATGGGGACTCAGTGGGGAGGTTGCCTCAGCACAGCCTGGGACCATGTATCCATCTGGTGCTCCATCAGTGTAGTATTTCATGGTTTCTCAATGAACATTTCCCTAAATGTTTGCAACACCCCATAGATTTCTGTAGCTTGGGCCAGTGTCATCTGCTTTGAGAGGGTAACAGTATCAACCGAAGATTCTCCTTAACCTTTCTAAAGAGGTCCACCAGTGAGTCTACTTCTGTCCCCTCCTCTGAATAGTTGCACAGAGCAATGACCATCTCATCCCAGTTATCAAAGGGCTTTGTCCTGTTTATGTGTCAATTGCTGCTTGCAACATTCTGTCAGGTAGCTCCACAATGTAATTAAAATAATTAACATTCCTGACCATCAAGTAAGGACCCTCCCAAGCTGCCTGTAATTTCTTCTGCTGAACATGGATTAGTACCAACACCCATTGTTCAGCTTCATACTCATGGGCTCTAACCCCAGGCACATGCTATGTCTTCTGTCTCTGTTGTGCAATGGCTAGATGCTCCTTGGTAGACCCCTTAAGCCACAACCTGAAATTCAGGACCATACCCAGAACATATTCCCCATGGGGAGCAAGCTCACCTCCCATTCATCCTTTACTAAACTGATGGACCCTTACCCTATGGCTAAACAGGAGCTTAAAGACTGAGAATGCTGTGGGCACTTGGGGCTTCCTATTTGCTGATAAGACATGGGGTAAGTACCTGACATGCTCTTGCATGCTGGTTGGGAAATGCTCTTAACATAAATTTCAGTGATCGTTACATTTATTGAACATATCCGTAGTCTTGGGGTGGTATGGGGAGGCCCTGAACTGCTACATAACCCACTTCTACCAAGACTAGCCTTTAGGGAAACATCAAATTGGTGTCCTAGTTTTGCATCTCCTGGTGACCCAACCCCCAGATGAATATCCTGAGCAGCTCATTTGTTGTTTTTTCCTCCTAAATAAAGAACAAGGCCATAGCCTGTGAGTAAAATGTACCTCTTGCTTGTGCAGCTTGGGGTGCTGATTGGCACCACAATGTCTACAGCAACTCATCAAAATGGCTGTTTAGTTATAGGCTGGGTAATGTAAGCCACCTTTACCTTCTTCTCACCATTTCTCACCTTCTGGCACTGCAGAGAAGTCTGGCTGTAGATTGCCACATCTTTAAAGACCAAAAGCTGTTTTCAATACTCCATCAGAACTACTGTCTACAGGAATACCTCTTCCACCAGTCCTCCCTTTAGAACCCATTCATGATACAGTATATGAGCCTATTCACCTAGTATACCTCCTTTTTCTCTGAACCCCCCCATGAATCACCTTTCACCCCGGTAGACAAGTCCCTTAGTCTCTGTAGGGATGGGTCAGCTTGCTGAGCCCTTTCCTAGCTCTGTATGCCTGACATTCCCTAAAACACAGTTTCCTGTGGAAGAGCTGCCAATGATGTGGTAACTTTGTAGCATGTCTGTTCGCAAATGTATCACAGACTTGTCAATATTTTACCCATGATTGTACCTGAAATGACTCAGTCACAGAACACTTGATGGTGGCACAGAACTATGCAGAATGTTGCAGGTCTATGATATCATGTCCACCCCATGTATACCAGTCACAGAGAAGAACCTTCACTCTTTTTTCACAAGGCAGAGGCAACCCTAACATCTTTGCCGAGGGTGTTTGTTGTGACTTCAGCACATCCCTCTCTGTAGACCAGATTTTTGTCTTCCTGAATTGGTCACTTCAACCTATTTCTGCATATATTCTATTATAGGAAGTATTGTGGTATGGACTTATTAAAGTGGATTTGTTTTAGCTCACCTCTGTGCTCTCCAAAACTCCTATGTAAGCAATAAGGCCCAACAGTGTGGGTGGTATTGTACTTTACCAAATGGCCTAGAGGTGCAATAAGTCCTTGCTCAGCAGGCAGAGGGCTTATAACCCCGGGAAGATCTGGTATATCTGGTAACCTGTGACAAAGGTGACTGTGACTGTTTGCTTTCAAAAAGGTTGACTCAATTGTGGCACCTGTCCTCAGGGCTACCAGGCAGGGAGGGTGACCAGATGGGGGGGTTCAGTGAATATAATGACAGGATGTTGCTATATGTACACATGCGGGGGGGAGTGAGCATGCCATGCAATGAGCAGAAGGGGAGGAAGGGTTTGTGAGCTGTAGTGCGGTGGTGGGCTGCCGAGCTTGCCCTGTGGCTTGTTGGGTGTGTGTCAGGCTAGGGTTGTGAGGGTGTTGGATTTGGTTCAGGGCACACGTTCTTTGTGCTGCGCCAGGTTTAATTTTTTATTTCCACTTTTGTACCCCCCAACATGCATCCCCCTGGAGTTGAGAATCCTTTAGTGGGGAGGTTGCAGTGTTGGGGGGCATAGCTCGCTCACATAAACAAAAAGTCCCCTGCACCCTTTTGCTTTACGCCAGGAGTGTACATCATCAAAATTAATTTTCGGCGATGTACATGCACCCTAATGGCGATTGACTTTCTACAATCGCCATTATCACATAGAACTGTATATCCAATACCTCTCACCCTGGAGCTTATTACTGCATTTAGAAAATGGGTGCAGATCGCATTTTTATGTAAAGAAAAAAGTTACTGTAAAAATTAAATTTTTCAAATTACTAAGTAGAGTTTTTTTTAAGGGGGGGAATAGTCTCTACACTGGTGTATCTGCCAGTAGAGGGCATTGCAGACTTTCATTCTTGCTTGCCTGCAAAGAGGTTTCCTTCCCCTGACATAAACACAGTACAGGTGCTTCCCTGCAGAGACTTCCCTGTCCACCCCACACCCTAACACACATATGGGTTGCAATCTTTTTATTTTTTTCAAAATGTGCTGATAGAGCTGCATTACTCACCTTCATCCCAGGTTGTTGATTTTGATACTTCTGAACTGATGAGCAGTGTAGCGGGATAGGGAACAGTGTTTGCATGTGGTTAGCATTATTTGGAAAGGTGTCTGTATGTGGTCTGGAACAGAACTCACAGAAGTAGTAGGTGACCTTTTCTTTTTTTGCCAGTGTTGAACAGCTTTTTTTTATTGATTTGAGTGCAGGGAATAAAGCCAGGACAAACAGGGGATTGGCATGGGAGTACCACAGTGAGGAACGGCTGCTCGAAGCGCCATAACTACCATTTACTCAAAAGAAATAAATGTACTTTGTTCAGTGAGTAGAGCCAGGACTAAAAGGGGAATGGGGTGAAAGTATTGCAATGAGGAATGGCCATGATTATCATTTACTTTAACAAAAAAAATATTTCTTTAATGTGTTGCTATTACTCCTGCCTCTCTCTGCCTCGGTAGGCAAGAAAAAAAAATGGTGACAGGCAAATGTGAATATTCTATGTTGCACCATGATATTGGTAATCAGGTTGATTGGGACTGGAACTTTTTTACCCAGCCTCTGTTGTCTGATGGATGCCCGGCTTACCAAAGGTATTAGCCAATCAAAGCACAAGAATTTTTTGTCCATTTTCTAAGCTATTGACAACAACCTGTCTTCAAGGAAAAGCCTTAATCCTTGACTTCTTTATATCTGATCTTCAACTATCTGAAGGTCTTGCAGTATCATGGAATAACATTATAGACATATTTACATAAGCCAAGTCCTGTTTGGGAACTCCCTGATTGTAGTTTGCACTTGTAGCTGCAGGCCCCACATGACTATTAAGATGATCTGATAAGAAAGGCCTCAGCAATGTATGGATAATAGTAAGTAAGGTACTACCTCACTGGAATTGGGCAAAATTAATAAAGTCCATTTCTGCAAAAGGTTAATGAAATGTTGCTGAATGGAGTTGAATTTATTGAACTTTTGTGAATTTTACTTGGGTGTGCTCTGTCCATCCTTTTAATAGTAGTATTAAACTTTTTTCCTAAAGCACAATTCCAAAATCACAGTGCTGTATAGGTGAAATATGTTAAAACAAGTAAGATAATAAAATAATCCAAATTCAGATTACATAAGAAGAATAAAAATAGAGTATTTATGTAAATCCCAAGATTACATATTGACTTGACAATGGGCAAATGTATTTGCTGTTAAGTGCTCTAAGGGTCAGCAGAATATCATTTTAATAAGTTGAATATATTCAATCTTACAGTGGCTTAGCAGCTGGCATTTTATTTGTGATATTTTGTGAAAATGTGTTGCTTGTTTTAACTTGAGATGTGTGAAGTCTGCAAAATTTGCAATGTGAATTATTTTGTGAATTAATCTCTGGGTGCAAATTGCAAAGTTCAGCTCATGAAGTGTGTAATTTTGCCCATGAATTGCAAAATTGCATCCACGAACAATAGAATTTCACCAGTCGCAGGTGAAATTCTGCCATTCATGGCCAAAATTCCACAGTTCACAGTGAAATTCCACTGACAAAAATGGCAAAGTTCAATAAGTGAATAAGCAGCCTATCAGTAAAATTTTGTGAATTGCTTCATGGAAGGAAATTTCTCGTCTTCATCAGAACTTCACCGGTGAACTAAAACTTCCTTGCATCTCTAGTTGTAACTTGCTTACCTTTATTGCTAGATACTTGGACAGTAGAAAGCATAACCATTTTGGAAGTGTCTTATAAACTGGTAAATTTACGAAGATTTCTTTAAGTAATCTGTAAGCTACAGGGGTTTAAAATTATCCAATTTAATCTGTAAATGTTTGTGAACATTTTCTGAAAATGTTGATGCTTACAACTCTGTTGCCATTGGAAATATAGATCTGACATTTGTCATGCATGCCCAATGCCACTGCACCCTGAAACACAACACCACTGGAAAAATTAGTTTCTGATATTTTAAGTTTACAAGAACTACCACAAATGACTAATCTGCAAACTTTTCTAAAAAAAATTCATGCAAAGCATCTAGGTTATGCCTCCATTATTCAGCTTGTGAGATTTTAATTTTGCAAAGCACTTATCCCCACAGCATCTGATTTGGCTGTTTTTTTTCCCCTTCAGCTTCCCTACATGGTTCTCTACTCAGAGATATGCAACTAGGTGAGTATTTTATCTGACCTCTACAAGATAGATAGAAAAAAATTTTAATTTTATACAAGATCATTTTGTTAGGTGCAAGCCCTATTTTCAGCAAAAGCCCTGTGTGTTACAAAGTACATAGAAGCATAGATGGCATAGCAAAAGTCGAGTCAGGTATGACAGTATGCCAAACAAAAAGATGATGCATTAGCTTCAGATAAATAACATTTATTGTTAAAAAGTTAATACAGCAGCATAACTCCCTCACTGCCAAAGTTTTAGGTAATCCACTATGCTTTATCAAGGCATCTTGATGAAACATAGAGGATTATGTGAAATGTTGATAGCAATAGAGTTATGCACTTGTATTTAACTTTTTAGCAATAAATGTTATTTATGTAAAGCTATTGCGTTAGCTTGTTCTTCGGCATACTGTGATGCCCAACTCGACTTTTGCTGCTTGACTCTTTGCAATGTGGCTCCAGTAACTGTTTTAAGTAGCCACCTTTTTGGGGTTAACAGTAATAGATGGACTTGTTTGAAGTGTTTTCTCCTGGTCCTCCTTTTGGTTCATATTAATACCCTCCTTTTAAGATAAAATCACCTACCCCATTTACACTGTCAGACATATCCCTTTGAAACAGAAGGATTCAGACCCCAGGAATCCCTCACTTATGCTTATTAACTGCAATTATTCACCTGGAATTAGCTGCCATGGAGTCTAGAATGTTATACTAATTAGAGCGTCTTTAAAATGAAATTCAAAACTCTGATGCATGGTCAGGCTTACACCTGCATTTTAATAGCAGATTTATTTCTCCATCTGAAGGAAATCATCCTGAAGTCTTCTCTTTACTTCAACTGATTAGTGTTTATTATTTTGTTATTTTTTTTGTTTAACTTAAGCAGTTTAGTTATTCTTTCTACAATTCTGTGTCAGTTAGAGACTTTATTTATGGTAAATTTTGATTTTGATTACTTTTCTATGGTTCTACCTTGGCTTCCAGGAATTGGAGAAAGGCCTGCTGTGGAGCAATTCTTCCTTTCCAAAAACTACTTAACTTTAACACATTTATTTGTAAATATATTTTATAAAGCACTGCTTTGCAGTCTTTCTTTTTGAATTGTTGCAAGTTCCCTTTTTCAAAACTGAGACATCAGCTGGCTTAATTTTTTATTTGGTACTTGATACTAGTGTGACTCTTAAAAAAAAAAGAACATTTCTGTATTTTATATGTAATATTCCTTTAAATGGATATTTTTGGATCTATTTGGGAACTGGAGAACTCCTCTTGGATTATCAGTGTTTGGCATTACTGATAAGCCCAAAAAGAGGATGTTTTTAAAAAGTGTAAAATGTTTCAGCTCTTGGATAAGGCAGACTACCATGAGTTGTGTTTGAGGTGCCCGGACCCAGATCACGATTTTTGAAGTTGTGAACTCTGTATTAAGTTTTGTCTTAAAATACAATAGGAAAGGGCTAAAAAGTCAGAAGACATTATGGCTTCTCTGTCTGCCTCCATGTCACCTAAAGGCTCACAGGAGGATCCAGCCCCTTAAAGTAAGCAGAAGGATAAAGCTGCTACAGGAGGTACAGAATTCAGGGTGTTTGAACAGGGGAACCCTGAATTCAATGAAAATTAAAGACTCTCACAGCAGATGCTGGAATCAGTGCCTGCAAATAAAAAACAAAAATAGAAACATGTCAGTGTCTCTCCTCCTGAAGAAGGAAAGGAGAAACCAGTGGATCAAAAACAAATGTCCTAAATGGAGGACATGACTAAGGTATAGCAATTCTGCCAGGCTTTCCAGGCTAGGTGGACTTTCATGAGTATGCCTGCCTCCCCTTCATAGGTCCCAGTAACAATTCTGGTGCCTGTGGAGGAGGAGAAGGAGGCTGAATTCTCCTAAGAGGAGGAGGAGGAAGAAGAACCTACAGGAAGACCTGACATACAGAAGTGGTCAGAAATGAAGCAGTTGAGGTTCAATGCCAAGCAGTGCAAAGTGCTGCACTTTGGAGCTGAGAACCAGAGGAGGAGCTATTAGCTGGGAGGGGTACAGTTGGGGAGCACAGAGGAGGAAACTGACCTGGGGGTGATTATAACGGGGCATATAAACAACTCGGCTCAGTGTAGGAAGGCAGCAGTGAAAGCCAACAAGATGCTGGGAAGTATAGCATGGGGAATCTCCTCTAGAAGTAGTGAGGTGATCCTTCCCCTGTACAGATCACTGGTCAGGCCACACCTGGAATTCTGCATGCAGAACTGGCATCCATTCTGGAAGAAGGACATCAGATTGTTGGAGGAGGTGCCACGTAAAGTGACTAAGATAATCCAGGATTTGGAGGGGGAAACCCTAAGAGGAAAGGTTGAACATGCTTAACATGTATTCCCTGGTGGAAAGAAGGGATTGGGGAGATATGATTGGACCTTTAAGTACCTGAAGGGTATAAACAAGACAAATGCAGAAGATATATTCAGGATCAGAAGAGGGAAGGATACAAGAGGGTATCAGCTGAGGTTGGAGGGGGGAAAATTCAGGAGGGAAATCAGGAGCCATTTTTTCACTAAAAGGGTGGTAGACAAGTAGAACACTCTACCCAAGGAGGTGGTTTCCTGTAGGATGGTGGGATGTTTCAAGAGGGGATCGGACAGTGTGAGGGGGATGACTGTGAGGAGGGGAGGAAAGGGTGGGGCAGCTGCAAATTGAGGGGCTAGCTTCACAGTCGAGCAGAGTCAATAGACTGTAAGGCCGGTTTGTGCTGACATTTTCGTATATTTGCATGTACATACAGAGCCATATGGTTCTTCTGAACAAGAATATGATTCCTTTCCTCATCTCTCAGATGACTACACCTCATACTACACTTTTATTAGACAAATGATAAACAGCCTCAACATTTCATCGCAGACGGATGCTGAAGGTGAGGTGGAGTTTTTGGATATGATGAGCTTCACTCCCCTTAAAAGGTTACTATTGCCCAGCCATAAATCACTCCAAAAGGCCACTTGCAAAGTGTTATCAGCACCTGCTTCAACTGCTGGTGTAGACAAGAAAACAGAGAAAAAATGCCAAGTGCACAGAGTACTGAGTATCTGTACTCCCACCCTGATCGTGTGGGGGTAGTTCTGACTGCCACTTGTGAAAAGGCCAAGGTGACCTTTTCCTCCCAGCCTCATGAGAAAGATTCCAGTAAACTGGGTATAGTATGAGCAAAAACATCTAACTCTCAGCTTCCCTGCTTTTAAGGCAGGAAGCATACATGGCCTATACAGCTGAGTACCAAAAAGCCATCTGGAGCTCCGGTTTTGCAGTTATTGAGAAAAGTACTGGTGAACTGGAACAAGATTTTGCTGACACAGCAAAGACTACCATGGATGCCACCAAGTACCAATTCAATATGGCATAGGTTAACATTGACACTGCTTCTAGGGTTGTGGCACATGCAGTGTACCTAAGAAGGTTTGCTTGACTTATAACTACCAGCAGGCCTTATGGAAGGGGAAGGAGAGCCAGGTGTTACTACCCTTGTGCCTTTATCACTTACAGCTTTTCCCCTCAGAGGGGTTTCTCCAGTGGTAGGGGCAGAAGAGGAGTCATAGATGTGGATTTAGTGTCTGCTCCTAAAATCCAGTTGAAGCAAAACCCCTCAGAAGTCCGCACAAGTTTCCCAGCCATTGCTAGTGGGGAGAAGGCTGATTTACTATTTCCAGGAATGGAAAAGAATAACCATGGACAAGTAGGTCCTGGAAATAGTGAGTCAAGGACTGGCCTACAGTTCAGAAAATTTCCAAAAATGCAGAGGCACAAAACCTTCCCTCATACTCCAGCAGAAAAAGTTACTGCAAGCAAATGCATTGGATAAAGTTCCCTCCTCAAAATGGAGAAGAGGTTTTACTCAATACTTTTACTCAATACTTGCTGACCCACAAAAAATATGGAGAGTGGTGGTCCACTTTAAATGTAAGATACCCGCACAAACAGTTAAAAAGGAAAAGTTCAAGATGGTAACACTGGGATCAATGATGCCATCACTGCACCAAGGAGATTGGATAGAGTGACTAGATCTGAAAGACACATATTTTCACATTCCCCTAAGACTGTTCACAGAAAGTACCTCAGATTCAGAATATGGAACTGCCACTGTCAGTTTGCAGCCCCATATCTATGGCCAATCATTAGCGTCCAGAAAGTTCACAAAGTGCCCAGCCATAGAAGCAGCACATTTGAGGAGGAAAGCACTGGTGGTTTTTCCCCACCTAGATAACTGTCCAGTCTCAGGAAAGTCATACCAGGAGACCAAGTCCCCTCTTGTCCTCACACAGTGCATCCTAGAGGATCTGGGTTTCCCTTATGAATACCCAAAAGTCTCAGACAGAACCAAACCAGGTGCCGGCCGGTGGCACTGAGGTTTGAGGTGATTGATGCCACACCTTGCGCCACACCAGTGACACGGGTTCGGGATCAGACCCGGCTGCAGGGGGTTAGCTAGGAGGGAAGGGCATGGACCTGGATTGAGCTGCATTGCGAGTGCTTCACATCAAGTGAGGTATAGCAGCACTGGACAGCTTTGGTGGCCCCTAGTGGAGTTTGGGGGCTTGACTGCACAGTGCACATCTCATTGGGTTGGGTGGCAGTGGCAGATGCCCTGTAGGTGGGTATGGGAGCACGCCTGTGCTGTGCTAGATGTCATTCCACATATGCACCATCAGGGAACACTCAAGACAACCTCCCTCCACTGATAGGTGAAGCCAGTCCTAGTGGTTGTAGGCCTACATCCAAAGCCGTGGGTCAAGACATCCAATCTGGTTCTTCTTCCTGCTCTAGGTCAGCTGCCAGCACTGTAGATTGAGCACTGGTAGAGTAGGTGTCCTTCTCAGGAGACTCAGACAAGGGGTTCCAGGACAAGCTGTCAGGGGCGGAGGTACCCAACCAGGAATGGATGGTGGAGCTTCATGCAGACGCAAAACAACTGACAGCCTGCCACCATGCTGGAGAGAGATCAGTGGCACGAGAGTAGAAAAGTGTTGAGGAGACCAATTCAGGTACTGACTTTATAGAGGCAGAGTTAAACACCACCAAGGGAAGGCATTTCTTCCACAGGAAGGGTAACAAACATGATAGTACTTACAAAATCCTGCTAAATAGGTCAGCCCGGACCTGTAAGGGAATTCCTACAGTTGCCGGGGGACATGGCCTCATCCATTGCAGTGGTGCCAGGTGCCAGGCTCCAAATGAAAGTGATCCACTACTACTTAGGCAGCTTCTGGTCTCAGAGGTGAACCACTATCAAAAGTAGTGCCTGTACAAAGTGTCTGTGAAGGGCACTGGAGGGTGGAAAGGAAAAAAATAACGGCCAGAGAGGGAGTTTGCTTCCTTCAGCAATCACCCACTGTTGTACTCACTACAGATATCTCCCTCCTGAGCTCGGGTACCCACCTGGAGAATCTTATTGGAAGTGGTATGTGGAACCCACAGGAGTGTCAGGTGCACATACAGTATGCCTCCTAGAGCTCTGGGCAGTGTATTTGGCAAAGCAGTTCTTTTCCTCTCACATCAGGGGTCAGCCCCTCCTGATGAGGACTGACACCAGCACTACCATATATTATAAACAGTCAAGGAGGAACAAGATCTTTAAAACTGTGCACAGAAGCAATGAAAATCTGGAACATTGAGTATTCCCTAGATGCTCAGCTGTCTGTAGTATACCTGTCAGGAAAATACAGTATCCTGGCAGATTCCTTAAGCTGAATCATCTAGGGAAACCATGAATGGGAATTGACCAAGCAAGTGCTGTTCACAGTGTTAGAAAGATGGGGTATACCTGTAGATCTGTGCACATCATGGGAAAACTAACAGTTTCCATTGTCCCACAGCAGACCCCCAATTGGTACAGTCCCAATAATGCTGTATCCATTGACTGAAGCAGGACATTTTCATGCCTTTCCACCATTCTTTTGTTGAGAGTACTGATAAAACTGAGAAGGGTGTCAGCAATAATGATCCTTGTAGCTCCAGACTGGGCCTCAAAGATTTGGTACTCACTGCTATCCTTCTCCATTAAGTATCCCATCAACCTTCCCTAAAGCTGAACTCTGCTGACCTGAACTCAGGGCAGGATATAATTTTTTGAATTAAACCTAATGTACAATACTTTTTTTGTGTCAGTTTTTAATAACAAAACTGCTCCATGACTACCCCATTTAGGGTCTGATCGTGACATTTATCATATATGTAATAAAGTAGAAATTCTTAAAAGATTACAGGAAATAAACACAAATAAATCCCAAGGCCCGGATGGAATACACCCTAGAATAGTTAAGGAACTGGCCCATTTTCTGGCAGGTCCAATAACTCAGATCTTTGAAAGGTAACTCGATTTGGGGTATGTCATGAATGAATGAAGACAAGCCATGGTGGTGCCTATTTATAAAAAGGGTAGTAAACAGGAGGTGTCAAACTATAGACCAGTCAGTTTGACATCTGTCTTGGGAAAAATATTGGAGGGTATCCTGAAGGATTACATCATTGAGTACCTATAAACTAATGATGGAACAGATCCATCACAGCATGGATTCACTGGTGGAAGGTCCTGCCAGACCAATTTACTGGAGTTTTATGGATGGGTGAGTAGGGCCTTGGATGAGGGACAGACTGTGGAAGTGGTGTAGTTGGACTTCTCAAAGG
The DNA here is from genome assembly GCA_016271365.2 of Neoceratodus forsteri. Lineage (NCBI taxonomy): Eukaryota > Metazoa > Chordata > Ceratodontiformes > Ceratodontidae > Neoceratodus > Neoceratodus forsteri. The sequence goes on along the minus strand of CM028130.1, from coordinate 1,151,422,435 downwards.
CATTTGATAAAGAGCCCCATTGAAAATTGATAAATACATTAATAATGCATGGCCTCGATGGGAAAATAACTAGATGGATAGAGGCATGACTGGAAGCTAGGACAATCTGTTGGGAGTTAATGGCACAAATTTAAAATGGGCGGATGTGACCAGTGGAGTGCCCCAGGGTTCCGTGTTGGGGTCTTGTCTTTAACATATACATCGCATCAATGCAGGTTAAGAATGATATTTGGTTATCCAAATTTGCTGACGATACTATGGTGGGGTATATAGTGAATAACCATGCTGATGCTTCTTGACTTCAGGAAGCATTGAATGATTTATACATTTGGGCATTGAAAAGAAACTAACTTTTAATATTAAATAAATGTATGTTATGCACTTTGGGTGAGACTGAATAAAAACTGGACCTATACACTTAGCGGAAAACTCCTGAATATAGTGGAACAACAGAGTTATCTGGGTATCATGATCACAAATGACTTATCTTAAAACACACTGTAATGTGGGTAATTAAGAAATCAGTCATATTTTGCATTGTATTAATAAACATATAACTTGTAAAAATAGAGAGGTAGTGCTGACATTGTATACATCTTTGGTTAGACCGCATTTAGATTATTGTGCACAATTTTGGGCACCAGGATGCAGGACAGAAATAGCAGCATTGGAGAGGGTCCAACGGAGGGCAACCCGTAGTATGGTGGAAGCAAAAGGATATGAGTATCTAACAAGGTTAAAAGTCTTGGACCTGCATCCATTATAACTCAGGCGATTGAGAGGGGATATGTGTATGATTTACAAATCATTTATTGACCCAGGATTGAGGAAGCTCCTGGGACTTGAACTAAGAGACTCAACCTATAATACTAGGGCCCATCCACTCCAACTGAAAGCTGAATGTCCCAGAACAAAGAAAAGGAAATCCTGGCTTACCCTAAGGGTGACTGAAATCTGGAATAGATTACTTTTGGAGATTGCAACCAGTACAAATATGAACAGCTTTAAGAAGGCGCTGGATAATTATTTTTTCAACCATGGGATTAAGGGGTATTAAATATTGGCAAGCAAAAGGACTTTGTCTACATAAGCTCTGTTTGACCTATGATACCTATGATACCTCTCTGAGGAGATTCTGGACGGGCTTAAATGTTCAGCAAACCGGCAACTAGGAGAACCTATGCCTCAAAGTGGAAAAGAGTTTCCCATTGATGCTCCTCTAGAGAGCTAAGCTCACTTCAGGCAAGCATCCCTTCAGTTCTAGGCTACCTGGTTCACCTCCTGTTAACCCTGAAGGTGCATCTGGCAGTGGTGTCAGCATACACCTTAGCTGACAAGGAAAGGTTTTTGGCCTCACAACCTGTTTTCAAAAGGTTCTTCAAAGGTCTTGCTCACTTGTACCCTCCAGTGATGGAGCTTGTTCCCCTTTGGGACCTGATCCTTTGTATCGCTTAGCTGATAGAGGCCCCTTTCAAATCTATGGCAGCTGCTGCCATGAAGTATGTTACCTGAAAATAAATTTTCTTGGTGGCACTCATATCTGCCAGAAGGGTAAGTGAGCTTCAAGCCGTTTGTACAGATCCTAACTGTATCATATTCCACAGGGACAAAGTAGTCTTGAGAAATACCAGAAATGCTCCTCCCCAAAGTGGCTTCTGAATTTCATCTGAATCAGTCACATATCCAATGTTCTTTACAGCACAGTCTGCCCCAGGAAAACAAAACCCTACAGTCTGGATGTTGAGAGATCTGAAGTACTACTTGGACTACACAAAGGATGTCAGGACCACCAGTACTCAGATGTTTGTCACTTACAGTGAAGTAGGGCAGGGTAAAAGAGCAGCTAACCAAACTATTGCTAATTGGATAGTTTTCTGCATTCAGCTCTGTTATGCTAGAACTGGCAAACTACCACCTGAACATCTCAGGGACATGTTTACATTGCACACATCTTCCTCTGTGGTCACTTCCAGGGGTGTCTCCCTACAAGACATCTTTAAGCTGCTACCTGGAAAACACTACCCAGAACGGTCCAGAAAAAAAACAGAACAAAAGCTACTATCTGGACATACAGTACAGCCCAGAAGGGATGCAGGCTTTGGTGTTGCTGTTTTGCAGAACCTTTTCCCTAAGTAAATTCCATACCCAGCCTGCCAAGGTACTGCTATGGAGTTTGTCGTTGCTAAGTGTAAGTGAGGGATTCCTTGGGTTTGGAGAAAAAAATTACCATAGTTATGTTTCTTCCAAAGGGAAGCATCACTATGTTTAATAATCCCAATCCCAACCTGCCTTCCAGAACCTGGAAAATGTTCACACACGAATCAGTTCCTTTTATTTTGCTTGAACACTGCTTGCTACAATACATTACAGTTGATACTCAGTGATCTAATCTTTTTTTTTAAATTCCATTACAATTCTAAAGCTTTATTCTATCATGTCAAAAAGCTTTGGGAAATTTTTAAATTGGTATACATTTTTTGATAGCCTTTTAGCTTGTTTAGTGTTCACTGCTCATCCTAGCTGTTAGAAAGCAGATGTGAATGTGACCACACAGCAGAGTTTTAAATTTCATTATAACAATTCTCTAATTAGCATAAAGGTCTAGGCTCTGGTGCAGCTCATTCCAGGTACATGATTGCAATTGTTAAGCATAGTGAGTGATCCCTTGGAAGAAACAATATTACTATGGTGAGTCATTTTCTCTTTACTCCTTCTTGGTGTCCTAGTCATTTTAGAGAGAGACTTCCAAGCACATCAGGGTATCAGGCTGATCCACTTTGCTGGGTGTGATTCTTGTATGACCTTCACTCAGTTTAGAAATATTTGCACTCTGTGCTTCCTTGCTGCAACTGGGGGTCTACTATTCTTGTACTACTCAGCTTTACTATCTTTCTTTTGGTGAACCCATGCATCTAACTTCTGTTAGTGGTGACCTCTAGTCTTAGTTGTTTACCCTATTAGTTTAAGTCCATCCTGACTGCCTTGTCCATTTTCCTGACTAGTATACCTGGTGTGTAGCTGCAGCCCATCATGGCATGCAAACATTTCTTGCTGCAGATATCTCTCTAGCTGACCAGACAAAGAAGACCTCCATCTTTCAACAAACTCTTAGTAAGAGCTATCATTCCTAATAGTCTGCTGCCATTTCTCCAGAGGACCCAGAGGCATTAAGAGTCTCTGGGAAGATCATTCTAGGTAGGATTCCTTTAGAATGTCCCCACAGTACTGTAGATCTAGAAACAACCTTCTCATATCCTCAGGGCTTGGTGTGTGTGTGTGTGTGTGTGTGTGTGTGTGTGTGTGTGTGTAGTATCTGGTAGTCTAAACAGCAGCAGTCAGCCCCCCTCCAGCTGTTTTGCTTGACTATAAATGCATTCATTTGACATGCACTGCAGGCTGGAAATTCACCTCCGCGCACTTGCACCAAGGTCCTGCAATACCTCTGTGATTGTCTTGCTACAGTACCTGTGGAATCTGTTATGAAATGTCACTGTATAACCAGTTTACCCAACTTTGCCTGCCTCTGCCATAGCACATCAAGTGCATGAATGCCAAAACATATGGATATATTTGCCCCAAATTATCAAAAAATTCCACAATTTTCACTAAACCTGATGAAATTAGAAACACTGTTTAGCAATTCTAGCAATTAAAGTTTATTAATAATGTCATAAAATCACATCATCTCCATGCTTAGGTTGTTGCCACAGAGACAGAAGTTTAGAATCCTAAAGCTTCAAACTCTGCACCATTGTCACACTCACTACCCCGAGCCGAATCCAATGGCATATTTATTTCTCTCCTGAAAAGATCTACATTCCTGGAGACCTATTCCACCTATAATGGCTATGTTAAACAAAAGTTCATTTTTATTTAAGCTTTTATTATTTTTGTTTATTAATATGATACTCTACATTAGTTTAGTTGTCTCATTTTAGCATTGTTTTCAGTTTCTGGTCATTCCTAAAAGAAAAAAAAAATATTTGCAGAGGTTATCACTTTGTGTTTTTACATTTTAAATTGTTTTAAGTATCTTAGAATCCAAATTGGCTTTATTTCAAAAATGGTTGTACTTTTTCTCCATCAGTATCTTTATTAATCAGATTGGCATGACTGAGAGGCCTAAAAAGAGAAAGAGCCCCACGGGCTTTAAAAGGTTCAAATCCTGTGAGAACTTAGTGACAAAGGCAAATGGCCATAACCTGTGCCTTGACTGCTTGGTCCTCCTGGATCACAGTTTTTAAAACCATAGCCTTTGCTAAGGTTTCTGCCCCAAAACAAAGAAAAAGATGGAAGTTAAACAGCCGTCACTGTCTGCCCAAGCTTCTACACTAGAGTTACAAGAGTGTTCCGAATAACATATGCACATAGTTGTGAAGGGAGGCCAGCTGAAGATGGAAAGCATGCTTCATATGGTTGCTTGTCCTTGCAGTGCCCTCCAAATTTAACAGAGGCTGTAAAATGCTGAAAGCAGTCATTTCTGCCCAAATAAATCTGTAAGACTTCCCAATATTCCACAGATCCTGATAAAGAGCACAGGGTGTCTAGCAGGGGACCCTAGATGCTAATTATGGCAAACAACACGAGAGCTTCAGACCAACTGTTGCCCACAGTGGCTGACAGGTAGGGATGGGTGAAATTTATCTTCAGCCAGTGAAATTCTGGCAAAATGCTGATTTTGTATCTGCAACATTTTCCTGGCAATTTTGTGAAAATTGTGATTTCAGTTATTTTCAACTAATTTCATATGCAGTAGTCAAAATTGCACTGCTGTTGGCATGCTGAATGTGTCATAGTCCATACTGATGTGCACAGTTTCAGAATTCTATCTTGAAAGATGACTGAGTTATAAGCCTCCAAACTTTCAGAAATTTTTGAAATTACAATTTGAAAATATGTAACCTGCAGAATTTCAAAAGTATTAGTCCAGATTTGTTAGACTGAATTTATTGAGGCACGTACAGATGCATGCCAACTTTTGGATCTCTGTTTTTGAAGGTGACTGAGGTATAAGACTCAAAACATTTGCACATTTTAAAATTACATTTCACATTTATGTAACTACATAATTTTATGATAATCTAACTTTAAAATTAGAGAATGGAATTTCACAATTTTTTTAGGTTCATTGATCCTAAATATTAGGCTTTCAAACCATCCCTGTGATCCAGCAGTAGAGTCTCTCACTGCCATGCTGACATCCTGGGCTCGGATTTTTTTTTATTTAGTATACTTTAATTTTTTCAACAACAAAACAGTGCAAGAAAACAAGAACAAACATGCAATACAGAACATGGCCCAGAACATACATGAAAAGGTTGACGTGAAATACACCCAAAACTAAAAACCATCCCGGCCCAACCATAACTACCATCCCTCTCATATGCATGCCTACTAAACTACAAAATCTCAAAGCAGGAGAGGTGCCTTCCAGGATCATAACTGACATAAGGCAGAACGGCTCAAATGGGATCAGGTGGGGCTTTAGGTACCCCAGAGGGACAATAAAGTATAGAGAGAGACTCCCATGTGTGGGAAGAAAGCTGAAGACTCTTTCAAATTGATGCTATGTGTTTCTCTAATTGAAGAGCCATCAGGATCTTGTGGTGCTACTGTAAAAAGGATGGAGGAGCATTGTCCTTCCAGTGTCGAACATAACCAGCTTGGCCATGGTAGCCACAAGGGACAGATGAGCTTTCCTAACATTAGGGGTGCTGGGAAGAAAAATAGCCAATAAACAACTCTGAGGGGGTGAAAAGATCATCCAGTCCCAAAAGGGGATACAGGGCTTGCTGGATGGAATGCCAGAAAGGCCAAATCTTGGCACACTCCCATAACAGATGATAAAGGGAGCTGGGGACCTCTCAGCACTGGGTGCACAAAGGTGAGAGTAATTTGCCCATCGTGTACAGCTTTAGCAGAGTAAAATACACATTATGCATAATATTAAACTGTACTAATCAGGAGTCGACACTGCTTTAATAAATTTATATACATTTTTCCAAGGACCCACCATAATCATATCTCATCTAGGTAACTGGAGCATGTGGACCAACAATAACAAACCCTGGTAGGAAGGTGTGGTCTATTATCTGAAAAATGTTTGTAACGTGAGTGGACACTGAGCAAGGCTGCTAAGCAAAAGACAGGAGAAATTTATCCCATTTAACTGTGACAGGCGCCAAGGCTTCAAACCCAGAAAGGAAGACACTGCACCTCTGATCTGGAAATACTTAAACAAATCCATACCCCTCAACTGGAACTGAGCCTGCAAAGTTTGAAAGGGAACTATCCCATCTGCATGGGCTATGTCAGCCAATGCAGAAATACTCAACTGCGGGCAAAAAAAGGATGGAAGGGAATGGCAACCTATTTTAAAATGAAGGATGTTAAACATGGGCTGGGAAGTTGCCATAGTCCATGACAGAGACAAATTTAATTTCATTTCATTTTATTTTATTTTTTACCCTTGTAAGTCTGATGAGCAAATTGCTCATTTTCACAGATGACAAGCATTACATAAACAACTATAATGGCAAATACAATACATTATGACAATATACAGTTCAGTATTTAACAAGTATATTCCTGAGAAAGTTGTAGATGCATTTTTAACTTTGACTTAAAAGACAGTAATGAGTAACAATTCAACACGTCAACGTCATTTGGGAGGGAATTAAAGAAACGTGGTCCTCTATATAACAATGAACGTTGTCCTGATATTTTCTTAAAGAACGGGACATTAAATGTAAACTTAGATTGGGTTCTAGTACAGTTGGGATTGACATACTCAGAGAAATATGTAGTTACTGAATTAGGTAATCAGCCAGATTTGAGTTTAAATAAGAAAATATACATCTTAAGCTGAGTTCTGTTTGTGAGAGAAAGATGGTTGGAAAATTTAAGCAGAAGACAATGGCGAATTCTGACTGGGGCAGAAAACATAAATCTTAAGATTGAGTTATACGTGACAGTCAATTTTCCTAAAAATTTACAATTCATGGTGGCATAAACCACCAACCCATAATCCAAGACACTAAGGAGAAAACTGTGTGCCAGGAGCATCCTAGATTTGACTGTTAAATATGGCTAACCTATATATAAACACCCAAGTCTTTAATTAATTTTTTTGATGATAGATGCAACATGGTATTCAAAAGTAAAATTTGTATCAAACACAAGCCCTAAATATTTAAACGTATCAACTAATTCAATGGTGATTCCCTTTACATCGTGAACAGGTAAAGGGTCAGACAGGCTGCTCTTTCTGTTGGAGAAGAGCATGATTTTAGTTTTGGCTAAATTAAGGATGAGAGAGTTTGAAAACAACCAATTTTGAAAAGAATCAAAATTAACCTGGAGATTATGAAGAGCCTCATTTGGTGTTAAGCTAACCTCGTAAATAACAGCATCGTCTGCATACATTATCATAGAACTAGATAGACACAAGTTTGGGGCACCATTCTTGAAAAGAGAAAAAATAAGTGGGCCCAGGATAGATCCCTGTAGAACACCACATTTAATTATTATATAAGAAGAAGAATAACCATCAATGATTGTTACATGTGACCACTTTGAGAGGTATTGGGAAAACCATTTGATAGCTTCACAAGAAAAATTTGCTTGCATGCTGGGCGCCATAATACCAAAATATCGAGAAAAGAGATAAGCTTCCATTCAACTTGGGGCAAACAACTTAATATAGGCTGTACAAATAACAGAGGATTTTGAAAGGTATAAGTTGAACAGTCATTGCAGACAGGAAAACCAGCACTTGGGGAGATGAAAGCATAACATCCCCAAGGGATATAACAAGTAAGGCAGGACATTCATTTTGAGGATGTTAACTATCCCCCATAAGGACAAAGGAAGTGCAAACCGCCTGTCCAGGTCAGATTTAACCACATCGATAAGCCTAGACAAATTCTCTTTAATCATAGTCAAGACAGATCAGGAAATCTTGACCCCCAAAGAGGTTAACACCTAAGGCTCCCAAGAGACCCAGCTCAAGGATGTCTCCGCTTACCGACCAGGATACTGAGGAGAAAATCTTTTGTCTTAGAGACATTCAATCTGTAGAAGGAGATACTGGAAGAGGCAGAAATATCATGAAGCAGAGCCAGAATACATACCAAAGGATTCTTCAAGTGCAGGAGCAGGTCATTGGTGTATGCGGATGGGACATAGCACTTGCCCGCTACTTGAATCCCACTGAGATCGTTTAAGTTGTATATGCACTGAATAAGTGACTCCAAATAAAATTAAATAAAAGGGGGGACAGAGGGCACCCTTGCTGAGTGCCACATTTTAAGGGAAAAGGGGCAGAAAGGTTACCACTGCACCAGATGTGAGCTGATGGCACCACATACAGGAGTTGCACCCACTTACTAATGTCAGAAAGGACCTTAAATCTATGTAGGGTGGCAAACAGGTAGTTCCAAGTGACCTGATTGAAGGCCTTTTCCACATCCAGAGATACCAAAACTATAGCGGACTTGCTCTCTCTGGATGTGGAAAGCAGGTGCAAGAGTTTCCTGAGGTGATTCTCTGAGAAGCGGTCAGACATAAAACCTACCTGCTCATGTCCAATGAATGGGCCCATGACAGGAGCTAGCTGGGCAGCCACAATTTTACAGAGAAGCCAGCAAAGGGTTCTTACCGAGCTTTGGTGTAAGTGTAACCAAGGCCTCCAAAAAAGCTGGGTCCTTGTCCCATTCTCAAACCAGAAATTAAAACCTCTATGAGCTAAGGGGCAACCTCAGAAACACACTCTGTGTAAAAGTCATGAATCAGCCCATCTGGTCTGGGTGCCTTATACTGCGGCAGTTGTCGAATGGCTCCCTCCACCTCTGCCATGGTAATAGGAGTACCTAACAAGGACACTATCAGAAGGGAAAGAGTTGGGAGAGGGACAGAGTCCAGAAAGGCCATAATGGCTTCTTGAGCAGGGTCTAGGACTGGATTGACTGCATGCAACTTAGTGTAGTAAGTATAAAACACAGCAGCCATCTCCTTGGGATTGGTGACCACCTGTTCCTGGAATGAATTTGGCCATTTAAGCCTGATGCAGCCACAAGACAAGAAGGTTCCCAGACTTCTCCCCAGTGTCCAGGTACTTCATCCTGGTACGGTGGAGTGCTAACTTAGCTTTCTGAGTCCAGACTTTCATATACTGGGCACAAACGAAGTGCAACCTACTGTAGCCCACTCCACTTCAGGCACAACACAGGACAAAGAGCCTTCCAAGTGACAAATATCACTAAGAAGCCACTCGAGTTTAACCTTGCCAGCCCGAGTTTAGACAGAGGAGAGCAGTATGAACTCTCCCCTGAGTGCACATTTAAAGGCTGCCCAAAGAGTGTCTACATGCTTAACAGAACCCCTACTTAGATCAAGGAACATGGATATAAACTGCGGCATGTGGGACAAAGTGTCAGGGGTTTGCAACAGCTGGGTGTTGAGACACCAGAGGGAATCTTGCCACAGGCCTTCACCCATTAAATATTGGACACCAACAGGACCATGGTCAGAAAGGAAATTAGAGTGAATGTCTGTGGAAAGTATGCCCGGTAAGCAGAAAGCACTAACCTGGAAGTAATCAATCCTAGAAGAAGTCTTGTGGGGAGGCAAATAAAAACAATATTGCTATGCAGTAGGATTGAGTACCCTCCAGAAATCAACAAGGTCAACCCCCTCCAGCAGGTCACAATGTGCCTGTTTAGCTGGGGAGAGACTGACAGTTTTAAGATCCGAGTGGTCCATGTATGACTGAAAAACCATATTCCAGTCACCCCCCATCAGTATAGGTGAGGAAGGGTCATAAACCAGGAAGGGAACAAACTGGGTCAAAAAGTGGTGCAAATTTGAGTTTGGACCATATACGGAGCCGATCACAATGGGGTGAATGCCAGTAGTCCCTCAGAAAATTACATATCAGCCTACAGGGTCCCAAAGCTGTTGGGCAAGTTCAAATGGTACTGATTTTGCAATCAAAATAACTACCCCCCTCATTGTTTGGAGGAAACCACAGACCCAAAAGTCTGACCAACCCACTCATGTCTAAAAAGTTGGACATCCTCCCAATGAAGGTGGAATTTCTGCAAGCAGGTCACACCCCATCTGCAACTGTTTTAAGTGGTGCAAAATCATCGAACGTTTGCACCTATCCTGGGCTGCATGGATATTCAAACTAGTAAAACAGTATAGTCCATTCATAGCTTAACTATCACAGAACACCAAACCTGGGAAAGTAAGAGGGATCATATCTGGACCAGCTAAAACACAATATGCACAGGGTAGCAGATGAGAACTCTCCCTACGAAATGCCCTTACCCAAACTGTAATCCCTCTCAGAAAATACCCCCAACAGCACTCTACTCTCAAAAAACAAAACAAATAAAAACCAAAATGGAAGCTTAGCAAACAGTCTGATCAAACAAAAAGAACCAACAACTACCCACAGTCCTGATGACCGACCCTCCAACATGAGCCCACCCATGATAATTAAACACTTGTACTACCCAAGAACCTCCATTATTAGGATAGAACAAATTATGAAAAGGAAATAAACAACTACATTGATAAGTAGTAAACTGGATAACAGGAGGCCACAATGGCCTAGCCAGCACTAGTCCCCCAAAGAAACTGTGTTAATAATTGTGATTTAAGATGGGAGTAATGTCCTAAAAACAAAAATCTTGAAATATCCCAATTAAGGACTGTGACATAAGGTAATAAATGAAATTAGGACTTAACCAAATATTAATCTTTAACCAGGTAGCATTGAGCCCAACAGTATTAAACACAAATAGATCATCCCCAAAAAGTTGTAAAATCAAACACTAAAATAGTACAATAAGACTGCAAATTATATACCATGCATATACTTGTAGTCTGAAAAAAGGAAAAAAGAACAAGTAGCCTAGTCATGGGCAAGTCCAGTAAAAACACAGGGTAAATGAGAAGAACAAACATGTAGGGAAGAGTTCACTCCAGAAAGCAGGAGAACAAGTAGAACACCATTCAAATGATAGCTCAACAGTACAACATAGTCAGCATTGCAGTCCATGGAGACAATATATCCAATTCCATTCACCCTCAGGGAGCCAGGAGCCATCATAAAGTTCAAGATAGATAGAGGCAAATGGATGCAAATGGGGAATGCATTCGTTGTATGCAGTATCAGTGGAGAAGAAAAAAATAAACACTCAGGCTTAAATAGAGTCCAGTAGAGCAGGGAAGCAAAGAAAATATTAAGCTCCTTCCTTGAAAATGCTGTATGGCAGTGATGCATCTGAATGCTGATACAGAGACCCCAGTGCAGAGCATTGCCATGGGAGATGAGGTGGTAAGGGAGCATCTCAAAATGACCATGGAGCACTCATCAAGACCACTAGGCCCCTGGAGAGATGAACACCAGGATCAAAATGGAGTGAGCTCCCAGATGTAATAAGGGAGAAAAAAGGAGGTAGCCAAGTAGATGTCCCATGATTAAACAGAATCCCCCAAAATAGAAACAGGTGAGAACATTTCCCAAACAATAAAGCTTGCCACCACAGTTTAAAGTACATCAGCAGGTGCACTCAAGGAGGGAAGGGAAACTTCACTTGAACAGAGAAGGAAACAGTTTTTTGAGGTTGGTGGCAGCTTGTTCAGGGGTGTCCATAGTGTTCCATTTACCTTCATGCTGCACCTGCAGCACCACAGGGTATTGAACCCTAAAAGGTTCCCTTGCAGCAATGAGCTTTGAAACTAGCAGGTGCAGTGCAGTGTGTTTAGCCCAAACAGTCAGAGGCAGGTCTTGAGTAATCCTTAAACAGTGGCCTTCCCATAACAGCACTTTGACCTCCTCAGTTTTGAACAAAATATTCTACTTCTCCAAAAAGTTTAACATATGAAAAATAAATGGTCTGGGAGAGAGACGGGGGGGGGGGGGTGCAGGGAGCGATGCGCCCTCTCCATAATGTAGATAGGCCCATTAGGAGAGGTGCCCTCCACCCGATCACAGACCTTCTGCCCAAATAAAACCAGATTGGAACCTTCTTCTTTCTCTGGTAAGCTGAAGAAAACCAAATTGTTGTGCCTACTCCTCCCTTCAAGGTCTTCAAGCTTCTCTTTCACCTTGTGGGCCTTCTGATGAGGGGAAGAGACCGCAGGATCCATTTTGCCCGCCCCCCAGTCCTCTACAGAGGAAATATGTGCTTCAGAGTCTAACAATCTCTGTTGTTAAATATCCTGAGGACCAGATCCGTTACAACTCTTCTGTGAGGGCAGTAATCACAGCCTGAAGAGGTCTGATCTCTTCAAGGCATCTCTCCTCCATTAAGGCTGTCTCTGTTGCTGCTGACTTAGTGGTAGTAGTGGCCTGCTGTTTGGTGTGCTTTGATGTCTTCTCCCATTAGGGCATTGGGGGTGGAGTGTGGTGCAGTAGTGGAGTTTTCCTCTCTGCATCCATCAATCATCAATGAAGCTGCACAACTAACAACAGCAAAGGTTGTACAAGCTGATAGAGGTAGGAGTTGTCAAGGAAACACTTCTGAAAGGTGAAAATAGTACTTAGTAGTGGAGGGGAAGCAGGCAGGAGATGTACACTCCTAGGCAGCCATCACATGATCTGGGTTCAGATTTACCAGGGACCCGGCACCCTTCCATTTTATTTCAAATGCCTTCTGTCCTCTCCCTCTTCCTCCTACCCGTTCTGCAACAATGTTTCCCATTCCCTCTTCATTCCTTCTAGAAAATCTAATGTTGGTATATCTGCTTTTTCTTACTGATTTCCTAAACTTTGGTCCTCTCTTCTCCTTTCAATTCTATCTGTCTCTTCTGCTTCCTCCCTTAAGTCGTTCTTTATGTGTTTCTTCTTCTGCGTGCAACTGTCCATAACTCTTTTTCTTCTTACTCCCTGTCACTAGTTTTGCCCTGCTTATGTTGTTCTACTATGTTTCCCTTCTATACATCTAAGAGTGAGTTTTATTTTATGTGTGTATCTATTAATTCTCCTCCAATATTTTGAGCATGCTTCTATTTTTTTTTTGTGAACTCTTTTTCTGCATGCCCTACCTCCAGACTGTCTCCAACTTGGGCAACTTGGTTGTTGGTTTCTCCTATCCTACCTGAAGTGTGGCTCGCTTGATTCTGGCTGGGGCTTCCCCCATCACCTGCGTGGCATGCCCGAGCCCCCCAGGTCTGTATCCTCCAGGGAGGGACTGCCATCACCTCCGGTGCCCTATCTAGCATATTGGTGGGGCAGCCTGAACAGAGGAGGGAACTGGAACATGTGTCCTTACATCCAGTGGTGGATGTGGGGCCAATGCCACTGGCCCCACCTTCGCCTACTACAGGGGGAAGGATTTTCAACATTATTTCCCCCCCAAAGAGGGCAGTGCAATGTCACCCAGCCCATTATGTGAACGCACCCGCACACATCCAGAGGGTGGCCGTCCAACGTTGTAGCCCATTAACTGAGTCCTGTTGCTGTAGTACATCCAGCCATTGCTAGGTGTTGCTACATGCATGGGACAGTCCCCTTACCCCTCCCCAGGAGAGGAGAGGAGAGCAGTCTATGGACACTCGATCCTCTCCTGTCCTCCCCTGCTGACCCCTGATGACCCAGGCTAGTTCCTAAACCCAGATCACCGGCATGGCACGAGGTGTGGCATCCAGCACCTCAACCCTCAGCACCACCGGGCCGGCTTGAGTATGCTTCTTGAAGTACTAAAATAAAGTACTGACTTCTTTTTTGTATTTATTTTTAGTAATTTTACTGTTTAGCTTTCTCCTTTTTCCCCATCTCCCCAGGAAACATCTGGAAATGAGCTGTTAGAAGCTCAGTTTGTCTTTCCTGGTTAATTTTTAAATCAGTCAATCAATAAATCACTGGGTTGCCCCTGAAAAAGGGACTGCATGGTCTCAGTGGGCTTACCCTGTTACCAAAATTCAAATTAAATAAATCAATCAATAAGTGAGCCAGTGAAGTCATGTCAGGAGGCAGGCCATGGCTGAAGCAGCTGTCACTTGGCAGTGCCTCTCAGTCAGGGAGGATTGCTATCAGTTTCCACTAACACAGCAACCCCTGTTCCTCGGCTAGGAAACTTTCTTCTGCCACAGGGAAAGCTGTGGCTGTGTGAGGCTGACTGAGGCACTACCCAACCAGGGATGATGGGAGGGGAAAAAAAACTGGTAGCAAACTGTATGTTGGCTTTGTTCAGTCTGATCAGGGTATATCCCCGTGAACAGGATATATCTGTGAGAGACAAGCTGCTGGTGGGGAGGAAAAAAATCATATAAAAAAAAACAAAAAACAAACATGGAAACATAGCATTTTTTTGGCAGATAAGGACCGCCAGACCCATCTAGTCTGCTCTTAAGCCTGTTACCTGATGTTGGCTTTAAAAAAAAAAGAGTCTGAGTGTCCCCACTCTCAAATCTTTTGCTTAAAGGCGGACCAACTTATAAGCAGCCAAAAATTCAAAAATAGCATGTGTTATTAAAGTTAAAGTCAATGAATTTTTGTGAAATGACAGAATGTTGTGATATTTTTGTTGAAGTCATCTCCGTACATTTTATCCAGTCATACACTTCGGGCTGCCATAGTGGAGGATGGTAAAGGCTGGGTAAAGTATCAGTAAGGTAGTGCTCATAGAAGGCTCCATAGTAAAAGTACAGTGGTGCCAAATTTTAGGTCACCTTCTTGAATGGCAAACCATGAAGAATAGTCATGAACATACATATGCACTACCCTGAATTCTTTCAATATGCAAGATAACCGGTAGAGCTCACTGACTTAATGCCTTGTGAAGCCACACACACACACACACACACACACACACACACACACAGACCCCTCCAAGTCACATCACCCAACTTCCCTGGGACTCACCTTATGTGCCCAGCCACCAGCAGGGAGCCTGCGGTGGGGGGGTGGTCATCAACATGACGCCTCCGAGGGTTTTCCTCCTGTTTTTTTGCCCAGGGCCCACAGACATACAATGGACATGATGTCTGTGTTCTGCCTCTGTGAAGATAGCCCTGGCATCATGAATGTGGGATCACTTCCCTTGTTGCATGTTGGTGCACATGTGCTTTCACCCAGCCACTGCTGGGTGTTAGGCAAGCAGCTATACTCGTCAACCCCTTCCCCTCTCAGAAAAAGGAAAGCTGTCTGTGGATGCTCATCCTTCCCTAGTCCACTGGCCCCTGAGTGGTCCAAGTCCATTCCTGTCCTTGGGTCACCGGTGTGGCAAAAGGTGTGGTATTCACAAAAGAGGAGGAGGGGGAAGTGCCTAATCCAATTAACAGATGCACTCTGGATAGGGGGGTCAATCCCAGTCCTTTCACAGAAGAAAGGGTTCTGAAAGAACTCCTAAAACTGAAGGCAGACAAAGCAATGGGGCCTGATGGAATTCACCCTAGAATTCTAAAATAATTAAGGGGAGAACTAGTGAAACCACTGACTACCCTTTTTAACAAATCATGGGAGGATGGTGTGGTACCTCAGGACTGGAGAAGTGCAGATGTGATTCCCCTTTACAAAAGTAGGACCAAGACAGTGGCAGAAAACTACAGACCTGTCAGTTTGACCTCTGTGCTAGGGAAAATGATGGAATCACTTCTGAAGGAAAGAACTGTTGAGTACCTAGAGGCCAGTGGGGCACAGGACCCCAGGCAGCATGGGTTCACAGCGGGAAGGTCATATCAGACAAATCTAGTTGATTTTGGTGGACTGGGTGACCAAAGTAGTAGACCAGGGACGGGCTGTGACATGGCCTACCTAGACTTTAGCAAGGCATTTGACACAGTCTCACACAAAGATTAATGTCAAATTAATCAGCCTCTGAGTGGGTCCCAGGGTAGTAGCCTAGGTAAAACATTGGCTGGACAACAGGACACAGAAGGTAATTGTAAATGAGTCCACTCTGAAGAAAGAGGGTTACTAGTGGGGTACCACAGGGTTCAGTCCTTTTTAATGTCTTTATAAGTGACATTGCAGAGGGACTGGAAGGAAAAGTATGCCTCTTTGCAGATGACACAAAGATCTGCAACAGGGTGGATACACAAGGAGGCATGGAAAGGATGAGGAAGGACTTGGCAAGGTTGGAGGAATGGTCAGAAGTATGGCAGATGTGGATTCAATGCAAAGAAGTGAAAAATAATGCACCTGGGAAACAAAAACCCAGGGGAAGAGTACACAATGGGGGGTAGTAACAACAACAAAAATGGAAAGGGACCCTGGGGGTAATCATATCAGATGACCTTAAGCTTAGCAAGCAATGTGAGAAGGCAGTAGGGAGGGCTGGGGGAATACTGGGATGTATAGGGAGAAGCATCACCAGCAGAAAACAGGAAGTTGTTATCCCTCTGTACAGACAGTTGGTGAGACCCCATCTGGAGTACTGCATCCAGTTCTGGAGACCCCATCTCCACAAGAACATAAACAGAATAGAGGTAGTCCAGAGGAGGGCAACTAAAATGATGCAGGGTCTGAAAGAGAAGCCATATGAGGAGAGACTAGAGGAGCTTAATATGTATACCCTTGAGGAAAGGAAGGAGAGGGGGGACATGATCAAAACTTTTAAGTACCTCAGTGGAATCAACAAAGTCCAAGAGGGTAGTATCTTTCAGAAAAAGAAATGTGCAAGAACAGGGGGACACAATTTGAAGATAGAGGGGGGGCAGCTCAGGGGCAATGTGAGGAAGTATTTTTCACAGAGAGGGTGGTGGACATATGGAACAGCCTTCCTTGGGAGGTTGTGGGGTCTAAAACAGGAGAATTCAAGAATGCGTGGGACAGACATAAGGCAACTTTTGTGGGGGGTAGGAAGAAATAGGCTGTTGGTTAACTAGGATCTGCAGCTTATCCTGTAGGTAGGGAAATGGGCAGACTAGGTAGGCCAAGTGGTCCTTATCCACCATCAAAGTCTATGTTTCTATGTCCAGTGCCTCAGCCTTCTATGCCACTTGGCCAGCGTAGTGTTTTCTTTTGATCTGTGAGAAGCTTATATGTTGTATGTAAAAATCTCAACAAACGGATTAAAGAATAATACATGAGTAGGTGTGTAAAACAAAAATCTTATACAGACTAAGGATGGGAGAACCGGTTCAAATAAGTTCAGAACCACCCAGAACCTATGCTTTTTAGCATATCAGAATGTTATCAGAGCCTTTTGTTTGGTTCTGAAAGGGTTTTGCTCATTTTTGAAATACTGATTTTGTAGCTTAATATACTGTACTCCCCGCAGGCCCTTTTCTAGTAAGAAGGCTAGTGGGGATGGCAGAAAGACCCAAAAGGATGCTACAAGTACTTTAGCACAAAGTTGTTTTTTGATTCCTTTCTCTTCAGTGACAATAGCTTAAATGTGGAAAGTAATGGCTAAAGCACTGCTTGCTCTTTAAATTAAAGCCTTCTGAAAGTTCAGATAAGGTACAGATACGATAGCCATTAGAACCTTTTATGGCTTATCATACCCTAGTAGAATTTAAAACCTTTTGAAATTATCCCATCCCTAATATAGACCAGGGATGCTACATATACCCCAAGGGCAAAGCTTGAAGGTTTATAAAAGCATCCCACACCAAGGTTGTGTATAAAATTCTTTGTTACACATTCCTGCCTTTATATTGTTATGTTGATTGTGCGCATGTGCAAGAAACATGTTTCGTCAGCTTTCTCCACAAGCAGGTTGTGGAGGCGCGGCACTGTTGTGGCCAATGCCCCCACAGCCTGCAAGGGCTTGTGCCACTTTCCCCAATGTCATGGCACGCTGCTGCTGACACTAGTTCAGCCAGCATGCCACAACTTTCTAAAAAAGTAGCCACTGCAATCAGGGGACACCTCATCATTGCAGCGTCAGCCATCTGCTGCAATGAGGGAGCAACCCGTCATTGCAGGGCGGGATGTAAAAACCCTGATATTGTTTGTGAACATGGTGGCGGCTTGCCGCCGTGTTCACAAACAACATCACCACCACCCCACCATGTTTAGTTGCCAATGGGGGCCCCAATCCCCGTCGGCTTCAGTGGCCCAAGCCTCAATGTTGATTGTGCTGACGGGAGCCCACTCCCCGGCGGGCATTATGTCAAACACTCCCCGCTGATATTGTGTGTCAATGGGTGCCCAATCCTGTCGGCTACTGGCCCCCAAAAGAAGCAGTTGGGCGGCGAACCCCTCCTCCCTTTACTTGTGTGCCGACGGGTGTGCCCAATCCACTGTCGGCTACTGGCCCCCCCAAAGAAAGCACTTGGATGGCACGCTGGGAGCCCACCCTAGCGTGCCTAATGCCCCTGTGAAAAAAATTGTCCCGCGATGGTTTTTTTGTTTGTATACCTGTGAAATAAGATAACTGTCCCTCGCGGTCTCCCTGGCCCCCCTCCCATCACCCGCACCCACCCACTGCGGACCCTGCCTCCCCACACCCCCCTCACCCCATACTTACCTCCAGAGTCCAGCGCAATGATCATCGGTGGACTGGGAACATGTCTGCACTCTTCAAATCCGACCGAGAACTGAGGAAATGCCGGTAAGCTGTATAATGGTAGAAATAGGGTTTTTTCAACTTTAATGCATATCTCAGTAATTTTTAGGAATTTTGGCACCAAATTTTCAACATGGGGTTTTTGGGACCCCTCCTCATGAAATTCTCAAACTGTGATGGCGTTAATCGGCCACGAAAGGTGATTTCACGGTCACTGTGCAAAATCACCTTTCAGTGCCCAGTAATGAAATGACAGTGCCAGTGTTCATGAGGTGGTCTCTCAAAAAGTCTCTGTTGCAAATTTGGTGGAAAAAATCCAAAAAAATGACTGTTTTACGAGTATGCATTGCGCAGTTGCTACGCACGCTCGTAAATTTGTGAATTTGCATTATTTTCATGCCAGATTTACAACATTGACATTTTTTCACACCTCCTTGTGAACAGTATAGCTATCATTGTTCACATCCTGGCAGAAATGTGTTTTTGCACTTCCAGCGCAGAATAGCATGGTCGCTGTGGGAAATCAGTGTTCGGGGAAGATTAAGAAAATGACAGTGACACTGTTCATGAGTAGAGGTCTTAAAATGACTATGCTGAAAATTTGGTAATGGTACTCCATAAAATGACTGTGTTACGAGCGTGCGTTACGCAGTTTGCACGCACACTCGTAAGTTCGCGAATTTGTAATATTTTCATTCCAGATTTTCAATATTGCCATTTTCCCACACCTACTTATGAACAGTACAGCTGTCATTTTTTCCATCCTGGCCGAAATGTGTTTTTGCACTTCGGGCGCAGAATAGAGTGGTCGCTGTGGGAAATCACTGTCCAGGACAGGTTAAGAAAATGAGAATGATACTGTTCATGAGCAGAGGTCCTAAAATGCCTATGTTGACAATTTAGTGATGATAGCCCACCAAATGACTGTAACAAGTGTGCGTTTTCCATGCACCCTTGTAACTTCGCAAATTTGTAATATCGTCATGCCAGATTTTCAACAGTGGCATTTTTTCACACCTCCTTATGAGCAGTACAGCTGTCATTTTTCACATCCTGACCAAAATTTGTTTTCACAGTTCCGGCGCAGAGTAACGCAGTTGCTGTGTGGGAAATCATTGTTTGAGACAGATTAAGAAAATGACAGTGGCACTGCTCATGAGCAGAGGTCCTAAAATGCCTGTGTTGAAAATTTGGTGACGAAACTCCATAACGACTGTTACAAGCGTGCGTTGAACTGTTTCCATGCACCCTTGTAACTTCACAATTTTTTTATATTTTCATGCCACATTTTCAACAGTGACATTTTTACACACTTCCTTATGAACAGTACAGCTGCCATTTTTTCACATCCTGGCTAAAATATGTTTTTGCATTCCTGCCAGAGAATAGCACATCCGCTGTTGGAAATCACTGTTTGGGACAGATTAAGATCGAACAACTGAGAGAAGGGAGTGACCGAGCTCAACTGAGCTCTGTCGGGAGTGCTGAAGATTTGTTTGTGGGCAGAAAAAGGCCCCAAACACAAGAGCCCAGTACAAAAGGGCAGCCTGCAGCACTGGGGGAAACAGAATGAGAGAGCAAGTGATGGAAGGGGAGTGAGCAAACTCACCGGAGCGCTGTCAGGACTGCTGCAGGTTTCTTTGTGGGTAGAAAAAGGTGTCAATGCAGGCAGGGGCCCAGTACAAAAGGCCAGCCTGCAGCGGTGGGAGAAACAGTACGAGCGAGTGAGACAGGGGGGCTGAGTGAGCTCAACAGAGCTCTATCAGGACTGCTGTGGATTTCTTTGTGGGCAGAAAAAGGTGCCAATGCAGGCAGGAGCCACATACAAAAGGGCCACTTGCAGCAGCAGGACAAACAGAATGAGCGCGTGAGAGAGGGAGCTCTGTCAGGACAGCTGCAGATTTCTTTGTGGACAGACAAAGGTGCCAACACAGTCAGGAGCCCCATATACAAGCGCAGCCTGCAGCGCCATGAGAAACAGAATGATCGAGTGACAGAGCGGTAGTGAGTGAGTGAGCTCAACGGACCTCTATTGTGACTGCTGCAGATTTCTTTGTGGGCAGAAAATGTAGCAACGCAAGCAGGAGCCCAGTACAAAAGGCCGGCTTGCAGCACCAGCCGAAACGAAATGAGTGAGTGAGAGAGCTCAATGGAGCTGTGTCGGGACTGCTTCAGATTTCTTTCTGGCCAGAACAAGCCACCAATGCAGGCAGGAGCCCAGTACACAAGGGCAGCCTGCAGCGGCAGGAGACACAGAACAAGTGAGTGAGGGAGGGGGAGTGAGTGAGCTCAACAGAGCTCTGTTGGAACTGCTGCAAATTTGTTTGTGGGCAGAAAACGCCAGCAATGCACACAGGGATCCAGTACAAATGGGCACCCTGCAGTGGCGGGGAAACCAGAATGAGTGAGTGAGAGAGAGGGAGTGAGCGAGCTCAACAGAGCTCGATTGTAACTGCTGTAAATTTGTTTGTGGGCAGAAGAAGGCGGCAATGCAGGCAGGAGCCCAATAGAAAAGGGCAGCCTGCAGCACCGGCAGGAACAGAATAAGTGAGTGAGAGAAGGGGAGTGAACGAGCTCAACGGAGCTTTGTTGGAACTGCTGCAAATTTCTTTGTGGCCAGACAAAGATGCCAACAGATGCAGGAGCCCAGTACAAAAGGGCAGCCTGCAGCGCCAGGAGAAACAGAATGAGTGAGTGAGTGACACAGAGGGAGTGAGCGACCTCAACGGAGCTCTGTCGGAACAGCTCTGGATTTCTTTGTGGGCAGAAAAAGGTGCCAATGCAGGCAGAAGCCCAGTACAAAAGGGCAGCCTGCAGCACCAGAGAAACACAATGAGTGGGGGGGGGAATGAGTGCGCTCAGTGGAGCTCTATCGTGACTGCTGCGGATTTCTTTGTTGGCAGAAAAAGGCGGCAACACAGACAGGAGCCCAGTACAAAAGGCCAGCCTGCAGCACCGCCAGAAACAGAATGAGTGAGTGAGAGAGGGGGAGTCAGCAGGCTCAACAGACCTGTGTTGGGACTGCTGCAGATTTCTTTGTGGGCAGAAAAAGCCACCAACAGAGGCAGGAGCCCAGTACAAAAGGGCAGCTTGCAGTGCCAGGAGAAACAGAATGAGCGAGTCAGAGAGGGGGAGTGAGCCACCTCAATGGAGCTCTGTCGTGACAGCTGCAGATTTCTTAGTGGGCAGAACAAGGTACCAACACAGGCAGGAGCCCAGTACAAAAGAGCAGCCTGCAGCACTGGAAGAAACACACTGAGCGACTGATAGAGGGCCACTGAGCATGCTCAACAGACCAACGCAATCAACATTCGACATTGACAAATGCTTGTTTTTCATAGTTGCTGTCCAGCATTTTTATAAGAAATTGGTCTAGAAAGACATAGACAGTTCAGTTCTATAAACTCATTGTTCTACTGAAAGTTAAGTCTTGGAAACTTTAACTTGCTTTGTTTTAAACAGCTAAAGTTCTGCTGCTTTTCTGTGAGGAACACTAAATGTTCAAAAAGGTGAGGCAGCTGTGTTGCTGGGGTGCATAGCTTCAGCAATCTGATTCTGATTGGCAACTCATGGCTACAGATGACCTGTTGCTAAAAATCACATCACAGTTATTTAGCTACTAGAAATTCTGGCTAGTAATTGTTAAAAACTATACCCGAGATGCAGTATACAGTATACCAATGGTGATGTGTGTCCATGTTAATCACAACTTCCCCTTTATTTCTGCTGCTATTTTTATGACTATGGCCAGTGATCTGAAGACTTTTCCATAAGCATAAACACTATTTTAAATGGCAGAATGGGCAATAAAAGAATGTTGTATTTTAATATGACACCTGTCCTGAACATAACAAATATATGCACATGAGGTATCTGAGAGAAGCTTTAGATAAGTTCAGTATAACAAGTTATAAGGAAATGATTTTGTCTTGAGTTGTAGACTGTTTTAGCAAAATACTGCTTCATAAAGTGACATGCTTTTTGTTAGAAAATCGAGATAATTTCTCTTTTTTTTTATTTGCTCTGAGTTGATGGAAGGAAGATTAATTTAATAGTGAAGTGCACTCCTCAGTCTTAATTGATGCATTCCACTATGTTGGTTCTGAAATGCAATTTTCTAATTCTTCCTTTCTATAGGCTGTTCACTATCCGCTGGAGTTGGGCCTCGGAAATTAAAGAAATCTGGCTTCCCATTCAAGTAAATATCATATTTGATATGTTTATTTTGTATCAAATACAAATGTACACATCCCAGATATTTATTAATCCTAATACACTCATTGACTTTGTGACCCTGTCTGTCAGTGTACAGTTTATCTGGCCTGCGATCTCATAGTTTTGTAGTTCAGTCCCTATTGTCCTGGGGTCATAAGATGCTAAGACAGACATTTTGATAGTTTAGAGGTCATGAAAAGTCTCTTTCTTGGGGAATCAGAATTCTTGTTAGTCAGTGGTGGTCTCTGCATTATTATGAGATGTCATTAGAAACATCAGACATACTGTACTCAGCTATACAATATATATATATATATATAAATATATAAACACTATAAAGTTGGAAAACTGTTGTTGTCCACAGTTCCTCAGGCTCATCCTTTTTAATGATTCCTGAAAAACTCTAAGCTTGTTGTCGTTTTTCCTGGTATTGCAGGGTTGCATGTAAGAAGCTGTTTAGGCTTGTTTTTTTCAATCAATCAATCTTTATTTAACCAGGTGAAACACCACTGAGGTAAAGTGATTTGCAAGGTGGGCCTGGGCATAAAACAGTACAGTATCAAAAGCAAGAAAGGAAAAAAAAGCAATACATCCAGTCAAATGCATAGCACAGTGTTTTTTCAAATACGTAGTTTTGACAATCTGTACATGAAGAAACAAGATTAATATATACAGAATCTACAATAAATCATTTTTGAATGTACCATAAAAATATATGCAAGTTTTACAATTATCCTATGGAAGGAGTAAGAGGAGTTAGAGGAAAGTAGAGTCAGTACATATAGGAAGTATAGTGCAGAGGGACAGGTGACTATGCTTACACTAGTGCTATCATGTGCCCCTGGTTACCATAGATCAGTAGAAGCAGTCACATGAGTCCTTGAAAGAGCATGCATATAGCAGTTTAAAGGTAGACAGCTTCACAGGAAATACTAATTTCAGAGTTTTTTGAAGTTTGTTCCGTAGTGCAGGAAGTGCATGGCATATAGATGTCAGACTAAAATGTGAATTTGCTTTCGGGACATAGAGGAAGGTGTAAGAATGGCTTTTCAGGAAGTAACTACCTGGTGTACACGTAGGTAGACATTCTGCAATGTATTGTGGTAGATACTCCATAAGAGCTCTAAAGGTCTAGAACACAGCAGTTTTTTTTTCCTTCTGAACTTCAGGGATGTCCAACCTACCAATGCATAAAGGGAGCAATGATGGGTGAAGTAAGGCATACCAGTAATAAACTTTATTGTCCCATGATAGAGGGTGTCAAGTTTGGTCAACAGGGTGTTTAGGCCATGTCCATAAATGAAATCCACCTAATCCAAAAGTAGCATAAATGTGATTTCAGCTAGTCTGGTTTTAGCCTGCTGAGTGAGAAGGTGCTTAATTCTAGAAAACAGACCTAATCTCTGTTTGAGTTTTTTTAGATAGTTCTTCTATGTGGCCAGTGAAGAAAAGTCTGTGATCAATCCAAAACCCTAGATATTTAAATGTTGGCACAAATTCTAGGGATTCGCCAAGAAGAGTAGTGATCTGTGGAACATAACCTAGGGTGGAGTGATTATGTGCATTATAAAATGTTGAGAAAAGCATAGCCTTAGTTTTTTTGGCATCAGAAGACTTAGTTGCAGCTGGTTAAATTCAAATTGCACTTCTTTACAAGCCATTTCAGCAGTAGGTCTATCAATATACAGGACTATGTCATCTGCAAATAGAAGGATATTAGCAGATTTGATACCTGCGTCAATCCTATTAATGTAAAGTGCAAATGGAAGAGGCCACAAAATAGATCACTACGGTACTCCCCTCTGAAGAGTTTTCAAGGGAGAAAGTTCAGCATCTGCTTTAACCTGTTGGGTATCTTTGAGAGAGATAGCAGGAAACCATTCGAATGCCAGAGATTCAAGACCAAGTTTTGAAGGGAGGCCTGAAGCAGGTCATGGTCAGCTCTGTCAAATGCCCATCTCAAATCAAGAAATAAGGTACATACATAATTTTTGACATCTAAGGCATTCTGCCAGTCACCAGTGACCTTTGTCAGTGTGGAGATTGTCCTGTGGCATGGTTGAAAACCTGATTGCACTGGATTTAGTAGGTTTAGGGTCTCCAAGAAATTCCTAAGCAGGCTGTTTACAAGTTTCTCTAACAATTTGGAGAGGATGGGGAGCAGCAATTTTGGCCTATAATTGTTCAGATTGATAGGGTCACCAGATTTCTGTAGCAGGATGATGTGGGCTATTTTCCAAATTAAGTCAATGTTTCCCTGAGCCAGGGACAGATTAAAGAGGTGTGTGATCAGTGATGACAAGACATGATAGCTAGTTTAAAGGAAATAAGGACCAGTTTGATCAGCACCTGTGCTCTTTCTCATGTCCAGACCCAATAGTATGTCTTCCACCTGTTTCAGCGAGACAGGGGAAAAGAGAAGATTGCCTCAGGCGCAGAAGTGTACTTGGCCATACATACTGGGTCCAGCACATGCCTTTTATTGTTATTTATCACTGAAATGTTTTATCAGATTGGTGTTTGAACCTAATTACCTTGTGTAATAACTTTTATATTGCATTGTAATAACTTGTATTTTAAAACTGTCAACTGGATGCCATTAGAAATGAGCAGCGGCTCAATGGATATTTCATCCCAATAAAAATAAACTATGCTATACAGCAAAACTCATTAGAGCTAAGCTGGCCCATTAACTCAGAGGCTCAAGCTCTTAACACCTTACCTCTCCCATGCTGGTGACTCAAGTTCAGGAAGGACATCAGGCTGTTGAGGTTGTCGCTGGAAAGGGGGGAGGGTCAGGAGAAGGATCATGCAGCTGGCTGGCAGCTTTCCTGAATTGGGGACTTGATTGGTCTCCCCCTGCACTTGGCTACCACTGAGTGGAGGATTAGTGGTATCACTGTGCAAATTGGGGACCAGGTGTTAGGCCAGGGTTGGTGGAGCAGGGCCACCAGTTTAAGTGCACATGCACATATGTGACAGTTACTAAGGTCCTAGGACAATAGATGGAGAAAAAGTCAGAGGAAAATGGGTGACACTGCAAGGGTGTATGATGTCTGATGGCCACACCTCTACCCACTACGTCACCAAGTAACAACTGAATCAGGGAACTGGATTATAAGCATTATGAGGTAGGTCCTGGGAAGACACTGGATGGTGGAGGGATGGTTCCAGCCTACAGAAGGGAGCTTTCTTGGCCATGTGCCCCCCCCCAAGGGAAAAGCAATATGAAGAAAATCATCAGGACTGTGCAAAATAAAATATAAAATGGTAGTGAAACAAGGAAATACATGATTGTTGGAACTGTCACAAACTCACTCAGCAGGTCATCCCTCCCCTCCCAAAGTTCCAGCCTCTGAGTGTAGAATTGTGAACAGTGAACAGAACAAGGTAACCCTCTTGTCTGTTTTGTGGGTTTGAGTCACCTTAGTCCAAGTTCTGGAGGGATTCAAACTGATAACCTCTTGTTAGCGTACCCAATTATCAGGCTCAGATAATTCTGTCTTCGGTGGGGCCAGATATCTTTGCCTATGGGCACCTAACCAGGTATTTCAAAATGAGCCCTTAGAACTCTATATAGAACCTAGAGAACTCTTATCTGTTTCCCAGTTTGGTATCACAATAAGCACATGCACAGTGTCAACTATAACCATCTATGCTTCACTTATAAAAAAAAGAAGTTTCAAGGCACACCGGGCAGTTTCTGTTTTTAAAATATATATCTTAACTTTAAAATAGATAAAAATATCAAAACAGTAAATACAGAACAAGATATCCCAACACATACAGCCTTAAAAATAAAACAGGTTTAAAAGTCCAAATTCCTACAATCCATACACTCAGACTGGTCTTAGCTAATTGTATTCTTACTTTCTTAATCTTTCATTGCTTCAATGTTCCTTTCTCTCTCGGTCAGAAAAAATGAATGTCATCTCTATAAGGTCTGCTCAGTATATTTAAAAGCAGTCGAGCCGGCCTTCTCTCTGAGGTCACCTAACTCTGCCTTGGTGTATTAAAATTTATATTTTATAACACAGGATGTCCTCCTAAGATATTTAAAAAAATATTAGGTGACATAATGAATCGCCCTCTCTTTATGTGACAGGTCAAAACCGGTCTGTGATCTGCTTCACCTAGACATCAAAAGTCTCTTTGATGTAATTCACTGTATACTCCAAGCAAATGCTTATTGGACTTTCCTAATTTAGTCTGGGACCTGCTTTACCCAGACATCAAAGCCTCTTTGATGTAATTAGCTAGCGTCCTGGGGACAACACCCAAAACACATGCATATGCCCCTTTTTCATGACACCTAGTGCAAATCAAAGGATTTCCCTGAGGGCATTATAAAATGGATATATTGGTTTCTGGCTTCAAAGCAAATTGACAAAGTAATTACATTTCAGATATCTGCAGTTTAAGCTATGTCCTGTCCTTTGAACTTATCCCTGGGAGGGTTTGATGTGTCAGTATCAGCAAGCCAGCATTTCCTCCTGACAGACAGTCCATCACACATTTTTTTATAGTTATAAAAAATGATACATGGATCAGAACCAGCTGTCCAAGTGTGGCAGAAACCACATCATATGACTGTGTGGCAAGATTTGTCTTATCACACATTTGGCTCACAATCAGATTGGGAGTTTCTGTTTCAGGTCTTTACCTGCCTAAATGAGTCATTCTGCAACCACAATAATCTACTCTAGGGTGTGTGGTAAGGCTTCTCTTATCACATTTTCCAGATGGTTAAAAACACTTAGCTGTGCCTCGTGCTTCATCACAACCCTCTTGGGGTATGCAGTAAGATGCGTCTTAACAAACAATCTGTTGCAGATTGTTACTTGCTTATTCATACATAATATGTGGAATTATACTATCCTGCATTGGTGAAATTTTGCAAAATAAGCATTTAAATACTCTAAAATATTGCATTGCATATGTTTCTTTTTTCTCAGAAATCTTCTTGCAGCGTTTTCTGTGTGGGAAAACAGCTCCCTTTTCCAAAGAGTCTCCTTTCTCTCCCCCACCCCATTATCTGCTACACAAAAAATAACCATTTCTATATTGTATGATGCGCAGAAGGAGCTGGCACAGTATAGCTCCTATATTTGTCTTTTCCTGATGTCCCCCTCCTTAGCCTGACTTCTCCTGATCACAAAATACATATGCATGATTTAACCTCCTTTCTACCTATTATTCATGACTGAGGCATCATGAAGCAGAGTCCTGGCTAGTCAGTTATGCCCGCTTCCCAAACAGCAGTGTGCTGCTGTAGTTAGTAATCTGCTGCAGTTAACAGTCTGTTCAGCATGACTGGTGGATGAGAGTGGGGGGGGGGATAGAGCAGTCTTTGTATAATTTATTTTTTTTGTAAATCCTTTTTATTAAGTTTTACATTAATGGATACATGCAAACACATATCCCCTGAGTAACTCAGGGGCCACAACCCCAAACTGGTTATGGTCACTATATACATAAAAACTATGTACATGCGCAGGTGTACTTCATCTTCTATCTTAACATACTATAAGTCTCTTCAACTTAGATCTTAGGGCAGGAGTATACATTCTATAGAAAACAGAAACATCATTAATCCCCTTCCTGCCCATCCCACCATGGGCTGTTAAGATATCCAGTTGCTAATTTCCTGCCATAAAACTGTTTACACCTGTGTCCCCTGAAAAGAGAAAGAGTCCCCCCATCCTTATAATATAGCAAAGCCCTACAATCAGTTTATGTCTGCAAAGTTTATGTAGTACTAAGAGTATGAACATTTGCCTTGAAGGAATATATACCCAAGAATTAAGCAAAAAGTAAGAGTAAAGTATAATAAACTAAACATAGATTTTTCCAAATAAAGAAACTTCTATGCTCCAACCGTTAGTATAGACAACTCGCAGCCTGAGACAAACCTTCAGTTGGTCACTTTCGACCTATATAGAATAAACTGCATCCATGACCATCCATCTTTTATCATATAGCTCTTCCTTACCCTCCCTTAGCATTTGGTTCTTTATTCTTGCCAATACCCTAATGAGGTCTCTCACCCATTGGTCATAGGTATAAATAAGGTCATTTTTCCAATGGGTTAGAACAAAGGACTTAACTAGAGCTGACATTAAAGATAAATTTTAGTTGCCCAAAGCCCCTGTAACCTGAGTCGTGTCACCCAATTCACAAACCCCTGGTGTTATAAATTCTGAATAATTCAACAATGGGTCCATGTTTTGTTTAATTTTAACCCACAAGGGCTGTATTTTGGAACAGTCCCACACCACATGTAGAATGTCCCCTGGTTCCAAACCACGTCTAAAACATAGGTCTGTCTGCCTAAGACATCTAGCACATACTTTAACAGAAGTGTAGTATAAATTAGAAGAAATAAAAAATTGCATAGTCTTGAACTTGGGTATAGAAATATATTTGCAACTCCTCCATATACTATTCCAGTCTGGCCTCAGAGGAGCTATACCCTTGTCCCAGTATAAAGTCTGTATCGGCAATTCGGGGCCCACAAAATTCAATATCACTCAATAGACTCGTGATAGGGGTCTAGATACATAATTAACCTCCCTTAACTTATCCCAGTTAAACGATAGTTCCTGGGCATCACCTGGCACTCCCATCTCCTTCCCCACTAGTTTAGTAAGCTGCAACCTTTTATAGAAATCCATCTTGCCACACCTTGATGGAAGAACCACCCTACCCTCTATTATAAAATTTGCTAAATTGAGGTCAATCAATAGAGGTGACCATTTTTTAGCAATTGTTTTTACCCCCAAACAAAAATTAAGGTTACCCAAGATAGGTTGCTCTCGAGCTCTCACTTGTGCTTTTCTCTGGTTTGGGGTTAAAAAGGTCCACCAAACCAATACTGTTTTATGTATTGGGATAGATTTTAGTTTCCTGGGCAATCTCTCTGGATTTATGAACAACAACACCTCTGGGATAAACCTTCTTCCCCCAATATCTTCTTCTCCACTTGTAGCCAAGTAGGCCTATACTCCTCTCCCTCCTGTGTTGTATCCCACCTTCCCATTAAACCCAATTGCCCCACCACATAATACCCATAAAAGTCTGGTAATTTAAGACCTTCCATCTGTTGTGGAAGACGCATACTATTATACTTTTTCCGGTGGGGGGGGGGCTTAGAGTTCCAAAGGAAATCTGATATTAGTTTTTGAACTTTAATAAACCATACTTTGGTAATAACATACGGGCCAAATATATGGGATATAAGAGTCTGGGTAATAAATTCATCTTGATCAGTCCCAACCTAGCTGTAAAGTTTAAAGGGAGCTTATTCCACTGAGTAACATCTGATCTGATTATATTCAGTAATTTTCCTAGGTTTGCTTCCACCCCATCTTCCATATTCACAGTAATCCAAATGCCCAGGTATTTAATCTGTTGCGGAGCCCAATGAATCTGCAGGGGCTCAAAATCTGCTTTATATATGTGCAATGTAAAGGGTAGTACTTCTGTATTAGTTAAATTCAGTTTATAATTTGAAACCTTGGAGAAGTGCTCAATAATTTCTAAGGCTCTTTTAAAACTCTCCACCAGTTCTTGTAAATGCAATAGTATATTATCTGCAAATACCGAACATTTCAGTTCCTTTCTCCCACCACTATTCCCTGTATCAATGAATCCCTACTCATTGCTCGTAAAAGAGATTCCAAATAAATATTAAATAAAATTGGTGACAATGGGCACCCTTGTCTAGTCCCAATATGTAGAGGAATTTCTTGTGAGACATACCCATTACATAAAACTCTCACTGTGGGGGATGCATATAAATTTTTTAAGCCATGGAGAAGGCCCTCAGGGAAACCATCCTCTTCATAACAGAAAATAGAAAGGTGTGGGAGACCCTATCGAAGACCTTCTCAGCATCCAAAGAAATCAATGCCATGGGTACTTTAGAACTAGTTGCACAGCAGAATACATGCTGAAGTTTCTTAAGCGCATCATGAGCCCCTCTACCCAGCATAAACCCTACCTGGTCTTGACTAATTAATGCAGGAGCCACCTTACTAATTCTATTAGCCAAAATCCTCATGAGGATCTTCATATCCTGATTCATCAAGGCAATAGGCCTATTGCTACCTTGGATTTCTACCGGTTTGTCTGGTTTTGGGATAAGTGTTATATATGCCTGGTACAAAGGTGGATGAGGAACTCCCTCCTGCATAATTTTAGTAAATAAATCCTTCAATAGGGGAAGAACAGTAGCAATATGCACTCCATAAAATTGAACTGTAAGACCATCTGGTCCTGGGGTTTTACCATTTGGCAATGACTTAACTACCTCTAAAATTTCTGAATCCCTTATTGGAGCTGTTAAGATCTGTGCCTGCTCTTGATCCAGTCTAGGCAAAGCTATACTATCTAAAAAACCCTCAATTTCCTCTGTAGCACTAATAACTCCACCTTGTTAAATCTCTTTATAGTAAAGCGCAAAAGCATCAGCCATCCCTTGAGAATCAGTTATGACTTCCACTTTAAAATGTATTAGTGTGATAGTACGCGATGCTTCCCATTCCCGAACTCTAGATGCAAGAAGACGACCAGGGACATCCCCCTGCAACAGATATTTAGCGTTAAGCCTTTCTAACCAATGGTCTACCTTGTGATAGACTATATCTGCCATTTTCTCTCTCAGGTCCTTAAGCTCAATGTCCAAACCCCTCGAGGAGCCTTCCAAAAGAGTGAGCGAATTTATAGCCCCCATTATAAATTCCTCCCGCGCCTTTCTCATGGCATTCCTTCTAGCTCTATATCCTTGGGCTATTTCCACATATAATACTTTATATACTGGCCAAGCCAGCCTATTATCCTGCAATGTTGGCAGTTGGATCTGAAAAATCTCAACCAGAGCCTGCTCCAACCTAGTGACAAGCTTATCATCTGCTAAAATTGAATCATCTAGTCTCCATCTATACGGCCGAGATGGAATAAAGCCAATCTCCCAAATCAACTGGATTGGGGAGTGATCTGATAAAACTCTACCATGTGTGGTCAGCTCTTTAACTCCTCTTAAGACCTCATTGTTCACCAAGAAGAAGTCTATCCGGGTCTGAGTTTTATGTGCCCCTGAATGAAAAGTCATATGGTAGTCCCCCTTTTTATGTGTCCTGTAGGGATCAACCAGCGCTGAAACCCCTAATAACCTATGTAGAGCTATTTGAGCCACAGATAACGGCCTCTTGCATGGTGGCTTCCTATCTATCCAATTACTTAAGCACAGATTCCAGTCTCCCGCTAAAATGAGAGGATGTGTTGGCAGCGTAATCAGGTCCGTCTCTAAAGATGCAAAAAATTCTGGATTGGATGGTGCAGGGCCATAGACAGAAGCAATTGTTAACTCCTTACTCAGAAGAACACCCGAGACATAGATACCCCTACAGTCCTCCCACAAGCCTTATCTACCAAAATTGCCACACCCTCCGAAGCTTTAGCTTTACCAACTCCTAAAGCCTGACCCACCCAGAGTTTGTTAAGAAGATTCAATTCTACCATCAGCAAATGCATCTCTTGCAGTGCTACAATAGCTGCCCCCATTTGCTGAAGATGTTTCAAAACAACTAGTCTTTTTTTTCTACCTCTGAGACCTTTAACATTCCAAGAGATAATTTTAATTATCACCATTTTGCATGCCTTGCTTTCCCCTCTCATAATAACCTTGGACTCTCTCTCTTTCCCCCAACCCCTGAATCCCCTCCACCAACATCCCCAAAATTTTGATCACCCTCCTATGGAACACAGACCCATAGATGAGCTCACCCCAGTGTGCTCCCAGGCTCCCCCTTCCAGACTAGAGTCTATCTTGGCCTACCATGGATAATGGGCTCTTTAAGATCTTGCAGGCCTCATTATCGATCTTCCTCTGACTTCCTCCTTGTATGGTCATATGGAATTTCAGAGGAGTAATGGCCTTATCACTTATTAATTAACCAATAGACATTATTAACCAATAAAACATTTTGACCCAACACTAAAATAAATCAGGCATACCCTGGGGCCAGAGGGAACCCCTTTCAAACTCCAGCCTCATAACATTGAGCAGGGGATAATTACCTCCCAAGAGGAGAAGGAAACATATATATATAGGACCCTTTAAATGCCCAATAAGCTTTAAACCAATAGTAATTCCCCACTTTATATACCAACTAATATAGTTTAAATGTTAACCACAATCATAAAATGAAATTGGCTGGATTCTGTTGTCCCCAGTTAGTCATAAAATGTAGGTCTAGTCCCTCCCTCAACATTCACTGGGTCAAACTTTAAGGCCCCTGGCAAAAATCAGAACCCAGAGAATCAAACAATGCGAGCAGCTTAACAATGTCACTAATTAACTTTCCTTACAGTCAGATGGTCCTGTTGTTATTTAGTCCAATAAGAAAAAATAATCACAGTTATGGCTATAGCACATAAGCTCTGAGCTCTCCAATCTCCATGTGATCTTACTCAGCCTTCTCACCGGTAGCATCATAAGTCCTGCCGAAAAAAAAATTCCTTCCTTCAAACATATTCAGGTCATTGACTTAAAGAGAGCTGGGAGTTCCACCTTCAAACCCTCAAGAGCATCCCTCACAGTCAGATATTTCCTGTCTCCCGACTGCAGCTTCACTATCAGCGTTGCCGAATGTAGAATTCTAAATTTTACCCCCACAAGATAGAGCTTTTTTTTTTAATATCACCATATTCCTTCTGTTTTTCCCGAATCGAGGGGGTTAAATCTTGAAACAGCCAGATTACTGCCCCCATTCCACTGCAGATTTTTAAGAGCTTTAGCTTTGCTGAGCACATGAAGCTTTTCCTTGTAATTTAGGAACCTCATTATGAGGACCCCGGGACGTGCTCCTGGTGGGGGGACTTCTCTCAAAGCTCGATGTGCCCTCTCTAGATTATATGCCTCTCCAAAAGGTGTAGGGCCCAAAAGTTTCAGTACTAAATCCTGCACAAAAGACAAACAGTCTGCTCCCTCAGTTCTCTCCGGTAATCCAGCCATTATAAGGTTATTTCTCTGACTTCTTGCTTCTTGATCCTCAACATGATCCTCCAGCTTCTTAACTTGTCTACACAAGGCAATCACTTCCAAATCCATTGCAGACATTTTCCTTTCTTATGAGGCGACCCGGGCTTCCACATCTCCCATGTGCGGAGCTAAAGTTGCAAGGTTGGTTTAACAGCTGAAAAACCAATCACAAGCCCCTGCAGCATCTGTTTTATCTCTAAAATGTCATCCGGTGCCGAATGATTCCCCTCATCTACTGCTGGCTGAGTCTCTGTGGTATCCAGAGTTGGCGATTGGGGTTTTGGATGTTTCACTGCCGGGGTTCATGCAGCCAAAGGCTCCAGGCTTCCACACTTTATTTCAGCCATCTTATTCATCTCTGCGTCTCTGCCTCTAGTCCTCTCAAAAACGTACCTTTATGCACTGTTTCTTTAAGCAAACCACTCTGTGTCACTCAGAGGTAGTTTGTCAAGCTTGGTCTACCACCGGTATATCCTAAATGCGCTTTGAAATAAAAAATTGTTAGCGAGGCCTAGGAGCACCACTGAAGAAGTCCTCTCAGTTTCAGCTCATCACGTGACTCTCCCGTCTTTGTATAATTTCTGACAGATTGACCACTCAAGCTGCCTAGTATCATGAATGATGTCAAGACTGCTCTCCCCTTCCCTGGCACATTACAGAGGTTGTCAGTGGACAACAGATTACCAACTATGGCTTAGAGTGGCAGGACTAGTAGCTATCTAGGATTCCATAGCTTATCACTCTCACCTCCAGTCAAAGACTGGGTAGAGGTAGGCTACTTTCCACTTACAAATTTTTTAAACTGGCAAGAAATTGAAAAAAGAAGGATGATACCTACAGAAAGACATATTATGGTGCTGGCACTGTGCTAACTTCAGATGCAGTTTATATGTTGTGGAACTGGTTTATTGTTGTATAGGAGAAAAGAGGGTAGGAGGTTCTGATCATTGTGGAAGGGTATGGGGGAAGGGCAATGTGACTGGCATTGGCCACCTAGATAGGGAGACAGAGTTTCTTAATTCTGCAAAAATGGGCAAATAAATCTGCAAAATATGCATTTCCATGGACTTTTTTCCTCTTGTCACAGAATTCCTTTATTTCTCACTGCTCTAAAATAAAATGGCAGTATAAGGACACAATAGATAGGGTTACAGTAGGTAGGTACTTTAAGCATATATTTGATTCTAGCAATAACAAGTTATTAGTGAGGTCATAAATATTGCCGCATCTCAGTCTTGGCTGATGCCCAGAAACAGAATGTTAAGATTCAAACTCTGCACTGGGGTCATTCTCCCCTTACTGTTTTAACAGCAGATTATTTCTCCGCTGAAGAGGTCAGACACCTTGGAGTACTGTTCCAGTCCAAGTGGATAAGTTTCATTAGTAATGTATTTTTGTTTAAGTTTTTATTATTTTATGTAGAAATTTGATACTCTGCATTAGTTTAGCTAGTTAATTTTAATGTGTTTTTGAGTTTGTTCTAGGTTCCCAGGCTGGTGTTTAGAAGTAAGAAAACAATAGTTTACAGAGGATCCTACTTTTCAGTTTTTCTACTTATACTGCATTTAAATCATAATTTTTCAATTTAAGTTTGCCTTATTTTTAAAAAGGCTGTACTTTTTTATGAGCACTGTAACCCCCTTCCCAAGTCAGGAGCTTATCTTAGGGCCCTCACAGCCTCTCAATAGCTCATGCAGCCAGCGTTTGCCTCTTCACTCCACTAGCCCACTCCTGAACTGATTCCAGGGCTGGTGAACAGAATAACTTTGTTTGCAGAACCTCCTAGCACCTGTCCCTTGTGGCCAGTGAGCCGCTTACCTCTTCACTCCCCTGGCCCACTCCTGGACAGCTGCCAATGCCAGGGAGCACACTAGACTGTTTTCAGTGCCTCAAGTGCTCAATAAGAAAGTGGCCAGTGAGCCATCCGTGTATTTGCTTCCCTGCTCCTTGACCTGCTACACAAGTGGGGTGGGAAGTCATTGGAATGGCTACAAATTGATTTCAGCACCCCCAGAGCATCTAGAGCAATGTGGCAGAAGCTCCACTTGTAGAAATCCTCTCCCCAGCCCCATCAAATGCTAGTGGGAGCTTGGGGGAACCAAATAAAACAAAATAATAAACACATTTTAAATAGCTCCCAAACCAGTCAAATCCATTAGTTGGTCAGGGAGCACTGGGAACAAAATAGCAACTGGGACTACAAGTCCTATGAGCCTTTATGGCCGAGTGCCATTTCTCAAGATCATCTCCTGCTGGGAAGTACACAACACAGAGCATCCAACAGGGCTGCTGTCCCCACAGTGTGCCCCTTGGGCCTAGTGACAACCAGATGGGACCAAAAGGGTTCTCTCCATGCAGCCAGATGCTGCAAACAATTTCTTCTCTGTATTATATTTTACAGAGATGATCTAGGCTGTATGGGGGTGGCCATATTGGAAATAGTCTGCCTGAAGACAGCAATGAACCCTATTAGTAGGTGCAGTAGTCCAATCAGGGGGTGGAGCTTGAGGCTCCTTTTATCCAATGAGATGCTGTGTATTCAAAACTATCATTCTGGGACAGACAGTTTAACCCTGGGTCTGTCTGTGTGAGCCTCTGAAGAGAAAGCATTTGATTTTGACAGCTCCTTGTGCTGTTATAGCCTGCAACTTGAAAGTTTGTGTCAAAACAAACTGAGAACTGAGGATTTTTATTTTCCCAATGGCCTGGTAAATCCCAGACACAAGGAGATTTACCTCAGCCTGACTGAATTTCCTAGAATTAGGCAACCAAGAGATCAGAGACTGCTGAGAGAATTATTTGTTTGTGTTTCTTTGAGATGACAAATCCACTGCCTCTCTGATCCTGACACAAAAGACTTTGATTTCTGACAGGTGGCCAGAGCTCCGAGGTTCTGCCTGTCTGCCTAACTGCTGGCCTACTTCTGTGAGGTGGGTGAAGACAAGTTCTTTGTGGGGTGAAGTCAGCTACTGGTCTGCCTTCTGAGGTGAGTGAAGGCAAGTGCCTTTGTGGGGTGAAGACATCTGCCAGCCTATTTTCTGAGGTGGGTAAAGACAGGTCACTCTGTGAGATGGTTGAAGACAAGTCCCTTTGTGGGGTGAAGACAACTGCTGGCCTACCTTCTGAGGCTGGTGAAGACAGATCACTCTGTGGGGTGAAGACAACTGCCACCCTACTTTTGGAGGTGGGTTAAGACAAGTCTCTCTGTGGGTTGAAGAGGATCATCATCAGCATCCACACCAACCTAATTGTTCTACGCGGTTTCCAGCAAGGGGAGACGTCCTCCACAGCCTGCATCATCTGTTCATCTAAAGGTCATGAGTACTGGGTCTTACCCAAAGCATTGCTTTTTATTTATTTAGCTTTCTGGTCCCCATCGCCTCCTCCCACCAACTGGTGTTGGGGAACACATACACATTTTTTTACAGACTTTCTTCCCTGATCCTCAGAGGCCCTGGCACATGGCTTGTGTGAGCATGTGGAGGCACACTTCATACCCCATGGTGCCAGCTCAGCCCCTTCCACCTCCTGATACTTTCCTGGCCCCCTCTGACTATGCTACCCACCAGACCTCCACCCAGTGGGAATAGAACTATGGGGGGGTGCCAACCCACCCTCACCAGCTTCAGGAGAGGAGAGCTGCCCACCAGCATGGTCAATCCTGCTCCACCTTCCACCCACACCAGCACCACAATCTGAGGTTATTCCCATATTCGAGTCACCGGCGTAGCATGAGGTAAGATGTCTAGAACGTCAACCTTCTGTGCTGCCGGGCTGTCTGCCATTGCTTTTCTAACTGCCCAGATAGTTAGTGAGTTGATTATCATCTGGGTGTCCTGCATGACCTTAAGCTACAGTCACAGCAACATTTACAGCCAGGATCATCTGTTTAATTACATCCATTGGTGTAGTCTACAATTTGCAACTGCACCATCCACCCACTGCAATGGTGCTGCTCCCAGTGTCTGCTCATCATAGGCCTGCAACTCCTCATTGTGTGCACACAGGGTATAAGAACTTTCCACAGGGACTGTGTGGTTAACTTGTGCACCAGTAAGGGGAGAGGGACTGGGACAGGTGAAATAATGGATTGTAATTTGTACTAGTTTTTTTTCATCTGAGTGATTACAGTATTTATTCTAAGCTGATTTTTGAATGTTTTACTCATTTGTTTCCCTTGTTTCCTACCTTATTTTTCACATCCCAAAATAAACCCCTTTTTTTCTGAAATGTTTGAAGTTTTTGCATTATTGTGTAGTGTACTGCTTGCATGCTTAGAGTGATACGTTGGTAGGGGACTATGTTACTATTCTTCCTGTCACTGAGGGAGGGGGCTGTATTCATTTCCTATGGTGTAGCACCCTGGCAGTATGCTGCTATAAGGATCCTCATTGGTGGTGGCACCATGCCATTTACAAAGCCAGTTCTTACCATGAACCCAAGCACCGACCTATAATCCTTAGGCAGCACCACTTGTGAGTGGTTGTGCAGATAGAAGGGTAGGGGTGGTTATAAAATTGGAGGCACCACTGGGATTTTGGGACATTTCTACAGTGCCCCTCTTTTTGGTGGGAACAGTATGGTACCCCCTCAAAAAATTCCAAGTCAGGATGGATTGCAATTCTTTGCTAGACCAGTGCAAGGGTGAGGACATTGATCCAAAAAATGCTATGTTGGTACAAGGAATCCCTGAAGCAACCCCCAAGGGACTATCTTGAAAGTATCATTGGCAGCATGAAATGTTTGGTAAAAGTGACTGTGCATGGGAGGATTTGCAGTTCTGCTCAGCAAGCATTATGTGTTCTTATGGAATGTCGAGAGGATGTTGATCCTTCCTGGGTGCCCAATCAGCTCACTGCTGATGGACACACTGCCCCCTGCATCTTAATTACCCATGCAAGCTTGGATCGTCCTGCTACGGGCCTAAAAGAACCAAGTGATTTTGAAAGGAAATTGCACTTGCTTTTGGCTGCTGAGGGAAAGACTGTAACATGTAAGAACAATTTCCCCAAGGATGTGACCTGACACCGACAAAAAACCCTGGTGAACCCCCAGTAGGAAGCCATGATCAGTCCCCTTACTTGGTCCTGCCTTTTGAACAGTGCAAGAGACTGCATACTTTCTATGATGCTACCCCAGCTCCTTCTGGAGAGGATGACTACAAGAAATGGATTAGTCATGCCACCCAGATGGAGAAAGTGTGGAAATGTTCAGGTGATGAGAAATGCAAACGCATAGTAGAGAGTTTGAGCGGTATGGCACTGGATGTAATTTGATTACAGCAAGCAAATCAACCAGATTGTACTGCTAGTGACCATCTTGCCATGCTGAGAAGTTCCTTTGGAGAAGTTGAGCATTAGGAAGATCTAATCTTTCAGCTGGGAGCCACCACCCAGAAAGAGAGAGAGCAGTTGCCACACTACATGACCTGAGTGAAGACTATGATGTGTAAAATAATTGAGGCTGGAGGAGTTACCCCTGCACAAGTTGCCCTAATGACTCTCAACAAGATCTTTTGAGGTGCTGTGTATTCCCATTGGACTCTGATTTCTCTGAGACTA
Organism: Neoceratodus forsteri; assembly: GCA_016271365.2. Classification (NCBI taxonomy): domain Eukaryota; kingdom Metazoa; phylum Chordata; order Ceratodontiformes; family Ceratodontidae; genus Neoceratodus; species Neoceratodus forsteri. The sequence goes on along the minus strand of CM028130.1, from coordinate 1,151,383,145 downwards.
AAAGAACACAGAGCCAATCCCTTGAATTTTAGACAGCTTCTTGATGAAGTGAGGAAGGAAGAGTAACAGAAAGCTATTGCCAATTCACTGTGAGTGCATACTGGGAAAGCCATCCCCATGCAGACATAAGCTGACGGTAGCAAAGAGCATAGTGATGTATCTGACATGAAAACACAGTTGAAACAATACTGAATAAGTGAAAAACTTGCAGATGACCCAGACATCTTGCCCATGAGCCAACTCCTTGCCACTTTGCTGGGGATGCTCACTGAATCCTTCATATGCTCCAAGGGTCAGCCCTTGATCCTCAACCTTACCCAGAGATGGACTGTTCTGTTTTCATTGCAGAGAAGATGGACATTTTGCATGAGGGTGTGACAGGCCTGAAAACCAGCAGTAAGTGAATTAGAAATGGGAAAGACAGCAACAGCCACACAGAAAAGAGAACAAATGAGCCCGGTGAGGGGGCACCATGGGACTCTGATAGTAAACAGCTCTGTAAGATGGTCAAGATGGTCACATGGAATAGCTTTCCTGAGGAGGTTGTAGGGTCTAAAACTGTGGGAGAATTCAAGAATGCATGGGGCAGACATAAGGCAATTCTTGTGGGGGGTAGGAAGAAACAGGCTGTTGGTTAGCTAGGATCTGCAGCTTATCTGTAGGTAGGGAAATGGGCAGACTGGGTGGGCCAAGCAGTTCTTATCTGCCATCAAAGTCTATGTTTCTATGTAAGTCCCACTGCAGCTGTCAGTAACAAGTTGTCATCAAGACTGTTGGGACCTATTCCTACCATAAAAATTGCCATTGAAGGTTACCCATGTGAATGTCTACTGGCCAGTGGGTCATAGGTCATCATCATCTACTAGTCCTTTTACTAGACCTACTTAAAGCATTTTCCTTTGCAACCATTAGAGGGACTTTTTGTGAGTGAGATGAGCAATGCCAGCTGTCCCTATGATGGCTACATCACTGTGCAAATTGAATTTCCAAAGACTTTTTCTGGAGTCCCTCAAAGGACTGACACCTTAACCCTCATTTGTCCTGATGCCCAGATATTGAACAAGACACCTGTGCTGATTGAAACAAACGCCAATATGTTTTGACTCCCAGCTAACTTGTGCCTGCAGAATGCAGGAGAAAGAAACTACCAGACTTTACTGATTCATGCTACTGTGCGTACTGCACATCTGGAGAAAGATGGCCAAGGTCTGCAACTACCCTGAGGGGATTGTCAGAGTCATCAAGAAAGAATGGAAAGATCCTCTGATTGTGCCCCCTGGCACTGGCTGCTTGGTAGAAGGAGCTATGAATTGCAATTAATTTCTGTCAGACCAGATCATCATTGTAGCATCACCAGGAAGAGGTTCGCCCGATGGTCTGATGGTTCAGCGAAGAGTGCTGCCTGTAATCGAAGTGATGGTCAAAAGAATCAACATAAAATTAAAGAACAAGACTCACAAACATCTGACAGTGCATTCTGGTACAGTACTAGCCAACCTGTACACGACTGATGTGGTATTGGCCTCATCCTGTTCAGAGAAGACTTCTCGACTGGATGAAGAGGTGCTCAATTTTGGTTCATCTCCCAGCTGGAATAACTGATTGCAGAAGAAACTGATCAACTGATCCAGTGTCTTCTCCTGCCATGAATGAGATGTAGGATGTGCAAAAGGAGAGAAGCACCACATACGCCTACATGGTGACCACCCATTCAGAGAAAGGTCAAGAAGATTGGTGTCCGCTGACATTGAAGATGTTAGGCAGCATTTGCATGAGCTCTCGAAGGCAGGGATCATAGCTGAGTCTTATAGCCCCTATGCTTCACCGATAGTTGTGGTGTATTGACTATCACACTCTTAAGCAGCGGACAGTGACTGATCAATTCCCCATGTCTCAAGTGCAAGACACCTTGGAGAGCCTCATAGGTAGTAGATGGCTCTCTGTTCTTGACCTGCGCAGTGGTTACTACCAAATATCAATGGCTGAGGAAGAAAAAGAGAAGACCCTGAATTATCTGTTCACTTGGATTTTTCCAATTTGAGCATATACCACAAGGAATATATGGTGCCTCACCTACTTTCCAGCACCTGATGGAGAAGGTGGAAGATGATGCAAATCTCCTAGAAGTCTTGGTCTACTTAGATGACCTGAGAGTGTTTGTAGAACACTGGAAGAACATGAAGCCTGACTACTCAAAGTACTGAACTGACTGAAGGAACATGGTCTAAAGCTCTTTCTGGACAAGTGTCCATTCTGCCAGACATCCATGAGGTATGGGGGAACATTTTGTTTCCAATCAAAACTGATCCAGAAAAAGTGAAAGCTCTTACTACATGGCTTACCAACTTTAAAATGCTTCAGTATTTTTTAGGTTGTTGGGGGCACTTAAAGAGATTTGTGAAAAACTACTTCTCGGGAGTGAGGCCTTTGCATACACTAACTCAGGGATATCCTCCAAGAGGGTCACATGTTGGTGGTCTGACAAGCAGCAGCAAGCTCCCAAAGTTTTGTTCCTCTCCTGCCAATTCCTGCAGCTAACCCACAAAACAAAACAATAATATAATGAGTAAACAACGAGGAGGTGAAGAAACATCTTCTGGTGATGATAGCTACTGGTAGAAATGGAGGTTTATATGCGAAAGGTGCCTCCACGGCACTCCCCGCCTCCAACTCCTGAAAAGGACAAGGCCACGAAGCGAACAAACCAGCAGGCCGCTAGTAGTACTAAAACTTCACCCAGAGCCGCAACTTCTCAGAGGAGAGATTTAGAGAGCTTATCCCACTGATGCAAGACTCGATTGCCAGCAGTTCTGACGAATTACACCAAATCAGTTCTTCGGTGGACTGTTTAACAACTCGAGTTGGGGATTCAGAAGCAAGACTTGTATCACTGGAAAAAAAAACAGAGTAAAACAGATTTAGATACTACCAATGTCTAACGAAGGGTCAAAAAACTAGAAGACAAGCCAGAAGATCTGGAGGGGAGAAGTAGGAGGAACAATCTCCTTGTCATTGGGATTCCTGAGAAAGAAGAGGGTACTTCCCCTATAACTTTTCTGCAGAGGTTTTGTGAAAAAATAGTGGGACCCTCCCCAAATGGTACCACATATGTGATAGAACGAGTGCACAGGGTGCTTCACCCTCTACCACCACCCGGTTCACCACCTCCACCGATCATATTTAAACTCCTGAACTTTCTGGATAAGCAAAACATCTGAGCAAAGGTCAAAGCTTTACAGTATGTGCAATGGGGAGGCCAAAACGTGTGTATAACCCAAGATCAGCCCCAATCCATTCATGCGAAGAGGGAGGAACTGCATCCCTTTGTCTTGAAGCTGATTGTGGCTGGGAAGCAATTCAGAGTTAAGTACCCAGCGGTTCTTCAAGTTAAGAATGGGGACAAATGGCTGACTTTTGAAACCCAGGAGCAGGCCTCTCGAAAGCTCAATGAATTATTTCCTAACCTTTTCAAGTGACTCCGAGCGACTAGGGAGTGGATACTAACCTGGGATATTTTGTGAATAAAAAGTTACTTTGAACTTGTTTAAATGGGTACCTCCGGATTCTGAACAAAGAGGTGAGCAAAGTTCTGTCTCGGCTCCTATGATCTTTACAGGGGCTAGTTTGGTAATATATCGACTTAGATGGCACAAAAGGCTGCAGAAGGGACTGTGGATGGCCTGAGAACAGTGACTGAACAAAAATCTCTGAGGGGGCTCAAACACTGGTGGTGACCTTTTCTTTTAAGAACGGATTATAATGGACCAACAAGATAGCTGTACTCAATACCCTTTGAACTCTGCCCTGAGGACATCACTGTGACTCAACAGAGGGTTTGATCCTAAACTACTAACACCCCCTGCAGTAGTTTCTGGACTCAGAGCATCTTTAATGATAGTTTTGTCTGATACCAGATTATAAAGATGCACATTTGCCTTGGAAGTGCTATACTTCATTAGAAAAAGGAGGCAATTCAGACAATCCAATATTGTGTTAAAGACTCTGACATAACCTCCATACTGATTTAAGATTTAATTATATTGGTTACTCAACGGTTGGGTGACTGTGAGCAGGGGGGGAGGAGAGGGAGAGTGAGTGGTCTGATCGCAGATTTGTGCTAAAACATCACCTGGCGGTATATTTATGCCAGTGCAGTTAGTTGAACTGGGGGTAGTTAGAGTGGGTAATGGGGAAATTTCATGTTTTGTTATCGATGGGGGTGGGGGAGGAGTACTGGGTTTGGAATTTTGTAGAATGTTATGGTTTCTCAGGGGTTAATAGGGGAGGGGTGCCAAATATGTATGCTTTCTGGTCTATAACAGGGAGTGTACTAAGACTGGGATGACTTCCTTGCATGATTTCATCTTAATCTTAGGTGTCCATCAGCAGACTGAAAATGAGTGGACCATATAATATATTGAGCTGGAATGTTAGGGGGGCCCAAGACAGATGCAAACGACAAGTGATCCTGAAACATCTTTGCATCTTAAAGCAGGAATTGCCTGCTTGCAAGAAACGCACCTCCAAAGGGAAGACACTTCACTGCTATGTAGAGATTGGGCTGGCCAGGCCTTTGGTGCGGGTATCTCCACAACTAGTGGGGGAGTCACTATTTTGGTTGGTAAAAATGTCCCCTTTAAGATGGAACAGGAGATATGGGATCTCAATGGGCTTTATATACTGATACATGGGGTATTGGCTGCTCAGCAAGTTCTCTTGGGTTCAACGTATGGTCCGATTGCAGACCCCTTTTTTTTTGTCCACCTCCTGATCCTTCTGTTCTCTAACTCACCCACGGTTACAATACTGGGAGGGGACTGGAATATTACTCCACAATTACAGCTAGACAGATCTGATTCCAGGAGGAGTGATTTGTCCCCTGCTCAACAAGCATTAAAAGATCTCATGTATGGGGCGAGCTTGATTGACATTTGGTGGGTTTTGAACCCTACTGAGAGATGTTACACATTTTCCTGCCCCCGCATCGAACCTGTTCTAGAATTGATATTTTCTTGCTGAGCTCCTTTGCTATCCCTGGGGTTTTAGATACAGTCAAACCTGGTTAAACCATGACCTGTTAGTCCATTTTACTCATTATCCATTTTATTTGACACATTGACCAAAAAAATGTGTTGTTAATCACCTCATTAAACCGAATATCTTGATATCTGTAATCCATAATGGGCTACAGCAGTCAGGCTTCTATATATACTTAGCAATCATGCCTTGTTATTCTGTTTTTGCTGATAGGTGTTAATAATGAGCAGAGAGAGTTGAGCGATGTGATAATGCGTGCCAATTAAGTGTAAGCACTGACAGTCTTATACTCCATTCAGATCAAAGAGGCACAATTATCACATTCAATTAAGCTATACTAGTGATAGTCTCCTCTCCCCTTCTCTCTCATTCAAGCAGCATTCACCGCACAATGGCAGGCAAAGAGAAGAGGGGGAGAAGTGAGATAATAATCTCACAGAAAAGAGATCTCTGCCTTTGGAAACAGGGGAATCCAGCAGCCATGAACAGAGACATGGCTGAATATGCAGCACAGGCTTATGTTCTTAAAACTGGAGCTAGCACTTGCAGTGACATCTGGCAGGCAAAGGAAAAGTGGCTTTCTGCTTCGAGTGATTCAAAGTCATTGACTCTTGTAAGGCTGGGACAGCACCAAAATGTAGAAACAGCCCTTAGCCTTTGGGTAACTGAGATGAATAGCCAAGGTGCTCCAGTGTCCAACAACATGGTGGTTGAGAAGGCGAGTTTTTTTTGGTGAGCAGATGGGAGTTTCCGAGTTTTCTTATTCATGAGGGTGGATCTATGGATTCAAAAAAAGACATGGTTTAAGCAGTAAGGTTTACCATGGGGAGCCGGCCAGTGCTGACCAGACTGCTGTCATATCTGGCAGAATACAACTGAGAGATGTCCTAGCTGGGTTTTCACTTCATGACATTTACAATCATGATGAAACTGGATGTTTCTATCATTTGGGTCCCACTGCTACATTATCTTCAGCCCCAGTGTCCAGTACCAAAACATGTAAAGATAGACTGACTGTTGCCCTCTGTTGCAACACTTACGTAAGCCATAAATTGAAACCATTTGTTATAGGCAAAGCAAAAAAGCCAAGATGTTTTGCTAATGATTTTGATCCATAGATTTATGCCAAGTACCGTGATAACTCAAAGGCATGGATGACCGGAGCAGAGTTCAAAGAATGGGTAATTGATTTTAACTGTGCCATGAGGCTTCGAAGGAGACCTGTTATTCTACTGGTCGATAATGCAACTAGCCATGCTGTGCCTCCTAACATTTCAAATGTGAAAATTCACTTCCTTCCCCCAATCATAACCTCACATACACAGCCGATGGATGCTGTCATAATCAAAAACTTTAAATGTTTCTACAAAAAAGAGCTCTGTCATCATTTCCCCTCCTGCGCTGCAGCTGGAACTGATCTAAAAGTTACTGTTCAACAAACTTTACTGTTTACTCGCTCTTTGTGGAGATCTGTGACTGAAACCACAATAAGAAATTGCTGGCATCATGTAAAAATACTACCGGACAATGATTTAAGTGAAATTGAAACAGCAGAGCCAGCAGTACCTGCCACTGAGTTAATGGAATTACAGGTTCTTATTCAGCGACTGCCAGTTTCTTTTGTGAACGCTCTCACTGCACAACAGTACTTCTCAGTAGAGAATGATATTGGCACTGCCCCACCACTGACTGATGAGGATATCTTGGACATTGTATGTAGTAAGGAAAATGATAAAATGGGTGAAGAGGAGGACTCACAGGACTCTCAAGATACCCTGTCCGATGACCCCCCTCCACAAGTGTCAGCATTGGCTGCATTCACTCACATAGGCTTCTTGTTGAACTACCTTGAGCAACATCAAACCGATGAAACTGGGAAGCATATTGACTCACTCCTTGATTTAAAAAAATGCATTACAGCACAGGCAGTTGGGTCTTTTAAACAGAAACAAATCACAGAATATATTTTCAATGAAAGTGATAATGCATCTGAGTCAGCCAGCACCCCCCCCAACCCTCGTAATTATGCCACACTGTCTCACAAACTGCAGAAATGCTAAGTGCTGCTTCACTACTGCAGGGCTGATTATTCATGCAAGCACACTTTCACCCACTGTGTTGCCTTTCCTTCCCTGAGAGAATGCTAAAGTGCTGCTTCAGTTCTGCGGGGCTGATTATTCATGCCAGCACACTTTCAGTTTCACCCGCTGTATTGCCCTCCCTCCCCAAAGTACGCAGAGAATGCTAAAGTGCTGCTTCAGTACTGCGGAGCTGATTATTCATGCCAGCACACTTTCACCTGCTATGCTGCCCTCCCTCCCCGAAGTAAGCAGAGAATGCTAAAGTGCTGCTGCAGTACTGAGGGGCTGATTATTCATGCCAGCACACTTTCACCTGCTGTGCTGCCCTCCCTCCCCAAAGTACGCAGAGAATGCTAAAGTGCTGCTTCAGTACTGCAGAGCTAATTATTCATGGCAGCACACTTTTATCTGCTGTGTTGCCCTCCTCCCAGTAAGCAGAGAATGCAAAAGTGATGCTAAGTGTTGCCCACCCGCCCTACCCAAAGCAACCTTACGATCTTGAGGAGTAATCATACACAAAATAGAATTACTTAGAGTGCAACTTTTTTAAAAATGTCTTATAATGTAGAATGAAATAATTAATATGTGTGCAATAAAAATGTGTGCAATAAAATTTGTAAACGCAGAATGGTGCCGTTGTATTAATTACAGTACTGTACTTGAATAACCCTGTGACTTATTCATCCATTGTTTTATAATCTGGACAGCATTTGAGCAATACAAACATTAATGGATTAACCAGGTTTGACAATTATTTATACACATGTTATATCGGGCCATTCTCCTATCTACATTGTATACATGTTGGGTCTAGGAATTAGGAGAGATACCCTATGGCGTTCGAATAATCAGCTGCTACAATCCCGACTACCTTGGATCATGTTAAGGATTTTGTCTTGCACTTCCTAGAAAGCAATACAGGGTCTGTACCCAAAACAGAGGTAGTTTGGGCAGCTTTAAAATGTGCATTAAGGGGGGAATGTATATGCCTGTCAGCCACCAGAACTCAAGTTCAAGTTCAAGTTCAAGTTTATTGCAGGAAAACTCCATTGAGCAAGCTCATTCACAAGGAGGTCCTGTAACATAAACACTTAAAGTACAAACACAGATAGGTAATAACAGTATATACATGAAATACACGTTACATGATACAGGCTGGATATACATACAAGGGTACCACATAGGGTGACCGCAGGTGGTAAACATTGATATGAGACAGGGAAGCGACTTACAGGTCGCATACTGATAAATGAAACATGATGACTGCAGTGTGCAATACATATACAGTATTTTGGCAGCTAGAACAAACAACAGTCTACAACTGATATGGGGGGAGGAGAGATTTGATAGAGTAGCAGTGGAGCGTAAGCAAAGATAAAGCCAGGAGTAGAAGGAGAAGGGGAAGGGAAAGCAGTTAATATGACAAATCAATTATACCTTACCAGTGGATAAATATGGCACACATGGGGAAGGAAGAGACTTAATGACAGTTACAGGTGTCTTTTATTTTGGCTAAACTTAGCGATTTGTAGAAGTTTATTGAAACTGTGCTAGTTAGGTTCAATACGGTTTGTAATTGGTTCCAAATGGAGGGAAGGGCATATGCAATAGCACGTTTACCAAAGGAAGTCCACGTCCTTGGTATGTCAAGCATAATAAAGTCAGATTTTCTTAATGAGTATGCACTATGTGAGATACTAATAAGGAAAGAGAGATAGCTTGGCAATTTCTGCAGGAGCAGTTTAAGAGTCCATAGCCCAGCATGGAGCAGGCGCCTAGTAGTAAGGATGTCCAACCAACAGCTGCATATAAGTCACAGTGGTGCGAACGGTAAGGGGAGTTGGTAATGAACCATAACGCACGGTGATAAAGGATGTCCAGTTTACTTAGATTTGCAAGAGTGGTGGAGGAATAGATTACATCGCCATAGTCGAGTAGGGGGAGAAAAATGGCCTGTACAAGCTTGTTTCGAGTTCAAGGGGGAAAAGGGGCCTATTTCTGTAGAAGAAACCTAACCTTGCTTTTAACCTTCTAGAGACATCTTCGATGTGGTCACTGAAAGATAATTTTTTGTCGATCCAGATACCTAGATATTTAAATTTGGTTACAACTTCCAGAGGCTCGTTTAGCGTGGTGACAATGAAGTTTTGGGCAAGAGTACTGGGGGGGCCTGAGACAGCACTGCGGGAGAATATCATCGCTTTAGTCTTCTTAGCATTGAGCAGAAGCTTTGCCTTTATTAAATTATGCTCAAGTTGTGTGAAGTCCGCTTGAAGCACTCCCTTGACTTCAGATAACGATGAGCCAGAAGTATACAACACAGTATCATCTGCAAAAAACTCGCCAATTTAAGGCCCAAATAGGTGACTTACTTGGCTTAATCAAGTCTGTTGAAAGAAATATTAGTTGCCATTCAATGGAACAGGACTGGATTAAACTACATAATTTGCAGACCCAGTTATCTGACCTTATGTCCAGAAAGGCTGAACTCGCTCTTAAAAAAAACAAGCTTAAATATCTTGAGTCTGGAGAATGAGCTGGAAAACTATTGGCTATCCGACTCAAGCAGGCAAAGAATGCCAGATTTATCCCCGGCCTACACATTAATACCAATGGCCCCATTACCATAGAACCCAGGGGAATTGCTGAGGGATTAAGGTAATACTTCCAAAATCTCTGTGCAGTCCATGAGGAAGAAACCCCCACAGCGGAAGAAATTTGACAGCGTATAGATCTAACTGAACTCCCATGTCTATCCCCTCCAGAGACTGCCTCCTTGGGGTTCCATATTCAGATATGGGAAACAGAGCAAGCTATCAGACAGCTTCCCATGGATAAATCTCCAGGACCGGATGGCTTCCTGAATAATTTGTACAAGGCTTGCATATCTGAGTTTTCCCCCCTTCTGACAGAGGTCATTAACTCCTGGTATGAGAATGAACTGTCTGAACAGGGCTTTCTCGACGTCCTTGTTGTAGTCATACCCAAACAAGGAAAGGCTTGCAGTGCCCAGAGAACTATTGTCCCATTTCCCTCCTGAACTCTGGTGTTAAAATATTAGCTAAAGTGTTAGCTAATAGGCTGGGTCTCATCATGGGTAAACTCATTGGTACTGAACAAGTAGGTTTCATGACCGGTAGGTCTTTTAGTGCCCATATGCGCAGATTACTGCATCTCCTCTCATTGGCCAAGAAATCAGATATCCCAAGGGTTTATTATCCCTAGATGCCAAAAAGGCCTTTGACTGGGTCTCTTGGGATTTTCTTTTTACCACACTAGAGAGTTTTGGGTTGCCAGATGAGTTTACTAAATGGGTTCATATGTTATATACTTCCTCAATGGCCTGTGCCTGGTGCAATGGTGTTCTTTCAGATTCTTTCCCATTGTGCCGTGGCACCAGGCAGGGCTGCCCATTATCCACTCTACTATTCAACTTATATTTAGAACCCTTCATTCGAAGGTTAGTCTCTTCTCTACGCCTTCGAGTTGCTGTTGTGGGACGACAACAACATCTTTTATTGGCCTACGTGGATGATTTATTGTTACACCTGGAAGAACCCGCAACAAGTATCTCAGCTTTATTAGAGGCAATTGACCTATTTTCCAAAGTCTTCTACTACAAACTAAATCTCACAAAAACCAGAGTCTTTCCAATGAATGACAGAACTATGCAAGGGGACGTTAGCAGAGTTTGGTCTGGTATGGGAACAAAAATCCTTGACTTATCTAGGTATTAAAGTAGATAGAGAGGTGTCTACAGTGGTAAAGAAGAATCTTGCAAACTTAATGTTCAAACTAAAGATAGATCTTGATATGTGGGGAGCCCTCCCAATCTCCCTATGAGGAAGGATCAAAACAATAAAAATGAATGTGCTCCCTCGAATGCTCTATCCCATGGGTATTGTTGGGGCTCTTCCTTCCTAAGTCCTGGTTTGCTCATTTGCAAAAAAATGTTGAACTCTTATTTATGGAAAGGAAAAGGGGTTAGATGGGTGTACTTCAAGTTAACGGCGCCAAAGTTACAAGGGAGTCTCTCCCTTCCCTCCTTTTTCACTTACTATAGTGCACACCACATTAGCAAGCTATGTTACTGCAACCGTACTCCAGTTCAGCGAGGTTCAGGAGCATATTCACCTCTTTGGCTGGACATAGAGGAATACTTGGCCTCCAAAAATCACTGTATCCCTAGCATCTCCCTAAGTCCTTAAAAGACACCCCAATGGGATGGTCCCTCAAGGCTTTATACCAGCTCCAAAGACATCTAGCTCTTGACTGGCATAAGTCCCTTGAACAGCTGATAGTGGGAAACCCTCACCTTAGAATTGGAAACAAGCCTATCTCTTCTTCATATTGAGCTCCTCAAGTAGAAGCCAAGCTGCTGGATATAGCCCCTAATGGAGAGATGCTTCCCTGTCTCCGATTTCAACAGCAATTTAATATTCATGTAAAACATATTTTTAAATATTGGCCAATTAAGCAGACCCTGGCTTCCTTTCTGGGGACTATGTTTGGCTATACTCCCACAAAAACAGAGCTCTCTTCCCTTTTCGAGTGGCTGAACTGCCACATCCAGTATCAGGGGTATACAAAGTCCTACAATCCTGGGACTTCCATTTGCCACAAGGTGTGTGCTACTGTTGGACCCAAAAACTACCCATCACAGCAGATGCTCATATCTGTAAACAGACTTGGGGTAATATTTATAGATTTATCAAGCAGGACAGACTTCAGTTAGTATAATACAATATCATGTATAATTTGTATTTCACTCCAGAGAGACTATATAAAATGGGCAGGCTCCCCTCCTCTCAATGTCAGCGATGCTTAGAAGCGGATGGGGATCTATACCATATGCTATGGACATGTTCAAAGGTTTGTACCTTTTGGCATGCCATTAGAAGATCATTAGACCCTATGTTAGGACTTGACTCACTGTTCACACTGGAGGTCTGTCTGCTTAATAGTTACCCCTAGGGTACCTTCAGGGTTCAGAAGGCACATATGGCCCTAGTATCTGCTGTGACCAAGCTAATAATCATGAGACATTGGAAGGAAGACTCCTTGCCACCTGTGTTGGGATGGCATAGGGAAGTTTTAGTGGCTCTCCAGCTGGAACGACACATTACATCGATGGCCAATAGACTTCAAAATTACCAAAACAAATGGGGTTCCTTGGATGCCTTGCTTAGAGTTTGGAAGCCCTAGAGATCAAATCCACTCACTGATAAACAAGACTGTCCTTGACAATGACTGCTATATTTAGCACAAGGGAGGGCTGGAAAGGAGGGGTGGGTGTGGTGGTTAGATTAGGTTTAAATGATGTTATCTTTTATTGTTTATTTCTGTATAATGCCTGATGTATGCAGTCTCATTATTATGTGCTGCAGTCTGTCATTGTAACTCAGACTGCTTCCTTTGTGTTTTCTGAGGTTTAATCAAAACTGAATAAAGTATATTGAATTAAAAAAAGGGGATATCCTCCAACTCAGAAGAGGAACCAACTAGGAGTCATAAAGATATCCCCCAGTGAATATATCAAGACCAATAAACCTTTTGGGGACCGATGGACAGTGGAATGTGAAAGTGAATTTCAAGAAATTATTCTACTCCTAACAGAAGCTCCTGTTTTAACCTTTGCTGACTAATGACTACAATAAACCATACTCCCTTCAGATTAATGCCAGCATGGAACGACTGGGTGCCGTACTCTGCCAAAACACGAAAAGGGTACGAGACCAATCACCTATGCCAGTCACAGTTTGACTCCCTCTGAAAAGAACTATCCAGTCCATAAACTAGAGTTTCTTGCACTGAAATGGGCAGTGACTGATCAGTTCCAAGAGTATCTGTATGGAGTCAAGTTTGTTGTACTAACTGACAATAACCCACTGACATATTTGCTGACCACTGCCAAGATGGATGTCACTGGGCACAGATGGATCTCTTCCCTATCCACTTACAATTTCTGCTTGCAATATCAACCTGGATGAAACAACATAGATGAAGATGCACTGTCCAGACACCCTCATCATGCTCCTCCAATGTAGGGGCCCTGCATCTATGTTTCAGATAATGGAGTGAAAGCAGTTTGCATGATGATAGTGCCTGAGGACCAACCCCCTATCACCAACCCAGACTAAGCTGTGGACCTGCTTGGAGTACATCCTGATGCCATACTGGAAGTGTACGCATGTTTCACCACACTGCACAACACCACTGTGCCTCACTTATCTCCAACAGATTTAAGACAAGCACAGTGGACAGATCCTTGTTTGAGAGACATTATCTTAGCCAAAGAGAAGGGTGTGTCATCCTCTCAAGTTAAGTCAAATCTGCCTGAAGTACCACTGCTAAAAGAGTTGGGCAAGTTTTTATTACAGCATGGACTGCTGTATTACATTACCAAAACACAAACTCATGTTCCCAAAGAGCAACTTGGGCTGCCCAAAATATTATATAACGGCTTTGAAAGCACTTCATGAAGTCATGGGACACTTGGGAACTGGTAGGGCCTTGTACAAGACTGCTTCTACTGGCCACGTATGGCCATGGAGGTGGGAGGACATTGCAAAAGTTGTAATAGGTGCATCACCCAAAAGACTACCCAAACAAGCAGCTACTCTTTTAAACATTACCAGTAGTGGGCCAATGGACTTGGTCTGTATGGACCTCCTTTCCCTTGAACCTGATCGAAAGGGGACCAGTAACATCCAAGTAGTAACTGACCACTACACCCGCTATGCACAGGTTTTCCCCACAAAAGACAAAAAAACAACCACTGTGGCTAAAGTTTTGTGTGAATAGTATTTTGTACACTATGGACTCCCCAAACAGCTGCACTCTGATCAAGGGAAAGCTTCAAGAGTCGCCTTATCAAATAACTCACAAGAATTTTGGCCATCAAGAAAACTTGTACTACTCCTTAACAACATCAAGGTGACAGCCTGAGAGATTCAATAAAACATTCCCTAATATGTTGGTAGCATTGTATCCTAAAAGAAAGCCATACTGGAGCCAGCAAGTACCCTTCCTAGTCCATGCCTACAACTGTACTAAAAATGACTCAACTCGGTTCTCACCCTATTTTCTAATGCACAAGTAAAAATCCAGACTTCCAGTGGACTTATGTTTTCAGGTGTCTGCAGGTGATGCCCTACCGGAGGCACACTTGGAGAATACCAGGAGGCTGTGTACGCAACTGACTGAAACCTATTGGGTGACTAAAGAAGCAGCTGTTAAGTCTGGCCTAGCCAACAAAAACAGATATGATGAGAGAGAGTAGGGGAACAAACTCATCAGCCAGGGGAGCAATTATTATTTTGGAATTTGGGGATCCCAGACAAACACAAGATTGAAGACAGTTGGAAACCTGATCTTTATGGTAATTGTGAGACAGCTTCCAAACTTGCCAGTATACTGACTAAGAATGGAAAGCGGAAACATTATAGTCAAATTGTTGCATCAAAACCACCTCTTGCCAACTGGTCAACTGTTACCAGAACTTGTTAGTTCTGTACCTCTCTCACTACCACAGAGACCGGTCACTAGAAATGAGACAAGGCAAAGAAGAATCAGTCAAGTTCAACTGTTAGTACCTGTGCCCCCTCCCACCCCAGTGACTCACTCCAATGTGGTCAACAGTAGTTCTGAAGATGAAGAACTTTACGTTTGTGAAATACCACATCAGTATTGGCCTGCACCATTCCCCAAGGACTTTCCTCTTTCATTATCTGAAGGGAGTAAGGTGAGTCATTCCAGGCCATTGAATCCAGCTGCAATACCTTTTGTTCTGACTGATGTTGGATCCACAATCATGAACGGTGTTCCAAATGCAGGGGATTTTGAGACTACAGTATTAGAACCAATACAGGACATTGAAATATTTGACCTACTGTGACAGAGTATGCAGAAACCATTAAAGACCCTGATCAGATCATTGCTGAGTAACTTGTGGTACCCTGCAGCTCTGGAAGAGAAGTCAAGCACAAAGTAAAACTCATCTATGATGTCCCTGGTATCCCTTCTGATCTCCATGTCAGTGTGGTTCATAAAAAGGTTAATCTGCTATCAAGCCCAATCTGCCCTCATTGTGCTGCCCTCAAGTCCTAATATGGAGGTGTACTTGTAAACCATGGTGGGCAAGTAATTATATCAATGCATGCCCTGTATTTTGGGAAATGCAATGCTAAAGCTGGTCAGATAGACTGCAAGTGTATTAGCTAGAAATGTTTAGATAGGTATCAGGTGTATTAGACAGCCTGTGATGTAGTGTATTGCAATGTTTGATGTTTAAGGCCTTGACGAGGATGCCAAGGATTTCAGTGGGGGGGAATGTGACCCCTCCCTCTCAAGTCAGGAGCTTACCTGAGGACCCCACAGCCTCCCAATAACTCCTGCAGCCAGCGTTTGCCTCTTTGCTCCCACAGCCCACTGCTGAACTGATTCCAGTGCCGGGGGGTAGGAAAACTTTGCTTGCAGCACCTCCTAGTGCCTGATCCTTGATGCCAGCAAGCCGCTTGCCTCCATGCTCCCCAGGCCCAATCCTGCACTGCTGCCAGGGCCAGTGAGTGCAACAGACTATTTTTGGCACCTCAAGTGCCCAATAAGGATGTGGCCAGTGAGCCACCTGAGAGTTTGCTTCTCTGCCCCTTAAACTGCTGCACAAGTGAGGCAGAGAGCCAGTAGAAAGGCTGCTGATTGGTTTCAGTGCCCCAGAGTGCCTAGAGCAATGTGGCAGAGGTACTGCTTGTAGAAATCCTCTATCCAGTCCCATTGGACACTGGTGGGGGCTGGGGAAACCAAGCAAAAAAAAATATAAATAACATATAAATGACTCCCGACCCGATTGAAGCCACCAGTGGATTGGGGAGTACTGGGGACAAAATGGCAGCTGGAAGTACAAGTCCCATGAGCTTTTGCAGCTGAGTGCCATTTTCAGGATCAGTTCCTGCTGTGGAGCTCACAAAACCGAGTTCCTGCCCACCCAATGAGCTCCCTGGCCTTAGCAACTACCAAATGGGACCAGGAGGGTCCTCTCCATGTAGCCAGATGTTGCCAACACTTTAATTCTTTTTATTATATTTTACTGAGATGAATTTGACTGTATGAGGGCAGCCATATTGGAGGTGGTCTTGGTAGCTACAGTAGTCCAGTCAGAAGGTGGAGCTTGATACTCCTTTTTGCCAATGAGATGCTGTGTATTCAAAACTAACATTCTGGGGTTCACAGTTTAACCCTAGATCTGTCTGTGTGAGCTTCTGAAGAGAAAGTATCTGATTTTGACAGCTCCTTGTGCTGTCACAGCCCAAAACTTGAAAGTTTGTGCCAAGACAAACTGAGAACTGAGGAATTTGTTGCCAACTGCCTGGTAAATCCCAGACACAAGGGGATTTACCTCAGCCTGACTGAATTTCCTAGAATTTGGCAACTAAGAAATCAGAGACCACTGAGACAATTATTTGTTTCTGTTTCTTTGAGATGACAAGTCCACTGCCTCTCTGATCCTGACACAAAATACTTTTATTTCTGACAGTGGACCAGAGCTCTGAGGTCCTGCCTGCCTAACTGTTGGTCTACCATTGTGAGGTGGGTGAAGACAAGTCCCTTTGTGAGGTGAAGACAACTGCCAGCCTACTTTCTCAGGTGGGTGAAGACAAGTCCCGCTTTGGGGTGAAGTCAATTGCCAGCTTACCTTTGGAGGTGGGTAAAGACAAGTCCCTCTTCAGGTGAAGACAACTGCTGGCCTACCTTTTAAGGTAGCTGAAGACATTTATCTGTGTGGGGTAAAGAGGACCATCATCAGCATCCACACCAGCCTAATTGTTCTACCCAAATGCCAGCAAGAGATGTCCCCCACCACCTGTATCATCTGTTCATCTAAAGGTCATGAGTACTGGGTTTTACCTAAACCATTGCTTTTCTAACTGTCCAGATAGGTAGCTAGTTAATTTATCCCCTGGGCTTCCCGTGCAACCATATGCTAAGCCCACAACAGCAGTAGCAGCCATCACCATTGGTTTAATTACATCCACTGGTGTAGTTAGTAATTTGCAACTGCAGCATCCATCCACTGCAATAGTGCAGCATCCAGTGTCTACTCATCACAGGCCTGCAACTCATCATTGTGGGCATACAAGGTATTTGAGAGCTCCCGCAGGGACTGTGGGGTTAACTGATGCACCAGTGGGGGGGAGAGAGACAGGGGCAGGTGAAGCACTGGATTGTAATTTGTACTGTGTTATTTTCATCTGTGTGATTATGGAATTTATTCTAAGATGATTTTTGAATGTTTTAGTCCATTTGTTTCCCTTGTTCCCTACCTTATTTTTTCAGACCCTAAAATAAACCCTTTTGTTTATTTTTCTGAAATTGATGAAGTATTCACATTATTATGTAGTATACTGTTTGCATGCTTAGAGTGATAACTTTGGAGCAGACTGTATTGCTATTCTGTCTGCCACTGAGGGAGGGGGCTGTATTTATTTCCTGTATGGAAGTACCCTGCCAGTATGATGCTAAAAGGATCCCCATAGGTGGAGGCACTGCACCATTTACAAAGCCAGTTCTAACCATGAACTTAGGTGCCAGCCTAGTGGAAGAAGACTAGGTTTGCTGGCAAAGGCACCTAGCTTCACCTGAGCTCTTTTCTTCTAGGTTGCTTGCAAGGACAAAGCAAGGAACCTTACCAGAGCAAGGAAAATGATTAAGGCTTCTTTTGGCTAGGCAGGTTTACTGTGTGTTATTTATTTTCTTTTGTACTCACAGGGGTTGTTGCTGCTAACATTTTACTGCTTTATTTTTCTCTGATTCAAATTGTTGTTGCTGGGTATACTTTCTGCTGCATTATTTCAGGGATACCTAGAGGTTTGTGCTTACAGATTATTGCTGTAATCTTCAGATTCAAATTGTCTTTTGCAAGGTATATCTTCTGTTACTGATTTATTTTTCTCTGTAGCAAAGTTTTTTACAGGGAATATCTTCTGTGAAATTATTACAGGTGGTACTTTGCAGGTTTTACAGTTTTATCTATCATTAAGCTAAGCTTTCAGGGCTACAGCATTTGTTGTTGGTTGATTGTTTCTGCTCTTACCTCCTTGTTTCTTTCATCCATGGTTCTTCTTTTCCGACAGGGGAAGGACCCAGCCACCCACCCACCCCTATCCCCAACCACCCCACACTACACTCCTTTTATAGGGTAGCAAAGTTGTGACATTTCCTGTAGCAAAGCAGGAAGGGGAGGATCAGAGGGGTATCCACACAGTGACCTTATTTACAGGGGCACAAGTAATTGAACTTGTTATAACAAGTTATACAAAAACAAACAAACAAAACACAAAAACAAACTTTTGCTTTCATTTTCCTCCTTCTAATTACTTTGACAAGGTTATAAACCCAGCAGTTCATCTGGAATGGATATTATTAACTGTAGGTACTGTAGGACACTTTTCAAAAGGGCAGTTATACAGGATTTAGGATACTGTCCTACATGCTGGACCATTAGAGATCTAAGGACCCAGCTCCAGGCAGCATGGGCAGAGATTGTGCACCTTAAATCGCATATTCAGGAGGAAAAATACTATAAGAACCACCCACAATTTCCCCAACATCCAACAGAAGCACCTCGACTGCAGAGGGTAGTTGTTCTGGGAGGCTGGCAGGTGGTTAGAAAGGGCAAATCGGGTGCCCCATCACTCAGTGCTCTCCAATGTATCATCTCCACATACTGTATAAAAACTACAAACTGGTATTTGCCTCTATATGAAATCAAGCAAAGGAGCAGAGGCTACTGCAGCACAGGAGCTAGCACAACAAAACTGACCCAAAACAGGAACAAAAATAAAAAAGGAAATCCAAAACACTTCTGATCATAGGAGACTTCATGATTCAGAGAGTTGATACCTACCTCCAGCTGGGGGTAATGGTCAGATGTATCCCAGGTACACCAGTGTGGAGAGACACTGACCACATTACTAAAATCATGCAGGAAGCAGCAGAAAACTTTGATGTCCTGGTACACATAGGGACTAACAATCTTGCCAGCTGGTCAGTTGTGGAGACCAAGGAACACCTGACCAGGCCGGGTGGCAAACTGTCATCCATTTCATATGGCATCTCCTTCTCTGAGATCCTGCCAGTCTGGGAGAGGAGGGCAGATGGACAGAAGGTCAGAGAAATGGAGGGAGGGGAGCTAAACATGTGGCTGTAGGGCTGGTGCCAGGAAAAAGGACACAGATTTTTAGGTAACTGTAAACAGTTTTAGGAGTGAAAATTCTTTAAATTCAATGGACTGCATCTGACTAAGGAGGGAGTCAGTACATTGGGGCAGAAGTTTGACATCTTTTTAGAATATTTAAACTAGCAAATAAGGAGTAGGGTACAGCATCTGATACATCGAATGGGAAGAACACTCCTCTCCCTCAGCTAGTGATCAAACAGGAGTTCAGAATGTTTGTAGTTCATTTGCATCACCAGGTAAGGAAAAAGATCCAGATCCCCATATGATGCAAGGGGAAAATACCGGACCTCACCCAACAACTAACATACCAAAATCTGGCCAATGGTGCACAAATGCTCATAGTCTGGGAAACAAGATCCCAGACCTGTAGGCAACAATGACTGAGACTAAACTGGACATAGTAGCCCTTAGCGAGACATGGTTCAGCAGTAACCACACTTGGGAGACTTCAGTATCCAGCTATGTACTGTTCAGAAGAGACCGAGGTGCAAAAGTGGGGTGGAGGCCCTTTATGTCAATGAAAATATCAAAGCTACAGAAATTCAGAATACACACAAGGAGCCAGAAGTGTGGGTCACCCTGGAAACAAGAAATGTGACAGCATATGAACTGGGGTTGTCTACAGGCCTCCAAACCAGGGAGAGGACATAGACACATTACTGTAAGAAGACATACAAAACATGACAGCTAAAGGGGAGGTTCTGAGAATGGGAGACTTCAACATGCCAGATACAGATTGATAAATACCTGTAGTAACATCTGCCAGAACTAGACACATAGTGGATTCCCTGCAGGGGGAGGGCCTCAAACAACTGGTAGAACAACCCACAAGAGACAGGGCTATCCTAGATCTAGTACTGACTAATGGGGAATGGACCACAGATCTCCAGGTAGAAGGTCACCTGGGGGCCAGTGACCATCACATGGTATGGTTCAATTTGGCAACTAGAACTAAATCATCCCATTCCAAGGCACAAATATGGGACTTCAGAGGAGCTGACTTTGATAAGATGGCCAACAGAGTTAAGCTAGCCCTGGCAAAAAGAAATACAGGTGAGGGGGTACAGGCAAGGTGGGCAAACATTAAGGATGCAATACTTGAAGCAACATCCCATTGTGTTAGAGAGAAAAGCAAGCACAAAAGAAGAAAACCACTTTGGTTCTTAAAAATAGTAGCAGAAAAGTCAGAGCCCAAAGGCTGGCCTTCAGGAAATATAAAGGAACACAGCTGGACAAAGATAGGGAGGCATACCAAACTTCCCTAAAGGGAAGCAGGGAATGCAGTAAGGCAGGCAAAGGCTCAAACCAAGGAAACACTAGCATGAAAAGTAAAAGAAGGTGACAAGACTTTCTGTAGATACATTAGTGAAAGGAGAAAGTCCAGAGGGGTTATTGCTAAGATCAAAGGGGATAAGGGGGAGTGTGAGGAGAAGGACCAAGGAAAAGCATCTATTCTAAATAGGTACTTCTGCTCAGTATTTACTGAGAAGGTAGGGCAGAGCCCACAGCTCAGCACCATGGACACTGGGGGGAGGGAGGTGTGCACTAGGACCTTCACAGAAGAAAGGGTCCTACAAGAGCTCACTAAGCTCAGGGTGTACAAGGCAATGAGACATGATGGTGTACATCCCAGGGTATTAAAGGAGCTAAGGGTGGAACTAGCAGAGCCATTATCAGAACTGCTTAGTAAGTCTCTGAGCACAGGAGAGGTCCCAGAAGACTGGAGAAGGGCTATTGTGATCCCGCTCCACAAAAGTAGTAGCATGGAGGAGGCAGGGAACTACAGACCAGTCAGTCTTACCTAGTAGTGGGCAAGATTATGGAGGTACTCCTTAAGGAAAGGATAGTGCAACACCGGGAATCCATTGGCGCACAGGATCCAAGACAGCATGGATTTACAACAGGAAGGTCCTGTCAAACTAATCTCATAGATTTCTTTGGCTAGGTAACTAGAGTGGTGGACAAAGGAGGAGCAGTTGATGTCACCTACATTGACTTCAGTAAAGCTTTCAATACTGTTTCACATAGAAGATTGATTAATAAGCTGGGTAGGCTCGGGTGGGTCAGAAGTTGGTCATCTGGGTGGCAAACTGGTTGGCGGGCAGAAAACAGAGAGTGGTAGAAAATGGTATACAGTCAGAAGAGATACAGTTCACAAGTGGGGTACCTCAAGGATAAGTCCTGGGGCCAGTCCTATTCAATATCTTCAACAGTGACATTGCAGTTGGACCGAAGGGTAAGGTTTGTCTGTTTGCAGATGACACCAAGATCTGCTACAGAGTAGATGATCCAGATGCGGTGGCAGAATGAGAAGAGATTTGGATGAACTGGCAAAATGATCGGAAGAGTGGCAAATGGGGTTTAACACAAAGAAGTGCAAGATCATGCACATAGGAAAGAGAAACCCTGAAGCCACCTACGAGTTGGGGGTGGAGTTGCCGGCAATCACAAAGGAAGAAAGAGACTTGGCCATCATCACAGATGACCTGAAGTCATCCAAGAAGACCACTAAAGCAGTAGGTAAGGCTAGAGGGATGTTGGAGTATATCAGTAGGGGTATCGCAAGTCGTAAGAGGGAAATAATAATCCCTCTTTACAAGACACTGGTTAGGCTCCATCTGGAATACCGTGTGGAGTACTGGAGGCCACATCTGCACAAGGACATTAACAAAATAGAGGCAGTCCAGAGAAGGGCAACCAAAATGGTGCAGGGACTGCATCAGAAAACATATGAGGACAGATTAATGGAGCTCAATATGTATACCCTAGAGCAAAGGAGGGAAAGAGGTGATATGATCGAAACATTCAAACATCTTAAGGGCATTAACAAGGTGAAAGAGTCTAACATGTTTCAATATAAGAAAAAAGAACAGGACAAGAGGACACAGCATGAGATTACAGGGAGGCCAATTAAGGGGGAATGTGATGAAGTTCTTTTTCACAGGAAAGGGTGGTGGATGCATGGAATGGCCTACCTCAGGAAGTGGTGGATATGAATACAGTGCAGGGCTTCGAGCAAGCTTGGGATAGGCATAAGGGAGCAATAAAGATGAGTATGAATAGATAGGCCATTGACAGAATACAGGCCTATGGCACATTCATAAGGTAGAAAAAATGGGCAGACTGGTTGGGCCTTGCGGGCGGTCCTTATCTGCCATCAACTTCTATGATTCTGCATCCCTTAGGAAGCATCACTTGTGAGTGGGTATGCAAATAGAAGTGTAGGGGGAGTTTACAGTGCAATACCTTCTGATTATTCTAGTACTATTTCTTGTCACATTGTCATGACTAAGAGGCAATAAATTAGGACAGGCTTGACAGGATCTAAAAAGTGTAACTCCTATGAACTGCTCCAGGAAAAGGCAGATCACCATTACCTCTGTTTCACTTGTTTGGTCCTGGACAATTTTGACACCTGTGAACTCTGCAAAGTTCTCTGTCCCAAAGCAAACAAGCCCTGGTCAGAGCCGATATAGCTGTGAAGAGCTTTTAGGAGTGGTAAGATCATTGTAAAGAATATGTGGTGCTTTCACTGCACTGGAGTCAGCCATAACTAATACTGCATCAATTACAGTACTGCTCATGCATGATACTAGTTTGCCCAGGAGTTAGTCATGTGCAACATGGCAGTGCTGACATGACTACTTATGCAGGGTGCTTGTGCATGCACAGTTTAAGTCTGTGCCACCATGTTGCACACAGCAGACGTCACTTCCACAGTTGCGGAAAGAAGAGGTAGTGTGCCAGGAAAGGAATGTGTTTATAATAATAATAATAATATAATAATAATAATAATAATAATAATAAAATGTATTTGATTAAGCGCTTTTCAGAATTTCAAGGCGCTATACATAAAATGTAAGAACACCAACATCAATAAATACAATAAGCAAAACAACAAGTCTACAAATAAACAGGCCAATTACAATAAAACAGGGAATGCCTTATCCCACAAAAAAGCCTTTAAGGCTCTTTTAAAACTGTCCACCGTTGTACTCTCTCGGAGCTGACAGGGCAGAGAATTCCAGAGGGAGGGAGCCGCAAAACCAAAGGCACGGGCTCCTGAAGACTTCATATTAACCCTCGGAATCTCCAGCAACCCCTCGACAGCCGAGTGAAGCTGTCTCAGAGGGGTGTAGGGCACCAGAAGCTCTTTGAAGTAGTCAGGACCCTTGGAAGGGAAGGGCTGCATAAACAGAATCACTGGAAATTATGCCAGAACACTGTGACAGCACATCAGACAGCGGTCCAGTCAAGTGCTACCACAGTGATCTTGCACAAATCTGATGATGGCATAACATCTGTGGAATGTGGCCCATGCAGCTGTAAAAATCAGACTCAGGAGGAGAATATTAACAAACTAGAGATCTGATCTGTGACTTGCTTGTCATCACGGTCATTTTCTGATTCTTTTCTAAGACAGTAACTTCTTGTAAATGTGCCTTAACCATATTGGTCTCAGTTCTGCTGGACTGCTTCTGGTTTTCCCCTGATTATAGTAGGTGGGGGTAGTAGCACTCTTGAAGCGGTAGCTGCCGGTGGTGGCACTGTCTGAAAAAAGTGGTACCCATGCCCATCTGCACATTTTAGAAATTACCCCTTTTATTGTTTTTGTTTTAAAATATCTGACCCTTTTAACATAAAAACAAGGAGTTCGTTATGGCCTTCCCCCCCTTTTCAATTCATGTGAGGAATGTGATTATGGGTTTGCATCAGATGTGCAGTGGCAGCCATAGATGCATACTATTGCTAAGCAGTAATCAACTGTATGTGAAAGCTTATGTTTTTTAATGTGTGCTTTCTTAATGTTGTCAATATCCCTCCACCCATTGTGTACTCTCCTCCTAGATTTCTGTGCCCCAAGTGCATTATTTTACTGTTCAAGTCTTCTAAGGTCTCTGCTCATACTTTTCCATCCTGCTGCAGATCTTGGTATCATTATGCAGAGTCAAACCTTCACTTCCTACTGCTTTGCAATTTCACTTATAAAGATATTAAAGAGGACCGGATCCAGCACTGATCCCTGAGGTGTCCCCCCACCACCCTTCCTTCTTTGAAGTAAACTCCATTTACTACCAGCCTATGTTACCTATCCCCTAACCAGTTTCTTATCAAACACCCACATTTTTTTCTCTCTTAACCAAAACAGTAGGAGTCATGCTGAACAAATGTAACTTTATCAGAATGTATTTAAGTTGCACATACACAATCAACATGAAAGTTGTTCAGGACAAAAATACCTTTCAAATGAGCCTATTCACTAAGCTGCACTAATTATATTTTTTGAAATATGGCCACCTGATTACCTGAATTTTCATTTTTCTTCACAATTTTCATCTTTTGGATGACTATATTTAAAAATATATAAAGAATTTAGATTAGTGACTACCCTCATTTAAAAATATATTTTTGTCCTGAAAAACCTTTATGCTGGTTGTGTATGTTTAACTTGTATACTTTCTGAGATATTTACATTTGTTTGGCAGGACTCCTAATGTGTTCACTTAGAAAGAAAAAGAAAATTGTCTGTTTGGAAGCGCAGTTGGAATCATACTAACATACTAAGAAGCCAACAAAAGTTGGCCATTTTGTCTATCTAGTCTGCTTGTATTGCAGGGTCCTGAGCATGAGCTACTATCCCTGCCCCCCTCCCCACTTCTTCCAATCTCCCTACCCATGATCCTTACTTTACCCCTGTTCCTATCCCAGTTTCTCTTGAAGCTGCTGTGTTAAATGAGATCACCCCTTCCAGCAGCGCATTCCAAGTGTCCACAACTGTCTCTGTGAAGAAGCACTTTGTGATCACCCTCTTAAACCTCCCACCCTCCAGCTTAAGACTGTGGCCCTTGTGTTATGGTTGACACTCATTTTAAAGAGACCCTCCGTATCCACCTTATTCATCCCTTTGAAGTATGTCAAGGTCCCAGTCACATCCCCTGTCTCTCTCTCTCTCTCCTGTCCTTCATGAAGTACATGTTCAGTGCCCTCAACCTCTCCTTATATACCTTACCCTGCTGACCCACTATCATCTTTGTAGTCCTCCTCTGTACCTTCTCCAACAGGTTGATGTCCTTTTTAAGATGTGGGCACCAGTACTGAACTCCATACTCTAGATGTGGCCTTACCAGTGACCTGTACAAGGGCAGTATAATCTCCTCTCCCCTACTATTGATCCCCTTAGCTATTAATCCCAGCATCTTGTCTGCTCCCGCTGCTACTTTCTTACACTGTGTGGAGTGCTTCAGGTCACTAGTGATCATCACTCCCGGTACTTCTCATCCTCTGATGCAGATACCAGGACTCCACCCAGGTAGTACTCAATCTAGGTATTCTTGGCTCCAATATGCATAACTTTTGGATTTCTTGGCATTGAAGCCAAGCTGTCAAATTGTGGACTACCTCCCCAGCTTTTTCAGGTCATCATGTAGGGTTCGATATCCCTTCAGCTGTGTCCCCTCTCCCACAGAACTTGGTGTCATTAACAAATAGGCACATTTTGCCCTTTATATCATCCCCAAATGCCAATGAGGAAGATATTGAACAACACCAGCCCCAGCACTGAGCCCTGTGGCACACCACTTGTGACCTCTCTAATGCCAGAAAACTCTCCCCCACAACCATCCTCTGGGTTCTGTCCCTCAGCTGGTTTCCACCCATCTTGCCATCCTATCCCCAACCTCAAGATGCACCAACCTCCTGATCATCCTTTTGTGAGGCACAGAGTCAAAGGCCTTGCAGAAATCCACATAGAGGATGTCTACCACTTGGCCCCAGTCAACTGTCATAGTGACACAGTCAAAGAAGTCAGTAATATTTGATTTACATGATCTCTCCCCTTCCCCCATGAACCCATGCTGCCTTGAATCCTGGAGATCATGCTCCTCTAGTAATTCCACCAACCTTTCCTTTAGCATGGTCTCCATGAGCTTGCCCACAATTTAGGTCAGACCGACTGGTCTGTAATTCCCTGGGTCATTCCTGGGACTGCTTTTGTTGAGAAGCACCACATGTGCTGTTCTCCAGTCCTGCAGTACTACACCTGGCTCTAGTGAACTATTAAATAGGTCTGTCAGTGGCCCTGCCAGCTCCTCAGCCAGGTCCCTTTGTACCCTTGGATGTACTCTGTTTAGGTCTGGTGATTTGTCCACCTTTAATGCTAGCAGCCCATCCCTCATTCTACCCTCCTCTATCACTACATCTGTGTTCCCCTCATCCCCTGCTCCTCTTCTCCCTCCTGAAGGCACTGGTTTGTCCTTCTTCCTGGTGAAGATGGAACTGCAGTATTCTTTTAGTATTGCTGCTTTTCCACCATTATCCTCCTCCCACTCCTCCCCTTTTTTAAGCCTAACAATCCCTTCTTTCTTGTCTCTTTTTTTACTTGTATAGTGAATGAAAGACTTCTCCCACTTCTCAATTCTGTCAGTTATCTGCAGCTCCTTCTGTGCTTTAGCTCACTGGACTTTCTTACCTGCTTCACTAGCCAACCTTAGGTAATTTTTCCAATTCATCTCTCTCTTGGTCTTCCAGAATTTTCTATAGGCCAGCCTTTTTTCCCTTACTACCTGGTCAACCCCAGAACTGAACCAGTTGGAAACTTTGACTCTTGTGTTCTTACCCATGAACCTAACACACTCCTCTGTTTCAACCAGTATTCCTTCCTTAATGATGAACCACCTTTGGTCCACCCCCATATCTGGTCTGATGCCCGCCAGGTAGAATCATAGTACTTCACCCATTTTCCTGAAGACAGCCCTTCAAAAATCCTCGATTTGGTCTTAGTCAGGATGCTTTCCCTGCCATATATAACTGGAATCTTGCTGTGTAATGGTCACTCTCACCCAGTGGCTCCCTGACCATTATTTCCTGTACATGCTCCCTGTCTATGAGCACAAGTTCAAGAATTGCCTCTGCTCTTGTTGGCTCTGTGATGCCTTGTGTCAGGAACCCACTCTGTAGTCTTTCCAGGATCAATTGACTCCTATCACATGTTGTGGATGCTATTCTCCAGTCCACCTTGGGCAGGTTGAAGTCCCCCACAATTACCACCTCTCCTTTCCCATGCAGCATCCAATATTTGTGAGCTCAGTTCCCTGTCCCATTCCTAATCCTGTTTGGGTGGTCTGTAAACCACTCCAACTTCACCTTTCTCCCTCTATTGGACTGTAACTGAACCCATTATGCTCCCACCTCCCCTTCCACCAACTCCTCCATCATGCAAGTTATTCCCTACAACTATAAACTGCCACCATTCCTGACTACCCTGTCCCTTCTGTATAGTTTATAGCAAGTGATTGCAAGGTTCCAGTCATGGTGTGGTGATGCCCATGTCTTGGTTACTGCCACTATGTCTACCATCCTGTCTGCTAATAGTGCCTGTAGATCATCCATCTTGTTTCCAAGACTCCACACATTCAGAGACATCACCTTCCACCTAGAATCTGACCTTCCTTCCCTTTCCCCTTTTCACATTTCTCCCTTGTCTCATGCCAAACAAATGTAAATATTTCTATGTAATATATACAAATTACACATATACAATGAGCATGAAAGCTGTTCAGGACAACAAGGTCTTTCAAATAAGGGTAGTCACTAATCTAAATTCTTTATATATATTTTTAAATAGCCATCAGAAATGTGAATTTCATAAAAACAAAAATGGAAATACAGATAATAAGATGACCACATTTTACAAAATATCAGGAATTCAGATTAGTGACTACACTCATTTGAAAGGTCTTTTTGTCCTGAACAGCTTTCATGCTGGTTGTGTTTGTGCAGCATGAATAGTTTTAAAAATATTTAGATTTGTTTGGAATGTGTGCACATTTGCTAAGAATTCTGCACTATGCCTTAGGATCCACAAAAACAAACAAACGTGTTCTGTCTCCAACATTCTAAACACACAATGGGTCTAAATGAGTTAAAGCAGGCATGAAGAGACAAGCTCATGTGGTCTACTCAACAGAAATAATTTCATTGATGTGGCATAATGATTTACAAACATGAGGCTGTTTAGAAGTGCAATAAGAGTCATGTGAAACAAATGCAAATATTTCTAAAATTATAGAAGTTACACATACACAAACAGTATGAAAGATGTTCAGGAAAAAACGACCTTTCAAATGAGCCTATTCACTACTGTGTTCACTCAGAGAGAAAACAAAATGAGGCTGTTTGGAAGTATAGTAGGAGTTATGCCAAAACAAATTTAATGTCTCTAAAGTACACACTACACATAATAATAATCAGAAAGAAATTCAGAACAAAAGATCTTTCAAATGAGGCTAGTCAGTAATATAAATTCTTTATAGTTTTTATAGTCATCAGAAATGTGAATTTTGTAAAAATTAAAATGAAAATACAGGTAAAAAGATGACCATATTTAAAAAAATGTAAGGAATTCTGATTAGTGATTACCCTCGTGTGAAAAGTCATTTTGTCCTGAACAACTTTCATGCTGGCTGTTTTTGTGCACTTTGAATAGTTTTAAAGATATTTAGATTCATTTGGAATGTGTGCACATTTGCTAAGAATTCTGTACAGTGCTTTTGAATTTCCAAAGAAAAGCAGCCTGATGTTCTGTCTCCAGCATTCTAAACAGAAATAAGGGAGCATTAATTCAAATTGCATTGTGATTTGTATTTGTGGAAGAATACACCGAAAACTCCAAAAATGAGTGCCACGGTGTCCCATTTTTTCCAGCTGAGCTACATCCAGATGGCTGTATGCTTCACCCACAGCCATAAAAAGGCTGGTTAAATGACAGCCTTTGTCTTTCTACCTTTTCACTTTTTTGTCTCAACACTGATCTCCAGTAAAAAGCACAAGCATGGTAATGGAGGGGTTTCCTGATTTCAAATATTTTCCCAGGAAAGACATACTGAGCTGGTATCAGCTCATTGTAGCTGTGTCCTGTGGTGTGCAGGAGAACAAAACACTACAGCATAACAAGATGCAGTTCCTCTGATAGTGGCAAGCACTCATCTGATGGTTCCTTATCTTTGTGGTAGCCCCTGAGTTAGCAAGTTCTGGTCAGATCTACTCTGGCTACTAACACATTAACTTGATAAGGGTGTTTCATGGCCTTAAATGTAAAGATGAATTGCCGTAGTCAGCTCTGAGAGAAAAATGTCATTGTTGGTAAAGGTAGGTCATTTATCTGGTTGATCTTGGGTTTCCCATGTGTTTGAATATAAGTGGCAAGTGCATGTTGTACTATATGTGGAAGGAGAGGGAGCTCCACACCAAGGCCTTCAAGTAATGGTAGAAGGAATGGTACAGGTACAGTGGCATCCACTAGGATGAAACCCACTTTTAAAGCACTCTGCAATATGCTGCAGTAGATCTACTGAATAAAGCAATGTAATTTCAATGGCAATAAGTCCCTTTTGTCATCCAGAAAACTGTGGCATTCACTTCATCCTGGCAGTGTCACATTTTCCTGAATAACCAAAGGGACTATTTGCCATTTAAATCACATTGCTTTATTCAGTAGGTATGCTGCAACATTCTGCAGAGTGCTGCAAAATGCTGAAGAACTGAGTTTTATCCTGGGGGATGCCACTGTATGTCTACTTTAGGGACTGTGGACCAAGCTAGAAGGATAAGAACCTATATTGAGGTGATGACCTGATTTCATCCAGGAGGCAACCATAGTCCTCAGTAAACAATTTGAATGTTACGTTGATAGACATTTAAAGTATCCGGGGGGGGGTGATGGAATAAATAGGGGAAGCAGTGGGTGGGCCACTACAAGCTGAGATAGAGAGTATGGAGATCCCAAGGGGAGAGAGTCCCATCAGGATGCAGTTATTCAAGAAAGCAAGGAGTTAGCAAAGGAAGAAGGGTGAAAATGACCAGTCAAAGGAGAAGGGCATGGAAGGGGAACAATTGGAAAAGGGGACAGTGTTAAAAAGAGAAGCCAGGGCTGCCAAAATAGTGCAAGGTCTGCATCAGAAGCACTATGATTAAAGACTGAAAGACTTCAATATGTACACCCTGAAGGAGAGGGGGGAGCATATGGATGTTATAGAGGCATTTAAATACCTTTTGGGAGTTAATAATGTACAGGAAAGAGATATGTTTCAGAGAAAAAGGTGCTGTACAACAAGAGGTCATTATATGAAGCTGAAAGAAGGTAGGGAGATGTGAGGAAGTAGTTCTTCACAGAAAGGGTGGTGGATTCCTGGAAGAGATTTCCATGGGGGCAGTGGAGGTGAAACCGGTGGTGGGTTTCAAAAATGCCTGAGACAGGCATAAAGGAATCCTAGGAGGAAGGAAGGGGTGGAAGGTGAAAGTGACAGTGCTGTAGAGCAAGCTGGGTCTACAGCAAAAGTGATCATAACTTGAAATGGGCAGACTAGATGAGCCCAGCAGTCATTATCTGCCATCAGTTTCTGTGTTTATGTAACCCCATCTTGTAGGAGATTGCTAGTCTAATTGCCCCTTCCTGGGATGTTGTGTCCTAATTCAGCCCAATAGGAAAAAGGGTTTATTCTTCTCAGCACTCAGGTGGAGCCTTCTGCTGGTCAAGAGGTCACCAAGTGTGTGTGAGTAGATCAAGCACAGCAGCTTAGGTGGGAGGGGAAGTTCAGGTCAGAGGAGTGAGTGGCAAGGAGTAAGAGTGACTCATGGCCAGTCAGGTGCAATTGTTCACTCTGTCCCCCTGCCGGTGGCACTTGGGGGGGGACACAGAAGAAGAAGTGCAAGCCAGTCACCACAAGCTACACAGTATCTTGGAGAACAGCTAAAATTGAGAAGTGAGTCAGCAGGCACAAGCTGCCAGGTGCCTGGGCAGCCTGTGCCAATTCATGTAGGGATCCAGTGGGCAAGAATGCAGCAGGGAGTGTAGTGTCCAGAGAGAGAGAGCTTAAGTGGCACTTCATGGAACATGTCAATCTTCTCCATTTGGGGTCAGTTCTGGAAAAGGATGCAGGGGTCATGAGGGAACCCACAAATCCCCAAGCTGTGAAGATCATATGTTCTGAGTGGGACCCACTGAGCCAGTGAGGGGAGAGAGAGAGAGAGAGAGAGAGAGAGAGAGAGAGATGGGTATCATTGAGAGTTTGGGTGCCTGTGAAGAATAATGGGCTGTTAGGCACTGTGAAGTGTTTTGGAACATGTGCTGCCTTCAAACGTTTGTAACCAATGATAGTGGTCCTGCATTAATGCTGCCCTAAAGACCGTATGATCTCCTCAGTCCAGGTAAAAGCTGCTGTTATGGCCATACCAGAAGTGTGAAAGCTGAATGTGTTCCCCATAAATTAACTGATGCTACAAGGAGCTATGTGTGAATGTGTATAAGAAATTTGGGATCCCTGTTGTTTCTTTAAGTGGGCATTCCATTATTGAAAGAAACTGTGTATTATGAATTATCCTATTGTTTTCATCCAGTAGCAATGAGGGAAAGGGACTCTGTGTGTGACATCTGGGTCTGGATAATGTAGCTGCTGGAAGTGTTTCTGCTGCTGTCGGTGCCTCTTCCCAAGGACGTATTCTTTCCATATCGCTAGATATGGGAAGAGAGAGCACATTTCTATGTATGACAGATTATGTGGTATAAATGGATAAGGCACACAGCTGTTACAGTTTTGCACTCACGCAGTTGGTTTACAGAGCAAATTTAGATACAAATGTGTATGGTGGTCATTGAGGAGTAAGGAGATGCGGGCTTGAGGATTAAACAAAGTTAAAAAAAAAATGAAATATGTGTGCTTTATACAGTACTACTATGCACTCCATCAAGTCCAGCAGTGATGAGTGATGAACATTATAAGAATGCAGATGCCATGGTGGAAGGAACAGAATGACTCAGGGCAGAACATTTTTTTTCTTGGTTGTGGCTAGGGGAAGCAGCAGAACACTAACCTGGGGGTGTTGATTGATGTTTTAAAATAATGTTTTTGAGCTTGGAAACAAGCTTGGGAGGAGGGAGCAAGGGAATTTCTGGGAGGAAGGAACATCATCACATGACTCTGCCAGGCCAGTCAGGCAGCCAAAGTCACTATCTACTTCTGGGGGGGGCAAGCAACCCCTTGCATGAGTGACCCTGATGCATGAGTGCCATGACGCAGGAATATAGAATCTACAATAGCATCTATCCTCTCCCTTCTTCTGTCTTTCCTACTACTTGGGCTTTCAGGAGATGTTGAAGTTAACCCAGGCCCATCAAATAATGGTGATTATTTCTCACACAATGGTAGAAAACTTTCAGGACTTTTTTGTGTATTTAAATGTGCAAATTATAAAATCCAGATTTCATGAGATTGAAGCCGTTGTAGCACAAACAGATTCAGATATTCTTTGTTTAACTGAATCTTGGTTAAAACCTTTGGTAGAAACTAAGCATTACACTATTAATGGGTATAAAATATTACACAGGGATAGGCCAGGGAAAAGGAAGGGGGTGGGATATTAATTTTTTACAAAGCCTCTCTGGAAGTTGCCACACTGGATTCTAAACCAAATGGTAACTCATACTGTGAATGGCTTTTGTTTCAGCTCCTACTTTAGGGCTGCTACAAGCTTAAAATATGTGTCGTTTATAATCCACCA
The DNA here is from genome assembly GCA_016271365.2 of Neoceratodus forsteri. Classification (NCBI taxonomy): domain Eukaryota; kingdom Metazoa; phylum Chordata; order Ceratodontiformes; family Ceratodontidae; genus Neoceratodus; species Neoceratodus forsteri. Next base: position 1,151,350,238 of record CM028130.1, on the reverse strand, counting down.
AATATGGGTATAAAGGGACTGGAGGACTTGTTGCAACATATTGATCAATAATGTAGCACTGGTGATTTACTTGTCTTGGGGGTTTTAATAGTAATTAGGATCTATTGGCTGCACCTGAGCTTGAGCCTCTATTAGCTAATGCAAGCCTTCATCAGCTTATTTCCCTTTTTATATGCATGAATTTAGATCATAAAAAAAAACACCTTGGACTGGATTTTAACTAATAATCCTAACAAAATTCAGGTATGTGGTACTCTCCCAGGTGGGATAAGTGACTGTCTTCCTATCTACTCTTTATGGGAATTTAACAAACTAAAACCTTCTTCTCCTAGATTTATATATTTTTTTTGAAAATTCACTTCAGCTATACCTTTGAACCTGATAAACAATTTATTCCGTAATAATCAGTCTTACCTAGATTTAATTCCAGATGTTTATTCCGCTGTTGATTTTTTCAAACATTTTGCTAAATTTGCAAGACAAATATTTTCCCAAACAAAAACGAAAGGTTCAGATTGTTAAAGAATAATTGGATCACCCCAGATTTATTTAAATTAATGAAAACTAGGGACGCAGCTTGAAATAAATAAAAAATATCTCAATTAGAAGTAGATTTAAATGAATACCATAGATTAAGGAACAAATGTAAACTACAAATGAGACAAAGTAAATCTGATTATAATTTAAAACTTCAAAGGTCTGAGTGTGCAAATCCCCGAAAGTTCTGGTCAGCAATTGAATCATTAGCATCTCCAAACAATAAGACGCAAATAGAGGTGCTTGAAATAAATGGCAAGAGAACCTCTGATGCTCATGAAATATCTGAGGCTTTTTTACATAAATTTTTTAGATTTATCCAAATACACAGACCAGTTTCCAAACAATGAGTTACCTAAGCAACAAACTTGTGACTCTAAGTTCAATTCCAACTTGATATTTCATCTTAGGTTTGTAAAGCCAAGTCAAGTACTACAGTATTTAAGAAAACTACCCCCTAATAAAAGATCATGGGCTGATGGCCGTGAGCCAAGATTCCTACACTTAACTGCTCACCACATTCATATTCCCTTAACTAAGGCGTATAACTTGTCCTCAACTGCAGGAAAATTCCCTTCCTGCTGGAAACAAACAATAAGATCCATTTTAAAGGGGGGGGGCCAGCAGATCCGGACATCTATCGACCCATTTTCCTTCTGCCCTGTTTGGGTAAACTGGTGGAAAAAATGGTGAATGTGCAACTTATTGATTATCATGATTAAGCTGTGCTTTGATCCCACAAGCAGCATGGTTTTCATAAGCACCATGGGACAGGAATGGTCTTGGCTGGGTTTGTGGACCACATTGGCTGTGCAATAGATAAAGGAGAACTTACTGGTGCTGTGTTAATGCACCTGTCCAAGGCCTTTGACCTGGTAGATCTTCTGATTCAAATTGTCTTTTGCAAGGTATATCTTCTGTTACTGCTTTATTGTTCTCTGTAGCAAAGCGTTTCTAACAGGGTATGTCTTCTGTGAAATTATTACAGGTGGTGCTTACATTTTTGTTACTTTTTATCATTAGGCTAAGCAAAATTACTCTTTTCCTCTACTTTATTTTGTTTTTGCAAAAAGTTTTTTTTGTCTCAGAGGTGTTGCAGTCTCCTTCTCACACTAAAGGAGCTAATTGCTTTCCTCCCACAGCTCTTACAGGGAATAGGTGTGCATCTGGATGTGTAGCTGACAAATTATCAGTAACTTCCAACAAAGGGAAGGGTTAAAAGGTCAGATTAGTTGATATCTTGGAGGTGGAAGACTAGGTTTGCTGGCCAAGGCACCTAGCTTCACCTGAGTTCTTTTCTTCTAGGTTGCTTGAAAGGACAGAGAAAATAATCTTACCAGAGCAAGGAAAAGGATTAAAGCTTCTTTTGGCTAGGCAGATTTACTGCACTATTTTTATTTTGTACTCACAGGGATCGATACTGTTTGTTGCTAACATTTTATTGCTTTATTTTTCTCTGATTCATATTGTTGCTGTTGGGTATACTTTCTGCTGCATTATTACAGGGTGTGCCTAAAGGTGTGTGCTTACAGATTAGTGCTGTAATCTTCTGATTCAAATTGTCTTTTGCAAGGTATATCTTCTGTTACTGCTTTATTTTTCTCTGTAGCAAAGTGTTTCTTACAGGGTATATCTTCTGTGAAATTATTACAGGTGGTGCTTTACAGGTTTTACAGTTTTATCTATCATTAGGATAAGCTTTCAGGGCAACTGCATTTGTCGCTGGCCGATTGTTTCTGCTCTTACCTTCTTGTTTCTTTCGACTGTGGTTCTTCTTTTTCAGCAGGGGATGGGCCCAGCCACCCAACCCCATCCCCAACCACCCCACACTACACTTCTGTTTTAGAGTAGCACAGTCATGACATTTCCTGTAGCAAAGCAAGAAGGGGTGGATCAAAGGGGTATGCACACAGTGACCTCATTTACAAGGGCACTAGTAATTTAACTTGTTATAACAAGTTATACAAAAACAAACAAAACACAAAATTAAACTTTTGCTTTCATTTTCTTCCTTCTAATTACTCCGACCAGGTTATAAACCCAGCAACTTATCTGGAATGGATATCACTAACTGCAGGTACTATGGAACACTTTTCAGAAGGGCAGTTTTATAGGATTTGGGACACTGTCCTACGTGCTGGACCATTGGGAGATCTAAGGGCTCAGCTCCAGACAGCATGAGCAGAGATTGTGTGCCTCAAATTGCACATTCAAGAGGAAATATATTATAAGTGCCACCCGCCATTTCCCCAACATCCAACAGAAGCACCTCGACTAGAGAGGGTAGTTAGTCCAGGAGGTTGGCAGGTGGTTAGGAGGGGCAAATCGGGTGCCCCATCACTCGGTGCTGTCCAACATATCACCTCCACAAACCATATAAAAACTACAAGCAGGTATCTGCCTCTGTCTCTGAAATAAAAAAAGGGGTAGAGGACACTGCAGAGCAGGACACTTCAGCACAGGAGCTAGCACAGCAAAACTCATCCAAAACAGGAACCAAAACAAAAAAAGCAAAAAGGAAATCCAAAAAACTTCTGATCATAGGAGACTTCATGATTCAAGGAGTTGATACATATCTCCCAGCTAGGGGTAATGGTCAGATGTCACCCAAGTACATTAGCATAGAGAGACACTAACAGCATTGCTAAAATTGTTCAGGAAGCAGGAGAAAACATTGAAGTCCTGGTACACATAGGGACCAACAATCTCGCCAGCCGGTCAGTTGTGGAGACCAAGGAACACCTGACCAGGCTGGGTGACAAACTATCACACATTTCATCTGGCATTTCCTTCTCTGAGATCCTGCCAGTCTGGGAGAGGGGAGCAGATAGACAGATGGTCAGAGAAGGAAAGATAGGGGAGCTAAACATGTGGCTCAAGGGTTGGTGCCAGGGAAAAGGACAAAAATTTGTAGAGAACTGGCAACAGTTTTGGAAGTGAAAGTTCTTTAAATTTAATGGACTGCATCTGACTAAGGAGGGAGTCAGTGCATTGGGACAGAAGTTTGACGTCTTTGCAGAATATTTATACTAGCAAATGGGGGAGGGGTGCAGCACGCCATGCTTCAAATGGGAAGAACACCCCTCCCCCCTCAACTAGTGGTCAAACAGGAGTTCAGCATGTTTGTAGTTCATTTGCATTACCAGGTAAGGAAAAAGGTTCAGCTCCCCATATGACACACAGGGGAAATGCCAGACCTCGCCCAACAACTAACACACCAAAATCTGGCCAATGGAAAATCATGTACACAAATGCTCACAGTCTGGGAAACAAGATCCCAGACCTGCAGGCAATAATGACAGAGACTAAGCTTGACATAGTAGCAATTAGAGAGACATGGTTTACCAGTAACTACACTTGGGAGACTTCAGTATCTGTCTATGTACTGTTCAGAAGAGACCGAGGTGCAAAAAGGGGGGTTGGGGTGGAGTGGCCCTTTATGTCAATGAAAATATCAAAGCTACTGAAATTCAGAATACACATAAGGAGCCAGAAGAACTGTGGGTCACCCTGGAAATGGAACAGCCATTCAAACTGGGGTTGTGTACAGGCCTCCAGACCAGGAGGAGGACATAAACACATTACAGTTAGAAGATATATAAAACATGACAGCTAAAGGGGAGGTTCTGATAATGGGAGACTTCAGCATGCCAGATACAGATTGATCAATACCAGCAGAAACATCTTCCAGAACTAGACACATGGTGGATTCCCTGCCGGGGAGGGACACAAACAACTGGTACACCAACCCACAAGAGACAGGGTTATCCTATATCTAGTACTGACTAACAGGGAAAGGATCACAGATCTCCAGGTAGAAGGTCACCTGGGGGCCAGTGACCATCACATGGTACTGTTCAATTTTGCCACTAGAACTAAATCATCCCATTCCAAGGCAAGAATATGGGACTTCAGAGGAGCTGACTTTGATAAAATGGCCAACAGAGTTAAGCTAGCCCTGGTAAAAAGAAATACAGGTGAGGGGGTACAGGCAAAGTGGGCAAGCATTGAAGATGCAATATTTGAAGCAATATCCCATTGTGTTAGAGAGAAAAGGAAATGCAAAAGAAGAAGGAAACCACTTTGGTTCTTAAAAACAGTAGCAGAAAAGGTCAGAGCCAAAAGTCTGGCCTTCAGAAAATATAAGAGAACGCAGCAGGTTGAAGATATGGAGGCATACCAAACTTCCCTAAGGGCAGCAGGGAAGGCAGTAAGGCAGTCAAAGGCCCAGACCAAGGAAACACTAACACAAACAGTAAAAGAATGTGACAAGATTTTCTATAGATACATTAGCGAAAGGAGAAAGTCCAGAGGGGGTATTGCTAAGATTAAAGGGGATAAGGGGGCATGTGAGGAGGAGGAGGAGGACCATGTAAAAGCAACTATTCTAAATAGATACTTCTGCTCAGTATTTACTGGAGAGAAGGTAGAGCAGAGCCCACAGCCCAGCACCATGGATGCAGGGGGGAGGGAGGTGTGCACTAGTCCCTTCACAAAAGAAAGGGTCCTACAAGAGCTCGATAAGCTCAGAATGGACAAGGCAAGGTACTGCACCTGGTGGCCAGAAACCCGGGCCAAGTGTACACCCTGGGGGGGGGAATGCTAAAAGTCTCAATGGCTGAGAGGGACCTGGGGTGGTAGTAGATGTCAAGATGAACAACTCAGACACTTGAAGGAGGGCAGCAGCCAAGGCCAACAGGATGCTGGGATACATCGCTAGGGGGATCACCTCCAGAAGGAGGGAAATGATACTCCCTCTGTATAACTGCGTGGTGAGGCTGCACCTTGAGTACTGCATGCAGTTTTGGAGGCCACACTTAAAGAGGGACATTAAACTCCTGGAGAGGGTCCAGAGGAGGGCAATCAAAATGATTTGGGGCTTGGGGGACAGGACCTATGAGGAGAGGCTCGAAGAGCTAAATATGTACACAATGGAAGAGAGAAGGGACCGGGGGGACATAAAAGAGGTCTTCAGGTACATGAAGGGGGTAAATAGGGGAGGAACAGTCAGGGTGCTTCAAAGGAAGGAGGAGGGGGCCACTAGAGGGCATGGGTGGAAGCTGGAGGAGGGAAGATTCAGGGGAGAAAGGAGGAGGTGCTACTTCACTGAAAGGGTGGTAGTGCCATGGAATGTGCTGCCTAGGGGGCTGGTGGAGGCAGAGACTGTGGAAGGGTTCAAGAGAGGGTGGGACAGGTACAGGGGAAGGGTTCTGGAAGCAAAATTCAGTGCTGCGAGAATATCTGGAACTGGGAAGGGAGAAGCCAGAGAAGGTGAGGGGGCCAGCAAGGTCAGATCCCAGGGTGAGGGCTGACCAAATGAGCAGGCATGAAAGACCATTAGGCCTATTCTGCTGGCATTTTAGTATGTTAGTATATCCCAGGGTCCTAAAATAGCTAAGGGTGGAACTAGCAGAGCCATTATCAGAACTGTTTAGTGAGTCTCTGAGTACAGGAGAGTTCCCAGAAGACTGGAGAAGGGCTCATGTGATTCTGCTCCACAAGAGTGGTAGCAGGGAAGAGGCAGAGAACTACAGACCAGTCAGTCTTACCTCAGTAGTGTGCAAGATTATGGAGGCACTTCCTAAGGAAAGGATAGCGCAACACCTGGAATCCATATGAGCACAGGATCCAAGACAGCATGGCTTTACAAAAGGAAGGTCCTGTCAAAAAAATCTCATAGATTTCTTTGACTGGGTAACCAGAGTGGTGGACCAAGAGGAAACAGTTGATGTCACCTACCTTGACTTCAGCAAAGCTTTCGATACTGTGCCACATAGAAGATTGATTAATAATAATAAGAATAATATTTTTATTTGTATTGAGCCTTTCTAATGCCAAGGTGCAGTCCAGTAAAATATAATACAGACAAGATATACAAACAGTAATACAAAAACTATTAAAACAGACACAGCAATTAATCAGAACCACCATAGGCCCTTTCCCATAAAAAGGATTTGCGAGCCTGTTTAAAACTTCCCACGGTCGTACACTTCCATATCCGATGGGGTAGAGAATTCCAAAGGGAGGGGGCCATGAATGTAAAAGCCCAGGGCCCAGCTGACTTTAATGTAACCCTAGGAATCTCTAGCAACCCCTCATCAGCTGAGCGAAGGGGCCTCACAGGGTGGTAAGGAATCAGGAGTTCTTTCAGGTAGTCAGGACCCAGATCATGCAGGACTTTAAAAGTCAGTAATCCGACTTTGAGGGTGATCTGCCACTGAACTGGCAGACAGTGCAGTTCCCGCAGCACCGGAGTAATATGAGAAGATCTAGGAGTACCTGTAAGTACTCGGGCTGCGGAATTCTGCATCAGCTGCAGGCACCGGATATCAACCCCCGGAAGCCCAAGGTAAAGCAAGTTGCAGTAGTCCAGGCATGAGGTCACAAAGGCATGGATCAGAGTTGACAGATCGCCAGACGGAATGAGGTGCCTGATTCTAGCGATGTTTCTCAGATGATAAGTGGAAGATTTTACCACTGCTGACACCTGGGATCGAAGTCAGCCCCACATCTAAGATCACCCCCAGATCTCGCACCTGTTCAAAGACCAGATTAATAATCTGGGTAGGCTCAGGGTGGGTCAGAAGTTGGTCAGCTGGGTGGAAAACTGGTTGGTGGGCAGAAAACAGAGTGGTGGTAAATGGTATACAGTCAGAAGAGATGCAAGTCACAAGTGGGGTACCTCAGGGATCAGTCCTGGTTCCAGTCCTCTTCAATATCTTCATCAGTGACACTGCAGATGGACTGTGGGGTAAGGTTTGTCTATTTGCAGATGACACCAAGAACTGCAACAGAGTAGATGATCCAGATGCAGTGGGCAGAATGAGAAGAGATCTGGATAAACTAGCAAAACGGTCAGAAAAGTGGCAACTGGAGTTTAACGCAAAGAAGTGCAAGATCATGTACATAAGGAAGAGAAACCCAGAAGCCACCTATAGGCTGGGAGGGGAGTTGCTGGCAGTCACAAGGGAAGAAAGAGACTTTGGCATCATCATCACAGATGACCTGAAATCATCCAAGCAGACTACTAAAGCAGTAGATAAGGCTAGAGAGATGTTGAGGTGTGTTAGTAGGGGTATCACAAGTCGGAAGAGGGAAATAATAATCCCTCTTTACAAGACATTGGTTAGGCCCCATCTGTAATACTGCATGCAGTACTGGAGGCCACAGCTTCACATGGGCATTAACCAAATTGAAGCAGTCCAGAGAAGGGCAAACAAAATGGTGTAGGGACTGCATCAGGAAACATATGAGGATAGATTAATGGAGCTCAATATGTATACCCTAGAGCAAAGGAGGGAGAGAGGTGATATGATCAAAACATTCAAACACCTTAAAGGCATTAACAAGGTGGAAGAGTCTAACATGTTTCAATATAAATATTGAATATGGGTGTGGGAAGGACAGTAGTGTGGTGGGTAGGTAACTGGCTGGGTGGCAGGACACAGAGGGTGGTGGTAAATGGCTGTCACTCCACAGAGGGAAGAGTGACCAGTGGGGTACCACAGGGATCAGTGCTGGGACTGGTCCTATTCAACATCTTCATCAGTGACATTGCACAGGATCTAGAAGGCAGAATTTCACTGTTCACTGATGACACAAAGCTCTGTAACAGAGTAGACACACCAGAGGTGTAGACAGAATGAGAAGGGACCTGCAGAAGCTTGAAGAATGGTCAAGGGTTTGGCAGTTGAAATTCAATGCAAAGAAGTGCAAGATAATGCATATGGGGCACAAAACCTGGCACAATATATCAGTTGGGGGTGAGGTATAGCATGCACCAAGCAGGAAAGGATCTTGGGTTGCATCTCTGATGACCTCAAGGTAGGGAAACAGTGTGACAAGGCATCAGGTAAAGCAAACAGGATGCTGGGATGTATAGGCAGGGCATCACCAGCAGGAAAAGGGAGGTCATAATCTCGCTTATACAAGACACTAGTGAGGCCCCCACCTGGAGTACAGTGTACAGTTCTGGAGACCATATCTACGTAAGGACATAGACAGGGTAGAGAAGGTTCAGAGGAGGACAACAAAGATGGTGCATGGGTTGCATCACAAGTCCTGTGAAGACAGGTTGAAGGAACTGAACATGTACTCCCTGGAGGAGAGGGGGGTTAGAGGGGATATGATAGAGACATACAAGTATCTTACAGGGAGGAACAGGGTGCAGGAAAACACTATTTTTAAGCGAAAAAGATGTTTCAGGACTAGAGGGCATGTGATGAAGTTGGAGGGAGGACAATTCAGAGGAAACATAAGAAAGAATTTCTTCACAGAATGGGTGGTGGACAAGTGGAACACCCTGCCAGAGGAAGTGGTGGGGGCTGAAACAATCACGGGATTTAAGAATGCATGGGATAGACATAAAGGAATTCTAGAGGTCAGGGGTAAGGGGCAACAGACTTCTAGGAAAACAAACTGAACTTACAAGCTCAAATGGGCAGACTAGGTGGGCCATAGGCCCTTATCTACTGACACTGTCTATGTATCTATGTATAAGAAAAACAGCAGGACAAGAGGACAAAGCATGAGATTAGAGGGAGGCCAATTAAGGGGTAATGTGAGGAGGTTCTTTTCACAGAAAGGGTGGTGGATGCATGGAAAGTCTACCTCAGGAAGTGGTGGATATGAATAGAGTGCAGGGCTTCAGACAGGCATGGGATAGGCATAAGGAAGCAATACAGATGAGTATGAATAAATAGGCCATTGACAGAGCAAAGGCCAATGGCACATTCATAAGGCAGAAAAAGAAATGGGCAGATTGGATGGGCCTTGCCGTCCTTATCTGCCATCAACTTCTATGTTTATATGTTTGTATCGCTCCTTGCTGTGAGGGGGCCTGGGGCAGCTGGACATTGGCGAATCAACTTGCGGATGGATTGGCAGCTATTTAAGTGAACATCCTCTGAGGGTCAGTATCAGTGGTGCTGTTTCTCAGTCCAGGTTAATGAAAGTAGGGGTGCCCCAGGGGTAAATAATGGGACCTTTGTTGTTTTCTCTGCATATAAACAAACTGCCTTCTTTACTGCAAAATATATTTACCTTAATGTGTGCTGACGATATCATGTTGTATACAAATTCATCTTCAGTGGATCACATAAACTTGGCTTTAAATGTAGCTTTTCAAGTTCTCGAGAGATGGCTAACAGAATAGTGCCTGCTCTTAAATAGTAGCAAAACAAAAAAGTATTGTATTTTGGTACCTGACAACAGACCACCGTGAGTGACCCATTGGTAGTTCTTGATCAATAGGGAGTTGTATTGTAACAGGTCTCCCAATTTAAATATCTGGGAATTATTCTTGACTCTGGATTATCTTTTTCATTACATATAAAAATGTTATGTCAGAATTTTTTATCAGTGGTTGGGAGTACTGTTTAGATTACACAATCTTCTTACTGAACAAGCTCGATTTGTTGTTGCCAATAATGTCCTGTTGTCTATAATGAATTATAATGCCTTTATGTTCCATGGCTTATTGAAGTTCAACTTAACTTTATTAACCACTACATTTCATGCTATTTGCAAGTTTGTACTAAAAAAAACCTTCCGGGCCAGCCAGGTGGCGTTGAGGGTTGAGGCGCTGGACGCCGCACCACGATCCACGCTGGCAACCCAGGTTCAGGAGTGGACTTGGGTCTTCGGTCTGTCAGCTGGGGAGAGAAGGATCAAGCACCCAACGGCATGCTCTCCTTCTCGGGAGGATTTGCAACTCTTCATCACAATACCACCACCTCCTGGTAACTGGGGGATGTTGTTGCTGGGGAACTAACGCAGCAACATAGAGGGTTAAAGCTAGCAGGGTACTGGGTGGACACATTATCTCTGCATGTGCCTGACCCCTTGTTCCCATTGCACACCAGCATCAGGGGACAAAGAACACAGACAACATCCTTCACCTCTCCTAGGTGACAACCTCACCGGCAACAAGCATGTCACCACCGGCAAGGCAGACTCCACTGTGCAGGCTTCCCTTCCTGGATTATTTGGAGGAAAGGTAAGGGGGACCTCTCCTCACCCCGCCCAAGGGGTAATCTGGGCCATCAAGGACCTTAGGGGAGTCATGCTGGGGCACTCTAGGGGCAGACCTTGAGGTGGGTAGATGTCGTGCTTGGGGCTTTGTGGGGTCTGATTGAGTGGGGAGCTGAGGGCAGATGGAGGTGGGATAAAAGAGAAAGTAAAAAAAAATAAATAACTTCCGTACCATCATTGCATACTATATCAGTTAACAGGGTTTCTCCACCTGTTTTGAGTCATACTTATAGTCTTAATTGATTAACACATCATGTACTAAATTTAGGCCCTTCATCACCACTGTCAGTTTTGTTACATCAAAGGAAAGTAGACAGGGCCCTTCATTCTAACTCTCAGTTTCACTCACAGTTCCTATGGTGCAAGCTTGTGTTGGGAAATGTGCCTATTCTGTCTCAGTTTCCATAAATTGTAGATAGGGAGGCAGTACAGCGCAGTGGTTTAAGGCTGCGAGCTGCAAATCTGGAGACCTGGGTTTGAATCCCACAGCCCCCACTTGCATATGCTGTGTGACCCTGAGCAAGTCACTTAACTTCCCTGTGCTTCCAAGTTGCACCTGTAAAAAAGCTTTCAGCTTAGTGTGTCACACTGGTTAAACAATCTGAAAAAAAAAATTGGAATAAATTACCATCAGAAACCCAAGGCTTACAAAGTCATGATAGCTTTAAAGTCACTTTAAAGAAATATTATGCAGACTCTTTAATATGTAAGTGTTAGTCCATTTATAATTATGTGTTTGGTGTATTGTATCTGCAATTTTGTTTTCTTTTCTATTTATATACTTATTGTATAAACATCTTGACTGTATTTTTATGGTCCTGGGTCATGTTTGAAAAAGGGCTTTGTCCATAACTCTTACCCGGTTAATAAAAGTAAAATAAAAATAAAATAAATTAAGTAAATAATCTGCAAGGAGTCAACAGGGAAGACAGAAGGCAGCAGGCCATGCCGGGCAGCAGAGAACAAGAGAGGAGGAACAAGGAAGAAGCAGGAAATGGATCTAAAGGCAATGTGGGCACAAAGGAACTCAGGCACACAGTGGCAGCAGGGGGGGATGGAAAAGAGGGTCTGTATGGATGCAGGCAGGGTAGTGGGCTGCAGTGGATAAGGGGTAGCCATATTCATTGCATCTCTGTGGAGGAAAATTGGGAGTCCAATATGTAGACAACTAGGCTAACTTAGGCAGGAATTAGGAAGACTGTGATGGGAATTGGGGTTGGGAATGAGAAGTGCAGGGGGGCATAGGAGAGGGGCCTTTCTGAGGAAAGAAGGGATCAGCCAAATATAATTTCAGGTGGGTATAGGTCAGAGCAGGGAAGGAGAAAAAGGGCCAGGAGTATTAGCTCCTCAATGTCCAGAGCATGTGGAGTTGGGAATGTGGCAGGAGGTAAGGAAAGGGAAATGGAGGATGAAAGAGAGGGCCAGGAATGGAGAAGCAGGACAGGCCAATGTGGGAGGGTTTAGGCAGGGAGTGAGGAATAGCAATAGGTTTTCAGTACAGGCCAGTTTGGGGAAGCAGGAGGAAGAAGGGGGTGATAGCATAGAACATGAAAAATGGAAGGGGGAACTCATGGTAAGGGGAGTTGGAAGCAATCATTTAGGAAGGAAAGGCACAAGGGGAGGAGCTCGGGAGAGCAGGAAAGAAGGGAGTGATGGTAAGGTTCCACTGAGTTGCAAAGACAGACAAGATACTAGGGCAAATAGGGGAGTGGAAAACAGGTCTAAGAGATGAGCAGAGGAGAGACAAATACAACAGTGGAGAAGAGAATAGGCTGATAGGAGACATGAAGTGGCAGGATGGGAGAGATTAGAGGAGGGTGGAATGAGGGCAGGAAAGCAATAGAAGAGGGTAGCAGGCAGCAAGGAGCAAACCCCTTGTTCTAGGGATCCAAAGGGGGGACACCATGGGAGTAGGGGCAGGAGGATGACATAAGTGTAGTCATCCTGGGGATTCCATACTGAAAGGAGTAAGATGGGGGTGTAAGAAAAAGTCATGGCTGGGTAAAGTGTATGCCAGGAATGACAGTAGGGAGGTGGGACAATTCATTCCAAAGTGTGCTGGGAAGGGATGGAATAAACCTCACATAGTGGTGCACCTCAGCACAAATGTCCGGGAGCAGAGTAGACTAGAGGAGGTACAAGACAGGTTTAAAGAGGTTGGAAGAATCTGCATGAAGGTGGGGAGAACAGTAGCATTCTCTGAGGATCTCCCAGTACCTAAGGTGAGTGCCTCTAAGAAACAGAGAATTGAGGAGTTCAATAAATGGATGGGTGGTTGGAGTTTATGCCATGAGATTCTGGTTACTTGGAGGGTGAGGGTGCACATGGGATAGGAAAGAACTCTGTTCACAGAATATGCTGTACCTGAATAATGAGAGTTAGAGATCCTGAACAGGGGCTGGAAGAATACATCAGGACCAAAATTAATTCAAGCTGAGGAAGGGGGAGCAGGCAGGGGGATGTAAGTGGCAATCACCAAAAAAGGGAGACCAAAAGAACCCCCCAGGAAAATAGGAGTTATGGTAAGGGTGTCATACAGGGGGCAGTAGCAGAGGCAAGGGACTGAGAAAGGAGCAGCAGAGGGCATGGTGGAGAATAGTATCCTTAAACACAAGGAGCTTGGCAAATAAGTTAGCCGAGTTCCAGGCAATGGTGGCAGAGGGGGAGGTGGATATTGCGGCTGTCATTGAAACTTGGGCCACAAAATACCACAACTGGGACCTCACAATCCCCAGATACAAGGTGTACAAGAAAGATAGATAGGGAGGGAAAGGGGAGCGTTTATGTGAGGTAAAGGTACTGTGTACAAGGGAGGAAGGGGAAGAGGGAGAATCTGGAAGCCTTATGGGTTAAGCTCCAAAACCCCAGGAGAAGGCAGGTTAGATTGGGGGTGGTGTATTGACCCCCTCACAGAATGAGGACACTGACAGGGATTTGGGGCATCCAAAGATCATCAACCGAGGAGGGAGCACTGTCATAGTGGGTGACTTCAATCTGCCTGGGGTTGACTGGAGCACCACAGCTACCTCTAACACGAAAGAACAGGTAATGTTGGAGACTATACAGGACAGTTACCTTGTGCAGAGTGATGGAGCCACTAGGAGGGTAACATACTGGATCCTGTGTTAGCTAACGGGACCAGCTCCAGGATGTCATTGTATAGGACCCTCTAGCAGGTAGTGATCACACACAGTGTGGTTCTCCCTTCACACAGGCACGGAGGAAGTCAGCACCAAGATGAGAGTGATTGATTTCTGGATGGCAGATTTCATTAGGATGGCCAGCATCCTGGAGGGGCATCTTGCTTCAATCCACCTGGGGATGGATGCAGAACAAAAGTGGTCCATCATAAAGAAGGGTCTAATGGCGGCAACTGACACATGGGCCAAGACTCAGAGCAAAAGTCCAGGTCTAAAACAAAAGTTGGCAAAGCAGGGATGTGGCAGAGAAAGTAAGGGAGAAGAGGTTGGATTTCAACAGCTACAAAAAGATTGAGTAGAAAGAGGACAATGCGAAGTACACAGAGAAATCCAGGGAGGTGAGTAGGGCAGTCAGAGTGGTTAAAGCTGCAAGGGAGCTGAGACTAGTGCAGGAGATCAGGGAGAGGGGAAAAGGATTTCTTCAAGTGCATATCAGAGAAGAGGCACTGTAAGGATGAGATTGTCCAGATCAAGAGGGAAGGGGGTTGGGCAGAGGATGGGGAAGAACAGGCAGAAGCTCTCAATGAGTACTTCTGTTCTTCATTTACTAATGAAAAGGATGGTCTGACACTACAAGGAAAGGAGAGGCAGGCAAAAGGGTGCAGAAGTGATGGATGGGCATACAGGTGGATAGAGTTCTAAAAGGACTAAAAGCCCTGAGAATGGACAAAGCCCCCGGACCAGACAGAGTACACCTAAGAGTCCTGAAGGAGTTGGCAGATGCATTGGCATTCCCACTGGCAGACCTGTTTAACACCTCTCTGAAGACAGGATGCATGCCCAGGGACTGGAGGATGGCCCGAATGATGCCCCTTCACAAAAGTGGTCCTAAGGATGAGCCAGGTAACTTTAGACTGGTAAGTCTGACATCCATTGTGGGGAAGTTAATGGAGATCATTTTCAAGGAGAGATTGATATTCTTTCTGGAGGAAAATGGTCTCCAGGATAAAAGACAGCATTAGTTCATCTTTGATAGGTCCTGTCAGACAAACCTAATTGACTTATTTGATTGGGTCACAAGGGCATGTAATGGTGGCCATGCTATGGATGTTCTGTAACTGGACTTCACTAAAGCCTTTGACTCAGTGCCCCATGGGAGGTTGCTGGGCAGCTGAGGAGCCTGGGGTCTTGGACAAGCTAGTGTGTTGGGTTACTAGTTGGCTACAGAACAGACAGCAGAGGGTAATTGTGAGGGTAAGCTGCAAACCAAGGCCCGTGACCAGTGGGGTTCCACAGGCTCAGTGCTAGGCCCCATTTTATTTAACATTTTTGTAGGGAACATAGATAATGGGATCAGGAGTAAAATCAGCCTGTTCACTGATGACACTAAGATATGTGCATTAGTGGATAGAGAGGAAGAGAGACAACAACTCAGGGAAGATCTGTTGAAACTAGAGTAATGGTCAGGGGAACTGCAGTTGAGGTTTAATGCTAAGAAGTGCAATGTCATGCACCTTGGAACCAGAAACGCCAAGACCACCTACTGGCTGGGGGGAGTGCAGATGTCTGTTTCTGAAGAAGAAAAAGACCTACAGTAGTGGTAATAGTCACAGGGGATATCATGGTATCAGCACCATACAGGAAGGTGGCAGGTAGGGCCAATCAAATGCTGCTGTGCATAGCCAGAAGAATCACCTCCAGGAAGGAAGAGGTCATCCTACCACTGTACAGATCACTGGTAAGACCACACTTGGAGTACAGTGTGCAATTCTGGTGCCCATATCTAAAAAAGGATATTAGATTACTAGAGAGGGTGCAGCATATGATGACTAAGATGATTTAGGGGCTGGGAGATTTAGCCTATGAGGAGAGATTGAGGAGCTCAACATGCATTCCTTGGAGGATAGAAGGAGAGGGGAGATGATAGAGAGACCTTCAAATACTTAAAATGCATAAACAGGGCTAAGATAGGGATAATTCTGTTTAACGTGAGGGTCATGAGAGGGCACAGTCTGTACTGTAGTTAGAAGGGGAAGATTCAGGAAGAAAATGAGGAGGCATTACTTTATAAAAGGGTGGTGGAAGATTGGAACAAACTACTGAAGTCTTGATTAACATTGAGGACAGTGGAAGCTTTAAAAGAGGGTGGGATAGAGTCAAAGGAGGATACGTACAGATAAAAACAGGCAGGAATAAGGAAGGGATGATGGGCTGGGAAAGGGAGGGGGCAGCTGCAGTAATATGATACTGTGAGCTCCACACTCAGGCAGACTTGATAGACATTTGGGCCTTTTTCTGCTGCCGCTTTTGTATGTTTGTATATTCTGTAGATTACAGTCAGTGATTTCAGAAATACAATAGCTTTTTTCCAAGCCACTGGTCCCCATTCAGTGCACATATTATGCTTAACTTGTGAAAGACAAGGAAATAATTAAAACATTTAAGCTGACAAAAAAAGTCAAGTTAGTTATCACATTTGATCAGCATCTTTTTTTTAGCACTTCCCTGTGTAAGTTTGGTTCCTAGCAAGACAGCGAGAGAGAGAGAGAGAGAGAAGAACGAGGAAAGGAAGAGGAGGAAGGGTGGAGCTCTGTTTATCATTTAGTCATAGATCATTCCTGAAAGGATTAACAAACCCACAGACAGCAGTAAATCATTGTACACTACCAGACACACTCAAAACTGGAGGAGAAAGAGAAGAGCAATCTGAATCTCTGCTGGAGCAATGCAGTCTCATTACAAACTTAGTTTTGACCAACAGGCAGATGTGTAGTGCTTCATTTAAAAGTGTGGGGTCTCCATAAACTATAGTGTCCACAACCCCCACAGGCTAGGGTTCTGGGCACCTAGGCAGCCCACAGAAGATATCACATTTTAGATGCATCCTAGTGCATTTTGAGAGTCATTTTGAGACTATCTGGCTGCTTTTAAAGAGCCACCAGTGCCTTAAGAAGAACTTTCAAAAACATAATATTTGGACACAAAGCAGCTTGTATTTCTCATTAGCTGAGTGTTTCTTATCCCAATTACTTATTAATGAGGCCATTTGCTTCAAAAACAAGAAAGTTGTTTCTTGAGGGTTCATCATTTCCTAGTGATATGTGATGTCACTATTAAAATAATTACTGTTTCTTTTCTTAAAACAATTGTCAAAACAAAAGCATAAAATCACATTCTAGCCACTCTTCAAACAACCAACTATAGTATATACAGAAGAGAAAGAACCTCTGTGCACAAACACTGAGGAAAGGGTTACCCCAAAGGGCATTTGGCTGGGAAGCCAAGTTTCAAGAAAATACAAAATCATACATACCCCCATAATGCAAAGCATCATGGGCTGCATATGCAAATCACCACAGAATGTTATGCTGGTCCAACTTTAAGCAGAATTGCATGGTGCCGAAAGGCCTCTCACACAGTTGCAAAGGGTGCTAACAGAAGACATAGACACGTGTTCGTCCTACCAGGACTCATCAGTATGCCTTGTCTGTTTGAGACCCCAGTGGAATGGACCAGCTACCCTTAAGGCAGTGTGCCTTGGATATATTGTGGTGAACCCATTAAAATAAAAAACTATTTAAAAGACAAAGAACCTCTGTGCACAAACACTGAGGAAAGGGTTACCCCAAAGGGCATTTGGCTGGGAAGCCAAGTTTCAAGAAAATACAAAATCACACATGCCCCCATAATGCAAAGCATCATGGGCTGCATATGTAAATCACCACAGAGATGTTATGCTGGTCAAAAGCTTTCAGCTTAGTGTGTCACACTGGTTAAACAATCTGAAAAAAAATTGGAATAAATTACCATCAGAAACCCAAGGCTTACAAAGTCATGATAGCTTTAAAGTCACTTTAAAGAAATATTATGTAGACTCTTTAATATGTAAGTGTTAGTCCATTTATAATTATGTGTTTGGTGTATTGTATCTGCAATTTTGTTTTCTTTTCTATTTATATACTTATTGTGTAAACATCTTGACTGTATTTTTATGGTCCTGGGTCATGTTTGAAAAAGGGCTTTGTCCATAACCCTTACCCGGTTAATAAAAGTAAAATAAAAATAAAATAAATTAAGTAAATAATCTGCAAGGAGTCAACAGGGAAGACAGCAGGCAGCAGGCCATGCCGGGCAGCAGAGAACAAGAGAGGGGGAACAAGGAAGAAGCAGGAAAAGGATCCAAAGGCAATGTGGGCACAAAGGAACTCAGGCACACAGTGGCAGCAGGGGGGGATGGAAAAGAGGGGCTGTATGGATGCAGGCAGGGTAGTGGGCTGCAGTGGATAAGGGGTAGCCATATTCATTGCATCTCTGTGGAGGAAAATTGGGAGTCCAATATGTAGACAACTAGGCTAACTTAGGCAGGAATTAGGAAGACTGTGATGGGAATTGGGGTTGGGAATGAGAAGTGCAGGGGGGCATAGGAGAGATGGGGGCCTTCTGAGGAAAGAAGGGATCAGCCAAATATAATTTCAGGTGGGTATAGGTCAGAGCAGGGAAGGGAGAAAAAGGGGCCAGGAGTATTAGCTCCTCAATGTCCAGAGCATGTGGAGTTGGGAATGGCAGGAGGTAAGGAAAGGGGAAATGGGAGGATGAAAGAGAGAGGCCTAGGAATGGAGAAGCAGGACAGGCCAATGTGGGAGGGTTTAGGCAGGAGTGAGGAATAGCAATAGGTTTTCAGTACAGGCCAGTTAGGGAAGCAGGAGGAGGAGGGTGATAGCATAGAACATGAAAAATGGAAGGGGAACTCATGGTAAGGGAGTTGGAAGCAATCATTTAGGAAGGAAAGGCACAAGGGAGGAGTCGGAGAGCAGGAAAGGAGGGAGGATGGTAAGGTTCCACTGAGTTGCAAAGACAGACAAGATACTAGGCAAATAGGGAGTGGAAAACAGGTCTAAGAGATGAGCAGAGGTGAGATACAAATACAACAGTGGAGAAGAGGATAGGCTGGATAGGAGACATGAAGTGGCAGGATGGGAGAGATTAGAGGAGGGTGGAATGAGGGCAGGAAAGCAATAGAAGAGGGTAGCAGGCAGCAAGGAGCAAACCCCTTGTTCAGGGATCCAAAGGGGGACACCATGGGAGTAGGGCAGGAGGATGACATAAGTGTAGTCATCCTGGGGGATTCCATACTGAAAGGAGTAAGATGGGAGGTGTAAGAAAAGTCATGGCTGGGTAGAGTGTATGCCAGGAATGACAGTAGGGAGGGTGGGACAACTCATTCCAAAGTGTGCTGGGAAGGGATGGAATAAACCTCACATAGTGGTGCACCTCAGCACAAATGTCCGGGAGCAGAGTAGACTAGAGGAGGTACAAGACAGGTTTAAAGAGGTTGGAAGAATCTGCATGAAGGTGGGGAGAACAGTAGCATTCTCTGAGGATCTCCCAGTACCTAAGGTGAGTGCCTCTAAGAAACAGAGAATTGAGGAGTTCAATAAATGGATGGGTGGTTGGAGTTTATGCCATGAGATTCTGGTTACTTGGAGGGTGAGGGTGCACATGGGATAGGAAAGAACTCTGTTCACAGAATATGCTGTACCTGAATAATGAGAGTTAGAGATCCTGAACAGGGGCTGGAAGAATACATCAGGACCAAAATTAATTCAAGCTGAGGAAGGGGGAGCAGGCAGGGGGATGTAAGTGGCAATCACCAAAAAAGGGAGACCAAAAGAACCCCCCAGGAAAATAGGAGTTATGGTAAGGGTGTCATACAGGGGGCAGTAGCAGAGGCAAGGGACTGAGAAAGGATCAGCAGAGGGCATGGTGGAGAATAGTATCCTTAAACACAAGGAGCTTGGCAAATAAGTTGCAGTTCCAGGCAATGGTGGCAGAGGGGAGGTGGATATTGCGGCTGTCATTGAAACTTGGGCCACAAAATACTACAACTGGGACCTCACAATCCCCAGAGACAAGGTGTACAAAAAGATAGATAGGGAGGGAAGGGGAGCGTTTATGAGGTAAAGGTACTGTGTACAGGGAGGAAGGGAAGAGGGAGAATCTGGAAGCCTTATGGGTTAAGCTCCAAAACCCCAGGAGAAGGCAGGTTAGATTGGGGGTGGTGTATTGACCCCCTCACAGAATGAGGACACTGACAGGGATTTGGGGCATCCAAAAGATCATCAACCGAGGAGGGGAGCACTGTCATAGTGGGTGACTTCAATCTGCCTGGGGTTGACTGGAGCACCACAGCTACCTCTAACACGAAAGAACAGGTAATGTTGGAGACTATACAGGACAGTTACCTTGTGCAGAGTGTGATGGAGCCCACTAGGGAGGGTAACATACTGGATCCTGTGTTAGCTAACGGGACCAGCTCCAGGATGTCATTGTATAGGACCCTCTAGCAGGTAGTGATCACCACACAGTGTGGTTCTCCCTTCACACAGGCACGGAGGAAGTCAGCACCAAGATGAGAGTGATTGATTTCTGGATGGCAGATTTCATTAGGATGGCCAGCATCCTGGAGGGGCATCTTGCTTCAATCCACCTGGGGATGGATGCAGAACAAAAGTGGTCCATCATAAAGAAGGATCTAATGGCGGCAACTGACACATGGGCCAAGACTCAGAGCAAAAGTCCAGGTCTAAAACAAAAGTTGGCAAAGCAGGGATGGAGAGGAAAGTAAGGAGAAGAGGTTGGATTTCAACAGCTACAAAAAGATTGAGTAGAAAGAGGACAATGCGAAGTACACAGAGAAATCCAGGAGGTGAGTAGGGCAGTCAGAGTGGTTAAAGCTGCAAGGAGCTGAGACTAGTGCAGGAGATCAGGGAGAGGGGAAAAGGATTTCTTCAAGTGCATATCAGAGAAGAGGCACTGTAAGGATGAGATTGTCCAGATCAAGAGGGAAGGGGGTTGGGCAGAGGATGGGGAAGAACAGGCAGAAGCTCTCAATGAGTACTTCTGTTCTTCATTTACTAATGAAAAGGATGGTCTGACACTACAAGGGAAAGGAGAGGCAGGCAAAAGGGGTGCAGAAGTGATGGATGGGGTCATACAGGTGGATAGAGTTCTAAAAGGACTAAAAGCCCTGAGAATGGACAAAGCCCCCGGACCAGACAGAGTACACCTAAGAGTCCTGAAGGAGTTGGCAGATGCATTGGCAGTCCCACTGGCAGACCTGTTTAACACCTCTCTGAAGACAGGATGCATGCCCAGGGACTGGAGGATGGCCTGAATGATGCCCTTCACAAAAGTGGTCCTAAGGATGAGCCAGGTAACTTTAGACTGGTAAGTCTGACATCCATTGTGGGAAGTTAATGGAGATCATTTTCAAGGAGAGATTGATATTCTTTCTGGAGAAAATGGTCTCCAGGATAAAGGCAGCATTAGTTCATCTTGATAGGTCCTGTCAGACAAACCTAATTGACTTATTTGATTGGGTCACAAGGGCATGTAATGGTGGCCATGCTATGGATGTTCTGTAACTGGACTTCAGTAAAGCCTTTGACTCAGTGCCCCATGGGAGGTTGCTGGGCAAGCTGAGGAGCCTGGGGGTCTTGGACAAGCTAGTGGGTTGGGTTACTAGTTGGCTACAGAACAGACAGCAGAGGGTAATTGTGAGGGGGTAAGCTGCAAACCAAGGCCCGTGACCAGTGGGGTTCCACAGGGCTCAGTGCTAGGCCCCATTTTATTTAACATTTTTGTAGGGAACATAGATGATGGGATCAGGAGTAAAATCAGCCTGTTCACTGATGACACTAAGATATGTGCATTAGTGGATAGAGAGAAAGAGAGACAACAACTCAGGGAAGATCTGTTGAAACCAGAGTAATGGTCAGGGAACTGCAGTTGAGGTTTAATGCTAAGAAGTGCAATGTCATGCACCTTGGAACCAGAAACGCCAAGACCACCTACTGGCTGGGGAGTGCAGATGTCTGTTTCTGAAGAAGAAAAGACCCACAGTAGTGGTAATAGTCACAGGATATCATGGTATCAGCACCATACAGGAAGGTGGCAGGTAGGGCCAATCAAATGCTGCTGTGCATAGCCAGAAGAATCGCCTCCAGGAAGGAAGAGGTCATCCTGCCACTGTACAGATCACTGGTAAGACCACACTTGGAGTACAGTGTGCACTCTGGTGCCCATATCTAAAAAAGGATATTAGATTACTAGAGAGGGTGCAGCATATGATGACTAAGATGATTTAGGGCTGGAGATTTAGCCTATGAGGAGAGATTGAGGGAGCTCAACATGCATTCCTTGGAGGATAGAAGGAGAGGGGAGATGATAGAGAGACCTTCAAATACTTAAAATGCATAAACAGGGCTAAGATAGGGATAATTCTGTTTAACGGAGGGTCATGAGAGGGCACAGTCTGTACTGTAGTTAGAAGGGGAAGATTCAGGAAGAAAATGAGGAGGCATTACTTTATAAAAGGGTGGTGAAGATTGGAACAAACTACTGAAGTCTTGATTACACTTGAGGACAGTGGAAGCTTTAAAAGAGGGTGGGATAGAGTCAAAGGAGGATACGACAGATAAAAACAGGCAGGAATAAGGAAGGGATGATGGGCTGGGAAAGGAGGGGCAGCTGCAGTAATATGATACTGTGAGCTCCACACTCAGGCAGACTTGATAGACATTTGGGCCTTTTTCGCTGCCGCTTTTGTATGTTTGTATATTCTGCAGATTACAGTCAGTGATTTCAGAAATACAATAGCTTTTTCCAAGCCACTGGTCCCCATTCAGTGCACATATTATGCTTAACTTGTGAAAGACAAGGAAATAATTAAAACATTTAAGCTGACAAAAAGTCAAGTTAGTTATCACATTTGATCAGCATCTTTTTTTTAGCACTTCCCTGTGTAAGTTTGGTTCCTAGCAAGACAGCGAGAGAGAGAGAGAGAGAGAGAAAGAACGAGGGAAAGGAAGAGGAGGAAGGGTGGAGCTCTGTTTATCATTTAGTCATAGATCATTCCTGAAAGGATTAACAAACCCCACAGACAGCAGTAAATCATTGTACACTACCAGACACACTCAAAACTGGAGGAGAAAGAGAAGAGCAATCTGAATCTCTGCTGGAGCAATGCAGTCTCATTACAAACTTAGTTTTGACCAACAGGCAGATGTGTAGTGCTTCATTTAAAAGTGTGGGGTCTCCATAAACTATAGTGTCCACAACCCCCACAGGCTAGGGTTCTGGGCACCTAGGCAGCCCACAGAAGATATCACATTTTAGATGCATCCTAGTGCATTTTGAGAGTCATTTTGAGACTATCTGGCTGCTTTTAAAGAGCCACCAGTGCCTTAAGAAGAACTTTCAAAAACATAATATTTGGACACAAAGCAGCTTGTATTTCTCATTAGCTGAGTGTTTCTTATCCCAATTACTTATTAATGAGGCCATTTGCTTCAAAAACAAGACAGTTGTTTCTTGAGGGTTCATCATTTCCTAGTGATATGTGATGTCACTATTAAAATAATTACTGTTTCTTTTCTTAAAACAATTGTCAAAACAAAAGCATAAAATCACATTCTAGCCACTCTTCAAACAACCAACTATAGTATATACAGAAGACAAAGAACCTCTGTGCACAAACACTGAGGAAAGGGTTACCCCAAAGGGCATTTGGCTGGGAAGCCAAGTTTCAAGAAAATACAAAATCATATTATTACCCCCTTATTAATGTGCATCATGGTTGCATATGTACCTCATCAACTATTATCAAAGAGACACTTTGCAGAATTAGACAGGCTGAAACATTAGCTAGCAGCACAGAAGACAGACATTTCAAGAGCTACGCATTAGGACTTCATCAGTATGCCTTGTCTGTTTGAGACTTGACTAGTTGTTTTTAGTGTGCTCTTGATATTAGGTGAACCCATTAAAATAAAACTATTTAAAGACAAAGACGTCTTCATGTGATGTAGGTTACGTACTTGGCTGTGCTGTTTCAAGAAAATACAAATCACACATGCCCCCATAATGCAAAGCATCATGGGCTGCATATGTAAATCACCACAGAATGTTATGCTGGTCCAACTTTAAGCAGAATTGCATGGTGCCAGTAGGACGTAAACACGGTCTATGTCTTCTGTTAGCACCCTTGCAAACTGTGTGAGAGGCCTTTCGCACCATGCAACCCTGCTTAAAGTGATTTGTATATGCAGCCCATGATGCTTTGCATTATGGGGGCATGTGTGATTTTGTATTTTCTTGAAACTTGGCTTCCCAGCCAAATGCCCTTTGGGGTAACCTTTCCTCAGTGTTTGTGCACAGAGGTTCTTTGTCTTTTAAATAGTTTTTTTTTATTTTAATGGGTTCACCACAATATATCCAAGGCACACTGCCTTAAGGGTAGCTGGTCCATTCCACTGGGGTGTCAAACAGACGAGGCATACTGATGAGTCCTGGTAGGATGAAACACTTGTCTATGTCTTCTGTTAGCACCCTTTGCAAACTGTGTGAGAGGCCTTTCGGCACCATGCAATTCTGCTTAAAGTTGGACCAGCATAACATTCTGTGGTGATTTGCATATGCAGCCCATGATGCTTTGCATTATGGGGGCATGTGTGATTTTGTATAGTATATACAGTACCACTTCTCTTGAGTACAGTCAGCTTTCAATGCAGGAGGCATTGCACTTGTTGCCTTGCAACCTGAACAGAAGACTCTGCCCCCCCCAACAAAGCACCACACAGTCAGACATAGAAGGCAGCAAGCAGGACATACAAAACACCAGCCTGAGGTGCATGTGTCTATCACACAGCATATTTAAACATCATGGAGGCCAGCCACCAAAGTTTTTGTAAAAAGCTATTTTTTTATTGTTGGTTTCCTTAACTCAATGATCCCTGTGTATGCCCAATGTTTCACCCATATAGGCTTCCTCGGGGTAGGATCTGTTATAAATACATAATTCATATCCATTTTTATCTGTTATATATTTTTTTATATTTCATACAACTCAAATCGATATTAAATCTCTTTTACACTTAGTGCCATACTGTATTCATTACTTACATGTTACAAATTAAATAAAATGACTTTTAAATAATACAAATGCAGTGTATGACAGTCTTATTGTAGCAGAACTTGCTAAAAAAACACTTCTTTCACTAGAAACACATTTTTATTAGCTGTGAATCTCTAGATGCATATTCATAAATTTGAGAAACATCCTCTTTTTATGTTGTCTTGTGCGCACAGTGCATTCAACATATTGTGGTTGCTTCAGTGGAGAAGTGGGTTTTGGAGGTGTGGTCCTGCTGCAGCCAATGGTGCCACTGCTTTTGTGGCCAGACTTGTGGCGCCATTGGCAGATGCTATCTATGCCAGCAGTTGAGAAAATGTGCCACCACCTTGAAAGAAATTAGCCACTGCAATCAGGAAGTGGCACAAAGCAGTCCTGATTGCAGCAGCCAATCACTGCAGGTGCCCTGTCGAGCAACATGGTGGTGGTGATGGGGAAGTCGAGGGATAGCCACCACCTTGCAGACTCCTCATAAAGCCAATGAGTGCCGAATCCACTTGTTAGCATGCCCCCTCCTAACTTATTTCGCCAACAGGGGTGCCCAATCCCCGTCAGCATGTTCCACCCATGTCTTGTGTGCCGAGGGGGTACCCAATCCCCCTCAGCTCATGCAACCCCCCCAGTATATTCCAATGAGGGAGCCCAATTCCTGTCAGCTCCAGTTTCCCCACCCCAAAATATGCAGGTGACATGCTGGGAGCCCACCCCAGCATGCCAAAAGTACCTGTGAAATAGAAAAACCATCCGGCGATGTCGGTAATTTTATGTTTAAACCCTGTAAAGAAGAAAACAGTTCCTCACTGTCTGTGGCCCCCTCCCTCAACCCACACCCACCCACTGCATTCCCCACCACCGCACACACCCCCTTCACCCCATAATTACCTCCAGAGCCTGGTGTGATGATCTTCGGTGCAATGCTGGTAAGCTGTATATTGGCATAAATCCAATTTTTTCAACTTTGGTGCATATCCTGAGCATTTTTTTGGAATTTTAGCACCAAATTTTCAACATGGGTTATTGGGACCCCACCTCATGAATTCACCGTTATGGCATTATTATTCTGAAAGGTGATTTCGCAATCACTGCGCAAAATCACCTTTCGGGACCGATTAACAAAATGACAGTGCCACTGTTCATGAGGTGGGCTCTCAAAAAGCCTATGTTGCAAATTTGGTGAAACAAATCAAAAAAATTACTGTTTTACTAGCGTGCATTGCGCAGTTTCCACACACTCTCATAGGTTCGCAAATCTGTAATATTTTCACTCCAGATTTTCAACATTGGCTTTTTTCCACACCTCCTTATGAACAGTACAGCTGTTATTTTACACATCCCTTCTGAACTGTGTTTTCACACTACTGGCACAGATTAGCGCTGTCGCTGTGCAAAATCAGTGTTTGTGACAGATTAAGAAAATCACAGTGATAGTGTTCATGAGTAGAGGTCCTAAAATGCCTATGTTGAAAATTTGGTGACAAAAGTCCACAAAATGAATATATTACAAGCGGTGTCATGCAGTTTCCACGCAATCATAACTTCAAGATTTTGTAATATTTTCACTCAACATTTGCAACATTGTCAGTTTTGGACACTGCCTCATGAACAGTACAACTGTCATTTTTCACACCCCACCCGAAATGTGTTTTCGCACAACTGGTGCACAAAGGCATGGTCGCTGTGGGAAATCAATGATCAGGACAGGTGAAGGAATTCATCATTACAGTGTTCATGACCAGAAGTCCCAAAATGCCTATGTTGAAAATTTGGTGAAATAATTCCACTAAATGACTGTGTTACGAGTGTGAATTGCGCAGTTTGTACGTATGCTCGTAAATTCGAGCATTTTTAGTATTTTCACTCAAGATTTTCAACACTGTCATCTCTTCACACCTACCTATGAAAGGTACAGCTGTCGTTTTTCACATCCTGCCTGAATGGTGTTTTCCCACATCTGGCACAGAATGGCATGGCCACTGTGAGAATTCAACATTCGGGACAGATTAACAAAATCACAGTGCCACTATTCATGAGCAGAGGTCCCAAACACTTTCATGAGTTGGCAGTCACAAAACACTGTGTTGCAAATTTGTAGTGCAAATACCAACAAATGGCTGGGGCATTAGGGTTCCTAACCATAATGTCCCACCCTGTACAGACTGACAGGTGTCAGGGGGGTGTGCCTTTGCATTGCCAGTTGTCATGCTCAAGTGATATCATCCCCCCACCCTCAAGCCACTGACAGGCATTGAGGCGTGCCTTGGACTCTTCTGCCCCACAATTCACTCCATTCTTCTATGCTGCATCCATTTCAGAGTATGTCCTTATGAAATGGGTTGACTGTAAAGCTAATCACCCCAAGGCACACCTCAGCACTTGTCAGTGTCTGTAGGATAGGGTGAGGTAAAATGCCATAAGCGTTATGGCCGAATGTGGTGAGTGTAAGGCCAGAGGACCCCAAGGCACAATGCAATATTTGTCACACTGCAGGGTAGGATGAGCTGAAATGCCATGAACATTATGGCCAATGCCAAAAGGCACACCTCAGTGCCTGTCAGTCACTCTAGGGTGATGTGGGGTTGACGTCACTTTCATACTTCACTGCCATTCCTATTATGCATCTGTTCAACTCCTGCATTACCAGTGCCAATGTCAGCAAGACAACATTCGGCATTGACAAATGCTTGTTTGTAATATGTTTTTCAGTTCTTTTTTTAATCCTAGTTAGACATATAATTATTTTTAATATAGGTTAACGTTACATAAACTTCCTCTATTCATATCTCATAGCTCATACTCACTGTTTCAAACATGCATATTTTTCATA
Organism: Neoceratodus forsteri; assembly: GCA_016271365.2. Taxonomy (NCBI): domain Eukaryota; kingdom Metazoa; phylum Chordata; order Ceratodontiformes; family Ceratodontidae; genus Neoceratodus; species Neoceratodus forsteri. The sequence goes on along the minus strand of CM028130.1, from coordinate 1,151,322,733 downwards.
ACTTTAAATTTTGCTCTGTAACATCAGGCTTTATGACATTCTAACATTCTTTAGTCTCTTGGTGTTATTCACACCCTCATCCTGACAATATGTCCCAACTCTAAAAGCTAAGGTATTCCATAATGTTACAAGTGCGAACTTTGTTAATATTCTTACTACCTTTTAAAGACTGCAGTGCTAACTATGTTAACAAGATTTGTTGTTCTTGCCTTACGTTATTTCAATTACTACATCCTGGTTATTCTGTCAGCTCTGTTCATTTCTCATCACATTTCAAGCACTAACCAAGTGAATGCATTGTATTTATCAAGGGCATGAGTAAAGACATTTTTACATAACATTTTATGTACTAGCTTTGTTTTCATTCTTCAGCCTGCCTATCACAAACTGCTGTGATAACTGTGTTAGTAGTTAGTTAAGAGTTAGTTAGTTAGTTAGTTAGTTAGTTAGTTGTAACCTGAAAGTGAGTCTCTCTTGCTACATCCTGATTACTTAAGTGAACACACTGGCCCCAATATTCAGAATTGCAACTGACAATAGTGCATGTGGTGGTGCAGCACAACTCTGTTGTGTTGGTGCAACTAAGGGATATTTTCAAAAAAGATGAGCCACGGAGAATTTCCTCTGAATATATGAGGTAATGCATACTGCACAAACATGATGTGCTGGTATATCCCCCCCAGACAAGGCTGAATACCAGGAATGGGAACTACATCAGCGTAACAGAGTTACGCTGTGCACAAATTCTGAAATTCAGCCAGCAGTATGCAAATGGGGACATAATGATATAAGGTGCAAATGGGACCATTTGTATGCCATTATGGCCCCATTTGCATGAGTTGTGCAGGACTAGCCATTGAAATGCACCTGGCACCTTCACAGCATGTGTGCTGTCAGAGGATGTCTAGTTGTACCCCTCCCCATCCCATATCTCCAGTCACCTGACAAGAGAGCTATTAAATCCATGGTAGGCTAGTGTGGTAATCCCCAACCCTCCCATTGCTCCAATCACCCACAATACTTTTTCTTCCACCCTGGTAGTCTAGTGGTACCCTCCCACCCCTTCCACTGCTCTGATCACCCACAATACATTATTCTTCTGTCTCTGGTAGTCTAGAGGTACACCACCCCTCCCATTTCTCCGATCATCCACAATACTTTTTTCTTCTGCCCCTGGTAGTTTAGTGATGACTCCGCCCCTCCTGTTGCTGTGATCACACACAATGCTTTATTGTTCTGTCTCTGGTAGTCTAGTGGTAATCCATGCCCTGCCCATAACCCCAATTGCCCACAATAAAAGAATAGTAGATCTCTGGTAGTCTAGTGGTAACCCCACCATGCCTGTAACCCCAATCACCCATACACTCATTGGAAATAAATCCTTGGTGGTCCAGTGGCACAACCCACCCTCCCAGCCACACAGGAACCCCCCCACCCAGTTCCCTCCCCATCAGCCGGTGGGCAGTAGCAAACCACCACATACCTCCATGGCTGCTGACCAAATGACTGCTTGCAGTACAGCTGCAAGCTCATTTGTTCCACTGTGGACCAATGGGCTTGCAGTGCATACTGTAAGAGTCATTCACACGTACTGCATGTGGGAATGAGCCTTCATTCACATATTTGTGAATGACACTTACAGTATGCATTTAAGCCTATTGGTCTACAGTATGGGCCAGTGGGCTTGCAGCTGTACTGTAAGCTGTCATTTGGTGGGTAGCCATGGAGGTATGCGGGTAGGTTTGCTGCTGCCTGCCGATGACGGGGGGAGCTAGGTGGGCAGGGGTGTACTGTGTGGGTAGGGGTGCCACTGAACTGCCAAGGATTTATTTCTGACAGGCTTATGGGCAATTAGGGTTATGGGAGGGTGGGAGGTACCACTAGACTACCAGGGACAGGAGAATTCTGTATTGTGGGTGATCAGAGGGTCAGGAGAGAAGGGGTGTTCCACTGGACCACAAGGGACATAATGGGTGCTTGAATACAGTGTTTGGGGGGGGAAGCCACCCATGGCTGGTGGCTGCTGTGCTGCACCTTGCAGTTAGGCAGCTCACTTGTGGGTGGCTACCATTTCAACCTTATTTTCGGGCTCAACTTTGTGCCTGGTAAGTGGCACATCTCAGGATTGTGCTAGCATATGTGCTGCACATCCCGGGCTGAATATCAGGATGTGCCACATATGTATTGGCACGCCCCCTGGAGATGTGCCTCATACATTATCTTAGCACCCTGGTGCATCGGGAATTGCGCTATGCAAGTCCCTCTTTTGAATATTACCTGGGTATATTGTAATGTAGCGGAACTCAGTTGCACCAAGCATAACCCTTTGAATATCTATCCCACTGTATTTATCAAATGCATGACTAAAATATTTTTACGTAACATTTCATGTGCTAATTTTGCTTTCATTCTTCAGTCTGCTTATCACAAACTGCTGTGCTGACTGTGTTAGTTGGCTTGTTGTAACTGTAAAGCAAGCCTCAACTCTTACATTGTGGTTACTCTGACAATGTCATTTACTTCTCATATCATTTGCAGTGCTAACCAAATAAACCTACTATTTACTGTGTTTCTCTCCATGCCATTAGTATTGCAATTTTAGTGCAACAATTCTTAGCTCTAGAATGCCATTCCACTATTATCTTAAAAAAGTTCTTTAATATACAGTAATTCATAGTTAGGACAGATACCCCAGTCTGAGGTTGGTGGTATATATCAGACCCTGATACTGTAAGCAGATATATCTTTCTACTGAGGCAGCTTTACATGAGCTGTTGTTATAAGTCAATCTCTGTTTTAGCAATTGCTCCTTTCCTCTGACAAGGTATTTCAGACACTGTATAGCACAAAAATGTAATTACCTTAGAGGCTTCCTCCTTTTGTGTTACAGCATTTGAAATGTTCTGTGCACTTGGTTGTATTTCTTGTTGCTTATCTAGTACTGAGATAAGAGGAGACACTAGCAGTCACCCAGTCCCCCACAGCCACCTCACTAAGGTGTGGCCAGATGAGAGCTGCCTCCATTTTGACATCACTAGTGGTTGCTTGGCAACCAAATCAAACTAGAGTTTCCTCCATATTGTGGTGGACAGATGGAGGGGTCTCTGAGGGTTTTGTGCCCCTGTCTCAGTGTGCTTTAAAGGCAGTGACTTAGAAAATCATACCTGTTACTTCAGATGTTTTAGTCTGCAAATGTCACACCATTTGTTCAAAAGAGATTTAGCAGTCATTTTAGTAAAATAGACTGCTGTTCTGAATGGTGTGTTATTCTATCATTAAAATGTCCTCACTGATGATCTAGATATTCATTCTACTTTATCAGCATGCTGCCCAGTTCTCATCTTCATTGATTACAAGCCTGTCCTCAGTTACCTTCAGGGTAAATATTCATTACATTGCCCTTCTTTCAAGTGTTTTATTTCAGTCACCCCCTCTCGTTGGTTCTTCAACTTTTTCGATGCCCCAAATTTTAGTGACATGGCCAAGTGGATTTCTATAGCAAAATGTACTGCTACTGGACTGTTCTCACACTTGTTCCTGATTCTGCTCTTATGCTCACTAATTATATGCTAAAGGGATCTGGTCATTTTGCCAACATAGATTTTGGAGCAGGGACATATCAGCATACAGTATACAGTATACACAACATGATCCGTGTCACATGTGATGTACCCTCGAGTCTTATGTTTTGGGTGGGATATTCCTGTTTTTTAGAAGTGTTTCCACAATGTCCACATCAGAACATGCCTTGTTCTAGTAGTCCCAGAAGCAGTTGTTGTTCCCAGACGGTGATGTTGATGCTAAGTCAGAGTGTACTACTCTGTCTTTTAATGTATTGCCTTTGCTGATGAAATTATGGAAGTTTTGCAAAATCTTGACCCAGTGGGTTGTAACATTCCAGTGGGTGTATATAATGTCTCTAATGGTTTAGTCAGAGTAGAATCACTTAAAGATATAACCATTCTACTAATTTCCTGTGATTTCACTGGCTGTTGTCTTTCTTCTCTTTGTTTTGCATTATTTTTTGCTTGTTGTACTACATTATTTTTGTAGCCTCTGGATTTGAATCTATTTACCATGCTGTTATAGTCCTCATCTCTTCCTTAATTTTGGCAGAGAGTGCGTTTCACTCGCAACATCTGTGAATTAGGGTTGTCAGAACCCTCTGAAGTTCTGGGTTCTAGTTCTAGTCTAGAACTTTTGAAAAAGTTCTAGGGTTCTAATCTTTTTTAGAACTTTTTAGAACTCAACCCTATTTTTTTATTATGCTGCCAGTAATGAAGATAGTGATAAAATACATGTAAAGGAAAAACTGTTCAATATAAAGGGGAGACAAATTATCATGTGTGACATTGATAGGAATACAACTAGGTTTATCTATGGTTTCTACTGTTTGCTAAAGCCAGCAACTTGATACGTAACAGGCCCACCCACCAACCCATATGTTAAAAGTTTTCCTGTTGCAGCTGCATCATAGTTCCTTAGTGAAAGAAAGAGGAACATTAGCCGTTTATGTACTCAGTTATATATATACTCATCGTCATGAATTATGAGAAAAATAACTGATATTACCTAATTTCAACTATTTGCTGCTTTCTGTTTTAAATGAGTAAATCAAAAGTTGCTATGTTTAAAAGAAAGCTTTTATAACAAAGTCAAGCTAAATACTACAGCAGCAGCATGCGGAACTGTTGCAAAACATATTATGTCATAACATAGTCAGTCAAGACATTTGAATAAAAAAAATATGCCAGTCATTGTTGCTGGCAAAAAATGCATGCAATTGTCTAAGATAATGCATACATATACCAACATTGTTGTTGGCAAATTGAAATAATACATACAACTTTCTAAGATGATGCATTTTTGCAGCTGATACTTCAATGAAATCTTTATTTCAGTCACATAAATGAAAAAAGTGGTTTCCTTACCACATACTAACTTAAGGAACATTTAATGTAGCTGCAGCAGTTGGCATGTGATGTTTAAGGGACAGCGTCTGTCAACCCCATTATGTATCAAATTATCACTACTTGTAAAGCAAAAACACTTTATGATAGGTCACATACTGTGAAAACTGCTGATGCAGATTTTCTTTTTATTTCTGATTCCTTTATTCTTTTTTTAATGGGGACAGGACAATTGTGCTAGGTGGCAGCAGTTTGCAATGTATTTAATAAGAATATATATTATGTGTACAGTAGGTTCGGTCTGTCATCATTTTTTTCCTCACCATTCCCAGCAGATCACGAACATGTAAATGAAAGAACTAAAACACCCACCTTTCACCCCATCACCCATTCCACTTTTCTTCCACCACCCTCATCTGTGCAGTAGCACCCATGCCACCCTTACACCCATGTTAAAACCAACCCACAACCCTCACCCATGTACTAGCATCCATTTTTCATTTATGGCTAACATTTCTGTAATTGAAAAAATAAACAGCTACCAATTAGAACTCATTGTTTTGTCCTCTTTAAAATTGAAAAATAGACCATCTCCTGTCCCAGCCCATACTGATGCACCACAAAGTCACAGAAGGTAAATCCAAAATATATATGTTTTCACTTTAACAATAAATAATATGATACAGAAAGGATTGATGTGACAGTGTCCCTTTTATGCCAAATTTGGGCCTGTTCCCTTCCCACTGATGTTAAAATTGCCCTGTATATAAAACTTGTTGACTTTAGTTTAGACCCTAGCAACAAAGCAGTTTGCCATGAAATGGTGAAAGTTTTTGGGGGTATATAGTCCAAGGTAGTAGATCGAGAAAGGAGATAGATGACAACCAAAGTCATCACATATTGTAAAAGTTTCCTTTTTGGTGCAGAGAGACTTCGTCCCACACAGTATTTACCAGCCACCACCATCTGAGTTGTCATCACCATCAACATCATCCACATCAGTCACTTCAAGATCAGTTTGTATACTCTAGTAGGGATACGAAAATCTTGATTTATTAACTTTAATAAAAGTTAACGTGTGTACATTTTCTGGCAGCAACCTATTTCTGGTGTCTGTCACAATATTGCCAGCTGTACTAAACATGCATTCTGAAGAGACACTTTTTGCAGGACAACCAAGATATTTACAGGCTTCATCATACAGCTCTGTCCAATTTGACTTTTTTGATCTCCAGTATTCAAAAGGGCATGCATCAATAGGAATAGGCAGTTCTTGCAGGTAACTGTCTACCAAGATGGACAGTGACCGCTCAGAAGAGGAATCAGCAGAAGCTGGTATGGCAGCAATTTGGGAAAGGTTTTGCCACAGATTTAACTTGCTACTAATGGTTGAAGAAGTGGCAGTTGTCAACAACTACTGTTAATGTTTGGTGACTTTTCCAGTTCTGTATCCCTTTGTGAATATGACCTGCATGTTGTGGTGATGACAACCTGAGGGTACTGTGCGTGTCTGTGTTTGACTCCTGTGAGTGCTGCAGCTCATCTAGCAACATACATTTGTACTGCTCTATATCATCTGTTTTTGGAAGATGTATAGCCTTGAACCTGGGATCTAAGAGAGTTGCAAGGATGTAGAGTCTTGATTTCATCATTGCAACTAATTTGTCATTGGTTTTGAAGCGCTAGCTCATTCTCTTTACGAGATTCCCATGATACAGGCGACATGTTGTCTGCGCTTCAGATCTGTCTTTTTCTATTTGTAGATTAAGAACACTAAGATGATGTGAAATAAGCATTATGAGTGGGATAACCTGACTCACAGATGCACTTTCAGAAGACTTGTCCCTTGTAGCTGTCTCAAAAGGAGCTAGGATACAGCACACTGTCTCCATTAATTTCCACTGCAGCACAGACAGCATAATGCCATCTCCAATAATGTAACTGGAGCAGTACTCATGTGCAGCTTGCTTTTGCTCCAAGAGGCGCTACAGCATATAAAGCATTGAGTTCCAACAAGTGGAAACATTTTGAATCAGCTTTTGCTGGGGCAGCTTGTGTTTTTTTGCAGTTCAGACAATGTCCGTATATCCTTGGTTGAATGTGAAAAGTGAGTCACAATTTTTTTGCAAACAGCAATCATACCATCCACTTGTGTTTCGTTGCTGAGAAATCCCGTGACAATTAAGTGTAAGCAATGTGCAAAGCAATAAGCATGCAGAAATCCTCCATCCTGTACTGCTTTTAAGATGTTGGCTCCATTGTCACTTACTATGAAGCCACATTTTAGACCATGAGAATAAACCCATTCATCAAGGAGGTCATTTTTTTTATTTAGTTGTTTTACCAGGTATAGCACACAAGCTGAAAGCTTTTTACAGGAGCGACCTGGGAGCACAAGGGGGTTAAGTGACTTGCTCAGGGTCACACAGTATGTAAGTGGAAGCTGTGGGATTCAAACCCAGGTCAGGTCTGCTGGATGTCACCAAATTTGCAGCTCAGAGCCTTAGACCACTGCTCTATACTGCCTCCTCATTTTTCTTCCCCATTTAGTTCCTGCAAGATGTTTGCAGCAGTATGACTTTGCCCAAACTTCTTTATATGCAGCAGCGCCATCTTTTGGGGTGTCTTTGTTTTTAAAGAAGCACAAGAAAACGTGACCCAATGAGCGGTAAGGGACTTGTAATCTATGTTTTGAGTGCTGGTCCACATATCTGTTGTGACATGAATAAGCCCACCCTCTGCAGTTTTAAGTGCGAGCATCACTGTCGCTTTTAAAGCCTGATAAATGTTTGGTATTTCAACATAGGAAAAGTACCTTCGATGAGGAACATTGTAACGAGGCTCTGCTAATGTCATGAGCTCCTAAAATCCTCATGATCTACCAAAGAGTATGGGAGAAGAGCTCACTAACAGTTCACCAATTCGTGATTAAGATGAAGGGTCTTTGGATGATTTCTAGTAAAGGTATTTTTCCTTTCAAATGCCTGAGACAGTGTTAGCTGTTTGCAACATGTCCCTGCTGGTTTATTATACACTGTGCTTTGATGGGCAGATGGACACAGAGATGGTGGACTAGGACTTATACATTCAGTGCCATCACTGGATGTGCAACTGGTACTAATGGTGCTGGCATTGGTGGTAACAGTGATCCTAGGGCTGGCAGTGGTTCTGCCTGCATCGAGTTCAGACAATTCATTATCCATTTCAGATTCCTGACCCTTCTCATGTGCAGTCTGGAAGATGGAGGACATGGGTTTTGGATGATAAAGCAAAACTGAATGCTTTTTCAAATGGCGTTTAACATCTGTAGTGCCAAGGCATGACACAACTTTACCACGGCTTACACTCTGTTTACACAGGGAACAAATTGCTCTGCATGGATCGGTTTTACTGACAGAGAAATAATTCCACACCTCAGATGTGACAGATTTTGTTCGAGTGCTAGAAAGATAGCTAAAGACTGTTTGTGTCTTTCACCTGTCCTAACAGAACCTGGGACATGCTCCTTGGTGCTAGAAGAGGGCAGAAGACTCTGATGAATTTTCATTGCTGGCCAACACAGAAGTGGTGGATTCAATGGATATGTCCTTTCATTGCCAACAGTGTTGGATGTATTTGCAAGTGCACTACCTGATTCATTGTCAGCAGACTTGCTCATTTCACTTTTTGAGGAAGTAATGATTTGTCACGAGACACAACAGTGTCAGACTGAGACAAAGAGCTACTGTCTGAGTCAGAGAGGGACTCACTGTCACTTGCATTATTGCTGCTAGTCACAGGGATCTTACGGCATGAATGGCATACCTTATGGTGCCTCTCCGGTGACCCCAGCAGCTGTACAGGTTTTCCTTAAAGGTCCCCTTTACCACACTTCACTGTTGTTCTTTTGCTGTTTGTTGAATTTTTATCACATGAAACATTTTGTTATTTCTGTTAGCACCAGGATTACCACTACCACCAACACCTGCTCCAACACCAGCACTAAATGCTTCATCTATATTGGTGTCAGCCATAACAGACAGTAAGTACCAGTACTACCAGTCCAGTATACTGCAGTGAACACACAAACACCCAAACAATTCCTGTGTAACAATGCAATGTGATCTGTAATCGCTGGCTACAACTCCAAAATTTTATTTTGGTTGTGTGACACTGTGATACGTGGACTGAAAGTAATTGATGACTATGACAGTTTGCAACTAAAGGATCCCAGGTTCAAGGCTTACAGAATGATTGGGCTGCTGGGCATAGGCATACACATAGCAATCAAAAGGTGCACAGCAGCAGGGTGATGGGCTGACCACAGGAGACGGAGTCACATACGCAACCCAGGGAATGAGAATTATATTTCTACATTTCTGTCATGTAAGGTTAATGCCACCACACAACTGGCCACTGGGCTTCTCTCTGTAACACACACACTGGGTACAGTGCAGTCAAAGGGCACACAGCAGTAGGGTGATGGGCTGACCACAGGAGACGGAGTCACATACGCAACCCAGGGAATGAGAATTATATTTCTATGTTTCTGTCATGTAAGGTTAATGCCACCACACAACTGGCAACTGGGATTCTCTCTGTAACACACACAATGGGTAGGGTACCGTGCAGTCAAGGGGCACACAGCAGCAGGGTGATGGGCTGACCACAGGAGACGGAGTCACATATGCAACCCAGGGAATGAGAATTATATTTCTACATTTCTGTCATGTAAGGTTAATGCCACCACACAACTGGCCACTGGGCTTCTCTCTGTAACACACACTGGGTAGGGTACAGTGCAGTCAAGGGGCACACAGCAGCAGGGTGATGGGCTGACCACAGGAGATGGAGTCACATATGCAACTCAGGGAATGAGAATTATATTTCTACATTTCTGTCATGTAAGGTTAATGCCACCACACAACTGGCCACTGGGCTTCTCTCTGTAACACACACTGGGTAGGGTACAGTGCAGTCAAGGGCACACACTGGCTTCTCTCTGTGACACACACTAGGGTTCAGAAAGATTTATTTGCCTTTTTGCCCCTTGTATGCTTGTTGCTGGCAGCTGCTGGAGTGTGTAGTGTGCTGCAGTTTCAAATAATCACATTTCACAAAGGTTCTTAATCTTCAGTCTTCTTTTTTTTTATTCTCTCTCCGAGTCCTCCTCCAATCCTGATATTGGTCTCAATCCTCCCTATTCCCAGTCCCTTCCCAATCTTGATTAATCCTCCTTCTGTCCTGAACCTCCTCCTAGTCCCACTCTCAGTCTCCCCTGTTTTTCAGCTTTTTCAGCCTTTCTCTTGTTCTCGGTCTCACAGGAGAAGAAGAAGTGGCCACTGGAGTAGCGGTATACGCGCTAACCGCTAATTGCTACAGTTTAGCAGGCTGCTGCCTGCTGCTGCTGCCTCTGCTCTGATGATCCTCAGCAAATGGCGTTCCTCCTCATGGTGCATCTCCTTAAATACCCCCACAGATCCCGCGGCTCGCATAGCTTACTCGACCCCCATGTCGTCTCGTGTCTCGCGGTGATTCAGACCCTTTTTCGAACCATTTAGTGTTCGAATTCTAAGTTAGAACTCAAACACCAGGGTTCGAGGAGGGTTCGAATCTTTACCGAACCTGTTCTGACAACCCTACTGTGAATAAGATATACTCTCAGTAAGGCTATCCAAATTGCAACTGCTAACATGTAGCAGGGTATTTCTATCCATCTCCTTTCTAAAGATTTTTTGTTACATTTTCCATAATGCTTGTAGATCATTTGATCAAGAAATGCTACCTCTTCCTTACTTGCTACCATGGTGAATTTCAGGTTCGCTGTTAGTGAGTTTTTATGGGTATGGAAGTCCACCAGTAGCTCCATTGTTCCCATCAAAAAATCTAAATATCTTTGATGAAGCATTTCTAAAGCTTCAGAAATCTGTAAAATGGGTCATACATGGGATTTAAAATATACTGTAGTTCACAGTAGTCATTGTAAACACTTGCATATGTTGGTGCAAGTGTGTTGCCCATTGCTGTTCCTCTTTTCTGCCAGAAGTATTTTTCCTTCAAATCTGAGAATACTGTGTTGGTGTTATGATGATTCTGAGTTGGTGGCTGGATACCAAACAAGATTTACAATCCTTCTTTTAGAAATGATCAAAAAAGTCCTGTAATGCCAACATATGAAAATGCAGTCACCAGCAGAAAAAGGCCATAGGTCCATCAAGTCAGCTCAAGTGTGCAGCTCATAGTTTAATACCCCTGCAGCTGCCCCACCACCCATTCCATTCACATCATCTCCTCTCCCCAGACATTCCCCCATTTTGTTCTTGTCTGTACTTACCCTGCCCCTGACTAGTCCTACCCTCAGAATGCACTATTGTTATTGCACCAAGTCATTAGGGCACCAGTTGGCAGTGTCACCAACCACTATGTCACCTGCACCCTTTGTTGGGAGTTGTGCCCCCACACCTCCATAATTTTAGATTCTATCTCCTGGGGTGGACCTCAGGGAGGGGTGGCGAATTCTGGATTCAGTGCCCTGATGGCTCAGCACCCTGAGTGCCTGCAGTGCCCTGATTCTATCCAGTCCTCACTGAAAACTGGCCACTGTCCTCAGTTCAATCAACTCCTCCAGCAGTGCATTCCACCCAGTCACCACTCTCTCTGTGTAGTAGTGTCTCCTCATCTCGCTCAGAACCTTCCCTTCCAACTTCAGACTGTGCCCCCTGTGTCCTTCCCCATTCAGTGCAACAGTCCTCCTTTTCTGATCTTGTTTATGCCTTTTAATTATTTAAAGGTCTCTATCATCTCCCCTCTCCCTTCTGTCCTTCAGGAGTTCATGTTGAGCTCCCTCAATCTCCTTATATGGTATTTCCTTGCCCTACAGCAATATCATGTCCTTTTTGAGGTAAGAGCACTAGTACTGCAACACAGTACTCCAAGTTTGACCTCACTAGTGAACTATACAAGGGCAGGATAAGCTCTCTTTCCTTGAGGTGATATCCCTGGCAATACACCCTAGCATCCAACTGGCCATTGCTGTCACCCTCTTGCACTGTACTGACAGCTTCATGTCCTCTGTGACTAATATCCCAGCTCCTTATCCTCCTCTGAAGTTAATACCTGTACTCCACCCAGCCAATAGCTGGTGTGGTTGCAGATTCTCTTTACTGTCTATACTTTACCTTAATTTCTATGTACTCAATAACCACACCCAATGGTTATTCCAATAAAGCTCAGTTTATTGTCTGCACACATATGTGTGGGAGCCTCAGCTAAAGGAGAGAGCTCCTCGATTATTGTTCACAGAAGCTTATATACCTTTTTTAGTTTTACAGTCTAACAGTGATCTCATGCTTACAACAGCTTTTTGTTTATCTCTAGCAAAACCTCAGATTCAGCACTTTTCGTATAAGGAGTTGTTTTTTTATACTTGCTATGTGTCTCCCCTTTATCTTAGTTACAACCAGCTGTATTTAGCTTCATTTAATTTTCAAGGTTTCTTTATCTCTGTCAAACAACCTCCTTTGTTTTAGTCAGCACAGAACTGTACATTCATTATGGCTGTTTTACAAAGCAGATAGTTTTAAAGCATATGAAAGGCAACATGGCTTATGTGCTAACAAAGCAAATAGTTTTAGAGCATATGAGAAGCAACATATCTATATGGCTATAATCCATATAACAGTTATAAGCTCTGGTACAATAAGCTTTTAGGACATAAAGTTATTATACTTTAGATATATAAAAATTCCACCACTCCCCTTTTTGATACTCTGTATCAACTAATCACCCCCCTTTTATTTATATGATTTAAAACTGGTTGCCAGTTAAGGCATTTATAAAAAATAATTTTGTTTTGGAGTTGATAGAGGGAGTTACAGATGGAACACAATGGTGAGTTTGTAAAACATAATACAGAATTGAGGGATGTCAACACCACAATTGAAATATGTGACAAAAATGCTAACATGTGACACCACATATAACACAATATAACATAACAATTTTGTTGATGAAAAAGAGTTCATGGAATTCACTTTGAGAGTGAATAAGGTAGATGCTACCTTGTGTTGAGGTGTGGCACACCCTTGGAGCTTGATTGAAGAATCTGTTGATAATGTCTCTTGACAGATAAGTTGTTATAAAACATAATAGTCCATGAAATTAATAGTTTATAGTTTTATATAAGTAACCACAGGCTGGTGTAGTTACAGTACAGGTGAAATGTCATTTGCAGAATGGTGGTAACCCCACAAGGCATATGGGGCAATGCAGACAGTAATTTAAAAATAAAACACCAGCATAGTAGAAAGTCAGTGTTTATTTTGCTGGCTGCAGGTTGGGACGACAGGCACACTGGCTAGGGGTGCATTAGATTGTGCATTGAGTAGCCACACACACATTGGCATGACATTTGTGTTGTGGTAGTTGATTACACCCTGGCATAAAGATTAGCAGTCCATAAAAAGGTAATAAACCATTAAGAACACAGTCCATAACAGAGTGATAGGGTTGAAGAAAGTACCAGCCATGTTTGGAACAAGTGGCAGTGAAGAAAATGGATGTATTGCTTGAAGGTCAATTGAAGAAGAATCTTCTTGCCGAATTTAGAGGATTGCCCCTAACCCAGATTTAACTTCATAGTAAACAGAAACAATAAGCTTGATTGCAGAGTCTGAACTGACTGGACCTTCTTTAGTTGATTTAAAGTTTTACAAATAGGTGTAATTTTGCTGAAAACATTACACTTGCAGAGGTAATAACTAGATTTCTGCAATAGTCCTTATAAGGAACCAGTCAGGCACAACGATGGTGATAACATCAAAACTGTGGCAGGAAAAAAATGAAGGTCTTGGCAACTTAGATGAAAGTATTACTACTGTTGAACTTGGAGATCTTATGTGTGCCACACCGTGGAAACCTGCAAACTTGTGAAGTGTGTTAGACACCGAATTAAAAACACATAAATAACAATCTTTTAAACCATTTACTTTTTGTTTTGTAAAGAGTGGTGTGACAGCCTAAATTCTGGCAATTAGAAAGAGAAAAAGTAAAAAATGGGACATTAACCGCACACCTGGGGGTGCAGGCCAAGGTTTAATTATACCATTTGACCATCTGTAAATCATGACAATGTTATGGTTACCTCCTGCTTTTAAATCACAGAAGCAGTTATGGCAGTGATGAACATTATTTCCTGTCTCGTTGTAAGCAGGCCTGACTGAGACCTGAGTTATAAAATCTTGTAATGTTACAATAACACGCTTTAAACATATAGTTTATGGCAATATGCCTGTTACACAATGCAGTTAGTGGGACAAATACATATGTTGTTGGCCTATGCCAATTTAATAACAATGCCTATTGCACCTGTGACAAGTGAAAAGGTCTACCTTTTTTAACCCTGTATAGTGAAATACTCCAAAGTACTGAGTGAGGTAAGGCTTGAAGCATAGGTTTGGAGTACAATCTAAATTGTGCATATTATAATTGTTAAAATTGAAAATGACAAAACCTGCATAGAGTGCACTTATTTTTTGAGGGTACCTGTGAGTAGACAAACGGAGCATTAATTTACTTTTGGTTTTGCTTTGGAACATATTGTAGGGTGAGTCAGCAATGCTGTCCTAGTATTTAGGTTTGGTTATGAGCATTAAAAACATTATACATGTGGAGCACTTTTCTGAATAAACACATGATACAGTATAGCAAGATGTATATCAAAACATTATAACATAAACGTGAAACATAAGCATGTTTGTAATAGAACAATTTTAGTATTGAGCTTAATGCATAAAATACATTTTAAACAACACATATAGACTGTAAACTTAGCGTAGAGTCCAGAAATGTTAGAGTACTGTGAATTTACTGGTTGAAAAAAAATGCATTCATTGCTGTAAGGCAATGACAAAAGTTGTTTTGCATTTGTTTTAACAGGATAAGAAAGCTGAAAAGACAATCAAAAGAATGAATATGTGTGGACATACATACACAACTTCACCCTCCAGCGTAACTGATTACTTGCTGAGGGCAGAAACCCTTGTACCAATAATAGGTGAGATTTAACTGTTTGCACTAGAAAAACAGAAGGGTTTGGGCTGGGTTATGCTGTTAAAATACCTTGGGTCTTTTTAAAACCTGTAAATAAGAAACAATTATTGGCAAATATACATTTTCTTTATTTACCCCTTTGGGGAACAGTGATGTACCTTGCAACCTTTGTGGGTACTACACTGGAAGTGATGGAGGAAGGGTAGCTTCCCCTCCCCCAAGCTCCTACTGGTGGAAGAGACAGTTCAGTGAAAAGACAGCTCGAATACTGTAGCAATAAAAGGTTAGCTGTGGATGGTGACATGATCCCCACCTACTACACTTTAAATTATAACAAGATAATATTACAATTAGTTTAGTAAGTTTTATACCTTACTATAAAGATGGGAACTTCTTTTTCTAGAAGAAAGAGAAGAAACACAGACAAACAACAAAAACAAACACACACCAGTTTAAAAATAAAACAAGATTATTTCATAGGATAAAAGAAGCCGCTCAAGCGTCCCTGGTTCCCTTATCCTAAGCATGACAAAATGTCAGCTGAGTTTATAAAAAATCCAGATTGATGGTAATACCGTACGTACATATCTCTTAGAATGCATTTTAAAAAGACAAAAAAAATGATTACACCATGGTCACACATAAAAACAAAAGCCATTGTTTTTAACTGTAGATGGTAAACTCTCAAAAACAGCTGTAATAGCCCTTTTTTCAAAAGCGTACTATATATATATAATAAAAATATGGGGAGATGATGAATAATTCTCCCCTTCCAGCTGGAGTATTGCCTGTGTTGGCTGCAAGTCATAAGCAGTGAGACGAGAAGAAAAGTTTGTTCCTCTTCACTTAGAATACTAGTTTTGCAATAAAAAGTCAAATTACATGGTTCACTCTTGGTGTGCTTTCTTGAAAACATACATTTTGTGTAAAAAGTTGTGCTTTAGGTATGGAATACACATCAAGTTTGAACTGGTAGTAACATAAAATGTTGAAACACAAGAAGGTCAAATAATGTGCAAAAGGTGACTGTGCATAGTTTACAGGGTAGAGAAGGTTCAGAGGAGGGCAACAAAGATGGTGCATGGGTTGCATCACAAGTCCTATGAAGACAGGTTGAAGGAACTGAACATGTACTCCCTGGAGGAGAGGAGGAAGAGAAGGGATATGATAGAGACATACAAGTATCTTACAGGGAGGAACAGGGTGCAGGAAAACACTATTTTTAAGTGAAAAAGATGTTTCAGGACTAGAGGGCATGGGATGAAGTTGGAGGGAGGACGATTCAGAGGAAACATGAGAAAGAGTTTCTTCACAGAATGGGTGGTGGACAAGTGGAACACCCTGCCAGAGGAAGTGGTGGGGCTGAAACAATCACGGATTTAAGAATGCATGGGATAGACATAAAGGAATTCTAGAGGTCAGGTAAGGAAATAGACTTCAGGAAAACAAACTGAACTTACAAGCTCAAATGGGCAGACTAGGTGGGCCATAGGCCTTTATCTGCCGACACTGTCTATGTATCTATGTATCTATGTGCATGCAAGGGTAGTTCAAACCCAGTTATTATTTTTTTTTTTAGTGTCCTTGAACACTACTGATATTAAATATCTTTAAATAATAATAGATCACACAATAAAACTGCTGGCCAAGGCAGTACACACACATACACATACACAAAAAGAAATACTTAACACAAAATAAGACTGACATTATTTGACACTAATTTGCTGAAGTAATGCCCATAGTTTTATTAGAAAACTGAACGTGTTTTAGATATATGTGCTGCCTTCTGCCTGTCTTGTAACACTGACAATTTTCAAACCAACACATTTATACATATCGCCATGCCAAATCTTTCCAGAACAAAACATTTTTAAACACATTTTAGTTTCTTTAAAATGCAGTACAACACACCATTTGTAAGTGAACACATCTAGTATAGAAGTATGATAAAGCCATTTATAGCTGTTAGCACATTACATTTTCACCTAGCAGTGGCTTGGCACATTGCTTGCAAACTACAACTCTTTTTGCACATTGCAATCTATGACGTCATATTTCTTCACCTTTAACACTACCTGCTCCGACCAACAACTACATACAAAAGTTCTTTACTGACCCTATCTAGGCAGCACAAATGTTTTATTAAAAATAAAACCAATTAAAACAGTCAGCTATGAGGCAAAGCAGCTTTCTTTTTTACTGTTACATGTTGTGCAATCAAGGCAGTTAATCCTATCTTGCAACCTTGACAACAGAACATAATTACAGAACACAGATATAAGCTAGAAAATATGCACGAGAAAGACGGAGCATTACCTTGTTTAGTATACATATTACAGAAATAAAACAGACAGACATAAACAGCTTTGAATAAAAATTTCAGACTTACCCGTGCCAAGGTATTTTCTTTTTCTTTTCCGATACACAAGTCTGAGTAAGAAAACTGACTGCAGGACCTTCATGATAATTTCCAAACACTGCAGCTATTTACCCTTTCAAAGGTTTTAACCCTTTTAAAGGTTTTCTTTTGGCCATTTTAGTAACCTTCAAACCAAGTCTTTTCCAGAGCTCTGGGTTGCAGTTTAAAAACAAAACAAAAAAAATCTCTTAACAGTACTAGGTTGAGATCCATCTGGTAGAGGTCCCTCAGATTTCCATTGTAGTCCCTAAAAGGTGCCTAACCAGTCTTGGAGTGCCCACCCAACACTCCTACTTTTTCGGGCGTCCCCTGACGCCGAGTGCCCACCCAGCACTCTAACTCTCTGCAGGCATCCCCTGACGCCGAGTGCCCACCCAGCACTCTTGGTGCCACCCCAGCACCTAAGACAGTAAATGATGGCTGTCACCACTCCAAAGGTGTCACACATATGGTGGGACTTGAACCTCCGGGGCCACCTCCCTGAGGCTGGGACTTGGCAGTCTGATCACAGTGTGACACGGAGAAGTGAAGCCATCCTGCTGACTACGCCAAAACTGTGGTCGCAGATTCTCTTTACTGTCTATACTTTACCTTAATTTCTTTGTACTCAATAACCACACCCAATGGTTATTCCAATAAAGCTCAGTTTATTGTCTGCACACATATATGTGGGAGCCTCAGCTAAAGGAGAGAGCTCCTCGATTATTGTTCACAGAAGCTTATATACCTTTTTTAGTTTTACAGTCTAACAGTGATCTCATGCTTACAACAGCTTTTTGTTTATCTCTAGCAAAACCTCAGATTCAGCACTTTTCGTATAAGGAGTTGTTTTTTTATACTTGCTATGTGTCTCCCCCTTTATCTTAGTTACAACCAGCTGTATTTAGCTTCATTTAATTTTCAAGGTTTCTTTATCTCTGTCAAACAACCTCCTTTGTTTTAGTCAGCACAGAACTGTACATTCATTATGGCTGTTTTACAAAGCAGATAGTTTTAAAGCATATGAAAGGCAACATGGCTATATGGCTATAACAAAGCAAATAGTTTTAGAGCATATGAGAAGCAACATATCTATATGGCTATAATCTAATATAACAGTTATAAGCTCTGGTACAATAAGCTTTAGGACATAAAGTTATTATACTTTAGGATATATAAAAATTCCACCACACTGGTCCTGAGGTTTCTGGCTCTGAGGTGCATGACCTTACACTTCTTAGTGTTAAATCTCCAACTGCCACACCTCTGACCAGTGCTCAAGTTTAGCTAGATCCATTCTGAGTATCTGCCTATCTCCTTCACTGTCCACTTTTGTACATATCTTAGAGTTATCAATGAAAAAACTGATCTTATTCCTAACCCCTCTGCAATGTCCCCTATAAAGACATTGAATAAAACAGGCCTAGCACTGAACCCTGTAGTACCCACTAGTCATGGGTTTTGGCTAATGTCTCCCCTCACAACTACCCTCTGCGATTTGCTCTAAAGTCAGCTCCTAACCCACCCCACTAGTTTCTCCCCTGCCTCAAGGTCCCTCAGCTTGCCCAATAACCTTCTGTGTGCCACTGAGTCAAACGCTTTGCTGAAGTCCAGATACAGGACATCCACAGCATGGCCCTCGTCAACCCCTGTTGTGACCAGTCAAAGAAGTTGATTAGATTTGTCTGGTATGATCTTCCTGAGACAAACCCATGCCACATCTTGTCCTGGAATCCATTACTATCTAGAGAGGTTATCAACCCCTCCTTCAGAATGGTCTCCAACAGCTTCCCCACCATAGAAGTCAAGCTAACTGGTCTGTAATTACCCAGTTTGTCCTTTGGCCCACTCTTGTGGAGGGGCACCCCATGAGCCATCCTCTAGTCCCTGTGCACACTCCCTGCCTCTAAGAAGGTAGTAAGCAAGTCTGCCAGAGGCCTGCCAATGCCTCTGGAAATTCCTTCAGGACCAACAAGTCCTTCTTCAGAAGCTTAATGGCAGTTGCAACAGAATAAGTGTTATTAAGCTTCCGAAGCAGAACTTGTTGGTCGGAAAGCTAAAGCAATGTGTTCTTTTTGTAATATCGTTGTTGGTTCAATAATATCAAGTCATCTGTTCTGGATTTGTTATATGATTGTTGGCATGATTTCAGGGTTGAAAATTTATTTGACTAAAAGTGAGGGTGTTCCTTTAAGATGAATTACTGATCTGCATGACTTATCCAATGGTGGTATCAATGTAACAACAGAGCTGGTTAAGATTTTAGATATTACACTTGGTGGCCAGGATCGTACAACTCAAAACTGGTTCTAAAAATGTAAACTGGCTGAACAAAGAGTGGATAAATGGAAAGCCTAGCCAACAGCTAAAAGTATCAAGTGTGTGTGTGTGTGTGTGTATGTATGAATATATATATTAGAGGCAAAAAACTTCATTTAATGCATTAGTTAGGGTTGTTCCACATTTACAAAAGTGAGGAAATTCAGAGTTAGGGTTGAAAGCCCCCCTTGAGCCCCCCAGCCACACCCCCAACTGGCATCGGGGTACACATTGGGCTTATCAGCCATAACTCTCACCCCATCACATGTGTAAAGAAGCAGAGGTACAGGAGAATGGGGTGAGAGTTAGGACCGACAACCCCAATGCGCACCCCGATGCGGTTGGGGGTGTGGTTGGGGGGTCCAAGAGGGGCTTTTAACCCTAACACCGAATTTCCTCACTTTTGTCAGTGTGGAACAACCATAACTGATACATTAAACAGAGTTTTTGCCTCTAATTTCCCTTCTTTTTGACAATGATAATGAGAAATAGTGAACGTAGTAGTAGGGAGCATGGGGCCCTTCATGCCCCATGCCCCACCATGTGATGTCTTGTCACATAGTAACATTGTGCCCACAAATGCAAATAGTAAAGTGCATGGTGGCACAAAGCGAAACAGAAAGAGAAACAGTACTGTAGACAAAAATGGTAAAAATAATGCAAACACAAGTGCAAATGAAAATGCAAAGGGTAATGCACATGGTGGCATAGACTGGAACGGTAAGTGAGACAGGTACGGAACCGCAAGCGGAAGCGGTAACGGTAACAGTAATATAAGCACACAGACTGGTTTTCCCCAAAAGCTGCACAGAAAAAGACAGTGAGAAAAAGAATGTATGAATGATAATGGGTCTCGGAGCAGAAAATGAGGAGTTTGGAATAGTAAATTGCTTATATCTCAGGAACCGTACGGCGTAGAAAAAAAATGTAAAAGTCATATGATTTATGACTTTCCTGGCTAGTTTTGTACTTAGTCCCTGCCAGGGGGCTAACAATTTTTCCAACCAAAGTCTGTATCTCGCACCGCTTTCAGGAATACGGGACCCGAAAGGCACGGCGAATGCAGTAATGTTATCCTGTGGGGAAAAAGAGAAGTTTGAGGGCCACTATGCTCTGTAATATTTTTTCACCAAGCCACTGAAAGGTGCATCTGTGGATGTTGGCTTTCTTCCTCCAAATTTCATCCCAAAAGACCAAACCATTATTTTGTAGCAGGGCCAAAGGATTCCTGTAATGCAACGGACGTGTAATGTTATCCTATGGGAAAAAGTGTCAACTTTGGAGTGCCGTAAGTTTACTGCCCTGTAATATTTTTTTCACCAAAACAGTGAAAGGCACATCTGTGAGAAGTTGGCTGCAATCTCTCTTAATTTCAGCCCAAAAGACCAAACCGTTCTTTTGCAGCAGGGTGCCAAAGATTAGCTGTCAGTTTCCCACAGCCTGGAAAAGTACTGTCAAACTTTACGAAAGCTTTCACAAATTCATTTGACAGTGTTGTGCATGTGAAAGTACTTTGAGAAAGTATTTTTCCCAGAAATTTGAAAAACATATTTCTGGGGTGTTTTACCCCAAAATAAAGACATGGCTAGCACCCTCAGGGTCCAACTAGGTGAATACAAAAATAATTATTTATATTTATAATTATATATTATTAGATTATAATTAGGTATGTGTAATCCTAGACTTGATAAATAAATGATAAATAAAAAAATTAGGTTGCTAGAGGGTCCCAATTTTAAATGGCAAACATTTTTCTGATCACTTACTGAAAACAAAATGGCGGATTTACGACAGTATAAGGTCCATTTGCGAAAGTAAAAACTGCATTTGCGACACTGTCAAACTTTTTATTAACTTTTCCCATTGATTTATAATGGGAACTTGTTTTTTTAATAACTTTTGAACTGTTTAATATTTTTTCACGTAATCTTCAAAAGGCACATCGGGGATGTCGGCCGCACGTTCCCTGAAGATTTTGGACCAGTCGTGCAAACTGTGCGACCTGTAGCGGTGACCATAGAATTCCAGAAAAGCATACACGTATGCGCAGATCATGCTTAATAAGTCCACAGCCATATATGCGAGCAGTACGAAACTTGGCAGATCCCAAGGTGTATGGGTCTTGATCATGTATGCCAAATTGCAGGCCAATCCATCAAACGGTTGCAAAGTTATTAAGGTGCAAAATCTGGGTTTAGCATGTAAATGGCTCTCAACCTAATTATGGTAGCACTACCTGCTACCATAATATATATATATATATATATATATATATATATATATATATATATATATATATATATATATATATATATATATGGGTTGAGTACCCATTTAAGGTTAAAGTGTGAAATTTTGAACCTTAATAACTTTGCCACTGTATGATGGATGTGCCTGAAATCTGGCAGATTTGGAGCAGTAGCATAGGTTTTGACATCTGCCAAGGTTTGTACTGGCTCAGATATACGGTTGTGGAGTTATTAAGCAACATTCCATAGCACATTTACACTTTTTGTGCATTCTTTGTCACACCCTACAGGTCGTATAATTTGCGCGACCAGTCCAAAAACATCAGGGAACATGCAGCCAGGGTCCCCGATGTGCCTTTCAAAGATTTCATGAAAAAATATTAAACATTTCAAAAGTTATTCAAAAAACAAGTTTCCGATTATAGTCAATGGAAAAGTTAAACTATTCGACAGTGTCACAAATGCAGTTTTTAGTGTCACAAATGACCCCTGTAGTATTATGAGTCAATCATTTTCTTTTTCAGTTCGTGGTCACAGAAATGCTTGGCATATAAATTTGGGATCCTCTATGAACACAATTATTTTTGTGTTTGCCTAGTCAGACCCTGAGGATGCTAGCCATGTTTTTTGGGGGGAGATAAACATCCCAGAAATATGTTTTTGAAATTTTTGTAAACTGTGGAGTCGCAAAGTAGTGTCACACTTGTGACACTTTCATCATTTTTTTTTTGCAAAATTGTCGTGATTTGCGACAGTACTTTGCGACACCGTGGCAAAAATAACAGGAATAATTTGCCACCCTGCTGCAAAAGTTGCTTTGTTCTTTTGGGCTGAAATTCAGAGGGAAGAAAGCCAACATCCCACAGATGTGCCTTTAGGTGGTCTGGTGACAAAATATTACAGGAATGCAAAGTTACGGTACTCCGAAGTTGATGCTTTTCCTCATAGACTAACATTATGGTGTCCGCTGCAACTTTGGGGCCTGTATCTTGGAAACACTTCGAGATAAGAACTTTTCGTCAGAAAAATGCTTGGGGCTAAGTGCAAAACTAGCCAGGAAAGTCATAAATAATATGAAATTTTATTTTTTTTTCTACATCGTATGGTTCCTGAGATATAAGCAATTTAGTGTTCCAAGTGCTCATTTTCTGCTCCGAGGCCCATTATTATGCATACATTCTTTGTACTCACTATGTTTCTCTGTGCAGCTGTTGAGGAAAATCAGGGTGTCTGCTTCCATTGCTGTTACAGTTAGCATTTCCACTTGAGTTACTATTCCCATGTCGCCACTGTGTGAGTTAGCATTTAGCTTTTGTTTGCGCTTGCATTTGATGCTACTGTTACCATTTGTGATTCCACTACTGTTTCTGTTTGCATTTTGATTTGCATCACTGTGTACATTCCATTTGCATTTCGCGGCTGCCCTTCCATTTGCGTTTGTGTTTCTTTGTTTGGCATCATTGTTGCTGTTACCATTACCATTTGCATTTCAATATGCTACCATGACCATGTGCGTAACAGTTTGCATTTCCATATGCATTTGCATTTATGCTTTCTGTTTCCTTGCGTTATTGTTGCTGTTACCATTACCATTTGCATTTCCAGTTGTGGTACCGTGACCATGTGTTACCAGTTGTGTTTCCATACATGCTTGCATTTCTGTCTCCATTTGCATTATTGTTTGCTTTGCGCCAGTTTGTGCTTGCATTTCTCCTACCATTTATGTTACATTTACATTTGCATCACCATGTGCATTACCATTTGTGCTTGCATTTGCATTGTAGTTACCATTACTTTGTGACAAAAAATCAGGTTGTGGGAGCACAGGGCCCAAAGGGCCCACTCTTCCACCATCACATTCCATTTACTATTTAAAGTCCTCATTCTCAAAAAGAAGGGAAATTCACAGCAAAATAGTCTGTTTAATGCTTCAGTTAGGGTTGTTCCACAGTGACAAAAGCAAGGAAATTTGATGTTAAGGTTGAAACCCCCCCCGCACCCTTCCGCCCTGCCCCTCCAACTGGCATCAGGGTGTGCGTTGGGGTCATCAGTCCTAATTCTCACCCCATTCTCCTATACTTCACCACCTCAGCTTGTTTAAACATGGGATGGGGTGAGAGTTAGGACCAACGACCCCAATGCACACCATGATGGGAGGGTGGGGTGGGGATGCAAGGGGATTCAACCCTAACATTGAATTTCCTTAATTTTTGTCACTGTGGAACGAACTAACTGATGCAATAAACTGAGTTTTTGCTGTGTGTGTGTGTGTGTATATATATATATATATATATATATATATATATATATATTTATATACAGTATATATATTTATATATATCTGAGAAGCTTTCTTATATTTTCTGTCAAGTGGCTTCCCAGCTCTTGCTTGTCTCAGTGCTCACTGTGATTGTTTTTATATGTGTTAATCATACAATGTCAGTGCTTTTCTCTTACTTTGTTACAATGCACCTGCGGTTTCTGCATCTAATCATAGAATGTCAATGCTTTCTCCTGCTTTGTTGTGATGCTGAGCCTACCTAATATGAAATTTTCCTTGTGCCATATGTAATAATGTCCTTGTTATTGTTGTAACTCTCGCAGGTCGTGCCTGAAAATAATCATTTTTTGGCTAGAGTGCCCACCCGGTCAAGAAAAATGAAATAAATAAATAAATAAGTAAAAACATGAATCATTCCAAAATTTCTATACATAAGTTATGTGTTTCCTGTATCACAAGTCTGACGGCTAGGTTGTATAATGTCTTTTTTAAATTATTATGGGAAGTTGACTTAATCCAGTCAAATGGAACATTACTTACAGATCAGTTAAAGATGGTAGTCTTTCTATGATTAATCCAGTTTTGTTCTTTTTTTAGCATATATTTATTTAATAACATAATAGTGGTTCTTTTAAGTCTCTTTGAGTCATAGCTACCATTTTTTTCAAATGGTGTATTTTTTCAAGCTCAGTTTCAAAATGTTTATTGACGGACAGGTTTTGTCATTGCAACCATGTTAAAATAAAACCATAGAAACAAGGAACAAAAATAAATGCATTCAAAAAGCTAAAAGACAATCGTAAAAACTTAAAAACAGTCTAAAAAACTACAAGACATCATCACACATCAAGACATTAAATAATAATAATAAAGTTGCAGAATAAAATTATCTAAAAGAGCAGACCAGATGAGTATTGTTTCCAGGGTATCATGTTAGTCCCTAATATCCTTATTCAGAAAATGCATCTTTTTCTGAGAAATTATCTTAAGAAACAAGAGCTCAGGTTCCAATATTTTTTCTGATCTTGATTTCAATCAAACAGTGGTAATACACTGCAGCTCCAGGTCCATGGAGGCTAAGATATTACCTATTTTTTTTTATATATTTGGTATGTAGTGGGCATAACATTATCAATTGCACGTACCATCAGTATTATCTGATTTGATAATCCTCCTTACTCTTTGGCTGTCATGATATTCAAACCTATATTTAGTGAATATCTTTCTTCTCTGCTGATCCCTTTTATGTGGCTCAAAAAACCCAAAATATCACTTGTTTTCTGAAAGCCAATTACATAGAAACATAGAATTTGATGGCAGATAACTTGGCCCACCCAGTCTGCCCATTTCCCTACCTAACGGATAAGCTGCAGATCCTAGTTAACCAGTAGCCTACTTCTTTCTACCCCAACCCCCTAGAATTGTCTTATGACTGTCCCATGCATGCTTGAATTCAACCACTGTTTTTGACTCCACAACCTCCTCCGGAAGGCCGCTCCATGCATCCACAACCCTCTCTGTGAAAAAATACTTCCTTACATTACCTCTGAGCCTCCCCTCTATCTTCAAATTCTGCCTCCTTGAGAAATGGCAGGTGCACTGTTCATCAGGAGCTGTGAAAGAATGGCAATGTTGAAAATCTGGAGTGAAAATATAAAAATGACAAAGTTACGAAGTGTAAGGAGAAACTGCGAATGCATGCTTTGGGGTTTTTTCACATGAAATTTTCAAAATTGGCTCTTTGGGACCTCCCTCATGAAGACTGTGTCTGTCATTTCATTAATCAGTCCCCAGATCACACATGGGGTGATATTGGATGGGACTTAGATGAGGTGATATCAGATGCGGGGCTTATATAGAAACATAGACATTTTATATTGGGTTCCTAGGCCCAATTATTTTGTTTAAATATATCTCTGATCCTTTTTTACTTGTAAAATACTTCAACCAGTGGTCTCCTTAATATACTGTATCAGCAACACACTGTAGTAAACCATATGGTTTTAGGATTGACTACAAAGCTAAAATACTTGGGAAAGTTGTACCCTATTTCCTGTAACTTAAGGTTTCCTTGATACATTTTCTGGGTAGTCTTTTTTCAAAAATGGGGTTCAGATAGCCTGAGGGAATTTTCATAATCTGCCAGCAGAAATATTTAGATATTTAGGGGTTAATTTTTATAACACGAAACAATGGAAACTTAGGACACATGATATTATATATAAAACCAGTAAACTAGTATATACTATAGATATATTTTGGAGGCTATTTTTATATGACACCCTGTTTTAATTGTCCCCTTAGGATACAAGGAAGGTGGATTTTTGGATCAGTTTCTGGAACCCCATGTACTGCAGAAGATGTGGGACACCTTGTGGCTTTGTTACCATAAAAAATTAAATGTGATGGATACTCACTGTTATAAGGAGTGTTTTTGCTTAAGAGATGGATGTACTTTGTGCTATGAGACTATGGAACATTTAAGCAATAAACCACGAGAGGGTATGGGTTGTGGGGGGATTTACAATTGCTGGCATTGTTTGGCCATGAGGTCACAGGCCTTTTTTTTAGTTTGTGCAGGGAGATGGAGATTTTTTTATATAGTTTCTCTACCTCAGGTTTGAAAATGTGTTGGGAGCATGGGCATTTGAGTGAAGCAGAGTGTTAGTGTTGGGAGTGGACCAGAGTGGGGCACTTGGGATTACTTCCAGGTATCAGTTTGCAGGGAAAATGTACTCAGTGTTGTGTTCTGCAGAATGTTTTTATTTGCCTTTTTGTTATTTATATGAATGTACTATACAGAGACAGAGGGAGGGAGGGAGAGATGTGGTGAGTAGTGAAGAGTTACAATGGGAGGTAGTGGAGGTGGAGAAAAAGCAGGAATGAAAACCGACAAAAAATTAGGTGGATGCCATGGCAGATAATTACTGGGGAATTTATTTATTTATTAGAAAAGTCAGATCTACAACCTTTGCATCATGGACTCATTTGCAAAGGCACCTCATCATGGGGGAGGGCAGACAGAGTTACATAGTGTGATTACAATAGTGAGAACAGTACACATAGAATACACATAGGTAACATAATAATGTCACTTATAATAGGTTACAGTCATATACAAGGTACCCATGGGTTACATTGGGGGTACAGCCCTGGACATGCCTAGATAATAACTGGAGAGGGTGCAGGTAGGGATGGAGAGTGGGGAAAGGGAGGGAGAGAGGATAGACTGTCTAGAGGACATTGTCAAGTCAGGGAGGCCTGACAGGAGAGTCCCACAGTGGGATTAATTAGGTGCATCTACAGCAATGAGCGTCGAAGAGATGGTTCTGGAGGGCAATTTTGAAGGGACCAGTTTTGGCAATGTCTGTGATGCAGGGTGGGAGGAAGTCAAACCAAGCAGGGGCTCAGTAATGGAAGGACCTCTGGGCTAGCAAGGTCTTGATTCTGGGTGCCAGAAAGGTGGCTTTGACAGAGCTATGGGTGGCAACAGACGAGGATGCATGCCGAAGGGAAGCAGAGACCCCACAGGGGGGAGAGCCCTAGAATAAATTTATTTGGGAGTAGGCAGGTATAATAGTGTAGGCACTCCTCAAAGGTGAGCAGGTTGGTGGTGGAGTAGAGCAGGCAAGTGTGAGTGCACTAAGGGCTCCGGTCAGGAGCCTTCGGTTCTTTTTTTTTTTTGAAATTCCAAATTTTTTTGCATTTTAACATAACACAGAAGTTACATACATCGTAAATATTGATCATGAACTTTTACTAGGTCAGATTCAGAATCCAGTTACAAGCAAGGAATGATTTATGGTTACAAACTAAATTAAAATAAGCCTATAACCCTGCTACTTTAGTACTCCCCTAACCCACCTCCCCTCCCCAGGATGTGCCTTAAAGAAACCTAAATAGAAAAGCAATACACAGATATACTAAAAGGGGTTTCAAACTGCCATGCCCACAACTCTTGACATCTAACATAAATCAAACACTCAGAGGTGATACATTACACCACTAATGCAGATAAAGAGGATACAGCTTGCCCCATCTCTTGTTAAAAGATTTCATACAGTTCCAGGTGCTTGCTATAATTTTCTCAGTTTGGAAGTACAGAGGCATCTTTTTGATCCATTCCTCATATGATATAGTTGATTGGTCCATCCAGTGCCTGAGAACCAGTCTTTTCACTGTTATCGAGATTAAAGCTATGTGGAACCTATGCTCTGAGATCTGAATATTACTGAACAACCCTAAGATGCAGATTTCAATAGTGAACAAATCATTAAGCCCCAGGAGCGGGTCCAACTTAGTTTGAATTAAAGACCATAATGGAGCCACTTTGCCACAGTGCCAGAGAACATGTATCAGATTACCTTCAGCAGTACCACATCTAGTACAAGTATTTGAGGTCAATTTGCCTAATCTAGCCAGTTTAACTGGTGTATAGTATTAATTGTTTAGAATGTGGTATTGAGTTATCCTATGCCTGTCCTCAATGAGGTATTTGTGGACATCTCCCCAGATCTGGCCCCAAATCCCAGGAGAATCTGGAAGAAAGTTATCCCAAATTTTGGAACCTTTTAAAGGAGTCAGGTGTTTAATGTCCAATAAGTAAGAGCATACCTTATACACACTGTGGGGTTTAGTTGCATGCTCCTGGATTTGTTCCAAGAGGGGCTTGGTTTGGAATGGGGTGAATGATATGCCAAAGGAAGAGACCATGAAATGTCACAGTTGAAAAACCTTAAATATACATTTTTGGGGTATGTTAAACCTCTTCATGATCTCTATCAAGGAGAGGAGAGCCTCTTGGGAAAAGAGACTGTCCACCCCACAGTCTTGCAACTGAGGGAGCCAGTCTTAGGGGATGAGGAACCATCAATCTTAATATTGGGGTTTAAGGTAAGAGGCTGAGCTATATCTCTCTTAACCGAGATATTAAGGAATTTCCAGTACTGAGAGAGAACCTTGATAGAAACCCCTAAGGGACTACTTTGTAGTTGAGAGGGGTAGAGCAGAGGGGGGGGTAATAGTAGGCCCTATATGAATGGAGTTTATAATTGTCTGTCAGTTTCCTTTCCAGCTGCAACCATACAGGGACGTAACCATCAGGTTTTACATCACACCACCTCCCCAATTTGGATAGGTGACTAGCCCAATTATATACCATACAATTGGGAAGACAAAGCTCCCCCTTTTCCTTAGGTAGGTTAAGTTTAGAGAAGGCTCGCCTGGGATGTTTACCATGCCAAATAAATTTAGTGATGGCTGAATGGAGCTTCTGAAAATAGGACATAGGGAGAAAGACATTCATTAAATTTAAAGCGTAGAAAATTCTGGGCAAAACGTTCATTTTGATGATATTTATATGGCTCCATAGTGATAAAGGAAGGGCGGACCACCTTGAAAAATCCTGCTGTATTTTGGAGATCAAGTCAACAGAATTGCATTTCTTAAAGATTTCAGGGTCTCTGGTTAGAAAAATAGTTAAATATTTCAATGACGAGGAGGACCATTGCATTTCAAAGTGGGTGAAGTTAATATGAAATGTGTTATCATTTAATGGGAAAATGGTTGATTTAGATAAATTAAGCTTGTAGTTAGCCACCTTTCCAAACTTTGTAATGATTTGTAGTACAGAACTCAGGGAATCCACCGGGTCGGATAAGTGTAACAGTATGTCATCTGCATAAGCCGATAGGGTCAGAGTTTGTTGATGTATTAGACAGCCTGTCACCTGGGGGGAATTTTTTTAATAGAGAGCAAAAGGGGTTCTAGGTATAGGCTGAACAGGAAAGGAGAGAGGGGGCATCCTGTCTGGTGCCCATAAACAATGGGAAGCGAGAGGAAAAAATACCATTGCAGAAAATTCTGGCTCTGGGAGACTTATAAACCATCTTGATCCACTGGATGAACACATCTGGGAACCCCATTCTTTTAAGGGTAGCCCAAAGGAAATCCCAATGGACCCTGTCAAAGGTCTTTTCCACATCTAATGAGACCAGGGCCATGGGTGCTGGGGAATCTTGGGCAGAATAAAAAATGTGTGACAGGGTACGTAGATGATCAGCCGGAGATCTACCTTGTACAAACCCTACTTGTTCAGGACTCAGTGAATTAACCCAAATCTGCTTAACTCAATGAGACAAGATTTTGGTTAGGATTTTCATGTCATAATTTAGTAATGAGATTGGGAGATAGCTGGCTGGTTCATTTTGGGGTTTATCCGGTTTTGGGATCAGAACAATCATTGCTTCCAGTAGAGTATGGTCCAGGAGATCATTAGTAAACATATGTTTGAACAACCTCATAAGCAAGGGGTTGATCTCCTTACAAAAAAACTTGTAAAAGTTGGAAGGGAAACCGTCCGGACCTGGGGATTTATCAGGGGCTAATTCCCGAATCGCATTCTCCACTTCTTCCTGGGTGATGGGAGAGATCAAGAACTCCTGCTGGTAGACCTGTAAGGATGGAAATGGAATACCATCTAAAAATCATTCTATTTGGGCAAGGGAGGGCCGATTGCTCACCATACTGTATAGGCTCCTTTAGTAGGATTCAAAGATTTGGGAAATATTCCTGGGAGAAGTCTTAAGTGATCCATCTGGAGAGGATAATTCTGGGATCCATCTCGAGCCCTCTATTTGACGTAAACGGAGGGCCAACATCCTCCCGGGTTTATCCTCTGATCAGTGTAACGGGTTTTGGCCCTAAGAATGGCATACTCCACCTTTTCCCTCACCAGATCTGAGTATTCATTCTGGAGTTTCATTAGGGACTCCAAATCTATTTGTGTGGATGTTCGGGAAAAGGTGGTTTATGCAAGTCTGATCTGACTCAGAAATTCTAAAGCCCTGGCCTCTCTCTGTTTTTTCCTCCTGGAGGCTAACTTGATAAATTCTCCCCTAATAAAACATTTGAAGGAGGACCAGATCAAGTCTTCTCTGCCAATTGATCCACCATTAGTCGCCATAAAAGATGAGATCAACGACTTAATATGAGAAACTGTGCATTCCTCCTTCAAAAGTTGTGTGTTTAGCCTCCTGGATGAGTCTCTCTGGTCCTGTACATTTGGGGTGATTGAGATCCATGCGACTGAATGGTCAGATATAACAATTGGTTCAGTCCCGGTCTGGATAATATCCGACATGAGAGTGATACTAACCAAAATTAAATCAATTCTGGACCACGTCTGGTGAACTAAGGAGTAAAAAGTATACATGCAATTGGAAGGGTTTAGTAGACGCCAAGGGTCACATAGCCCTAACAAGTCTATGAAGTCCCTCAGAGCAAGCTTTGGGGGCAAGAGTGGCTTTAAAGGTCTGTATGACCTATCTAAATCTTGAGACGGGGCCGTATTCCAATCCCCACTGATTATTATCGGGGAGGGCAGGAATCTACTTAACTTATCAGCTAATTGCATGAGAAAGTCTGGGTCTTCTCCCACCGGACCGTAGATGGAGTCAGAACTACTTTAGCATTATTGAGAGTACCTGTGACTATGACAAATCTGCCCTCTTGGTCCATCAGGCATTCTTCTGCCAGGAACGGTACTTGTTTTTTAATCAATATGGCTACCCCTCTGCTCCCGGAGGAGTATTCCACGCAAAAGACTGAGAGTATCCCTGTCGTCATAACCCACTAATTTCAGAGGTCACTAAGTGTGTTTCTTGCACCAGCAAGATGTCAGTATTCAAGGGGCAGAGTGCTTGAGGACCTGGCATCTCTTGGACATTTCTCTGACACCTCTGATGTTCCACGTGGCAATTTTAAGTGAAATTACTGGCGTATAGTTTCACTGTGGGCAGGGAACTAGTGAACAATAATAAGGAAAACAACCCTGTCCTATGGCACATCCTCCCACCCCTTTTCGATTTCTTGAATAAGATATATCTGACTCCTTCCCCCTTCTCATCCCCAACCATCCCTTAGACTGAGTTTCGCAATAACAGACCCGTCCCCCCCAGCAAAAGGCCTTAATCAAAAATACAAATAACAATGACCAGTCCCTATCAACATTAGGTCTTATGTTTGACAAGACAGGTTTTTGAGCAGAAAAAAACCCCACCCCCCAGAAACCCCTCCAATTATATACACAGGGTCCACTGGTGAGTATAAAAACAATATTGGAGCTGTCTGAAATTATTACAGAGGACCAAACCCCGTAAGGAGCAATTCGATGGAAGGCAAAGCCTAAACTTACACAGCAAAAGAGGAAACTATTCTCTAAGACTATTGAGATCAGCATGAAAAAACAAGAATAACAGAGATCGCTATGCCTCCCATGGGATGCTACCTTCACCTCCTTCTCTAGTGCATTATGCAGCTTTCCTGAGCTAGCTCCATCTCAGAGCTTCCCCACACCACCCTGCTTGAGAAAGAGAGATGCACCCTACTATACCCAGGAGATTTGCCGGGAAGCAAAAAGGGAGAGGGACCTCTAGATGGATCATACCTGAAGTTATGAAATGGCTATAACAGATATTTAAGTATTTCCACCTACTTTGGAAGTGGCAGATATCCTAAGGGACATCACAAAAGTTAGCCTGAGGTGTTAATTCAATTGTCCAAGGACAAGGGCCTTGTTGCAACCCGTGGGACAAACCCAGACACTGGTGGCCTCGCGAGGACGAGAAAGTGACATGGTGACTGAGAAACTGGAGGACCAGAAGGTCCAGCTTTGAAATCAATCGGCAGGAACACCCACTGAATGAGAGTTCCACCTTATTACCCACTAGGCCACGCGTATCTACCTGCTTGGGATGGGACCAGGCCTAGGAGGCCTCGCACAAGACCCTCTAATCAACACTGCCTATCTCTGGGGGTCAACAGCCAGAAAATAAGCCACTCCAAAAGCTAAGGGAGACTGAGCTAAACAAACATTGCAAACATTAGAGATCAGGCAGTCCAAAGAGAGTTCATCCAGATTTGAACAAGTTAGGCATCTTAGAGGAAAGATACATGGTTGCTTGTTCGGGAGAATCATAAGAGTGCCACACACCATCAATCATCACTTGCAACTTGGCTGGATACACCATTTTGTAGCGGATGCTTGCAGCTATGAATTTGGTGACCGTAGGGTGAAAAGCCACCTGTTTTTGGCGTATCTTAAAGAGGAAGTCCTGGGTTATGCGTAATTTAGCCCCGCTCCACAGTATAGCTTCAAGCTCTCTTGATTTAGTGAGCACATGTTGTTTCTCCGAGTAACTGAGGAACTTGATGATGATAGGCCTTGGGGGAGTACCAGACAAGGGTTTCGGCCTCAGGGAACGGTGAGCTCACTCCAGGTGGTATTGAGGGTTGAAGGGAGATGGGCCAACAATCTTTGTGAAGAATTTCTGGAGGAAAGTGATAGTATCCACTCCTTCTTCTGTTTCGCATAGTCCCAGGACTAGTAAGTTGTTCCTCCTGCTTCACCCTTCTAAATCTTCTGTCTTTAACTGTAATTTACAAAGTTGTTGTTTAAGTTGTACCAGTTCAGGATCCGTCTTCGCCTTCCAATTCTCTAGGGACAAGGTTCTTGTCTCCGAGTCCCCATTCTAATAGATAACGTGCTGAGATCGCCTCTGAGGAATTTAAGCTCTGTTGATATATCTTCCAGTGTTTCTTTGAATGGCATCAGCTCCTGCAGGAATCAATCTTCAGTTAAGGGAACCCCTGAAGTGTTGGAGGAGCTGGTTTTTGTAGAGCCCACAGAACTTTGGTGTTTGGACTTTTTGGTAGATTCCTCGGGAGTAGGTGGCAGGGTGTGCTTGATCGCGGCCTGCTTCATCTCCACTTCCATCATTATTTCAGCACCGTTCTCCCAGTTTGCTTCAAGTAAGAAGCTAATCTTTGCTGCCAGCAATGTTGCAAAACTTAAAGTTTAAAGCCGATTAGCGTTATACCTTGATAGTAGGGGAAAAAACTAATTATTTTGGGTGAAATGAGAGAGCCCCAAAGAAGTGCTGCTTCTAGGCGCTCTGCATCACGTGACCTCTGAGCCTGCAGTTCTTATTCATTGAAAGCTGGATTTTAGTCAAGGCTGTATTGTCAGCCACAGCATAAATGGGCAAGCCATAGTTCACTAGCAACAGGAAGGAAGAGGTGATGGCTAGTTGAAGGGCAACTTAGGGGAGGCAATCTATGATGGTATAGTAGGCCTATCTGAGAATTTATGGTGCAGGATAGGGCATTGATGTGGGTGTGGAAGGTGAGAGCCAAGTAAAAGTGATGCCTAGATATTTGTAAGAGGTCACTGGCTCCAGCGGGTGCAGAGTGCTGGGGAGAATGAAGAAGAAGGCATTCTTGGCCTTGTTTTGGTGATGGGAGAAGAGCATTGACTTAGTCTTCTTTAGGTTAATGACAAGTCAGTGGTCAAGTAACCACTTTTCAGCTTGGTTGTAGGTGTGCTGGAGGGATACCTTGAGAGAAGAGGTATCAGGGTGGTAGGCAAAGAGAACTGCATCATCAGCATAGAGAAGCATTTTTTCTGTGCAGGAACTGGGGAGAGTGTTGAGGTAGAGGTTGAAAAGTACAGGGCCCAGAATGGAGCCCTGGGGTACCCTGGAATGAACAGGATGGGTATTGGACAGGAAGCCATTTATCTTCACATGCTGGGATCTAACAGAGAGGTAGCTGGAGAACCAGGCAAGGGGGACCAGTGGAAAAGCCGAGTTGGTGGATGGAGTTGAGCAGGAGGGGGTGACAAACAATGTCAAAAGCCTTGGTGAGATCTATGAACACTGTGCCGGCAAGGTTGCCGGAGTCAAGAGCAGAGTATAGGTATTGAGAGAACTCCAGGACAGCAGTAGTGGTACTGTGTCCTGGGTGGACACCATGTTGTTCTGGGCACATTATGTCATATTTGGCCAGGTACTCAGAGAGTTGAATAGACACAATTTTTTCTAGTGCTTTGGAGAGCGGGGGAAGGATAAAGATCGGCTGGTAATTATTAGGTGCAGACTGATCTCCACTCTTATGTATAGAGATGATTTTGGCTGATTTCTAAGCACTGGGTAACTGACTGAGGCATACAGACTGGTTTGGTAGATCTGTAAGGGGGACTAGAATGACATCCAAGACCAAGCGGAGGATCCTGGAGTCTTGGGGGTCACAGCTGGGGTTGTTGCTACCAAGGGCTTTTGCAGGTGCAGCCTGGCTACATGGGAGGATATAGTGTGCAGGTAGAAAGGAGGGTGATCCCAAGCAGGGGGGGATAGAGATGGGGATTTGGTCAAAAATGTTGTTTGGGAAGACAGAGCATAGGTCAGAGAAGGCAGTTGCAAGTTGGGTTTGTAGTGACGGTGCCATCGATGCAGAGCTGAGACTGTGAGGGGCAGTGGGTCTTCCCATAAAGCTCTTTCATACTGTCCCAGAATGCCCAGACAGGACCCTGGGTGGATGTGAGGGTGGTCTGATAATGCTCTGCCTTGGCCCATCTAATGGCCCAGGTGCACTGATTATGCACCACATTGTAGGCTTGTCTTTCAGCCAGCTTTCCTGATTCAATAGCGATGTGCCAGAAATGATCCCTATGCTTAAGTTTTTGGATAAGGGATGGGGAGATCCATGCAGCATTTTGTTTGTTAGTAGGGATTCTGGTGTGGGGGGTGAAAAGGTCACAGGTCTTGCTGAAGGTATTGGTGAAGAGGTCTAGGGCAGAGTCAATATCAGGGGGCGACAGATGGGGGACCAGTCCAGCTGTGCTAGATATAATTTTAGCTTTCTGAGACCCCCGGGGTATAGGCACCGGCAGAAGGTGGCCTGGGACACAGGTTTTGGTGTGGAGGATGACCAGAGACAGAGGACAGAGGAGTGATGACTAAGTGAGTCAAGGTGGACATCGATATCCTGGATTTTATGAGGGCAGTTCAATAGTATTACATCTAGGAGGGTGCTGAAGCCACTTGTCCAGTTGAATTTAGTGGGCTGGGTGACTAACTGGGACATGTCCAGGGCAGTGAAGGAGTCCCTGGTATGGAAGGCAGTGGTACCAAGCCAACTGATGTTAAGGTCACCTAGGATGAGTTGCTTGGCTTTGTGTGGTAGGGAGGTGAGTTAGTCTGTAAGAGACTGGACCACTGGGTTCTGGTTCCTCGGGGGTATGTAGGAGACTGTGAGGAACAGTGAGTCCCTGGCTGGGTCTGGGGTAATTTTTATAGTGAGGGCTTGGACACCATAGTCAAGCTTGGGGACAGGGAGTGTATGGCATATAAGGGTGTCCTGCATATAGATTGCACACCAACCGCTGTGTTTACCAACTTGGTCTTCCCTGAATAGGGTGTATCCAGGGAGGGAAATAATGGAGTCAGGGGTTGTTTTGGAGAGCCAGGTCTCTACTAATGCAATAATATCAGGTTGGTGTTGTACAACCCAGCACAGGAGTGTGGCAGATTTCTTTACAAGGCTGCATATGTTCAGTGATGCAATACGGAGACTGGCTCCAGAGTGGGGTATGGGAGGGCTAGTTGGCATAAGTCCAGGGTTTGGGTGTATATTCCCAGAGAGCAGTAAGAACAGAGTGATCAATCTAATTAGGGGACAGTGGCAACTAGGAACCTTAGTGTGATGCCGATGTAAGGTCCTGATATTAGGGGTGCAGGGTATGGGTAAGGCATGGAGGGTAGGTATGGCAAGGAAGAGGTGGGTCCAGGATGGGCCCGGGAGGTTAGAAGAAGCAGGGCTCTTAGTAGATGGTGGATGCAAAGGAGTTGGGGGGTGTCCAAGGTGGGAGGGGGCCAAGTTGTTTGGGGGTGGCTTAGGGGAGAAATGCTCGGGGTGGAGGGCGGGGGCACAGGACAGGGGTGGTCTGAGCTAGAAGGATAAATGTGAGCAGGCCTAGTAGAAGAGTGATGGTACTCATTGTTATGTAGCAGGTAGCTGGAGGTAAAACTGAGCCAGCAATGGTGTGCCAGCTGTAAAATAAGCTGAAACACGGGGCAATTTTGGTAAAACGCATGGAAAGAGTCACTGTAATATTGCTTTACCATGTGGGGGTGGCAATGACACTAGTTCTAATTTAGTGATATAGTTAAAAATTCAGCTAAGACAAAGCTGGTAGCTACTGGGATGGTTTGGCTGTGACTGGGTATGTCACCATAGGCAGTGGAAGTGTAAGAGTTGAAAGGGTATATAGTTGCATTAGGGTGAGGTCCCTAACAATAGGGCAGGTTACAGCAGTAATTGAGATGAGTTAACTGGAGTGGCTGGAGAAAAATTTGAGAGCAAATGTGCAACCCTGTGGGTGAGATTGCTTTAAAAAAGGGGCAGTAAGAAAGTTGATCAAGTCAGGTATTGAAGACAGGGAGGCCAATATCCATGAGAATGTGCAGCAGTGAAGTGATCAATCAGCTGCAAAGCTGAGGAAAGGGGTGGAGAAAGGGTCTATTTAATACTGTGAGGAGATGGGGGGTGAAAAAATTCAGTCCAGAACATAGCACAGAAAGAAATTTCTCTGAAATCAAGAAGTGCCAGGAGTTGGAAAATCAGCCTAGGAGCAGAAGTGCATGGCTCCTCCACTGGACATCCAGTCAAAACAGTGGCATTCAAAACCATGAGTTTTGGAGGTCCTTTGCATACCTGAATATGTCCGGGGGTCAGTTGGGTGGTCTGTTAGCTGTGGCCAGGCAGAGAATGCCAGGGCCACAGCAGCAGCTTGGGAAGCCCGCAGATGGGCTGTCTGTGGAACAAGAAGGGAAAAACAGAGGATAAAATACAGCTAGAGTACAATAGCAAGCTCAGTGGGGGGAAGGCAATGGGGAAAGACAAAGCATGAGGTAAAGAGGTGGCAAATGCAGGACAATTATTTAGAGATAGAAGAGGAGTTAACAGGGAGGGGGGTTCTGTGCTTTGGTGCTGGGACGTCTGAGGAGGACAACAGCAGGAGGGGGTGTAAGAGGAGGGTTTGTAGGTAAGGCAGAGAAGAAATTAAGCTGTTTAGAGAGACAACATTGCAAATGTGGAGGAGAAATTAATAATTAGCAGAGTAACCAGTGTAAGACAGGAGACACGGTTTGGCAGTAGAGGCAGAAATGGAAAAATGCAGCAGTCATAGTCAGTAGCTAGGTCAAAGCAGTCAAACATCAGCTACTAAACAATACAGTTTGTCCAGCACTAGTCTCACAGCAGCAAGTAACACCGAGAGGCTAGACTTGAAGCTTGTAATAAACTAGCTAAACTGGCAGGTAAAGTAAGACCAATTGATGCATAACATAAGTAATTACATTTACAAAAATTCAGTCCAGAACACAGCACAGAAAGAGATTTCCCCAAGATCAGGAAGTGCCAGGAGCTGGAAAATCAGCTGAGGAGCAAAAACTGCCAATCAGTGCCTGGATCCTCCGTTGGGCATCCAGTCAAGCAGTGGCATTCAAAACCATGAGTTTCAGAGGTCCGTTGCATACCTGAATCTGTCCAGGGGTCAGTTGTGTGGTCTGTTAGCTGTGGCCAGCCCAGAGAGTGCCAGAGCCACAGCAGCAGCTTGGGAAGCATGCAGATGGGTTGTGTGAATCTGTCCGGGGGTCAGTTGAGCAGTCTGTTAGCTGTGACCAGCTTGGAGAGTGCCAGAGCCACAGCAGCAGCTTGGGAAGCACATAGATGGGCTGTCTGAATCTGTCCTGGGGTCAGTTGGGCAGTCTGTTAGCTGCAACTGGCTCAGAGAGTGCCGGGGCCACAGCAGCAGCTTGGAAAGCACACAGATGGGCTGTCTGAATCTGTCCTGGGGTCAGTTGGGCAGTCTGTTAGCTGCAACTGACTCAGAGAGTGCCGGGGCCACAGCAGCAGCTTGGGAAGCACACAGATGGGCTGTCTGAATCTGTCCTGGGGTCAGTTGGGCAGTCTGTTAGCTGCAACTGGCTCAGAGAGTGCCAGGGCCACAGGAGCAGCTTGGGAAGCACACAGATGGGCTGTCTGAATCTGTCCGGGGGTCAGTTTGGCAGTCTGTTTGCTGCAACCAGCTCAGAGAGCGACAGGGCCACAGCAGCAGCTTGGGAAGCCTGCTGATGAGCTGTCACTTCTTAAAGAGTTTGAGTTTGACATTTTGGATGTCTGTGTTTTTACTTCTTAATGTCACAGGCAGCGTTTATGGAGTGAGGAATGGTGGATGGAGAGGAGGGGCTCTCCTGTCACTGTGCTTGTTGTTGAAGTGGGAGCTTTGAGAGACCACTGGGAAACTGCCATTTACCAAGGAATTCAGCATGGCAGTTTTATGATTTTAAATTAGGGGTTCAGATTGATTCTATTGGTGATGGTGATGTGGGTGACTGGCACCTTTGTTGTGGGTATAGCAGAGGATTTATCATGGCAAAAGGGTGCCAGATAGCCAATCACACTACAGGACTTTTGTTTATTTTTCATGCCCATGGTATTAAAATATTTAGAGTGTAATTATGTTTAAGATTTTGGCAACTTATGAATAATAAGAGGAATGATCTACTTTTTCAAGAATGATACATGATGTGTTGATTTATGGTAATTTCTGGGGGAGGGAAATAAATACCACCCAGGAACTCTACAAGTAATACTTACAGTAATAAAATAATTTGTTTGTCAGATTAGGTGTTACTTTTTTTTACAGCAGAAGTATGCCTCCTTACTGGGCCTTATGGAGAAAGTGGAACAGGAAATCCACTTGGTATATCAAAAAGGATAAGCATGACTCATGGGTCCAGAGCAGGATAATTTTTGAAAACACACCTCTTGGAATTATTCATAAGACACATATTTGTTTCTTTTTTTCACTTTGCTTTGCTTGTGGTTTTCTAGTGGTTTAATTCTTTTTCTGAGTATACATAGTCTCAAATGAAAGGTTTTTGTGCAGTTTTTACTGTATGTATTTTTAAATGCTGATTGTCTGACTTGTTTTTTGTGTGGGTGATTTTCTCTTTTGTAAACAAAATCACCCTACTGTTTCTGAGAAGTACCATGGGATAATTAACATCCACCTGAACAACCACCAGAACAGGCATTTAGGATCTTGGTTTAATGTCTCATCAGAAAGACAGCAACGCAGGATTGCAGCACCCCCCCCCCCATGCTGCACTGCTATGTTAGTACTGGGATTTAACCCCAGTTTGGGTACGGAGATGGAACCCACAGTTTTCTGATCTTCCAGCCTTGGAGGCAAGTGTGCAACCTGCTGAGCTACTGTGCTACTTACTATACTATGCTGTAGTCAGTTAAGATAGAGGAAAGGGGAAAAGAGCTTAGGGCATAATACTGCAACCCCAGTGCCTAAGCTCCAGCCAACCCCTAATAATTTTGCCTATGTCACCCAGCTATCCTAAAAGGAAGGAAGACTGGTGCACTACTTCCAGGAATGGGTAAACATTACCACAGACAAGTTGATTCTGGAGTAGTATTGTCAGAACTAGTTTGAGAAAGATTTGAACCCTCCTCGAACCCTGGTGTTGGAGTTCTAATTTAGAACTCCAACACTGCAGGGTTTGCAAAAGTATTCAAATCATCCATGAATCTTCTCACTTCTATGTGCTTTTGCTTTGCATCCCTCCCATTCCCGTTGTTCCCAATTTTGGCACCAGCTGAATAATGCAGCTTAGTTTGCTCACCCTCCCATCAGTGTTATTGTTGGGGGGCAGCTGCTTTCGGTTTGTCATGCTAGTGTAACTGTACCACCTGACCATCTGCTATGCAGTCAGGTGGTGGTGGTAGTGTGACTCGAGTAAGTCTCATGAGTCGAGGGATCCTGCTGAAGTTATCTGTGCAGCTGTGGCTTCATTGCCATTCAGTCTTGTAGTGGAGAAGGAGGAGCCGCAGCGTATGTGTGCTCTGAGTTCA
The DNA here is from genome assembly GCA_016271365.2 of Neoceratodus forsteri. Classification (NCBI taxonomy): domain Eukaryota; kingdom Metazoa; phylum Chordata; order Ceratodontiformes; family Ceratodontidae; genus Neoceratodus; species Neoceratodus forsteri. Next base: position 1,151,281,777 of record CM028130.1, on the reverse strand, counting down.
GTTGTGCATGTGATGACATGAGTGACTGTTTTTGTTATTAAACCTGGTCCTGTACGAGTGTGTATGTGCCTCAAAATTAAAAAAAAAAGTTAATGGGCAGGTGGGGAAAAGGAAGGGGGAAGTCAGGAATCTTGGGATGGGGAACTGAGGAAAGAAACTAGAGCGGGAACCGAGAAAGGAGCTAAACGGTTGGGACTCAGTACTGTCGGGAGGACTCAGGGTCGGGAATTAGTTAATCTGCAGACTGCTGCCTAGAGACTGCCTGTGTGCTATTGCTCAATCACACATACCTCAAGTTGCTTGCTGAATTAAGCACATTTTCTTTGCAAATCTCAATTATGACTCGTGGGCCGTGGCACTCTTGGGAGAGATCCCTGGCTGGGGAAGGGGTGTTTTATTTTGTGAAAAAAGAGGTTAAATTAAAACACTTTAGTGGGTGTGTGAAAGTTGATGTTCTAAGTCCACAAAAAGGAAAAAATAATGTGGTCCCAGTCCCACCAAAAAATTGTCTGGAAGGAAGATACGGTTCTCTCAGCCAGGACTGTGTTGGGGGGGGGGGGGGGGGCTTCAGTAAACTTTCTCCTTAAAAAAATCTCCATTGCACCTTCTGTGAGGTGAACAGCAAGTCACCCTTCTGCTATCTGTGCCATTTGACTGCACTTACTTGGCTATTGCCCAGTGTGTGTTACCGTGTGAAGCCCAGTGGCCAGTTTTGTGGTGGTATCTCTTTCTTCGGTTTGTGCGTATAAGTCTATCTCTTGTGGTCAGCCCATCACCCTGCTGCTGTGCACCCCTTGACTGCACTGTACTGCACCCAGTGTGTGTTACTGTGTGAAGCCCAGTGGCCAGTTGTGTGGTGGCATTATCCTTAAATACATGACAGAAGCCTAAAAATAAATTTCCTTGTTGGGAGGAGAGACAGACAAATCTCTTCCCTTGGGTTGTGCATGTAACTCCATCTCTTGTGGTCAGCCCATTACCCTGCTGCTGTGCGCTCCTTGACTGCACTGTATCTTACCCACTGTGTGTTACTGTGTGAAGCCCAGTGGCCAGTTGTGTGGTGGCATTATCCTTAAATACATGACAGAAGCCTAAAAATATATATCCCTGTTGTGCGGAGAGACAGAAAAATCTTTCTTTGGTTAGTGTATGTAACTCCGTCTCTTGTGGTCAGCCCATCACCCTGCTGCTGTGCGCCCCTTGACTGCTATGTGTATGCCTATACCCAGCAGCCCAATCATTCTGTAAGCCTTGAACCTGGGATCCTTTAGTTGCAAACCATCATATTCTTCAATTACATTCTGTCCACTGCATCACAGTGTCACACAACCAAAATACAATTTTGGGAGTTGTAGCCTGCGATCACAGATCACGTTGCTTTCTTACACAGGAATTGTGTGGGTGTGGGTGTGTTCTCTGCAGTATACTCGTATTGTTATGGCTGACATCATCATAGATGAAGCATCTGGTGCTGGTATTGGAGCAGGTGTTGGTGGTAGTGGTAATCCTGCTGCTAGCAAGAAATAACCAAAATGTTTCATGTGATAAAAATTCAACAAACAGCAAAAGAGTAATAGCGAAGTGTGGTAAAGGGGGACCTTTTAAAGATAATCTGTGCAGCTGCTGGAGTCACATGGAGAGGCACCATAGGGTATGCCATTCATGCTGTTAAAATCTCTGTGACTCAGACTCATACAGTAGATCTTTGTCTCAGTCCAACATGGTTGTGTCTTGCGACATATCATTACTTCCTCAACAAAGTGAAATGAGCAAGTCTGCTGACAATGAATCAGGTAGTGCACTTGCAAATACATCCAGCACTGTTGGCAATGAAAAGGACATATCCATTTAATCTACCACCTCTGTGTCAGCCTGCAATGAAAATCCATCAGAGTCTTCTGCCCACTCTTCTAGCACCCAGAAGCATGTCCCGGGTTCTGTTAGGACAGGTGAAAAGATAAAAATAGTCTTTAGCTATCTTTCTAACACTCGAACAAAATCTGTCACATCTGAGGTGTGGAATTATTTCTCTGTCAGTAAAACTGATCCATGCAGAACAGTTTGTTCCCTGTGTAAACAGAGTGTAAGCCGTGGTAAAGTTGTGTCATGCCTTGGCACTACAACTCTTAAATGCCATCTGAAAAGGCATTCAGTTTTGCTTGATCATCCAAAACCCATGTCCTCCATCTTACAGATTGTACATGAGAAGGAATCTGAAATGGATACTGAATTGTCTGAACTTGATGCAAACAGAACCACTGCCAGCCCTAGGATCATTGTTACCACCAATGCCAGCACCATTAGTACCAGTTGCACATCCAATGATGGCACTGAATGTATAAGTCCTAGTCCACCATCCCAGCGTCCATCTGCCCATTGAAGCACCGTATATAATAAACCAGCAGGGACATGTTGTAAACAGCTAACACTGTCTCAGGCATTTGAAAGGAAGAATACTTTTACTAAAAATCATCCAAAGACCCTTCATCTTAATCACAGAATTGGTGAACTGTTAGCTGGATCCCTTCTTCCATACTCTTTGGTAGATCATTAGGATTTTAGGGAGCTCTTGAAACTAGCAGAGCCTCGTTACAATGTTCCTCACTGAAGGTACTTTTCCTATGTTGAAATACCAAAACATTTTTTCAGGCTTTAAAAGCGACAGTGATGCTTGCATTTAAAACTGCAGAGGGCGGGGTTATTCATGTCACAACAGATATGTGGACCAGCACTCAAAACATAGATTACATGTCCCTTACTGCTCATTGGGTCACGTTTTCTTGTGGTTCTTCAAAAACCAAGACACCCCAGAAGATGGTGCTGCTGCTTACAAAGAAGTTTGGGCAAAGTCATACAGCTGCAAATATTTTGCAGGAACTAAATGACCTCCTTGATGATTGGGTTTATTCTCATGGTCTAAAATATGGCTTCATAGTAAGTGACAATGGAGCCAACATCTTGGAAGCTATACAGGATGGAGGATTTATGCATGCTTCTTGATTTGCACATTGCTTACATTTAATTGTCATGGGATTTCTCAGCAATGAAACACAAGTGGATGGTATTATTGCTGTTTGCAAAAAAATTGTGACTCACTTTTCACATTCAACCAAGGCTATATGGACATTGTCTGAACTGCAAAAAAAAAACACAAGCTGCCCCAGCAAAAGCTGGTTTAAAATGTTTCCACTCATTGGAACTCAACGCTTTATATGCTGTAGCACCTTTTGGAGCAAAAGCAAGCTGTACATGAGTATTGCTTCAGTTACATTATTGGAGATGGCATTATGCTGTCTGTGCTGCAGTGGAAATTAATGGAGATAGTTTGCTGCATCCTAGTTCCTTTTGAGACAGTCACAAGAGACATGTCTTCTGAAGGTGCATCTGTGAGTCAGGTTATCCCACTCATAATGCTGATTTCACATCATTTTAGTGTTCTAAGTCTACAAATAGAAAAAAACAGATCTGAAGCTCAGACATGTCGCCTGTATCATGGGAATCTCGTAAAGAGAATGAGCGAACGCTTCAAAACCAGTGACAAATTAGTTGCAATGATGAAATCAAAACACTACATCCTTGTAACTCTCTTAGATCCCAGGTTCAAGGCTATACATCTTCCAAAACAGGTGATATAGAGCAGTACAAATGTCTGTTGCTAGATGAGCTGCAGCAGTCACAGGAGTCAAACACAGACACACACTGTACCCTCAGGTTGTCATCACCACAACATGCAGGTTCATCTTCACAAAGGGATACAGAACTGGAAAAGTCACCAAACATTAACAGTAGTTGTTCCACAACTGCCACTTCTTCAACCCTTAGTAGCAAGCTAAGTCTGTGGCAAAACCTTTCTCAAATTGCTGCCATACCAGCTTATGCTGATTCCTCTACTGAGTGGACTCTGTCCATCATGGTAGACAGTTACCTGCAAGAACTACCTATTCCTGTTGATACATGCCCTTTTGAACACTGGAGATTAAAACAGTTGATTTGGACAGAGCTGTATGATGAAGCCTGTAGATATCTTGGTTGTCCTGCAACAAGTATCTCTTCAGAACGCATGTTTAGTACAGCTGGCAATATTGTGACAGACACCAGAAATAGGTTGGTGCCAGAAAATGTACACACGTTAAATTTTATTAAAGTTAATAAGTCAAGATTGTTGTATCTCTACAAGAGTATACAAACTGATCCTGAAATGATTGATGTTGTGGATGTTGATGGTGATGACAACTCAGATGGTGGTGGCTGGTAAATATTGTGTGGGACAGAGTCTCTCTGCACCAAAAAGGAAACTTTTACAGACTGTGATGACTTTGGTTGTCTCTCTCCTTTCTAGATCTACTACCTTGGACTGTATACCCCACAAAACTTTCACCATTTCATGGCAAGCTGCTTTGTAGCTAGGGTCTAAAGTCAACCAGTTTTATATACAGGGCAATTTTAACATCAGTGGGAACAGGCCGAAATTTGGCATAAGAGGACACTGTCATGTCAATCATTTCTGTATCATATTATTTATAGTTAAAGTGCAAACATGTATTTTTGGATTTACCTTCTGTGACTTTGTGGTGCATCAGTATGGGCTGGGACCGGGGTCGGTCTATTTTTCAATTTCAAAGAGGACAAAACATTGAGTTCTAATTGGTAGCTGTTTATTATTTTTTCAATTACAGAAATGTTAGCCATAAACCAGAATGATCCATATGTAACTTATCTTACTGAAAACAAAATTATGGGAAAAACTGTGTTTTGTATTGTTATGTTTCTGTGGACAGCATCCTGTTACAAGTCTCTTCCAGCAAACAGAGTCATCTGGAGTTTTACTTATGTCATGGTTGAGCACATATTCTGTAAGCATAGGTCTCATACCACAATAGCTCATGTTTAACATTCTGTTGTACACAGACCATGGCATAATAGCAACAACTCTCAAATTACTGGTTCCATGAAGAGGACTGTACACAATGTTGTCCATAAGAAGAAAGCAATTGAAAATACATTTTTTCACATAAGTGTTGCTTATTAAGGAACAGTTAAGTATGGCTCATTTGGAGGCAAGAGTTTCATTTTTCTTGAATAAGGATGTGGTAGTTTTAGCATTTGAGTGGGAGAGGGGAGGAGGGTAGAATGGGTGCTGGAGGGTGGGAAAGGGCTGGAGGTTGGTTTAACATGGATGCAAGAGGGAGAAAGATGGCATGGATGCTAGTGCATGGGTGAGGGTTGGGGGTTGGTTTTAACATGAATGCAGGAGGGAGAAACATGGCATAGTTGTTAGTACATGGGTGATGGTTGGGGGAGTGGGTTTTAACATGGGTGAGGGACGGAGAAGGGTGACATGAATGGTAGTTCATGACCAAGTGTGGGGGTAGTTTAAACTTTTGGGTGAGGGAGGATGGTGGAATACGTGCTTGAGGTGGGTGAGGGTAGTGGGTTGGTTTTAACACATGGGTGTAAGGGTGGTATGGGTGCTACTGCATAGATGAGGGTGGTGGAAGAAAAGTGGAATGGATGCTGAGGTGAAAGGTGGGTGTTGTTTTAGTCCTTTCATTTACAGATTCATGATCGGCTGGGGATGGTGAGGAAAAAGATGATGACAGACCGATGGTATGGGAGGGCTACACTGATTGCCCACTGTGGAACCTACTATAGATATTTATATATATATATATATATATATATATATATATATATATATATTATTAAATACATTGCAAAATGCTGCCATCTAGCACAAGTGTCCTGTCCCCTTTAAAAAAAAGAATAAAAGAATCAGAAATAAAAAAAAGTCTGCATCAGCAGTTTTCACAGAATGTGATATATCATAAAGTGTTTTTGCTTTACGAGTAGTGATCATTTGATATATAATGTGGTTGACGGACACTGTCCCTTAAACATCACATGCCAACTGCTGCAACTACATTAAATGTTCCTTAAGTTAATATGTGGTGAGGAAACCACTTTTTTTATTTATGTGACTGAAATACAGATTTTATTGACGTATCAGCTGGAAAAATGCATCATGGTAGAAAGTTGTATGTATTACTTCAATTTACCAACAAGAATGTTGGTATATGTATGCATTATCCTAGAAAATTGCATTAATTTTTTGCCAACAACAATGACTGGCATATTTTTTTTATTCAAATGTCTTGACTGGCTACATTATGACATAATATGTTTTGTAACAGTTCCATGTGCTGTAGCTGCAATACCTCGGCTTGACTTTGTTATAAAAGCTTTCTTTTAAACATAGCAACTTTGATTCACTCATTTAAAACACAAACCGGCAAATAGCTGAAATTAGGTAATATCAGTTATTTTTTCTAATAATTCATGACGTTGAGTATATATAACTGAGTACATTAATGGCTAATGTGCCTCTTTCTTTCACTAAGGAGCTATGATGCAGCTACAGCAGGAAAGCTTTTAACATATGGGTGGGTGGGTGGACCTGTTACGTATTAAGTTGCTGGCTTTAGCAAACAGAAGAAACCATGGATAAATCTAGTTGTATTCCTATCAATGTCACACATGATCATTTCTCTCCCCCTTATATCAAACAGTTTTTCCTTTACGTGTATTTCATTACTATCTTCATTACTGGCAGGACAATTAAAAAATAGGGTTCAAGTTCTAAAAAGTTCTAAAAAAGATTAGAACCCTATAACTTTTTCAAAAGTTCTAGGCTAGAACTAGAACCCAGAACTTCAGAGGGTTCTGACAACCTTATTCTGGAGGTAGTGTGCCAGGGGTTGAGTCTGCAGTTCAAACACTTTCCAAACCTGCGGAAACACAAATGTTTTCGGGCTCACTCTCCCACAGGAAAAAGTCAGCTGGAACTAAAAGTAAAAATACTTTAAGTATTAGAAGCTATAGAAAAAAAAGGCCCGGCCTGCCAATGGGACAGGGATGTATTCTCGATAAATTTCCTGACCTACAAGAAAAATAAGGATTGGCAACCCATTCTAGAACTCAAGTTTCTGAACAAGCATTTAAAAAAAAAAAGAAAAATAGAAGATGGTCACACTAAAGACAGTGATGAGACCATCTTTGAGAAAGGTCATCAACTGGGATCCCTGGCTCTAAAAGATGCCTGTTTTCTTATCCTAGTCAGTCTCATAGAAAAAACCTCAGATTCAAGATGGAGAACTACTAATATCAGTTCATGACTCTCCCATTTGGACTTACCTCAACTGCAAGCATTTTCACAAAATGCCTGGCTGTGGTGGCAGTACCTTTAAGAAAACAAGATGTAGCAGTTTTCCCCCACCTAAATGATTGCCTATTATCAAGGAAAAAAGAACAAGAGGCAAGGTGTTCAGTTCATTTGGTAAAATGCATCTGGAGGAACCTGGTATTCTGTATAAACCTACAGAAGTCCCAGCTAGAGCATGTTGAAGTAATGGATTTGAAAGGAGAAAGTTAAACACCCTGCAGAAAAAAAAAAACTTTCAGGTGCCAGCTCACCTCTGCGGTGGTAGGGTTACCGCTCGTGGCACCAGTGACCCTGGTTTGGGAATGAACTCGGGCTGCTGAAGGGCTGGATGGGGGGAGGAGGATTGAGTGCCCATAGGCAGCTCTCCTCCCCTGGGGCAGGTGGGGATGTCCATCTTGCTGCTCTACCACCACCAGGGTGACCACAAGTGGAGGTGCAGTGGGATGGCATGAAGAAGGGAGGGGGGGATGTCTGCTAGGAGCTGGAGCGGTAGCACATCATGACCTGCCCTGCCCCTGGGCTTCCCTAGCATGTGGACATCCTGTGGGAGGCACCAGAAAAAATGGAAAAACCCTGCAACAGGCACCTGAAGACAGGACCAGGCTGTTCTGAGAAAACCCATAACCAGGATCCATAGAAGGGGGTCAGTGAGGATTCCAACACACACTTAAGGGACTGGAGGGGACTATAGGGAGTCCCAGGGGGTAAACTGAGGCAGGATTGGGGCAGGCTGTCTGACACCCCTAGGGAGGTACCTGGGGTGGAACTACAGGAGTGCATAGAGCATAGGACTCCCCAAAGATAGGAGCTTGATGCAGTGAGTAAGGTGGCATAAAGAAGAAATATAAAAAAAAACACTTTCAGCTGAGTCTTTTACAGCAGATCAGCCAAGAATGCAATAAACCTTCTACAGTTACTAGGGCACATGGCTGCATCCACAGTGTTAGTTCCATGGGCCAGGTTTCAAATGAGAGATACCCAGCACCACTGATCACAAAGATGGGCTCTACTTTTAGATCTGGTGCCACTGACGAAAACACTAATGGAATCATTACAGTGGAGGAAGGAGGAAAGCAACAGTAGAGAGGGCATTCCTTTCCTTCGGTTATCACCAACAAGTATTCTTACTACAGATGCCTCTCTCCTAGGGTGGAACACCCACTTGCAGGACTTCACTGTGAGTGGCACATGGACCTCAGAAGAATTTGCCATACATGACTTCTCTTTGCATGTGGGTTTTTTAAGTGCAACTTGTACTTATAAAATCCCAAATCAAGTAGAGGTTACAAATCGGGAATCTCCCAATCTATCATTGGTGTCTATTGGTCCCATCCAACCTATCAATCACCAGTCCCAGTTTAAATGAATATATATTTATTTAATTAGTTTTTGTTGACCAGGAAAGGAGGACTAGAGAGTTCAGTATATTTTTAGCCTCATCCCAAGGGAGGAGGATACAGATTTATGACAAGTGACATTGAACCAGATTAAGCTGTTGGTGGTATGTTTGGTGAATGGGGAACATTTGGCCAGGACACCAGGGGATTTCCCTTACTCTTTCAGCAGGGGGCACTGCTAAACCCATAGCTGATGCTTCAGAGACTGAACAGAATGGTGGTGTACCTGCAAGACAGCAGATATCCCTCCCTGCAGGTCCAGTCTTCAAAGGCAGATGATGCAGCAGGATCAAAGGTCTTGACTGACAAGCGGCCAACGTCCAAGGCCTCCAAAAATGCCGTAATGTCAAAGGCTAAAACTGACAAGCAGCTGACTCAGGGTGACACAGACAAGATCCCAAAACTAAATGCAACAGATGAAAATCTGAATAAAATGGCAGAAAATGTAAGTAGAAAATCTCTTAATTTATGAAACATAAATTGGAGCAATGTCCAAAAGCAGGATAAGGGGCATCAAAAGGAACAAGAAGCAGAAACAATTCCTGAATAGCCTATAGCAATAAGAAACCCTCAGAAAGTGGGGAATGTTTTGGAGGATGCAGGGTGGAAACAAATGGAGGAAGGAGAATGGGTCCCTGACCCAACTGTTTTACCCATACCAGGAACCTCAGGGAATACCACAAGTAAAAAACTTTGTAAAAGACTTTGAAATAACTCTGCATGCTGAAGATATCGTTTTAGACAATAATATAGAAACTGTGAAATTGTTCCACTCCTCATATAACAAATTATCACTCCTCTTTATCAGTTAGAAGAAAACTTACAAGACATCCAACAAAACTGTGGGGACAGGATAGAGAATGAGGAGACCCAAAATAAAGGGCAAATTACTGCATTGCAGGCCCCACTGTTGGGGGTGAGATTTAGACAAAAGAGACCAAGAGTTCCAACACATAGCTCCAGTACAATGAACAAATGCTTTGAGATTACAATATATGGGAGGCCTAGAACCTCAGCCAGATAGAATTTATGTAGGTAGAGCTCTCATCAAGGAGTCAATGAGGTTCTTCTTGAAAGAAATCTATGCCATTATTCAAGCGTCTGCAGACACCATCTATGACATAAGTTTTAAAACTCCTTCTAGCTTAGACAGATTTTGGACAACATATGAGAAATTGAGGCACACAGCATTGTGGCTACCCTTCAGAGCTAGACCCTTTACAAAACTTGCCATAACACAGATAACAATACTCTTTAGAAATGAAGGGGTAAAAGTGAACCATATAATGCACTGGCTGTAACAAAGATGTGACTTACTGGGTGAACCCATCCCAATACTAGATGAAGAACACATCTAGACAGGAGGGTGGAAATTTAGAGTTAAACTATAAATGGGGACACAAGGCCCAAGACACTTTCCAAGTGCATTCTCCTTGGGGAAAGATAGAGGACATTGTTTTTACCCAATAGCCAAAAACCTGTTTTAAATGTGGCTCTGTCACCCATTTGAGTAATGCATGAGGCCATGTAAAGTGCAATTTATGTCTAGAGTATGGACATATCAGTTCAGACTGCATAAATGAGTCATGCTGCAATATGTGTGAAGAATCTGGACATGTGTATCACAATTGTGAGTGGGCAACCCATAATAGGACCAGCAGGCCTGATCAAGAAGTAATTTTAAATATGCACAGAAAACAAGCATTAAAAAACATAGAAAGAGGCAAGAAGAAAGAGAACAGACAGAAACAGTCCCACAAAGGGTACACCCTCTCCCTACAGTAGTACCAACAAATCCAAAGGACAGAGACCCCGCAACCCCCATACAAGAGGGAGACACAGATGGGCACTGAAGACACCAAGAACTTACAAACTGGGAAAGTACAATAGGAAATAAATAATGAAAACAATCAAAATGAACTGGATGAACATGACACTACAACAATGCCACCACCTAAAACAAAAAACAGTGCTATCAAAGAAAGGGACATTAAAGAAAAGTAATCCTAAACCAAAATTGCCTAAAACTCACGAGACACTGAGAAACATTACACTATTTAATAAATGCGAGCCTTTGCTCAATTTAGACTTGGACCGAGGGAGAAACAGAGACATTCTCAACTATTTCATCACAGCAGGAGGTATCCTCCACATCAGAAGATGAGCAACTGACAGAAAAACTGCAGGAAATGAAGAATAAACAAAAACAACTGGGCTTCCAACCTAGAAGAAGTGGTAGACCAAGAACAACATCCTAGGATAGTCCCTGGCTTCCCTTTGTACCCTTAAAACCTCATGATGACATCTCCAAAAACCTACAAGGTGGCAACACTAAATGTAAACAGCATCAAGAATAATGGAAGGAGACTGGTGACTATCATGATCCTAAAAGATCTGACTTTGGACATTTGTATGCCACAGGATACCTGACTCTATTCAAATGCAGACATTACTGCAGCAAGCAGATTATGGTGTTGGGAGCCATCGTTTTACTCTACGGGGCTGGAAAGATGTGAGGGAGTGGGGATACTTTTTTCTGGGCATGATTATACAGTAACAAGAGATCTTCTACGGAATGGTCTCTTGCAGTAGGTCATTACTTCTGGGAGTTCCCAGCAGGTGGTGCTATCACAAGGCAGCTTCTTCCAGCAGTCTCCTCACCAGGGACCACCCACATGACATCACTTCCTGGCTCTGCCTATAAGAGTGGGTGGCTTCTAGTGCTCTCTGTTCATTTTCCCATTGGCTTCAGCTCACACAGCAGCTAGATCAATCTTCTGTGTAAGCAGTCATTGACAAGAATTGAACCTTCATCTCTTAGGTTGGGGTGCCTGGGCTTTATAAATGGCACTAACTCCTGTGCTTAAATGCCAGAAACAAAATAAAAAGAAAAGGAAAAGGAAATACCTGTCTCTTAAGTCCTGCTATGCTGAAATGTAAAGGCAACCACAGCAACATTTTGTCTTATCAAAAAGACATTCTTGGTTGATGGGATTTATACCCTGTTGACAGCAGGCACTTCTCTATCTTCATCATCAATGGGGCACATAACAAGCAACCTCCTCATACATAGGTGTACTTTCCCCATCGATGGAGCATCATAACACTTTTCGTTGATGGGATACACTTCCCCGTAAATGGAGGCTATCAGAAAGCCTTTAACATTGATGGGACTGCCTCCCCTGCAATGGAGCATCTGATTATCACTTTCTCATCAACAGAGCACACTCCCCTGTCAATGGAGGCTCTAAAAAATACCTCTCCAATCAACTGGACTGCATCCCCATCAATGAAACATCTGAATATCACTTTTTTGTTGATAGGGCACACTCCATCATTGACAGAAGCTCTAAACAATACCTCTCCCATCAATGGGACTGCCTCCTCCATCAACAGAGCATTTGATTTTCACTCTTTCATCAATGGGGCACACTTCCCCATTGACGGAGGCGCTTAGAAAGCCTCTCCCATTAATGAGACTACCTTCCACATCGACAGAGCAATTGATTTTTACTCTCCCATCAATGGGATTGCCTCCCCCGTTGACAGAGCAAATGGATTTACATAGATACATAGATACATGGACAGTGTCGGCAGATATGGGCCTATGGCCCACCCAGTCTGCCCATTTGAGCTTGTAAGTTAAGTTTGTTTTCCTAGAAGTCCATTTCCCCTTACCCCTGACCTCTAGAATTCCTTTATGTCTATCCCATGCATTCTTAAATACCGTGATTATTTCAGCCCCCACCACTTCCTCTGGCAGGGTGTTCCACTTGTCTACCACCCGTTCTGTGAAGAAATTCTTTTTTCATGTTTCCTCTGAATCGTCCTCCCTCCAACTTCATCCCATGCCTCTAGTCCTGGAACATGTTTTTTGCTTAACAATAGTGTTTTCCTGCACCCTGTTTCTCCCTGTAAGATACTTGTATGTCTCTATCATATCCCTCCTCCTCCTCTCCTCCAGGGAGTACATGTTCAGTTCCTTCAACCTGTCTTCATAGGACTTGTGATGCAATCCATGCACCATCTTTGTTGCCCTCCTCTGAACCTTCTCTACCCTGTCTATGTCCTTACGTAGGTATGGTCTCCAGAACTGTACACTGTACTCCAGGTGGGGCCTCACTAGTGTCTTGTATAGCGGAATTATGACCTCACTTTTCCTGCAGGTGATGCCCCTGCCAATACATCCCAGCATCCTATTTGCTTTACCTGCTGCCTTGTCACACTGTTTCCCTACCTTGAGGTCATCAGAGATGACAACCCCAAGATCCCTTTCCTGCTTGGTGCATGCTATATCTCCCCCCCAACTGATATATTGTGCCAGGGTTTTTGTGCCCCATATGCATTATCTTGCACTTCTTTGCATTGAATTTCAACTGCCAAACCCTTGACCATTCTTCAAGTTTCTGCAGGTCCCTTCTCATTCTGTCTACACCCTCTGGTGTGTCTACTCTGTTACAGAGCTTTGTGTCATCAGCGAACAGTGAAATTCTGCCTTCTAGATCCTGCGCAATGTCACTGATGAAGATGTTGAATAAGACCAGTCCCAGTACTGATCCCTGTAGTACCCCACTGGTCACTCTTCCCTCTGTGGAGTGACAGCCATTTACCACCACCCTCTGGGTCCTGCCACCCAGCCAGTTACCTACCCACCACACTACTGTCCCACCCACACCCATATTCCCCAGTTTGTGTAATAGTCTTCTATGTGGCACAGTGTCAAAGGCCTTGCTGAAGTCCATATAGGCCATGTCCACTGCCCTCCCCTGATCCACCTCCCTAGTCACCCAGTCAAAAAATTCAATGAGGTTGGTCTGACATGACCTCCCCCTGGTGAAACCATGCTGCCTTGGGTCCTGTAGTCCATTGACAACCAGATGTTCCACCAATCTCTCCATCAGTAGTGCTTCCATGATCTTTCCCACTACGGAGGTGAGGCTGACTGGTCTGTAGTTCCCTGCTTCCTCTTTGTTCCCACTTTTGTATAAGGAGACTACATCTGCTGTCATCCAGTCTTTGGGTACCTTCTCTGTTTCCAGTGATTGGCTAAACAGGATGGCCAGAGGTTCAGCCACCACCTCTCTTAGTTCTTTAAGGACCCTGGGGTGCACCCCATCTGGCCCTATTGCTTTGTCAACTCTTATTACTTCCAGTTCCTTCAGGACCCTTTCTCATGTAAAGGGACTTGTGTCCATTTCTGCACCATTCTCACCCCTTGTACTCCCTTCAGACCCATAACCCCCTCTTCCTCAGTAAAGACTGAGCAGAAATACCTGTTCAATATGTCAGCTTTACTGTTGTCATCCTCCACGCGACTCCCATCCTCCCCCTTCAGTCTCACTATCCCTCCCTCCCTTTGTCTTTCTTTTTTCACTTATGTACCTGTAAAAGGTTTTGTCCCCTTTAACCACTGATTTTGCAATGTGTTCTTCTGTCTGAGCTTTGGCTTCTTTACTGACTTCCCTGCCTCCCTTGTTTCTCCTGGTACTTCTCCCTATCCCCTTCTGCCTGTGTCTTTTTGTATTGCCTGAATGCAATCTTTTTGGCTTTCACTTTCTTTACTACCTCTTTGGAAAACCATAATGGTCTCCTCTTCCTTTTCCTCTTGGTAACCTGCTTAATGCATAATTCTGTTGTTCTTATAATCCCCATTTTAAATACTGCCCACTGTTCCTCAACACTCTCAATGATGGAACTACCTGCCCGTCGACAGTGCACATGAAATTCACTCTGTCATCAATGGGGCAAACCCCCTCCTGTCGATGGTGCCAATGAATTCCAATATGGGGCTGCCTTCTTCATTGATGGAACCTGCATCTATAACCCTCCTGTCAATAGGGAATACCTATGTCGTTGACACACATCCATTTTATGCTCCCCAAACAACAGGCCACTTTCCAACGTTGATGGAGCAGGTTTTTTTATTATGAAATCATACATTTAGAAGCTATTTCTCCATCAACATAGATTATTTTGATGTCCACCCCTCAGGGGCCCAAAACTTGATGACAAAGATGTCTTATTTCTTCCTGCATATACCCCTGAGGACACCTCACCACACATTATGGGGTCACACCATGTGAGAAAAAGGGGCAAACCAACATATTTTAACCCCACGAATATACCACATTAATTATATGATAAAAAAACATCTTCACCGAAGGAGTGCAGGATCATATTACTAGGAGGCATACATTCATCCTTTGTAATGCCCACTACCATTAGGTACAACAATCATCATGGGCTCACAAGTTAAACTTATTGACCTGCTACCTTACAGGTACCTAATATTGAGCATATTATTATTAAAATATCATAATATTTGGTCTCAACCATACACTGGAGCCACATAAAACAATAAGGCTCAACTTTCCAGGGCTACCTCACCCCCTGATGATTCCATTTTACATGGAGAATATTGCCCAGATACTCTGAATACTTAGATACTGAATTATATGGACCATTTGCTAAATACCAGCATAATTTAAGCATTTTATCACCTCCTTCACCTGAAAAAGAACGTGTGATGCCTATACTATGTCACATGAATTACTATATGACAGCAAAGGGAGGCAGGGAGGTCAGTAAGGGAAGCCAAAGCTCAGACAGAAGAACACATTGCAAAATCAGTGGGTAGAGGGGACAAAACCATTTACAGGTACATAAGTGAAAAAAGAAAGACAAAGGGAGGGATAGTGAGACTGAAGGGGGAGGATGGGAGCCACGTGGAGGATGACAACAGTGAAGCTGACATATTGAACAGGTATTTCTGCTCAGTCTTTACTGAGGAAGAGGGGTAATGGGTCTGAAGGGAGTACAAGTGAGAATGGTGCAGAATGGACACAAGTCCCTTTACAAGAAAGGGTCCTGAAGGAACTGGAAGTAATAAGAGTTGATAAAGCAATGAGGCCAGATGGGTTGCACCTCAGGGTCCTTAAAGAACTAAGAGAGGTGGTGGCTGAACTCTCTGGCTACCCTGTTTAGCCAATCACTGGAAACAGGGAAGGTACCCAAAGACTGGAGGACAGCAGATGTAGTCCCCTTATACAAAAGTGGGAACAAAGAGGAAGCAGGGAACTACAGACCAGTCAGCCTCACCTCGGTAGTGGGGAAGATCATGGAAGCACTACTGAAGGAGAGATTGGTGGAACATCTGGTTGTCAATGGACTACAGGACCCAAGGCAGCATGGTTTCACCAGGGGAGGTCATGTCAGACCAACCTCATTGAATTTTTTTGACTGGGTGACTAGGGAGGTGGATCAGGGGAGTGACAGTGGCCTATATGGACTTCAGCAAGGCCTTTGACACTGTGCCACATAGAAGACTATTACAAACTGGGGAATATGGGTGGGCAGGACAGTAGTGTGGTGGGTAGATAACTGGCTGGGTGGCAGGACACAGAGGGTGGTGGTAAATGGTTGTCACTCCACAGAGGGAAGAGTGACCAGTGGGGTACCACAGGGATCAGTGCTGGGACCGGTCCTATTCAACATTTTCATCAGTGACATTGCGCAGGATCTAGAAGGCAGAATTTCACTGTTCGCTGATGACACAAAGCTCTGTAACAGAGTAGACACACCAGAGGGTGTAGACAGAATGAGAAGTGACCTGCAGAAACTTGAAGAATGGTCAAGGGTCTGGCAGTTGAAATTCAATACAAAGAAGTGCAAGATAATGCATATGGGGCAACAAAAACCCTGGCACAATATATCAGTTGGGGGTGAGGATATAGCATGCACCAAGCAGGAAAGGGATCTTGGGGTTGTCATCTCTGATGACCCCAAGGTAGGGAAACAGTGTGACAAGGCAGCAGGTAAAGCAAATAGGATGCTGGGATGTATAGGCAGGACATCATCAGCAGGAAAAGGGAGGTCATAATTCCGCTATACAAGACACTAGAGACCCCACCTGGAGTACAGTGTACAATTCTGGAGACCATACCTACATAAGGACATAGACAGGGTAGAGAAGGTTCAGAGGAGGGCAACAAAGATGTTGCATGGATTGCATCACAAGTCCTATGAAGACAGGTTGAAGGAACTGAACATGTACTCCCTGGAGGAGAGGAGGGAGAGAGGGGATATGATAGAGACATACAAGTATCTTACAGGGAGGAACAGGGTGCAGGAAAACACTATTTTTAAGTGAAAAAGATGTTCCAGGACTAGAGGGCATGGGATGAAGTTGGAGGGAGGACGATTCAGAGGAAACATGAGAAAGAATTTCTTCACAGAACGGGTGGTGGACAAGTGGAACACCCTGCCAGAGGAAATGGTGGGGGCTGAAACAATCACGGGATTTAAGAATGCATGGGATAGATATAAAGGAATTCTAGAGGTCAGGGGTAAGGGGCAACAGACTTCTAGGAAAACAAACTGAACTTACAAGCTCAAATGGGCAGACTGGGTGGGCCATAGGCCCTTATCTGCTGACACTGTCTGTATATCTATGTATCTATGTATCAGGCCTAGCTCTCAGTTCCAGGCCTTATACATACTGTATTACACAACATAAAGGGGCTAACACCCCATCTTCAGGCGATAAACTATCTAATCCAGCAACACAAAGCATTCTGGACAACTTAGAAGCCTCAGGCAGACTACTAAAGAGGTGTTTTTTTCCCATAAACAAAGGATAATTAACAAAGGCACATTTACTACTTCTGAGCCTACCCGGCCTTTCATTCAGACAACAACAGTGCCAACACTTCTATAATTTCACATTTCTGAACCCCTACTCTCTCCATGGGCTTCAATGAAACTGTGGGGTTATTCTGCCTTTATATGTAGAAATACAAATAAAGAGGCTACACAAAAAATAGGGGAGACAAGGAGGTGCATGTCCCTAATACTGTAGAATCTTAAGCAGATACCAAGTACGGATCGCTCAGACCATCATATCTGGATCCCGCCTGCATCATATACTGCCCTTTCATGGTGGACACTGTCTCCAACCTCAACCAGGGCTGATGACAACATGAAATACAAATAACAGATGCAACTTTTAAAATGGGAACACAAAAAAACCTAATTATTCACATGGCATGTGGATCAGCCCCACTGCACAATCCCATATTTAATCTTTTGCTTTGGACGTTGCCATGTGGCTCATGCCTATCTCCATCCAGAACCCTTACTCAGATATCTGTTTACCCAACAGAATAAATAAAGGGATCACCAAACTAGCTTTTCATGTAAAATTAATGCTCAAATCAGACTTTAAATGTGAAGGGAGAAACCCTAAAATACCACAACCTGAAATGTCTGCAGTCCCAAACTTAACGCTTAAGGATTGCCATGTAAATGAGATTATTAATACAGGACAAAATAGCAGAACATTTCTTTGCTGATTTTAACAGCTTTTAACCCCAAACGGGGTACTTTTGCATCATTTATGACTACATAGCAGACATTTCTTGCAGCCTCTCTAAGGGCTACTAAGTAACAATCCTAAATGGATTCATTTGTCTCATTTATGACTTTGTAACAGACATCTCTTTGCTGCCCTCCAGATAGCTACTATGTAGCATATACATTCCTAAATAGATACATTTACATCATTTATAACAACTTAGCAGACATTTCTTTGATGCTTCCCTGACAAGCTACAAAGTAACACTCATAAATGAACACATTTGTATCATTTGGGTTTCCTTTTCAACCCTGGGATCATATTACTACCTACTTTCAAGAGCCCGATACAATTTATCCAAATTATTCACTGAAAACCTCAGCTAATTATTTATTTCTACCATATATATATATATATATATATATATAAATATCTCAGAAACTGGATAACTAGAATATTCCTCAGGGACATATTGTACGTATAACCTCTTACTCTGACCTTTTTCACCATAGTATCTGACTTTCTCAACTTCCATATCCTGGGCTACAGGCCACTTTGACCTACCAGTCACTCCGTTATACAGATGATTCAGTCACATGACTTATTCCTATAATAGATACAATATACCCTGATCGGGTCTTGATCAGACTAACTCTTTGGGTGAAAACTACCAACAGCCAATTTGGCTTGTTTCACCAATGATTTTATCGCTGACATTACAATGTGGTTACCTGGTACACTGTCCAAACCTTTACCAGGCAATACAACTGGGATACTGCCTTCAGATGACTACCAGTCATTTGGCCACACTACTTTATAAGGCACAATACCATAGCTGGCCTTCCCACTGGCATATAACTGCTTGGGAATCTCCCAGAAGTAATGACCTACTGCAAGAGACCATTCTGTAGAAGATAGTACAGTTACATAAGATCTTCCCATAACAGTAGATCTTCTAGGAATGTCTCTTGTAGTAGGTAGCTTCCCACCCTCCTTCCCCCAACCAATTTTATTTTATAGGGGAAGTTATAATTTAACAACTGAGGGTTGGGACTCACTGGTACCTTGGTTTCCCTCAGACCCTAATTTATGAGCTGAATCTGGCAGAGAATTGAGAACACTAGGGACCACCCACTCTTATAGGCAGAGTCAGGAAGTGATGTCATGTGGGTGGTCCCTGGTGAGGAGACTGCTGGAAGAAGCTACCATGTGATAGTGCCACCTGCTGGGAACTCCCAGAAGGAATGACCTACTGCAAGAGACATTCCTGGAAGATCTACTGTTATGGTAAGATCTTACATAACTGTACTTTGTCAACACTTGCCCAGGGAGGGTACTACAGATAGATTTTAGTCACAACGATACAGCATGGAGAATTATGAATTGCTATGCACCTCAAACAAAAAAGAAAGGGTAGATTTATTTAATCTGGTAAAACCCTTCCTATTTATTGTACTACAAGGCAATTAATTTGGGCAGGAGATTTTCATTGTGTTGTGAATAGAGCTGATGGAGCCAGAACCACAAAGCAGTTTTGTGATACCAACACTCTGAATACAATTATTGAACAGTTTGGGTTAATCAATACATATAGAATGAAATATGATAGTTGGGGCTACTCCTTTTACAAGTGTAATCTGGCCACTAGAATAGATGTTATCCTTTCATCTCCATCCATAAAGACACATAGAGCATAGAGTACATTGAACCAATAGAAAACTCAGATCACCTGCGTGTCCTTACCTATACAGAGCTTTTGGAAGAGGATACTGGAAACTAAATTTCAAACTGCTGGAAAGCCAAGAAATAAAATAATAGGTTATTGAAAGTTTAAATGCAAAAATATTAGTAACATGCATGGAAGATGACTTAAGTAGGTGGTGGGTGACAACAAAACAGGAAACAAAAAAACTTATTGAAAAAAAAGCAAGGCACATAAATGCAAAGCAATACAAAAAAAGATTTGACCTTAAGATCATAATATTTTCAAATATTGACTCTGGTAAATGAAGGATATGGTAACTACACATAACAAATACAAGTCATTAGGACAGAAATGGAGAACATTCAATATTCAAGGGCCACATATCTGTTATATGAACACAGAATACAAAACCAGGGAAAACAACTACTGGAGATATATATGAAAGTTGTAAAAGAAGAATTCAACAGAGAACGCTAGATAAGCTTATAGACCAGACTGGCACAGAAGTACAAACACAGGAGGAAATAATGAAAATAGTAGTACAACACATGACAGAGCTATATAAGGATCCAGAAATAAGCAAAACTAACAGATACAAAAAGCACTGAAACATTTGACATGGTTAGAGCTGCCAACTGAAATTACTACAAATTTAACTGCACTTATAACTTTTCAAGAAGTAGAAACAGCAATAAAGAATCTGAAAGTTAACAATATTCCAGGGATCGATGGTCTAACATCAGAATTTTATAAAACATTTAAGATAGAACTAATGGAAATTCTGATGGCAATTTTTAATTGTATATTGGAAGGGAATTGTATTGCTCCACAATTATCTACATTCATACAGATTTTTATACATAAAAAGAATGAGAGAAAGCATATAAAGAACTGGAGATGACTAAGTTTGATGAATATCGATATTAAAATTTTG
Source organism: Neoceratodus forsteri (assembly GCA_016271365.2). Taxonomy (NCBI): domain Eukaryota; kingdom Metazoa; phylum Chordata; order Ceratodontiformes; family Ceratodontidae; genus Neoceratodus; species Neoceratodus forsteri. The sequence goes on along the minus strand of CM028130.1, from coordinate 1,151,261,170 downwards.
ATAAAAATCCTGACAACCAGGCTAGCTAAAAGAGTACCACATTGATTGTTATTGATTGTTGAATTTTGTTGTCCCAGTAAGCCCACTGGACGTGACCGGGGGGGGGGCGGAATACAGATGGTAAGCAACTGAAACTCAACCAGATTAAGCTGTTGGTGGTATTTTTTAACGAATGAGGGAAATTTGGCCAGGACACCAGGGAAATTCTCCTACTGTTTGGTAGGGGGCACTGGTGAGTTGATGGATGTGGATGAGCCTCTCAGTCTGTCTGCGACGTCAGCAGGAACAGTTCATTCTGATGTACTGGCTATAGCTCCTTTTAAAGATGGAGCTGTTTGTGAAGTTGCTATGATAATGAATGAAGAAATGGAGGAGGTAAGCGGCAGCCCAAGTACTGAATGCCCAATGGATTTGATAGTGGCTGGGCTTCAGCACAAAATCAATTTTGTGCAGGCCCTCAGTACAGATCAACAGTTGTGCCTGTTGAAGGTGCTGTCAACCCCTGGTAGGAGAACAAGTGGCCATGCAAATGAAATGAATGATGTACTTTCTTCAGGGAAGGGCAGCTACTGACAAAGAATCTGCTTAGGCGATTTGACAGTGAGTCGGCATTCTGTGGTTGATAGGCCAATACCTTTATTGGAGTTTAGCGACACGGCAATCGCAAATAGCAAACTGGTGGACAATCAGGCTGCAGTGCTGCCTCCGGCTTCTCTGTATACTGTCACAGTGAGTACTGTCTCAAAGGATCTAACCATTGAATTATTGGAAATTACTTCTGGTGAAGAACTTATTTTAGTCAGTGGACCTATGTTATCCATTGAGGCAGAGCCTTCTAGTCCCAAAAATGATGTGCAAGATTCCCACAAGGATGCCAACTGTGCAAATATTGCTGCTGCTCATGGGGGCATAGAATCTTGGTTGGTGGACACTGCATTACACAAGGCGGGGTGGATCGTGAAGGTGGGGGGGGCAGGGTTCCTGATCCTACAGAGCTCCATGTCACAATGACTACTACTGTTTCTCCACCTGAGATTCAAAAGGAGGTGACAGGTACTGCCTTGCTTCCCTCCCTCCTGTATAGAACCTGGCAATGCTAGTTCTTCTGCACAATGTCCTCTAGTGCAGGCTGCCTCCTGTCCTCCAGGAAAGAGTGATTTAGTGGTGCCAGACCAATGGGGTGATTGTGTAGTTCCCCGGTCCCTAGTACAGACAGGGAAGGCTCTCAGATGGAACCCTTAAAATTGTGGAGGCAATTCCATCAAAAAGAGGGGACATTTTCAGGTATTATTCCTGCCCAATGAAAAAATGCAGTTCACCTTCAGTATCAGGGGGGTTTGGCCCACCCCTGGATACAATTTATGTGGGGAAAACGTTATTAAAAGTATCATTGAGATTTTTCTCCAATTAAATTTATGCATTGATTCACGCCTCAGGTGATTCTATATTTGATATCAGTTTTAAATCCCCAGTGGGGATGGACTACTTTTGGACTGCTTATGAAAACAAATGTCACTCAGCCTTGTGGATCCCTTTTAGGGCTATCTCAATTATGAAGCCACTAATAAAACAGGTCACTATACTTTTTCATAATGAAGGCATTGCAGTATCCGATATTCAGTACTGGTTGCAAAATAAATGTGCTGTGCTTGGAGACCCCTCCACTATATTAGATGATGAACATCTTTGGATGGGGGGCTGGAAGTTTAAGGTACACTTCCATATGGGGGTCCATGGTACACAACATTTACCAAGTGCTTTCTTTTTAGATTCTGAAAGAGGTCATTGTTTCTATCAGGGGCAACCAAAGACTTGTTTTCACTGTGGATCTCACCTGCACCTGAATAATCCTTGTGACAGAGTGAGATGTTCTTTGTGTTTGGAACTTGGGCATACTACCATAGACTGTACTAATGATGCCCTGTGTAATCTGCATGGCAAACAGGGACATGTTTATCGTATGTGTGAATGGGCAGCACATAACAGGGCTGATAGACCGAATCGGGAAGTGCTTATTGAAAAAGCTCAGAAATTGAGTATTATGACCCAACAACAGATTCAGGCTTGAAATATAGCAGGTACAACCTTAGGTCCTGTTGCAGAACAGGTGCCAGTACTTCCTGCAGTGCTTGAGTCTCCCCTGATGGATGGAGTACCCCCCATCCCTTCAACAGCCCTCAGTTTCAACATCCTCTGACACTGCAGACATCGATATGGGACCAGACCCACAACAGCAACCAATAGACATGGATACCATGGCCAAGGTGGAATTACCCACTGGTACTTTGCCTGATATAGATGGAGAACAGCCCCATACTATGCTCCCACCTGAATTCACTGTTGTGGCTTCCAAAATAAGGACGATGAAAACTGCTAACCCCAAGGCTAAACTACCAAAATGGGGAAAAGATGTAATACCTGTGCCCCTCTCTAATGCCTTTGAAGTACTGAACATTCTGGACTCAGATCTGGGGTATGGTTCTGAATCCTCTTTGACCCTGTCCTCTCTGAAAGGGCAGTCCTCAGAGTATGATGATGATTGTATGGCTGCTTAGGTCACGGCTGTTAGAACAAAAAAAAAACATTCTGATGGCATGCCAAGATGCAGTGTGCATATAGGCAAACAAACTGACACCTGAATTGCTGATTTGTATACTATGTTTCTTTCTGCTCTGTATACTGCCTTTAATCCCTGTATATGACAACACAGCATGCTTATGTTGTAGTCACATTAAATGTCAATAGTATCAGGAATGGGAAGCACCGTCTTCTCACATTTAATGGTTTACGTGATAATAAAATTGACATTTCTTGTTTGCAAGATGTTAGGTTGTATACGATGAATGACATAGAGCGAGCTCAGAAGTTGTGGTGTCGGGGTCCTGCATTTTTTTCATTGACTTTGGAAAGATGTGGAGGGGTGGGAGTTAAATTTTCTGAATGGGACTATTGTATTACAAAGGTAATGGACATTTGTCCGCGGCGGGTCATGCTGCTTGATTTTCATCGACATGGGATGCAGTGGTGTTTAATTAACTTATATGCACCACAGACTAAGAAGGAAAGGATGAAATTGATTAAATGTATTCAACCATATTTATTTACCTCTCCCATATTAGTTTGGGCAGGAGATTTCAATTCTGCATTGTCGGCACAGGATAAGAGTGTAAGACTCTCAAAAACCTACTGTGACTTGGGGGCCTTGGAGACAGTGGTACATCAAGTGGGTCTAGTGGATGCCTATTGACAAGTGCATGCTGAACGGGGATACACCTATTATAGAGCCAAACTGGCCACAAGAATTAATTATGTCTTTGTTTCACCCAATCTTTCAGTAGAGCAAGCATTTACTGTCCCGATGGAAACCTCAGATTGTTTAATGATTAAAGTTAAGTTATCAATGGGAGATAGTACTGGATGAGTCAAAGGGATGTGGGAACTAAATAATATGCTGCTCATTGAACAAAGGTGTATTGATCAGGTGCTAGATTTTTTGTGAGCCAAAAAGTCAGTTGTGTGTTTAATGGACAATAGTAGTAGGTGGTGGATACAATCCAAACTGGATTTAAAAGTGTTGCTCCAGTCTTTTTCCTTTCAGAAACAAATGGATAAATATTTGAAATATTTGAATTTAAAAAGACAATACATGAATGTTGTTTCTTGTCTGAATGAAGGACTGGGGGAATATGCTGAACAAATACAGTGTCTTAAACAACAAATGATGGACTTACAGTGTAATAGAGCATCCTCTCTTTTATTTGAACATAGGATATGTACCCCTGGAAAAGGGATGATGGGTGACATTTTTGCCAGCTGCTTTTCGAGAGTACAACAAAAATCGATGGACTCTTTAGGTACTGCCCATAGCCTACAGGTGTCTTCCATGTTGGGTATTCTGGATGAGATGGTCTGTTAAATGGACCGGATGTATTCATCCCCACTTGTCACTGACTCTATGATTTCTGAGTTGCTGGTGCCATGTCAGATCCCACGGATCCCACAGGAGGATCTGGATCAATTAATTGTTCCAATTTCGGCACAGGAAATTATAGCTGCAGTTTGTTCTTTAAATACTAATACAACCCCTGGACAGATAGACTGACTTTGGAATTTTATAAAACTTTCTGGATGCCTTGGTGGATGTTTTACTGTTAGTGTTTAACCAAATTTTAAATAATCAAGATGTTGCACCTCAGTTTGGTTTGACAATTCAGTCGTTTATATTCAAATCAGGTGATAGACAATGGCTTCAGAATTGGAGGCCATTAAGTCTTATGAACATGGATGTGAAGATTTTGATGAAAATCTTGGCTAAACATTTAGGGACTGTAGCTCCCTTAGTCATTGACAGAAATCAAGTGTGTACAATAAAGGGGCAGAACATAACTGATAATTTGATTTTGCTTAGAAAAGTGGTATCCTTAGGGCATCAAAATAAGGTCAAGTTTTTTCTGGTGAGTTTGGACCAGGAAAAAGCGTGTGATAAAATTTCTCATCTTTATTTAAAACGTGTTTTAGAAGCATATGGTATTCCTAAGACATTTACTGGATGGATCCAGAAATTATACAGTATTGCTTCAACTTTTCCTAGTATTAATGGACATAGGGGACAGGTGGTGCATGTTTCAAGAGGTGTTAGACAAGGGTGCCCAATGAGCCCTTTACTCTTTATTTTTTGTCTAGATCCATTGTTGAACTATATATAGCAAAATAATACCATATGTAGTGTGGACATCAGTGATGTGCCTGCCTTGCCAAAAACATTGGCATATGTAGACGATGTTTGCCTCTTGGTGGAGAAGGCTTTGGATACTGTTCAGCATTATTCTAGTTTGACTGGTTCCTCATTAAATACAAATAAATGTAGGGGATATGTGTTAAGTGCAAATACTGCACAGTGTGACACCATGCAGAGTATTTGTATGACAAACAAAGTCCTAAAGATTCTGGGAGTTTCCTTTGGAGATCCTGATATGGTAAAATTAAACTGGATGTCAAGACTGTAGCAATGTGATCAGAAGGTCCAGGTTTGTAAAACATGGCAACAATGCAAAAAGAAGAAAGTTTTGCAAGTGCACACTTTTTGTCTGCCTCAGTTGTCATATTTGAGTGCTGTCCCCCCCAGCTCATGTGATGTTTCTATTTTAAGCATGACATTTCAGTTGATTTGGGGAAGTAGGCTGAATCTGATAAAGAGGGAAGTATTGTATAGAGAAATTAGATATGGTGGCTTACGATTGATTAATCCCATCAGCTACTGCCAAAAATATTTTTCTTTGTAATACCGTTATTGGCCTTTATGAGACCTGGCCAGGTGGACTGGAAGTGGGTGGCAGGGTTATGGATTGTCCCATTGCTAGAAAGATGGGGCAAGGGACCCCTTTTAGGCAAAATAAAAGATATTGGGCCTAGTTTTCTTTTCTTTGCTAGAGAAGTTGAAGAAATGGTCCTTGACCAAGACACAGGTTTCTGTGGTGGATAGGAAGATATTGTATAGGACAATACAATCTTCCACTTTTCAAGTCCCTATTATATATAAAGATATTTGTCTGGTCTGTTATCTGGAAATTGAGGCATGTCTGACTGATGCTCAGACCCCACCCAGGATGTGGGATGTGCTTTGATTGTGTACTCATGGAAGGTTGTGGGTAAAGGGAAATTCTAAGCATAGGAGAAAGGAGGAGAGAATGTGTTCCAGGGAATTATGTAATTTACAAGTTGAGACTCAGGAGCATTTTTTTATTCACTGTCCATATGTGCAGGAAGTTTGGCAGAATATTGTAGCTAGTTGGCAGGATCCAGGTTGGCAAACAGTTACTTATGAAAATGTGATTATTGGGAAGCTGGATCTTAGAAATAATGTTGATCCCGGCACATTGCATTTAATTTTTACATGTATTAAGTTCTTTATGTGGCAGATGAGTTTTAAGTTTGTTCTTCAACATAAATGAATTTCCCCACAAGCACAGGTTGACCTCATTGAGAAAGAGATTAAAAAACAAGCACATTTTGACAAAGAACGGATATCCTGAGAACAGTGGAAAAAAAGATGGAAGGGAAGTATGATGCCATTTCTAGGGTGAAGGACAGATTTTTGTTTCCATTTCTGGATTATTCCTCCTGACACTGAGGGCGAAGGGGTTTGCGGTGTATAATGGGTTCACTGACACTTTGCATTGTTCATATTGAAGTGTTCCTTTTTTTTCTCTTGTTGTTTTTGGGAGGGTTTTGACATATTTCTGATGGTTTTTTTGTTCCTTATTATCCCGTTTGAGTTTTTTATATATTTCTGTATGTATCTTAGATGTTATTGGTAGTGAGATAATGGATGTCTTCTGAATTCTGCACCAGTTTTTGTTTATTTTTTACTTGTAATAAAAATTCCCCTACTCTTTTCAATAAGTGCCATGGGATCTTTAACATCCACCTGAACTACCACCAATCCAGGCAGTTGGGACCTCGGTTTAACGTCTCATCTGAAAGACGGCACCCCAGAAGTGCAGCACCCCTCACATGCTGCACTACAGTGTCAGTATTTGGGATATTAACCCAAGTGACAGATGTGGGAAATGAACCCACAGCCCTCTGATCTCCCGGCCTCAGAGGCGAGTGTGCTACCTACTGAGCCATGTACCTTGGTGTGACCCTAGACCCCCAGCTGGACCTTTCCCAGCACATCAGGAACATCTGCAAGGCTATGAATGTCAAACTCGGACTTGCATACAGAGCCAAAAACTGCCTCACACCAGCTGCTCAGATGGCCCTAGCCAAGGGTGTTCTCCTCCCTTCCCTCTGTTATGGGCTAGTGACCTTCACCCCTTTGCCAAAATCCAACCTCTCAAAATGGGATATGGCTACAACAGCATCTGCCATTTCACACTCTCCGCCCTTCCCCTGACTCACCGCTATGACCTTTATACATGCCTTGAGTGGCTCCCTCCTGAGAAACATCACACCTTCGTAGTAGGGACTTTCATCGACAACATCATTAGAACATCCACCCCCTTGGCCCTCGCCCTGTCCTTCTTCCCCAGAAACTCTTCCCACCACCTTAGGTCAAGAGCGGCACTTAAATGCATGGTCCCCAGAACATGTACCTTTACGGGCGATCAGGCTTTCGCCAACTATGCCCCCAAGCTATGGAACTCATTATCTGCCCTTACTTGATTCACCCCCTCCAATTCAGGGTTCAAAACTTCTCTATGGGCATTCCTGAAGGGCTCCTTCACCTGTCCTTGTGCACTGTAGCCCCTTGAACAATCCTCTCTCAGTGGGGTTGTGCACTCCAGGACTGCTGCTCTTACCCTCCTGGTCACTGGACTAGATTTCTTCTTTGGTTATCGTAATGTTATTTTTGTCAGCACCTGCAACCACCCCTGTATGTAAATTTTTTGTTAGTACCTGCAATCACCACTGTATGTAAATTCTGACTCACTCACTATATGTATATGTTCTATCTTAACTCTCCCCGGCTGTCTGTAACCCTCCCCGGGTGGATGTCTTTTTTTAATGGTTACCTTCTTTCACTATATGACATGTAATTATCTCTGTATTATAATATTCTTTGTGTTCAAGTCCTATATGTCACTGTACCTGTTATCCAAGCTTGTAACCCTCCTGGGTCACACCTGAAAATAGGCACTTGGCTGTCTAGTGTGACTTACCCGGTAAACAAAAGCAAATAAATAAATAAATAAATAATAGATGAATCACAATCATGCACTGTGAAAGGATGAAACATCCAGGAGAATCTATTATTATTTAGAGAAGTAGTAGAAATGGGAGTACAGAACAATATCGCAGGCTTTTAGCTCAGCCTAGATCAAGAACAAGCTTTTGACAAGGTCTCACATAAGTATATGGGAGAAGTATTAAAAATAATATGGAATACCTGAGAAATTTGTGAATTGGATAATGCAGTTCTATACTGTAGAATAACAGCAGCAGTGCCTAAGGTTAAGGGTTACCTAGGACACAGGTGAAAATAAAAAGAGTGGTTAGACAGGGGTGCCCTATTAGCCCTATTTTGTATGTATTCTGTATTGACCCCCATTTGAAATTAATGCAGCAAAATCAAGGACTCAAAAATATCACAATACCCAGTGGAACATAATGACTAAAGCATCCACTAATGCAGATGATTTATGTTTAATAATTCCAGATGTCACATCAGCAGTAACCACACTCATGGCCAGATATTCAAAACCTAGCACAGAGTGCAAACTGTTTGCACCAGGCTAGCGCAGACTTAGTGCGGGAGTGCAATATTCAAAAGGGCCATTAGTGTGTGCAAATTGTGGGAGCACCCTGCAAACCAATAATATATGCAAGGGGCAAACTGATGTATGGGTCAGCGCAATGCAATATTCAGTGCTTAGCACCATTCTAGGCATCATTGCGCAGCTTAGCGTGACACATTGCATGGCAGAAAATACATCCTGGAAAATGGTGGTATTCACTAAGGGCAAACCAGTATAGCACAGCACTCTGACATTGGCCTGCTTGTGCGCCATTAGCACGGCTGTGCTCAACCCCATCCAATAAGTAGGACACAGCTAGCTGGTTGTGAGGGGACATTCTGGACAGTATGGGACAGGCATGAGCCACACCAAGGGTGTGGTAGGAGGATGTAGGGTGTTGGAAAAATGAACTATGCAGCTGCTGTGATAGGTAGGGACTGGGAAGATTAGGTGGGCCAGGTGGACCCAGCTACCACCTAATTCATTGTCAGTGGTGATGTGTATGTACTGCATGCTACTTCATATGATGCAGCTGCCTGCTGAAACTCCTGCCCAGCAAAACATATGTCAATGTGGGCATCCCATGCCAGTTGTGCAGCATCTGTGAGTCACACAACAGCAATGTGGTACAGTCCACCATTGGTACACATCAGCATGATGGGGCTGTCACTCTGTATGGTGCCACAGGCACTGCTGCCCACTATGTCATAGGCAGTGCTGTGTCCCATGCCCCACTGCCCCCATGTCACTGTCTTGCTGCAGTGCACTGTATGGTAGGACCTACAGTCAGACTATTGCATCCATCACCACCACCAGTGCCTGTGCTACAATTCCCTGGAGCACATTACACCATGCAGCTCTAAACATGTGTTGGCTGCAGCTCCTACCATGTTCCTCCCAACTGACCTACAGGTGGAGCTGTAAACAGATCCAGCTGGCTTCTGTACTTCCAGACTGACCAACAGTTGGAGCTGTGGGACCCTGCAGTAACGCTGGTCAAACTGCATGCATATCAGGGCATAATGAGATGCTAATCTGGATGTTTGCCCAGAGACTGCCTAGCTAGGCTCATTTGCAGGTAACTTTTGAATATAGCAAAGTTTAGCCCCGGGCAAATGTGATTGCTCTTGGCAAATGTCTTAGCGCCGCGCTAAACACATGCAAATGTGTTAGTGCCGAATAAACATTTTGGAACCATTGTACATGTTTGCACGATGTAATTTCACATGTGCTGCTGCTTGCAGCTGTACTGAGTCTACGCCTTTGCTAGTGCATGCATTGGCGACATAGTCCACCTCTACCTTCCTTCACATTGCTGTGCACTTGGCTGCTGTTGTGGTGTGCACTTACTGGTTGCTCTTTTCAGAGCGGTCTTATTCCTGGGCTATGTTTGCACTGCACTCCCAGCCCAGTTTGCCCGGCTTCCTTCGCATGCTATTTTCAGCTGGTTTAGCACCAGGGCTATCCTTTTTGAATATAATGGGCTATTGGGTCTGGGCTAATTTAGCATGCCGGGCAGTGCCAATTTATCCCCAGGGCAAAGTGTTGAATATCTGCCTCTGAATTTGGTAGAAACATTTTCTAAAATTACAGGTGACAGTTTAAATGAAACAAAATGTGTGGGGTACATAAGAAGTGAAAAGACAGAAAAGGTTAATGAAATAAAAGAAATAAAAATGGTAGATATGAAAATAGACATTTTAGGAATAACTTTTGGGAGAGGAAACATGGCCCTTGAAAACTGGAGTAAAAAAATTGAGGCCTGTACAGAAAAAGTACTAATTTGAAAAAAACTAGCAACAGATTAAATAGAAAAAAGTGATCATTGTAAATGCATTTTTGCTTCTTTTATTTACATATATAGGAGCATTTTTTTCCGATACCTACATGCCTAGACACATGAATTTTAAGTTTAATATTTCAGGTGATATGGGGAAGTAAACCAAACCCAGTCAAAAGGGGAAATTCTCTATAGACCATATAAACAAGAAGGGTTGAACTTATTAAACCCCATTAACTTCCTACACAGTGTTTTTTTGCAAGCAAACATTGAGAGTTTTATTTCAGACTCCCAAGCTGACTGGAAAAAAATAGCCAAATTGTGGCTAGATCCCATAATGCAACTGGAACATTTCATTCACCCATATAAAGAGAATGAAAATAACACTAACATGTACAAAACCACTAATTGAGAAAGTTAAGAAATGGAAATTGACAGTGACACAAGTCACTTTGCCACACAGAGAGATTGTATATTTAGCCATACAAGAACAGGGATATTAAACCCCAATAGAATATAAAGGAATTGCGGCACACAATCATGACAGAATAGAAAAGCATTTAACTGATAATGGAGTTTGCCCTTTAAGGGGAAGACCATGTTGTCCTGGTGCACGCCTTCCCTGCTTTAGGGAATGGTTGTGCTCAGAAGGGGAGGGAAGAATGAAGGGGAGGGGCCAAGGGCCAGAACAATGGGCAGGTAGCAGGAAGGGGAGGGGGAGAAGGGAGGTACATAAGGGACAGCACAAGGGGGCCTCAGCCACTTTTTGCTGGAATTTTGATTCCTCCCACCCACCCTACTAGACAGAGTAAGAGTAGAAGACAGTCAATTTGGGACTGTATGGTGGGTCTGTCAAGGTGGATGATAGACACGTCTGGTAGGACAGTGGACTGCCAAAGGTGAATGCCAGGTAATAATATGATTATGGACTGCCAAATGTGGATGGCAGGTGATAATATGGTTATGGACTGCCAAAAGGTGGATGGCAGGTGATAAATGCTTATGGACTGCCAAAAAAGTGGAGGGCAGATGATAATATGGTTATGGACTGCCAAGGTGGACGGCAGGGGGGAAAGGATGGGGGGAGGACGGGAGGGGGGAAGAAAAAAGGAATAGCACAACAGGAGGAAGAAGATGAAGGAGAAAGCAGTCTCGGTTTTCACCGTTATCTAACAGAAAAGGAGAAGAAGAAGGCACCCAGGTGTTCACCTGGGGGGATAGATAATCAGAGAGAGTGATATATGGATAGAAATAAATGAAAATTATGGAAATATGGTAATACAGAAATGAGAAATGGAATATGGATTTTATGAATATAAATAAATTGCCAATCTGAGCACAACAATAAACAATGGTCTCTGTCTTTTGTAAGGGAAAAGGGGGGAATCCGGGACAAAAGGATACCACCCCACATGTGGGATGTGGTGTGCCTGAACTGTCATGGGCACCTAAGCGTGAAAGGTAATGCAAAACATAAAAGTATATTGGAAAAAATGTGCCTAAGACAAAAGTGTGTGCAACAGGAGGAAACCTTAGAAGATTTTGTTATAACTTGTGCCTACACAAAGAGGAATACGTGAAAAATGGCAGAACAAATACTGGAATGGGATAACATATGAAAATATAGTTGTAGGATGTAGTAGAGACTTTCTTGGCATAGAAGAAGGGTCGTTAAGGATAATATTTACATGTATTAAGTGCATAATGTGGCAAGTGAGGTGTAAATTTGTCATTCAACAGATTCTATTGCCTCCTAAAGCTGTTGTATTACAGATAGAAAAAGAAATAACAAATCAAATGAAGTATGACCGTAATAATGCTATCCTCGAAGTGTGCAAATGGAGATGGGAAGGAACAGTATGACTGATAAGAGCTTTAGAAAATTGAGAAAATAAAAGGGAATGGATGGTACAGATAATACTCAGATAGGTCAAGAATAGAAGTTTTATAGGGTGATTCTTTTGTTTAAAGAAATTAAGGCTGTATGAATTATTTTTTAAAGGACAAATATGAGTATATTCTTGTCTGAGGAAATTATTGTACAAGTTGACAATGAAAAAGTGGATTGTAATATATATCAAATAGAGTGTATGTGTTAGTGAATGTTTTTGAAAATATATACCAATGCTTTGTTAAATTTACATAATACAAAATTCCACCACTCTTTTCAAGAAGTGCCACGGGTTCTTTAACATCCACCTGAACTACCATCAGAACAAGTTGATGGGACCTTGGTTAAATATATATGTTGTAAAAGTAACTAAAATCCCTGGGCTCTAGTGGTCCCCCACCACCACTGATCACCAGCATCACTTTAAAAAAATACAAATGGTAATTATTAATAAAATCCCTGGTGTCTTGTGGACATCCCCATCCAGTCAGGGAGTGCCCCTCCATCCAATTCAATCAACACCACTCTCCCCCCACCTGGACCCCAAGCGGGTGATCAGCACAGCCCTCCACTATCCACCACAGCTGGCCAACTGACTGCTCTGGCTGGAATGAATGAGTCCATGCTCATAAAAGCATGCACAATCATTCAGGAAAATTCAGTTCATTCATTGAGCTTTCATTGTGGGTGCAGACAAGAGCAGAGGGCTGTTCCTGTGCTGGCAGGGGAAATGGGGGTTGGAATGGGAAGAACGGCATTGTGGACCCTTCTAGGGTCAATGACTTCATTTCCACCCCATCAGCCCCCCCCCCAAGTGGCATGAGAAGAGCCCTACACTCTTGTCTGCACCACAAAGAAAGCTCACTGAGTGAGCTGGATTGTGGTCACATGGTGACTGATTGGGCACATGCTTGTACAAGCACATACTCATCCATTCCATCCCATCCAGATCTGTCAGGAAGCCACTTGTGCAGGAGATTGGAGGGCTGTGCTGATTGTCCACTTAGGGTGAGGGTGCAGGGAGGGGTGGTGATTGAATTTCATGGAGGGGCACTCCTTGACTGGGTGAGGGGTGGTGTGCCATTAGACACCAGGGATTTTATTAATAATTATGATACATATTTTTTTTGAAAATTATGCTGGTGATCGGTTGGGGGGCACTAGACACCAAGGGTTTTATTAATAAATACATATTTTTTAAGCTGGGTCCAGTGATCGGCACTGCACTAGACACCAGGAATATATTAATTAAGGCCAATGATCAGTAGGAGTGCACCCACTTAAAAGCAGGAAAGGCTTTGTTTGGATGTGTGGAATTTCACTGGCAAAATTCCATACATCCCAGTCAATCCACCTATGTGAATTTGCTAATTGCTTTCCACAAAGTTTGCACAATTCGCTAATTATGTTGTGTAGTGAATTTTAAGGACTTCGCCCATCTCTAGTATAGAGGCAATGAGGATATGAGGGTGTATTACTTAGAAGCAAACATATTTGCTGTGCATTTGCCAGGAAGATGGTGCCCTGATAGAGTCTCTGAGCGGAATCAGCCAGGGAAATCACAAATGGGTCTTAATCCAGCAGGTTTTGGCCATAGTATTCAGAAGGTGGGTCACTCCCAATATACACCTGTTTGCATCTTGGGACAACTATCTGCTCCCACAGTTTTGTTGCAGACCATTAAGTTTCAAATTTAGGTTTATTTGTTTGGCAAAGTTGCCATTATAAAAAACAAAAGATTAAAAAGGACATACAACATTTTCATATACATTTCATAGACAGAACAATATTCATAATATATAGATTAAAACATAAACGGTTTCACATACATTTTTATAAGTATACTTTGACAAAAGAGACCATAAGAGAATGCATTCTGACCAACAAGAGATTAATACTTATTGCACTATAAATTGTTGCACTTAAAAGACCCTGTGTATGTTTTTCCTTGTTTTCTTGGTTTCACCTGAATAGAATGTAAGATGTTTCACAAACATTTTTACATTAAACTTGCGGCGATATCTTAAGTAACATTTAAGGAGAGTAACACACTTTGGGTGTGCCTCCCAACATAACAAACGTCCATTTTTTGCCGACTGGGTGCTCAATCCCTGTCGTGGCCTTGGCCCCCCCCCCCAGAAGTTTCACGGGCGGGGGTGCCCAACTCCGTCAGCTCCTCTGCCCCCCAGCTATCTTTCTTGCTATGCTGGGAGCCCACCCCAGCATGGAAAATGTCCTACGTAGTCTTTTTTAAACCCCTGTAAAGAAGAAACGGTCCCAAGTAGTCTCCCAGTCCCCCCCTACCTGACACCCACCACTGCGCACCCAGCCTCTCACACCCCTCACCCATACTTACCTCCAGAGCTTGGCAACAATCTTCTGATGGACCGAACACGTCTGCACTCTTCAAAGCTGACCGCAAACTGAGGAAATGGCGGTAAGCTGTATAATGGGCTAGATAGGGGTTTCAACTTTATGGCATATCTCAGGCATTTTTTGAATTTTGCACCAAATTTTCAACATGGGATTTTGGGACCTTCTCATGAATGATCTCACTGTCATGGTGTTATTTGGGCCTTAGGGTGATTTCTCGTCACTGCACAGTCACTGCATGAAATTACCTTTCGACCAAATAACACCATGACAGTGACATCATTCATGAGGAAGGTCCCATAACCATGTTGAATTAAAAATTCCAAAATGACTGTTTTACAAGCACATGCATTGTGCAGTTCCTACGCAGGCTCATAAATTCATGAATTTTCAATATTTTCACTCCAGATTTTCAACATTGCTATTTTACCACACCTCCTTATGAGCAGTACAGCTGTCATTTTTCACATCCTGCCCAAAATGTGTTTCCTCACATGTAGTGCACAATGGCGCAGTCGATGTGTGAAATCAATGTATGGGACACATTAAGAAAATCATGGTGACACTGTTCATTAGCAGAGGTCTTAAAATGGCTATGTTGAAAATTTGGTGAAAGAATTCCTAAAATTGACTGTTTAACGAGTGTGCATTGCACAGTTCCTACGCATGCTCATAGGTTTGCGAATTTTCAAAATTTCCACTCCAGATTTTTAACATTGCCATTTTACCACACCTTCTTATGAGTAGTACAGCTGTCATTTTTCACATCTCACCCAAAACGTGTTTCTGCCCATGTAGCGCACAATGGTGCAGTTGGTGTGCAAAATCAATGCATAGGACACATTAAGAAAATCACAGTGACACTGTTCATGAGCAGAGGTCTTAAAATGGTTATGTTGAAAATTTGGTGAAAAAATTCCTAAGAATGACTGTTTGATGAGCGTTCGTTGCACAGTTCCTACGCACGCTGGTAAGTTTGTAAATTTTCAATATTTGCACTCCAGATTTTCGACATTGCCATTTTACCACACCTCCTTATGAGCAGTACAGCAATCATTTGTCATGTTCTGCCCAAAACGTGTTTCTGCCCATGTAGTGCACAATGGTGCAGTCGGTGTGCAAAATCAATGTATGGCACACGATAAAACAATCACAGTGACACTGTTCTTTAGCAGAGGTTTTAAAATGCCAATGTTGACAATTTGGTGAAAAAATTCCTAACAATGACTGTTTTATGAGCATGCATTGCACAGTTCCCACACACGCTCGTAGGTTTGCGAATTTTCAATATTTCCACTCCAGATTTTCAACATTGCCATTTTACCACACTTCCTTATAAGCAGTACAGCTGTCATTTTTCACATCCTGCCGAAAACGTGTTTCTGCCTATGTAATGCACAATGGGGGTAACAAAACGGTCATGCTGAAAATTGATTGTGCAAATACCAGCAATCACACAGGGCATTAGGGTAAAGCACCATACATGCCAAACACCACTGCAAATACCTGCAAGTGAACATTCGGCATTGACAAATGCTTGTTTATACTTTGACAAGACAAGCCACGAGAGAGTGTATTCCTAACCAATCAAAAATTAATACTTATTACACTATTATTATTACACTAATAAACCTTGTATACATTTGTTCCTTATTTTCTTGACTTCACCTAGAAACATCACCAGATTATTGTGGATTTCAGGGTTCTCTGAGTTAAATAGCAGATCTAATACAAACCTGCTTGGCATGTTTAATGACCCAATAAACGTTGCTAGTCTTTTGACGTGAGCTTGCTCATACCTTGGGCATCTTAGCACCATGTGTTTTAAATCTTCCAGCTCCTGCAGTTGATAATAACAGTTCATTGTTATATTTTGTTCTTTGTGATATCTAGCTTCAATAATGTTGCTCAGAAATACTTCAAATCTGAACTGAGTACTTATACTTCTATAATTGGTTTTCTTTACTAGTTCTACATAAGGTTTAAAAGAATATTTATTTGTGTTGTTGATTAACCATGTGGCAACCTTCAATGTTTTTGTAGCCCTTAAGTCTATTTCCTTGCAGACCATTAGCCAGAGGAACAGTCCCTGAGGATGCCCTTGTACTGGACTGGGCATGAACGTTTAGGTATGCTTTTCCAGCATGTCCACTCACTCAGAAAGTACTCCTAAAACTCAGGGGGGAACATGCAACAATGATCATGATAGCTACAGACTAGACCAGACATGTCTGGTAGTCGATGCATCTGATCCTGTCCAACAAGAACCCAGTCAGCCTGCCACTTGGTCGCAATCTGTTGCTTTTGTCACAGGGCAGAATAACATTTCTGAATCCCAGGACCCTGTGCTTGAGGGCATAGTTCTTGAGGAGTTACAATTTTCCTAATTGAATCTCTCAGAAGAGGTCATGAAAGTGCTTAAGATGTCAAGGAAACCCACTTCCAGGAAAGCATACTCCTTTATATGAAAAAGGTTTTCTTACTTGTGTGCCTCCCCTCCCCAAAATAAATCCAATAGAGACAGGGTTACCTATAATTTTGCAATACATAGTACAACTACAGTCATTAGACCTACACCCTTCAACTTTAAAGATGCACTTACTAGCAGTATCAGCATACATATAAGCTAGCAATGAAATGTCATTGGCCTCACAACACATTGTTTTTTGTAAAGGCCTAAATTACTTGTATCTACCAGTGATGCACCCTGTCCCACCCTGGGACCTCAATGTATGCCTTGTCTAGCTTATGGAGTCTCCTTGTGTGCCTATGGAAACTGTTAACCTGAAGTATGTCACATGGAAAACCACATTCCTGTTGCAATGACTTCTGCTAGGAGGGTAATTGAATTGCATGTCATTTGTACAGAGCCAAATTACATAATTTCCCACAGGAATAAAGTAGTCTTAAAATAAACAGAAAATTCCTTCCTAAAGTGGTATCTGAATTCCACCTGAATCAGTTAGTGACCCTCCCTGTACTCTGTTCAGAGCATTCCAGTCCAGGTGAGGAAAAGTTGCATAGCCTGAACAAAATGTGAGTCCTGATTATCTGCATGGACCAGACAAAGAATGTCAGGTCCTAAAGCACCCAACTTTTTGTTACCTACAGTGAAGCTAGCGAGTGTAAAACAGCTACTAAGACATTTGTGCCTCACTGGATAGTTTCTTGCCTTCAGTTTTGTTATAAAAAAAAGCTGGACAAATGCCGCTAAGAGGCTTGAGACTACACCCGCAAGGGGTATCTCTGCATCTGTGGCATCCCATTCTTAGACATTTGCAAAGTAGCTCCCTGGAAAACAGCACACACCTTCACAAAGTGCCACTCTTTGGACAAACAGTTCAGAAGAGATGCCAGCTTTCGAACTGTTGTCTTGCAGAACAGTTTTCCTAACTATGTTACTGACAAAGTTTCCCAATGTACTGCTACTGAGTCTGCATAAGGTGTAAAGATTTAAGTGAGGGATTCCTGTGGATAGATGAAAAATACTCACCATAGTAATATTGTTTCTTCTTAAGGGATCCCTCATTATGTTTACACTCTCTCCCCTACCTCCCCTTCCAGAATCTGAAATAGGTTCACAAAATAATCAATTACTTTTCAGTTTAAGTTGCTTGAGCATTACTATTGCAATTTATACATTTATAAGCTTATCCTTATTTATGATATATTTTCACAAGGCCACTTCAATTTGTTTGGCATCCTTAAAAAAAATTCTATAAATTTTTTTCTAAAATGTTTTGGTAGCTTTTTTGGCTAGTTTCATTAGCCACATCTCCACTGTGGCTTGGAAATGGATCTGAGCAATGGCCAGAGTGTGGAGCACTGATGCAGATTTTGAAGCTACATTTGAAATTTCCTAATTTACATAGGCTCTATCTCCAGGGCATCACTCTCTGCTGAGATAACTACATAAAAACATAGTGAGAAATCCATTTAGAAGAAACAACATTACTAAGATTGGTATTTATTTTTTATCCTTGGCTTTTTTGCATTATTGAGCACAGCTTGCATTCTTTGTTGAGGCATAGCATCACATATCAGTTTGATATCCCTCCAAACCC
Organism: Neoceratodus forsteri; assembly: GCA_016271365.2. Lineage (NCBI taxonomy): Eukaryota > Metazoa > Chordata > Ceratodontiformes > Ceratodontidae > Neoceratodus > Neoceratodus forsteri. The sequence goes on along the minus strand of CM028130.1, from coordinate 1,151,242,822 downwards.
TTTTCCTTTCCCCTTGCCATTCCCTCTGTCTTTCATGCCTTTACCTCTCCCTTTTCCCATTTTTGAGAAAGCTGTGTGCAATAATCTAGCACTTCACACAATATGTTACCAGATAGTTATTCTGTGTGTTGAACTGGCTAATGATGTTACTTGCACTTGTTCCTCAAATTGCACAGTATCAAATTACATTTTAGAGTATCTAAGAGACATTTTCTTGTGAGTGGCATAAATCTTGAAAAAGCAAACGTCATTATGTGCAAAATGTTGGTGTCTCTGAGATGTCTTTTATCTATGGATTGTGTATAGAATAAAGATTAGTTTCATCATACACCCACATTAGTGTATTGTGTTACCAGCTGTGAAGCCAGGTTTCTCTGGGAGGTTGAGTAAGTGCCAAGCTACAGCTATAGCTACAGCGTATTCTTAAATTTAAGCAGCCTTCTATTGCTTCTGACTGAGATACTGTAATGACACTCTGGCAATTGTCTTGAGGCCAATCAGATGGCCAAAATGTTTTACCCATGTTGTAATATAATATATACTAGAGTACACCATACTATACTATGTGTACGGTATACTGTAGTGAAATATAATACTATGTGTACAAAATTCCATGGCAATAGTACATTACCTCTACCATATATGCTCAATAAGGTTGAGGGGCTTAGGTAAGTAACATAGTTGGAGATCTGCTCTGCAAATATATTGCATGTTGATGATAAGTTGAACTGTGCCTCCATCCAGTTAAAGATTAAGTGGGTTACAGGTAGGTAATAAAACATTATTGCAGTTCCCTATGAGAATGATAGCAGCCCACTAGGGCCCCCAGTGGCACAGCCCTCCCAGTTCAGAGCTTATGGAATGCAATAAATGCTAAGACAAAATATAAATCTTAGCACTTTTCTAATAACATGCATGTGATGCCAGACTGCAAAATAAATAACTTAAAGTTTCATTGGGGGATCAGGAATGAGGTCCTAGGGATAGAAAACATTGCAGCAATTTAAACAGTGATACAGTCATCACTGGCTTGGCTGTCTTCTGATGATATACTAGCACAGCCTTTTGACAGGGTTGAGTGAGACCCTGTCCCATTGGCTATGCAAAAAGAGTTAAAATGCAAGGATTTGTTTTGTTCTGTCCTCTCCTTTTCTGTCTCTTGTATGTCTGGTTGGCCAACCAAATGTTCTCATGAAACATAGGAACTGATCACTCCCATGGTCTTGTGATTCTCTTCCACTCACTGTCTCTCTGCCTTCACTTGCTCTTTCAGTCTTTTCTTTCTCCTTGAATATTTGCATTTATAAAAATAGATGTGAATTTTTGTGTGAAACTGTAAGTGATACTGGGATCCCTTAGTTTGAAACCATGTATAGTTCTACTGTTGAAATGATTGCAAAAAGCTATTTGGAATTAGGGACTTTAACATTGACATGTACCTCAACTCTTTTGCAGACCTGTCAACATGAGGCCAGTTGCACCATAATGTTCTGATCTCTTATCAAGCTCAGGATGCAGACATAAGAGCAGCAATGCTTTTGCTAGAGTGAGACAGAGACTGAAGTTTGGAATTAGAGATTCCCTCAGATGAAGGACTTTGTTTTCTTTGTTTGTATGCCTAAATAGTTATACCAAACAATGTCATTTTAATCTTACTGTTATGAGAAAAAAATAAAACTCTACTTGTGAATTTTATACCTGCTTCTGGTTTTCCTATGCTTCCTGACCTATGCCTTGATGACAAGCCTGAATAATAATGCAGCCTCAATCAATGTGCTCAGCAAAGCATTACTGTTTAGCCATTGCCCCATTCCTTACCGGTACCAGTAAATTCTAACCCTAACAACCCCCAATGGAAGCCTGCGCAGTTGAGTGCTGTATAAATGTAAGCCAGATGACACTGCATATCATTGGCTTGTGTTGGTGTACTTAAATAAAGAACAATTTATGTATTGCCAGAAAACTCCACAATTTTCATCCCCACTGGATGGCTTAATCCAATATTTACACTGACCAGAAATTACAATAACTTTTCACAAAGTTGTGTTGCAGATCCAAGGGCCCTGGTTATAATCTCAAAGTTACCCTGAGGTTGTCTGCCCTCTATCTCCAGCTGGATGTACATGTTCCCTTCATAATCCATTATACAATGGCATGAAAGAATCCTGGACAGTGATTGGTCAGTGTTGGACTGGACTCAGTACAACATCATGGATCTAGTCCCTACACAAAGGTGACCAAATGACAAAAAAATAACACTGCCGGCTGCCCATTTGATGCCACCACCCAGACCCTTTCAAACAACAGCACGATTGTACCCTACCTTGAGCACCATAACGATTCTCCCTTGCCTTCAGCAGCTCGCACCATCAAATCACAGTTTACAACCTCCTGCACGTATCCAAACTGCCCACATCCAAACCACAAGTTTTCACAAAAACAGCAACTTTACATTACAATGCCTTTTACGGCAGTGTGCGATCAACTGGCAGTTTCCCTCAAAAGCTGCATACAGTCGCAGTTTGTATGAAAGCCCTTCATAAACTGAAACAGTCCCTTTTTTCACAACTCTTTTCCTAGCACCTGAAAGGTAAAATGTACCTCTCCTTTTCATTGTACCGAAACCTTCTCGCATCCTTCAGTTCCACCAGGTAGGCCATCATGTCTTTCACACAGCACCAATCAACAGCAAATAAAATGGGAAAAAAAGTCAAAACTGCTCTTTCTCTCGGTACAAATTATTCACACAAACCATCTGTACTGAGAGAAAGAGTTAGCACTGCCAGTACTTGCACATGGGAAAAGGGCAGACAATAGAGACTGTGAGTGGGATACAGAGTGTAGGGGAAGTGAGAGAGACCAACTGTCAGCTGATACGCAGGACGATAAAAACAAAAAAGACATAACAGGAGACAAGCATTAAATACCAGACACTACATCTGGAGAATTACCCTTAAGAACTGCCAATCAGATGGGGGGGTACAGGGTAATAGAGAGGAACCTCACAGTTACACAAAAATACCGACTGCCACCTACTGACCAAAGTGGGCACTATTTTTTTCTATTAATATACCTACACACATAAAAATAATTAAGAAATACAAAATGTATTTTAAAACTTAATATCTTTTTTTTCTTCATTGGGCAATTGTATAATAGCAATAATGCACTCCAGGGTATGTGTTGTGCTGGGATAACGTCACTTCTGGGGCCGTTGGACACACTTGGCCTGCAGCCTCGTGCTCGACCACCCCAGGCATGACATTATCCCAGCACAACACACATCCTGTCATGCATTATTGCTTAGTTGTTATACCTCTGATGTCTCCCTCAGCTCTCTGCTGTCTGTCCCCACAGGAATAGATTTATACTCTTGCTTGCAACACTCCCAGATTGGAGTCACAACTGATTTGTGTTGTTTCTTTTCACATAATGGTTGCCTCACACTCAACTTCTGTCTGTGGTTTTCCTTTTCCCAGGTTGATCTCTTTGCACATTTAGCCATACTGTGACAGTTTTATCTTTGCCTTCAAACTGTTTTCTATCTGATTTTACATCAGGTGTATGAAGTTTGTAATTGCCAGTATGGCTTTTCTCACTTTATCACAAGGTGTTTTGTATATCTGTGGATTTTTTTTAAACTCCTCACTTTTTATCACCTATTGGCATTTGTCTGATATGTCCCATACTATTTATATTATATATTATACCTTTATATTATCTATTATGCCTTTAGAGTAACTATGCTATACCACTTTAAAAATGCCGTGTAAGTGTCAATGCTGTTTAGCCTGGAACAGGCTTCTGACGAACCATAACTCCTATGACACAAAACACCAAGGTTTAGAGCTTCAGTTTTGGCTGCTTTTGTGACCTGAATATATTTTCACTGCTTGCAGTTATATGAGCCTATTTTCACTTTATTCTCAATTATAGTTCATTATAGTTCATTTGTAGCAAATCATGTGTGACTGTCTGTGGTTCTTGATGCAGCTGCAGGCATTTCAGATTTGATCAAGTAATATGTCTCTAAAGCGCAAGATGATACTCAGTGAAAGGGTTGCTTACCCTTGAAAGCTGACAGCTCTTAGCTATGGACTTCAGTCTCTCTCTCTCCCTCTTCTCATGCTGTGAGCAGCAGTTCCCACCTCAGTGACTGTAAAAACACACTTCTTCCTCCACAGTATCTGCACAGCTCTAGTCTAGCTCTGGCAGGTGATGAGAGGCCTGATCTACTTCTCTGTGTAGATCAGAGGTTCGCTCTCCATCACTGTCTCCACTAGTAGATGATGTGTGTGCCTTTCTCCACAATCCACATTTGACTGAGGATAAGGTTCCTCAGTGTCAGCATGAGCAGCCAGCCTCCCAATTGATCATTTCTTCCTCTAAGCCTCATGAAACAGTCTGTCTAGTTGTCACCTGATAGCATGTTGATTGTCTCACTTCTGTGCAAATGACTTAGTCATTTACATTCCCTACTACCTAGAGCTCTTTTTGACTTTCTGGCAGACTTCTAGAGCTTGACTGACTGACTGCTGTCCTCTGACCCAGTTGCCATAACGAGAATGCTCAAAGGGTGAGCAAGATGGCTGTTACATTTGTAGTCCTTGAGGAGCACTGGCCCCAAAGTCTCATTTCATAGGGCTTATGTCCTACAACTCACTTCTGTGTCCAGATGGTGTTTTGTGTGGTTGCACTTTATTGTCCAGTTGTGGTAGTTGACAGATTCTAGGTTTTGGACTCTATGGCAGCACACTCTGTCAGTGGCAGGTGGAGGGTCTTTGATGTGTGGCACAGAGTTCTGAAGATGAATGGTACACTCTGCATCAAAGAAGGCCTCCCTCACTCTCCCTGTCCCTAAAAACAGTCTAGGGGCTGTAGGGTATCTCAGAAGATGTATACTGTACTGTGCAGTAGGTCATTTGTTTCTAGTAAACAAAGGGTGCTTTACTGATCCAGTTTTGTGGCTTGGTTACCAGCCCTCTGAGGAGTGTGTTATTTTACTTATTCCATGACCAGCATAGCTCTTCAGACTGATTGGAGCCAATCAGCTTGAAGAGTAGAAGGATGTGTACTATTGCTGTGCTACACTAACACAAAAGCTAAGCAGACAAATGCATAATTGCAGACTTGCAGTAACAATAGAGAATGATGCTTCTGAGCCAGAAATGATGGAAATAGATTGCCATAACATTTGCCATCAGCTTACTAAGAATATACTACCAGAACAATTACCATTAGCTTATACTGTGTTTGCAACCAATAGTCTATTTCTTTCTTGTGGGTGAACATTCACATAAAACCTGGGTTTCACATAATTTTTATTGTCGTGGATATTGAAGGGTTTTGCTATTTGGCTCATGTAAGTCACTATATGTCTGGTGGAGGGACTTGTAAAAACAAATACAATGTTGCCTGATTTTCTTTCCACAAAATTTCAGCATTTGCACAGAAACACTTCCTAACAATGCATGAGTACGTTTCCCCCAGCCTTGGTTTGTACTGTCAAGCTCAACCATGATATTTTGTCAAAAGTGGAGTGAAAGGTGACCCCAAGTGAGATGGTACAGAAAGAACTCAAGGGAGCCATGGTCTTCTTTCCTTCATAACTTTTTAAGTTTTTATGCTCCCCTTTTATCCATATGAGCTGTAATTCATTAAGTGTTGTTTTGAATTTTCTAGGTTTCCATCATTTGGATTCAGCTCTATATCACAAAGTAAGTAGATTACAGTATATCTTTAAGCCAGAGGGATTTAAGCTATTCATTGTCTTTGGGAGGTCTCTAATAATACTAGTTTTGGACAAAAAAGAATAATGAGATATTGTTGAATTTTAGAATAGTTAATGGCATCTGTACTGTATTAGTGCATTACTGCACTAGAAACAAACCCCAACATTTTCAAAGCAAATGTTTAGGCATTTTCAACATTTTATTATTAATGTTCTACTAACTCATTTTAAAATACTGCATTCTTGTTCTTTAAATCGTAATGTCACATGGGAAACCTGGGTTGGACTTGCCAGCAACCTTGGTGAGACCTTCCCTATTTGAAAAACTGCAGTATACATGATAATGAACTGGCGGGAAACATTAATTAACACTTTGAAGAAAAAGCATCTCTAGTTGATTGCTTTTAGTTGAACATTCAGAAAGCTAAATGCTCAAACAATTTAAATATTTTGAAAGTTGAGCAGTAACTGGGTACTTTTAATCTGTTCTCACAAAGTTGAACATAGGTTGAAAATAAGCAATTTAAACCCAGAGGACTCCATGATAAGAGGAGTAGAGTCTCACCTACAGCAAAATGGGCACTCTCTGGTTGCAGTCAGGAGCTGTCCCAGCACATCAGCTTGGAGGAACATGAACTGCATTGAGATAATATTGTGGGACATGGCTAAGGACACACATATTTTGATTTATATAGTAACAAATGACCTGGCCTGTGGAACTACAGATGAAACAAAAAAGCACAGCTGCCCAGCATCAGGGACAAACTGGCTTGTATTTCATCCACTGTCTCCTTCTCTGAAATTCTGCCTGTCTGGGGGCAGGAGGTAGCAGGCTAAAAATCAGGGAAAATGAGATCACTGACTTGAATACCTGGCTTTAGATAGATAGATAGACAGACAGACAGATAGATAAATAGATAGATAGACAGACAGACAGACAGACAGACAGATAGATAGAAAGATAGATACTGATGGTGGTGATTGACCTCTTGGAGTTTCCTGTGGCCAGCACGAGTCCAGAGACCTTGCTTTTGGCCAATAATAAGGCCATCTCCATGGCCCTGGACTCATTGCTCCTGTCCATGTTCGTCCTCCCCCCTTCACCCTCAGGCTCCTTGGTTTGATGGGACCCTGAGAGAGTTACAGTGACTAGGACGTAGGTTAGAGTGACATTGGTGGAAATCAGCCCTAGATGTCGACCACTTTAGATTAGTAGAACATTATCAGGCGTACCAATCAGTGATCTCCCATAAGAAGGCAGAATTTCTGTCCAAGAAAATTGATGCCCTTCAGAATTGACCAGCTCAACTCTTCCAAACTGTGGACAGGTTGTGCAACCCATCCTGTCTACAGCTCTGAAGACCTTTTTTGCAAGTGGAGTGCGATGAACTTGCTCGATTCTTTACAAATAAGGTGGCCCACATCAAGTTGGAGATCCTCTTGTTGTGCTCGTGGGGGATGCTGGTGATCGATGCTTGGTCACTCCACCTCATGTTTCCTGGAGTTCTTTAGACCTACCGGAGTTTGTGGACATCATGAGGATTGTCTAGAGAATGCACCCTACATGCTGTAGTTTGGACCCGGGTCCAACATCCCGTATTATGGGATGTTGTCATATTATTGGCCTGGTCCTGGCACAGATAGTCTGGTGTTCCCTTGATTCAGGTGAGTTCCTACACTTCCTGAAGGAGGCAGTGGTAACACCCCTCTTGAAGAAAGCTTCATTGGACCCAGCTTCTTTGGCCAACTACGGACCATTCTCTTACCTTCCCTTTATAAGGAAGGTTATTGAGAAAGTAGTGGTGGTACAGTTGGAGAACCACTTGACCATAACATCTATGAACCTCTCCAGTCTGGTTTTTGAATGAGGCATAGTACCAAGACCACACTGGTTCAGGTGCTCAATGATCTGATGGAGAGAGATTGGAGATGCTGTTCCATCTGGGTGCTCCTTGATCTATCTTCAGCCTTTGACACTGTTGACCATGCGGTGTTACTTGAGCATCTGGTGGCCATCTGTGGCCTGACATGTAAGGTCCTCAGGTGGTTTACTTCTTTCCTCACAGGCAGAACTCAGAGAGTGGTGTCTGAGATCTTTTCTTCAGACCCTTTCTCTCTGTCTTGTGGGGTCCCTCAGGGCTCAGTGCTGTCCCCCATGTTGTTTGCAGTGCATATGCTGCCTCATCAGAGACACTGTAAGACGGTGTGGGCTGAAGTTTCACTACTATGCTGGTGATACCCAGCTTTTCCTGTCTTTTGCACCCAACCAAGAAAGTGCACTTTCGGTATTCAACAACTGCCTTGCTGAAATCCAGGACTGGATGAATTTGAGTCAGTTAAAGTTGAATGCAGGAAAGACCGAGGTGACAGTTGTGGAACCAGGTCATCGGATAGAGGGGTTGAGGACTGGTCAGACCTCTGGAATTTACCTGTGGGATGTCCAAATCCCCACCTCTGAACAGGTGCAAGACCTGGAGGTGGTGCTTGATGATGGGCTGACTCTATGATCGCAGGTGTCATCAGTCATCAAGGCATCCTTTTATCATCTTAGGAACATCACCAGGATCAAGCACCTTTTTCCATCTGGAGATCTACCTACTTTGGTCCACGCCTTTGTGACCTTGTGCCTTGATTACTGCAACTCTCTGTACTTAGGGCTTCCTGGGGTTGATATCCATCACTTGCAGCTAGTGCAGAATGTGGCAGCACGATTGTTGACAGGGACTCTTCGAAGTTCTCATATTACTCCTGTGCTGTGCACTCTGCACTGGCTACCTATTCAGTGGTGGATCACCTTTAAAGTTGGTTTACTGAAGTATAAAGCCCTACATAGACTTGGCCCTGACAACCTGAAAGAGCTTTTTGTTCCCTATTGCCCCAAGTGACAGTTTCATTCAGCCAGCGAGGGTTTTTTGGAGATTCTAAGGGTGTCTTTGAAGTATTCTGGGGCCCATTGCTTTCATGTATGTGGCTCCTACCCTCTGGAATTCTCTACCCCATCGGCTTTGGGAGTGCATGACTGTGGGAGCTTTAAACAGGCATTGAAAACCTTTCCATGGTGCCAGGCCTTTAATGGAATTGATTGAATAAACTTGTTCAGATCTTTGTTATTATCTTTTACTGTATTTACTGATTTTATTATTCTGGTTTTATCTTTTGTAAAGCGCCTTTGTTATGTAAAGGTGCTTATGTGAAATAAAGGATATTATTATTATTATTATAAAAGTGCCATTTCTTGAGACTCTGGGTGCTGCACAATATAATTATAAAAAACATGCAAATGATATAACACAAAACATATTAAATCCACTAAGTGCACAATTAAAATATTATCTATCTCAATAAAATCAGAAACATTAACACAATTAATTTATAAATGCTTGCTGGAACAAGTATGTTTCTAGGCCCTTCTTAAAGGCTTCTACAGAGGGAGCCTCCTTTAAAAAAACAGGCAGGGAATTCCACAAGGTAGCTACAGCCACTGAGAGCGCCCTGTCTCCAGAAGACTGGAACCTAGTCCTGGGAACCACCAGGAGACTTCCCCCAGCAGAATGAAGAGCCCAGGGTGGGTAATAGGGGACAAGGAAAGCTTGCAGGTAGACAGGTCCCCATTTGTGTAGAGTCTTGTAGGTAAGGAGCCCTACTTTGAAGACAATCCTCCAACTGACCTGCAGCCAGTGCAGTCTGTGTAGGACCGGGGTCATATGTTCACATCTCCTTACCCACATTAACAGTCTCACCTCTGCATTCTGCACCACCTGCAGCCTGCAGAGATTGCCTCCGGATAGTCCTAGGTACAGGGCATTACAGTTGTCCAACCTGGTAGTGACAAAAGCATGTACAAGTGTGGTTAGGTTCTCTGGGGGGATCAGGCTCAGATTCGGGCAATGTTCCAGAGATGAAAAAAGCCACTATTCACTACAGCCAACACCTGGGCACCCAGAGTCAAGCTGGCATCCAGGATCACACTAAAATCTTTCACCTGTCCAGAAGTGACAAAAGAAAAACCCTAGGCCAGGGGGTAACCCCTCACCCTCTCCACCCTGATGGCCCAGATCCATGACCAGTACCTCAGTCTTATCTGGGTTAAGTTTGAGCCAGTTGTGAGTCATCCTTGACTGGATCTCCTCAAGGCAGCAGTTAAAGGGGAAGTCTCCTATCGTTTCACACCAATAGTTTCCTACCTCCTTATGTGTAACTGTTGTATGCCTCCTCTAGTTGCCAGCAGTCATATTCCTATTGCTGTCCAAATTTAATTTGTAAATAAAAATATACAGCCCCCAGAAGTTATCATTGTGTTTGTCCTCCATTTTACCATCCGTGTTACTGGAGGATGATGTCATCAGATCATCAGATAATGGTGCTGCACTTGATGCAGTTCCACCAGTAAACTGAACCCACACTGTTTGGTTCCCCCCTTGAGTAATGGAGGACCCCTTTAAGTGTTGTGCATATCTTGAAGTGCAGCTCTAATAGGGACTTGGACCGTGTGAGTGTGATGCAGCATTGCTTTGACATGTATGTACAGTATTAATATAAGGAAGTGTCTGTATTTGTTGTGCTACTGTTTATGTTAGCAAAAATAGTCTTACCCAATAAATGACTGGGTTCAACAAGAGTTTTGAATGGTATTATACAGCTGTTGTATTATGTTCTGTGTGTGTTAGCATTCTCTGTGTTGATTGACACCAGCAGTGAGAGACAATCTCACAAATATGCCCCATTTCCTTTGTTACTAGGCAGTCAGTGATCAGATGGCTTCTGTAAGGAAATAAAGAGTTCAGCTATAACAAGGAATAGTTGCCAGGGAAGCATCATCTGCAGCATATGGTATTAGGGTAATCTAGTCATTAAAGCACAGGCACAAGAACTAGGAGACTAGGGTTCACATCCTACTAGAGTCCATTACTTTGTAACCCTTAACAAGTTCCCTAACCTCCTTGGGAACTGTGATGGCTCCTCAGGTCCACAACTTTAAAAGTGCCCCCATTTCCATTATAAATCATGAGCAGTGATGTGAGAGCTACAGCACTTCACTTTGAAGGTACTGAGAACAAAGCTGTGGCAGCCCCCCTCCTCCCCCAACTTGTAATGCCAGCATTTGAGGTAGGATGTCCCTCGAAAATCAGATGCTACATGTCAGCTGTTGTAGGTCAAGAAACTAACTAGTTTCAGTGTTTGTAGTGCTCTGTATTTGCTTATCTCACTCCTCCCATGTCAACTGCATTGTTTCTTTTGGTATTTCCAGTCAGCAGCTCAGATTTAAGTAACATTTGAAATGTAAAACAATACACTTCATAAAGTAAGTGATCTAGCTCTCCACTTGCAGGCTGTTGAAAGGGGGATGTGTATTATTAGTGCAAAGGAGGAATTCAGTCTTGTTTACTCCTTTGGGGATTTGCCCAGGCACATCTTGTAAATGAATCTTCTCAAGGGTTTTCACCTGGTTAAATGAAAATTGATTCCTTGCTTGCTTGATTGATTCAGTCTACCCATCTCCACAGCATGTTTCAACTGTCTCACAGTGAGAAATGAGCAGTACAAAGAAACATATTTTGTTTTCTGTGAATGTAATACTATTAAATGTATTTGCTATACATATATTAAAGCTAGAAGTACTATTTGTGTGAGTTGCATGATATCACAGAACTGTCTTAAGCCATTGCTAACTTAAAATAAGATTAGGATAGACAGCATTGAAAACCTTGTGTTTTGTTCTGCACTGTTGCTGCAGTGACATCAAGGAATGGGAAGGGTTGTATTACAAGTGACTTGTTTGCATGTAAATGGGGGCTTGCTTGACACTTTGCAACCATGTATCAGGGCCTCAGACTCTAGATATGTGTTGCAGCAGAAAAAATTACTGATCTCTTATTGACATACTTACAGTAATTGATGTAATGTATAATAAATACATCAGACATATGCAAATCATAAATATATAGGAATCTTCTCCTTTAAATACAGAGGCTGACTCCTGGGAATCAGGTGCATAGGACAGGTACAACTGGATATCTTCTATATAGCAGTGAAAACACAACCCATACCACCTGATAATGTCCCCTAACAACAGCATGTACACCGTAAGACAAGAAGGGCAACAAGACCGAACCATGCAGAACCCCACAGCACAGATGCTTCATGGAAGATGAGGCAACCCCCATTGTCACCTTTTGCACTCTGTCCGTCAGGTATGACCTGAACCAGTTGATGACATTACCAGACAGGCCACACCAGAATTGCAGGTGGTCATGCAGCACCTTATGGTCTATGGTGTCAAATGCTACACAGAGGTATAGGAGGACCAAGATGGTATGGGCTCTCCTATCCCTCACCATCAGGAGATCATTCAGCACCCTCACCAGGGCAGTCTTCATACTATGCCCCACCTGAAATGCAGACAGGAAAGGCTCATAGGTAGAGGAAGAGGCAATGTGTCTCTCAAGCTGAATGGCCACCACTTTCTCAGTAACCCTCCCTAAAAATGAGAGGTTAGAGACTGGCCTGTAATTGCTGAGGTAGTCTGGGTCCAATGAAGATTTCTTCAAAAGAGGCCTAACCAAAGCTTCCTCCAAAGCCAATGGGAAAACCCCAGTCCTCAAGGAACTCCAGACTGGGGGGTCACGTGATAGCAGCCTAAGAAGCAACAGCGCACCTCCGCAGCTCCACTCCCACACAGCAAACAAACCCAATAAAAATCCTCTCCGAGTAAAAGTTTCTTCCTTGGAAGAAGTTAATTACATACTGGAGACTCTGATCTCACAGAACAAGTTACCCATTATGGAGATTTACATGAAGAAGGCTCCTCCATGGCACCCACCTCCTTCCACCCTAGAAAAAGACAAAGCAGTTAAGCAGGCCAAGCAGAAGGCCTCTGCCTCACCTAAAACATTACCCATGCAGACAGCTTTTTCAGAGGAAAAGTTCATAGAGATTATGCATCCCCTCCAAGACACAATCTTGACAATGTCTGTGGACCTACAACAAATTAAAGTGTCAGTTGCTTTGTTACAAGTCTGGGTGGGTGATACAGAAACCAGACTTGGGTCAGTGGAAAAAAAACAGGGAAAGGTGGAACTAGATACTGTTAACACCAACAGATGAATAAAAAAATTAGAGAAAAAGCTCTAGGATCTGGAAAGGTGCAGCAGGCACAACAACCTTTTAGTGATAGGTATTTCAGAGAAAGAAGAAGGTGCCTTCCCGATCCTATTCATGCAAAAATTCTGGGAGAAGATTGCCGGGTCATCGCTAAATGGGGTCGACTTACATAATAAAGAGGGCCCATCAAGCTTTACGCCTTTACCCCATCGGACTCCCCACTTAGACCCCTTATTTTTAAGCTGCTCAATTTCTTAGACAAGCAGCACATCTTGGCTAAGGTTCGAGAACTGCAAGAGGTCCAATGGGAGGGACTAAAGATCCGCATCGCTCAGGACCTTCCACAGTCAGTACGTGTCAAGAGGCAAGAATTGCACCCTACAGTAGCCAAGCTAATTGCTGCTGGGAAACCTTTTCGTGTGAAGTACCCTACGATATTGCAGGTGAAGCATGAAGAAAAGTAGTTGACCTTTGACACCCCTTAGCTGGCAAGCCAAGAACTTAAATCCTTGTTACCAGATCTACTCAAGTGACTGCTATGCTGTAGCCCTGTTTAACCTCAATTTGCAAGGTAAAGTGGTACTCAGTTTGCTTTTTTGGTCCTGGCTACAAGGGAAGGAATGACCCCAGGCATATTTCTAGTTCCAAATTTGAACAGAAGCTCAATTTTCACCTGCAGAAGTAGATGCTGAGGACTGCCTTGCACAATACTTATTTAGCTCCCAACTTTACCCATGAGTGTCCTTTGGGGTCTCAGAATGTTTTTTTGACATACCCCCTTGGGAGTTATACATCATTTTGCTTGGAAGGACTGCCTCTCTTTTGGACCAATCCAACATGTCCTTTTTAAAGACTCTGAGTACGTATCCTTCCCTTTTTTATTTACTCCATCCTTCTTTCTTGTGAAACCATTTGTATTTGAGTTTAACTGAGGTGACTGGAGGTTAAGTCACACATGTCTGTTTCCTTACTTTAACCACATGAAAATAGTTAACTGAAAGGAGGGTACCCTTCCTACTTCAACTAAAGTACTGAGAGCATTGTTTTCAGGCTCTCTCTCCACATGTTTTTGCCTTAACTTAGTCTAATAAATTAATAATGTTTGTGGCCTACTCCCGTTAGTTTGATTACAGGGTGACAGTAGTCCTCCTTATCCAATTGCATGGATGTGGGTGGGATTCCATTTCAATGGTCTCTGCTAGTGTTTTCTGATCTCATTAGGCACGATACGTAATGTTTGCTGTGGGGGGGATAGGTTAGGTGTAGCTGGTTGTCCTACTTAGTGCAGCATTAAACATCACTGGACAGTGGTATAGTAGTGCAGTTGTTTAGAACCGGGGGGTGGTTTTTAGGATAACAGTTTATAGTGATTTGGGAATGGGGGGACAGGAATACAAGTGTGCACTTCTTACTGAAAGTATATATTTTCATTTAGGGGAGAATGCCAACTGTGTTTATGCCTCTATTGCTATGCTAGTCAAGGGGCTATTCTGGAATAAGGCTGAGTCATTCAAATGTATTATAGTCAGGTTTCTCATGTAAATTGGCCATGGGGGAACCATATAGCTTTGTGAGCTGGAATGTTAAAGGGGCTCAAGACAGGTGCAAAAAACAAATTATCCTGTGGCATTTGTCTCATCTCAAGATGGGGGTTCCTTGTCTGTAAGAAACTCACCTCAGAAGGGAGGATACATTACTCCTATGTAGAAACTGGGTAGGGCAAGCCTTTGGTTCTGGGGTTTCCACTAATTCTGGTGGTGTGGCAATTTTAGTGGCAAAGGTGGTTCCATTTAGGCTAATCAAGGAGGTCTGGGACCCCAATGGCCGATATGTTCTTGTACATGGTATGCTAGAATCCCACCCGGCACTTCTGGGTGCAATTTATGGTCCAAATATAGATTCCCCTCAATTGTTTTCATAGTTGTTGAGTTTAATATCCACTGAACACCCAAAGTTAACAATACTGGGAGGCAACTGGAATATCAATCCTCAAATGGATGTCGATAGATTGGATGGGAGAAGGTGTGGCCTTTCCCCTGCCCAATGTGCACTGAAGGATCTTATGGATGGGGCAGCCCTCTTAGATGTATGATGAATATTGAACCCAAAAGAAAATCAATACTCCTTTTTCTCCCACCCCCACTGTTCATAATCAAGAATTTATTATTTTCTGGTTGGTTCCTTTGCAATGCCTGGAATTCTGGATTTGGTTATTCATGCCAGAGTTATATCTGACCACTCTCCCATTGGTCTCACATACTTATTGGGACTGGGTCCCAGACAAGATTCTATGTGGCATTTGAATAATCAACTTCTTCATAAGCCAGCAATGTGGAAACATATCACTGATTTCATCATTAATTTCATTGCAACCAACAAGGGATCGGTGGATAGAGTTAACTTGGTATGGGCAGCACTGAAATGTACTCTGAGGGGGGAATACATCCAGTTGGCAGTGACTAAAACATGCCAACATAAAGCATGGTTAGAGTCACTTCTTAACTCTATCCAAGTTATAGAAGGGTCTTTAAGTAGGACTTCCACCATAACAGAGTGGGCCAGGTTACATAACCTTAAAGCTCAATATGCAGAAATGATGGCACGACAGGCTGAGCTCTCCCTTCACCACACTAAGTATAGGTATCTTGAATCAGCAGAGAGGGCGGGCAGATTGCTTGCAATTAGAATCAAGCAGGCAGAAACCTCACAGTTTATCCCTAGTATCTGCCCTACATGGGACAGCCCCATAGTCATTGACCCAAGGGCTTTTGGAGAATTCTACCAGAATCTTTACTCTATTGACCCTCAAGCACAGCCATCAGTGCCAGAAATGACCCAGTATCTTGATTCAGTAGTACTTCCCCAGGTTTCTACTATGCAAGTGTCCCTTTTAGGAGCATGCATTACTGCTAGTAAAATATGACAAGCTATAGGACTACTGCCCTCAGATAAATCACCCGGTCCTGATGGCATATCTAATAATTTATATAAATCCGGCTGTCCTATCCTGGCTGCAGTGTTGGAGGAAATATATAATTTTTGGTATGAGAATGGCCTTTCTGAGTTTATTTTTTAAGATACACTTATAATTCTTATCCCCAAGCTGGGGAAAGACCCTCTATACTCCGAGAGCTAATGTCCCATATCCCTCCCTAATTCTGATATTAAAATACTAGCAAAGATTATAGCCAATAGGCTTGCCCTTGTTATGGGTAGCCTTATTAGTAATGAACAGGTTGGTTTCATGAAGGGGAGTTCATCAGGGGATCATATGCCGAAGTTGCTACATCTGATTTCGGCAACCAGGGATTCAGATGTTCGGGCGGCACTCGTCTTCTTGGATGCTGAAAAAGCATTTGACCGTGTCTCCTGGGATTTTCTTTTTCTTAGCCTTGCTCACTTTGATCTGTCTGGTGATTTCCTCAGGTGGGTACATTTGTTATACTCCACACCATCGGCCCGAGTCTGGTGTAATGATATGCTTTCTACCCCCTTTTTACTCAGCTGTGGCACCAGGCAGGGATGCCCGCTATCCCCACTTTTATTTAATTTTTACCTCAGACCCTTGATTCACAAACTAAAGGCTTCCCAGGAAATTTTGGGTATTAAACTGGGAGACACCTAATATGCCCTTTCGGCATATGTGCACAATTTACTTTTACATGTTGAAAATCCCCAAAACACCATTCCTGCTCTTTTAGCAGAAATTGAGGCCTTCTCTAAAGTTTCATATTATAAGTAAAATTGCTCTAAGACCCAGGATTTCCCATTAAATCATAGAACTACTAAAGCAGTACTGGAAACATGTGGCCTACCTGGGAAACAAAGTCCATCACCTACTTGGGTATAAAAGTGTCAAGGGATTTGACATCTATCCTCAAAGAGAATTTAACCGATTTATTAAAAATACTAATGACAGATATGAATAGATGGGGAGCCCTACCTCTTTCTCTTTGGGGGAGGATCAGAACAATTAAAATGAATGTGCCTCCTCGAATCTTGTATCCTATGGGTATGTTGGGCTGTTTCTTCCCTAAGGTCAGGTTCATCAAATTTCAGAAAATTCTTAATACATTTATTTGGAGAGGGAAGGGGGTTAGGCGGGCCTACTTTAAACTAACAGCTCCTAAAATCCAAGGTGGCTTGGTGCTCCATTCTTTCTTTACATATTATTGTACCCATCACTTAAGTAAGCTTGCGCACTGGGTCAAGGATTTAAATCCTGCTAGCACGTCAGAGTATACCCCTCTATGGTTGGAGCTCAAGGGGCACTTAGCCTCCAAATACTCCTGCACCTTAGCGGCCCTACTCCATGTAGCCCCTGGATGCATACCTAAACCACTGAAGAAGACACCGATTGGCAGGTCCCTTAAAACCCTTCAACAGATCCAAAAATATTTCTCATTGAATTGCAACTAATCCTTAGAACAACCAGTCATAGGTAATCCTAATTTAAAAATTGACAACAAGCCCATTCATTCCTCTTTTTGGACTATACTGAGACCCTGTAAGCTCTCTGACTTTCTCAATAATGTGAAAATAATCCCATTTTTACAATTCCAAGCATGTTATAGGGCTCCAGAATCCCATAAATTTAAGTTCTTACAGATAAGGAAGGCCTTCTCCACCTTCCTGAAAAACATACCTATATTAACCTCTCCCTGTACAGAGATAGATATCGCATTGCGGATGACCACCCAACCTCACCCGGTCTAAGTTCTCTACAAACATCTACAATCTTTTAACCCCCTGTTGCCCTCAGGTGTTTGTTACTACTGGACTCAAGAGCTGGTTGTCTCTGATAATGTAGGAACCTGGAGGAAATGTTGGCAGAACAACTATCAGTTTATCAAGCAGGATAGGCTTTGATTAGTTCAATACAATATTTTGCATAATCTATACTATACCCTTGTCAAACTTCATAAATTTGGTAAGATTCCTTCTTCAAATTGCTCCAGATGTAGGGAAGCTTCATGAACCCTGTACCATATGATATGGACCTGTTCAGTGGCCCAGGCCTTCTGGTACTCCATCAAAAACACTCTAGATCCACTACTAGGGATAGACACCTTGTTTACTCCGGATGCCTACCTATTAAACCTATTTCCACACAGTACCTCCAAAATTAGGAAGGCACATATTGCCCTAGTGGCCTCAGTTGCCAAGCTTATTATCATGCAGCACTGGACAGAGGCAACTTTACCCCCAGTTGTAGAATGGTATAGGGAAGTGCTTTTAGCACTGCAACTTGAGAAACATATTGCATCTATGTGTGACAGGATTAAATCCTTCCA
This sequence comes from Neoceratodus forsteri, assembly GCA_016271365.2. Classification (NCBI taxonomy): domain Eukaryota; kingdom Metazoa; phylum Chordata; order Ceratodontiformes; family Ceratodontidae; genus Neoceratodus; species Neoceratodus forsteri. Next base: position 1,151,224,696 of record CM028130.1, on the reverse strand, counting down.
GAATTTATGGGGCCCCCTTGAAGTTTTGCTATCTATATGGAACCCTTAAGTCTCTCAAAACTAATTTTTTTAATGATTGACAAGTTTGTGCCCCTACTCAAGGTAACACTTGCCATTCGGGTAGGCGGTGATTGAGTGGAGAGGGAGGGATTAGTAGTAAACTGTTTTTATTTTTCCTCTGATTTTGTGAGGATTTTTATCTTTTTTTTATTATTTGTTAATAGTCAATTATGTTTTTTAAAATGCAAACTGTAATGCTTGAATGATACTCCTGTTTTGTACCCTGTTTGCTGAAATTTAATAAAGTATATTTAATTTTAAAAAAAGGAACTCCAGACTACCTCAGCAACCACAGGTCCTATCAGGTCCAAATAACCAACTTAATGTCAGGTTGGGCCTTGGTCCAGATCACATTGGGTTGGCCACAGCCTTGAGATTATCTCCACCACCTCCTCCACCCCAACCAGTTCAAATTCAGCCCAGACAGGAGGAGTGTTTAGGCACCCCCTCAGGTCAGACTCTGTATCCCTCTTGAGAGATGCTCGAAGAGCCCTCATCCCTGATGGACAATACCTTATCAGTGAAGAACAGAGACAGCTTCTCGCACCTAGTGCTAGGATCTGCTCCCCCAACACAGAGACAGGCAGGATGTAATAGCCCATCCGCCATGTGGAAGAGCTGAGCTGGTCTCTTCTTCGCTGCAGCAATCTCCCCAGACAAAAATTCTGGCTTCTTATGGGAGATTGCTCCCTGATTGTCAGCATAATGTGACTTAATGGCCCATTTGTCCCCCTTCAGGCTGATCTCCTCCATCATCTCAAACCTCCACCCCTTAGTCTTTAAATGCTGGAGATCCTCATTATACCCATGGAGGTCTCTGGTGAATAGATAAGGGGTGGACATGAATGGGTGTAATGGAATTGAAGGCAGCAGCCACAGCTCCATTATAGGTTGCCACTGTCTCCTCCATTCCAACCACACAAGCTTCCCCAGACTATATAGGTCCAGCACTGCTTATTGTCCCATAGACGAGGCTTCTCTTAATGGGTGGTACTGGTCCATCTCCATAGGGGCAGGACCTTCTAAGTGGGGGTGCCCCAAGCATGAAACCCATAGTGCTATGGTTTGACCAAATTACCAGATCCACCCTGAGATCACATACTTCTAGACCCAAGTAAAAGACCAGATCTAGTGTGTGGCCAACCAAGTGAGTGACAGTTGTTACATTCTGTACCAGGCCCAGGGCCCCCATTCTCCTCAGGAGGTCATTCCCAAAACTCGAGAAGCCACTGTTGACCCAGACATTGAAGTCCCCCAGGATCAACCACCTGGGGGACTCTAAGACCAGGATGGTGATGAGATCTTTGACCTCCCATAGAAAGTCCCCATCTAACTCAGGAAGATGATAGAGCATGAGGAACCTAAAGCCCACTCCCACACCCCCTCTGGTGGCCACACATTCAAAGGATCCCATCCAACTCGCAAGTATCACTATGAGGCTCAAGGTGGATTTAAAACAAATGGTTACCCCCCCCCCAGCGATCCTCCCTCAGGTTGTGTATCATGGAGAACTCAGCTGGCACTGCTACCTCCAAAATGCGGGCAGCATTTTCATCCAGCCAGGTCTCTGTGATGCACGCCAGGTAGACTGAGAATATCAAGTACACCATTCTGGCTCTTTTGTTCCTCATTGACCTAGCATTACATAACACAACCAGAATAGGGTGAGGTGGGGTGGCTAGACCAGCCAGCTGCCCACAGCCCCACAGAAAAATAACACAGTTCCCACCTGTTGAAGAAGTTTGTCCATGTGGTCAGGAAAATAATGCCCCAGCTTGTTGTCGAGGTGCAAAGGACCCAGTAATAAAAATTAAAAAGTCTAGAAATAAAAGAAAATCTTGCATTTTCAACTTTAATTCTTGGGATCCACAGTCTCTGAAATCAAGAGCTGAGTCAAATAAAGTGCTAGAATATTATGATCTAAAAAACTGAAAATAAGGTCCATACTCCCTCTAGTAATAAAAAAAACAGACAGTGCCAGCAAAGAGAATCTTGGGCTGCAGCTTCGCAGATGGTCGCATGTTTGAGAGGCAGAGCAAGCAAACCAGGTGCCAGTCACTCAGAAATGGCCAGACATTTAACCTCTTCAGGAGGGGAAAATGAAATGAAATAATAGAACATCCCTGATCTTTCCATGTTTTTGCTAACATCAGCCTGTTGTTAGAGATTAAGGACAGCTGCTAAGTCTTGAGAATAAAAGAAAATCTGGCAGTTGCACCCCTCTTTCTCGGGGTCTGCAGTCTGTGAAATAGAGGGCTGGGCAAGTAAAACACTGCGATCCCAATAAACTAAAATTAATGTCCATGCTCCCTCTATTGGTGAGTGATAAACAGAGCCAGCGAGTCTTGGATTGCAGCTTCATGAATGATCACATGATCACAAGGGAGAGCAGGCAGTGCAGGTCCCTGTCACTCAATAATGATCAGACATTGAATCTCCTCAGGATGGGAAAATGAAATTAGGTAATAAGACGTCCACAATCTGTCCATGTAATTGCAAACATCTGCCCAGTGTTGGAGATTTAGGGAAACAGCAGCATGTAGAAGCTCACCAGCAAAGGGACCAGATCTAGTCAGAAAAGGAGCCAAAGAAAAAAACATGATCAGGCACATGTTTATAGGTTGAAATTGTCTTTTGCATCACTTTATTAATAATCTGATTTCTTCATACCAAGATATAAACCACCATCTTCGGCCCTCCAGTTCAGGGATCTTTGAATAACTCTAGGAGGTATGTCTTGAGGCCTTTTAAGGCCGCATTGAGATCTTCATAAGCTACCCAACTGCTGGCAATGAAAACTTGATATTTAGCTGGGTAGGTCATCTGAAATCCAATTCCAGCAGCAATGATTTTGGAAACCAATGGGTGGAATGCTGCCCGTTTCTGCTGTGTTGAAGCTGGTAGGTCTTGGGTCATTCTAATTTTGGTCCCCTCCAGCGCACTCTTGCAATTTTTAACTTTTGAAAGAAAATGTTGGTGCTCCAAATGTTCAAGAATCAGAAAATTAAAGGATGGAGGTGCCCCGCCAGTGGGCTGGAGAGCCTGTGTCTTTTCAATAACATAGCAGGCCCAAAAGGCGATGGGCCAGCAATCTTTTCAATTAACTTTTGAATAAATAGAATGGCATCCAGTCCTTCTTCCTTTTCTGGAAGACCTATGAGGACCACTTTATTCCTGAAGTTGTGGCCCTCTAGATCCTAAATTTTAAATTCCAAGTGAGCCATTTTCTGATGGTTAGCAGTAAGTTCAAGGTTCACTTTATCGGCCAGCTTTTTCAAAGAGCAGATCCGGACTTCATTGTCTGAGGTGTGCTGGGATATATCCTCCATCGCTTGGGACAAAAACTTTATTTCTGTGGTAATGGAGTGCAGATCATCCTTGAAAGGCTTGAATTCCTCAAGAAAATGCCACAAAGTAAGTGGCTGTTGACTGGGGGGAATTATGAACAATGGGGGGGGGGGGCCTTGAAAAATTCAAAGACAAATTCTGTGTAGTGTAATTTTCTTTTTATTTTGAAAAGTCCCCTATGTTTCACCCAAAGAATGGGCTTGTTCACGGGGATATAAACTTGTAGATGCTGTATTCTTAGTTTTTTTCTGTAAATTAATTCAAACACACTTTAGTTGAAATATTTTCATATAAACTTATAATGTGCTTACAAGGTAACTTCAGTAAATAATTAGCACTTTCCCATACCTTAGTAATGATGCAAGCTTGTTACTACAGTGGAAATATGTTTTAAAGACCACTCTGTTGGCAGTAATAGCTTTCATATCTCTGTAACACATATGAAAACAAAAATTCAAATGAATGAAACAGTCACTGTGGCAGTCACTTTTTTCCTCACTGTTTATAAAAACTTGTGCTACTTTTGTAACTAAGGGTACTGTGCATACTTAATCAATATGCTCTGTTTGGTGCAGGGCAAAAATGTGCTTTAAAGCACTATTAAAATTTCTGTAAAATAGACCAAAATGATAAATACATTATCTTCATATAGAATATAACTTACAAATGTAATGATTAATAAGATAAGTCCATTAACTAAAAGGCATTGTGCATACCTTAATCAATGTATTTTGTTTGATGCAGGAAAAATGCTTGAAATCATTAATTTATTTCTGTAAGGAGACCATAATAACATAAATGTTATTACTTCACTTTAAAGTGTGACTTACAAAATGTAATTTTAATTGATAAAATAAGTCCCTTTTACTTACTCAAATCACTTTTTAGCCAAAATTCTTTTCAAGATAGCAACCCCTCTGCACCAAAAAGATGGCTGCATGTGTTTGTTACTACTCCAGATATGTTTATAAGCCTCTTGTGCCCGTTTTGCTGAAATCCCGTGCTAGGATGTCTATGCGCAATGATGTCCCAATTGCGCTACCGTGCATGTGCGATGACATTCCAATGCGCTACTCGCATATGCACGATGATGCTGCCAATCGGTATGCTGCAGCATGCGCCGAACAGACTACTACTGCAGTCAAATAGCTGGCTCTGCCACAGAGCCATGGATTTTTCAGCAAGACGGGCACTATTAAGACTGCCACTGTGACTGAACCATTGTATTGTATATACCCTTCTAATAACTTTGTGAACACAATACTTTTAGTATTTAAACTTATTACTAAACAGTTTAAATGTTTTTTTTAGCAAATAGGTAGAATAATTCTTAACAAGTAAACATACATAAATGAATCAGAAATAACTTATATATGAGCAAAGATACTGTAACTCCACTAACCATTAAATTCAAGGGAAAACTAATGGTGGCATAATGCAGGGACATTATTATATGTGTGTTTAAAATGTTATATAGTTTTATATGGCAGTTTCACACCTTCTAAACAATAATATTAAGCAGATGATAAATTATTTGCTGAAAATAATATTTCTATATCATTACACAATTTGTTATGTATATTTCATGGACTTATGAATCTCAACTTAAGGAACTGTTAACAATCACTGTTATATCATGTACTAGTCCTTTCATACTGGGAGGTCAAAAGGTCAATTTTATAAACAGTTATAGCACTAATGTCCATGAAAAACCAGGGAAAACTAATAATTGCATAATGCAAGAATATATATTTTACATGTGCATCATATACACTTATGAACCTAAACTCAATAAGCTATGGACAATCACTGTTATACCACATGTTAAACTTTACATACCTGGAGGTCAAAAGGTCAATTTGTCAAAAAAATATTTGGAATGCACAATATATCCTTACACTATACAAATACCACTTAAATATATATATTAGGACAATACCCCAGAAAACCAACTAAACAGATGGGTCCCTATCTGCACATAATAATATTGTATATATTTCTAAGTTAAATACAGGCCTGCCAATTCGTTTCGACATTCTTTCCTGTATTTCTATCCAATGAATGCATTTGGAAAATCCATCTCATCTCTGTCCTCAATAATAGTTATTTTATATTTCCTCCTCTAGGGGGAATGAATATCTTTTCTAAACCCCAAAATCTAAGTGAAAATAAGCAGAAATCAGAATAAATCAAAAACAGAGAAATGAATTATTACAACCGAAAACATCACTGGGTGATACTCAATGAGTGTGTTTTTCAACCAAATTTAATCATAAAATGGCAGACATTAGAAAAATTATTAATAAATACTGGTATTTAGTCCAAACAATGAACAAATTGAAACACTGCAGAATAGACCTATAGTAGTAGCAAAAAAGGTTAAAAACTTACAGGACACTTAGGTCCATTCACAATTTAAGACACCAGAAGTGGTTGGTAGCCAGCTTTTGCTGGGCCCCTTAATGCCACGAATGAACCCTTGTGGTAGGTGCAGTGTTTGTAATCATACATCCAAGAAACAGATATACATACATCCACACACACAAGAGAGATTTTCCATTAAACAACACATCACTTGTACCACAGAAGCAGTTGTATATCTGATACAATGTCCTTGTGATTTGTTATATATTGGACAAACAAGCAGAGAATTATGTAAAAGAATCCAGGAACATAAAGGTGACATAAGAAATCATGACGAAAATTCACCAGTGGCCAGACATTTTAATGAGGTGTCACATTCTGGAGCCTCACTTAGATTTTGGGGTTTAGAAAAGATATTCATTCCCTCCTAGAGAAGGAAATATAAAAGAACTATTATTGAGGACAGAGATGAGATGGATTTTCCAAATGCATACATTGGATTGAAATATAGGAATGAAAGTCAAAACTAATTGGCAGCCCTGTTTTTAACTTAGAAATGTATACAATATTATTATGTGCAGATAGGGACCCACCTGTTTAGTTGGTTTTCTGGGGTAGTGTCCTAATATATATATATATTTAAGTGGTATTTGTATAGTGTAAGGATATATTGTGCATTCAAAAACATTTTTTTTGGACAAATTGACCTTTTGACCTCCAGGTATGTAAAGTTTAACATGTGGTATAACAGTGATTGTCCATAGCTTATTGAGTTTAGGTTCATATGTATATGATGCACATGTAAATGTATATTCTTGCACTATGCAATTATTAGTTTTCCTGGTTTTTCATGGACATTGGTGCTATAACTGTTTATAAAATTGACCTTTTGACCTACCAGTATGAAAGGACTAGTTCATGATATAACAGTGACTGTTAACAGTTCCTTAAGTTGAGATTCATAAGTCCATGAAATATATATAAATTGTGTAATGATATAGAAAGATTATTTTCAGCAAATAGTTTATCATCTGCTTATTATTATTGTTTAGAAGGTGTGAAAATGCCATATAAAACTACATAGCATTTTAAACACACATATAATAATGTCCCTGTATTATGCCACTGTTTGTTTTCCCTTGAATTTAATGGTTAGTGGTGTTACAGTATCTTTGCTCATATATAAGTTATTTCTGATTCATTTATGTATGTTTACTTGTAAAGAATTATTCTACCTATTTGCTAAAAAAAACATTTAAACTGTTTAGTAATAAGTTTAAATGCTAAAAGTATTGTGTTCACAAAGTTATTAGAAGGGTATATACAATACAATGGTTCAGTCACAGTGGCAGTCTTAATAGTGCCTGTTTTGCTGAAAAATCCATGGCTCTGTGGCTGAGCCAGCTATTTGACTGCAGTAGTAGTCTGTTCGCGCATGCGCAGTAGCGAGATTGTGACATCATCGTGCATACGCGGTAGCATGATTGGAATGTCATCGCCCAGCACGGTAGCTCATTGGGATGTCATTGCATAGACGCCCTAGCAGGGATTTCATGAAAATGGGCACAAGAGGCTTATAAACATATCTGGAGTAGTAACAAACACAGGCAGCCATCTTTTTGGTGCAGAGGGGTTGACATCTTGAAAAGAATTTTGGCTAAAAAGCGATTTAAGTAAGTAAAAGGGACTTAAATTACATTTTGTAAGTCACACTTTAAAGTGAAGTAATAAAATTAATGTTATTATGGTCTCCTTTACAGAAATAAATTAGTGATTTCAAGCACATTTTTCCCTGCATGCCAAACAGAATACATTGATTAAGGTATGCACAGTGCCTCTTAGTTAATGGGGACTTATCTTATTAATCATTACATTTTGTAAGTTATATTCTATATGAAGTGATAAAGTATTTATCATTTTGGTCTATTTTTACAAAAAATTTTAATAGTGCTTTAAAGCACATTTTTTGCCTACACCAAACAGAGCATATTGATTTAGGTATGCACAGTACCCTTGGTTACAAAGTAGCACAAGTTTTTTATAAACAGTGAGAAAAAGTGACTGCCAGAGTGACTGTTTCATTCATTTAGATTTTTGTTTTACATGTGTTACAGAGATGTGAAAGCTCTTACTGCCACAGAGGTGGTCTTTTAAAAACATATTTCCACTGTAGTAACAAGCTTGCATCATTACTAAGGTATGGGAAAGTGTTAATTATTTACTGAAGTTACATTGTAAGCACAGTATAAGTTTATATGAAAATATTTCTAGTAAAGTGTGTTTTAATTAATTTACAGAAAAAAACCAAGAATACAGCATCTACAAGTTTATATCCCCGTGAACAAGCCCATCCTGTGTTCATCTTGATTGGGGGGGCATTCAGCAATGGTGTCATGTCCACGTTATTAGAGGCCCTAGATTTCTTTGGGGCCTTATCTGGCATGACTGGGGGAGTGTGTTTTGGCAGAGCTTTCTGCATTTCTACCTCCATGGAGCTCAATTTTTGCTGCAGAATGAAGTAGGTATGTTCTCCCCACTGGAGCAGGTTAATAGTAATTTAGAGCAGTAGTTTTACCGAAACTGAACTTAAAGTGAGTTGGGTGGCTGGAATGGTGAATAGAAGCTACTATCCAGCACCCTGCATCATGTGGTCTCTTGAGGGCCTAATTTTTTTGCAAGTAACCAAGCTTTATTGAAACATATCCAACATAAAATATATACCAAACAAGTGCATAGTATATAGAAACCATAAAACGATAAATAGAAAAGTAGTAACAAAGCGAAACAAGACCCTTAAAAAAAAACCTCCAAAATAAAAGGAAAAAAAGGTACCTATCCAACCCCCACCCCCCCTGACCACCCCTGGCAGCTATCCCTATGGCTGACTCACATGATTAATGTATATAATCATAATGTAACCGCAGAAAGACAGACAGAGTATGACCCAACTATATGTAGCTTAGCTGAGTCTACAAGAGGAGGCATCAAGGAGGAAAGGATACACAAAATTAATGTACCAAGCCTGGGTCGATATCCTTCCGATAGTTAGAAGCAAAAATAAGGGACTTTATCTCTAATACCCGTACCTGTCCTGCAAACATTGGAATAGCTTCCCTCAACACTGATGAAATATTGGTGAAGCATTATAAAAACAGAGAACCGATCTTTCTGCATTCATAAACTCCTCCCACCACTCCACGCACGATGGAGTCCAGTCACCTCTCCAGTGGCGCAAAATTATCAATTTAGTTACCGATGCTACCATAGCTAATCAACATTTAGTTAATTTGCCTTGTATTTTATCAAACACACCGAATATACAAGCCTCTGGAGTGAAGAACCTGTCCAAATCGTAAAATTGACCAATCTTTTGCTTCACCAAATGCCACAATCCCACCACCTTGGGGCAAGTCCAAAATGTATGGTAACTGGTAGCCAGAGAATCATTACACTCAGTACAATTCGCTGTAAAGTGACTACCCATCCTTGAGAGCTTAGCTGGTTAAAAATATAAGTTATGAAGTAACTTAAATTGAATTTCTCTCAATCTATCCTGCTTGATAAGTTTATAGATATCGACCCAAGCCTTTTCCCATGTTTCTGCTGATTTACCCAAGGACAAATTTAATTCCCAATGTACGGGACTGGTGACACTTTTGAATTCCTTTGACTATTATATATTTGTAAATTTTGATATCACCTTGCCTGCTTGCACAAACCCTTTCAACTCCACAAACATAGGTCCCAGAATGTCTTGCCCCAGTCTTTTTACCAAAATAGATTTAACGAACTTAGTATTTGACATAATTTTAGGTAGGATTGAGGTTTACCTCCCATTTCTCACAAGAGCCTGAAGTGAAAGTAGCCTATTATTCTGATAGAGATCCTTGATCCACAACTTGTTTCCTTCAATTCCTCATCTAGATATTGGTTGTTTCCCAATGATCAAATTTGGATTTCTACTATAGGTTGGGATAAATCATATCGTTGTGGGATTTGGAAATTTGCATAAAACTGTTGCAAAGCGTTAATATCCCATCCTAACGGCGTATCCCTCGCCCTCTTAGGAATCTTAGCCCATGGGGCATAAAGTAATGATTCTAAATCCAACTCAAGGCCTTTAACAAATAGATGATCTAAATGAAGGCCAGGGTATGCTAGGCCCTCGTCACAAGCCCTGGCTCCCAAACTTGCCAGATGGATCGCAAGGTAGTAAACATAAAAATCCGGTAATTGAAGCCCTCTGAGTCATTGTTGCTGAGTAAGTTTGAGGTAACTCCTTCTAGGGGGTTTCCCATTCCACAAAAAAGCCACACATTGTTGAAATAGCGGCTTGAAAAAAGATTTTGGCAGGTAAACATTTAAATTAGATAATGTGTAAAAGTTTGGGCATAACCACCATTTTTATCGTATTGACTCTTCCCGAAGTCAACGAAGCTTTGACCACCTGACCAAATCTTCCTTGATGGTTTTAATTAACGGTTTAAGATTTAAATCGTTAAGTTCTCTAAATTCTTAGATATTTGAATCCCAAATAGGTTAGTGATTTGGTTTGCCAACTAAGTCCCAGGGAAAGGCACCAACTTCTCTGAAGAAATGGGGTCAAAGAATAGACTGACGCTTTGGTCTTATTCAGATTATACCCTGAAAACCTACTAAACTTATCGATTAAATCAAGAGCTTTAGGAAGGGAAGAAGTAGTGTCCGAAATGTGTAACAGTAAGTCATCTGCAAATGCAGATAGTTTAAATTCAGTGTCTCCAATCCTTAGCCCCTTCACCTCTCTGTTAGACTTTATAGATCTAATTAACGGTTCAATGCATAGATTGAAAAGGTATGGCGATAAAGGGCAACCCTGTCGGGAACCTCTAGAGAGAGAAAGGCCTCCTAAGTTGTTGTTGCATTGGATTTTAGCTACGGGCAAGAATATAAAATACAACCATGTGAATAAATCTATCTGAAGGTTTAGCTTTGACAGGGTAGTGAACATAAAGGTCCATTCCACCCTGTCAAAAGCTTTCTCGCATCTAATGAAACTAATGATGCTTCCAACGCAGGGTCCGCAGAGATCAGAAATCAGGTAAAACAATTTACGAAAATGATCAGCTGAGGAGCAACCTCAACAAAGCCGGTTTGTTCTGGGCTCAATAAAGTCCGCCATACTCATTTTAATCTGTTGGCCAGTATTTTAGCAAAATGTTAACATCCAGATTTAACAAGGAAATCGGCCTATAGCTACTCACTTCATCAATGGGCTTGTCTGGTTTTGGCAATAGATAATCTTAGCCTCGAATGGCGCCTGTCCTTGATCCCTTGATCACACCAGAAAGAAAATAGCTCCTGCAATAAGGGTACGTAGATTATTTTTAAATTGATGAAAAAAAAGCTGTGAATCCATCCGGGACAGGCGCTTTATCCGGGCAAAATGAGTCAATAACATTGTCTATTTCTTCCACAGAGATGGGAGCTATCAATTGAGGGCCAACATCATTTGACAATCTCGGTAAAGGGATAGTTTCCAAGAACTCTTGGGTCTCAACTAATACCTGGGTGGGGGGCTGCTGGCTAGTGTAAAGCTTTTGATAAAAGGACTTAAAAATTCATAGTATTTCAGCCGGATCTGTTATCAATTGCCCTGATTCAGGGTGATTAAGAGCAGTCACCCACCTTGCCGAAGATTTTTGTTTTAACTGCCAGGCCAACAGCCTCCCTGCCCTGCTACCTTGTCCCAGGTATAAAGCCTTGACTCTGGAGGCTAAACTAGTAACTTTCTCTCTCTGTTTACCAGCATACCAATTTCTCAAGGAGATTAGTTTATTTTCTTGTTCTTCCATTCTTTGGTTGTCATTTAACTTTTCTAATTCCTTTATCTCCCTTAAGCATTCATCCAGTAGTTTCCTTGACTTCGCCTTGCGGACTGTTGCCAAGCGTATTAACTCACCTCGCCACATAGACTTAAGAGCCACCCAAGTTTGGTCAATGGCGTTAATGGAACCCCAATTACTGATAATAGAAATTTCTAGAAACTATTTAAATCTGGTTAATATCTTGGGTTCTTTTAAAATACTGTTATTTAATGACCATGAGTATGACCTACTTGGTTGAAGTGGTAGAGAACATATAATCTTTATCGGTGAATGGTCAGAGATTACACGGGGCAAAGTTGCAGCTTCCACCACCCAAGACAAACTATACTGGCTGATCAGAAAAAAATCTAATCTCGAGTGTGACTTATGCACTGCAGAAGAAAATGTATATTCACTAAGACTGGGGTTCAGGGTACGCCAGGGATCTATCAGGCCTATTGATAGCATAAGCTCCCGTAAGGCCTTCTGTGCTGGGGAGAGGGAAGAGCCTTTACAGTGCGATCTGTCTAGTCAGTTAGCCTGGACTAGATTCCAGTCCCCACCTTATGATTATTGGGACGTTCCCAAAAGAAGCCAAGGTCAATCCTAACTGTGTAAAAAAATCCTGTGAATCTAGGTTAGGCCCATATACTGAACCCAGTACTAAGTTAATCCCTCCAATACTACCTAAAACAAATATAAATCGACCTTGCGGGTTGGATATTATTTGACAATGCGTAAATGGAATCCCATGAGCAATTAAAATGGCAACTCCCGACTATTGGAGGAATCCACTCAAAGACCTGATTCACCCACTTCTTCTTGAAATGGGCCAGTCGGTCAGCAAGAACATGGGTTTCTTGTAAAAATACTATCGCTGGTTTCAAGCGGGCAAGCTGGTTCAAAATGACAAATTTTTTACAGTTGTCCTTTCCTCCTTTGATATTCCAAGAAATTATATTCAACCTATCCTCCATTTATTGCTCACACTATAGAGGTCTTGGGATAGCTGCCACCCTCCCCCCCATACAAATTCCCTCAAACACAAAAAATTTACCTTCCCGAAATGCCCCTCCAACCCCAAACAAAATAATAACACACCCATAAATAACCTATAACTTTCCCTCCTGGCCCGAAGCCAACTCCCCGTCCTCTGGAACATGATGCTACATAGAGATGGGTATACCCACCCCTGCCACAATTATTATTGTGATTGAATATATAGTCGTATCAGACCCTATCTATGAGCCAGGCTACTAAAAGAAAATTTACTCCCTTCTTGGATCTACAATTAAGTCACATAATAAAACACTAACAAACAAGAATTATCCAATAAAAGTTAGAAATTAAGGGGTATAATGCATCCATTGAATTAATAAAGCATGCATTAGGCCATTAAATACCTCCAGTCTTCCAGACATTGGCAAATGAAATTATAAGCCATTCCATGGCACTCCAAACATTAGTCCCTATAAAGGGCTTTGTCTAGGTATACAAAATCAAAGAAGGCCTAACTATTCCTAACAGAAACTATTGCATAATCAAAGCAAAGCTGTCCGGCCTACCATGAAAACTTGTCTAGCATTATACCCCTTGGCAATTCGGTCCTAACTTGACCTATTTAACTAATTAGATCCCCCATCTATGATTTACTATTAAGAAAACTATTGTTATTCCTAAAACACCACTCGTGCAGGTATCACAGAAAAAAAGAACAAAAGTATTCACACAGGTGTAAATGCAGTCATTATAGCCTGCCTCCTCATTAGAATATTGACCTTAAGTTTATAACTGCAAGGATGAACATGGAACCCTCCCCGTACTCTATTTGTAATCCAAAGTACTATAATACTTCTAACCAAAATATAGCAATTATATAGTTGGTAAAGCTCCCTTGCCCATCTTTTTAGGGGTTAAGTATCTCACACAACAACATACTAGTACCTAACCCAACTTGTCACTGGTTTTAGGGCACACTAGAATTATTTATTGCTCCAATACCCCCAATCAAATCCAGATAATAATTGTTAATAGCAAACCAAGAATCTTGGTCACAAACTCGCCAAAATCAGAAAGTTCTTATATGTTGTCCATATAGTTAAACTTAACACTCATCCCTTAGGAAACAGGTCAGGTAGCAGAGATCTCAAGGACTCGAGTGCTTCTTCCGCCGAGTTGAACCTCTTCGGGCCTTCCTTGAGTGTAACCTCCAGCCTCGCAGGATAAAGTAGATGGTGCCGGATCCCTGCCGCCCAAAGCTTCGAAGTGATCAGCCTGAAGCTAGCTCGAGCTTGCCTCATCTTCCAGGTTAAGTCAGGTCCAGACGCAGTTTTTTACCCTCCCATTGGAAAACTGCCAGCTTCCTCACTCCATTTAAAATGTGCTCCCTGTCCAAATAGTCCAATAGTTTGAAAATAACTGGCCTCGGTGGCTCTGAAGATGGAGGTTTGGCTCTAAGGGCCCCATGACCCCTCTCTATAATATATTCCGTCCATTGGGTGAGGGGCCCACCGATTCTTAATAAGCCTCTGTAGAAACTGGATAGTGTTCGGCCCTTCCTCTCCTTCTGGGAGACCCAGCAGGACCAGATTATTACGTCTGTTGCAGCCCTCCAGGTTATCTAGACGATCCTCCAATTTGGCAATATTTATTTTGCACTCCACTATATTGGGGCCTGATTTGTCCATAGCTCTCTCCAAGGATGAGATTCTGGCCTCAGCATCGGTCACCCTTCTCTCTAGCTGTGTCAAAGCTGGTTTTATCTCTGCCACTTCCTCTATGAGTTTGAATAAGGCATCTTTTATAGTGGAAAGATCATTATAGATCTTCTCAGGTTTTAGCTCTTGTTCCTGGAGCGATGGCGATGAGCCCCTCCGTGGACGTTTAGCTTCCGATTCTAAATCGGCTGTCTGCATTTTTCAAAATGGGCGTTGTCGCTGGTTGCCACAAAACCCACACCTGCAGGCACCCAATAGCTTCCCAGTGCCAGTTCAGCTGGCTTTGCTGTGCAAAATGTAAGTTTTGCTGTGCAAAATGTAATTCTTGCTGGCAGTCAGAGGAAGGCTCACAGGCTGCTGTCTTACCACAGGCGTGCAGTTACCAGTTCTTGCTTTGGCTGCTTAAAATTTTCAAAAACGAGCATTATCGCCAAATGCCCCAAAACCTATTCTAGCAGACTCCTAACAGTGTCCCAGAGTCCGATCGCTATGTTTTGCTGCACGAAAATAAAATTTGTGCTGGCAGGGAGCAGTAGACCCACGAGCTGCTGTCTGGTCACGGGCGCACTACCTCCGATATTAAATTCGGCTGCTCGGTTTACAAAAACAGGCGATGTTCCCAAAAGTTACAGGACTCATTTCTACAGGCTCTAGATGACATCCCAATGCCTGATCACCCTGATTTTCCTTGCAAAAATGGAATTTGTTGTGGCAGGGAGCGGGGAACCCACAAGCTGCTGCCTTACTCCATGAGCGTCATGTGATCCCCTTGAGGGCCTAATTTTGACAGCCATGGAGACTAAACTGCTGTAAACTTGGTGAGTGTACATTGCGTGTGTGGAGAGTTTGGAGATATGAGGCTGTAGTAACCCTGCCTTGCTCTCATTGCACTATTATGGGGCTGACTACCTGTCTCCATTTCATGAGGAGATGGCGTTTGGCTTCTTGGGCACCCAAACTGAGAAAAGGTTTGTATATTCTCCCATTTTCTGGGAGTTGGTATGGGTACCCCAATATCCAGAATACAGGAGAGTGTGGTAATTTCACTGTGTTAAGTTGCTGCAGGTGACTGATGATGGTATGCCATCAATTTTGTATTGTTGGGCAGGCTCAAAGGCTACAGGATATTTTTGCAAGTGAGACATTGCAACACCAATACTTCTTCAGTATATTAAGCCCCTTGTGGGTTAGTTTGTCTAGGGTCCAGTACCATCTTCCCAGAACTCTTTTTCTGGATCAGTTGATATTTGGGGTCTGGGGAGGCTTTATGGACTTCTGCCCACTAACTATCCCAGTCTTTGAGAGTTACATCAGTATTTAATTCCACTGCCCATTTCCTCCATGGGGCTCCCAGCAGTAGAGATGGTGTCACTGGATGTTTTTGTAAATAGTAATAGTTTGACCCTTCACTGAAGTAGGCATTTATTATCTCCTTCATATCGGTCTTCTGCAGGAAATGATCAGGAAGTATCCCCTTCTGTACAGCATGCCTCAATTCTAGGTGTCTCCAAAGGTCAGTTTTGAGTAGGGAGTAATTCATTTGGAGTTGGGAGAAGGACTTGAGCAATCCTCCTATACTGTAGGAGATGGACTACCAGACAGATTCCCAGTATGATCATGTGTTCCATTTATTTAGGCTACTCCCTATCTGAATACTGAGGTATGCAACAAGGGGTTCCAGTTGTCTCCATTGGAGACTGGGCCATTGTTAAGTCTGGCAAACATGCTTGTTTCATGAACACAGGCAGTGTCATTTTGCAGTTTTTTTGGAAAGGTTCCTCAGAGGCATTGCTCCTATTATAGCTTGCTCCTCCTCCACCCAGAGTGGCGAGTGTGGGGAATGGAGTTTAACCAGCTTGGGGCTTGCTTCACTCCATGGCTCATGTGATACACCCACAGCCAAGCTAGATTCCATCCTCAACTTTGGGGTGGTACCCCAAGAATTGTTTTGCTGAACTGAGGACATTGAGCACCCCATATGTTGGCCACTATGAGAGAATCTGTTTAAATATATTTATGGGGAAGGAGAGGCGAGTTATTCAGGCAGTAATTTTGAATGCTGCAATTTTACCAGACAGCATGAAATGTATTTTTTGCCATCTTTGTATGTCTAATTTAAGGGAGTTATGTAATTTAGGAATTTTTTGTTGGATTAGGTCATGTATACATGGGGTGATCATCATCATCCCTAGGTATTTTATCTCCTGTGAGGCTCATATCAGCATATGCTGTCCCAACATGGCCCATCTTGGGTCCCCTTGAGTTATTTCATCAACTGTGTCTTCCTCCAATTGACTCAGAGGCCTGACATATGCTTGAATTGTTGTATGATACCCCAGGGTTTCAGAGGCAAGATTCTACATTGGAAATGGTTAACAGCAGTTCATCTGCATATTTATTTTATTTTATTTTATTTATTTTTATTTAAACTTTGTTTACAGGGTGAGTGTGCTGGCACAAGTGCCTTTTACAGTCATGACCCAGGTGCAATAGCACATACACCGGGGTAGGATGTAATACAACGGGTGAGATGCAAAATATAATACATCAGGTGAGAGTCAAAATACAAAAGGTTGACGATACAAGATGTTAAATGTGATACAACACCTCTGGCCTGAGAATGTATACTAAAATGTCTGATTTAGGGTACAAAGGGAAGTACAGCAATGTTCTAGTAAACTAGTAAATAAAAATATGCTGGGCATTGGAGAAAAATGAAGCATGTCAAGTATGATATCAAGCAAGTGGCCTAGTGATGGGATGAGAAGAGAACTAACAGCACTGAACAACTTTAACAAAAGATTTTTTGAGGGTGTACAAAGGGATGGAGGGGTAAGGAAAAAGTGGAGATTGAGAGAGGAAGGTGGAAGAAAGAGGGAGAGAAGGAGGTGGAGATTTCTGGAAAGAGGGAAGGAACAAGATATTATGAGTGGAGAAACAGGGTTTGCAAGTGTATAGTTGGTTGGGGTGAGTTGAGGGCATAGCTGGAAGAAGGGTGAGGGGAAGGTAAGGGGATAAGAAGGTGGGTCGAGGTGCTGGGTAGCAGGGGTTGTAGGGAATGGCGGGCAGAATTGGGTAGATTAGTGAAAGCAAAAGCAGTCTTGAGATAAGCAGTAGTGTGCTTTTTGAAGCTCTGTAAAGGTTGGCTCTATCCTGTGGCCTAAGCCAGTTTAAGGAATTGTTCAATACACAATAATGGGTTTCTCGTGAAGCATCCAGAGCATATCAAGCCAGTCTACTAAACATAAAATCTACCCTGTCCAGCTGTCTTCCTGAGGCTCTGGCATATATTATATCCCTGTAGTCCAAGATTGACACAATCATTGTGTTTACAATCTTCAATCTTACATGTGGTGACATGTAATATTTTAATCTATAAAGGACCCCCAATGTTTTGCTTATATGCTCAATAACTCATCAATGTGCTCTTCTCAATTTAATGCACTATCCAGCCAAACCCCAAGATATTTAGATCTGTTGACATGCTGGATGATTTTTTGCACTCTGAGTCCAGGTTTTCAAGGTAAGATTTTCTTGGTTTGAAATTCATCCAAATAACACTGATTGAGTTTTAATATCATTAAGTACAAGAAGTTGTATATTAAAGAAATCTTGAATTTGTATAACAGCATGCTGGATTTTGCTGTTTATATGATCTAATGAATTCCCCTCAACATAGATTATTGTGTTGTCTGCATATAAAGGACATTTGATGTCCGCTTAGAACAGGGCATAAGAGATATGGAGATTATTAAATCTCCACATAGAGCACATGCAGGAAAGGGCAGTGGCATGTCATGATCTCACATTGGACCCAATGCACTATGCCTGCATGCCACATAAACCAGGTGTATAGGCATAGCTATGTGGGGAATGCCATGCAGCGGGGTACCACAGATCCTCCCATGACATTTACAGCCCACGTGGAGCACAGTTATGTGTCTAATCCCCCAGCCATGGGAGAGCAACACACCAAGGATGGGCAGGGGTGTGCCAGGGGCATGCTAACACTATGTGCCATTCACTAAGGTGCATAGTGCTGCCCACAGGGGTGTGGATGAGGGTGCAGGTTATGGCAGTCGGGACCCTGCAATAAGCCAGTGCGTGCATCCATGGACTGCACCCACTGAGTGTGGCAGCACCAGGAATCCAACTGCCAAGCTGCCCCAGCTTACGAGGCAGATGTTAAGAGCTGGAACTGTAGAAGGGGTGAGTGCCCTTAAACTGTGGTGCCATGTCCCTGTAGTGCCACTCCCCCCCCAGACAAGGCTGCTCCATCCCCATTGCACTACAACATCCCCAACAAATGTCTGCCCTGGTCCCTGGCATTGCTCAGGATGCCCCACCCACCACCCACCAAAGCCCCAGTCTAAACACATGACCCCTGCACCATGTACCCTACCCCACATTGGTTTTCAGTGGCCCCCTGCAGCACTGACCACCTCCCAACACCATAGCTGAATGCTGGTGCTGTGGCTCTGGACATCCAGTGGCACAGCCCTCCTAAGACCACCTTGGCTGTCACCTGTCCTACTGATGCTGGAAGCTTGCTGCTATAAATAGGTGGTGAACTCCCAGCTTCAGTTGGACAGCCAGTGGCCAAGGAGGTGTGAGGAGGGCTGTGCTGCTTGCCGTGTGGAACCACAGCATCATCGGGCAGGTAGGGGGGCTGAGGTGGTGTCAGTAATGTGGAGGTGGGGGGTCCACTGAACACCAATGAGGGGGATGTCCGGTTGCATTTTATGGGTATGGGGGCTGTGTGGACTGATGGGGCATGGGGCATAGTTGTGTATGGTGTGGCCTGCCTTCATGGGCTCAGGGCCCCAATATGTGTGTGTGTGGGGGGTCTGCACTGATGGGGCCTTGTCACTGCCATGTCTAGCTCCAGTGGACAGGCATCTGGGACATGGGTGGTTACTGTGCTGTGTTGGGGGAGACAAGACAGCTGTGCTCCAGGTGATGGGGGGTGGCACTTGGCAAGGAGTCAGGATGGGGGGGCACACCAGCTGACGGGGGCCATCTGCACAGTCTGCAGGTGCTTTTGTGCCATAAACAAATCAGGTGCTGTGGCCACTCACACAAGAGGTCCACTCTGGGATCCAGTATGGGCATCCCTTTGGATACCTGGCTGGGTCTGCAACTCCACACCTGGCCACCCTGTGGAGTCCTGTTTGCTGGGAGGGGAGCCATGGACAGTTGGTGTCCGTTAGTGAATACTGACTTCAGCGCAGCTATCTGTGGATATGAAGCCAAGTGGGTGGGCCTGTACCTTTGGTCCCTTAGTGCATAGGGACCCTCTTTAGCACTCTCATGCAGCATGACCTTAAGGCGAGCACTGGCATGGAAGCAAATGCCTTCCTGCTAAGTGAAAATAACATGAAAAAGCTGTTTCCTTTACAAATACCTGTTACTTTTCTTTTTATACTACTCCTGCATTAAGGTATATCCCAATTACCAGCAGTTGCTACATGTAACACTGCCCTATGTCAGCATTTCCTAACATGGCAACCTAATGCACCTGATGGTAACACTATCAATGTGGGAAATCTGTGGATTTGCAGTTTCTTCAGTGTAAAGCTGCTGTTGCTACTATCAAGATAATCTATCTTTTCTGAATTTATCACATCAGTATAAATCCCTTTTCTCAGCAGTCTTAATCTGGTTGCATGGGAGAGAAACAACATTATCTGAGACGCTCTGAGCTCTAGCACTATAGCTGCTTGTAACAGTTTCTCTAGCTGCGCCTTTACAGCATTGCTATGTATTATATGCCTTTATGTCTTCTGGGCTACTAATCCCACTTTTTGCCAGGTACCCCAAAACATTTTCTCTTTGGGGGAGAAATAGCTGCAATGATTGTGTCTACTCACAGTCTATCTTTCCCAATGTGTTTATCTTCTCAAGTTAGGTAGTCTGTTCTATTGTTCAGAAGAGAAAGACTGAGAATAATTCATGTTCGCACTACTGAACAACAGTTTTCTCACTTGAGATGGCTCCCTGAGTAACAGGATGCCCTAGTATAGCAGACACATGTAATCTTTCTCACACTAAGACATAGTCATAGACTTGGCAAGAGCATAACCTAATGCCCCTCTTTGGACTGCTGCACCAAGTTTCCTTTTCCTATGGTGCCCAGAGAGGTGTTGTCCTTACAGGGGAAAGTTATGGTCAAGGCCCCTAAAGTCTGCAGTTCTGCAAATGTAGAATTTTTAGCAAAATTTGCATCATGCCACAGAATATTCTGTATTTCACCATTTAGAAGCTATGGCTTCTATTACATTTTTAGGGCTGCAGTGGGTGGAGCCCTGCAGACCTCTTGCAAGCAAAAAAAGATTCACACTCCAACTGAACAATAATTTAGGAGTTGCATCACAGTCGCCTCCACAGTGTGTGAAGCACTGCATTGTGTCAGTGCAGTCTTCTCATAGGTACTATTTTGTTGCCATGTAGAGGTCCCATTTGAGCTGTTTTCTCACTGCTGCTTTGTCCCGACTCACTCAGGGTGTTTCAGTCTCTGCCCAGCCTCACATAATATTTCTGCTTGTGAAGAGGGGCCAGAGGAGCAGTCACAGAACCATAACTTGAAGGAATCTTCAAAAATAGACATATATAGAGTTACCATTTGTCTGTACCAGTCTGTACAGGGATACACCGAACTCCAAGCTCCACTCTCCTGGTCAAGTGAACCAGTCCCCTTTCCCCCAGCTGTTCAAATTTTTGAAGTTTATGTCTCCTACCACGTCTGTTAATATGTTATTTGTCCCCTTCCTGTGCTGCAGCTTTGTAGGCAGTAGAAATGGTGGGTCAGAACACATTGACGTATTGTGTCAAATTTTAAGTATAAGAAATAATTACATATATGCATGTTAAAGTAACAGCTTTGGACTTAAACCACCAGTTCCCAACAAAATCCCTGAAGACAGACAGATAGATAGATAGACAGACAGACATGATAGATAGATATAGCAAATACATAGGCACATTCATAATAATATACTCAATTTTCGTTTGATGAGTACAAGTTGTTTAGATACAGTGGATAGACACATCATAATGATAAATTCAATTTTCATTTGGTAAAATGGGTGTAGGTTGTTTTATTAAAATAATAAGATGGACAGTAACCTTTAGACATACTACTGTACTTTTGGAGCTCAATTGACCATGCACATATATCATAAATAAATAAGAGTGTTTAATATTATTATTGTTTTAATTTCTGCCAGTCATGGTGGAGTTGGCTGCATCAGATAAATATGTGTGAGACTGGCAGATGAAAGGACACATTGAACCCATCATGATGTCATAAAAATTGATTTTTTACATTATACTGTTAATCAGATAAAAGGTGTGTGAAAATGTATAAAACCAGAGGTGACAAAAATATATATTTGAAATTAATCGCCATTCCTTGACTCCTCTATTTCTGTGACTATGCTGTTGCACTACATGTATATAGTATGATGACTTGTTCAGTGGACCCATTCTGTGACTGCTAACATTATTCTGTGGCCCCTATGTAATTTTTTTGAAGTTTTTGTTTTGCATTTTCCTCGCACATTTCAACAAAAGTGCTCTACATGTTTCAGATTTAAAAAAAAAAAAACATGTAATCTGAGGAAATACAGCAGCTTGTTCTCTCTGAGCCATGGTCATGGTATGCAATATAAAGTTGCATTGGCGTGTGCAGTATTGCAAAAGGAACACTTTCCCTGTCAATTACTTAGCTGTTTTATTTGATGAATTGTGTATCACATCGGAGTCCAGCATGACAGAATCATCCATTGACAAGTAGTTGATGTGTTGATCAGCTTGGAAACAAAATATGCTGTATACTATTGCCTATAAACTGTAACATTGCTTCTCATAAAAGGAAATCAAGTTTTCATTGGCAATTAGCGGCAGTTACATTCCCCTAATAAACCCCTCCCTGCACAATCAAACATCTGCCATCTTTTATTGTTTGCACTGTTTCAATTTGGGTGCAGTGTTCTTATCACCGTATATTATTTTCAGTCTTAGATGCTGAGCTGCAGTTGAAGTTCTATTATTGGCAGGGTACCCATCATCAACAGAGTCTCCTTCCCCTTAATATTTGCAGCTGTCTGTGGAACCACTGGGCTGCTCAGCCATTCTTATTACATTTTTTGTAGGAGGGAGCAGCTCTCAATCCCTGGTCTCGATCACTGACAAATCTGTACAGGAGGAGGGGTTCCACTTTGACCATTTTTTTAAGTTAGTGGTCCTTTGACATCACCACCTGATCAATCTTAGGGGTACTTTCCTGACCAATCCCGGGGTTGCTAGGCTGTTTGCTATACATTAGGTTTTGTGGAGGGCTTCTTAGGTCTAGGCCTTCCAATGAGCTAAAACACATAATGTATGTCAGGGAATGCACAGCAATCAAGAATGGTATGACTGTGAGTGCTGGTTGCAGTGGGGGGTTACTGCACCCATTACTCAAGTTAATAGTCCAGAAACAAATGCTGACAACCTGTCTAGCCTAAACAGCACCCTTTCCAAAAAAAAACATTACTTAAACACTTACTGCAGACTATGGAAGTAAACGTATTTCAAAGTAATGATGAGGTTAAGGCACAAAATGCATGGAAATGAACAACACTGTAGGTCAGATTCCTTTGCTTACAGCTGGCCATTTTCAAGGACTAATTCCTCAAATGCAGTGTATTGTACCTTCATATGCTACTGCCTTATTTAGATATGTGAAATATTGTGATACATTAAATAAATAAGGGTGAAGCAAGTCAACAGAGGATAAGAGATATAATCAAGCCTCACTGTTTGCTATAGTATTCCAGTAAACATTAGGCACCAGGAGGTTGTCTTACATTGTTTATTGGTTTTACATGGTTTTTATTTTACAATGTAGTGCAGGAACCTTTATCTGTATACTTATCTAGTCACTGCAACAAACTACAATGCATAGGGATACAAAGCTATAAAAGGATGGGAATGTGACATAAGGTGTGTTTTTTTAACCCAATACTCACCCTCCTAATCCAAAACCAAACTACTGACTGTACCCCATGGGTGTGCTGCTTCATGCTGCAGGTCTGGAAACATGTCCCACAAATATTTTGCTTGAAGAGGGGCCAGAGGATCAGTCATAACTTTTTCTGCACAGTGCAAAGTAGATCAGTCATAACCTTTTTTGGGTAAGAGGTCAGCTATAACTTTTTCTATGGGGAAAGGCAGAAACTGCACACAAGAAATCACACCAGGAGTTCCTTGTTATGCAAAACTTTAGGCAAGTTTATTTGCCCAGACGCTCAGTAGTCTGCTTTGGGGCTTAGGCTGTCCTCTATCTAATTATCCTGCTGTCTGTGTGGGCAAATACACTTGCCTAAACCTTTGCGTTACAACAGACTCCTTGTGTGATTTTCTCAGAGCAGTTTCTTACTTTCCCCTACCTGTTCCTGTTATGCTGGCCAAACCCCACTGCACCCCCAGTTATTCCTGAGACAGACTACAACCATCTTTGCTCCCTAGTTTTCTCTATGCAGGGCTCCAGACCAGTAGCTTGAAGCAACAAACCCAAGGGGTGTTTAGCCTAAGATCTCGAGGGTGGGGTCTGGGGGAGGGGGGAACAATAGGGCTAAAAAAAGGCTTTATGCCACATTTCTTTCCATTTATGACTTTGTAACCATAACCTAACATGTGCATTACTGTCCCATAGTTTTTTTTTCTTTTTTTTTTTGTAATTTGTTTCCTTACTTCTTTCAGGATTCAGAGAAATGGCTAGTCCCCTACAAGGCATACAAGGTAACTGTGTTAATATTTTGTTTGTGTATGACTTTAATTGTAATATTTGCATCGGTATGTACTGTCATGTATATTTTGTTGGTTATTTATTTTCTTATGTATAGGCAACATGTAAGTTAACACGACTGTCTTGTAACTGGGTCACCTGACCTAAAGACATGTTTTCTCTCCTGTATAAAAATAAACTTTTTACTACTACTAATGCAAAATGCACATGTTTTGTTCTGGTCATGTTTGCAGATCATCAATTGATCTTCATGTTTTGCATTTTAAACATTTTGCTGGTGTAGAACTTAATTCATTTTTCACAACACTTTTTAGAATTCCCCAAATAACTCATAATTAGTAGGACCATGTTCTCACACATTTTTAGGGCTACAGTGGGCGGAGCCCTGCTGACCTCTTGTGAGCAAAAAAAAACACATTCCATACAAATAACAATTTAGGAGTTGCATCACAATTGTGTTCATTCTGAAGCACTCCACTGTGCCAATGCAGTCTTCTCACAGGCACTATTTTGCTGCAATCAAGAGGTCCCATTTGCCCCATTTCCTCACCGCCATTTTGTCCTACGTTCCTCATGGTGTTTCAGTCTTCATCTGGCCCCACATAACATTCCCCATGTAAAGAGAGACTGGAGGAGCAGAGAGGAGGAGCCGCTTGCAGTCGCAATGAGAATGTGAGAGCTGGCGGTCTGAGTATGTTTTTTTTATGTTTTATTGGCACGCATCCATTTTCTTGCTGTGACAGCAGTGCGTCAGATGCTCCCCCATACTTCCAGACCCTGAGATCACTTGGTTGGGGTCCAGAGACAAGAGGGCCACTGTGCAGAAGCCATGAAACAATTTATTTTTAGAGTGCCAATGACTTCTCTGGGACTGAATATATACATAATAATGAGCTGCTAATGAATAGGGACCTTTATTACAGCCCAATTGGCTCTGAACAGAGTTTGCTTTGTTTTTGGTTGCAGCTTCTAAATGGGGATAGCTTGCAAATGGGGGGGGCTTAAATTAATAACTAGTAATATGCTGCCCCCGTACTGTGTTCCACACTGTGTTCTGTCCCCTCAAACTCCCCCAGTACAGTACAACCTCCTAAGTAGCAGAACACATCAACAGGGAGGAAAGTGAGAAGGCATATGTACATGTAACATACATGAGCTTAAATGGAGCTCTGAATGGAGAAAAAACATGTGGTGCACTGTAAGGTGCATGCTGATCTGAGAATGCATATCAGAGAATGCCAACTGTGGGACAAGTTGGCCTCTTTATTCCTTTTTTCACAAGTGAGTGCTTGCCATTTAAACAGTGCATTTTCTAAAAAAAAATGCTATACTTCTTGTAGTAAATAATTCAGTAATACAGTGAGAGAGGTTGGCAGATCTGTGGTCAATTGGCTTTGCATGTGTCAGCCATGCAGTACATGTGGCATCATATAGTTTCTCACTTGTTCTTTGGGGGTTATCTGAGAATAATATGGACTGTGGAGGCAAGAGAGGCAAGGAGGAGGCACTGGAAGGCATATAGAGAAGTACTAACTGATTTAAATGTTTTCAAGTCAACCCCATTTATAAGCTGTAGCTGCTAAGGCTTCTATTGAGAAACTTAGTTTCTGCTGAGGCTATTGATCAGAGTTGACTTCTAAATGGGGGGGGTGATGAAATGATGAAAAAGAGCATCTAGTGCTGTTGAATTCATAGCTTTTGGTAAATTTTCAATCAAATATGCAGGCATAGCATGGAGATGGTGCTGGTTCTGATGCAAAATTACCTCCTCAGGGATAGAGATAGAGAGGAACGATCAGTTCTTGTTTTCCTCAATCTTTCATAAGCATTTGACACCATGGACCACATTGTGCTTTTGGATCACCTTAGAGAGTATTGTGGACTCACTGGAACTGTCATCCACTGGTTCAAGTCTTGTCTCTTAGGCAGGAGACAACGGGCTGTGATGGGATTTCTCCTCCTCCCTGAAGCCACTGTTTGTGGTGTACATTTTAGCCCTGGTTGAGCTCATTAGACATTACAGTAAGGGCTTATAACTGCTAAGCAGATGACACCCAGCTGTATATGTCATTTCCCATGAACAAATGGCGCACTTGAAGTGCTGAATAAATGCCGTGTTGAAATCCAGGATTGGATGTCCTCTAATTGTCTGAGGATAAACTATGACAAGATAGAGGTCCTGGTGATTGAGTCTGGTTGCAGGCATGATGAAGGTGTTTCCGAGGTGATAACAGGACTTGTCCCAAGATCTACCCAATTAATGGCATCCTCCAAGGTGAAAAATCTGGACATCATCCTAGGCGATACACTGACACTTGATGCTCTTGTGTCATCTGTTGCCCAAAGTGATTTTTACCACTTAAGGAATATCACCCAGATCAAACCCCTGATTTCATCCAAGGACCTGCTCTCACTGGTACATGCCTTTGTGACATCCATATTAGACTACTGTAATTCTCTTTACTTCAGGGTCATTGAAGGGAACCTCAGCTGACTACAGCTGGTGCAGAATGCAGTGGCCAGGTTGTTGGCAGGACTGCCAAAGTCTTGCCATGTGACCTCAGTCCTGCAGGATCTGCATTGGCTGCCTAATAGTTAGAGGATCCTCTTTAAAATGGGTTTACTCACCTATAAGGTCCTGTAGGGCTGAGGCCCAGGCTAGCTGTCAGACCTCCTTACACCTGCCATCCTGGCGTGCTCCCTCTGCTCCTCCACAGAGGGCCTCCTAGTGGTTCTGGGGACCAGGCTGAAAACTTTGGGTGATCGTTCATTTCAGGTGGCCAGCCTGGTCCTCTGGAACTCACTTCCAAAATCTTTGAAGGAGGCCCCATCAGTGGAGGCATTTCAGGGAGGGGCCTGATGACCTATCTTTTTAAGAAAGCTTATTCTGAATATTTATGCTGATGTTATTAATGTTTTATTTCTGTATTACTTTATGATGTAACTTATATGTTCCTATGATGTCTGTCTAAATCTGCTCTTATTGTTTGTAAGCACGCAGTGTCTGTGGGATTGGGTGCCATATAAAATAAACTTTACTTTCTTATTTCTTTTTTCCTTTTTTTTTTACTTTCTTTTTTATCCTCCTAAATTCTGCTCTGGATCCCTTAATCGGAACTCCCCAAGTAGCACCTTCTACGTCCTTAGAGGACCAGGTAGTCTGTTCCTAGAGTGCCACATGCTTCCAGGCACACATCAGGGCTGTGCCCCCGAATCCCCCCATGAGCCCACCACACTCCCTACTATATATATACTCCCATCGTATTGATGTGTCTCCCCCCCATTGCTGCCAATTTAGGCGCAGTGGGGGTTTCACTGTGGGGGATTTGCTGTGCAGATGTCGCTGTAGTGGCATCATACCCCAAACACAAACAAGTTTTGTCAGTCACCCCTGTGTGCTACACAGACAGTGCACAGGAGTCTGGCAGAGGATGCAGCATTGGGGCATGAACCACCAGTCCCACAGCATGCCTGACACACAGCACATGGACAGGCTGGAGTACTGGTCATTGCTGCAGTGGTACAGGTGGCAGATGGGAAGGGGTATGGTGTCATGCCCTAGAGTTGTATCAAAGGGTTCTCTTCACATCTCCATTTCACTGAGTGTTGCAATAATGGATGGATTCAAAAACCTACTGCTGGGCATTCTATTCCTTGAACCAGCTCCTTTACAGATCCTCACCGTAGATGCCTTGGGCTCTGCTGACATGCTCTTCACAGCCCTTGCAGGATGTGTGGGTCATGGACCAAGATAGAGTCTGAGCTGCATATAAATGTGCTGGAAATGAAGGCTGTCCTGTGAGGCATCCTGGCACTTCAGAATCATCTTTGCTTTTGTCCTCTACTATTCCAGATGAACATCAGTGTGATGCATTATATCAACAAACAAGGGGATACTCAATCTTATTCTTTATGCAGAGAAGTAGCAAGGGTAAGGTACTGGGCTCTGTCTCGTGACCTTCAACTGTTGTCCATTTATCTCCGAGGTCTCCAAAATATCTTAGCAGACAGACTAATCATGTTGCAGTCCATGATTAACAATTGGGAACCGCAGACCTCTGCAGTCAGTGATCTTTTCACAAGATGAGGTCCTCCAGAGTTGTACCTTTTTGCATCCCCACACAATGCAAAATTGCCGCATTTCTGCTCAATCACTCGGAGAGACACATTGTCAGTCTCTTGGAAAAGGAAATTCCGATACACATTTGCTCAATTACACAAACACAGAGGGTTCTGCTCCAGCTGTGGGAGGAGAGTGTCACTCTCATTCTCATTGCTCTACAATGGCCTTGACAGATATGGCTTCTGCTTCTTTAACAAATAGCAGTGGAGCCTCATGCCCCTCTATCTCTGTGTCAGGGTCTGTTGTCGTGAGACAAAGGGTCCCTGGTCCATCCAAACTGAAAGTCTCCACATCTGCATGTATGACTGCAGGGGCCAAATTCACAAAACTTTGCCTGGGTGCAAACCCAGTGTGCCTGTTGCAAACTGGGTTTTGCCCAGAGTTGGTATTCACACAGCTCAGTTTGCCCCCACACACACTGAGTTTGTGCCCGAGCAAAATAGTGAGGTGGACTGAAATGCAAATGAGTGGGAGGGGACCTGCATGTTCACACAATCCCATTCACTAAGGTTTTGCTCCATGCAAGGGGCCTTTGTGATGGCTCTTGTGTGGAGCAAATTACTGCCCACAAAAACTTGATGGTAATTCATGCAACCCTAGTGGTTTGCAGAGGTATT
Source organism: Neoceratodus forsteri (assembly GCA_016271365.2). Classification (NCBI taxonomy): domain Eukaryota; kingdom Metazoa; phylum Chordata; order Ceratodontiformes; family Ceratodontidae; genus Neoceratodus; species Neoceratodus forsteri. The sequence goes on along the minus strand of CM028130.1, from coordinate 1,151,195,831 downwards.
TCGGCCCCCACCCCCTTCCCAGTCCCCGATTGCCCACCCAATAATACAAAAATAATTTACTATAGTTTAGTGTCCCACCCCAGTCCCAGATCAACCACCCTAGAATAAAAAAAATTATTTTCTGTAGCGTATAGTCCCACCCTGGTCCCTGATTGCCGAATCAATAATAAAAAATATAATTTTCCCTAGCGTAGGGCCTCTCCTTGGTCCCCAGTCTACCACCAGGTAATGAAAACACCAATTTTGATAGTGTAGTGATCCCTCCTGACTCTTTGGTCAATGATTGCCATCCCCAAAAGAACAACATTATTCTCTGGTCATCTAGGGTCCCTGTTCTTATCCCCACCCCATCCAGTGTGACCTACCGCTCGCTCCCCCATACCTGATCTCAAGCTGGTGACCAACACAGCCCTCCTCACACCACCACAGATGACTTCTGACTGAGATCCCTCCAGGAGTGTGTGCTATATGCAGTATGGCTCCTTGACTGTGATTGACTAGTCACAGTCTAGGAGCTGTACTGCATACAACATGTGCTCCTGGAGGGAGTTGCTGGCCAGCCACAGTGGTGTAAACAAGGAAGTGCTGGATGCTGGATGGGGATTGAGTTGGGGGAGAGTGAGGTCATGGGTCACGCTGGATGGGGTGGGGAATGGGAACATGACTATCAGAGAATGGTGTTGCTCTACTGGGGACTGTGATCAGTGACCAGGGAGGTGGGGAGGGACCACTACACAAAAGAAAACAGGGTTTTATTACTGGGTGGGAGATCAGCGACCAGGGCGGGACCCTACACTATGGAAAATTATTGTTTTATTGTCAGGTGGGTGATTGGGGAATAGAGTGGGACACTACACTATCGAAAATATTATTTTTATTATCATGTGGGTGATTGGAGACTGGGGTGGGACACTACACTATGGAAACCTTTGTCTATGACTGTCGGGTTGGTGATTTGGGCCAGGGAAGGCACCAGTAGACTACTGGGGAATGTGACTGTGTGGGGCAATGGCTTTTGGGGGGAGCACACAACAGCCACACTAATGCCATGCAAATGAACCATTAATGGGCATGCTAATGGCCACTAGCACCTTGCATGCCCAATGGGCTCATTTGCATGGCTACTTTCAGGAATAGCACTTTAGCACGTGAGTGCTATTGGCTAAGGGGCCATTTTCCTGGCTGGCAGGCTGTGGGGACAGTGCTACTGGGTATCCCACTGCTTTTTCTGGGTTAGTGCTGCCCCACCTGCACCTGTTCACAGTCAGATAACATGATGCACTATCGACTGTGAGTAGTATTTTTTGCTCTCTGCCCAATGACTCGAACTTTTGCACAAACTTTTCCCTTTTTTTGAACCCTGGCCATGATGACATAGCCATTGCACATTTTGGCATATCCCCAAAGGTTGCAGATCTGACTGTACCTAGGAATCCTTCTACCAGACATGCTTATTCCTTGAAATTGAAGCATTTCACTTTTTATGCTGCTTCCAGGGATTTGACCCTTTCAGATGTCCATTAAATGCTATGTTGGGATACTTGCTGTCATTGTCCAACTCTAGCATACAGTTTTATCACATAAGGTGCTTTTGGATGCTATAGCGGCTTTTCATGCCCCTATTGATGGTCATAAATTGGCCCAGTTAGAGGTGTCCCATACATTTCTAAGAGGTATTTTTCATATGTGTACTTTCCTGGTAGGATATAATTTGCTTAGAATTGCCCATCTTACCACTCAAAGGAGCGGGGGCATAATCCTTTATTACAAGGCCCACCTACACCTAACTGCCCTCCCTGGTTTCACCCTATCCTCCTGTGAGTCCTTCACTCCCTTATGGTCCTACAGGCACCAAATAAAATCATATTGTCAGCGATTCAAAAATGCCTACATGCCATTTCATGGCAGTGTCACTGGCTCAGTAGGTAGCACACTTGCCTATGAGGCATGGAGATGAGAAGGCTGTGGGTTCTATCCCCACACCAGGCACTTGGGTTAATATCCCAATACTGACACTGTAATGCAGCATGGGGGGGGGTGCTGCACTTCTGAGGTGCTGTCTTTCAGATGAGACATTAAACCGGGGTCCCATCTGCCTGTTCAGGTGGATGTTAAGGATCCCATGGCACTTCTCGAAAAGAGTAGGGGATTTTTTTTATTTTAACTTGAAAGCAAATACAGTATAGATACGAGAAAGCACACAAAATTATAAAGTAAAAAAGAATAAACATAAATATGTATTCCATCATACATGTAATATAAATATATGTCATTGTGATTGTCCCAGAACTGATTACAATACTACTAATAACCCCATGAAAAGAGTGGGAGAATTATTTTTTCAAAACTTAAAAAACAAATCTTAAACACATCTCAAATAAAACAAAAAGCAGAATAGTGAAAATATTTACCCCTCCTGAAATCCTTAACAAGAAAGAAAAAACATAAAAGGGTATTGCATCCTATATCCAGAAAAAAATATACCTGTATAACTGCAGGGTAAAATATGTAAATATTGAGACAAAATCCTATCCTCCCCACTCCATAAAACAAGGAAGGTACATATACGACTAGTATGGACAGTACCCTTAATAAAAACCATGAAATCTAAACATAAGCCATCACATATATCAGGGGTCAACCATAACATTTTTTTGCACTAGCCAGCTGGACAAGTTGATTAAAAATTGCACTAGCCTGCAGATGATTGCACTAGCCCACAATAATAATGGTCAATTTTGATTGGCTAAACAGGAAAAACGCAAGCCAATAAATACTCTGATTATTGCATATTTATCCTGCTCTCACATTGCTCCCTGCCCCAGCAAAAAAAGAAAAAGACTGCAGTCCAATCACATGCAGTGTGTACCCCCATTGTTTTTTAACCATGTGCCCCTTGCTTCCTCTTTCTTCACCCCTTCCCTGCCAAACCAGAAAATACCATAATAGCAAATGTTCATTCAGGTTAGGGTTACCACCTGTCCCCATTTTCGTAGGACAGTCCTGATTTGGGCAGCTGTGTCCTGCAAAAAAACATGAAAAATGATACATGTCCTGACATTATAGTAGAAAAAAATATTTCTGACTTCCCTCTAAATATTGCAAAAAACTATAATGCCTTAACTAAAATACCTTAAAATGATAAGAAACACTAGAAACAACTAATAAACTACAACAATTAGTCTTAATTCTGATTATTTAGAGAAAACAAGTCTATTGAATTGGTAGAGGATATACATTGTCCTGTGAATAATCTTGTTTCAGTAAGAAATGTCTCACTTCGGGCTTCTTAAAAGGTGGTAACCCTAAGTCAGGCAGTTTTAGCTCTGCACACACAATAGCCACATCATCATACACATCACCTCAGTCCCACCCTGATCTGCAGGGCAATGTACAGAATCAGGCAGAGAAAGACACTCTCATCCCCACCCTGTGATTAACCAGAACTACACTTCTGGAAGTTTTCTTACACTCCGAAGTGAGCCAGGGGCAGTTCTAGCATTTTTTTGGAGAGAGTTAAACAAACACAGGAGGCTTAGGATGTAAGAAACTTTGACATATCTGTTTATATATGCCAGGCACAAAAATATTGATTTAACATGCTCTGCCCTAACAAAAACAGATTTTTCATAACAGTGTCCTTTCATCAGTCAAAGGGGAGCAGTATACAGGCATAATGCTGTACTACCTCACTTTCTATATAGGTGATCTATGCACTCCAGGAATACCTATTTTAACCTTTCAAATTATACATTTTACTAAGGTGTTGCTTTGTACCATACATGCTTCAAAGCATTGTTTTTAAGATGAAATAACATGCTGGGTGGTACTGCATTGATGGCATTGACTGGTGTGATCCATTTAGAGGAGCTGTGAAACATATACCAGTCAGTAATGACAGCTATGGGTCTATGGATGGCCACTTCAGAGCCTAAACTGCAGTGGTGTCCATAGAAAGCATAGAGTAGACAGACCACCTGGCTGGGCAGACCGTGTATATATGATAGCATTCTGTCACTGCAGCCTTGGATACGGGCACTCAAAAGGTTGGGAAATGAGGCACATCGGTTTTAGTATTGTGGGACAAATCAAAGACAAGTTCAGCAAACTGGAAGCTAGCAACTTAATAGCACTCTGCCCCTGATCACAGCATGCACACTAGCTGAATGTCCTAACAATTACATAGATACATAGACAGTGTTGGCAGATAAGGGCCTATGGCCCACCCAGTCTGCCCATTTAAGTTTGTAAGTTCAGTTTATGTTTTCCAGGAAGTCTGTTGCCCCTCACCCCTGATCTCCAGAATTCCTTTATGTCTATCCCATGCATTCTTAAATCCCGTGATTGTTTCAGCCCCCACCACTTCCTCTGGCAGGGTGTTCCACTTGTCCACCACCCGTTCTGTGAAGAAATTCTTCCTCACGTTTCCTCTGAATCGTCCTCCCTCCAACTTCATCCCATGCCCTCTAGTCCTGGAACATCTTTTTCGCTTAAAAATAGTGCATTCCTGCACCCTGTTCCTCCCTGTAAGATACTTGTATGTGTCTATCATATCCCCTAATTGAGTGATAATGACTCACATTGAGTCTTTTGTTGGATCCCCCTCTTGAACTGCAAGATAATTGCAGATCTTAATGAGCTGTTAATCACACCAGGCCACCTGGAACACTGAGGGAGATTAACAAAAGGACTACAGCTTGCTAAAGTAGGGACTTTTTCAACCTCATTAACAGCTATGAAAAACCTGCACTAGTCAAGACGGACAAATAGAGGGTTAGCTACACTAGCCCTGGCCAATTTGCACTAGGTTCAGGGGTTCAGGGCTAGTAAAACAATGTTAAGGATGAACTCTGACATATATAGAGGATAATGTATGGTCACCAATGGTTAACTGGTTTGTTAACCATTGAGAGGTTGCCAGGGCGACCGTGTAAACCTCAAGAGTGAAGCTTGAGAGGTTTATATCACCATGGCAACCTTGAGATGACTTAACAAACAGGTTGACCATCGATGTACCATACATTATATTTTATAGTGTATGGTCATCGAAAACATTTAAATAATGAAGTAGAATCCTCACTTTTGTCAGCAGCTCCATTCCTTAAGTCACCGCCTCGCTGCTCCGGGCCATGCTGTCACCTCTGCGGCCATTTCAAGAAGGCAGTCTGTTTAAGTAGTGATCATGTGCAGAGCCATCCATGCTGTCATACCACCAATGTGACATACCAGCGATGGGTTAACAACAAAGTTGCATCACACTGATGGTATAACAACTGAGGAAAAAGATGAATTTCCTATAGTAACAACATTCTACCATGCATTATATTCCATTTATCAATAATGTAATCAGGTTGTTATTTCCTTGAGAAGGTCATAACTGTCAGTAGTCAAGAAAAATATACCATTAAAAAAGAAAAACAGAGGGGAAGAGAGAAGGAAAAAAAAATAAACATTGATGTCCAGCACCGGTCCTCCACCTCGAAGTCCTATCTTACCCAGTGTCCATCCATAATATATTATCCCACCATTTCTTATACACCTATAAAGAAATATTCATTTTGTCAGATGTTCTTATGGCAATTACATTATCATGAATTATCCAAAACAATTGTTATGGAGTAATAAAATGTTTTTGCAATGACCATCTACATCTCGTAATCCAAATATGATATTTAAAACAAGCTAATAGTAAGAGTATTGTATCCTTGTCATACTGAACTCATGAGTTTGGTAGTATCCTTAAAAAAAGAATGTCTGGATTTAGATGAAGGAAAGGAGACGCTACCCAATGTTTATAGATCAAGTCCAAAATTGTTAAATATATGGACACTCAAAATATAAATGTGCCATTGTTTCTATTTGGTTGTGGCAAAATTCTGTTCTGGGACATACCCGTTCTTTCATTTCTTTATGTTTAAGATTACCTTTGACATTTAATTTCCCATGTGTGCTAAGCCAAATGACATCTCACATATGGACTGGAAGTCTTTTGTAATAACATAGATTCTGTTTGTTGTATGGCCAAAGGATTTTTTTTGTACAGTAATGGGGGGCATCAAAAACATTTTTTTCCGAAATATGGGGATATAACTTTTTCACTGTGAGGGTCAAACATAAACCTTTTGGTAAAGACCAGAATTTTACCTTACCCAAACAGCATGTAAAATAGCTCAAAAGGCCTAGGAGTGACTTTTGTTTAGCTAATGCTTTCTCCATTTCCCATTGTTGTATCCATGGGTCAGTATAATCCCTCACTCATGCACACCATGTCTTCCCTTGTGATACTAGCAAAGGTTTAATATTATGTTGAAAAAACATACTGAAAAAAATATCACAGGGTTCACAATCCCCCAAACCCCTTCCTTAATGGGCAAGTATGTTATGCCCCTCCTGATGAGGTTCAAATGACTTCCTCATACCCCTTGGAAAATTATACTATAAAGTCTAGTCTCCAGGTGTTTAGGAAGCATAAAAACAGTACTAAGATGTAAAAAAATACCTAATAAAAAAGTCTTCAACATGTAAATCCTTTTTTTTTTTTTTAAAGAAACAATTTGTTCCACTGAGTTACCTTAGGACTAGCTTCATTAAATACTAAATTCCAATTCCATATCCTATATCTCTGGAATCAAAAACTATACCCAAAATCTTACAATGATTGTTTACTACCATAATTCCAAGTACCATTTATCCTTTGTATCAAAATTCACAATTGGTAAACACTTACTCTTATCATGATTAATCCATGAACTTGTACTCTGAGTGAAGCTGTCCAGCACCGCTTCTAGAGCTCCACTCTAGGGAAGGTCTGCCAACATAAAACACAAGTCATCTGCGTATGCTACTATTTTAATTTCCTCATCTTCACTAGATATTGACAAACTTGTGATACTGTCATTCTGATAAACTCTCTGAATCAATGGCTCTAAAGTTAATATATATAACATAGGGCTTAAAGGGCAGCCCTGTCATACCCCCTTAGTAATATGGCTATATGTCCTCACCCACCCATTCACATAAGGTGTGGTTTGGGCTGACATGTAACATAACTGAATCCATTGTATAAACTCAAGTGGAAAATGAAATCTTTGTAAGCATTTCCACTAGTACATATGGGCCACCCTGTCAAATGCTGCTTCCTGATCCAAACTAACTAAAAACCCTTCTAGCTCTTCAATGTTACCGTTTTCAAAAATGTCCCTCAATTGGATCAAACGATCTATAATATGATGACCTGACCAGAACAACATTGTGTTAGATGTATAATATCTTGTAACACTGTACTTAATCAATTGCTAAGAATTTTGGAAATCATTTTTAGATCTGTATTTAATAGAGTGATTGGTCTCCAATTTTGTAAGAATTCCTTATTCCCTGTTTTATACAATAGAAACATCAAACCTTTATTCATGTGTTCTGGTAAAAGCAGCTGTAATAAACAGGTATTGTACATGCTCATAAGTTCTGGTAATAAAACTTGGCCAATATGAGTATAAAAGTCATGTGGTAGGCCATCCAGCCCTGGTGCCTTTCCACGGTATAATCAGGGCCCCTTATGTTCTGCGGCAGAATTTTCTGATTTCTGTGGCAGGGCTCCTTGACTTCTGCGGCAGCATTTTCTGATTTCTGCGTCATGATTTATTCATTTCTCTGACAGAATGCAGTTTTGTCATTGGCTAAATATGATGTGATATCATTGATTACATCATATGCTGAGCAGAGAGGAGGGGCTTCAGGATAAATGAGCTGGGAAAGAAAGCCTGACACTATGGAAAAACAGTACATTTATATGAAAATTCACCAAAAACAATGAATTCTGCAGCACTATATATATTCTGCGGCATGATGCAAATTCTGCAGCAAATTCTGCAACTGCAGAATCACAGAATTCCAGGGGCCTTGAGTATAATTTAAAAATAACCACCTAGAGTTCTAGTTTAATTGTAGGTGTCGTAACCATAGGTTTCAAATAAACTGGGATTGTTGGTAACTCAATATTTTGGAACCACTCATCTATCCTGTCTTCATTTACTGATTGATCTTTCATGAATAAATCAGTAAAATATTCTTCTACTGTTTTCAAAATATCCTGTACTCCAGTCACTTGTATCCCAGTAGATGTTCTAGGCTGCTTATCTCTTTATTCTGTCTCTGGTTAGTACAGTAGTCAAAGGGATTAGTAAAGTCCTGTTTTCCCATAGTCTAAAATCTCTGTTCTCTTTCAGGGGACTTTATTCTATTATACTGAAGTTGTGATAATTCTTGTTTTATATCTGATATCTGTTCTGAAGAAACATGTTCAACAGAGTGCTGTAAAGTATGTAAAGAAAGTAACTGCTGTCTGATTGCTAAATTTTTCCTATTAGTTTCCCCATTTTTAAAAATATTCTCGAAAATCAGCTTTAATATCCTCCCACCACTGTTGTTTGGAGTCATATAGAAAATAAACCAATTGTCTAGCTTCCAGAGCATACTGAAAACCTTGTGAAACCTCTGGCTTATCTAATAGGGAAAGACTTAGCCACCAGTGTCCTGGACCCTTAGTTGTGTCATGAAAATGTGAGATTTTTATTGATAAAAGCCCGTGGTCAGAAGTAGTCACCAGCTGCACTGAAGTGTTCCTAAAAGTCAAAGATAGAGTAAGAAAAAAATTATCTATCCTAGTCACTTTTTGTCCTTGGAAAAAAAGGACAAGGAGAGTTTACTCCAGGTTCCAAAAAAACATCTCAAAGCCCAGTTTGTGATATCAATTTGTTAAGGAAGTTCACATCACAATAAATTAATGTCATTGATAAACCCCTATCTGAAGAAAATCTACTCACATTAAAATCCCCCCCCAAAAAAAAAACATAATGCTCTTGCTTGTATATAAATAGGGTTGCATTTTCTTCAACAATTCAACTTGGAGGGCATATCCTGGGGTGCATAGATATTAGTCAACCTGAAATGTATATTGTTAACCAAAATATCCAAAAGAAAGGCTCTACCAAGTTCCATATCTACCATGTGGTGACTGTAAATTCTGAGAAAGTAAAACAAATCCCCAACCCACAACAGGTATCAGATCTTCCTGACCAATAACACGGTACCCACATCCGTGCAGCCGAAGCGGTTTCAAACTCAGATAATTCATATAATCTAGCTTCCTGTAAAAAAATGATGTTATAAACATAATTTGTAAACAAAGCATATTTCGTCAAACATTTCCCATCCATGCTTTTACTATTTACATTTAGACAGGACACCGTAAGATCATAATTCAACAGAGTGGGGATAGAGTATGGGTCACTATGCCTTTTTCCTAGTACTTTTTGTAAACCCCAGACAGTGTCCCACTTTTATTCTTCATAGAAACATGTCTAAGATTTATTTCTACATCCAGTTCCTACAGTACTGAACTTCCATCTGAGAGGATGTATAAGAGGCAGAGACTGGGTCCAAGTCTTCTCCAGAGTTTATTTTTAAGGCTTCATATTTATTGGACAGTGGTACCTCTTCATGTGACAGATCCTGTTCTGTAGGTGCAACTACTCCCCTCTCTTTTTTCTGATACTGTCACAAATTCCATCAGAGGAACTGGGGTGGAGGCATGGAAGATGTCTCAGATAAGGGCTCCTGGTGTACCAAGAGTATAGCAACCCCCTCTGCTGCTGCAGAATGATTCACCATATTCAGAACAGTGGGTGCAGGGTCTGATGGGGGGGACTGTTGTCTAGCTGCTTCCGCATATATACCATGCATCTGATCCTGTGTACGAGGTGGAAATCCATGAGGGGTTGTCAGGAGAATCTGTTACTTGCTCTCTCATGGCCTTGGATAGATGAAAGTCCTGAATTCCAAAATCTCTGTCATCTGTGTTATGTGCCACTTTAGGATAGTCCATAAAGGTGTGGCCCCCATCCCCACAAAATGAACATATTGGAGGGTTATTACACTGGTACCCTGCGTGCCTCAGTTCCCCACAATGGGTACACTGAGTGATATTACATGAGTTACTGACATGCCTAGCTGACCCACACTTGAAGCAGCGGCAGGGTTGTCCAAGGTAAAATATAAAGCCCTTATCTCTACCTATAAACAGGCAATTTGGGAGATTTTGGAAATCCGCTTCCTCTTGGAAAAGTTTCACCTTCATTTTTCAGCCCCCAGTCCAACAACTTTCACTATTCAGGATAGGGTCGGGGTACCCAGATGCTCACAGCATTGTTCTAACCAGTATTGTATGTCCATAACTACGGAAAAGTACTGTAATAAAGTGAAGTCTGTTTTGTCAGAAGTATGGCCTGAAAGGGAGTTCATAAGGGATTGGTCATCAGAAGCAAATGTTTTGCCCAAAAGTGTTCCAAAATCTCAGGACTGCAAAAACTGATATTGAAGGAATGTCCCCCCTCCCCCAATATGAATTAGGGCATATGCATCTGTGGGGGTAAATCCAAGGGATTGTTTTATGAGAATCTGGCCAACATAATGCCTATCTGGGGGACCTTCTAACCCCATAGATACTGAAGACTAATTGCATTCCATATTTTGGCTAGTTCTAGAGGCTTTTGAAAAGTATTTCAAGAGTGGAGCTGAGACCTCCACCTCTCTTCTTGATGCCCTGCATTTGGGACCCCTCCCCTCCTGGAAAGTCATCATCTTGAATTGGGAAATCCTCCCTGCCCTGTTCATTTGCCCCAGGTTGTGCATCAAAATACAGATCATGCTGTGATCTGAAAGGAGAATTGTATACATTACCTGAACCCTCCTGTATTGTCTGTCCTGGTGGCCTTGGCATCTGAGATGTGTAGCAATAGGGGAAAAAGATCCAAGCTGTGGTGACCCGATATGCCCTTCCTATCTTCTCAGTTGCAATTTCTCTGGCACCAGATTCACTGGTTTCTGGGCCTTCTAAATTGCTAGCCTCTGGTTCCAGAAGCCATTCTCCAGCAGCAGTCCTAATCCAGTCTGCTGTTTCCAAGGCATCCTCCGGCGACCATTCTGACACATCATCCAAGCACCAAGTTGAATTCTGGGCATCAGAAGTCAAGTGCGTTACATCAGTAGACAAGACTGCTGGGGCACTAAATAGAAATAGCTTCACTTTTGGATTAAAAGCATTATCAGGGGATGAATCCACGAGGCATTTTCTTTTGCCCGAGTCATCAATACTTGAGGCATCAGTGAGTATTCGGTTTTCAGCCTTCTCTAGTTCTGCTTTTAATATCACCTGCTTTTCATGCAGGGAAAGATTTGTGGAGATCCCTGTCTCTGCATCCTGCACCTTGTCGCTGATTCGGGCTGTAACATCCATATTTTCGGTAGTAATATCAATGGTGTCAACAGCACCCGATACCACCGATGCATCAAGAACCACATTGGGTTCTCCCATTCTGCTGCAGAGCAGCAGCTTTCTCTACAGATGTAGAGTAGGGGAATTTCCCTCTGCCCAGGCCAAATTTCCCACATTCACTAAAAATACCACCAACAGCTTAATCTGGTTCAAGGTCAGTTGTCATTCATCTGTATCCCCCTCCCCTGGGTCATGCCTAAAAATAAGCAGAATCTGTCTAGTGTACATACCCGGTCAATAAAAATTAAATAAACATACAATAAAATTCCCACAATCAAATGTGATACAGTAGTGCCCAGCACATCCCCCACAGCATTCACTAAAAGGCACATTACTGCCCCAGGCAATGGATCCCTGGCCAGCCAAAGGGCTCTGTGCCAGGTGTGGGATGGAGAGATACCAGTGGAGCACCTAGCTCAATGCCTATTCACAGCAGCATGATGTACCATTCTGGGCTGTATCATCAATACGGGCTGGACACTGGCATAGCAATCATGCCGCCTTCACAGTGCTGCCACTGGCCTCATTGCTGACCCTTCCCCATGCCCCTCCAGCACCATGGGACAGAGGGGATCTGGGGACATCTGCCCGGGCACTTGTCAGGTGCCCCTGCATGGACCTAGTGTGCAAGTCTGAAAAACCCCTGCATCGCATGGGGCTGCGGATCCACTAGTGGAATGGGCACAGCTATCCCTTTGGCTACCTGCCTGTGTCTGCCGGTCCACCCTGTGCAGAAGCATCACAGGGAGGAGAGTCCATGGATGGGAGGTGTGCAGTGTCAGCAATTGTATATACCAGCCATTGCACCCCTGTCCACAAGTGTGGAGCTACACATGTGGATTACACGTGTTTCTTGTTTGAAATGTACCCCTTTATGAATCACAGCAATTGTTTTTGAATACAACACCCCGATGGTAGTAGGGTGGTCTGCCTGAGTGAATTGCTTATTTGTCCTCTGCTATTAGGAAGAATCAATTATCCTGAATTATCCAAATGGGTGATTTTAATCATGACTGGCACAGTAATAACTCAAAGTCCCTTTACATGTTCTTAAGTAAAATTCACATCTCGTTAATCACCAACCAAACCAGACTGTGTACAAATGGAGGAAACCACTGATTAGGAACTGTCTAATAAGGAGGATAGGATATTTGCTGCTGGCACTCTAGCAGATGCTGTTAGTGACCATTCCCCTATCTTTTGTGTTTGGAATGCCTGGTGTCCTTTTGCCCCTCCAAGGAGATATTCCTGAGGGATTTCTTTAGGTTCAATCACGATGCCTTCCTTGGGGAGCTTCGACTTATGGATTGGTCTCCTGTATTTTGCTTCAGTGATATGGATGAAGCCCCTGACTATTTTTCCTCTACCCTTCAATCCTTAGAAGAGAAATATAATTCATTTATCAGGTATAGGGTTAGAGGGAAGACAACTCAGTGACTCCATAGTGACTTTCTTTCACTGTTTAAGCTTAGGGAAAATATTTGGGCTAAATATAAAACCACATCACTACACTCTGATTACTTTGAATATTGGGCCTTGAGGAATGTCTGAAAAATAGAAATTCATTTGGCTAAAAATAGATACTGCAGGGAGCTCCTTCAGGTCTCTGCTAGAGACTCAAGGAGCTTCTGGAATCACAGCAAGAGGCTCATGGGCAGCAGTAAAAAGTGAGACCCATCCAACACGACTGTCAGTAACACCAACTGTAACAATTCTGACACTATTGCTAATGCTTTTTTTGGTCCTTCCCAGGCACCCCCAATTTGCCACTCCTTTGGGTCTCCTAGGTGCACCCGTGCTGCTCTGCCGCACCACCATCGACCACACCCACATATTTGCAGCCCTTCCAGGTAACCTGACATAACCCTTTGTTGGGTGGGTCCCTCTTTGCTGGGGGAGAAGCACTCGTAGGCATGGCTAAGTGTCCCAGGTACTACAGGGGAGGGTCTGGACACTTCTTGGGCTTTGGGCAATGGGGACAATAGGCCATCATCTGGTAGACTGGGGTGCAATATTCTGTTTTTCTGTCCTACCCACTATCCACACCCTTACTGGGGCTGGTTGTAATAGCAACCTGGGGTGAGGACATTTGACAACATGTTGAGGCCTCATTCTCCCTAGAATGTCACCCAAGCCACCACCAGGTGCCTAAGGCTTGCTCCCCCCCCAGAGAGAAGCTTCCAATGGACCCTGTAAACTCCCTTCATGCTGGCTTCCGCTCCTGACACCCAGGCTTGGGGCGTGAATCAAGGTTGCCAGTGTGCAAAGGGAAAGCATTCGCTTGGTGCAATGGAGCTGGCCTTCTAATGCTTTTAATGACCACTTCTCTGACCTAATGAGGTTTGCCAGTATACTTTCATGCTTCTCAGAGTATCCTAATGTAAACAATCATTCTCCCTGTCTGCCACTGTACCTCTGGGCTGTCTCCCAAAGTGAGGTATTGCGACTCTTAAAGTCCTTCTCAGCCTGTGAGACTGTTGGCCCTAATGTACCAGAGGCAAAATTACACAAGACTGCTGCACCCTTTCTTTTTTTTTTTATTATATTTATATTCCTAGACCCCAGGCATCCTTCAGGAGTGCCCACTCGGACACAACCCTATCTCCCAGCCTGAACCTCCGCATCTCCCAGGATCTCCCCCCCGAATGACCCCCAAGGCAGGCCCAACCCCCAGTATCACCTCCAGAACTGGTCCTGCCCTCCTCTGGTGCTCAACTTCTAAGTGTGAAGTGCCTTCCATGCGGCCGACGGGTCAGCCATGGAGAGATCTGGGCACATCTGGGTTGGCGATTGGGATGTGGGTGTGCCCCTGGGGCCACCGTCATCTCATCGGTGGTCTAGGAGGCCTTTTTCTTGTATAGCTTTCCCCCAAGAACAGTTGTGCAATGGCGTCATCACGCAGGCATTGCTCCGTAGATGCCTGCCGCTCTCATCCCTGATTCTTGTTCCCATGCAAGTAGTACCCTTGGTCTCCACTGGGGGTCCTTACTGCACTGTGAAGATCCCTGGATCCCTCCCAAGGGAGAGGAGAGGAGAGCAGTCATATGGATGCTTGATCCATCTCCCTCCCCTTCCGACCCCCAGTGACCAGCTCACTCCCGAACCCAGGTCGCTGGTGTAGCGTGAGGTGTGGTGTCCAGCGCCTCAACCCTCAACACCACTGGGCCAGCTGCTACACCCCTTCTTGCCTCCTCGATTACCAGATTATTCAAACCTGTCCCTTATCACAGCCACTGTTCCTAAATGCTAGTAGGTGGCCAAGATTTTTCTGGTTTACAAAAAGGGGCCTTCAAAAGTTACTGAGAAATATCGGCCTCTTGCAATACTGCCTGTTCTCAGTAAACTGCTGGAAAAGCTAGTGGCCTACAAGATCACAGATCACCTTCACAAGCATAACCCACAGTCCCAGCCCAGCATAAATTTAGCCAGGTTCATAGCATCACTACAGCACTTGTCAAATTTTCCAGTGATGTTAGAACTGCCATGGACAAGGGGATGCTTACCAGATCCATCTTTATAGATGTCACAAAAGCATCCAACCTTGTTATTCACAACCTACTTAAATGCAAACTCTCATCCCTTGGGGTCCCTCCTCTGAAATTAGTTGGTTTTCCAGCTACTGTATTTTAGCAGCAAGCACCAATTTGTTGCACTTACCATGGCCACCTGTGCACATAAATATCATCAGTGTTGGTGAACAAGGGAGGTGTTTACACTTAAATGCTTTTGATTTTGCCAGGTGTTGTTTCTTTCGATGTCAGAAGGATGGCTGCTAGGTTAGACTGTAAAAGACTGGCTCCAGTAATTATGAAGTAACATTGAGGAGAAAAGGTTTCTGGACCACCATAACTTACTAAAAAGTACAAGCAAACAACTGGAACCAAACTCAGCTCCGAATATGATTACTTCTAATCCCAGGAATCCATCAGTGTATAATCACTAGGGCTGTGCAAGAGCTGAATATCATTTTCTGAATACCAGGAATAGTGGACTATCCTAATAGTCAGAGTCGAACAACAAATAGTCCACTATTCAGCTGGTATGCGGTATTCAGCCATGGGGTTGTTACATAAAAAAAGCCTTCCCCACCCTCCTAATAAGCTTTAAAATAAATATTAATGCCTGGTGTCTTGTGGTCCTGCCCCCCAAAAAAACTGATCACTTGTCCAAAATGAAGAATTCACACATGCACCCACTGGGTCTCTCACCCATACCTCCATCCTCAAATGTATAAAAAAATAAAAAACTCCCTAATTTCCCTGGTGTCTAGTGGACCCCTTGCCCTGTTATGTAGTGCCCCCCTGTTCCACCCACAGCCCCAAGCAGGCCACTGGCACAGCCCTCTGCTCACCTTCATGGCTAGCAGCCCAACTAAGCTTTCAGTGAATGAGTGCGCTTTTACAAGCACACACCCATTCATATGATTCAGCAAGCTCTCACACTGCTACTAGTACCATTACCAGAGGGGATGGAGGGGAGGGGCAGCTGCTCTGGTCACTGTCGAAAGGGGCAGGATAGGAGAATGGTGTTGTGGATCCCTCCCAGGGTCCACAATGCCATTACATCCATCCTGCCCTCCCCCTGGTAACCACAGCTGCTCACCCCTTGCTCTATCCCCTGTGGTAGTGGTAGCTAGTGTGAGAGCTGGATGACTCTGTCAATGAATGAGCATGTGCTTGTACAAGCATTCACTCATTCATTGAAAGCTCAGTCAGGCTGCTGGTCATGGATGTGAGCAGAGGGCTGTGCCAGTCTCCTGCTCTGGGTCATTTGGTGGGTAGCGTGGTGGGGGGGGACTACATGACAGGATGAGGGTCCAGTAGATATCAGGGAAATGAGGGATTTTTTTTTACTTTTTATACACTTGGGGACTGGGGTATGGATGACAGTCTCAGTGGGGGGAGGTGAATTTTTCATTTTGGACAGGCGCTCGACATGGGGGGGGGAGTCAGACCACTCGACACCAGGGATAAAATATTTATTTCAATGCTGGCTGGGGGGACACACTTTTATTTTTAAATACCCCTCTTACAGCCCACCTGAATAATGAATACCAAATAGTTTGGCTTCGAATACTGAATATTTGGCCAAATATTCGAGAATTGGTGTTTGCACAGCCCTAAAAATCACAATGTGCAATCATTCCCCAGAAATAAGCAGCTATGAAAATGTGGAAATTTATGCTAATTATGGAACTTTACAATGAAGTTCAAAGACTGCTGTGTGGTCATGATCTACTGTGATTTCTAAGGTTAGATTTATTTCTCCACTAGAGAGCAGTCACTCTAAAGTAATTTCCTCCCTCCTGGCTATAGATGCAGCAAAGTTTTACTCCCTTAGTGAAGTAGAGGCAAAGTAACCCATTTTGCATCTGTTAGGGGGCATGTGAAGTCCCCATTAAAATTGGCTACTTCATCCTTTAATGACTTTGCATTGCTGACTTCACATTCACTTCACCTTATTTTCAGAAAGGCAAAGTATGTGAGAATTGAAGCAGCCCACAGATCACGTGTCTCATAGTCTGCAGGTCACATGTGACGGGCAGGAAGTTAATCAGGCAAGACAGTGAAATAGTTCCGGGCACAAAGACTGTGCAATGTGGGAGGCATTGTTACCTGTTTTGCACATGGCATGCCAAATGGCTCAGCTCTGCGAACTGCCATGGGTGTAGTGCTTTTGCCGTGTGATGATGAGGAGTGCACAGATGACAATCCAACAAATTATGCTATTTTCTTTGTTTTAAGGACAGGGGATGATGTTGGACTAGAAATACTGCATAGACCACCACCACCACCACTACTACTCTGACCACTACTTGAGAATTCAATATCATCCTCTTCCTCGTGCCTGTAGTAATCCTCAGGTGTTATTTCACCACTACAACAGACATGGCTTCTTGGGCTACTTCCAGTTAAGGAAGAGAACATCGTGCTCAGTAAAGTGGATTAGGGTGAATGCCCCTTTATGGCATTAGCTCCCCTCTGTTGCGGAGTCCACAGTGCCATGTGCCTGCTCTTCAGATGTGTATGCTAGCCCCCATTGCCCAGATGACTACTCTTTTTACCATGCCTCATACACACTCGGCAATGCTGGCAGATTGCCACTATTTCATCACTTGCATCTTGTATGAAAAAATCCCAAACAAGGAATTTTGAAGCCCGACTTTTCACACGTCCGTGATGCTGCATATTGGACTCCAATTTTTTTTTTTAGACACTGAAATGGGGTGTACTGCATGATTTCTGTTGTTGGGCACACTTGGACTCTACTGGACCATCACAATAGTGGGCACACTTGGACTCTACCGGACCATCACAATCTATGACTATTACTGAGTCATCATCATCAACAGACACAGCTACATCACAGCATTGAGGAGAGGGTGATTTACTAACAGACTGTTTACATACAGCTACCTTTACTTTCTTTTTCTCCAGTTCCCAATTGTGGTCACTGAAATCATCATCATAATCATCATCCGCATCCACAAATTCAGCTTGGATGATGACCTGTGGAGAATATGTTCTAACCACAGCCTCATTTGATCATCCACTATTTTTCTTCAACATGTGAATCATTGGATGACCAAGGCATAATCGCAACAGCCCTGAAAACATGAGGTGGTGGTCTGGACTACCACATATGACAAGGCTAAAGTGTCCATCTCCTCCCAACCTCCAGAGAAAGATTTCAAGAAACTGAATAGTATGGCCGGGAAGTTTATATGTCAGCTTCTCTGCTTCTCAGGCTGGCAGCTTACCTGCATACAGAGCTCAGTACCAGAAAGAACTCTGGAACTCTGTATTGGCACTGAGCAAAGCAGCAACTGCTAACTTAGCACAGGATATGGCTGACACAGCTAGATCAGCCATGGATGCTACTAAGTACCAGTTCCATGTGGCAGTGGACACAAATGATAGTGCTCCAAGGGTTCTGTCCTATGCTATGTCCTTAAGAAGGTTTGCCTGACTTAGAACTACAAACCTCTCCCAGAACACACAATGCTATAGATTTTCCCTAGTGGAGAACTCTGTATTTGGTGATGAAACAGAAGCTTGTGTGTAAAAGGTGAATGAGTACAAGACAACCTACAAGAACAGCACTGAGAAACAAAAGACCTCCACTTTTTGCATGCTTTGTGGAAGGGGCATTAAAATAGGGGCTACTACCCACCTCCTTATATACAATATGAGTATCATTCACATTGTCCCAAAGAGATTACTATAGGGCAAGGGGCAAAAGGGGTACCAGGCATGTAGCTGCAACTCCAGCCCCTAGATCCCAGCAGAAGCAACCTCCCTCCCTCCGACAGCTGTGCCCAGCTTACAATCCATTGCCAGTGGGGGGAAGTTGTCTCACTACTTCCAGAAATGTTCACAAATTACCACAGACAAGTGGGTCCTCTACATAGTGGGCCATGATTTGTCACTGCAGTTCAGAAAATTTCTAAAACTTCAGTTTATGGCCTACGGAATCAATTGCATTTCTGCTTAAAGTTGAACCAGCATAATATAGTGTGGTGATTTGCATATGCAGCCCATGATGCTTTGCATTGTGGGGGCATGTGTGATTTTGCAATTCAGTGTTATGCTTGTTCAAATGCATTGCCTTGTTTTGCCATTCACACTCACTATTCCATTAGGAATTATCACCCTGTAGAATTACAAAGGCAAGGAACCCTTGAAGAGGGTTCCTTCCCTAGGGGTGCTGCAGGAAGGTTCCTTTGGTTAAAGGTACCTTAGGAAGAAACCCCAAAAAGAACTGCAGCAGCAATCAATGACTAGGAGGTAGAGAAGGAGACTGACAGCAACAAGCAGCTTAATGAAACATAAATGAGAAGCACAAGTTAGGAGGATAGCTCCAACAAAATGGCTTGCACTGATGACAGCAGGGGGCTTCCTAAGGAGATAGGGAACAGATAATAGGGCCACAATCTATCTCCATCCAACAGCGGAACCTACATACTGTAAGTAAGCTAAGAAATACTACTAAAACTAACTAAGAACTATGATCTGTGGTAAGGTGGAGAGAAAATTAACCCTTTGAGGAGGAAATCTCTGGGGATCCAAGGCCGATATCGCCTTATCTCAAGGCCTGGGATGTTGTATTTAGTGATGTCTTCTACTGCCATTTAGAAACTGAAACAAGGGGAATGGAAAATATTCCAATTTCAATCAATCAATACACTTTCATTTAACCAAGTGGAACATCATTGAGGAAAGCTCATTTACAAAGAGGGCCTGGACAGCAATACAATGCTGATCATACAAACATAGGTTAACAGAGTCAATGAAAATACACTAAATACATTACAGTACATAAAGATCTACTAGTATAGTTACTACATGGGGGGGGTATTCACAGGGTAAATGCAGTATAAATACAGAAATACATTTACAATATATACATGGGTCCATGATACCAGGATTTTGGAGCAATGAAGAGTAAGCAAGCAAAACTTTTACAATGTCTATGACTAATTGTATTGTAAGACTACAAAACAGTTATAGGAGATGAGATTCAGCAGGATGTCAATTCAAAGGAAAACTCACTTAAGAAAGTGGGAAGGATGTAAGGGAATGAGAGGGGGTGGGGGTAGGGACCTGGCAAGGGGGAGGGAGGGGAAAAGGAAGGGACAGACGGATGAGGATAATATGAGTATATGTGAGAAATGGATTGTACGGAGCCAGAACAGGTGGTGGCGTGTATATGGGTGAAGTACTTGAGAGGGGCCTGGCAATGTGGCCCTTGTTGCTGAGAGAAAATAAGGTTTAGGAGTAGCAATTGCAAGAGTCAGTAAAGTGATGTCTTAATAGTGTTTTGAAGGTGGGCATTTTAATCAGGGAGTAAAGCTTCATAGATTTCTGTAGATTATTCCAAAGGGCTGGTAAGGCATGGATTCAGGAAGAGGCCATGAAGCTGGTTCTACATCTGGGAATGTCAAGGGATAGGTAGGAGTAGCTCCTAAGTGTGTAAGTTCCAGTGGAATAAGTTAGTAGGTTAGAAATGTAAGATGGCAGCTTACTGAGAAGGGCTCCATAGTTCCAAGTAGCCACGTTTATGAGTCTCCTAGTTTTTAGGGACTACCAACCCAACATGACATATGGTGCACAGTGGTACATCCTGAATGGAGCACTGACAATGAATCTCATGACCCTATTATACAATATGTTAAGCTTTACAGAGCTGAGCTAGGGCCATGATTATACAGAATGACTGCATAATCCAACAAGGGTAGAAATGTAGACTGTACACGTCATAGCTTGGCTTCCTGTGTTAGAAGGTGTCTAATCCTGAAAAACAGTCCAAAGCATTGTTTCAGCTTCTTACCTAACTTCTCAATGTGGACCATATAGGAAAGTTTATGATCTATCCAAAAGCCGATATTTGAATATATCTACAACTTCAATAGAGTCCCCCAAGAGGGATATTGCTTGTGGTGAAGCTCTCAGGGACAAGGGATCGTCTGAATTTGTTTTTGGTGGGAGAATCATGGCTTTTGCTTTCTTTGTGTTCAGTAAGAGTTTTAGGTTCAGGAGATTAATGCTGTAGGAGGCTGAATTCACACTACAGCATACTGCAAGTAAGATCGAGAGTAGGCTCAGCAACATAAATGACAGTATCATCAGCGAATAAGTGTACATTTGCTTGACTGATGTCTGCATCAGTATATAGTGTGAATAACAGGGGTCCCAAAATAGAGCCTTAAGAAAAACCTCTACGGAGCATTTTAAGTGGTGACAGATCTCCTTGCACCTGGATTTGTTGTTTTCTACCCTTTAGATGGCATGTAAACCAGTTAGCAGCTACAGCATCTAAGCCAATACTCTTGGGTATGGACAACAGCAGATCATGGTCTACTGTGTTGAAGGCCTTACTTAGGTCAAGAAATAAGGCTCTGATGTAATGTTTAGTATCAAGTGCCAGATGCCAGTCACTGGTTTCCTTGGCTAATGGGATTGCAATCCACTGCCTGCAGCTGGTGCAGAATGCAGCGGCTCAGTTTTTGACTGGTACTTCTCGATCCAGTCATATTTTGCTGGTGTGTTACGTGGACTGCACTGGCTGCCAGTACAGTGGTGGACCACCTTTAAAGTTGAGCTTCTGACTTATAAATCCTACATGGACTTTGAGCTCCTGCTGCCCTTACTGCCCTGGGCGATTACTCCGCTCAGCTGGAGAGGGGGTTGCTAGAGATCCTGAGTGTCTCTTTGAAATCTTCCAGGGCTTATACATTTATGTACATGGCTCATACCCTCTGGAATTCTCTACCCTGCCAAATATGGGAGTGCATGACCATGGAGGAGTTTAAAAAGGATCTAAAAACATATCTGTGGACCCAAGTATTTGGAGTTTGATTGTACTGATTTGGTTAGTTGTTTTTAGTATAATGATTGAAATTTTTAATCTGTTTATTCTGTACGGCACCTTGGTTTTTTGAAAGGCGCCATAAAAATAAAGTTTTATTTATTATTATTTATTTACTGAACTGATGCTACATGAAGAAACAGTAAACCCTGAGGAATGGTCCCCTCTACCAATAGACTGGGTGGACTGTGAGCATTCTGCGGGGGGAATACCAGAAGATTCTCCGGAAAACTTGGAGGCCTTGCTTAATGCCTCAGATGACATTATTTTCTCAGGCTGATAAATGATCCTGCACCAAGAGATGCATTTGCCAGTTGTAGCTTCCTCTTGTCCACTTGGAAATAGGGTGGGGCAAGATTGTTTTTTGTTGCTTGATTGGTTGCTATCATGCTACCTAAGGTCATGTGAAGCCTCTTTGACCACTTATCTATCCCCTCCAAGAGAGGAGGTCCTTTAAACTTTGGGGTGGACAACTCCCCGAGCCTTGTGATTTTGGCCATTGCCTTGGAGTGATATGGAGTACTACTTTTATATGGATATATCGTATGGTTAGCCTTTATGTGTGTTTTGCTTAATCAGCCAGTGTTAAGCTGCAGGTTCTCAGTATTTAGGCTGACATAGTTTAAGGCCCATACAGGACTCAATGTTTACAAGTTAATAATTTCCTGCTGACAAGCATGCATGAAGTTATGTATTGACAGTTTTTTTCTTTTATCCTTTTCAGGGTTTGTCTCTATGTATTCAAGTTGCAATGCAGGGATACTACTTTAGGGTGGGAATTTTAATCGTAGGGTTAACTCTTTGACAGATTGGAGTCACTACCACTCCCCCCTACCCCCGCTTATGCCCTGGCACTACATTAAGACCCACTTCAAGTTCAGTGTTCCCTCACAGATCACTCCAGATGGGACCAGGGGATGGAGGGGAGGCATGTTATGCTTCCCTATCCATATTATTTCTCCCCCAGAGAAAGGTCTTGGGAGCATGGGGCTGGTCACACAGTTTAGCTTGATTACCAGAACCCTATCTCCACTAAGTCAGGTCTGTGCCATAATCATGGCTTGCATCAAACTCTTTTTTGACTGTACATGTACTTTTCCGCACATCACTCACCCAAGGTTTTTTAGCTTAGAGGAACATAGGGAGGGCAACCCAGTGGGTGGCCCTAATCAGAAAAAAATGGAGAGGAACTGGTACACTACTGGGTGGAACTCAACAGCCCTGCTGCCCCAGATCAGTGACTCCAGTTCACAAGGGTCAAGGAAAAACACCCACACAAGGATATACAACCAGGAGCTTTCAGCTTTATCTATACTGAGAGGAAACTCAACCAGGTGACAGCAGAGGGGAGACCTTTTTAATCTGCAGTAACCAGGGGTGTCATGCAGTCAGAAATTCTGGGGGAGTACAGAATCTCAACCTCTATGGGGGGTCCAGGGGCATGCCCCCCCAGAACAATCTTGAAAAATTGAAATCAAATGGTACATTTTGGTGACTTTTAGCATCCCAGAAAGCTGTTCCCTAACAAGCTAAATGCCATAATACTGATATTGGTTAGAGCAATGATAAATTGTTTTTGTCCTTTGTTCATTCTGCTTACAGTGTTACCTTTTGTATTTAACATTATTTTATGAATTAGTTAGAACTTGTGCATTCTGTGAGTCTTTTGTCATATATAATCAGCTTAACTACTTAGTCCACTCCTAGCTGATCCATTAACTTCTAACCTCCTAGTGTAGATTGTGAAAATTGAATGGCATCTGCAATAGCGTTCAATCTCCCCCCCACCCCCCGGTACTGCAAAGTCAGCAATGGGTATGAGCAAACAATTACATTTAGGTGTACTCAGATAAGAATATGTGTTCATCTTACATCAAATCAGTAAATTATTCTAGTGGATACACTCTTCGAAAAACAAATTTCCCAGTCTTGGATCCAGCACCACAGAGGGCACTGGAATGGATCAGCCTACATTTAATATGCACCAACAATAACATCACTCTTCATGGTGTGTGACAGTCCATACCAAGTGAGTCCAGAGCAGCAAGAAAAGCTCAGCTTATCACTTGGCCAACTGCAAAATGACACCCTCCATTCCTCGGATGCTGCACAGAGCAATTCGTTCACAAAGTCTATGTCCCTTCTGTTCCCTAGAAACTATGCCACCCAAAAAACAGTGCAGAAAGAAATGGATGGGTGCTGTTCATGGGTTTCCTGAGAATAAACTTAAAATAGAACATTCCTGGTGCATGTCAGGGATCAGCAGTCTGGGACACTGGCTGAGGTCTCAAGGCACAAATTCCAGCCTCACCATTCCCATCTTTCTACATAATGCTGTTCCACATACTTACATCTCTCAAATGTCACACATTACAAGGTACATCGCTCATTTTAGCTCTCCTGAACTCGATGTCTCATTGACAACGTATTACTCCACACAGATCAGAGCAAAAATACAAAAGATGTTCAGTTATAAGCAAGCATTATAAACATTAATGCTCTGATATCCACTGTTCTGAGCTTGCAATGTCAAGTTTGCTATGTCGCACATTTTGCCCATTTATCACAAATTTAGTTGATGAAACGTTGAGGAGTATGATGCATGCAGTGGGTGTGAACTGTCTAGACAGATCCTGCACCTTATCCCCAACCAACTGCTGCTGATCTATGTTCTGTAACAACTTGCAGCACGACCCCAGTTACCTACAGTATAAAGTGCTGCTGAACTGCCAATCAGAATTTCGTCATTGACCATGACAAAGAGCAGACCAGTTGTCGAGGATTTCTCCCACCATAGATACATGAGTGCTGGCTTCACCTCCATGGAAGATGAACAAATATGTGATCTTTCATGAGATCAACAAGAAATATTCAGTGCACAATTTTCATGCCTCGCAAATCAGTACTCTTCTACCAGGCACAGACCGAAAACTTGTTTACTGAAAATATCTTCTTTGTCCAATAAACACTTTGTTCAGCTGTGCAAGGACCACAAATAATTATCTTTAAAATGTTTCCCTTATAGTACTTTTTTTGAAAAATAGGGAACATGTTGTTGTGGTATGCACTTGTCTCCAGTCCAGCTCCGTGTGGACTGTACCGGACATGGGCCACCAGCCAGGCCGCTGCAGTGTTTTTTCCCTGACACCAAATCCCAGTCCCACTCCCAATCCTCACACACTCATGCTCAGACAATTGAACTACAGCTAATTTTTCTTCACTGGCCGTCTGCTTGGGTCACCTCACGTCCTCACCAGCTGTGCACTGCCTCCTTCACCGTGCTCTCCCATCTGACTCTGAAGGAACAACTGACAGGGATGGTGTATAAATGAATAAATCACCAAACCAGTTTGCCACATGAGATATTTCTTTATGCCTTGCGATGATTGGCTGGCTGGCACTGGCTCAAGAAGGCTAGCAAAAAGGAGAAGTGATTGGTGCACATTGTTGTCAGCCGTTGGACTGCCAATCATCTGTCTCTGTTCTTTAAGTTATTTTTACAGGTACAGTCCCAAAGCTGGTTGCTAGTGGGAGCAAGCAAGCAACGCAAGCCAGACACATGCAAAGACAGACTTTTAGTGCATTTTTGTAACATCGCCGGTGGCTCCACATGGCACCCAGTCCAATCCCATACCAATCGAATTCTGAACCCCCACCCACCAAACAACTTTAAAAAACAGCGGTGTTTTTTTTCAGCCCTCCAAATAAAATAAAATACTAAATTAATTATTTTTTAATAGACTGCACGACAATATTGGGAGGAGCACATGCCCACTTGGGCCCTATGGGCATGACACCACTGGTAGTAACCATGTATAAAATATGTCACCTTCCAATACTTAAGAATGGATAAGTCCAGAGATAATTTTCTGACATCATGGAATGTCAGGGGCTTAAATTCCCCCATAAAGAGAAAAAAGATTTTAGCCAGACTATACAAACTCAACTGTCAAATAGCCTTTGTCCAGGAAACTAAGTTAATCCACAAGGAAGCTGGGAAACTTGTGAGGGAATGGGTAGGCAGAAATTTCCACAGCTCATCAGGCAAAACCAAAATGGGAGTATCCATTTTTCTACATAAGTCTCTTAAATGGGAGGTGCTGCATCAGGAGGTGGGCAAAGATGGGAAATGGGTTCTAGTCCAACTGGCCACCCCAATAGGTCCAGTCCTAATAGTGAATGTTTATGCCTATAATAAAGATATGCTTGACTTTTTTAATACAATTTCCCCAAAAATACTAGATCAGACTCATGACAATTCTGGTATCATACTTGGGGGGATCACAACTTGGCACTGGAATACCTATTGGACAGGTCAAGCTCTAAACCAGAGCCCCACACTCATTCCCACAAAGCCTTGCAGGAGCTATTATCCTAGAACCAATTGGCAGATGTCTGGAGGCTGCAACATCCCACCACCAGGGACTACACATTCTTCACTGCAGCCAAAGTTATCATAAGCAGGCTTGATTACTTATTTACCTCATGAGGGACTACCATGGCAGTAAATGATGTTCACATAGCCCCTTTGTACCTTTCAGAACATGTCCCAATTCTGCTCAACCTGGCAGTGAATCCTTTTCCAAAAAAGTCACTGGGCTCCTAGAGGCTGGACCACTTGCTACTGCAGGAAAAATACTTTGTACAGTTAATCAAAACCAAGTCCCTCGCATTCTTTCAGCTGAACCCATCAGGTTCCTCCTCATCACCCAACATATGGGGGGGGGCCTATAAAGCTACATCCCAGTGCCAAATTATTAGCTTTGCCACCCACAGACAGAAATAGAGAGAACAGGAGGCCAAGCAGCTAGAAGCCCAGCTAAAGACAAGGATGCAACCCTGATAGGCTCAGATGCTGGGTCCTGATTGTTGAATATTAGAAACAGGATGAACAAGCTAGCCACAAGGAAGGCCAAATTGCAAATTAGTCGAACCCAACACAAATATTGGGCAGAAGGGGAAAAGCAGGAAAATTCCTGGCCTGTAGGCTAAAAAAACATCAGGCAGAATGACATATCCAAGGGCTTAGAAAAAAGGGTAACAAGATGGTACACTTTGAACAGGGCATCAACAAAACCACTTTTACCACAACTTATACAAATCACATACAACCTGGGATGAGTCACGGTTTTGGGATTTCATGGGGCAGGTGTTCCTTCTCTCTTTGCCTGACTACCAAAAACAAGACCTAGAAAAACCCCTCTCAGTCCACGAATTAAGACAGGCCATACTCAATATGGCCCCCACATAAGGCCTTGGGTGGGGATGGCTTCCTGTCAATTTTTACAAGGTGGTGCATCAGGAAGTATCATCTCCCATGCTTGCAATGCTGCAGGATGCCCACTCATGGGGTGAACTGCCCACCTCACTGAAAGAGCTATAATTATCGTCCTGCCCAAAGAGAGTGGAATACATTCCATATCAGGCAACTACAGACCTCAGCTCCTTATCAATGACACTGCTAAAATACTAGCAAAAGCACTGGCAACAAGAATGGAGACTATCCTACCCTCCCTAGTTTATCCTTCCCAGGTAGGTTTTATCAAGGGAAGACACAGCTCAGACCATGTTAGAGCATTGGTTTCACTAATACAGGTGGCAGCATGACTCCCATCCCCAATCGCATTTATCACAATAGATTTTGAAAAAGCTTTTGATTCAGTGGCGTAAGAGAACCTGCATGCTGTCCTGCATCATATCAACATAAGGCCATATTTCTCCTCTTGGATCCGAACATTGTACTGTACAAAGGACTGATGGGAAGGGTGATCACAAACTCCACAGTGTCCCCCTCATTTCAGCTCTATAGGGGCACAAGGCAGAGGTGACCACTCTTCCCACTGCTATTTGTCTTGGTTATGGAACTACTGTCTGCTGCACTATGCTCTCACCCCGATATCAAGGGCATAAAGGTGAGAAACCAGGTCTACCATGCTAAGTGTTATGCCAATGATTGTCTAATTCTCACTGGAGACATGCAACGGAATCTGTCCCCCACCCTCAATACTCAGAATGATTTTGAAAAAATATCAGACCTTCAACTCAACCTTACCAAATCAGAGGTACTCCTACCAAACTCCCTCACCCTTCCAGATATGGTATGCCCATCAGGCCTGGCCTGGGCTCCTACTGTACCAAAATTAAATATCTGGGTATCAGGTTAACCCCTGATCTGTCCTCTCTGATGAATAAGAATTATGCCCCGGTCTGGACACAACTGTCAAAGGACACACAGAGATGGGACCATCTGCATTTAACCTCCTTGACTTTCTCCTGTATTTTGGATGAATTTAACAATTACTTGAAGTGGTTTGAAAGTCAGTGGTCCTAATACTGTAACAATGTTTAACACAAAGTCCTTGAATAACAATAATGGAATTAGTAATACACAATGTTCAATTTCCCATGTATGATGAGCTGTTTATTGAAGCTGGTACTATTTGTATGTACTGCTCTTGTTCTCGCAATAAAAAGAATAACTACAAAAAAACCTCATTATGTAACAATAACAACTGATAGTCAGCACCACCCCAACCACCTTCCCAGCTCATGCCAACAGTGCATAACTAGGCATCAATGGAAAGGTATAAAGTATAAAAAAAAACAGTAATAACCTAAAAAACTCACCATTCCTAAGGACCCACCCACCCATTTGTGTACAACCAGAGAACAGGAATGTACGGAGAGTATACTATAAAGTAGGTCACAACACTGAGGTTGCCATCCACCAAGACCCATGCTGAGCTAGCACAAATGGCAACCAATCTAGTAATGGGGTATGGTGAAGAAAAGCCCTCACACCACTGTGCTGACACATACTTGCTCTTTGATTCATTTCCCTGCCATCATACATTTCTAAACTCTTTATAATACTATGTACGAAAGTAGGAGACAGCCACCCTATCCTCATGACTAATATGGAGGGCTCCAGGCAGGACTGAGCAATGGTATTACACACTGATAGAGTAACACAGGCACAGACTATTTCTGCTCTGTATTCACAAGAGAAGACAGACAGCTTCTGTTATAGAATCGCATTAAGGTGTCTGTAAGGGGGATTCGTGAGATGAGGCAGCACGTATTTACCAGTGAAAAGGTTTGGAAAGGGCTAGCAGCTCTAAAGATTGATAAGGCCCCTGGTCCAGAAAGGCTGCATCTGAGGGTGCTCAAGGAATTGGCAACATAACTAACTATACTGCTGGTAGGGCTGTTCAATAACTCATTTCAGCCATGGGTAGTTTCAAAAGACTGGAGGGTAGTAGACACAGTCCATAGAGGAGAGGTGGCAAGGATGAACCAATCAGTCTTTCCTCTGTTGTTGGTAAACTGAAAGAGAGGCTAGTCAAAAGGGACCTTGTGGACTATCTATGAGCAATGGATTCCAGGACAGCAAACAGCAGGGGCTCCAGACAGGGAGGTCTTGTTAGACCAACCTGATAGTATTCTTTGACTGGGTTATGAGGGTAGTGGATAAGGGCTACACTATGGATACACTCTAGTTTGATTTCAGCAAAGCGTTTGACTAAGTGTATCACAGAAGGTTGCTGAAGATGTTAGAGGATCTGGGTGCAGTGAAGGACAAAGTTAGATGGGTGAGAAACTGGTTGGAGGGAGCCAATAGAGGGCTGTGGTCAATGGAGTCAAATCAGAAGAGAGAAAGGTTACCGGTTGGGTGCCACAAGGATTGGTCCTGTGTCACTGCAGTACCGGGAGAAACAAAACAAGCAAGTGAGAGAAGTGGAGTGAGCAAGCTCAACAGAGCTGTTTCAGGACTGCTGCAGATTTCTTTGTGGGCATAAAAAGGTGCCAATGCAGGCAGGAGCCCAGTACAAAAGGGCAGCCTGCAGCACCGGGAGAAACAGAACAAGCGAGTGACAGAGGGGAGTAAGCAAGCTCAATGCAGCTCTGTCGTGACTGCTGTGCATTTCTTTGTGGGCACAAAAAGGCTCCAATACATGCCGGAGCCCAGTCCAAAAGAGCAGGCTGCAGCACCGGGAGAAACAGAACGAGCAAGTGAGAGAGGGGGAGTGATTGTGCTCAATGAAGCTCTGTCAGGACTTTAGAGTTGCCCACCCAACTGCCCAGTGTCCTGTGTGGTCCTATATTACAGCAGGGTCTCTGGGGTAGAAACAAAGCAATGAATGGATACTTTTAGGACTGCTGTAATAACACAGATTTAGTTGTTCTGTTTATTACTCTACCTGTGCTAAGTAGTGAGCTATACTGTTAAGATTGCTGTAATAATACATCTTTATTTGTTCTGTTTTATTCTGTAACTGAGCTGAGTAATACTTGGAGTGTAATACAATTTCTAACTGGGCTAAGTGAAACTATGAGGGCTGAGAACAAAAAGTATGGTAGCTGAGGGATGAAAAACAGACAAGGAGGCTTTAGGATTGCTACAGTAATACAGTATCTATTAGATGAGATCTGAGTCTGGATTAACTCATTTGGCAAGGCGGCAGTAGGGGGACGAGTTTGGGAATTTGAGTAAATAGGGCCTAACAGTTGTAGTAGGGTACAGAAACTGGGAGTAAGAGCCTGTAACATAAGATGGGGGCAAAAATGGGGTAGGTGCTGCATGTCAATAGGGTGAGCATCTTTGGAAGGGTGGTGGGGTGTACAGGGTGTGGGTCCGCCATGATCCTGGACTGGGCTTGGAGGAGGGGAGATGTATGGTCTATAGACAACTGGCTAGTTTGAGGGATGAACTGTGGAGGTTAGAGAGGGGTTTAAGTGGCAGGGTAGATGAGTATGATAGGCATCCTGGCTGGGGCATATAGGGGATGGCAAGGGGGGACAGGGGAAGCACAACTAGGGACTGAAACTGACCCCAATATCAGAGGCTCTATCAGAAAAGAGTGGAGAAGGAAGGGGTGCCCGAGGTGAGGGTGGTCCTCCTGATGGAGGAGGAAGAGACCACGAGGAGTACCAGAGGAGAGAGCAGATGGCTGTGGGTAGGGAGGGACAGGTGGGACCAGGGGGCACATGGGGCTACAAGTAGGAGGGGGGAGACCGATAGGGGAAAGAGATGTAGGAGAGGTATTGACTAAGAATAGATTTGAGCCTCTGCTATGGGAGAGAGAGAGAGGGAGAAAGCAGGAACATACTGAAGGGGGGAGGACAAGTGGGGCATGAGAGGGATGGCAACAGGTAGGGGAAGAGATGGCACAGATAAAAGGGTAGAAGGGGGCTAGTAAGGAAAATGGGGTGACAGGAGGGGAGAAGGCTATGGGAAGAGGGAAGGATGGGAGGGGCATCACTATCCAGGTAGAAGGGAATGCGGGCTCTAAATCGACAACAACGGGGATAAGAGAGGGGTTGGAAATCAGCAGGGGAGGAGGAGAGGTCGACATGGGAAGGCCAGTAGCAAGCAGTGAGGCTGGGAAAGGGTTCAAGTGGGATGGGAGGAATAAGGCAGAGAAAAGGGGTGAGGAAGAAGTAGGGGCTGCAGATACAGAAGTCACAGAGGGTACAGCTGGCAGGGTTAAGTGGCAGGAAAGAATGAATACTGGGGTGGTGGAAGGGGCATTAGAAGGGAAACAGGGTAAGGGACAGGGGGTACTCATCCTGGGGAATTCTATACTGCAAGGGTTGAGATGGGGCGGAAGGGGGAAAGGCACAGCCATACTTCATGGGTTGAAACTATCCCTGGGTTGACTGCAGGAGGGGCAGGACAGGCACTGCTGAAATGTACAGTGAAGGGGAGGATGAAAACCTAGTTTAGTGTTGCATGTGGGTACAAATGACTTGGTGGGGGAGACTGTGGAAGTAGTGAGGGGGAGGTCCTAGGAGTTGGGCAGGCAGTGTGAGGGGTTGGGGGGAGTTGAAGGCATTCTTGGAGGTACTCCTGGTACCATGTGCAAGCATCAGAAGGAAGGGTAGGATTCAGGAGTTCAACAAGTGGCAGAGGGATTGGTGCCACACCAAAAATGATGGGTTAGTGACTAATTGGGGTAGGGTCTGGGGCAATAGTGACTTGTACAAGGGGGACAGGCTACACTTGAGCAGGGAGGGGGAGAGGATGGGAGTATTAAAGGTGGGATTAGAGGGACATATCTCTACTAAGGTGTATTTAAACTAGTGGGGGGGTGGTCAAAAGACTGAGGTTGGTAGAAAGGTCCAGACAGGGGAGCCTAATGAGCTCACCCCCCTAAATGTCAGTAAAGCAGAGGCATAGTAACCCTGGGAGGGGGCAGGCAGAGTTGTCTGAGTGTAATACAGAAAGCACCACCACCCAGTAGCAATAATGAGGAGAAAGGGTGCAGACTACTAGGAAGAGGGACACAGGCCAAGTAGAAGAAGGGGTACAGGTGGAAGGTGGTCTCTCTCAATGCAAGAAGCCTGAGGAACAAAATTTTAGAGCTTCAGGTGCTCATTTCGGAGGGAAAGGTGGACACTGCTGCAGTGACAGAGATTTGGGCTGCAGAGTATCTTGATTGGGACTTGGCAGTCTTGGGATAGAGGATATACAGGAGGGACCGGGAGGTTGGAAGGGGGGGGTTGCACTCTATGTGAGGGAAGGGATCAAATGCATAAGGGACAAGGGAGAAGAGGAGAGGACAAAGGCACTTTGGGTCCAGCTGCTGGACTTCAAGGGCAGAAAGCTGAGGCTGAGAGTGGTGTACAGACCACCAGCCCAATCCAGGCAACTGGATGGGGAGTTGACAGAGCAGATAAGGAGGGTGTGTAGAAGGGGGAGTGTGGTGATAGTGGGGGATTTTAACTTACCAGGAGTTGACTTGAGCACCCCAGTCACTAGCAGTACCAGGGAGCAGGTGCTCCTTTATACATTCCAGGACAGCATTCTGACACAATTGGTAAGTAGGCGTACAAGGCTTGGAAGCACTCTGAACCTAGTACAGGCAAATGGGGAGGTGATGAGGGAAGTAAAGGTGGAAGATCCACTAGAGGGTAGCGACCACCAAACAGTGAGGCTCATTCTCATGCTGGGCAGGGAGACAGGAGGTACGGGCACTAAGGTGGTGCACTTTAGTAGGGTGGACTTTAGGAGGATGGGAGCAATACTGTGAGGGAGACTCCATGATATAAGACTAGGGGTTGATGCAGAACAAAAGTGGGGAGTCATAAAGACTGAGCTAACATAGGCCACAGTAGCCTGCACCAGAGCCAGGAGTAAGAAGAGCAGAGAAGAGAAACCATGCTGGCTGAACAAGGAATTGCTGCAAGGGGTAAGGGCAAAGAGCGCTGCATACCAGAAGTACAGGAGAACAGGGAAGGGAAGGGAGAGGATAAGGAGGCTTATGAGAGTTGCTCAAGGGAGGTGGCCAGGAGGGTGAAAAAAGCTAAGGCCTCCAGGGAATTAAGGTTAGCACAGGGCATAAAGGAAGGGGAAAATGACATTTTTAAGTATGTCAGGGAAAAGAGGAAGTTCAAGGAACATACTGTGAGGATAAAGCGGGGAGCAGATTGGGTAAAAGGGGGAGAACAGGCGATTACAAAGTAGTACTTCTGCTCCATTTCAATAAGGAGAGGGGATGGTCCACTACCACCATGGGCTGTGGGGGTGGGAAAGGGGGGGAGCAAGTGACGGACAAATTGATAACAGGGAGTAATGTGCTAGAGGGGCTGAGGGCTAAGGGTGGACAAGGTACCAGGTCTCGATGGCATCTACCCCAGGGTGCTAAGGGAGATGGTGGAATTGCTGGCTGAGCCACTGGCAGATCTATTCAACATCTCCCTGGAAATGGGGTGTGTGACCCAGGACTGGAGGGTGGCCCATGTGGTGCCCACACACAAGAGAGCCTAGGGAGGAGCCAGGAAATTATCAGATGGTCAGTCTCACGTCCATAGTGGGGAAGCTTATGGAGACGATACTGAAGCAGAGGCTGGTGGCATTCCTAGAGAGTAATGGCCTCTAAGATGGCCGGAAACACAGGTTTGTCTCAGGGAGGTCTTGTCAAATCAACCTAATGGAGTATTATGACTGGGTGACAAGGGAATTGGACAGGGTACATGTCCTGTACTTGGACTCCAGTAAGATCTTTAGTACAGTGCCTCATGGGAGACTGGAAGGAAGCTGATGGCAGTGGGGGTGGAGGAAAAAGCTGACTAAATGGATTGAGAACTGGTTACATGGGAGGATGCAGAGGGCGGCAGTGGTGGTGGGGGGATCTCTGCACCTAGATCAGTGACAAGCAGGGTGCCGCCAGGGTCAGTTCTGGGCCCAGTGCTATTTGGGCTTTTTATCTCTGATATAGCACACAGAGTGGGGAGCAGGTCAGTCTGTTCACAGATGATACCAAATTGATGGTGGTGGTGGACAAAGAGGATGGATGGGAAAAACTGCAGGTGGACCTAACCAAACACTAGACATGGTCGGTACAGTGGCAGCTAGGATTCAACACAAAAAAGTGTAAGGTGATGCACTTCAGGGCTAAGAACCAGAAGAGGGACTATCGTTGGGGGGGTGAGACAGGGGATCACAAAGGAAGAGAAGGACCTAGGGGTGTTGGTAAGTGGGAGCATGAACAACTCAGCCTAATGCAGGAGAGCAGAAGTGAAGGCAAACAGGATGCTGGGGTGTATCTCACTGGGGTTCTCATCCAAACACAGGGATGTGATCCCATCTCTATACACATTATTGGTCAGACCACACCTAGAGTACTGTGTGCAATACTGGAGGCCATACCTGAGGAGAGGTATAAAGTTGCTGGAGGGGTGCAAAGGAAGGCAACACAAATGTTAAAGGGGATGAAAGGAAAGGAATATAAAGTTAGGCTGAAGGATCTGAACATGTACACACTGGAGGAAAGGAGGGATGGGGGATATGACTGAAGTATTTAAATACCTGAGGGGGGGTAAATAAACCTAGCACTGAAGGGGTGTTTAAACTGAGGAGTGGAAGAGAAATGAGGGGGCATGGACTAAGGTTGGAAGGGGGACATTTCAAGAGGGAAATGAGGAGGTACTACTTCACAGAGAGGGTGATGCTTAGTTGGAATGCACAGCCAGAGGGCTGGTAACATGTAGGCTAGTCAATAGCTTTGAGAAGGAATGGGATAAAGCAAGAGGAAGAGTCAGGAAGCAGGGGCTGGGACAAGCGGGCGAGGAACTGAGGGGGAGGAGGCTGAGGCAGCTGCAATCTAGGGTGCTACTTGCACACTGCAGACTTAGATAGACTGATTGGTCTGTTCTGTTGGCAGATTCATATGTTCATACAGTATGTATGTTCATATGTAAAATCACAGTGACTCTTGTTCAGTGAGCAGAGGTCCAAAAATGTCTATGTTGAAAATTTGGTGACAAACATCCATAAAATAACTGCACTACAAGCATGTGCTGTTCAGTTTCCACTCACCCTCAAAACTTTGTAAATTTGTAGTACTTTCACTCCAGATTTTCAACATTGCCATTTTTTCAGACCTCCTTATGAACAGTACATCTGTCATTTTTCACATCCTGCCCGAAATATGTATTTACATATCTGGCGCGGGACAACGCGGTTGCTGTGGGAAATCAATGTTCATGACAGATTAAGAAAATCATAGTGACAGTGTTCTTGAGCAGAGGTTACAAATTGCCTGTGTTGAAAATTTGGTGAAATAATTCCACTAAATTACTGTTACGCGCACGTGTTGGGCAGTTTCCATGTACGCTTAGAAGTTTGAGCCTTTTTAATATTTTCACTACAGATTTTCAACATTGCCGTCTCTTCACACCTCCCTAAGAATGGTGCAGCTGTCATTCTTCAAATCCTGCCCGATCTATGTTTTCATACATCTGACGCACAAAGGCATGGTTGCTGTGGAACTCAAAGTTCAGGACACATTGACAAAATCACAGTACCACTGTTCATGAGAAGAGGTCCCAAATGCTTTCATGAGGTGGGGGTCACAAAAAGGCCATGTTGAATAGCTGTAGTGCAAATACCAACAAACGCCTGGGGCGTTAGGGTTTCTACCTATAACATCCCACCCTGTACAGACTAACAGGCATCAAGGGTGTGCCTTTAAGATTGCCGACTGCAATGCTCATGTCATTCTACCCCCACCCCACAGCCAGTGACAGGCATCGAGGTGTGTCTCGGATTCTTCGGCCCCAGAGTTCACTCCATTCTCCTATAATGCACCCATTTCAGCATATGTCCTTATGGAGTGGGGTGATTGTAAAGCCGAACACCCCAGGGCACACCTCAACACTTGTCGGTGTCTGCAGGACAGGGTGATCTGAAATGGCACGAACGTTATGGGTGACAACCCAAATGCGTACCCCAATGCCTGTCAATCTCTATAGGTTGGAGGTGGGGTTGGTGTGAAGTTCAATACTTCACTGCCATTCCTACTCTGCATCTGTCTAACTCCTGCATTTCCAATGCTAATACCAACAAGCAAACGTTTGGCATTGACAAATGCTTGTTTTAATGTGTAACTGAGTCACCCTGTAACTTGCTGTTACTACCCATGCCTTGTAGGCTCAACAAGGTTGAAAGGCCTGGGCTCTGTTTCTGGTGGAAAAGGGGTTTCTTTCCCAATATAAAATTAAATAGCATGATTCCTCCATGTAGAATAAGTTATAGTGGGCCAGTTGTTTGTGTGATACAATCCCCTACTCCCCTCATAGTCACCCTACATATGGAACAGCAAAGTAATCATGCAATTAAAGATTTTAGCTAATAATATGCTCATGCAATGACATGCTTATGAGACAGGTTTAAAAAAATAGCAAACAATTTTTTAAAACAGGAGTAAAGGGAAAAGGGATGCAGAGATAAATAGCTGATTTGGAAATGCAGTGATAATAACAACAGTAACAGTGATGCCCACCCCCCAAACAGTAGCACACACACATTATGACAGACCCACGTCCCCATTGGTGCTGGTACCCCATATTGTCTATCTGGTACCCAGGACTACTTACAAGCCTGTACAGTGCAGCTCAGCTGGGTGACTGCCATTGGTGCTCTTTTAAACTTGAAAACAGGAAACTTGGAATTAACTTTATTCAAACTCCCCAGGTTAGGGCAGACCCTGGGTTACTCACAGTTCTGATGATAATCTCACAGTCTGACAAAGATGGCATATGCAGTCAATCAGACTGGGGCCTTTAGCTG
Source organism: Neoceratodus forsteri (assembly GCA_016271365.2). NCBI lineage: Eukaryota > Metazoa > Chordata > Ceratodontiformes > Ceratodontidae > Neoceratodus > Neoceratodus forsteri. The sequence goes on along the minus strand of CM028130.1, from coordinate 1,151,159,058 downwards.
TCCAAACAGGGTGGCAGCTATCATTGCTGTGGTAGGGTCTAGCAGCTTGTCACCTTCAGGGCTGCTTCTTCATGGATGCTGAATCAGACCAGTGCTAGGGACCAGGAACACATGCCCACCCTACACATCCAGTCATCTACATTACTGATCCCCAAGACCATTCTTGGCTGGTGGTGGTTCCTATTCTGGAGCTCAGGAATTATCCAGTCCTTAAATACATAATCCAACCTGGAGGAGACCTTTGTTTTGGGAGAGTAATATGTTTATCCTGTCCCCAAATGAACAAAATGCCTCCAGGTATCATGAAAGCCTAGTGAGGCAAAATTAGTAGCTAAGTATTTTTGAAGGGAGATTCTCCAGTGAGATAAAGGCAAAGACACATCTAGGGATGGATTAAGTGTCACATTTAAACCCCCCCTCCTCAAAAAAATCATCTGTCCATGTAAAACAGAGAGCAACTGATTGAAAGATTTCTAAGCAAGCAATTTCGAAGACCCAGTGGGGAAATACACTGATGTCAATGTACTGCAACTGTAGAAGCATACAACTGGCCAGTAGCAATGACGTAACAGCCTTCGGGATGTAATCCATTCATGTAGTTGAAAAGGAGTCCCATTAGGGATTAAACTAGCAACCCCCCTCCACTGACTGAAGCCATGCATGGAGGAGATCACCTCATGAAGACAGAATCTTTTAAATTTGTCATGCTCAGCCTGAGACAGATGAGTCTCCTGAAGCATACCAACCTCAGGTCTTGTCTGCTTCAAATACTGTAATAGGCAGTAACACTTAACAGGATCGTGAATCCCATTAATATTGAAGGATAGTACTACTAATGATTTATCCATGAGGCAAATAAGCATGAAAACTGGTAAAATAATGGTCCCCATCTCCACCTATCCCAGTCCAACCAAAATATGTCTGTAAATGTATGACTTCAAAATCAATGAGAAATAGCCAAAAATTAAGTTGTCTGCTGGCCCCATTAATACCCATAAATGCATTAAAACATATAAAAGACATACCAAGTTACAAATAACAAATAACTGCCAACTTCATCAACAGGGTAGAAAAATAGAACTGGAATATGAAAAATGTAATAACTTTAGATCCCATTGAACAAACCTCCATGCAGATACCAAATAGGCGGGATCTCATCCAGAGGAGGGCTTCCAAGGTAGGGAGGACAAAATTAGCCCTCCTACTAGGGGAAAGACGCCAGTTCCCAAGAGGGTAGGACATCGCTAGGCCATAAGCCCTCTGTGCCACTGGCTGTTTATAAACCAGCAGCGAATGGGGCCATATCCACAGAGAAAAGCACACGATGTAACAAAAGAAGAATACTACAACAGTTCAACATCCCCAGGTCAGCTCTCGTCAGTCATCAAGTGTCATGAGGTTAACTAATAAAACAAGTACATCACATAGCCATACACCAAAAAACTGAGAGAATAAGAAGAAACAAAAAGAACCTGCTCCACCCAGCTAAACTAACTAATGAAAAGATGTTATTATACAAGTCCTCCTGCCTTCCCCGATAATAATAAGGCCTCTTGACTATAACCCAGAAATAAGTGACAGATCTGCCAAAATATGACCCTCCCTCACAAAAGTTATTACCTTTATGGTGCCAGACCCAAATACCAATATAATATCAGCAAGCAGATAAATGGAGTCCATGAAAAGGGTGACATCTGTAATCATAGTTCATAATTCTGAAGCATACAATATGCCTAATACGAAACTTCATCTACAAAATACAATCGGCAATGCTGCTAAGTGGCCACATGAGGGAGACAAAGACCGAAGAACATAAGATTCAGTTCAAATGAAAAAGAGAATAACAAAAAAGAATCCAAATAAAAAAAAACCAACAATGGTTTAGAAACGGATGACTTGAAGAGAGGTATTTAATACAGAATGCAGAGAAGAAAATAAAATCAAACAAGCAGAGATACATTACAGTCCAAGACATACAACCGGGCTAAAAAAGAAACAAGTAAGGGTAGGAACAGGAAGGGCATTTCCAAAACAGAAAACATAAAAAAATATCCCTCCAAAATACAAATATTAAAAAGAATAATAAAGCGAGAAGGGGGAGTCCAAAAAGAATTAATTAGAAAGCCAGGTCCGATAAAAAAAATAAATAAAAAAAAAGAATAAGAATGAAAAGTACAAAGAAAAAACTCAGAGAGCTAGAGAAGCTAGGGTAAGAAAAAAGAACTACACATGGTTACCACTTCACAGGATCAGCCCAGACTGCTTCACAGTCAGTGAGTCAGAAAACCACCCAGACTGAACGTTACCTGAAAATGGCAAACAAAACAGTAAATAGGCTGAAAGTCCCATTCGTCAGGGTGAACCGTCACAATGAAAAGTCTGCAGCAAAGCTTTAGCTTCTTCTAGATGCTGCTCCCGATGCCTCTTCTTACTGTGAGGAGAAACCTTACTCCACTGCTCTTTCTGCAATGCTCATTTCTCCCTATTAGTTTCAAAGTGCATCTGTTCCTCTGGTTGTGTAATGTTTTATCTGCAGGGCTCCTGAAAAGCTGTGTCAGGATCATCAAAAGTGAGAGTGCTGTTCTCAAAATGGACCCTCAGCTTGACCAGGTATGGAGTGGCAAATTTAATTTTCTGCTGTCTGAGAACACAAAGTAGGGGGCATAGGCACAGCGTTGAGTGAGCACAGAAGAGTAGTCATTATCAATATAAATCTGCTGCCCCAAGTAATGCATTTGCCCCTTTTTCCAAGCTTGGATGAGGAAATATTGTTAAATAGCATAATTAAGAAATTTCACCATGATGGACCAGGGTGGAGCCATCTCTGAAGCAGACGTTGGAGCTAGCGATCTATGGACTTGCTCAAATTGTAGACGGCCAAGGTCGCTAATGTCCAGCTGAGAGACAATGACGTCTTGCAGGAAGACAAATATGTTGCGACCTTCAGCCCCCTCCTTTATACCATAAAGCCTCAGGTTATTCCTACGGGACCTGATTTCCAGGTCCTCGCAATGTTCCTGAATATTCTGCTGGTCCCGTAGCATTCTGGCAAACATGTTCTAGCTGATCAACCCGGGCATCGTTACTGGTCACAGACTTCTCAAGCTCCAACACCTGACACTCCAAAGCTACAAAAGAGGTTTTGAGGTCCTTTTGTAGTATACGGAATTCTGCCTGTAACTCTCTCAGTTTGTCAAAAATTGCTGAAGCAGGAGGCTGTGAAGAAATCTCAGAATTGGACCACTCCATGGCTGGCTGCACTACTGCTAGTGGAAGATTAGACAATTCACTCTATGCCAAGTCTAGAGAATGACCAGTAAGTTTTTTCAAGTTTTTCTGCTTCTCCTTAGCACCCATATGAATACTGTACCTGGCAGAAGATAAAATAGTAACAATTTGGGACTCATGGTTGGTAAGAAACAGGTTTTAAAGCCTGTGGAGAATGGAGCAAAACTTTATCCCACCATACCGGATGATTGTGTCACCGGAAGCCACAGGAATATGGCAGCTTCTGAATGATTGAAGACAGCTGTACGTCTGAAAAATAAATATCCATTTAAATTGGCTTTCTCCAGCCTGCCTGCATGCCCTCAGATCATAAATGAACCTGCTAGCCACTAGACCTTGAAAAGTGCTTTATCGCCTTCCAGCATGCCCTAATACTGAAATACCACTGGGAGTTGGGTTTGAAGGCTGTGAGGGAGGAGCTTGGGGAGCCACAAATTGACCTGAGCCCTCAGAGCAGGTCAGGAAGGAGGAAACAAGGAACAGCCATATGAACTAATTCTTAAAGATATATAAATATATACTGTATATATAACTTATGAGTAGGGCTATAGTCCTTCTGAGTAGGATTGTGATTTCCAGTTAGTACTGTAGTTGACTGTCTTATGCTGCATACAAGGGCATATGGGATTAAAATTTCTGTTAGAGGCTGGGCTAGGATTAGTTAATTCTACTTGCTGTACGGAGAGTTAGGATGGAGAGACTGTATAGGTAGTGTGGACCATGGGTAGGATCGTAGGGTGCAATGGTTGTGGGGCAGCAATACGGATGAACATACTGTGGAGGGTGCCAAATATGCCACAGGCTAAGGAGGCTCGAGGAAGAGGTTCAGTGGCTTGGCAGGGAGCTGGGGAGGTTGAGGGATGAGGGAGGATTGCATTGGTAGGAGGGCTGACATCTGAGAGTATTGTGGGGCTACCACAGAAAAGGAACAGTGGGTCAAAGGAGGGTTCAGGGGGAGGGGGAAAACTAGACAGAAAGCCAGCTGATGAAGGGTGGACTCTAGTTGGACCTAGAAAAAAAGGAGCAGCAGGAGGAAGGAGAAATAGTAAGGCAAAGGGGTAGGGAACATGTTTACTTTACTAGCAACACATGGGAAAGAGGATGCAGGAGGAGATTGCACAAGGGAAAGCACTCACAAAGAGGAGGGAGTGAGGGGCATTACTAGTGGAGAGATTGAGCATGGTGTGGCAGGGGAGAGGTAATACTTGGAACGGTCAGGAGGGAGAGGGAGGTTGGCAGTAAAACAGGAGGAGGGGAGGGGTCTCAGTTGAGAGGGGCGGGGAGAAGACACTGGGGCACATGGTAAAAGCACTGTCTTGAGTGGCTCTGGGTGGGGGGTGGCGACGGACACAAGGAAAGAGGAAGGGGGTGTACTGGTGTTGGGGGACTCCATACTCAAGGGGATCAGATGGGGCAGCAAGGAGGAGAGGCACAGTCAGATATGGGTGGAGTCCTTGCCAGGATTAAAGGCAGACAAGGCAGGACAGGCAATCCTAAGGTGAGTAAGGAGCGGTAGGAGGAAACCACACATTGTGGTACATGTGGGGACAAATGACCTAGCAGGCGAAATGGCGGAGGTAACAAGGGAGAGGATAGAAGAAGTGGGAAGGTTGTGTGAGGAGACTGGAGTGTCTGTGGCCTTCTCCGAGGTGCTCTCTGTACCCTGCACAAGCACAATGAGAAAGGAGAGGATTAGGGAGTTGAACACATGGTTGGTAGAATGGTGTCGAACAAAGGGGTATGGGGTTGTGGGTGGCTGGGGCAGTACCTGGGATAATAACAACAATCTGTTTGCAAGGGATAGGCTACACCTGAGTGGGGAGAGGAAGGAGGTATTAAAGCAAAGACTGGAGAGGTATATTGCGACAAAGGTGGATTTAAACTAGATGGGGGGTGGTAAGTGGACAGCAGGTAGGCAGGGATCCAATAGAGTGGTGTCACAGCCTATCCCCCAGGCTGGCAGGGAAGGACTCAGTGTGGCCAAAAAAGAAGGGAGTAGAAGGGAGGAGATGGAGGCCAGTGAAGGGAAGGGTGCAGGATAAAGGGTGGTCTCACTGAATGCAAGAAGCTTAGGAAACAAATCAGCTGAGCTACAGGCACTCTTTGCAGTGTGGAAGGTGGATATTGCAGCTGTCACAGAAACATGGGCAACTGAGCACCGGGACTGAGATCTGGCAATCCCAGGATACAAATTATACAGGAAGGACCATAAGGAGGGTGGTGGGGTGGGGTGGGGTGGCATGTGATGGAAGGGATCAAATGCAAAAGGGACGAGGGGGAAGAAAAGAGAACAGAGCAATCTGGCTGTAGCTTCTAGACTCAAGGGGAAGGAAATTGAAGTTTGGGGTGGTATACTGGCTGCTGTCCCAGTCTGAGGAGCTTGACAGAGAATTAGTGGGACAAATCAGAAAGGTATGTAGAAAAGGGAAGGTGGTCATCGTGAGGGATTTCAACTTGCCGGGGGTTGACTGGAGCATTCCGGTCACCTCCAGTGCTAGGGAGAAAGTGCTCCTGGACGCGATCCAGGAGGGTCTCCTGACACAGTTGGTTAGTGTACCTACTAGGCTAAAGAACACTTTAGATCTGGTGTTGTCATATGGGGAGGCAGTAAGGGAAATAAGGTGGAGGACCCACTAGCTGACAGTGATCACCAAACGGTGTGGTTTAATATCACGACATGTGGGGAGCCAGAGAAATCAGTTACTCAGGTGGCAAACTTCAGGGGGGTGGACTTTGGGAGGATGCAGGAACTACTGAAAGGGAAACTGGAGGGCATAAGGCAGGTGATGGACAAGTAGCAGAAATGGGATATTATTAAATGGAGAATTACAAAGGCAACAGAAGCCTGCACCAAGACACCGAGAAGAGGAACAGAGCAAGAAAACCAGGCTGGTTGAACAGTGAGGTTGTGGAGGTGGTGAGGGCAAAATGAGTGGCACACCAGAGGTATAGGAGGACAGGGAAGGAAGTGGACAGGGAAGAATATGCAAGATGGTCCAGGGAGGTGACCATAAAAGAGAGAGAAACCAAGGCCCAGAGGGAGCTGAGATTAGCGCAGGGAATTAACAGGGGGAGAAAGACTTTTCCAGCTACATCAGAGAGAAAAGGAAGTACAAGGAGACAATAGTGAGGATACAAAGGGATGGGGAGTGGATGGAAAAGGGGGAGGAGCAGGCAGAAGCACTGAATGAATACTTTTGCTCAGTGTTCACAGAAGAAAAGGGAGGGACCGCCTCCTCCATGGGCTGGGAGGGTGGAACAGGGGAGAGGATCGGTGGGAGGTGACAGAAGAAGAATTGAGGCAAGTAGAGTCCTAGAGGGACTGAGGGCACTGAAGGTAGACAAGGCACCAGGGCTGGATGGTATCCACCCCAGGGTGCTGAGGGAAATGGCTGAGGTGTTGGCGGAGCCACTGGCGGATCTGTACAGCATGTCACTGGAGTCGAGATGTGAGCCACTGGACTGGAGGATGGCACATGTATTACCATTACACAAGAGTGGGCCAAGGGATGAACTGGGTAATTGTCGTCCAGTAAGTCTCACCTCCATAGTATGCAAACTCATGGTAATTATACTAAAGGAAAGACTGGTGTCGTACCTGGAGGACAGTGGCCTCCAGGATGTGAGGCAGCTTGGGTTCATTTGAGGGAAGTCTTGTCAAACCAACTTGATACAATATTATGACTGGGTGACAAGTGAGCTGGATAAGGGTCATGTGGTGGATGTTCTTTACTTGGACTTCAACAAGGCCTTCGATTCAGTGCCTCCTTGGTGGCTTGGGGGAAGCTAACTGGTGTAGGGGCAAAAATAATGAACTGGATTACAAGCTGGCTGAGTGGGAGGATGCAATGGGTGGTGGTGAGAGGGGACCTCTCTTCTCCAAGGTCGGTGATATTTAGGGTGCCACAGGGCTCTGTGTTGGGGCCAGTATTATTTGGGCTCTTCATATCAGACATTGCACATGGGGTGGCGAGCAATGTAAGTCTGTTCGCTGATGACACTAAAATCGGAGCAGGGGTGGATGGAGGAGAGAGATGGAAGCAGCTGCAGGGGGACCCAAGCAAGCTAGAGGAATGGTCAGAGAGGTGGTAGCTGGGGTTCAATGCAAAGAAATATAAGATTATGCACTTTGGGGTGAAGAATCCAAGGAGAGAATACTGGCTGGGATGGTTAAGCTGGGGATCACTGAGGAGGAGAAGGACCTAGGGGTAATGATAACAGGGACCATGAACAACACTGCTCAGTGCAGGAGAGCAGCTGCAAAAGTGAACAAAATGCTGGGGTGCATAGCGATGGGGTTTTGTCCAGACAAAGAGAGGTGATCTTGCCCCTCTACAGGTCGCTGGTAAGGCCACACTTAGAAGACTGTGTGCAGTTTTGGTGGCCATACCTAAAGCGTCATGTCAGGCTACTGGAGGAGGTGCAGAGGAGGGCAACAAGGATGATATGTGGAATGGAGGGGAGGGACTATGAGAGCAGGCTGGGAGACCTGAATATGTAAACTCTGGAGGATAGAAGGGACAGGTGGGAACATAACAGAGACATTCAAGTATCTGAGGGGAATCAATAAGGATGGGGCAGATGGGGTCTTTCAGCTGAGGAGGGGGAGGGACACTAGGCAGCATGGGCTAAGAATGGGGGGAGATTTAGGAGGGAAATGAGGAGACTCTATTTCACAGAGAGGGTGGTAGCAAAATGGAACACACTACCAGAATGAGTGGTATCGTGTAAATCGTAAATCTGTTAACAGCTTCAAAAGGGCATGGGACAGGGGACAGGGAACAGGGGAGAGTGAGGGTAGGGAAGGTGAGGGTTGGCAGTGAGATAATGGAGGGGGGTGGGGCAGCTGCAAACTAGGGGTGCTAGCTGCACACTTGAGCAGACTTAGATGGACCAGATGGTCTGTTTCTGCTGTCACATTTATATGTTCGTATGCAATTCAGCCATAGCACTCAAGCCCTGAAAAGGGTATTTTTTTTTTATTTTTCATAATGCATTTTCTCCTGCATTCATTTAGTTCTTTAAAGGACTAGCTAACTGCAAAACCCTGAAAGTGGCTTTAATAAGCCTGCCTTCACTAATAAGGCCTTAGCCCCTAAGCTCTGAAAAGAGTTTTTTATACTTTTTTATGATTTTTCTCTTGCCTGCCTGAATGCCCCCAGTGGTATCAAGCATTCTCACTAGCTTCCAGCCCGGACTCTAGCACACAGGCATCATGCGTGTATGGAGGTACACACACGCCCTGTGGCACCAGCTCAACTCTTTTCATCCATCCCCATGGCTAGTGCCAGAGCTCCCTGCGATTTGTGCCACTAATTGTCCTCCACTGGGTGGCAGCCAGTGGCTGGGGCGCCCCAAGTCCCTCCCAAGAGGAGAAAGCTGCCTTGCAGTGGCTCGACCTTGCTCCTTGCCCTCCTTCCCCAGCTCACTCCCTACAACCCAGGCTTGTTCCTGAACCTGGGTCACCGGCACAGCACAAGGTGTGGCGTCCAGCGCCTCAACCCTCAGCACCACTGGGCCAGGCAAAAAGGACTTTTTGAATAAATTTAATTGCTGCCTTGATACAGTACGTTCTTATAATTATTTATACCCCAAGCCCTTAGGGGCTTTTAACTTTATATATTGTGCTGTTTGTTTAGAGTCCCTAAAGCTCCATATCACTAGCCCTTAAAAGCGCTGTCAGCCAGTGCTGATTTTAACAACTTAAAAGGATTTTCATTATGTACTGCCTCCTGCTCTGATGACTGATAATCTCTCAACCATGGTGCATTCTGACAAGCTAATGAGTGTCACCAGCAGAAGTTCATGTGGGAGAGATCAGTTGCCAGTAGCAGTCAATCAGTGCTTTTACTCCAGACTGCAGTCTGATGCCTAGTGAGAGCCCCTGCCATGTGACACCAGCTGCATGACTTAGTCAGCATGGTTCTCAGCCCACAAACTTTGTGGTCACATGACAACCTCTCCACTGCACTTCTCCTTCCTGGTCCTGGCTACTCCACTTTACCTAAGTGCTTTCATAAACCTAGTGGTGTGACACTGAATCAGCACCATCACACATGGCAGAGGCACTTGGGAAGGGGACAGGTGGGGGGAGATGGCTAAAAAAATAGAAGGGAGGAAAATGGGAGAAAAAAGATTAAAGATACAGTGGCAGTAATGCCATAGGTACCTCAGTAAGCAGGCACTGAGCAGCTGCAGGTGTCCATAGACAAAAGTGCATACCTTGGGATACCTAAGATATAGGAATTTTGCACTCTGGCAGTGTCTCCTCCCAGTTGTAATGGTGGCTTCTCCCAGCTGTGTCAAAACCGAGGAAACACTAACAGTAAAAGAAGGGGATAAGACTTTCTATAGATACATTAGTGCAAGGAGAAAGTCCAGAGGAGATATTGCTAAGATCAAAGGGGATAAGGGGGATAGTGTGGTGGAGGACCAAGGAAAGGCATCTATCCTAAATAGATACTTCTGCTCAGTTTGTACTGAGGAGAAGGTAAAGCAGGGCCCACAGCTCAGCACCATGGACACGGGGAGAGGTGTGCACAAGTCCCTACGCAAAAGAAAGGATCCTACAAGAGCTTGCTAATCTCAGGGTGGACAAGGCAATAGGATCTGATGGCATACATCCCAGAGTACTAAAGGAGCTAAGGGTGGAACCAGCAGAGCCATTATCACAGCTGTTTAGTGAGTCTCTGAGCACAGGAGAGGTCCTAGAAGACTGAAGAATGGCTCATGTGATCCCGCTCCACAAGAATGGTAGCAGGGAGGAGGCAGGGAACTATAGACCAGTCAGTCTTACCTCAGTAGTGGGCAAGATTATGGAGGCACTCCTTAAGGAACGGATAGTGCAACACCTGGAATCCATAAGAGCACAGGGTCCAAGACAACATGGGTTTACAACAGTAAGGTCTTGTCAAACTAATTTAATTGATTTCTTTGATTGGGTAACCAGAGTTGTGGACCAAGGGGGTGCAGTTGTTGTTGGTTACCTAGACTTCAGCAAAGCTTTTGATACTGTTCCACATAGAAGATTGATTAATAAGCTGGGTAGGCTCGAGGTGGGTCAGAAGTTGGTCAACCGGCTGGCAAACTGGTTGGTGGGTAGAATACAGAGTGGTAGTAAATGGTATACAGTCAGAAGAGATGCAAGTCACAAGTGGGGTACCACAGGGATCAGTCCTGGAGGCAGTCCTCTTCAATATCTTCATCAGTGACACTGCAGATGGACTGGAGGGTAAGGTTTGTCTGTTTGCAGATGACACCAAGATCTGCAACAGAGTAGATGATTCAGATGTAGTGGGCAGAATGACAAGAGATCTAGATAAACTGGCAAAATGGTCAGAAGAGTGGCAACTGGGGTTTTATGCAAAGAAGTGCAAGATCAGGCACATAGGGAAGAGAAGGCCTGAAGCTACCTATAGGTTAGGAGGGGAGTTGCTGGCACTGACAAGGGAAGAAAGAGACTTAAACATCATCATAACAGATGACCTGAAATCATCCAAGCATACCACTGAAGCAGCAGGTAAGGCTAGAGGGATGTTGTGGTGTTTTAGTAGGGGTATCACAAGTCATAAGAGGGAAGTAATAATCTCTCTTTACAAGACACCAATTAGGCTGCATCTGGAGTACTGCATGCAGTGCTGGAGGCAACGCCTGCACAAGAGCATTAACAAAATGGAGATAGTCCAGAGGAGAGCAACCAACATGGCACAGGGACCGCATCAGAAAACACATGAGAACAGATTAACAGAGCTCAATATATATACTTTACAGTAAAGGAGGGAGAGAGGTGATATGATTGAAACATTCAAACATCTTAAGGGCTGTAACAAGGTGAAAGAGTCTAACATGTTTCAATATAAGAAAAATAGCAGGACAAGAGGACATAGCATGAGATTAGAGGAAGGCCAATTAATGGGTAATGTGAGGAAGTTCTTTTTTACAGAAAGGGTGGTGGATGCATGGAATGGCCTACCTCAGGAAGTGGTGGATATGAATACAGTCCAGGGCTTCAAACAGGCATGGAATATGCATAAGGGAGCAATAAAGATGAGTATGAATAGATAGGCCATTGACAGAGTAAAGGCCTATGGCACATTCATAAGGTAGAAAAAATGGGCAGAATGGATGGGCCTTGCAGTCCTTATCTGCCATCAACTTCTATATTTCTATGTAATGCATTCCACTTTTTTTCCTAGTGACACTTGTTTTATCGTAGCTTGTTATGTCAGTGTCTCATGCCAGCTACACCAGTGTCTACTCCCAGTTACACCAGTATCTTTTGCAGCAGTGTCACTTCACAGCTATTCAGTTTCTACACCCAGTTATACCAGCATCTCCATTTTACAGTTATGGTCCCAATTTACCAGTTTCTGCTCAGTAAATAAAAAATTAAAAAAATCAGCCATTTCCATGGAAATATTTTCCACGGTTTACATTATCCTACAATACATGACAGAATTCCACACTTTAAGGTGGAATTTTTTGAAATTAGCCTTCATTTTTTGTGAAATGTCACGGAAGCATATTTAGATTTTGTGAGAATTTCACTGGCAGAATTTAAATGTTGCCCACCCCTTAAGGTAGTATAAATACTGCTCTATAAATCACTAGTGAGATCCCCCTGAAGTACTGTTCCCAGTTCTGAACTCCTCACCTAAGGAACGCTAAGGACAGGCTGGAGATAGTGCAACATAGAGTGACCAAAATGATCCAGTGCCAGCAGAGCAGATTTTACAAGGAGTGGCTGAAGGCACTGAACATGTGATTGCTGGAGCCAGATGAGAGAGTGAAGATATGATCAAGACCTTCAAGTTCCTGAAAGGAATGAGCAAGGTAAACTGCAAAGAACTACAGTATATAGCATAAGTAGAGAATGAAGAACATGGGGGCATGAGTGGAAACTGATGGGAGGAAGGATCTAGAGGAAACTGAGAAAGTTTTATTTTACAGAAAGGGTGGTGGAGCCATGGAACAGCCTGCCAGCTGATGTGGTGGGTGCAAAACTCTCAATGGTTTCAAAACATGCTAGAACAGAGTAAAGTGCATCATGGTTGTTCAGGATGGTAAAGATAGGTGGGGAGCATGGGGGTGAATAGTGTGGGCTAGAAGTTAAAACCCTATATGGACAATCAATCATGGGTTTCTTTAGGTTTTATGATGGACTTTTTCTGCCTTCATTGTCCATGTTTTTAGGTTTCTACTTGTGACTGTAGGAAACTTCAGATGGGTCCATCATTACTGACATTCAGTATCAAAGAGGATTGTCCTAAGAAGAACAAAAGATTCCTAAAACAAGTTAGAATGAAGTCCAATGTGTTTTGCCCTGTGACCAGAGTTCAAGCCCGATAGGGTAAAAGATAATAGCAGAGAGATAAGTCATGGGAATTAGGCTGCTGTGTGGTGATGAAATATCCTCTCACATGGAGACCAAGTGCCCCTACAGTGAATCAGTCATAAGTACATTAGTGATCGAGAAGAAGGGGGTCCTAAATAAGTTCAGAAAAGATAAGATCAGGCAGGACAAACATGGTGATCACCACGTGATCTTCAGTGGTGCTTACAGTTGGTGTGGGTTCATTCAGTACCACAGAAGCTGGTTCATACAGGCTGAAGGAGCTGCTGGCTAGTAGAGGAGTGCCAAGTACTACCAAGGCTCATGAAGGTGGGCTGAAGCAGCTGAGAGATGGAATGGAGATCTGCTGGTGAGATCCCAGATGACTACAGGCCTTCTTTTGAGGCTGATTATAGAGGAACATACTGTTTTCCCTTCAGGACTTCAGCAGTATGTGAGGAGGATTCCTGGAATTCCTTGCTGTGGCTGTGACTGCAATGAGGCATTGTTGGGGGCATGAGGTCTCCCCGATCTGCTGTGAGAGTTTCTCTTTTGCTGACTCCTCAGGGATAGCTGCAGTATGAGGTTTCTTCTTTGTTATGCTAGAGAGGGAGAAATATGGCCTACCATGGGGCCAGCTGAAAGGCAGTTTGTGTCTGGTGTTGTATCTGTATTCCTATTCTCCCACCAACTGTGAAGGTGGCCTTTTTTTTGGCCTCCTTCTCATAGGCCTGTTCCCCCATCCAGACTGGCACATCCAGCCCCATCACCTGTCTTCTCATGGTCTTAGCCACTTTCCCATGTTTGGCTCCACAGCTTCACCCCCCATGGTGGGGTGTGGCAAGACCCCAACTACCGTCGCACAGGATCCAGTTCCTGAGGAAGCTTGCCACATCACTGGTGCAGGGACTGATGGGTCAGTCCATCATTCTACCCTGCTGTACCACTGTTTCCTCCACTTTCCTCCCCTTTCCTCAAGACTCTGGCCTGGGGAGTGATGCAAGCATGCATGCAAGCATGGTGCATGACATGCATCAGTGTCTCCCCTCCAATTCAGCCACTCTCAGGTGTACTGTCTTCTGTGGTCACCCAGGTGGCAGGCATGCACTGGAGCTGGCTACCCTTTCTTCACCAAGGAGGAGAAGAGTGGGCTCTGGGATGCTTGTTCCCCCTCCCCCCAGCTAGTCCCCAATGACTCGTGTTCTCTTCTATACCTGAGTCACCGGCATCACGTAGGGTAGCACTACTGTGGTGCCAATGGGCCAGGCTGGAAGGCAGTCTTTTTAAGCAGCACTGATGAGTTTTACAATAATCATTGGCCAGAATGTATGGTAGCCATGGGAGGTGCAAAGGTTTGAGCCACTTCATTTTTGTAGATGCACAGAACCATGGAATAAAAAGAATAGATGGTTTAAAAAATCAAACATAACATAAATACACAACCACAACATACAGAATCTGTAAAAAACTTAAATGGGAAATAAAAAAAGCAAACAAGAACTATGAACAAAAACTGACACTATTAGTAAAAGACAATTATGCAACTTTTTATTCCTACATAAATAATAAACAAAAAAGGGGCAACATCATTGGACCCTTTAAAAATGACAAAGGAGAAATACTCAACAATAAAGATTGTTCTGAAGTTCAGAATAAATAATTTTGCTCCATTTTTAACCCAGATACTTCTGTAAAAAACAATGCTAAAACAAATCACGGATCAGAAAGCATACAAATACATCCACAGGATGTCCGGGACAAATTGAAAGTGGTACATACAAATAAATCACCAGGTCCGGACGAAATTCACTCCAGGGTGTTGCATGAATTGGCAGACCAACATGCACCACCTTTAACCCACATTTTTCAAAGTTCCCTAAATACTGGACAGGTACCACAGGGCTGGCGTGAAACATTGGTGGTTCCTGTACACAAAGGTGGCTCTAAATCGGAATTAAAAAATTACAGACCAATTAGCCTGACATCAGTCATGGGGAAGATGATGGAATCTATTTTAAAGGACCATATAGTTGAGTACCTGAAAACAAGTGGCCTACAGGACCCAGTGCAACATGGCTATCATAAAAACCGTTCATGCCAAACTAATCTCTTAACATTCTATGAGAATGTTGGGAAGGCACTAGATACAGGAAACTGTGTTGATGTCATCTTTTTGGATTTTTCTAAGGCGTTTGACAAGCTCCCATATCAAGAATTCATAAACACTCTAAAACAGTATGCATTAGATAATAACATAGTAAACTGGACAGAAGCATGGCTGAGTGAAAGAAGACAGAGAGTGGTGATCCATGGTGAAAAATCAGAGTGGGCAGCAGTGACTAGTGGGGTGCCTCAGGGGTCAGTTCTTGGACCCATCTTTTTTAATATCTATATAACCTCCTTAAAAATAGTTAACAAGGACATTTGGCTAACAAAATTCACAGATGGCTGCAGAATTGGTGCTATAGCTAATAATACAAAAAATAAAAATGATTTACAGGAAGCATTAAATAATGTATACAACTGGATATATAAAAAAGAAGCTTGAACTAAATAAAAATAAGTGTATAACCATGCACCGGGGTAAAACAAAAAATGAAATAAATCATCCCTATAAATTAGATAATACAGTACTTAATAATACAAATGAAGAAAGAGACTTGGGGATAATAATTAGTTCAGACCTAAAATTCAGCTCTCAGTGTAACAAAATAATAAAAAAGGGAAACCAGATATTAAACTGTATCTTGGGGCACAAATCAAGTAGGGATAGGGAGGTGCTAATGCCCCTTTATAGTGCATTGGTGAGACCAAACCTGGAATATTGCGCCCCAGTGTGGGCCCCTTATAAAAATGTGGATATAACCAATATAGAAAGAATACAAAAAAGAGCTACAAAATCAATTGAAGGATTAGAAAAAAAACATTCCCAGAGAGATTAATGGAGCTAAATTTGTACACTCTAGAGTATAGGAGAATCAGGGGTGATTATTGCCTACTATTTAGATGCATACAAGATGACTTATTATTGTCAGAATTAGGTTTGTCTTGGAAGAAATCTAGGTATGAACCCAGGGAACATCCTTTTCAGTTTAAAGTCAAAAAATTGCAAACCTTACAACACAAGCACTGGTTTAGCAATAGAATTGTGGCTGGATGGAATTCTCTACCGATAGACGTTGTATCCAGCACAAGTATGGATTCTTTCAAAATTAAATTGGATAATTTTCTCTTGGGTAAATGAATAAAAGTAATAAACAGGCCAGAATTATGGACGGAAGTCTAATTTAGCTTGAAAATCACATATGAACCTATGGAGAACTATATCCTATACTGCACTTTGAGGCCTATCAGTATTCATTGGACTTCTGTGAACTCCTATTGGTGAGCAGTGACCTCCTGGAAGAAATCCTGGTTACTGTGGATGGTACCCCCTGTCAGTGTAGGAAGCCCTTTCTCTGGCTAAGTTCAGTATCCCTCCTGACTGTGGACTGAGAGCTTATACTTAGTTATTCCTCTGACTCACACATCACAGTTCAGTTAATTCAAAGATGCCTCACTGGAAATTTTTGAGGGTGTTCCTTCTACTGTAAAGCTCAAGGGCAATTTATTTCAAAGAACAAGATGCTGGGATGCATAGCTAAGAGGATCAATAGTAGGAGAGAGGAGATTATACTGCCCTTGTGCAGGTCACTGATAAGGCCACATCTAGAGAATGGAGTTCAGCACTGGTGCCCACACCTCAAAAAGGACATTAACTTGCTGGATAAGATCCAGAGGAGGGCTACAACAATGATAGCTGGTCAGCAAGGCAAGGCATATGAGGAGAGGTTGAGGGCACTGAACATGTACTCCCTGGAAGACAGGAGAGAGAGAGAGAGAGAGAGAGAGGACATGATTGGGACTTTCAAGTACTTGAAAGGATAAATAAGGTTGATAAGGAGAGTCTCTTTAATCTGAGTGGCAACCATAACATGAGGGAGCACTGTCTTAAACTGGAGGGTGGGAGGTTTAGGAGGGAGATCAGGAAGCACTTCTTCACAGAGAGGATGGTGGACACTTGGAATGTGCTGCCGGAAGAGATCATCTCATTGAAGACAGGTGGGCAGCGTTAAGAGAGGCTTGGATAGGCATAGGGAAAGTAAGGATCATGGGTAGGGAGGATGGGAGAAGTGGGAAGGGCAGGGCCATTAACTCAAGCCGTGGACCCTGCAATATGAGCAGACTTGATAGACCAATGGCCTTCTTCTGCTGGCTTCTTCATATGTTCATATGTAATTTAATTTATCATGTTTAGTACCTGACCATTTATTAATATGTTACTGATTCTGCACCCCCTATCCCTAGGACCATCCACCAAGAATACAGACCCAGTGATGAACTTAATTACACTTCAAAAGGCTGATGGATCCTGGATTGTAGATAAAGACCTTGCTGAAATTTTTAATTCCACAAAGGAAGAGATTCTGAACAGCATGCCTCTAAAGGTAGGTCCAAATTTTTCAGGAATGTCATATGTTGAAATATTTGCCTGTATGCATAATGTTCTACATACTAAACAGAGTTGTACAAAATTCAGATTTCAGCCAGCAGAATTCAGGTGAAATTGCAAGTCTACTTCTAAAAGTGCTTCAGTTTTTTTGAAAATCTCTGCAAAATTGTGACTTAGTGTTAATATAAATCATGGATCCCTTTTCTGCAGTTTGCAGAAGCCTAATCCATGGTTAATATAATCCCAAAACACTAATCTGCAGCTAATATAGAGGATAATGCCTAATGTACAGGTGATAACCATGGTGTATTCACCTTGAGTAGTTGCTAGGGCATCAGTAAACCTCAAGAGTGCAGCTCGAGAGGTTTACAGTTGCCCTAGCAACCGCAAGAGGTGATTACACCATTGTTATCACCTGTACTCAGGCATTGTCAATTATACTGTATGGGACTCGACATGAGAAGTCCCCCCCCGAACACAAGTAATTTAGCCTTACATTATTAATGAATTTGCACTACAGCCACATGATTGAGTAGGAAAACAATTTATTAGGATACATGAACTGAACAACAGCGGGCCAAAATAGCACCAGAGTTAAAATCTCTATTAGACATAGCAATCGCTATACTCCTTGTAACAGGGAGCTCCTGCCACTCTTGAGGACTGACCTTTTCTTAAATCTGTTGCAACAGTTCTTATATTTCAAAGCCTAAGCTATTCTTTACAATTTCTAGTCCATAAGGTTGGCCACCTATGGGCACCCCCCTCCCCTTTCTTGACTATGCTACAGTATCCTCTTTAGTTTTCATTTTCCCTCTCAGGACCTCATACAGGGAGGGTATTGTTGTGACCTCCAAGCGTATGTAAAACAGGTTGTGTTCATCATTGGATTTAGTATGTAATAGCACTATGTCATAACATACCTTATATTTATGAAACCTGTAAATGTTGAAAAAACTAGGTGTTTTTGATAATGGTAAAAAATACTGCATGCCTGTTATAGAAATTTAGTTAGTTGTGCTATTTAAAATGCATGTAAATTGTTGTAAACTGAACAAGTCTGAAATTCCATGGTGATTTGCATATACCCCATGATGCTTTGCATAATGGAAGTATGTATGATGTTGTATTTCTTTGAAACTTGATTTGTTGCCAATGCCCTTTGGGGTAACCCTTTTTTCAGTGACTCTGCACTGATGTTCTTTGTTTTTAGCTTCTTTTTTTTTGAGTCCCCACTACCCAAGCAAACGGGGCCCACATAGGGATGAAGGGTTTTCACTGAAAAGTTATTATATCAGGGATCAGTGTCAGTAGATACTGGCCAAGTGCAGAGAAAGGACATACATAGCCTGTTGCTGCAAACTGATGTACTGAAGAAGGAATATGGCATTGCAGAAGCTTATTTCCTAAATTTTTATTAAACATCACACACAAATTGTGTGTTGAACCTGAAGTTCGGTGTCTGGTCCATCTGTTATCCCACAACCCCTCCACAGACTTGGTGTTAGCAGTGGGATAACTTACTAGAAGCATCTGGATTGGCTGAAGAGGGACATTTTCTGGCGGATATAGCCCAGATATCCCAGGTGGACTGATGCACCAGGAGTTGCCAGAGGAGAGCCCTGAGAAGAGAGTCTGTGGGATTCTGACCAGAACCATGGCTGACAGATGAAGAGAAACTGCTTCCTGGACTGGACCTGGAAGTGTGGAGGAAGGCAAAGCCTGAAGGCAATGAAGAGATGCAGGTTGAAGCAGACTACAGGTGCGAGAGACAACAACCAGGAGGTGGAGACCCTGATGAGGATGATCCGCTGGATGAGTAGGCAATGGCTGAAGGCAGCCCAACTATGCAGAGTGGTGGAACACTGGTGCCAGGTGCTCAAGAGGTTCTTGCTGGAGAGTTTGGATAAAGAGTCAGAGGAGGATTTTTTGTGGTCTCAGTTTGAGGGGAACCCCCTGACTGAGCAGGATATTCCTTTGTTTCCTGTGTTCCCAGGGTGTTACCTGTTGGAGGAGATGCAATTATGGAACTTGAATGTGAGACTCCGGGAAATACTATACCTAGTGATATTGTGTTGGGGTTGCAGACTCCAAGCAAGTAAGAAGAAGCTTATAAGGCTGAAGGGACTTTTTCTTGTATTGATGCAGCTAAATCTACAGTATTAACAGTATTGACTGGGGTACACTGCAGGCTAAAGATGCTAATATTGCCAAAATGTTACAGTATGTTAAGTTCAAGGAGGTGGCACATGGGTTTTATTTTTTATTTATTTTTTTTGATGAAAAACCTACAAAGGAGAAGGTGGGTAGAAAATAGATTGGAACCTGTGTTGGGGTAACACCAAAAGAGTGTGTACCCTCAGGTGTCTGTATCTGTAGTAAGTGAAATGAATCAAGAGACATAGTGGGTTTATGTAGAGGGTTGAACCTGGGACTGGGCCCCTACTTAAAACTGACAAGTCTGGTGAGGTTGGATCAGGTAATTACTCACCCCAGAGAAATTGTTTCTGTTGTACTGGACTTTCCAGCCATCCAGATTTTTTTGTTACAAAATATGATGTACTTTCCCTAAAAGGAGATAGTTCAGGAAAGGTACTGTTAGTCTGTTGAGAAATGTGTTAATGCCTCAGGGTAAAGAATGATGATAACCACTATGTTTATGATGGAATCTTTATCATTAATAGGGACCCTGAGATGTAGCTTCTGAAGATGGATGAGTGGAAGATCCATCCCTTCCAGGGACAGGAAGGTGGTAAGCAGTCTGCAATAACTGCTTCCCTCTTAAGGTGGGGAATATGTGACAGGCAGCTCCTGCCACTCTTGAGGATTGACCTTTTCTTAAATCTGTTGCCAGTTCTTATATTACTTAGCGTAAGCTATCCTTTACAATTTCTAGTCCATAAGGTTGGCCACCTATGGGCACCCCCCCTTTTCTTGACTATGCTATAGTGTCCTGTTTAATTTTCCTTTTCCCTCTCAGGTCCTCGTACAGGGAGGTTATTGTTGTGACCTCCAAGTGTATGTAAAACAGGTTGTGTTTATTGTTGTTGGATTTAGTATATAATAGCACTATGTCATAATAGACCTTGGCCCAGATATTCAAAAGGGTTGCGCATGGCACAACAGTGTTGCACCATGCACAACTCACTGATGGGCCCCGGCACGATATTCACTAAAAATACCACCAACAGCTTAATCTGGTTCAAGGTCAGTTGGCATTCATCTGTATCCCCCCCCTCCCCCGGGTCGTGCCTGAAAATAGGCAGGATTTGTCTAGTGCACTTACCTGGTCAACAAAAGCTAAATAAATTAAAAAAAAATTCAAAAGGGAAAAGTGCGCCGCACAAATCCCAATGCACAGGAGCCCATCGGTAATGTATGCAGGCACAGGTGGGGTGGTGTGCCCATGCATAACCTGCACAGCCCGATATTCAGCCTGGGATGTGAAGAGTCATGCATGTGCAACCCCTACCTGCACCTGCACAAAGTTACACCCAAAAAAAAAGTAACAAGTGATGGCCACCCACAGGTGAGCTGCCACATTGCAGGACGCATCACAGCAGCTGCCACCTATTGGTGGCCATCACTTGTTCCTCCTGCACCTAGGCGGCCCCCATGCCCTCATTCTGGTCATCCTATAGCCCTCCCCTGGTGTCAATATCCTTGGTGGTCCAGTGGACCGCTCAGAGCCTGATCTTGGGCATCTTTGTCAGGACCCCACAGTCCAATATCCCTGGTGATCTAGTGTACCACCCACACATTTAGGCCCCACGCCTGCTCCCCCGTCAGCTGGTGGGCGGCAGCACCTGCCTGCCACCCACTGACTGACAGCTTGGTAGGGGCTGCATGCCCATTGGTTCCACAGCATGGGCCAATGGGCATGCATCATCTACTCAGTCCAGATATGTAATGAATTCATTCACATATCTGGACTGAGTAGTCTGATATGGCTGACACCCATTGGCTCATGCTGTGAACCAATGGGCATGCAGCCCTACAGAGCTGTCAGTCAGTGGGTGGCAGGTGGGTTGCTGCCACCCACCAGCTGATGGAGTGGGGAGTGGGGCTCAGTGGGCGGGTGGGGTGGGGGTACACTAGATCACCAGGGATATTGGACTTGGGGGGGTCCTGGTAATGATGCCCACAATCGGGCTCAGTGAGGTCCACTGGACCACCAGGGATATTGGACTGGGGGGTCCTAGTAACGATGCCCATAATCAGGCTCAGTGCAGTCCACTGGACCACCAGGGATATTGGACTTTTTTTGTATTACAGGCATGCCCGCGATCAGGCTGCAGGGGGCGTCGGTCCCCGACAGCTGCTGTCTGGCAGGGCGCCAGGCGCAAGTCGATGGGGATCGGTGCACCTGCGTGCTAATGGCATGCAAATGGGGCTGTAATGGGATGCAAATGGCCCCCTGCTGTGCACCTTGCATATATTATGGCCCCATTTGCACGTCCCCTTTTCAATAATGCAGGTGCTGTGCATGGCGCAATGGCACTTGTGCCAGCGCATCTCCATGCTTCACTCTGGCCACTTGCGCTGGTGCAGTGCCACTGTGCCATGCACAGTGGGGGTGGCCAGGGTGCAATATTCAAAGCTGCTGCGCCACAGCGCAGCTCTGTTGAATATTGCCCGGGCCACACCCCTGCACAACAAAGTTGTGCTGTGCCCAGGCTTGCACCACAGCCTGGCACAGTTTGAATATCCCAGCCCTTATGTTTATGAAAACTGTAAATGTTGAAAATACCATGGCACTAGGTGTTTTTGATTATGGTAAAAAAGTACTAGGTGACTATTATAGGAATTAAGTTAGTTGTGCTATTTAAAATGCATGTAAATTGCTGTAAACTGAACAAGTCTGAAATGTCATGGTGATTTGCATTTATCCCATGATGCTTTGCATACTGGAAGTATGTATGATCTTTTATTTCTTTGAAACTTGATTCGTTGCCTGTGCCATTTGGGGCAATCCTTTTTTCAGTGATGCTGCACTGAGGTTCTTTGTTTTTAGCTTTTGTTTTTCTTTTTGAGCCCTCACTACCCAAGCAAACGGGGCCCACGTAGGGTTAAAGGGTTTTCACTGAAAAGTGGTTAGATCAGAGATCAGTGTTAGTAGGTGCTGACTAATTGCAGAGAAAGGACATACCTGTACATAATCTGTTGCTGCAAACTGATGTACTGAAGAAGGAATATGGCATTGCAGAAGCTTATTTCCTGTATTTTGAACAAACATCACACAGAGATTGTGTGTTGAACCTGACATTCGGTGTCTGGTCCATCTGTTATCCCACAATTTCTCCACACTCCGTAACAGTAAACTGTGACATTTGGAATGTTATTTGAATACTGTACTGAGACTAATAATTGCATTCTGGGTGTGTAGAATACTAAGTAACACTGGCATTCTGTTTTGTAAACCTACTGCTATGACATAGATAAGAGAGGTTTATAAGGTTCTAACTTATAGGTTCATAGGTGCTTTACACGATTGAGGGACAAGCCCATTATGATCATGCCACTTAGGCTAAGTGGGTTACAAACTTGGAGTCCGTCATATATATATCGAGTTGAACTTTGAATTGGATCAAATTTACACAATTCACTATATCATAAGGCAGAGAATTCCAAATTGGAACTATTCGTTGAGTAAAGAAGTTAGTTCTTTTCGTGGTTCGATTAATAGATAAGAATAGCTTTAGGTTGTGCGAACGGGTTTGGACAGTTGTATTGTTCCATTTTAAGTGTAATGTTTCAAACAAATATTCATCTCTGGTTGCTTTATAAAGCAAACAGAGATCCCAACGTATAGATCTATATTCCATACTATACAAATTGAGCTGTTTGAGTCTTTCTTCATAAGACAGACCTCCCATACCCTTTATATTCTTAACAAACCTTTTTTGAACCTTCTCCCTGGATATTTTGTCACCCATCTGTGTAGGAGCACAAAATGAGGAACAATAATCAAAATTAGCTCTTATAATGCTAGAGTATAAGGGAATCATTATTGATAGTTCTCTACTTTTAATATTTCTAAATTTACAGTTACTCAATCTTGAACTTTTTTTAATGGTAAAATTCAGGTGTTCAGTAACTTTAAATTATTATTAATAATGACACCCAGATCTCTCTCAGTTGTAATATCCTTCAGGGTATGGTTCTCAATGTAATAATTTGCACATATATTATTACTTCCAAAATGCATAACCTTACATTTACTGATATTAAATTTCAATTTGTGAAGGTTAACCCCATCAGATATATAATTTAAATTATCTTGTAAAATAGATATAGACTTGGGATTGTTAACAATCCCACCCAGTTTGGCATCATCAGCATATTTACTAATCCAATTGCCACACTTAGTATCCATACCAGCAATCAGGATATTAAATAGCACAGGCCCCAAAACAGAACCCTGTGAGACTCCACTAGTAACAGTGGTCCATGGAGAATAAAAACCTCTTAGAACGACACACTGTCGTCTATTGGATAACCAATTCATTATCCATTGAATCAAATATTTATTAAGATCTAATTTAACTAAGCAGTTGAAAAGTATGTCATAAGACACAGAATCGAAGGCCTTTTCAAAGTCCAGATAGATGACATCCACTGGCAGACCATGGTCCAATGCTTCACTCACGGAATCAAAAAAATCTATCAAATTGGTCTGACAAGATCTACCGGGTTGAAAACCATGTTTGGGATATAACAATCAGTTATTACAAATCCAGAACGAATGATTTGATACTTTTTATTGGATCAAAAAGGATGTTGCAAAAAGAACAACAAACTTTAGCTTTCAGACCAACAAGTCCTTCTTCGGAAGCATGATGAGAGTTATTTAAAAAATCCCATATTATTAACATTTAGAACACACAGAAAACAACAGAAATAATTCTCACTGGTTTAAAACAGGCCTTCTGAACATAATTTAAGTGACATTGAAGAGCCTGAATATCTTAAGTGTGATTTCAGCTGAACCAAACTTAAAGGTCAAAGGTTGTCCAGAAATAACAGGCAGAGAGTTCAACCCACATACACTGTATATTATACCATGTACCAGTCTAATGGGTCAAAAAAAAAACACTAACATTCTCTGCTCGCTAAATTACATGTAAGTGAAGAAACCTCTTGATGACACATACTTCAGAAGTGAGGTAACAGTACACCAGTAAAATCCAGCTTCAACTGTGCTCAGAATTATATTTGTGAATACCGCCTATGACAATAAGATGACCTTGGAGAAAACAACTGCATGCCAATATGTAACATAGTACCAAGTAAAAAAATAATAAAAAATAAGCCCCAAAATTACAACTTCAGAAATTATCTTTACATGGTATATAGAATGATGAAAGTGATGTTTACCCAAAGTGAGTAAGTGTATCACACTGATGAAAGTACAACTGGCTGGAGATATATTACCAACATACTCTCAACAAGCTGTTATGTTCCAGAAACCATAAGCCTCTGTTGTAACAGATTTTATGTATGATAATATCAATTGTCAGTGTAAGTGCCGGATACAAAGAAGTGCTAGTCAAGGACCACCAAGAAATTGACACTATGCAGCCTGATATGTACAGATTTCAATAAATTGTCAGTTTATAATCAAAATAATGCATGTATAGAAACAGTCCAAGGAATCTAAACAAATATTCTTAGGAATTAACCCCTTCCCAGGGAAAGTAGTTACTTAAAATTAAATATATGTACATAAATCCTAATACACCATCAGTTGCACCCAACACTACAATAGTTACCCAAAAAGGAAATACACCTGTCATGAACCCACAAGTAAATGAGACAATGTGTCCTAATAAGTACAGAGTGTAAAAACATTACAGTATATACTCAAATTACAGAACAGAAGGAAGTAAATATCCACTATAATATGAGTCCAGAGTCATAGCCACCATAACACTATGATGTCATGTACCTGAACATAAGTTTACCTCACTATTCCCCCAAATTCACATCCACTATACCCACATAACCACCCACCTCAAATACCCAGATTACAAATTCAGTGTGCCACACTTCTTTCACCCCCACAATACACGCATAAACATATTCACAAACCCACACACATAGACATACCCACACACCCACACACACATTCACACAATGCTAATGTGAGAGGTCAATCTGTAGATAACCAGTTAAGAGGGACTTTGTAAGTATAAGAGTCAAAGTTCAAGGTTCACTGAAAACCTAAAATAAGTATGTTCATCCTTTGAAGTAAAGGTCCATGTAAGTTTACGTGTAATGTATCATATATCCAACATCAATGTTCACACCATCTTGCATTGTATTAAGAAATAACATAAGTCTGATCTCACAAGCTCATCTCTGTTGTGTACTATGGAAATGTCCTTTCAAGACCATCATGACTACCCACCTTTTTTGTATATACAACTATACCTATTTAGGTTTCTGGTTCCCTTGACATCCTCCCCTTTAGGAAATACTAGTCCTCCACATAATTATTACAGTCCTTTTTGCTGTAATAAGTTGACACCTTTACCAACTTTAGAATTACTAGTTTAATAGTATGATCTAGTGACTTTTTCACCTACGTCATACAGCATTATTAGCATTAAACTGAGTTTTTTTCTTGTTACCTTGCTATGTATGGTATAGCCGAACTCCTGTCAAGCTTTATTGACATAATTGTTCTATTAATATTATAATTATTGGTTCAGACTCTAGAACTTGACCAACACATCCTTCAGTTGGTCCTTCTAGGTCATTCCTATTGTTCTCATGCCCTGGTGTGTGGTGATAGAGTCTCTTAGCATTGTTTGCTGACTCCTATCTCCCCGCACTCTCCAGAAGTTTCTTGTTATTATTACATGATTAGAAACTTTATATATATATAGCTAATGATGCTACCTGTATTTGTAAGATCTATTTTGTTTAGCAATGTAGTGATACTGCTGTTATTAATGACTTATTTTCCTTCTTTCTCTATTCTCAGAAAGATATCTGTGCCTCCCGTGCCTTAAATATTTCACCTTTTTTGGCTTGAGTGTTCCTGCCACCTCCAGCATATACTGTATATATTTTTTTTTCTTACACTTTGACCATCCTCTGCCCAATTTATACATCCCTTCCCACTAATGTGACTACTCCTTTTTTTATTAACGACATTATGAGTGACATACTTTTATACACATGGAATGTGAAGGGATGTAACTCTGCTTGTAAGTGAAATCAAAGCCTTTCACACTTTCAAAAATATAAAGTGCAAATTGCTTTCCTTCAACAAATAAAATTATTAGCAGAGGATGTTCACAGGCTTAAGAAATATTGGGTCAGACAAATTTATTATTCATCCTATACCTCTAAAAAAAGAGAAGTCACCATTCTTATACATAAGATTCTTAAATGGTTCCTTATAAATTCTTTCTCTGACAATGAAGGCAGATGGGTGATGGTCAAATGAATACCAGTTCTGGTCCTCTCTTACTTACCAATGTCTACGCTCCTAATTCTGACTCCCCAGAATTTTTTCACAATTTAGCTCAACAGATTCTATCCTTTAACACAGATAATACACCAGTTATTCTCGGAGGGAACCTCAACTTAGCTTTAGAAGCCAGTATTGACAGAAGTAACCCTACTACAGATACCCATCCCAGAAGCATTAAAGCCCTCTCACTAGTCATGCAGGACATTGGTTTAGCTGATGTATGGTGCCTCCATCAGTCCCAGGATTGAGATTTAACTTTTTACTCTTTTCTACATAAAACATGCAATAGAATTGACTATTGGCTAGCCTCTCCTGCCATAATAGAAAAGACCAATGACTCTTCCATCATAATCTTGGACTATTCACCTGTTAGATTACATCTTGAGTGGGACATCAGCACCCAAATCTACTTTTTGGCTGCTAGATCCTCTCCTTCTTAAAGATCCAATTTCTTACCCATGATTAAAGCACAAATTCAGGACTTCCTTATTCACAACAACTCTACTGAATTTTCTATGTCCACCAGATGAGAAGCTCTCAAAGCTATGGTCTGAGGGAAAATGATCAGCTTTGCTGCTTATAGAAAAAGGCTACAAGAGCAACAACTGGCTGGTATGGAAAAATCTCTTAAAACTAAAGAGAACTTATATTTCTCTCTAATAAATGTCTTGATTCCTCCCTACATCTTGAAATTCTTCAGCTCAGAATCAAAATTAATGAATTAATCTCCTGTAAAACTGAACTGGCCCTTTTTAAACTTAAGCATAAGTTTTGGGAGCATGACGATAAAAATGGAAAATCCCTCTCATCAGCTCAAAGCACAACAAATGGAATGACATATTCTAAGTCTTAAAGATGAGCAAGGCACAACCCATTTGGACAACCCATCTATAAACTGTATTATGAGAATCTTTTACCAAAAATTATACTGTAATACAAATCCTCCATCTATCGAACAAATTCAACAATTCCTTAAAACTTTATATCTTCCCCGTCTCTCTTCTTTTGAATCAAATCCCTTAGATGAACCCTTCTCACTGCAAGAAATTCAGAAAGCCCTGTCTTCTCTGAAATCCAGAAAATCCCCTGGTGATGATGGATTCTCTGTCAATTTTTATAAAATGTTCTCTGATACCTTATGCCCCCTTCTTCTCAATGTTTATCAAGAAGCTTCCATCACTGACAAACTTCCCCATCTTGTGCTGAAGCAGTTATAACCATAATCCCTAAGAAAGATGAAGACTCCACACACCCAGCTAATTACAGACCAATTTCTCTGTTAAAAATGGATGGTAAGATATTTGCTAAAATACTTACCTCTTGACTTGAGCGCCTGATTCCCAAGCTCACCCATTGTTAACAAGCTGGTTTTATTAAACATAGGTCTGGATCTGACCACTTACATTCCCTATGCAACCTAATTTGCAAAGCCAAATCTCTTAATTCACCAGCGGCTGCTATAGCTATCAATTTTGAGAAAGTGTTTGATTCCTTAAACTGGGACTACCTCTATCAAGTGCTATCCCATTTTGGTCTCCCTAATACTTTCTGCTCCTGGATAAAACTATTATATAACTCCCCTGTAGCTAGGGTACTTACCAATTCTGCCATCTTTTCCCACTTCCAGCTGGCTAAGGGAACCAGGCATGGATGTTCTCTATCACCTTCCTTGTTTACTTTTTTAGTAATGGAACCCTAGACTGCTTGTTTACGCCAATCTGTTGGCATTAATGGCATTAATGGCATCCCTGTGGGAAATTCATGATATATTTCTCTCTCCTATGCCGATGACCTCTTAATTTTACTAGAAAACTTGTAAAAGGCTGGACCCCTGCTGGCTAATCTGCTTAACACATTTACAAATATCTCCAGTCTTACTTTAAATTATAGCAAATCAGAAACTCTACCCCTTAATGACCATTGTAAACCCTTTATGAACCTACCTCTTGGATTTCATTGGCCGCAAGGTATAACATATCTAGGAATTAAAATATCCAGCAACTTAGGAAAAATATGAAATATTAACCTTAGCCTCTTATTAGATAACATCAAAACAATTCTGGATAGATGGAAACTTCTTAAACTGCCCATTATGGGGAAAATTGCATCCATTAAGATGTCCATATCCCCCAAGATTCATTACCTCTTCACCAATATCCCCTTCATTTTGCCATCCTTCTTTCTTGCTAGAATTGATAAATTAATAGGCAACTTCATATGGGATGGGAAAACTCTGAGATTTAATCATAACAAACTTCAATCACACTGGAAAAGAGGTGCATTCAGACTCCCCTGATTCAAAGGCTATCTTTGGGCTTTTCGGGTGGCCCAAACCATTAAATGGTTTCAGAAATCCTCCTCCCATGCTCCATTTTGGATTGCAATGGAATCCACATCCTACTTCCTATATCTTTAATCCCCTCACTTCCAAATTAAAATCTCACCCAACTATATCATCCTCTGTTTTTTATTGGAAATTAATCCACAAATTCCTGAAATCTAACCCCAAACCCTGGTTCTATGGCCCCTTATGGGGCAACTCACTATTAACCCTAGAAAACCACCCAATTTTCTGTCATTCATGGAAGAATAATGGCATTTTTTATTCTCTGAGATATTTTGGACCAGTACTCACTCACTTTCAGAATGTTTTCAGACTTACAGATAACCTGGAAACTCCCTAAACAGGACTTTTGGAAGATTTTACAAATTCGATCAGCTTATAATTCTATTGAAAATTTTGTGTTTAAGCATACTCTTCTAGACC
The DNA here is from genome assembly GCA_016271365.2 of Neoceratodus forsteri. Lineage (NCBI taxonomy): Eukaryota > Metazoa > Chordata > Ceratodontiformes > Ceratodontidae > Neoceratodus > Neoceratodus forsteri. The sequence continues at coordinate 1,151,129,696 of CM028130.1, read as the reverse complement.
CATACATCTCACACTCTGTAAAATTATCCACAAAACTGAACAGCTCCATTTATAAAGACATTATTGACAGTCTCCCTGATCATTCAATATTTGCTAAAAATAAGTGGAGCACTCTTCTTGACTACAATATTTCAGACACACAATGGAACAAATGCTGGTGTCTTGCACATAACTCATTTAAAGATATCAGCAGTTCTTTAGTACAAATTAAGGTCCTACATTTTTGGTACAGAACTCCCTCTGTTCTTCAATGAATTGGTCTACTAAATAATATTATAACAAGGGTCTGAGAAATTAAGTCTTCTGATTGGCTGTAAACATTCTAACAGCCTTATGTTAATCTTTTATTAACATACTTGTAAAGCTTAACCATATATTGAACTAGGTTTAACACTGTTGAAAAAAAATATTTATATTATAATAGCAAAAAGGCACTCCAAAGGGTTTATGTTAATGGCCAGTTAATCACCCTCTAGGGCATGTGGCCCTAAAGGGTGATTAACAGACCATTAACATAACCCCTGGTCATGCCTTATTGCTTAAATAACTGCTGGCATTGTAACCAGACCAATGGGGATTTGTTCCATATCTTATGGTCATGTGCTCCCATTAATAAGTTGTGGTGTAAAGTTTATTTACTTGCCTCTAAAGTCATAGGCCAAAAACTACCCTTTGATCCCAAATTATTCCTTCTAGGCATCTTTATTCCAAATAACATTTCCTTTTTACATGTGCATTTTAGATGGCTAAACATACTTTTTCTTTTGGTAAAATGTCAGATTCTTATGAAATGGAAATCTACTTCTGTTCTCTTCCTTTCAGATGTGCTTCAAAGCCTTTCTCGGTATGCCTTGCTAGATCATTTATGGCATGTTATTCATGACCGGCTCACTACATATGATTGGTGTTGGAAGGATTACTTCAAATACATTGAATCTTCAAGACTTATGAACTCTAATGCTTAAGACTTATCTAGCCCATGTCTTTTTTTTTTTTTTGCTCTCAGATTAGGATTTTGTTAATACTTTCATGCACATATATCTCTCCTTTCCTTTCCTTTCCTTTCCTTTCCTTTCCTTCCTCTCTTTCTTTTCCTTTCCATCTCATAGCCTGTTTAAGCATCCATTTTGTACTTGATTACCTTCTTGAACTCACAATACCTTATGATTGTAATCCCTCTGTTTATCTCTTATGACATAATTAAGGCCAACTTTTATCAATATGTGCACATTGAATATATCTGTTATATTGAATTTATATAAAATGCCTTGTTAAGTGATTCCTTTTGTATTCATATATGGTGGATATTTCTTCAATGTATATGCTTGTGTGCTTTCTTATACATTTCAATAAAAAGATAAAGTACAAAAGACCAACATGGACATATCTGAAATTGAGTGGTCATCCTGAGAGAAGTGTTGTACCACTGGTTTGTCAGTCATCTTCCAATTAATATCATACCTGTGTGAATTCATTGTAGTGCAGAGTTGCCATTTCGTTTTCCCCACATACCCTATGTGAGGACATTTCCTGCACTGAATAAGATAAACAGCACTGATTGATGTACATGTATTATTACCCACTATCCTGAATTGTATGTTTTGTGAGGTAAGCACACAGTCTGATGTGGAAATGTGCTCTCAAGTTTTTCATCTGCGTTTATTACAGGGTTGTGTGCCATATGATGTCATGGCAGTCTTTTCAGGTTCAAGTTTACTTCTAATAATGTGGTTGGCTAAATTGGGTGGTTGTTTAAAAGATAGTAGTGGCAGTTCTTGAAAAATACAACTAAGGGTTTCATCCTCACTGATTATGAGATGTAGCACTTTAATAACCTTATGTAGAATATCAAGGTCAGGATGATACATGACTACTGAGGGTACTCTGTTAGTAGTCATCATTTCATTATATTGCAGTAGGTATTCTCTTGGCATGTGTGTAGCACATTCCACTGCTCTGTCAATTTCTCTGGAAGAGTGTCCCTGCTTAATAAAGGTGTTTTTCAATGTAGCTAAATGTCTATCTCTGTCTTTCCCATTTGGACGGAGATGATGGTACCGAAGTGCTTGACTATACAATATATGACAGACTTTTTTGTGTGATTCGGGTGATTACTTTTCTTGTGCAAGTACCTCTGTCTGCCTGTTGGTTTCCTGTAAATACATGTATGTAGGGTTCCATCCTTGATGGTGACAGTAGTATCCTGAAAGTCAATACTGGTGGCAGACTATTCCAGGGAAAGCTTAATGATTGGATGGAGATTATTAAATCCCTGATGGAAATCCTTAAGTATGTCAGTGCCTTCTGTCCAAATGATTAACAAATCATCAATGTAATGGAAGTAAGCAAGTGGTTTGTGTGTAAAGTGCCTTAAAAGGTCCTCCTCCAAATTGGCCATAAAGACATTAGCATACTGTTGAGCCATCATGGTGCCCATTGCTGTTCTCATAGTTTGAACATAATGTTTCCCATATGAGCTGAAGTTGCTCTGTCGTCAGAATGAATTTAATAAGTTCCCTACAACACCAGGGTTGATGTTGTGGTCCAATTCTTTCTCATATATGTATTTAAGGCAGGCTGAAATGCCATCTGTATATGGCATATTAGTGTAGAGGGACGTTACATCCATTGTGGCTAAAGGGGTATCAGGTGATAAGTCCTTAAAATCAGAAAGTTTATGCAGGAAGTGTGTAGTGTCCTGAACGTAATTGTCCCTTTGTATAACCAGTGTTTTAAAATAGCTTTTACAAAACCTGAGATCCCCTCTGTCAGGGTTCCATTACCAGAGACTATGGGTCTTCTGGGGTTCCCTGGTTTATCTATTTTAGGTAGTATGTAGAATGTCCCAGGCTTAGGTTCATCAGGGATGAGGGCAGTTATTCTGTTTTGGACAAGGCCTGGAAATAATTTTAACCAATCCCAGTAGTTTTCTTTTATATTCTGTTGTGGGATCACTTTCCATTTCCCTGTAGTAGGTATGGTCACTTAGCTGTCTGTTGGCTTCCTTAATGTAATCTTCTCAGATCAGTATCACCACTGCAGAACCTTTGTCAGCTTTTTTTATGACAATATTATGGTTTGATTTTAGTGTTTGTATATTTCTGAGTTTCAATAGAGAGAGAGAGGTTGTACTGGGCTTGTTTCTGCCTTTTAAGAACCTCACCAGTCACTCTCTGGCAAAAGCAATGGATATAATTGTCCAGTTTCTTATTACAGCCACTGGGGGGGGGATCAAATGGTTTCTTTTTCTTGTCCATTAAATTGTTACTGTTTAGGATTTTTTAAGGCACTGTGCACACAAACCACTTGCTTACTTCTGTTACAGTGATGATTTGTTTATAATTTGGACAGAAGGCACTTACACACTTAAGGATTTTCATCAGAGACTTAATAATCTCCAACCAACCATTAAGCTTTCCCTGGAATATTCTGCCACCAGTTTTAATTTGCTAGATACCATTTTCACGATCAAGGATGGAATCCTACATACATGTATTTACAAAAAAACAATAGACAGACAGAGGTACTTACACAAGAAAAGTAATCACCTGAGTCTCACAAAAAAAGTCTGTCATATATAGTCAAGCACTTCGGTACCACCATCTCTGGTCAAATGAGGAAGACAGAGATAGACATTCAGTATGTTGAAAAACACCTTTACTGAGCAAGGACACTCTTCCAGAGAAATTGACAGAGCAGTGTAACGTGCAACACAAGTACCAAGAGAACACCTTCTGCAATATACTGAAAGGACCACTACTAACAGAATACCCTTAGTAGTCATGTATCATCTTGACCTTGAACTTCTGTGTAAGTTTATTAAGGTCCTACACCCCATAATCAGTGAGGATAAAACCCTTAGTTGTATTTTTTGAGAACTGTCATTACTTTCTTTAAAAAAAAACACCCAATTTAGTCAACCAGATTATTAGGAGGAAACTCAAACCTGAAAGGAGTGCCATGACATCATATGGCACACAATCCTATAATAAATGCAGATGTAAAACTTGTAAGCACATTTTCACTTCAGACTGTGTGTTTATCTCACAAAACAGACAATTCAGGATATTGGGTAATTATACATGTACATCAATCAATGTTGTTTGTCTTATTCAGTGCAGGAAATGTCCTTGCACAGGGTATGTGGGGGAGTCAAAATGGCAACTCTGCACTAGAATGAGTTCACACAGGTATGATATTAATTGGAAGATGACTGACAAACCAGTGGCACAACACTTCTCTCAGGATGACCACTCAATTTCAGATATGATAGTCTTGAAAGGACATTTCAACAGTACACAACAGAGATGAGCTTGTGAGATCAGACTTATGTTACTTCTTAATATGGTGCAAGAAGGACTGAACATTGATTTTGGATATATGACACATTACACGTAAACTTACATGGACCTTTACTTCAAAGGATGGACATACATATTTTAGATTTTCAGTGAGCCTTGGACTTTGACTCTTATACTTATACAGTCCCTTTTAACTGGTAATCTACAGTTTTGCCCTCTCACATTAGTATTGTGTGAATGTGTGCATGGGTGTGTCTATGTGTGTGAGTTTGTGAATATGTTGATTTGTGTGTTGTGGGGGAGAAGTGTGGCACACTGCATTTTTAATATGGGTATTTGAGGTGGGTGGTTATGTGGGTATATTGGATGTGAACATTGTGGGGATATTGAGGTAAACTTATGTCCAAGTACATGATATTATAGTGTCATGGTGGCTAGGACTCGGGACTAGAAATGCAGCTAATTTATATTCCACCATCGAAGTGGCCAATTTTGCAACTCAGAATAATCCTTGAAATTTCCTTGTATTAGGCAGAATTTCACCAAGGTCAAATTTTGCCTCCCGCGGGTGAAATTCTGCAGAGAAATGTCACCTTCCACTGGTGAAATTTTGCGTGAAAGGTGAAATTTTGCCATTTCATGGGCAAAATTTCACAGTTCTGTGGGCAAAATTTTGCTGATCGGAATTCATGGATTATTCCACATAGAGGAGTTTTCTCACTTCGCCCACCACTACTCTGGACTCATATTATAGTAGATATTTACTTCCTTCTGCTGTTTCTGTAATTTGAGTATATACTGTAATGTTTTTACACTGTACTTATTAGGACACATTGTTCATTTACTTGGGGGTTCATGACAGGTGTATTTCTGTTTTGGGTAACTATTGTAGTGATGGGTGCACTTGATGGTGTATTAGGATTCATGTACATATATTTCATTTTAAGTAGTTACTTTCACCCTTAGGGGGGTTAATTCCTAAGACTTTTTGTTTAGATTCCTTGGACTCTTTCTGTATATGTATTATTTCTATTATACACTGACAATTTATTGAAATCTGTACATATCAGGCTGCATAGTCTCAATTTCTTAGGGGTCATTGACTAGCACTTCTTTGTATCTGGCACTTACACTGACAATTGATATTATCATGTATAAAATCTGTCACAACAAATGCTTTAGGTTTCTGGAACATAATAGCTTGCTGAGAGTATGTTGGGAATATATCTCCAGCCAGTTGTACTTTCATCAGTGTGATATACATGCTCACTTTGGGTAAACATCACTTTCATCATTCTATATGCCATGTAAAATAATTTCTGATGTTGTAATTTTGGGACTTATTTTTTATTATTTTTTTACTTGGTAATATGTTACATATTGGCATGCAGTAGTTTTCTCCAGGGTCATCTTATTGTCATAGGCTGTATTCACAAACAGAGAGCACTATGCACAAAGGGTGTGGAGTGGCTATGCATGAGTATCAGGGGTGCATAGACACTCCACACCCACTGCACCACCAGCACAGCATTCTGGAAGGTGGTTGTACAGACCCACCACACCCAATCTCCCACATCAGTGGACAACTCAGTGTAGGGGGCATTACGGAGCTGTGCCAGTACTACACAAAATTTACTAACCTGCTAGTGCTGGTTGCATGGGTGCACTAGGGGTGCAGGGTACACCCCCAACAGCACCATGAGTGAGCTGACAGGGACCAGGATGGGGTGTACCATGCCTCCCCAGACTGCTGGGCTTAAAAAGGGGGGCCCATGGCAGCCAGATGGGTGAGATCCCCAGACTTTTCTGCCAGCGGCAATGGGACCAGTGGGTGCTGCGTGGGTCCGGGTGCATGCAAGTGGCATGCACAACCCTGGACCCACACCAGCCAGCATAAGGGATCCACTGTGTGCCCCGGGGCATCCTATTTGATGCCAGCTTGGGACAGTGACCCTTCCCCAGTCCACCCTGCACAGACCTGCATGGCAGGGGGACAGGGCCACAGACAGGTGGCCGGTGGTTGTGCATATCACCAGTACACATCTGTCTGCAGGTGCACAGGGGCACGTGTGGGGTACTCATGTTCACTGCATACCTCTGCACCCTTTGTGCATAGCGCCCAGAGTTGTGAGCACAGTTGAAGCTGGATTTTACTGGTGTACTGTTACCTCACTTGTAAAGTATTTGTCATCGGGAGGTTTCTTCACTTGACATGTAATTTAGTGAGCAATGAATCTTAGTGGGTTTTTTTATCCATTAGACTGACACATGGCATAATATATGTGGGTTGAATGCTCTGCCTGCTGTTATCTCTGGACAACCTTTGATCTTTACGTTTGGTTCAGCTGAAATCACACTTAAGATATTCAAGCTGTCCAATGTCACTTTAAGTATGTTCAGAAGGCCTGTTTTAAACCAATGAGAATTATTTCTTTTTTTTTCTGCATGTTCTAAGTGTTAATAATATGGATTTTCTAAATAATTCTCATTAGGCTTAGAAAGAAGGACTTGTTGGTCCAAAAGCTAAAGATCTTTGTTCTTTTTGTAATATCTTTGTTGGTCCAATAAAATGTATCAGACTATTTGTTTTGGATTTGTTCTTACTACTGTAGGACCAATATGGCATTAAACAGTTTTTTTTTGTTGATCAGTTATTAGTCACATTCCGGAGGTTTTTGTGATAATTGTGGAATTTTGTGACCATTTTGTAGTTGCCATATCCATACATTTTGCCCAGCCATACACTTGACTTGCCACAGAGGAAGATGAAAATGTTGACTTAGGTTGTAATAAGATAACCTTCATTGAGAGTTCTGTAGTAAAAGTACAGTGGTGCCCAGCAACAGGTGCTCACTGGTCAAGCTGTATCATGAGTGACAAACCATCAGGAATAGTCAAGGCCATCACTTCGCACTCGCCTGCCTTCAAGTTTGTCAGCTAACCACTGGAGCTCACAAGCTAAATACTGTAGTTTGTGAAGGCACACTTCTCCACTGCATTGCTTCTGTGCAATGCCACCTGCCAACTGTTAAACAGCCCTGCTGATGGCTATGCATATCTGAAGCATTTGCAAACAGTGGCATCAAATGACACCCAACATTATATCTGGTTGTGACTGAAGTTACTGTGACAAAATATCTGGATATCTTTAGTTATGATGGAATAGGATGCTAATCATCAATGTAGCAAGAGTATTGGAAGAGTGTTGCAGGACCTTGAAGCTAAAGTGCAAGTACATTGACTTGCATGCTTGTAGTACTAGCCAAATTAGTGTGCTCTGTAGCTATAGTCAAGATGAGATGGACCATAATTCTGTCAAGAGTTAGTAGTTCGATCATGTGAATGGAAAGGTCGATCAGGGGAATTTAAACTATAGAAAGCTAGGTACTATGCTGTTCACATTCTCAAAACAATAAATGACAATGCAACTGACATAAGGAATAAAAGATATTTTATTAAACAGGTATCTAACCCACACAAGCCAACATTTTGCTCCACTTTTTGGGAACTTTTCCAAAGCATATTTAAACTGTAACATGGTGCCTGAAAACATTAAACTTTTGACCCAATGACTTGTTCTCCCCCAAGCTTTACTCATTGGAAAGTCACTTAGTTCCCAGCCACCCATGGATTATCCTTAATGTATTTAAATGTTGTGATGTTGATCAGCTCCCACTTATCTGCAATTGCCCACCTGCAAAAGACTACAGATAACCAGTTCCAGCTCTGAAGTCTTGGATCCATTTGCTCTGGTAAATGACCAAGAAGTTATCAAATTTTGATGACCGGATGCAAAGTTAATTTGATGTAACCCGAAACAAAGGGTACGTGGTGCTCTGTTATCCAATTTTGCTTATTTATGTAGGACTATGAGCTTGATAAATATTCCTCAATACTATTATTTTTATTTCAATTGTTTGACCAGGAGTGGCACACTAAGCTGAAATCTTGTTTACAGGTGTGACCTGAAAGCACAGTGAAGTTAAGTGACTTGCTCAGGGTCACATAGTATGCATGTCCGGGTTGTGGGATTCAAACCCAGGTTTCCAGATTTGCAGTTCATAGCCTTAAACCACTGCACTCTACTGCCTCATAGAAACATAGAAACATAGAATTTGACGGCAGATAAGGACCGCTTGACCCACCCAGTCTGCCCATTTCCCTGCCTACTGGATAAGCTGCAGATCCTAGTTAACCAGCAGCCTACTTTTTCCTACCCCCATCCCCTAGAATTGCCTTTCTTGTCAAGTCTTTGCATCTAATGCAATACTACTTTGCAACTGATATCAGTAGAATTACTTTGAGGCATTTTGCATGTTTCTCATGCTTCTGTAAGTTTCTTTTTTCTAACAGAAAAATTACTGTACATGGGTCTCACTGAAAAGCATCATACTTCCTATTTACTATAGTTTTTAGCTATACCAAGTGTTCTTCAGGAAGGTGGGACATCTATCTTTTGTAAAAAAATTAACACATTACACTCAGCTGCTATCATCAGGGGTAACCCGTGAAGTGGATGCATGAGGAAGGGTGCCATCCATTACGGCAAAACCTTCCTCGTGCAATCCACTCATGGTGACCAACGGATGCGGCAACTGAATGAGGGGTGGGCAAACTAGATGACAGGATGTCGCTATACGTACGTGCGCAGGGGGGTGGGAGTGAGCACAGTGACCGTGGGCTGGGGGGTGGAGAGGCTGTAGGGGGTGACGCTGCAATCATCGGTCGAGCTGCAGTGTGGCTTCAGGGATTGGGCAATGGCTGTGGTTCTGAGGTACTGGGTTCAGGTCCGGGTGCTGGTGCGATTTTTATTGCACCCAGACCGAACTTTTTTATTTTTACTACTTTCACCCCGACATGCACCCCCTGGAGTTGAGAATCCTTAAGTAGAGGGGTGCAGGGATGAAGCCCCCCCATGTAGGTGAGGGTGTGGGGGGGCACAGCCCCCCCAGAAAGTAGTAAAAATATGTCCTGGCACCATTGTGCTGGTGCGCCAGGGTTGTCAGAGTGCTGAAAATGTGTTCGGCACTCTGACTGAGCGATAACGGTGATTGCCTTTAGGCGTTCGCCATTATCACATAGACCCATCATCAGGTATTACTGGAGTAAATTATCTCTAAAGTAGATGCAATGAAAGGGTATATTACATATTGCAAATATGGGCCTAGTATGTAGAAAGGCACAATAGACTGTGTTTGCATCATGTGGCGAGACACACTTCACTACCTTTGAAGATTGCATCACTATGAGGCACTGGATTGAAGTTGTACCTTGTGCTTCAGAAAGGAAGTCACAAGCTGAGGGAAGGGGTGAGCATTATGGTTGACAGCTCCAAAAAAGACCCCACCATTGATTCACCAAGACTCCGGAGACCCAAAACCCTAATGTTTTTCCTTTTGCTGCTGGGGTGGGTGTTAGAGTTGGAAACCCTGATGTAACATTTCCCTACTTTTGTGGCATTAAGTTACCCTAACTGGTGTAATAACAAACATTTTGCAAATAATATATATTAAATGGGTGCAGTAGCACCCCTATACTTAGGGTTTCATAGTTTCATAGTGTTTATACAAGTTGGTCAGTGCTAGTTAGGAGTAACTTGTCACATATCAGTGTTGGTATCATTTGCATGTAGTGCCCATGTAGTTGTCTAAGGATCTCTTAAAATATTCCATTGTTGTACTATGTCCTGCTGTATTGGGTAGAGAGTTCCATGTTGAGACCACTGTCAGATTAATCCATTGCCCCTCTTGTTGATCTTGTATATCTCACCCTTCAGTTGAAGTCCATGTGCACTAATGTTTATATTTATCTCTTTCCTATTCAGTCCTACACATTCCCTTAGCCTTTCATCTTTACATGCTCTGGTAAACAAGGCATAGTTCTCCTCTTAGACGCCTGTACTCCAAACAATACAAGTTAAATTCACCCAACCTTTCTTCCTACAGTATGTTGTGTTTATTAAAGTCTTAGTTTTTTTAGTTGCTCCTCTCTGTAGTCCATTTATCAGTCTGATACTTTCTTTTGTGGTGCACAAAAGGGCATACAGTACTCCAAATGAGGGCTGACCAGTGAAGAGTACAGTGGCATTATATCTTTGGCATCTTTGCTTTTTATGTGCCTAAGTATGCATCCCAGGAGTTTATTCCCTCTTTTTATTACCACCCTGGCATGATTATCAAACAGCAAGTTGATAGTTATAATAACTCCTAGGTCTTTCTCCTTGTTGGTAGTTTCCAATTTCTCTTCCATTTAATATATACTTACCAAATCTTTTGTTGTTGTTCAAAGTGCACAACTTTGCTTTTGTCCTCATTGAACTGCAATTTGTGCTTTCTGGCCCAGAATTCTAAATTATACACTTCATTTTGGAACTCAGTAACTGCAGCCATGCTGTTGAATATTGGCAAGACAGAGGCAGGAAACTACAGACCTGTCAGTTTGACCTCTGTGGTAGGGAAAGTGATGGAATCACTTCTGAAGGAAATAATTGTTGAGTACCTAGAGGCCAGTGGGGCACAGGACCCAAGGCAGCATGGGTTCACAGTGGAAAGGTCATGTCAGATGAATCTAATTTATTTCTTTGACTAGGTGACCAAAGTAGTAGACCAGGGAGGGGCTGTGGACATGGCCTATCTAGACTTTAGCAAGGCATTTGACACAGTCCCCCACACAAAAGATTAATAAACAAATTAACCAGCCTGGGAGTGGGTCCCAGGGTGGTAACATGGGTAAAACATTGGCTGGACAACAGGACATGGAAGGTAATAGTAAACAGAGCCCACGCTGAAGAAAGGGGGGGCTACTAGTGGGGTACCACAGGGTTCAGTACTGGGTCCAGTCCTTTTTAATGTCTTTATAAGTGACATTGCAAAGGGACTGAAAGGAAAAGTATGCCTCTTTGCAGATGACACAAAGATCTGCAACAGGGTCGATACATGAAGAGGCATGGAAAGGATGAGAAGGGACTTGGCAAGGTTGGAGGAATGGTCAGAAGTATGGCAGCTTGGACTCAATGCAAGAAAGTGCAAAATAATGCCCCTGGAAACAAAAACCCAGGGGAAGATTATATAATTAGGGGAGTAGTAGTAACAACAACAACAATGGAAAGGGACCTGGGGGTAATCATATCAGATGATCTTAAGTTTGGCAGGCAATGTGATTAAGCAGTAGGGAGGGCTGGGGGAGATACTGGGTTGTACAGATAGAGGCATCACCGGCAGAAAACAGGAAGTTGTTATCCCTCTGTACAGACAGTTGTTGAGACCCCATCTGGAGTACTACATCCAGTTCTGGAGACCTCACTTCTACAAGGACATAGACAGGATGGAGGCTGTCCAGAGAAGAGTAACTAAAATGGTGCAATGCCTGCAAGAGAAGCCATACAAGAAGAGACTAAAGGAGCTTAATATGTATACCCTTGAGGAAAGGAGGGGGTGGGGACATGATAGAAAGTTTTAAGTACCTCAGTGGAATCAACAAAGTCCAGGAGGGTAGCATCTTTCAGAAAAAGAGATGTGCAAGAACAAGGGGACACAATTTGAAGATAGAGGGTGGACAGATCGGGGCAATGTGAGGAAGTATTTTTTCACAGAGAGGGTGGTGGACACATGGAACAGCCTTCCTGAGGAGGTTATGGGATCTAAAACTGTGGGACAATTCAAGAATGCATGGGTCAGACATAAGGCAAGTCTTGTGGGGGGTAGGAAGAAATGGGCTGTTGGTTAACTAGGATCTGCAGCTTATCCTGTATGTAGGGAAATGGGCAGACTAGGTGAGCCAAGTGGTCCTTATCTGCTGTCAAAGTCTATATTTTTATGTTTCTATTGCCCCTATCTTTGTGTCATCAGCAAACTTACACATCCATGACACAGAAGTTGTTTACATGGTGGATAGAAATACATTAAAAAATGTAGGTCCCAGCAGTGATCCATGAGGGACATCGCTTGTCATGTAGTCCCAATCTAAATAGTACCTTCTGATGCAGACTCCTTGTCTTCTCTTGTCTAGCCATGACTTAACCCATTTTACAGTAGTCGGATGGAATTTGAATTCAGTTAGTTTGTCTATCAGTACTTTGTGAGTGACTAAGTCAAAGGCCTTGGCATAGCCCAGGTACACCACATCTACTGGGAGGCCTCTATCCATTGCACTACTTATGGGTTCAAAACAACAAAGCAAGTTTGTAAGACATGACCTACTGTGCCTAAACTCATGCTGAGATACATCCATTAACCCTTCCATGAACAGGTGACTTTCAGTCATTTCTTTTATGAAGTCCTATATCAGTTTTCCCAAGGACTGATGTCAAGCTAGTTGGTCTATAGTTCCTGACATCCTGCTTTGATCCTTTCATATAGATAGGGGTAGCATTGGCTTCTTTCCATTTGGGAATAACATTACCTTCCTCAAAAGAGGCAATAAATTGTGATGTTATGGATCTGGCCAGTTCGCTTGCCACGTCATACAAGACTCTGGGATGTACAGTATATTATCGGAACCTTGTGACTTATTCACCTTAATTTCTTTTGTTTTCCTTTCTCTTCTCTTATTAGTGAATTATGTCACTCTATATTTCCTGCTTCCTCTAAGATGGTCTCCTTATTTGTTTTCTGTTGAATACACCTAAGAAGTAGTCATTAAAGGCTTTTATTCATTTCTTGTTCATCATCCAATAATTTGGTTCCCATATGCAGGGTAAGGGGTCCTACACTTTGTTGTCCTCATCTCAAACTTCCTATATAATTATAAAATACTTTCTTATAATTCCTAGTTTGTGTGGCCATTTCTAATCTCAGCATTACATTTTACTGTTGTAATGAACTTTTTACATTGTCTAGATTTTTCCTTGTATACACTCCATTTTTCTGGAGTAGGACTGTTTTTATATTTCCTAAAGGCTTTGTTTCTCTTTCTTATAATAATAATAGTAATAATAATACTTTTATTTGTTAAGCACTCTTCATGAAGTGTCAGAGCGCTGTACATCCATAAAACAACTATTAAAACCATAAAATTCTAAAATATATCCATCACTATATATAAAACACAGCAGCAATAATCAGACAAAAATGAAAAAATATCTCCAAAGGACAGTTCAAATAAATATGTTTTTAAAGCAGTTTTAAAGTTGTCCTCTGTCAGGCACTCTCATATCCAATGAGGCAGAGAATTCCACAGGGTTGGGGCTACAAATGAAAATGCCCACAATCCAGACGTTTTTAATCATACCCTGGGAATCTCCAGCAATTCCTCATTGGTTGAGCAGAGGGCTCAAGAGGGGCAGTAAGGATGCAGGAAATCTTGCAAGTAGCTCAGTCTCTGTCCATGTAGGGCTTATAGGTCAGTAAACCAACCTTGAAGGTGATCCACCACTGAAATGATAGCCAGTGCAGTTCGCACAGCACTGGCATAATGTGACTGGATCAAGATGATCCAGACAACAGCCTGGCCACAGCATTCTGCACCAGCTGCAGGCAGTGGATATCAACCCTCAGAAGCGCAAGGTAAATGGAGTTACAGTAGTCCAGTTATGAGGTCACAAAGGTGTGGATCAGAGTTGGAAGGTCATCAGATAGAACTAGGTGCTTAATCCAGGCGCTCTTCCTCAGATGGTAAAAGGAAGACTTAACCATGGCTGACACCTGAGAACAAAGTGCCAAACCATCATCAAGTATTACCCCCAGATTTCTCACCCATTCAAAGGTCAGCAATATTCCTCAGATGGTAAAGGAAAAACTTAACCATGGCCGACACCTAAGAATGAAATGTCAAACTGTCATCAAGTATTACCCCCTGATTTTGCACTCATTCAGAGGTCAGCACCTGGACATCCCCAAGTCAGAGCCCTGAGGGACATCCCACTGCCAACCCTTCTATCCAGCACCCAGGATCCACTACCAATACCTCAGTCTTATCATAATTCAGGTTTTAGCCAGTTGACATTTATCCAATTCTGGATTTTTGCAAGGCAGTTGTTGAACACTGAGAGCACACTGGCCTGGTCAGGCAGAAAGGACTCGTAGAGCTGTGTATCATCTGCATAACAGTGAAACTCCAGCCCATACAGCCACACAATGTCTCATAATGGCAGCATATACACCGCAAACAACATGGGGGACAGCACAGAACCCTGTGGCACCCCACAAGGCAGAGGGAATGACTCAGAGGAATAAATCCCAGAGACTACTCTCTGTGATCTGCCAGTGAGGAAGGAATCAATCACAAGATCATTGAATTCCCAAACCAGAGTGGTCTCCATACTATGCCTTTTATGAAAACTGGACTGGAGAGGATCGTAAATGTCATGGATGGTAAGATGGTTCTCCAACTGTAGCGATACAACTTTCTCAATAACTTCCCCACAAAGGAATTGGCTGGACAGTCTGGGTCAAGCAAAGATTTCTTGAGAAGGGGAGTTACCACCACTTCCTTCAGGGATCCAGGAAACTCACCCAATTACAGTGAACCCCAGACTATCTCCTCAAAGACTGGGCCAATGACATAAATACAGCCTAATAAAAGGCGAGTAGGGCCCAACTGTGAGTAGCAGAGGCAACCCCCTGTGTGAAGCCCAACAAAATCATAAGTTGGAGGAAGTTCTGACCAAATGGCGAGAGTTCATCATCGACCCAGGCATTGAAGTTGCCCAGAACCATCAATCTGGGGAACTCCAATACCATGTCGACAACAAAATCTGTGACTTTCTGCAGGAATAACTTCTAGGCTCCAGGTGGACGGTAGACTTATCACGTGCTTAGTATTTTTGTTAAGCCAGTTTGGAATTCTTCCTACTTTGTCATATGTTATCTTTTCAGGAATGTATGTTTGTATACAGAAATAAAGTTTTTGGTTTATTCCATTAAATGAGTACTGTATTTAATGTTAAACCCTAAATTTTCCACCTTAATAACTTTGGCAGTGCTCAACAGAATAGCTCCAAAGTTGGCATGTGCAGTCAGGATAGCACTCTTGAGACTTGGAAAGTTTTCTGATGGCATCTTGTGTGGTTTTTGACTTACATAATGACAAAAAAAATTGTTTTCTTATACTTACCATTTTTTTTTTTGCTGTCATACACAGCCACGATCTGCAGAATATTTTCACAAAATCTTTAAGTTAGAAGTTGCCTGAATCAAGGCAATGCATTTTGCAGGTTTAATGAAAAAAATATTATATGGTTCCAGAGTTATAGGGATTTAAAATTAATTATTTGAATGACCTTCTGACATAAACAGAAAAAAAATACAGATCATGAGTGCTTATTTTCATGATTTACTTGTCATGAGAATGATTTACTTGTTACGAGAAAAACAAAATACCGATAATGACAGTCACCATCTTTTTTTTACTAAACCAAATTGAAAATACATAAAAATGATGTATTTTAAAAAAATGGACACCGGAAGCTAGGTAAACAGGAATCATTCCATTAGATTCTGCTGTTTGTTTTTGATATTTGCTCTGAAAATATTTTTTCTGGGCATCCAAACATTCTGAGTGGCCAGCTTAGCGAGAGGAGTCATTCAGATAGTTCTCAGTATGAGAACAGAGAGGGACTTTCTTCAATTGTGAAGCCATAGCTGGAGTCATGCTACCTGCTTCAGTTGAAGCAGTGAGCCGGCAGTCTCTTGATATCTCCCTCTCTTTCCTCCATCTATCAGTCAATCAGTCTATTTATCTATAAATGACTCTGTCTGTCTGTTTGTATATCTATCTAGCCATCTATTATTTATATATCTTCACGTAACTACCTACATACCTATCTAGAGCTTACACCTTTCATTTAACAGCCACTTTAAAGTATAATTGATGAGATGTAGAACAGAGTGGACAGGATTAAATACCTTGACCATGTACTGATCCAAGAATTAGACTGAGAAAAACAGGACTACTATTTATTAGAGTTGATGGCTACTGATGGAGGCAAGTCACCTCATCTGACACACTCACAGTTAATATACAACTGATGGACATTAATGATAACAGCCTATTTTGTTGGGGGAGGTTGTTTGCTTTTTTTATTCTGTTGATCAACATTAGTTATTCACAAGACACAGTAGATATGGAAACAAATAAGGTACTGTAATTTGGAATGCTGACAGAAAACACAACATTTTGTGAATATCCAGGAGTCAGATGCATGGCAATCAGGTGTAATATTGGGAGGGAGGTTTAAAGAAGAAGAAACTGCAGTTCACGTTCCAATAATGAATATTTCCTGGTATTCAGGGAAAAGATTAAGTCAGCATACTGCTTACAAAAATGAATTAAAATAGTGCAGTGGTGCCTGCATCTGAAAAGGCACCTGCATTAATCAGGAGAAGGAGTGTACTGTTGTACTCTTTTCCCTGAATACTCCAAAAATATGAATTAATTGGAAGATGTACCTCCATTCTCTGGCTCACTGACTCTGTTCTCTCTGGTATGGAGCAGGGATGCATCCTCTGCCATCTTTGTCAACCTGGTCAAAGCCTTCGACACTGTTGCCCGCTCCCTTCTCCTCAACAATCTTGCAGCAGCTGGTGTCTCTGAGACCGTCACCTGCTGGTTTCATCCCTATCTTATGGGTAGGTCCCAATCAGTCAGGATTGGCAACTCCCTCCCCCCTTCCCATTAAGGCATGAGGTCATAATGTTGCAAGACATTATGGCACAGCAATATACCATACTGCCAGTACAGCGCGATATATTGCAAATGGCATAGGTCTTATTTTTGCATGGTGCCTCATTAGTTGGAAAGTTCTGGTTTCATTCCCTTCCACCCTACCTCAATACCCTCCTGTCCATCCCTCCTACCCCAACTACTCCCTGTGCAACTCCCCTTACATGACCCTCGCACTCCCTGCCTGCACTTTCACTTCAGGGAGCTCTGCCTTCTCCTACCACTTTCCAAACTTTTGGAACTCCCTCCCCATAGATATCCATTCTGCCCTGCCTACTCATTCATTGACCTGTCTTCCTCAGCAATACATTTCCCCATCCTGCAATTGCACCTGATTGACAACTCCTTTACTATCCTACTCTGCCCTTACTTCTGTTCCATTTTCACTACTCTGCTCCCTTCTAACCCTCCTTAGGCATGCCAAAATCCTATAGCACTAGCTGGATTTACATCAAGTAGTGTTCACACCCTTGAGTTTTCATGCCTGATGGGAAGGCTTGCCTCCCCACCCCCCGGCTCTTCATTCATCTTCTGTTCCCAACCAATCCTCTTATAGGAGTGCACATCCTGGAGGGGGTGAAGGTTATCCTAACTCTCACCTATCTGTGTTGAAGTATTTTGGGTGTATGTATATGATTACGTACAGTATATGAGCTTATAAGTATGAGTGTGTGTGTGTGTGTGTGTGTGTCTATATATATATATATATATATATATATATATATATATATATATTCATGAAAAACTGCATTTAATGTACCAGTTAGGGTTAAAGCAATAAAAGTAAGGAAATAAGATGTTAGAGTTTAACCCCTAACCCCCACACCCCTCCTCCACAGACTGACAGGTGCCAGGATGTGCCATGTGGTCATGTGGCCCACCTCTCACCCCATTCCATGTGCAAACAGGTTGACATGCTACAATAAAGGAGAATGGGGTGAGAGTTAAGCCTCACAACCCCATGGCACACCCAGGCATCTGTCAGTATGTGGAGGAGGGGGTGGAGTGTTGGGGGGGTTAAGGGGTCAACCCTAATGTTCCATTTCCTCACTTTTGTTGCTTTAACCCTAACTAATGCATTAAATGCATTTTTTTGCCATGAATTTCCTTACTTTTGGAAAAAGTGTAATATAACTAGTTAATAATGTGTTGGTGGGAGGGCCCCATGCTCCCACCAAGCTGCCCATTTGTGCATAACAATATGCATGGGACGCTCTCCCACGTACACATAGTTACAGAGCCATACAGCAGTCCTATAGGACAAGGAACCCTTGTAACACTATTTTGCCGATATCTCAAGAACCGTGGCAGCTAGAAAAAAAATTCAAGTGTTGTTGTAAGCATGGCAATGAGCACTGATTGAAACATGCATTGACTGAATTTGTATCTCACATCGTTTATGAGCTATGGTCACCAAAATGCACAATGTGTGCCACAATGTTATCCTATGGGGAAAATCTCAACTTCATGATGGCATATCTATAGAACCGCTTAATTCCCCAACACCTAAACAGCATAATTTATACCTGTAGGGGATCACCTCAATACCCTGAAAATTTCAAGTAAAAAGACCAATCCATTCATTAGCAATGCAATGCAAAAATGCATTTTTTTTAAATCCTAGTCTGTGAAGTAGCAAAATCCTTGACCATGAGCTCACAGACTAGGATTTTGACATCTCACAGACTAGGATCATTAGCAAGTCACGGTCAAACAATTTTTAAGTTTTAAAATGCTATTGTTTTACCAAAACAAGCCAAATCAAAGGCATGGCTTTGTAGAGGGGGTCACCCTGAACAAAATCCATGCCTCATTTGACCCAAAAGTTACTTGTGGAGAAAGCTACAACAATTTGTTTTGGTGAAGAACTGAAAAACTAGATAGCAGCTCATGGACAAGGAATTTTCTGGCAGACCAGGATCCTAGTCCGAAGTTACAAAATCCTTGACCGTGAGCCCGATCCTTGTCTGAAAAATAACCATACACAGTAGTAGCACTGAATTTGTCAAGCAATTTTGTGAGATTCCCTATTTATCCTTCACAAAATTTAGGGAAAAAAATCTTCTAAAATCTTTTTGTTATACCTACAGAAAGAGGCCAGTTCCTATTACAGTACTTAAGTGTCATCTAGTAGATTTGCAACTACACTATCAGATGAGAGCACCCTCTCCGGGTAACAGTGAACACACTAACAAACAAAACAAAATCCCTAACAAAAGGTTTCATAATTCTCAACAGGAATTTTTAAAAATCCTTAAAAATCCCTTGACTAATTTGATGCTACTATTGTAAATCTTGGAGTGAACTGAGCATGTTCAGAACCCAAAATTAAAAAATTTTAATAACTTTGGAATGGATTAATATTTTTTTTACCAAACCAATGCTAGATTGTACCTTGACTCAGCCTCTTTCTATGTTCCAAATCTCAGACCAAAAGACCACACGGTGTGATCACAATGCCATGGGCAAAAGAAATATGTATCAAAACTGGTGAAAAACATGTTTTTTAGTGTTTTGCTGCACAGAAACTGTAAGTACGACTGAAACACAACTTGGTAAATCAAGAGATCTACCATAACAGACCACGCATGCCAAATTTCATGCAAATATGATGAAAGGTTGCAAAGTTATTAACGCACAAAATTGAGGTTTAACATTAAAGTGCCTGCTCAACCCTAACTATGGGGTGACTGCACCCCTATAATACAAATATATATCTATATAAAAATTCTCATTAATGCATCAGTTAGGATTTTTTCCACACCAATAAAAGTGTGGAAATTCCACGTTAGGGTTACCGACCTACACCACTTCCTCAAAGCCCTAATTATGTATTCCCCAGCCCCCATACACACACACACACATGCAAGCAAGGTAAGGGCCAAGGTAAGACAATCAACCAGAGACAAACCAGATCAGATAACAGAAGTAACATACAACTCTGTAAACATTCCATAAGACACATTCATTGTCACTTTCCACCAACTGTATGAGTTCTGCAGCCGTCATAGTGGTTTGGCGGTAGACACACATGCTGGGGAATCATGGGTGATTGCTCACAATAATTATTTTTGTGTTACAAACATCAATAACAACATTTAAGCAGATGCCCATATTTCAATAGTTAAGAGCTGATGAAACGCACAGTATGTTAGCCACACATAGTGTATTAAAAATGACAGTTTCTGTGAGCCTAGTAACATTCATTGGATGTTTGCACTTTTTTTCTGATACAGGGAGTCAACCCTAATGACAAACCGTGGTAATAATAACAGTAATTTTTTAGTAGCATAGTTTACAAGTAAGATGTAAAAGCAACAGTTGTAACATGCAATGGTAACCATAGCATACTGTTAATGAGTATTTCCAGGTAACGCAGCAGCATAACAACATGTGATGGTGGTAGTTTCCCACCTGAGTAGTATCTCCAAATTACTGTGTATGTATCAGATCTATCTGTCCTGCTACCACGTGCCTATGTGGTAGCAGCAATACTTGCAGTGACCCAATTGTTGAATTATGACACATATAAATCAATAGTTTCAAAATGTGTACAGAGTAAGTGTCATTGTATTAAGAAGATAAGCCAGCAGTAATGCATCACCATACTGTGTAGGCAGTATAGAGTCGATAATACTGTATATGCTTTTTTATTACACAGTGTTATGTGAAATCAGCCCGGTGTTGTGATTATTATGCTTACAGATGTGCTGGAGTGGTGTAGTGTCTTACAATGTTGCATATGTCTTGTGTGTGTGGGGGGTTGGAAGGAATGATGAGTTAAGGTTCTGAGGAGGGGGTGTGGTGGTGGAGTGATAACTCTAACGTGGAATGTCCACACTTTTGTCAGTGTGGAAAAAACCCTAACTGATGCATTGGCAGAGTTTTTTGCAAAGAATTTCCTTTCTTTTTGAAAAGGTATAATATAAATAGTAAATAGCATGTGTTGGTGGGAGCACAGAGCCCTTTACCAAGTTTCCCATTTGTACATAATGATATGTGTCTGTGGGAGCACAGGCCCTCTGGGTCTTGCACTCCTACTTACACATAAGTATGGAGCCATATAACAGCCCTATAAGGCAAGGAACCCTTGTAACAGTAATTTGCCAATATCTCGGGACAGTAGCAGGTAGAAAAAAAAATTCAAGTGTCATTGTAATCATGATAGTGAGTAGTTCTTGCAACATTAATCAACCAAATCAATATCTCACATCGTTCCCAAGATACAGGCACCGAAAAGAACTGTGACTGCTAACTCTGGAGGCATAATAGTGGCCTACACACATGAAAATTAGCAATTGGAACACTAATTCCCAAATATCTCAGTAGCCCTACAGGATAGAAAAAAAATTCTCATTTCATGGTATTCATGGCTTTCCAACCTACTTCTGCACAGAGTCCCCCTAGAGGGGGACTAAAAATTTTTGTGACAAAAAATCCATATCTCAAGCCATTTTCAAGATACGGGTCCTGAAAGGCATCATGGGCACTGTAATGTTATCCTATGGGAAAATTCCTGAACTTCAGAATGCTGTAACTGTGGGCCTGTTCAATGTTTTCATACCAAATGACCAAAATGCACATATGTGGCATTAGGGCTTGCTACCATGAAAATTTCAGGCCAATAACACAATCCACCATGTCACAATTAAGTGATAAAGAAAACAACACTTAACAAAACATGCTCGTGCAGTGTTGCCTCGATTACTTTAATGTTTTCATGATTCTCCTATCTCTATAATGGGAATGTTATCGCTCACAGAAAAATGTTGCCATGGTTGCTTTTTTCCCTGAGTGCGATTGTTTGCATGGCAACAAAAATGTTGCCGTGATCAAAATACAAAAGAATTTAAAAAAATATATTTCTAGACAAGCTGGTGAAAAACTAATGCCAGGGCACGTTCCTCAGGGCCCGATTAGGTAAACACAAGTGTTGGTGTTTATCAAACTGCAGTATTTTTTTTAATTACAGCGTTTTTCTCTCTCACGAACCAAAAACAAGATGGTGGCAGCACAACATTATTTTTGGGCAAACTCGACAACAAAATGTGATCACAAATGTTTTTGCAGTGCACATATAAATTTTTCCATAGGCTATAATGTAACATCAAAAAAAATGGAATAACTATTGAACGGAGCAATATTTTTGCACCAAATCTTCAAAAGGCACCAGCGAAACACAACACTCATGTAGACAGACCACTTGGAACCCACTCAAATGCATTCTGCAGTCCATTATGCCTGCACAAAGAATTTGCAACAATGGGTAAATTTAACTTTTTGAGTGTGCTATTGTTCCACAACTGTACATCTGAGCAAAACAAAAATTCCCAGATCCAGAGACATGTACTAGATAATTCCACATTCCAATTTTCAGGCAAATCAGACAAACAGCTCAATAGTTATTAAAGTGCAATATCTGAGGTTTAAGATAGAAATGGCCGTACAACCCTAACTACTGTATAGTGCCACTACCATGCCACTATAATATATATATGAATAGGGGATACATGATGGGCATGAGTGTGATATGGCAAATATTGTCACTCCTGCAGAGTGAGCTCTGGGTATCTCACGAGTGCCTTCGGCACTCGTGAGATGTCCAAGCTCACGATGCAGGAGTGACAATATTTGCCATAGCACACGATCAGCCCATCATGTATTCGATATATACAATAGGGCCAAGAGTTTCAGAAGTTTTGTTATGCTGTCTTGTGTTCTGTTCCTACTAATGTGTTTGCTCATTCTGTGTGTGAGCTTTTCTGAATGGGCTGGCAGTGTGATAAACTCTGAGAGACACATGAGTGTGTTTTGCAATGCTAAATGAGTTAGTTTCAGATAGTAATGAGAAACATACTTTTGTGAAGCTGTATTGTTTAGCAGTCTGGCTGCAGTGAAGCTAAGAGCATGTAATTGTAATGAAGTGAGAGGCAGAGTGTCAGAACAGCTGATACTGTTTTCAGTGGTAATTAAGTTAGCTGCAGGCAGAGTGCAGAGTGTTTTGTGAAATTGTGCTCTTTAGGATTCTGGCTGCAGAGAAGTTGAAATTGTCACAGTAATTGGGTGAGAATCAGAGTTTGAGGAACAAGTGAGAGTGTGTTTCAGTGGTAGTTGAGTTAGCTGCAGGCAGTAGTTTAGACTGTTCTGTGAATCTGTGCTGTTTGGAATTCTGGCTGCATCAAGTTGAGAGCATCACAGTAAGAGCTGGAAGTTGGGGGGGGATAGGTGTGTTATGTAATGCTCACTGAGTTAGCTGTAGGCAGCAGTGAGACCTCTCAGGTAGTTCTGCATTTGTGTCTGTGGTAACAGCACAGGTGTTTCTTTCATGCAGAGGGGAAAGCAGCCTAGGGTGATGATATCAGTGACCTTTTGTGACCTGTGTATGTAAATGTCTCATATCATCACGGTAGAGCAGAGGGTAAAAATATCACACTGCAGTGGATGATACGCTGTTTTATCTCACTCATTTACCACTCACCCCTATTGTATACATATATATATATATAATATGTGTGTGTATATAAATATATGGCAATAAACTATGTTTAATGCATCAGTTAGGGTTGTTCCACAGCCACAAAGCAAGGCACTTGACGTTAGGGTTCCCACTTTGCACCCCACCCCCACCCCATCCCCACCAACAGGCACCAGGGCGTGTGTTAGGGTCATCGGTCCTAACTCTCACCCCATCCCATGTGTAAACAATTTGAGGTGGTGCAGTTTAGAGAATGGGGTGAGAGTTAGCTGATGACCTCAACGCACACCCCGACGCCTGTTGGTGGGGCCGGTGGGGTGGGGCAGGGGGAACCCTAACATCGAATTTCTTCACTTTTGTCACTGTGGAACAACCTTAACTGATGCATTAAACAGAGTTTTTGCAATGAATTTCTTCTTTGAGAATGAACACTGTAATAGTGATTTGTTTTCTCACATAGTAACGCTACCGGCAATGCAAACGCAGGTGCAAACGGTAACGCACGTGATGATGCAACGGTAAATGGTAATGCAAACATTAAGAGAAACACAAGCGCAAATCTTAATGAAAACAGAAATGGTAATGCAAACGGTAATGCAAATGCTAATGGTAATAGAAATGCAAACATTAACGGAAACAGTAACGTAAACGGTAACGCCAATGGAAACATGAAATCAGTAACAGAAACGCAAATAGAAATACAAACGGTTAAGACAATAGCGCTGCAGAAGGAAACAGTAATGCAATCGACAATGGAAACACAACTGAAAATGCAAATGCTAAGGGCAACAGAAACTCAAATGGTGATGAAGACGCAAACAGTAATGGTAACACAATTGGAAATGCAGTTACAGTAACAGCAACAATGATGCCAAAGTGAACAGTAACACAAAGGGAAAACAAGTGCATATGGAAACGCAAATGGTAATGTGCACGGGCACGGTGCCACAACTGGAAATGCAAATGCTAATGGTAACAGCAATGATGAGGCAAAAGAAACACAAATGCAAATGCAAACGGAAGCACATACACACACGCAAATGGTAATGCACACAGTGACACAAAACAAAATGCAAACAGATACAGTAATGGAAATGCAAATGGTAACAGTGACACAAATGGAAGCACAAACGAAAACACAAAGAGTAACGCATATGGTGGCATAGATGTGAACGGTACTGCAAACGGTAATGGAAATGCAAGTGGAAACAGTAAGTGTAACAGTATCAAAAGTGCACACCCTTTTTTCCCCAAAAGCTGCATAGAGAAACACAGTGAAAACAAAGAATGTATGCGTAATGATGGGCCTTGGAGCAGAAAATGAGAACTTGAAATACTAAATTGATTATATCTCAGGAACCGTATGAAGTAGAAAAAAAAAATTCATATGATTTACAGTATGATTTTCCTGGCTAGTTTTGTCCTTAGCCCTACTGGGGGGCTAAGCATTTTTCTGACAAAAAAATCTGTATCTCGAAGCGTTTCCGAGATTCAGGCCCTGAAAGGTACGGCGGACGCCATAATGTTACTCTATGGGAAAAAGCATCAACTTCGGAGTACCATAACTTTGTATCCCTGTTTGTATCCCTGTAATATTTTGTCACCAAACCACCAAAAGGCACATCTGTGGGATGTTGGCTTTCTTCCCTCCCAATTACAGCCCAAAAGACCAAACCATTCTTTTGCAGCAGGGTGGCAAAAAATTCCTGTCATTTTAGGCATAGTGTCACAAAGAAGTATTGCAAATCACTACACCTCGAAAAAATCATTTAATGTGTTGTAGAGCACTATCATGACACTACCGCTTATGAAAATTTAAAACATATTTCTGGGTGTTTAACCCCCCCAGAAAAAAAGACATAGCTATCATCCTCATTGTTCGACTAGGTGAACACAAAAGAATTCTGTCCCTAGTGGGTCCCAAATTTAAATACCATGCATTTCTGTGACCAGTAACTGAAAAAATGGCTGACTCACGACACTACAGGGGTAATTTGCAACACTAAAAACTGCTTTTACGACACTGTCGAACTTTTTAACTTTCCCATTGACTATAATAGGAAACTTGTTTTTTGAATAACTTTTGAACCATTTAATATTTTTTTATGAAATCTTCAAAAGGCACATCGGGGACCCTGGCTTCATGTTCCCTGAAGGTTTTGAACGGGCCACACAAACTGTGCAACCTGTAGGCATGAGCAAAGAATGCGCAAAAAATAGCAAATGTTACACAGAATGGTGCTTGATAGCTCTGCAACCATATATCCGACCATTTCAAGCAAATCCATCATACAGTGACAAAGTTATTAAATTTCACACTTTAACCTTAAATGGGGTACTCGACTCTAACTATAGTGGCACTACCGTGCCACTACAATATATATATATATATGTGTGTGTGTGTGTATATATACAGTATATATACATATATATATATTTATAAATGGATCGCATATTGTTGTTGCTCTATTGATCCTGAGCATCACATGATCATGCTTATATCAGAGCCGACCGCACACCTGCACTTTGCACCCTCCAAAACAATTTTGACATTTTATAAGATAGATATACCATTTGAGGTGCGAAGGCTTTCCGATATACGCACACCTTGGGCTGTTGATGCACTTGGCCTTGTGGCTCGCATGCATAATCCAGCACACCAAGGCGTATGAGTATCAGAGTGTGACCGACACCTCAGAGTGGTATATCTATTACATATACTGTATGTATATATATATATATATATATATATATATCTCGCTATATCTATATATCTATATATATATATCAGATATATATGCTAGCACAGTAGTGCTACGATAGTTAGGGTTGAGCAGCATTTTTAAGGGTCAAACTTAGGGTTGAGTAGCATTTTTAAGGGTCAAACTTTGCACCTTAAAAACTTTGCCACTGTTCAATGGATTTGCCTGAAATTTGTAATGCATGATCAAGAACCCTGCATCTTGGGATCTGCCAGCTGTTGTACCAGTTGGATATACGGCTGCGGAGTTATTAAGTGTGATCTGCGCGCGCGTTTATGGTTTCTGGTGAATTCTTTGCTCGCGCCTACAGGTTGCATGTGGTTGCATGGTTTTATGACTGGTCCAAAAACTCAGGTGACGGTGGCCAGGGTCCCCGATGTGCTTTTCGAAGATTTTGGGAAAAAATATTAAATGGTTTAAAAGTTATTCAAAAAACAAGTTCCCATTATAAGTCAATGGGAAAAGTTAACAAAAAGTTCGACAGTGTTGCAAATGGCCTTAGTAGTGTTGTAAATCCGCCATTTTGTTTTCACTTAGCGATCAGAAAAATGCTTGCCATTTAAATTTGGGACCCTCTAGCAACACAATTATTTTTATGTTCACCTAGTCAGACCCTGAGGATGCTAGCCATGTCTTTATTTTGGGGTGAAACACCCTAGAAATATGTTTTTCACATTTCTGGAAAAGCAGTGTTGCAAATTAGTGTCGCACTCACAACACTTGTGCAAATGCTTGCGAAAGCTTTTGCAAATCCCGACACTACTTTTTCAGACTATGGCCAAAATGACAGCAGTTCTTTGCCACCCTGCTGCAAAAGAACGGTTTGGTCTTTTGAACTGAAATTTGGAGGGAACGCAGCCAACATCTCACAAATGCACCTTCTGGTAGTTTGGTGAAAAAATATTGCATGGCTGCAAAGTTACTGT
This sequence comes from Neoceratodus forsteri, assembly GCA_016271365.2. Classification (NCBI taxonomy): domain Eukaryota; kingdom Metazoa; phylum Chordata; order Ceratodontiformes; family Ceratodontidae; genus Neoceratodus; species Neoceratodus forsteri. The sequence goes on along the minus strand of CM028130.1, from coordinate 1,151,102,572 downwards.
ACTCCAAAGTTGGCATTTTTTCCCATTGACTAACATGGTGGTGTACGCCGCACCTTTCGGGGCTCATATCTCGAAAACTATGCGAGAAAACGGATTTTTTGTTGCGCGTCACATATCCCTATGGGCAGTGTAACAGCAGAAGCCTAGCCAGGAAAATCATGATTTTTGTGAAATTTTAATTTTTTTCTACATCGTGTGGTTGCTGAGATACAGTATTAGCAATTAAGTACTTCCACTGCTCGTTTTAAGCTTTGATGCCCATTACAATGCATACATTCTTTGTGTTTCTCTATGCATCTGTTCAGCAAAAACAGGGTATGTGCTTCCGTTATTGTTACAGTTACTGTTTCCACTTGCGTGTTATGTCCCGCTTGTGTTACCTGCCTCGTAGGACCACCATGTGCATTACCCTTTGTGTTGTCATTTGCGCTTGCGGTTTCATTACTGTTACCATTTGCATTTCCACTACTGTTTCTGTTTGCATCACCATGTGCATTGCCATTTGCATTTCCGGCAGCCCTTTCATTTGCATTTCCTTTTCTCTTTCGTTTTGCATCTTCCTTGCTGTTACTGTTACCATTTGCATTTTCAATTGTGTTACTGTGTCCGTACACATTACGGTTTGCATTTCCATATGCGCTTGCATTTCCTTTTGCATTTCTTTTTTTTTTTTTCATTTTCTATTTTTTCTCGGGCTGGGGCCCTCTAGTATCTCTGCCCTTGTCACAGTGCCCTGGAGACCTCCACCACCGCCTATGGCTGCCGAGATCCCTAGTCACCCCCGGCTTGCCCCCCCCGGAGGGTGGGGCCATGGCCACCTTCCGGCAGCCCACCGGGACTTGTGGCTGGTCGGGGATCCGCAGCAGTGGTGGTGTCTTGAGGTAATCCGAAGAGGGTGTCATATGCACGTTGCCCTCACCTAGGGTTTTCACCCTCTTTACGGAGGTGGGGACGTGCAATGACGCAAGCATCTGCCCCCGCCTTCCAGACCTGGCTCTGTTGGTCACCTGAGGTCCCCCAGCCTCTGCTAGGAGCCCTCAGTGCACCAAGTGCTTCCTCACCCTCCCTGGAGAAGGAGAGCAGTCCTGGGATGCTCTATCCTTTCCCCCAGTGCCGCCCCACGCATCCGGTCCGCTCAACCCGGGTCAGCCGGGTATCAGCGAGCAGAAATCCCACCACTGCACCAATGGGCCAGCTTCTTTTGTGTTTCTGTTTCCTTAGCTGTTATTGTTGCTGTTACCATTACTATTTCCGTTTATAATTGCGGTACTGTGCCCGTGCGTGTTTCAGTTTGCATTTCCATACGCGCTTCTGTTCCCATTTCCATTTCTGTTTCCTTTGGCATTATTTTTCATGTTAATTTTACCATTTGCATTTACAATTGTGGTACCATGCCTGTGCGCATTATGGTTTGCGTTATCGTGTGCGTTTGCATTCGCGTTTCCGTTTCTGTTCCCTTTCGTGTTCTTTTTGCTATGACACTTAACATTTCCATTTAAAATACCACTGCCATCACTGTTCACATTACCAGTTGCGTTTTTGTATGTGCTTCAATGTCCGTTTGCATCACTGTTTGCTTTGGCATCACTTTGCACTTGCGTTTCTATTAACGTTTCCTTTACTACTTATGTTTGCGTTACCATGTTCGCCACTATTGGCACTTCTGTTTGCCTTGCTGTTCCTGTTCCTATGTCACAAGATATCATGTGGTGGGAGTGCGACTGTCACCAGCATTCACATTCACTCATTTCCAAAAAGAAGGAATTAGGGCAAAACTCCATTTAATGCATCAGTTAGGTTGTTCACAGTGACAGTGAGGAAATTCGTGTTAGGGTTGAAAGCCCCTTGTACCCCTCCAGCCCACCCCAACTGGCAATGGGGTGCACTTTGGGGTCATTGGTCCTAACTCTCACCCCATTCTCCTATTCCTCAGCTTCTTTACACATGTGATGGGGTGAGAGTTAGGGCCAATGACCCCAACGTGAACCCCGATGCCGGTTGGGGGGGTTTGCTGGAGGGTTCAAGGGGGCTTACAACCCACCACCAAATTTCTCACTTTTTCTACTGTGGAACAACCCTAACTGAAGCATTAATGGATTTTTTTGCCTATATATATATATATATATATATATATATATATATATATATATATTTATATTTGAGACATCAATGTTAAACTCAAAAGTTTGAACTTTAATAACTTTGCAACTGTTGAATTAATTTGTACAAAACTTTATATGTTCCTTCTTGTGGTGGAAATCATTTGATCTGTCAAGTATCGTTCCAGTTGGATATGCGATCTCTGAGTTATGAAGAGATGAAAAAATATGTTTTTACCATTAACTTTGCTGGGATTTTCCTTTGAACTTGCCTACAGCCAGGAGGGTTTGTTTGTTTGTTTGATGTAAACTTTTCAGGTTAGAAAGTGTCTAACCCCTACATATGTGCCTTTTGCTAGTCTGGTGAAAAACACAATAAGCCATTTTTAAGTTATTGCAATTTGAAAAAATCATTTCTGAGAATGCTCAGTAAGCACTTCAATATACTAACATACTAACATACTAAAATGCCAGCAGAATAGGCCTAATGGTCTTTCGTGTCTGCTCATTTGGTCAGCCCCCACCCTGGGTGCTGACCTTGCTGTCCCCCTCGCCTTCTCTGGCTTCTCCCTTCCCAGTTCCGGATATTCTTGCTGCATTGGATTTTGCTTCCTGAACCCTTCCCCTGTACCTGTCCCACCCCTCTTGAACCCCTCCACTGTCTCTGCCTCCACCAGCCCCTAGGTAGTGCATTCCATGGCTCTACCCACCCTCTCAGTGAAGTAGCACCTCCTCCTTTCTCCCTGAATCTTCCCCTCCAACTTCCACCCATGCCTCTAGTGGCCCTTCCTCCTTCCTTCAAGCAACCTCACTGTTCCTCCCTATTTACCCTCTTCATGTACCTGAAGACCTCTATCATGTCCCCCGGTCCCTCTCTCTTCCAAAGTGTACATATTTAGCTCTTCGAGCCTCTCCTCATAGGTCCTGTCCCCAAGCCCCAAATCATTTGGTTGCCTCCTCTGGACCCTCTCCAGGAGGTTAATGTCCTCTTTAAGTGTGGCCTCCAAACTGCATGCAGTACTCAGGTGCGGCCTCACCAAGCAGTTATACAGAGGGTATCACTCCTCTTTCTGGAGGTGATCCCTAGCGATGCATCCCAGCATCCTGTTGGCCTTGGCTGCTGCCCTCCTACAAGTCTCAGAGTTGTTCATCTTGACATCCACCACCACCCCAGGTCTCTCTCAGCCATTGAGACTTGTAGTATTCCCCCCCCAGGGTGTACACTTGGCCTGGGTTTCTGGCCCCCAGGTGGAGTACCTTGCATTTCCCTGCATTAAACCTCAGCTTCCACTTTCTAGACCATCTTTCCAGAGCCTCCAGGTCCCCCTGCAGGGCCACCTTCCCCTCCTCCCCATCCACCACTGCCCCCAGTTTTGAGTCATCTGCAAAGAGACTCATCTCACTCCTGATTCCTGTCCTTATGTCAGATACGTAGGCGTTGAAACAGAAGGGGCCCAAGGACTGATCCTGTGAGACCCCTACTAATGACCCTCCTTGGGGAAGAGATTATCCCACCAACTACGACCCTGGGTCCGGTCCTGGAGCCAATTGCCTATCCATCAGATCATCTGGTTTCCACCCCATTTCTCCTAGTTTATCCAACAGGCCCCGTGAGGAACAGAGTCAAATGCCTTGCTGAAGTCCAGAAAGAGGACATCCACTGGTCTACCCAGGTCCAAGGCACTTGTCACCCAGTCATAGAACTCCACCAGGTTTGTCTGACACGATTTCCCCGGGATGAATCCATGCTGTCTATCGTCCAGGCACCCTGACTTATCCAGCTGCATGATACAAAAGAGGAATCCTGCATTACATGAGAAAATTCCTTTTTCGTATGGCTGCCATCTTGTTTCCAGTTTGCCTGAAATTCAAATTTGGAAACCTCACAAAATGATATTCTGGGAAGGAATCAACACATGCAGCATGCTTATTGTGACACCCTAGGTGCACTCTGCACTTCACTGTTCAGAAAATGCCCTTAAAATGTATGTTATTTAACATTTAAATTATTTGTTTGCATCAGCATCTTATGATGTAGGATCTTAGTTCATATGACAATACAAACTAGGATCCTACTTCATATGACTCTAATACAAACAAAGCATTTAAATGTGGATATCTCAGCCATTTTATGGTATTTTCTCACAAAATGTTAAACATAGGCATTTTGGGTCCCCACCTCATGAACAATGTCACTGTCATCTCATTACTCAGTCACTGCACAGAACCACCTTTTGGAACACAAATCACCTTTTGGGACTGATTAATGAAATGACAGTTCCAGTGTTCATGAGGGGAGGTACCAAAAATTTCATGTTGAAAATTTGATGAAAAAATCCAAAAAACGTCCATGTTACATGCGTGCGTCACATAGTTTCCATGCATGCTCATAACGTCATCAAGTTTTTAATATTTTTAATCCAGATTTTCAATATTGCCATTTTTTCAGACCACCTCATGAACAGTACAGCTTTCATTTCTCACATCCTACCTGAAATGTGTTTTTGTACCTCTGCCCCAGAATGATGCATCGCTGTGTGAAATTAACTTTTGGGATGGATTAACAAAATAACAGTGCCAGTGTTCATGAGAGGATTCCCCAAAAAGCTCATGTTGACAATTTGGTTAAAAAATTTGCAAAAATGGCCATGTTATGAACATATAGTGTGCAGTTTCTATGCGTCCTCATAACTTTGCCAATTTTTCTTATTTTAACTCATGATTTTTAACATTACCCTTTTCCACACCTCCTCATGAACAGTTTACAGCTGTAACTTTTCACATCATGCCCAAAACATGATTCTGCACCTGTAGCACAGAATGGCACATTCACTGTGCAAACTCAACTTTTGGGACAGGTTAATGAAATGACAGTGAGATTGTTCATGAGGTGGTGTCCCCAAACTGCCATGTTGAAAATTGGCTGGAAATCCTAAAAATGCCCTAGTTACTTGCATCCATTGAATTGAGATGCTCGCGGCACCCATTGGTGCCCATATCTCAAAAACTATTTGAGATACGGATTTTTCATTCTCCTGAGCTTAGTCCATCTGTGGACTAAGCACCCGTGGAGGTTTTGAAGTCAAGATTACAACTGCAATGGCATTTTTTCCATAATTGCTATGGTTACTGATATATTGCCAAACTAGTGTTACGAGGATTAATTTTCATGACTATAGGGCTGTGGTATGTGCATACTTATGTGTAAGTGGGAGCGCAGGGCAGAAGGCCCGTGCTTCCACTTATGCATATCATTATGCAACAATGGGTAGCATAAGGGGAGCACAGGGCCTTGAGGTCTTGCACTCCCACAGCCACATACCAGTTACATTACACTTTCTCAAAAAGAAATGAAATTCATTGTAAAAAAACTACATTGATGCATCAGTTAGGGGTTTTATTAAAGCATAAAAAGCTGGGAAATTCAATGTTAGGGTTGCCAACCCTACCACCCCACCCCATCCCCCACCCTCCAGACACCAACAGGTATTGGGGTGTGCCTTGGTGTTGCTGGGCATAACTCTCACCCCATTCTCCTATACTGAACCACCTCATCTTGTTTACACATGGAATGGGGTGAGAGTTAGAGCCAATGACTCAAGGCACACCTCAACACCTATTGGTGTGTGGAGCGGGGGTAGGTAGGATTGTAACCCTAATATTGACTTTTCTGATTTTACACTTTAATAAATCTAACTGATGCATTAACATAGTTGTTTTGTACTATATATATATATATATATATATATATATATATATATATATATATATATCTATATATATATATATATATATATATATATACACACAATATATATATATATATTCATTGCAAAAAACTTTGTTAATGCATTAGTTATGGTTCATAGCACAGTGACAAAAGTTTGGAAATGTGCTGTTAAGGTTCAAAACCCTAACTCCACATTCCCCCACCCCACCCCACACACACACATATGCAAGCAGGGGAAGGGCCATGGCAACACAACCAACCATAGGCAACCAGCATCAGGTAACATAAGTAATATGCAACTGTCTAAACATACTACAAGACACACCCATCAACACGGTCCAGCCAACTTTATGAGTTCTGCTGCCATCATAGTGGCTTAGGGGTACACGCGTATCCTGGCAACCATGGATGATGACCCCCAGTAAGCATTTCTGTGTTACAAACATCAATAACAAGATTTAAGCAAATACCTATATTTCAATAGTTAAGAAGTGATGAAACACACAGTATGTCATCCACAGACAATTAATTAGAAATGAGAGTTTGGATAAGCCTACCAACAGCCATTGGATGTTTGCATTTTTTTTTTCTGATAGAGTGAGTCAGTCCTAATAACAAACGGTAGTAATAATAAAAGTAATTTTTGTAGTATAGTTTACAGGTAAGATGTAAAAGCAACACTTGTAACATCCAAAGCTAACCATAACATACTGGTAATAAGTATTTCCAGGTAGTGCAGCAGTATGATGACATGTGATGCTGCAAGTTTCATACACGAGCAGTTTCTGAAAAGTACTATGTATGTGTCAGCTGTATCCTGCAGTGAGCCAGTCATTGAATTATGACACATAAAAATCAATATTTAGAAAATATATACATACTAAGTCTCATTGTATGAAGAAGGTATGCCAGCAATAATGAGTCATCACACTGTGCTGGCAGTATAGAGTCAATCATACTGTATTTGATTTTTCATTACAAAGTGTTATGTGAAATGAGTACAGCATTGTGATTATTGTACTTACAGATGTGACTGAGTGGTTTAGTATCTTACAGTCTTGCATGTGTCTTGCGGTTTTTACCATGCCACAGTGACAGCAGACACAGAGACAACCCCAACAGTGACAGCCACATTGTGGTGTCAGGGATGCCTCCATGTTTCCAACACTCGGTTTCTAGGATTCCAACTCCAAGTCAGAGTTGGACTGGGGGGCTAAACACCCTGCAAGGCAGTCCCCTGGCCATGCAGATACCATTAAAAGAACTAAGGGTAGAACTAGTAACACCACTGACTACTCTCTTTAACAAATCATGGGAGGATGGAGTGGTACCTGAGGACTGGAGGAGGGCAAATGTGATTCCACTTCACAAAAGTGGGAGCAGGGTAGAGGCAGGAAACTACAGACCAGTTAGTTTGACTTCAGTGGTAGGGAAAATGATGGAATCACTTTTCTGAAGGAAAGAACTGTTGAGTACCTAGAGGCCAGTGGGGCACAGGACCCAAGGCAGCATGGTTTCACAGCAGGAAGGTCATGTCATATGAACCTAATAGATTTTTTTGACTGGGTGACCAAAGTAGTAGACCAGGGAGGGGCTGTGGATATGGCCTACCTAGATTTTAGCAAGGCGTTTGACACAGTCTCATGCAAAAGATTAATATATAAGTTTGCCAGCCTTGGAGTGGGTCCCAAGGTGGAAGCCTGGATAAAAAAAAACTGGCTGGACAACAGGACGCAAAGGGTAATAGTAAATGGAGTCCACAGTGAAGAAAGGAGGGTAACTAATGAGGTACCACAGGGTTCGGTACTGGGACCGGTCCTCTTTAATATCTTTTTAAGTGACATTGGAGAGCACCTGGAAGGAAAGGTATGCTCTTTGCAGATGACACAAAGATCTGCTACAGGGTTGATACACAACGTGGGGTGGAAAGAATGAAAAGGGACTTGGCAAGGTTGGAGGAATGGTCAAATATGTGGCAGCTCAGATTCAATGCAAAGAAGTACAAGGTAATGCATCTGGGAAACAAAAACCCAGGGGAAGAGTACACAATGGGGGATGAGGTAATAACAGCAACAAAAATCAAAAGAGACCTAGGAGTAATAATATCAGATGATCTAAAGGTGGGCAAGCAATGTGAGAAGGCAGTAAGGAGGGCTGGAGGGATACTGGGATGCATAGGGAGAGGCATCAACAGTAGAAAACAGAAAGTTGTTATCCTTCTGTACAGACAGTTAGTGAGACCCCATCTGGAGTACTGCATGCAATTCTGGAGACCCCATCTCCGCAAAGACATAGACTGAGTGGAAGGAGTTCAGAGGAGGGCAACCAAAATGGTGCAAGGTCTGCACCAGAAGACATACAAGGAGAGACTAAAGCAGCTTAATATGTATACCCCTGAGGAAAGGAGGGAGGGGGGGACATGATAGAAACTTTCAAATATTTCAAGGGAATTAACAAGGTACAAGAGGGTAGTATCTTTCAGAAGAAGAGATGTGCAAGAACAAGGCAGCACAATTTGAAGAGGTAATGTTAGCAAGTATTTTTTCACAGACAGAGTTGTGGATGCATGGAACAGCCTTCCTGAGGAGGTTGTGGAGTCAGGAACAGTGGGAGAATTCAAGAATGCATGGGACAGGCATAAGGCAATTCTAGTGGGGGGCAGGAGGAAGTAAGCTGTTGATTAACTAGAATCTGCTGCTTATCCATCAGGTAGGGAAATAGGCAGACTGTGTGGGCTAAGCGGTCCTTATCTGCCATCAAATTCTATGTGTCTATGTTTATCACAGTAACAGGCAGATTTTGCCCAAATCCTGTTGCTGTGATGGTTTTCGCCATCGGGGAGTCACTGCAGCAACGGTATACCGTGTCCTGCGTGTGTCTGCATATGTGTGTGTGTGTGTGTGTGGTGTGGGTTGGGGTGGGGGTTATGTGGAGTTAGAGTTTTGAACCCTAACAGCACATTTCCAAACTTTTGTCACTGTGCTGTGAACCCTAACTGATGCATTAACTGAGTTTTTTTACAATGAATTTCCCTGCTTTTTGAGAAAGTGTAATGTAATTGATATGTGTTGGGAGCGTGGCCCTCCGAGCCCTGCATTCCCTTCACATAGTCCATTTTTTACGTATTGGTATGTGTATGTTGATATAAATAATACTGGCGCGGTAGTGCCAGTACAGTTATTGTTGAGTAAGCACTTTAATGTTAAACCTCAGATTGTGCACCTTAATAACTTTGCCACCATATGATAGATTTGTCTGAAATGTTGCATGTGTGGTCTGGTGCCACAGACCTCTGGATCTGGCAAGTTGCATTATGGTTGGATGTACAGTTGCGGAGCTACAGAATGCAAAAAAACACAAAAAAATTTACTTTTCGTGCATTTCTTTGCTCGTGCCCACAGTCCGCACGATTTGTCCATTCAGTCCAAATTCTTCAGGAAAGATGCAGTCTGAGTCACTGATGTGCCTTTTGAAGATTTGGTGTAAAAATATTAAATCATTCAAAAGTTATTCAAAAACAAAATTCCCATTATGGTCAATGGGGGGAAATATATGTGCATCATGAAAGGTTTGCAAATACACTTTTACTTTCACAAATGGCCCTTTTACTTTCATGATTCAGCCATCTTGTTTTCAGTTAGTGAGTGAAAAAATGCTTGGCATTTAAATTTGGGACCCTCTAGGTAAATACTGACTGTTGGGTTTACATAGTCAGGTCCAGAGGATGCCAGACCTATCTTTTTTGGGGGGTAAAAACACCCAGAAATGCTATTTTAAAACTCAGAGCCAAAGTACTTTTGAAAATCATGGTAAAAATGGCCAAAAAACTGCCTCAAATGCTAAAGTTTTGTGCTGTTTCATGCAAAATGTTTGTGATTTGCAAAAGTACTTTGCCAAAAAAAATGCAAATCTTTGCCATCCTCCTGCAGCAAAACAGTTGGATCTTTTGGGCTGAAATTTGCAGGGTGGCAAGCCCTGGTCAGATTGATGTGCCTTTTGTTAATTTGTTGCCAAAACATTCAAGGGGCAAAAGTTACAATGTTCCAAAGTTGAGAACCAACAGGCATCTGGTTGTGCGCTGGGGTCATTGTGCATAACTCTCACCCCATTCTCCTGTGCTGCACCACCTCAGCTTATTTACACATGAAATGGGGTAAGAGTTAGGTTGATGACTACAACGCACACCCGGATGCCTGTTGGTGCATGGAGGATGTGGGGTTGGGGTAGGGTGGTAGGGGTGGTAACCCTATCACCACATTTCCATGCTTTCATCACTGTGCTATTAACCCTAACTGATACATTAACAGAGTTTTTTATATATATATATATATATATATATATATATATATATATATACACACACATACTTATACACACACACACATATGTATTAATGCAATATGTACATAGACTATATCTGGATGACTAGTGCTACCTGCCCATTCCCACAATAAAGGGTCCTAGAGGAGCTGGGTGTTAAAAGTAGATAAGGCAATGAGCCCAAATGGTATCAACCCAATGGTCCTGAAAGAACTCAGCAAAGAAATTGCTGCACCACTGGCTGAACTGTTCAGTAAGTTGCTATAAAGTGGTATAGTAGCAGACGACTGGAAAAGGGCAGCAGTGGTGCCCTTGCACAAGAGTAGAAGCAGGGAATAACCAGGTAACTACCACCTTGTCAGCCTAACCTCAGTGGTGGGTAAAATTATGGAAGCATTACTTAAGGAGAGGATAGTAGACTACCTAAGGGAAAATGGAAGACTTGACCAAAGTAGCACAAGTTCACGGGTGGGCACTCATGTCTAACAAATATGGTGGACTTCTTCAATTGGATAACCAGAACAGTATGCTAAGGTGGTGCAATGGATATGATTTATTTAGATTTTAGCAAAGCTTTTGACACTGTTCCCCAGAGGAGATTAGCCAACAATCTAGAGCACACAGGCATAGACCACAAACTAGTCAGCTGGATTAAGAAATGGCTTCAGGATAGGTCACAAAGAGTACTGGTCAATGGGATATTATCAGAGAAGGGCAGTGTAACCAGCAGTGTTCCATGACAAGTCATTTAAGGACGTTCCCTGTAGGTAGTCCAGAACAAACTTGCTCTTGGTTGATGCTACTGCTGGAAGGCTCCAGTCTATGTCTAGGACACTGAAGTTGCCAACCAACACTACCTTCCCCTTGTGTGCCATCCTTTGGATAGCCAGCATCATCTCCCTGTCCATCTCCTCCCCCTGGACCTGTGATCTGTAAATTACCCCTGCATGGATGGCTGACCCTGTTTCCCTTTCTAGCTTATCCCACAGTATCCCTTCCCTCCTTGTTCCCTCTGAATCTCTGTGGCCTTTATATTTTCCTTCACATAAAGTGCCACTCCCCCCCTTCCTGCCTGACCTGTCCCTCCTGAATACATTCTAGTTTGGTATGGCCATCTCCCAGTCATTGTTATCATTCCACCAGGTCTCCGTGATGGCCACAATGTCCAGGTCTGTCTGTGCCATGGCTGCTTGAAGGTCATCCATCTTATTACTAAGGCTCTCTGCATTGGCACACATAGCTCTCCAGGATGTCCTTTCCTTCCCCTGTTCTGTTGCCATAAGACCCCCCCCTTTCTGGGTGCTCTTTTTCCCCAGTCTTCCCTGCCATAGAAACATAGAATTTGACGGCAGATAAGGACCGCTTGGCCCACCCAGTCTGCCCATTTCCCTACCTAATGGATAAGCTGCAGATCCTAGTTAACCAGCAGCCTACTTCTTTCTACCCCCACACCCTAGCACTGCCTCATGGCTGTCCCATGCATGCTTGAATTCCACCACTGTTTTTGACTCCACAACCTCCTCCTGAAGGCTGTTCCATGCATCCACAACCCTCTCTGTGAAAAAATACTTCCTTACACTACCTCTGAGCCACCCCCCACCTCAATCTTTAAATTGTGCCCCCTTGTTCTTGCACACCTCTTTTTTTGAAAGATGCTACCATCTTGGACTTTGTTGATTCCCTTGAGGTACTTGAAAGTTTCTATCATTTCCCCCCTCTCCCTCCTTTCCTCGAGGCTATACATATTAAGCTCCTTTAGTCTCTCTTAATATGTCTTCCAGTGCAGACCCTGCACCATTATAGTTGCCCTCATCTGGACAGCTTCCATCCTGGCTATGTCCTTGCAGAGATTGGGTCTCCAGAACTGCACACAGTACTCCAGATGGGGTCTCACCAGCTGTCTGTACAGAGGGATAACAACTTCCTGTTTTCTACTGGTGATGCCTCTCCCTATGCATCCCAGTATCCCCCAGCCCTCCTCACTGCCCTCTCACATTGCTTGCCCACTTTAAGTCATCTGATATGACTACCCCCAGGTCCCTTTCCATTTTTGTTGCAACTCACCCCCCATTGTGTACTCTTCCCCTGGATTTTTGTTTCCCAGGTGCATTACCTTGCACTTCTTAGCATTAAATCTAAGCTGCCATACATTTGACCATTCCTCTAACCTTGCCAAGTCCCTTCTCATCCATTCCACCCCACCTTGAGCACCAACTCTGCTGCAGATCTTTGTGTCATCTGCAGAAAGACATACTTTTCCTTCCAGTTCCTCTGCAATGTCGCTTACAAAGACTTTGAGGGTACTGCTCGAATTTCAGAGGCAGTCCCTGACCGACCACCTCCAAGACCCACCTGTCCATGGTAATAGCTAACCAGGCAGAAATGAAGTGGCGGAGCCGGACCCCCATGGGATGACCCAGAGCTGGTGTAATGGGAGAGCGGGTGACAGCCCCTGCCCCATCACTGAGCAGGCTTGGAGGAGGAGGATCCAGGATCTGAACCTCGGCCTCCTTTATGGACCTGAGACGGCCCGAGCTTGGGCCGGGGGTGCCAAACTTGAGCCTGCTGCTGCTGCTGCCTTCCTTGAAAAGAGGGTTGCTAGGCCGCAAGGGAAGAGTGCTGAAAAGGCTTCTTCTGCTGGTTCTTACTGGAAGAACCTTTAGCAGAAGTGGCATCCAAAGTGGCACTGGACTGCTCAATACACAGAAGGTGACCAGCCACACCTGAGATGAAATGGTCAATGCCCAGGAAATGGACATCAGCTAGTTTGTGCCAAGTATCTGCCAGAAAAGAGGAGAGGCTCAGCCATGCCCTGTGGCGAGAGGCAACAGCAGCTGTCAACGAGCGGGCACAAGAGTCCCCAATGTCCAGGGCCATCTGAAGCTGCTGTTTGACAACAGTTCAGCCCTGGTCCAGAACTTGCTTGATCATGGTCTGCATATCCGTGGGGATGTGTGGGAGGACTTCATACAAAGACCCCAAGAGGGCATGAGAGAAGTGTGCCATGATGATGGCCAAACTTGCCTGATGGAGGCCTAAAGATGAGGCCGCATAGACCCTTTGAGATGAATGATCTAAGTTTTTGGATTCCTTCTCAGGAGGTCAGCCCATGTCGGCAGTACTGCCAGTACACCTGAACACAGAGGTGGTCACCAGGCTCTCAGCTGAAGGGTGCTCTGTGAACCCCGCAAGGGACCCCATGGGCCCCACATACTTGTGGGCCATGCGGGCAGACGGAGCTGGACAAGAGGCAGAGCGCTGCCAAAGTTCTAAGGCCGGGCCAACTATGACCTCGGCCACGGGAAAGGCCTCTATCGGGGAATCCCCTCTCGAGTATGTCCGTGAGAGGGTACTCCGCCTTTTTCTGGATAGGTTCCAGGGGCATCCCTGTAGACTCAGATATGAGGTGAAGAATGCCATGAAAGGATGAAGGACCTTCCTCCGTCTCTTTCCCACTAGCCGATTTGTCATCCACAGGATGAAAATGTAGGCCGGTCTCATCCGAATCCTAGAAATCCGGATACAATGGTTGACCACCCAGGCCACCTTTGACCCGTCGAGGGTGGTCCAGGTGACAGTGACCAAAAGACGCCGGGGAAGCCCGGTGTCTGGTCTATCTTCCTTAGAAGGAGCCCCTCCCACAGGCTGCTTGGGCGGTGGCATCTTCCCTTATGTTGAATTCTGCTTTCTGTCTATCTATCTACTACTTGGGTACTTTTGTAGAGCATGTTCTTGGTTGGGAGGATACTAAGCCTCCTGTCCTTCCTGCCCCCCCCTTGGCCAGTTTAAATGCTTGCTGTTGAAGCATTCCGACTTCTCATTTAGGACTAAGGTCCCTTCCTGGATGGATGCAGGCTAGGCTGTCATACTTACACAGGCTTGCATCCTCCCAGGTGAGGGCCCAGTCCCCCATGAAACCAAAACCTTCCTTTCCACACCATTTCTATTTTTTGTTTTGTACATGTGTTATCTCCTTGATTTAGTTTACCTAAATGTTAACTACTCTAAAATTCTGCTAAGCCAGCATATAAATTAGAATTTACACATACTTGTCCATCTTGCGTTTGAAATCTTAACTACATTAAACCAGCGCTTCTTATATTTTAATTTATTTTTGTATCTACATTGTTTTATTTCGGTCTGAAATCCCCAAATGATTGTTTGTTTGTCTGTCTGTCTGTTTTTTTATCTTATTGCAGCAAAAACTCCTACCAAAGTGGGTCGGCTGAAGTTAAGTACACAAAATTTTAACAAGAGTACAAAACAATTTCAAAGGCATATATCACAATACAAAACACCTTCAAATTTACATCACAAATTCAATAAACATTTGATTACTCAAATACAGTAGTATTTCAACATTCATTTAAAAATGTTATAAAAAAGGAGGACTGATACTTAGTTGTTCTAAACACTGGTTTTCACCATCTCACTTGTTTTCTTATTCCATAAACTGCAGTTTCTCTAACTGGTAACAGTGTATGCAACTAATGCTGGGGGTTACACATTTCATAAAACAATTTCCTTGACATATCTGTTCTTCTCTCATCCAACCTTTCTAACTTACACATTTTCAATGCTTAGTTACATGACATTTTACAACCTACAATAATCCTCAAAGCTCTTTTCTGAATTCTTTCAATTTCTTCACTTCCTACCAAAGTCAACCCAGCATCCCATACAATAGCCCCATACTCCAAAATGGGATGAACAACCGTGCAAAAAAATACACTAAATCGTCCTGACTCACACCTGCTCTTTTTAACATTGTCAGGAAATACACCCTTGAATTCCCTTTCTTTACCATCCCTGACACTTGTTCTTTCCATCCAAAATCATCTTGAAATTGTAACCCTAACAATTTACACTCTTCACTACCTCCACAAAACTACCCCCAAACCTAAGTTGTGGTAACTTGGTCTTATTAGTTGTTCCAAATCTTATTTCTTGTGTTTTTTCTGGGTTTATCTGTATCCTATTACTCAGAGTCCATGCTTCAATTTCTTCTAAATCCTTCTGCATTTCACTTTGACTTAGTTCTCCAAACCTATCAATAACAGTTGTATAATCCACATATTTAATACAAGGCCCCATTGTATGTAAGTCATTAATCATAATAAGAAACAAAATGGGCCTCAATTTGGTACCCTGTGGGACCCCCCCCCATTCAAATAATTGAATTCTGATCTCCACGCCTCCTTTTCTATCCACTGTGACCTCCCTACAAGAAAGTCATGAATCCATCATATTTTACAAGCAGAACTGCCAGCAATTGTAGTTTATCAATTAGTATATCATGCAGAATCAAATCCAGTGTTTCCATGTAATTAACTAACACTGCTCTTACCTTTTCACCATTTTCCCATCACCTCATACATAACTCTTGAAATTTTAACAGAGCTAGGGTGGTAGAACACCCCTTCAAGGAGTCAAATTGATTGGGATCTAAATATTGACTTATTACTTCCAAAAGCCAGTTTGTAACAAATTCCTCGCAAACCTTCGAAACAACGTAAGTCAAAGAAATAGGTCTAAAATCCTTACTAACATCACCTGGAGAATTTACTTTAGCCACAGCTACAACTCGGGCCTGTTTCTATTGATTAGTCATTTTTCCAAGCAACATTGATTTATTAAACACATTACAAATCCGATGTGCTATCAGATCAGCTCCCTCCTGCCAAATCCAGTTAGGTATATTATCTGGCCCCACTGCTTTATTTACTTTTATTCATTTTAAAGCCTTAGCAACATCCTCAACTGACACTAATTACTTATCTGGAATTGTCCACACCTCTTCTTCACATTCTTTCAAAGATTCTAACTTTTTGCTAACTTCACACAGTGCTCTATTTAGTTTTTGTACAAATTGCATCTCATCTTCACCCTCAAACCCACAGTTTACACCCACTTTCCTACATGTTCTTTCTCATTATTATTTTGAATTATCACCTTTGTAGAGTCCCACCATTTTTTGGGGTCTGCATATTTTTCTCATAGTACTTTAGTTTATTCCATTTTCCTAACCTATTTATTTTATTCCTCAAACTATGGAATTTGTCCATCTGCCCTGCTTTCAGTGCCATCTGTCTTTTTGTTATCAAGGCTTTAAATTCTTCTGTAACCCAAGGTTTATCACCCCCCCCCAGTTTCAATCTTACACAAAGATGCAAATTTATCCATTATCTCCTGCATTTTTGCAACTGCCATAGGCCATGTAGAATCAGCGGTTTCAAGTTTAAACACCTTTTCCTTCTTTGTACAATTCCATTTCTGACTCATCAACACCTTTTTCTTCTCTCTTTGAGCTTTACACCCTACTACACTGGAGGTAAATATGGATTTGTGATCAGATGAACCTATTGGTGATCCAGTCTCAGGGAGGTTATGCCATTCATCCAAATTTGTAATCACAGCATCCAGGGTATTTTCCCCTCTAGTCCCTTCTCTAACTATCTGTTTCAAATTTCTACCTTGCATAACTTTGGATAACAGTAGTTGATTTGCATACCCCATTAACACAATCCCACACACAAGATATTTTTCCATTATTCTATCTAAACACCAATTTATGTGCATAATCATACTGCAATTATTATTGGAAGGGGGATGATAAAAACAACCCACAGAGGGGTACAATTTATTGGAAGTCTGGGCATGTTTACTTTTAACCATGAAGTCTCAAATCCCTGTAGTGTATGACTGCAGTAATATAGCCTCAGAAAATGCTCTGCATAGTTTCCACCTGATGAGTGCTACCATTAGAAATAGTTTGGTTTTGAAAATTTGCATCCAGTTCATTTCACTTTATCCAAGCATTATTTGCAGTTCACATATCCTGAATAATAAGCTGTGAAACAAAAAACTCTACTGGCATTTCTTATAGATCAGGGTGTTTATGTCACTACTGCATGGTGGTATGTTTAAAACATTTCAGGTGGCAGTCTGATATGGATTCTGGACTGTATGTATGGAAAGCCCTGTTACAGCTCTCTGAAACTGAAAGATATAGCATTGTGTAACATTATTTATTTATTTAAAGCTGATGACTGGGAAAGACACCAATGAGCTGAAGCTCATTTCCAGGTGTGACCCAGGGAGAGGGTTACAAAATGAAAGAAAATAAGTCAACACAAGAACAAGAAAATGTGCAGGAAAACAAAAAGTGGTCATGGTTACATGACCCAAAAAAGTAGGTAACAGA
Source organism: Neoceratodus forsteri (assembly GCA_016271365.2). NCBI lineage: Eukaryota > Metazoa > Chordata > Ceratodontiformes > Ceratodontidae > Neoceratodus > Neoceratodus forsteri. Next base: position 1,151,085,219 of record CM028130.1, on the reverse strand, counting down.
CCAGACACAGTAGTGCAAAAATACAGTTCAAAAACACTGATAACTTACAGTCAAGATGCAGGACCAACAAAAACACAAGGTGTAATTAGTGTCCTAACCACTAGTAGTGGGAGAAAGTAAGCAATTCTACCAGGGTACCATCTGAGAGCAGGGAGAGTGGTCTACAAGGTGCAGACAACTGATGTGGGTGACTTTATAAAATCAAGGGGGTTTGAATTGGGAGTACAGAGAGCATAGTGGACAAGGTAACAATCTGAGTAGCCTTTTGAGTGAAAAGGGGGAGCAGAATAATTGGAGATTGGATGGGATCTTGTTCCTGAGAGAAGGGGATATTAGAAGAGAAGCCAGATTGGCCAGAAACAGAGATTGAGTGAGAGATGGCAAAGGTGCGTGGCTCTCTGTGGTGAAGGGAGTAGATTGAAGAGGCAACCTGGGAGAAGCGGGTGGAGAGGTAGGTGTGCAGAGTTCCAAACCAGAACTTTGCAACAAAGGAGGCACAATGGATCATTTTCTTGTGTGATAGAGGCGCAATGGAGAGGGTGGAGTAAAGGAGACAAATTGGTGGGTAGGAGGGGGGAGGCAGTAACATGCTGCAGAAAGAGTTTAGAATGGTGTCTAATCTGGTAAGTGATGATACAGAGACTGTGCCATACACCACGTCAGCATAATCAAAGACAGGCAAGACAATTTTGGATACCAGTTCATGGCAAATGGGAAGGGGGAGACTGTCTTTATGTCAATAGAGGACAGCCAGTTCAGGATGTAGTTTAGTGCAGATGGTGTTGACATGGGTGGAGAAGTCCAGGTGTCAATCCAGCCAAACCCATAAGTATTTGAAGTCTGGGACAATCTCAAGGAGAGAGCCACCCAAGGCTGTGAAGATGGGGGGAAATTGGAGGATGTTCAGTTCTTGTCTGGAACCAAGGGTCATGGCCACTGTTTTTTTTTTTCACATTTATTTTGAGATGTTTTTTCTGGAACCAAGACTGAACAATACTGAAGTCTTCCTGGAGGGGTGACTGTACACATGGAGACAGAGGGACCAGATATGTATATGATGGTATCATCCACATGCAGATGCATATTAGAAAATTTTCAGACAGAGGATAAGTTGTTTATAAATAGGGAGAAAAGGATGGGACTGAGGATGGAACCTTGTGGGACACCAGAGAGTATGGGTAGTGGGGAGGAGACAGCATCACCTGTTTGTACTAATTGCTGCCTATCACGAAGACAGGAATGGAATTGGTTGACTACAGGTTCAGTGAGGACAACTGAGCTTAGATTTTGTAGCAGGAGTGGATGGAAGACTGAATCAAAAGCCTTAGCCAAGTTTACAAGATGGCAGCTATAATGTGGCTCTGGTCCATGGCTGAAAATATCGCATCAGTAACTCGCAGTAGAGAAGAGACGGTCGAATATTGTTTTCTGAAGCTGGACTGCACTGGTGGGAGAGTATTTGTTGTGGCCAGGAATTCAGACAGCCTAGAGTGAATAAGGGATTCTTGAAGTTTGGAGGGAGAGGGAAGGAGAGAGGCCTGTGTTTACCTGGGACAGAAGGGTCTCCACCTTTATGGAGGTATAAGATCTTGGCTGATTCCAAGGCCTTCAGGACTGAGGAGGTGGAAAGAGAGAGGTTGAGAATGTGGGTAAGTGGGGCAGCTATAGCTGGGGCAGAGATGTGGAAAAGCCCGGGGTGGAGTTCATCAGGGCTGGAATTGGTAGGGTTCAGGGCAAGGAGAGCTATATAGACTTCAAGGTAGGAAAAGGGGGGGAATTGGAAAAGGGTAGGAGCATCCAAAGTTACCAAGGGGGGCTCAGAAAGTATGGTGAGTGGTCATCGGGGAGAGCGTACATGGCAAAAAAATTGATTGAAAGTCTCAGCAACTGTTGCAGGGTCAGAGACTGAGGAGCCATCAACATTGAGGATGGAGGAGTCTTGTTTGGCTGGCAGGTCAAGGTGAGAGTGGAGTGGAGTGTTTTCCAAAAGGAAGTGGGGGGGGGTGTTAATCTTGCTGCAGGTGTTGCCTGAAGTAGTTGACCTTGGAGAGGCAATGGCCTTTGTGCAATTATTTCTTAGGGCTTTGTAAGCTTGTAGGTCTGTTTGAGATAACGACTCTTTGTAGTGGTACCAAACTTTGTCCCTTGCTCTGCATTTGGCCAGCAAGTCTGCAGTTATCTAGAGGTGAAGAAGTAATTTAACTCTGGCTTTCTTTAGTGGGGCATGGTGATTCCAAATGTGGAGAAAGAGGCTGGAGAAGAGAAAAGGGTGGAGTCAGCCTCAGAGGGATGTTGATGGGCTGCAACATCTAGCTTGTACAGGTGGCAGGACCATATGTATTTGGGGGCAGCACGTGGAAAGGGAATCGTATGTATGCAGAATGTAATGCAATAACCATTGAGGGCATCTGGAAATATCCCTTCTGCAGTGATATGTAGGGGAGGGAAGATATCACCCAATGAAGCAGTGAGTGGTTTTGGGAGCGACTGTTTAAGCGGATGGGTTCATGGATCATTTGTGTCAGGTTGAGTGCTTCAATTTTAAGGAGGATAGTCTTATAGGAGGGGGATAGCCAGTCTAATTTGAAGTAACCTAAAAGCAGCAACTCACCGTTTGCCATGTGGCGGGAGACAGAGGTTATGATAGAGACTAGTGTGTCAGAAGCAGTTTTAGGTGGAGCATACAGTGCACCAATGCAAAGCAAGGTAGCGGTAGGGAGGGATATAAGTGCTAGGATTACTTCATGGGAAGATTTACAGGACTCTTTGAAAGTGATGGAGCATGAGAGAGATAGTTTAATATACAGGGCAACACCGCCACACCTCGGTGCCACTATCTTGATGGTATAAATAGAACTCCAGCATTGAAAGGGCAGAGTCTGGGATTCAGGCTGATAGCCAGGCTTCTTTAATGTGGAGAATATTGGGTTGACATTGGGTGATCCACACTTTGAGAACATCCAGTTTAGGGAGGAGGCTTCGAGCATTTAAATGGAAGGTGCGAGGACCCTTGGGCAGAGAAGACTAGTTTAGACAGGTGCCTGCATGGGTTTGAGCCGAGCTAGAGGGGGAAGAGAGGTGACCTGGGTTTGGATGGACATCTCCAGAAAGAAGCAGTAAGAGTAGAAGAAGGGGGAGGTGTGGGGGGGTACTGTAAATCTTGTGGTTTTGAGTGGCGGTTTGAGTAGGTGGGAAAGTACAGTAAAACAGGGCCTCAGGAGACTTGAGGGGAGTAGCCCTGTGTGTATGAGAAGAGAATGGAAGAGGAAGGGGGAGATGGTGGAAGGAGGCTGGCAAAGGTGAGTGAAGGGACAGGAGAGAGTGAACATAATGGACACAGCATGGAGGAGTGGAAGAACATTTCCACTACATGTATGCAAAAGAACAATTATTACATTTTTAACAGTCTCTGTCTTGAAATGATGGAGTTGTAGACTGCAAAATGTTTACTCAGTTCCTGGAGTAGCCTTACTAAAAGCTATACTACTACACTACACACAGATGTCAGCTTCAACCCATGAAGTGAATATCTTCTTTATTTTTTTCATGGGTCAAACGAGTATTCATGGTAGACAGACATGTACAATGTTGACTCATAGATATGCAATGTGACTTGCTTTTTTATATCTGAATTTTATTGCAACTCTGATTTCCTCTATAATGACATGCAGGCTGTCTGTGTGTATTGAAAATCAAACAGAATTTAGAACTGAAGAACAGCAGTCACTCATAACATTTTTAAATCTGACCCACCCCCCCACCTTGCTGCTGGTAATTGCGTTGACATGTAGAATCAAAACCACATACTTTGGGAAAGATGCTGCCAAACTAACAAGCTGCTGATGCCACTTCATTTATTTAGTGCTCAGATCAGAAAACTCTGTGCACCCGAGTTTTCTGGCATGAGCACTAAATTAACTAGGTAGTATCAACAGTCTATTTGTTAGGCAGCGTCTTTCCTGAAGTGAGTGGTTCTGTTTCTGCATGATTACAGATCTGTTACGATGGTCAACAGACAAACCTCGTCACATCGCTGATGGGTGTTAATAAATGTATAAGAGCATATGTATAAAAGGCAGAAGAAATACAGAAATGGTTATTAAAACAAAATAACACAAATAGCAATACAGAATAAGAATCAACATTTAAGCTAACATATTACCAAATGGGATGAGTATAATATAGAGAATACTAGATGGGCAACTATGCTTAACCAGTGTGTTCTGCCACAGAGTGGTTCTGATTCCTTGAGGCCTCGAGAGTGAAACTTTTGTACTTTTGAAGCTCTTGCAGTATTTTTATAGTGTATATCTTTATTTTTTAGTCCTGTTCAGGGCTTCCAGTGGTCCGGCGACAGAGGAGGACACCAGTTGGGAGGCAGGGTTCATGTAGCCTACAGACACCATCTTTTTCTGTTTTTCTGTCACTCACCTTGTGGCTGTGAGTGCACATGCATGCAGTCACATGCCCACCACATTCTTGTGCCTCCCTAACTCCTAGCACTTCCACCTGACCTCCACTAGAAGGCAGCCAAGGAGTGGGACGGCCATCCCTCCCTTCCTGAGAGAGGAGAGCAGTCTATCAGACGCTCAATCGTCTTCCTCCCCTGCTGACCCCCAGCAACCGGAGCTCACTCCTGAGCCTGAGTGGCTGACATGGTGTGAGGTTTGGTGTCCAGTGCCTCAACCCTCAGCACCGCCGGCCTGGCTTCCAACAATTTAAAATTTTAATAACTTTAGAATGAATTAATATTTTTTTCACCAAACCAGCAAAAGGCACCAATCTGGCCCAAGCCCTTTCTATTCTGAAAATGTCAGACCAAACTTCCAAACCATCTGAGCACTAGGAGATGACAAAAAAAGCAAACCCCAAATTTCTTCACTTTTTCTGCTATCTGCATTTCAGAATCCTCATATCTGACTGGAACAAAACTTGGTACGTTAAGAGATCTGCCTACAAGACCACACATGGAAAATTTTATGAAAATCTTTTGAGTGGTTGTGAATAGAGATGTTGCAAAGTTTTAATTTCTCTGGTAAAGTTCCAGTGAAGTCTCCAAATTTACCTCTGTGGAGCAATTCTGGAAATTGTGCTTTTAGCGTAAAAATTAGCCTAACTGCAACCTGCAGAATTTCACCTGTGAACCGCTGAATTTTGCCCATGAACATGAACATTATGCACTTCTCAGTGAAATTCTGCACTGTGCAGATCAAGCCACACTTCATGAATTGCACCAAATCTACTAATTAATTCACGGAGCAAATTTCTCCAACTTCGTCCATCCAGTGTTTGTGGTTTAACATAAAAAACCCTTCTTAACCTTAACTATAGTAGTGCTGCTATATATATATATATATATATATATATATATTTATTTTTTGTAAAAACTTCATTAATACATCAGTTATGATCAAAGCGACAGAAGTATGGGAAAGTATTTCCAACCCTAAGACCCGTTTCTACACAGACCCAAAAGTGGGAGGGTCAATCTTGGGGCCTGTGAACCCTAACACTCACCACATTCAGCTGTACTGTACCCATGTCACATCATTTTGTCCTGGAATGGGTTAAGCATTAGGGTTCACAGGCCCCAAGACAGACCCCCCCTCCCGTCTGTGGGTCTATGCAGGGTGAGGAATGGGGTGTTGGAAACCCTAACATGACTTTTCCCTACTTTTGTGACTTTGACACTAACTGATGCATTAACAACATTTTTTGCAATTTATTTCCTTACTTTTTGAGATACTATAATATTATCCTTATTTTACAGTGGGAGCGCAAGGTCCTTTGGACCCTATGCTCCCATCCCTCCAATGGCATAGTACAACAGTATCCTTATGTTACAGTGGGAGCACAGGGTCCTTTGGACCCTGCACTCCCATGCCTCCTTTGACATACTATAACAGTATCTTTATGTTACGGTGGGAGCACAGGGTCCCTCCACTGAGACAGTATAACAGTATCCTTATCTGACCCCAAATTTACGACATAGCTTTCTTAAGACCTCACCACACATATCCAGTACAGAACATTGCCAAATCCCCACCAAAACATAATTCTGCACAACCGCAATGCCATTGTGCACCACAAGTGTTAGAACACATTTTTTGCCAGGATTTGAAAAAAGACAGCTGTCATATGCATGAGGTGGAGTAATACCAAGCCTATGCTGGAAATATGAGGTGTCAGTATAGAAAATGTTCAAAGCTATGAGCATGAGTAGTAAGATAGCAACAAATGCTCATAACACACCACGTTTTTAAATTTTGATCCCACATTTTCAACATAGCCTTCTTATGACCCCACTTGATGAACAATATGACTGTCATTATGCCAATCCCACCAGAAAGGTGATTTCACCAACCACCCATGAGAGTTGCCTAATGACAGTCATATTGTTCATGAGGTGGGGTCCCCAAGAGTCCATGTTGAAAATTTGGTGCCAACATTTAGAAACATGGCTGAGTTATGGCCAAAAGTTGCCCCCCCAATTGAAATACATGGGACAGCATTTACCTTAGTTCAGAGTACAGTCGGTGGTTCCAGCAGCAACATGTGTCTTTGATTGGTGGAGCGGATCTTGAACTTTGGAACTCAGGAGGTGAGTTAGGGTTGGTGGAGACATCAGGGGGGTGTGGGGAGGAGGGTCCAACGTGGGAGGTTGGGTTCGGGCACAGGTGTGATTAGCAAAAACAGCAAAAAAAAAATGAGCAAAAGTCAATGAGGAAAGACTTTCTTCTTTGCAGGAAGAAGAAACAAATAAAAGGTGTGTCAGGGGGATGCCACTGCCACCAATGATTACTGTGGAATGGGAGGGTGGGGGGTGCCACTAGACACCATGGCTAAGGGGCACAAAAAATACATGTATACATGTATTCAGGACCAGATAGTCCAGCAACACTTCAAAAACAGTTTTTAAAAGAAGGAGATGGCAAAAAAGCAATCCTTGCTCATCATCTTCTTTCCTTGTCTGCCGCCCTGATTTATCAATTGGCTGGCAGACAAGGATTTCCAGTCTGGCCATCTAGTCAGCAAATTTTCACAACCAGATAGCCAGACAAGGATCCTTGTCTGCCAGCTGAATTCTTTGTCCACCACCCTAATTTTTCACTGATGGACAAGGATCCGGTCTGGTCATCTGGTCAGCAAATTTTCACGATCAGATGGCTAGACCAGAATCCTTGTACACCACTCTGATTCATCGCTGCTGGACAAGGATGCAAGTCTGTCCATCAGGTCATCAAAATTTATGACCAGATGTCCAAACCAGGGATCCTTGTTGGCCAGATGATTTCCTTGTCCACCACTGATGAATCAGGATGGTGAACAGCGAGTTTAGTGGATGGCAGACAAGGATTTAAATTTAAAAAAACAATTGTTTCTGAGGGCATACAGATGCCAGAAAACACACTACACAGCTCATCAACTCCTGATGAGCAGAAATCACATTTTGATGTGCGAGACAGATGTCTCTGGGCAGAGATATGACACTTTCTATAGGGGGAATCAAAAAATAAGATGGCGACTGATGTACTAGGAATTTTTCTGGCAAACCAGGACTGATGACTAGTGAATCAGGATCGGCCCCGATGAACCAGAATCCTGATTCGTACCGTGCAGCTATCCTCAAAAATAAAAATACCGTTGAAAATAATGGGACCTTAAAAATGCTATAACATTTGAACAGATTAATATTTGTACATCAAATAAATGCTGGTTTGTTCTATGATCAAAACTCTTGTTACCATAAAAATTGCAGACCAAAATTCAGCACCTTCTCTGTGCAGTGTGACAAGAAAAAAACTGCAAAAAGTGCCAGATTTGAGGGTTTTTTTCACTTTCTGGATCTCAGAATCCACAAATTCCACCATAAGGAAACTTAGCACATCATGAGACCTACCCCCAATAGACCATGCATGTAAAATTTCATGCAAATCCATTGAACGGTTGCAAAGTTATTAAAGTGCAAAATTTAGGCTTTAACATAGAATCTCTGTACTAACTCTAACTACAGTGACGCTACCATGCCACTAAAATATACTGTATATACTGTATGCACAGTGTCTCCGACAGCATGCAACTGGTTCAGATCCTATCTTCTAGGTAGGACTCAACTGTTTAAAATAGCTGATTCAACATCCTGGCCCCTCTATATCTCAAATGATGTGCCTCAAAGCTCCATACTTGGACCACTCTTATTTTCAATTTTCCTTAATGACCTACCATCAGTATGCTGCACATCCTTGATCCATATGTATGCTGACAATATGGTTCTGTTCACCTCTGGCCAGTCACCCTCTGATGTAGCTACCAGCGTACAGCTTGACTACAATAAAGTTTAGCACTGGCTAAGCTCACATCAACTCATCCTGAATGTCAAGAAGACAGTCTCCATGACCTTTGACACTAGACATAGACTTTCTCTACTGCCCTCCCTGCCCTCTTTGCTCAATATCTATATCTATATCTATAGCTATATCTATATATATATATATATATATATATATATGTATATATTCATTGCAAAACTATGTTTGTGGGGTGCAGGGCCATCTGCCCTGCAATCCCATCACTCTATAGTGTGCTGGGCTGCATCTCCTTTCACGCTTCCATCACTTCATAATGGTAGCCCTATGGCGCCACCTACTCATAAGTGTAGAGCCACAGGGCAGACCTAAATATATTCCCCTGTCTGTTCTCCTAAACCTTTCTTTCTTTATTGCTTCAGTTCCTGAAGCCTGGAATCATGCCATTGTCCTCCCTCTACCCAAAGGAGGAGACCTCTCATCACCTGGGATCTACTGCCCCATCTCACTTCTACCTACCCTTGCTAAACTGCAAGAACACTTGGTTCTCACCCAACTTACCTCCTTTCTTGATGCCTCCCATTTCTTCACTCCTTTACAACCTGGATTTCAGAAGAACCACTCTACCACCACTTCTTACTTGGGCTCACTGACTCTGTCCACTCAGCCATGGATAATGGTCATATCACATCTGCTATCTTTGTCTACCTTGCCAAGGCCTTCAGCAGTGTCTCCCACTTGCTACTCCTTGATACCCTCTCTTCAGCTGGCCTGTCTCTGACAGCATGCAACTGGTTCAGATCCTATCTTGTAGGCAGGACTCAATTGGTTAAAATAGCTGATTCAACATCATTGCCTCTTTATATCTTAACTGGTGTGCCTCAAAGCTCCATACTTGGCCCACTCTTATTTTCAATGTTCCTAAATGACCTACCGTCAGTATGCTGCACATCCTCCATCCATATGTATGCTGACAACAGGGTTCTGTTCACCTCTGTTCAGTCACCCTCCGATGTAGCTACCAGCTTACAGCTTGACTTCAATAAAGTTCAGGACTGGCTAAGCTCACATCAACTCATCTTCAATTCCAAGAAGACAGTCTCCATGATCTTTGGCACTAGACAGTGACTCTCTTGCCTGCCCTCCCTGCCCTCTTTCCTCACCCTAGACGAGACAACACTAGAGGATACCGCCTCTTTTAGACACCTGGGTGTAAGGCTAGACCAACGCCTAAACTTTTCTGGACATGTTGATGCCATCCTGAAAAAACTAGCCCAAAGCTTGGTGCCCTTTATAGGAATTGTAGTTGCTTACCACTTCCTGCTAGGTGAGACCTTATCCAAATAATGATTCTCCCTATTTTATACTATTGTGACATAGTCTACAGTGCTGCTCCCAACTCTTCCCTAACCAGATTGGATACTCTTTTCAGAGCCTTCTGTCACTTTGCTCTGGACTCCCCTTCTGCACCCATCACTGCAGCTTATATCACTCTCTAGCTTTCCCCTAACTGGAGAAAAGATGCCTCTCATTGCACCAAATTTACTTCCAAATTCTGGTTTGGCAATCTACCCTCATCCCTTTTCTCTTCTCTAACTATTCCCAACCCCTCCTTCAGCTCTCTCAGATCTACCGACTCACACATTTTTGTAATCCAAAGGTGTTCTACCTCTATTGGGCAGGCCACATTCTCTTACTGCTTCCCTAAACTCTGGACCTCTCTACCCCACCCTATCAGACACTCCTCATCCCTGTCATCTATCTCCTCATCCCTGCATAATTTTTTTCTCCATGATCTGCACTTGTCCCTAGCACCCCTCAAGTCCATGCTCTGCTCATCTCCTTCCTATACAATCTCTGGTATGCTCAAGTGGTTGTTCATCGAACTTTAAACTGGTGCTAGCACTTACTGTTGCTCTCCCTAGTACCACATTAAGTATAGCACATATTCCAAGTCCATGTCTATAGCTTATTATTTTTATCTATCAGTGAATGTTGTAATGTTTATTTTGTTGACAGACTATGTAACCCTTTGTATGTTTTATGTATAAATGAATTGCCTGTATATATAACACAATACCCTCTCCCCCGGGCACACCTGGAGATAAGCAACTTGTTGTTCAGTGTGCTTTTCTGGTGAAACTCTTCAATAAATAACTAAATAAATAAGTATGGGCCCAGTGCTCCTATCTATCAGTAAGTTTAGAGACATTGTAATGAAACATCATCTCCCTTTGGGAGGGCCCGGCTCTCCCAGTACTGTATAATGGAGGGCCCTGCACTCCCATTACTGCAAAATGGTATCCATATGTGGGAGCGTAGGGCCCTCTGGGCACTGCGCTCCAACCTACCCATAAGTGTAGAGACACAGGGCAGACCTAGAGATATTCCAAGTAACCCTTGTGATGCAAATGGCACAATATCTCAGTAACCATAGCAACACAGGGAAAAATTCCACTGCAGTTGTAATCATGACCTGGCAGCCTGCAAGCATGCTTTGTGCACTTATGTGTAGTGAAAAATTTGCATCTCGAACTGTTTTTGAGATATAGGCACTAAAAGGTATTGCATACACCACAATGTTATCCAATGGGAAATTCCCAAACTTTGAAATATTACAACTATGGAAGCAATGTCAATTTTAACACCAAACCAGCAAAAATTACATGTGGTGTAAGTCCTTTCTACCCTGAAAATTTCAGCCAAAAATTCCAGACCATTTCTTTGCAGGGAAGTGGCAAAGAAACAGTAAACTTTAAAAATTCCTTTTCATGAGGTGTCAAAATCCCTTTTTGCATCACAAATAGTGATTTTTGTCAGGATCATCTGTTCCCACAAATCCAAAATCCCTTTTTGCAATGTGAAAAGGGATTTTGATACCTCATGAAAAAGGAATCAGCTCATGAAAAAGGGATTTTGTCAACTCATGAAAAGGGATTTGAATTCTCAGTCCATGAAAAGGGATTTGAATTCTCAGGCAGATGGATTTTGACAACTGAAAAAAGAAATTTGAAAAATTAACCCTTTTTCATGAGCTGTTAAAATCCCTTTTCACAAGCTGAATCCCTTTTCATGAGGTGTCAAAATCCCTTTCTGCGTATTTCCGGTAAGGCTACTCTGGTCCATAACTACAATCCTTTGCACAATGTGAAAAGGATTTGACACCTCACAAAAGGGGATTCAGATCGCTAAAAGGGATTTTGACAGCTCAAAAAGGATTGGAACTGATCAGACCAGATGGCCCTGCTGACAATTCCTTTTTGTGAGACAAAGTTCCCTTCAACAGCAGGAAACAGAACCTTTTCGTAGTGCTAAAAAGGATTGGAAGCATGTCGCAAAAAGGGATTTTTAATGTTAAAAAAGCATGTCGTGAAAAGGGATTTTGGTTTTCTTTCTGTTTTGTTGTAAACAATTTTTTTTTCAGAATAAGAAAAGGAACATACAGCATTGGGGCCAAGCCCCATATAAAAATAAATGTACAAGTACTTAATGCATGGGGAAGGGAAGGATAAAGAACTGGTGGGAGATGGAGACAACCAGGGAAGGAATAAAGGATAGACTGTACAAAACATAAAAAACAATCTGCACTTGGTTACAGTGTGCAGGTGATAGCCAGTATAAAATAGTACATACAGATTCAGCTGAAGGAGGAAGGTATAGGTCCCAGATGTAAAGCTTATCTACTATCTACCGGGGCAACATGGGGATATAAGTAATGGGTAGACTTAAAGGAGTAGAGGTAGGAAAGGATGGGGGGGGAGAAGGATTACAGTAGGGGGGTAGTCTGGAGGCAGTATGACTATTACAGTAGGATATGTGCTGGATTATTTTATTCACCCTTAGAGAGCTTCTTCCAATATATGTATACCAAATAATCTGCTTCTTAGCCTAAGGTGAAATATGCATTACAGTAAAAACAGCAGTGAAATCAACAGTTAGGCTTGGTATATGGGCTTGGATCTGAGTTACAGGAAAAGAGCATTGTTAGATTGATTCTATAGGATAAGGATAGGTAAAGGAAACATTGAAAATCCAGCATATGTCCTTGTCTGCCAGCATTAGCAGTGGCTTGTCGGGGTAGGCTATGTAGGAACTGTGTTCCACCTTCAGGGTTTCCAAGATCATAACCAGACTGCGCTCTACAGGGTTAGTGGGTAGTCAGCCTATTCCTGCCTGAGGGTTAACATAACCCAGGTATGGGGCCCAGCAGAGTTGGAATTTGGGTATTTGATATGTCTGAATATGAGAAATCCTATCAGGGCTGAGAGAGATGCCAGGACCTCTGCCAGTGTGGGGGTCAGTGAAGTTCTCCATTTACATAGCAAGGCTCTCTTGGTTTGAAGAGCCAGAAGGGCGAGCCACCTGTATTAGGAAGAGGACAGTTTAAGGTGGTTGACTCAGATACCCAGGAGAATGAAACAGGATTAAGGGGTATCTGTTTATGGAGCACAGTAGAGGCCAGGGCCTGTATATCCTGCCATAGAGGCTGTATCTATAGGCAGGACCAGAGTATATGTAGTAGGTATCCCCCTTCCTTTTGGCATCTCCAGCAGTTGTCTGCATATAGGAGCTTAATTTTAGTGAGGACAACAGGAGTGTTATGCCATGAGTGGGATATTTTGTTTCATATTAGCCAAAATCTAGCATCCCGCAGCCAGGTACATGTGTCCTTCCAAGCCTGTTCTCAAGCAGTGGAAGGGATATTGTGCTGGAGCATTTTTTCTTATTTGATCTTCACCTCTTCATATTGAGAGGGGAGGGTGTCTCTTAGCTTGGTGTAAATGCGCTCTGTAAGACCTTTGGGGTGTTGCTACCATGTGTGCAAGTCTGACGGGATGAGGTGGGGTGAGGGTGGACTCAGAAGAGGGCAGAGTGCTGCTCTAATTTGCAAGTATCTCCAGAACTCCCTCTGGGGCGATCCCATTTCTGCCGAAGGGATTGAAACATATGGAGAGCATTGAGATTATGGTCCATGAGTTCTCCCAGTTTGTATATACCCAGGTCTGCCCAGTGTTTCCAGGATACCCATTCTTCCCCTATGGTAGTGTAGGGCTTTTGTCAGAGCTCTACCATTGGGGACATTTAGGCCAGTTTGGCATATTATGGGGTAGAGGTCTGATGTCTCTACATGAGATAAGGAGAGAGAAGGGGTATAGTGTCCCAGTGATATCCAGCTCTATTTGGACCCATTGAGGGAAAAGGGGCAAGTGGGGGTGCATCCATTTTACTGCTTGGGCTAGAAGGAAGGCCCTTTGGTATCCCTCCATCCAAGGGAGGTGCCAGCCACCTTGGGCCCAATATGCTCTAAGTTTGGAGCTACTAAACTTTGGTTTGGAAACTTCCCATAGGAAATCTCCAATTAGTCTGTCTATGGCCGTGCAACATTTTTTAGGGAGAGGGATGGGGATATGCATCAGGAGATAGAAGAATTTTGGGGCTGAGACCATTCTGATGGCTGCAATCTTTCCTGCTAGGGTGAGTTTGAGTAGTTTCCACCTATCAAACTCTGTCTTGATGGAGGAGAGGAGAGGAGAGGCTGTACATTAGCATGCCAGAGTGTCTCTAGGGTTGGGGTAAGGATAATCCCTAGGTAGGTAATCCCTTTGGGAGCCCAGAGAAGGCCAGCAGGCTCTGTCATCTGCTGGGCACAGTGTCCACTCAGAGGAAGCATTTCAGTCTTGGTTTGGTTCAGTTTCAGACTTGAGTATTTAGTGAAGGAGTCTAGGAGGTGTAATGGGGGTTATTGAGGTCTGAGCATCAGCCAGAGGGAGGAAAAGATCATCAGCGTACATAAGGGTTAAGTATTCTGTCTTTCCCACTGTGATGCCAGTGATATCAGTGTGATTTCTTATTGCACTTGCCAGCGGTTCCACAGCAAGGACAAATAGAAGAGGAGAAAGGGGGCAACCTTGTCATGTCCAATGCTCCAGTGGAAATTGGGGAGAAAGTATTGAGTTTGTGGTGACGTGGGCTGTGGGTAATGTATAAATGGCCTGTACCTAGGAGAGAAATCTTTCACCAATTCCATGGTGTGCCAGGACTAAGTATAGGTAGTCCTATTCGATAGAATCGAATGCTTTCTTGATGTCCACCGTGATAGCCGCAGCTGGTGTCAGGAGGGAACGAGAAATGTGTAGGAGATTCATAAGGACTCTGAGGTGGTCAGAGCTATATCATCCAGGGACAAAGCCCACCTGGGATGGATGTATAAGGCAAGTCAGTAGAGGATTTAGCCTGGAGGCCAAATTTTGGTGTATAGTTTGCTGTCTAGGTTGATGAGAAAAATCTTACTGTAGCTGCCAGGGTTTGAAGATCCTTGCCCTTTTTTGGAATAACCACAATACTGGCCTCCCTGAGAGAAGGTGGAAGGGTATGTTTGAGCTCTATTTTTTAAAATACCTCCATTAAGAGATGAGTAATAGTTGGGGCTAAGGTCTGGTAGAAGTCTGCTGTGTATTTATCTTTGCCAGGGGATTTTTCTGGCCATAAACTCCGGATGGCAGAGCTCACCTCTTCTGAGGAGATGGGACATTCAAGGGCTTGGGTCTGTTGTGTAGTGAGCTTAGGCAGGTGGAGATCATAAAGGAAGGGTTGGGTATCTCTGATTGGATCTGTATGTGTGGAGGAGTATAGTGTTTTGTAAAAGGATGCCATGGTATTGTTTTCACCTCGGGGGTAGTGGCAATCATGCCATGTGTATCTTTCAAGCCGGGTATATATCTGCTGGCTTGCTGTCTGCGAAGTTGGTAGGTGAGTACTTTGCCCCCTTTGTCACCCCACTTCACAGAAGGTATGCCAGAGATGATGGATGGCTACTTCAGCTTTCCTGTTTAAAAGCTGGTTGATCTCAAACCTGAGGCCTAGAATGGTTCTACCTGTTGGGGAGTGGGGAAGGGGGAGGGCATAGCCTTAAAGACAGCTTTGGTTGCAGCTAGGCATTGTTCAAGTGTGGCCAAGTGTTGCTCTCCTTCCCTGCATTTGGCTGCCGCAAACCCGATGATGCTGCCTCTCATGGTGGCCTTAAATGCCTCCTAGGTGTTACCTGCTGAGGTGTCTTAGGTAGGGCTGTCTGACAGGAAGAGTGAGGCCTCTTTTTTGGCCCAAGGAATGAAGTCTGAGTTTCTCTAAGGAGAGGGTCTAATCTCCAGTTTTGGGGCAGGGGGCTGTTGGGCCCCATTGAATAAGAAGCTGGACTGGGGCATGATCAGAGATAACCCTTGGCAAAATTGTAACAGCTGTATCTTTTGTTAGCAGGGTTGGGGAGGCTAGCCAAAAGTCTAATCTGCTATGAGAGGAATTGGGTTCTGAGCGAAAAGTATAATCCCTAGTTCTGGGGTAAAAAAGTCTTCATACATCCATGAGTCCCTGGTCTGAGATCAGTTGGTGTACTGCTTTCCCACTTCTGATGTGGGACCTTTGCCGGTATCATTTCTATCCAATGAGGGGACAAGGGTAAGGTTAAAGTATACTCCCAGGAGAAGGGGGCAGTTGGGGGGAGTGAACCCAGTTATTACCTCTGCGAGATTGTGAAAGAACTACAGGGTGTCCTTATTGGGGGGCATACACATTACAAAGGGGTAATAGGACCGGACATGGTGTCATAGGCTACAATCACCCACCTACCATCAGGGCATAACAGCATTTTGGTGAGGGTCCAGGGCAGTGACTAATGAAGAAGAATAAGGACCCCATGTTTCCTGGTGGTAGCACTAGAGTGCACTTGTTGTACCACCCAGTCTTCAATCATATGGACCTGATCTTCACTGGTTAATTCGGTCTCTCTTGTAGAAAACCTACCTTAGAGTGCAAGCATTTCAAGTGAGCAAGGACTTTCTTGCACTTTATTGGGGAGTTTAACCCCAAAAACATTCCAGGTGTGGAATGCAGTATCAGACATCCTGGCCTATGGGGCGAGGGTAAGGAGGGAGGAGGACTGAAGACAATGAGTTGGTCTCAGGGAGGGGGATATGTCCCCCATGGAGAGATGAGGGGGCTTAGTTTGGTCCAGGTAAGGGGTAATACTAAAATTGTATGGAGAAGGGGGGAAAACCTGTCAAGAAGGTAACTGTTTACTTGATTCAGAACAGAACAAACAGATTTAAAAGCTGCACTAAATGAAACAGCAAATTAATTGTAACAATAGTAGACAGTGTCTACACCTGTACACTTGTATTTATAAACAGTAGAATGCACTTAATAACACAAAACACTGGTGAGAAGAATGACAGGACTTAAGCAGCTGGATCCCCAGCCAATGGTATGCCTGGTCATTTCTGTGAGGCCTGGAAGAGGAGAATCAGCAGACAGGGGGTTATCTGTCCCAAGTAGCACCAATTGAAGAGTACAGTATACTGTCTGTACCAAAGGGGAAATCTTGGGAGAAAAAGGCGAAACAAGTAGAAAACCGATACCCAGAGTCAATAGGGTGTAATCCTTCTTGTGAGCACCTAGAGCTGGACATAGGGTCTGTTAGCTGGCCAGCTATAGTGCAGTATCCTTGGCCTTTATGGACCCTGGGAAGTAGAAAACCCATGTTCCGGGGGGAGCTTGCAATTTCAAGTTGCATAGTGGGAAAGAGAAGTGGGAGAGCAATGAGGTGAGGAGGAGTGGATCTGAGGTCTACACCTTTCGCAATCTCCCTTAGTGGTGAATATAACCAGCCATATGCTGAGCTGTGACCAGTGCTCAGGGGACAATGGACCCGAGCAGGAGGGGTTGCAGAAGGGAAAAAGGGTTATCATCGCAGCTCACGAAAGGAGTACTTTTAGTTAATAACACAGTAAAACATTATTCTCTCTGTGTGACTACAAAGAATCAAACACAGTGTGAGATAAACAAGTATACCATAATGGCAAAAGCAGAACACAATACCTGTGCCTTCGAGGTAGGGTGTGTCATGGCGGGCAAAGCCATCAAGTAGCTCTGCCCATCTTATATGCTTCTAGTATGAGCATGGGTGAGGTGAGAGGACTCTGCCGAGTGGCAGCGATACGCAGTAGGAGGATGGCCATATACGTCCCCACTTGGCTATTCCCCCTAACCTTCCCATTTACTCCCTCACACACAGAACCTTAGGCACTTATCGAAATGTAGGAGATCCCAGTCAGTCTGGGAGGTCCTCTTGAGTGGTCTTCTTTCCTTCATGTGGGTCAGTCGCAAGGGGTTGTGGCCTAGTGGAACACCTGGATCCTCGGCGTGTGAGTCAGCGTCCTGGAGCGGGAGTTCAGCATCCATGGCAGTTGCCCAAGAGCCCTCTACATTTTCAGGGGCTGTTCTGTCTATGGCTCAGGACATAGTGTCCATGTCATCGAATGGGTCATTGATCATGAAGCAAAGAGTATATGTTCTGAGAAAAGTAGGAACTTAAATATTCTTGCTCCTCAGATTCTGCAGGGTTGGAGTTCTGGTCAAACTTGTCTGTAGCTCACCCTCGGTCATGTGGGTGTTTGTACTTGGAGTGGGGTGCCAAAGGGGGCCTCTGGAGGACTTTAGAGAAGCAGGGTTCAAGCTTTCTCCTTGGGGCTTGTTGCGATGGCTTATTTAGACTTTCAGTAAGTCTCTTTTTAGCGGAGAATGACAATCAAGATGTGGACTGTTGATAGCAGCTATGTAGTCAGAAATCAGGTTACATGAGAGACTGGGGTCTGTAGGCCAGATTTCAGATATATAGGCCATAGCAGCATCTGGCATAGTGAACCTGTGTGTGAGATAATATAATCAGCATAACATTCTGTGGTGATTTGCATATGCAGCCCATGATGCTTTGCATTGTGGGGGCATGTGTGATTTTGTATTTTCTTGAAACTTGGCTTCCCAGCCAAATGCCCTTTGGGGTAACCTTTGCCTCAGTGTTTATGCACAGAGGTTCTTTGTCTGTGTGAGATACCATTGAGTGTTATTTTTAAGGTCGCAGGGTATCAGAGTGAAAATGGAACCTGTAAGTCACGCAGTCTTCTGCAGACCTCTGTGTAGGCCTTCCGTTTAGCAGCTAAGTCCTTGGAATAATCTTGGAAGACCATCATATGATGCCCCTCAACAATGTAGCACACCCAGTTCCCTGTCTCTAGTTTGAATGGCTTCCTTCTCAGTGAAATTAAGAATCTCAGAAATGATGCATCTCAGTCTCTTGTCATCCGTGGGTTTGGGCTGGAGGGAGTGATATGCTTGCTCAATGGTTATTCTGGTAGAAGGTGGAAGTCTGAGGAGTTCTGGGAGAGCTTGTTGCAGAAAAGGCAGGACTTTATCTTCCTTGCAGCCCTCCAAGAATCCTAGGAGCTGCAGATTGATACAGTGGCTCCTGTCCTCGAGGTTGTCCAGTTTGTCCTGCAGGAGGTTAATCTGAGCCACCTGCTCCCACATGGTAGCGCAGTGTCCCTGGAGGATATCATCATGGGACAGTGATGTTTGCTTGGCATGGTTGAGTCTCACTTCCAACTATTGTACAGAAGCTGCAGCAGTATTGGATGCAAGAGTTAAAGCATCTATGCTAGTGATAATGGACGATAACATTTCTAGAATGGAAGGCTCCTCGCCCCCCTTTAGAGCAGTGTGCCATGTGGACTTCCATGTGAAAATCATCCCAGAGTAAAAGAGACTGTATACTTGTAATCCTCTATCAGATTCCCCTCAAAATTGGCCAGTCGAAAGGTATATACTTTCGTTTGCCTATTATGTTGTGGTTTCTTGTTGGATCTCAGCAATAAGTGGGGTTTTGTTAGGTTCAAGGCTCTAGGTTTACAGCACTAAGAAGTTACGTTACCATCTAGTTTGCTGGTTGGCCACTCCACCATGAAAAATGATTTTTAGTATTAAAAATAACCATTCTGAGGCTACAATAAATTAAACCAAAGGCAGAGAACTGTACAGGATGCCATGAACAAAATCCATACTTGGATGTATGTAGAAGACATACCTGGGTAAAGTTATGTTTTGTTTGGGCAGTAAAAATGAAAACAAGACAGTGGCTCGTGAAAAGGCAATTTTTTCTCAAAATTTCTAAATTTAATAACTTTGAAACAGATTAATATTTTTTTTCACGAAACTAACACTGGCTTATTTTTTTGAGCAAGCGCTCTCTACCCTGAAAATTGCAGATCAAAATTACAAATGGTGTGGTCACAGCACGATGAGGAATAAACAGCCAAAACAGGCAAAAAAAGTGAGTTTTACAGTTTGTTCACAATGCCCAACAAGAAATCCACAAATCCAATCAAATTAAAACTTGGTACATCAAGAGACCTATCGCACGAGTCAGGGAATACCAAATTTCATGCAAATCCATTGAACAGTTGCAAAGTTATTAAAATGCAGAATTTGATGTTTAAAATTAAACTGCCTACTCAACCCAAACTATAGTGGAGCTACTGTACCACTATAAAGAATGATAGAATCATAGGAATCTGACAGCAGAAAATGACCCTTTTGGCCCATCTAGTCTGCCCCACCCTACTTGCCCTCCTTGTCCAGAGATCTCCCACTCTGCCCATTGATCAACCCCTTTGTCTGTCCCATGCTTTCTTGAATCCCTCCACCATTTTGACCCTCACCACCTCCTCCAGAAGACTGTTTCAGGGCTCCACCACCCTCTCAGTGAAGTAACATCCCCCTCACATTACCCCCAAAATTTTCCTCCTTCTAATCTTAGATTATAACCCCTAGTTCTAGCACCTACTTTTCTTGTGGATAAGCTATCCCCTATCTTATTAATCCCCTTCACGTACTTAAACATTTCTATCATGTCCCCCTTCTCCCTTCTAGTCTCCAGCAGATACAGATCCAACTCCCTCAACCTCTCCTCACAGGGCTTCCCTTGCAATCCTGCTCAGTTGCCTTAATTTCACCCCCCAGTGTGTAAATGGCTTGTGTGTTATTTCACCCCATGTGCATTACTGAGCATTTTTTGGCACTGAATTTCAGCTGCCAGGTTTCCAACCACCCCTCCAGACATCTTACTGTGGACCTTCCCTCATAACCCCGCCCCCCCGGCGGTGTCCACCCTATTGCAGCTCTTCATATCATCTGCAAATAGGCAAACCTTCTCATGCAGACCCTCTGCTATGTCACTGATATAGATATTAAACAGCATGGGTCCAAGCACCAACCCCTGGTGCACAATGCTTGTCACCCCTTCCTCCCTAGAGTAGACCGCATGTACAACCACCCCTTGGCTTCTGTCCTTCAGCCAGTTCTCTGCCCATCTTGTTATTTTCTGTCCCACCTTCAAACTGTCCAGCTTATTTACCAGCCATCTGTGGGGGACAGTGTCAAAGGCCTTCCCAAAATCCAGATAGGCCATATTCACTGCCCTCCTGATCAAACAACCTCGTCACCCAGTCGAAAAACTCGACCAGGTTCGTCTGGCATGACATCCCTTGTGTGAAGCCATGCTGTTCAACATTGTGTGATTCAGTCTCTACCAGGTAGCTGACCAACCTTTCTTTTAAGTTTGCCTCCACACCTTGCCCACCACCAAGGTGAGGCTGACCAGATGATAATTACCCGCCTCCTCCCTGCTGCCACTCTCGTGGAGTGGTACCAAGTCTTCCCTTTTCCAGTCTTTAGGCATCCATCCTGTATTCAAGGATAAGTTAAACATCCTCACCAGAGAAGCCTCCAGCTCCTCCCTTATTTCTCAGAGTAGACAGTAGTCTAGGATGCAGGGCATCTGGGCCCATTGCCTTGTCCACCCTCACCCTACATAATTCCTCTTTTACCTTGTCCTCACTGAATGGGCTAGGATCTACCCTTACTGTATGTCGTCCCTTCCTCTCTCCCTTAATACCAGTCTCCTTCCGTCCCATTAACTGTGAAGACCAAGCAGAAGTACCTAATTAATACCTCCACCTTCTCAAAGTCCCCCTCCACTAGTACTCCTCCCCCTTCACCCTCACTATTCCCTGCCTTGCCGTCCTCTTCTCTCCTATATACCGAAAAAAGTTTTATCTCCCTTTTGACTTGCTTAGCAATTCTGTCCTCCATTTCTGCTTTTGTTTTCCTAATCTTCTGCCCTGCCACCATCAGCTTCTCCCTGTCCTCTTTCCCCTGTGTCCTCTTATATGCTCTGAATGCCCTTTTTCTTTCCCAGTTGCCCACCTCACTTCCCTGGTGAATCAGAGTGGCATCTTTTTTCTTCTGTTCTTTCATACCTTCCTTATGCAGATTTCCATGGCTTTTAGCAAACCCCCAACTGAATTCCATAATTGCTTCACTTCCCCTGTTTTCTCGTTCCCCTCCATTTCATTCCTGAATATCTCCCTCATCTTGGCAAAATTTGTTGCCTGAAGTACAGGACCTTTGTGATGGTCTGACTTGCTTCCTTCCTCATCCTTACACTGAAGCTCACTGTACTGTGGTCATTAGCACCTAGTTTTTCCCCCACTCCAACTCCTTCCACACTGTCCCCATAGGTGCATATCATATCCAATATGCTGCCACCCTAGTAAGCTTCCTAAACAGCTTTTGCAGCAAAGCTACCTGAAGGGACTCAAGGATCTCTCTGCTTCTGGCTGATTTAGCAGATGGGATGTCTCAGTCAACATTTGGCAGATTAAGGTCACCCACCAGCAAAATCTCCCTCTTAAGTGCCATCCGATTAACCACCTGCAATAGCTGCCTATCCACTTCCTCCCCCTGTGTCAGAGGTCTATAAGTCACTCCCAGTCTTATTGGTGACCCAGAAAATTTTTATAGCATGGCTCACAGGATCTCTGCCTCCCCTAGTTCCTTCTGCTCTTCTGTCACTTTAATGTCATCCCTGATGTACAATGCAACACCCCCTTTCTGTCAGCCTTGTCCTTCCCAAAGAGCCTGTACCCCGGGATACCCACTTCTCATGTCTGATGCTCAGACCTCCAGGTCTCACTTACGGCTACAATATCCAGGCTCTCATCCACTATTATGGCCTTCAAGTCCACTATTTTGATCCCCAAGCTTCTGGCATTTGCAGACAGTCATTTCCACCATATATGCCCCTCCTCTCTGCTATCCTTTCCTATCATACTTGCTCCCTTTTGTGGGAGAGTGCTACCTAGTCCATTCCCACTCCCTGTCAATCTTTCCCCCTTCCTAGCCTTGTACTCTCCCCTTACCAGTTTAACCCCCCTTAAAACCATATCTATATAACTTGTAGACCCCTCAGCACTCCTGCCCCCACTTAGATGAAGTCTGTCCTTCCAAAATGAGTTCTCATCCCCCCATGTGTCCCCCCATTCACCTATACAAGTGAACCCTTCCTTCCTTCCTGCACCATTCCTTGAGCCATTCATTGAACTTCCTAATTCTTTGCTTTCTAGCAGTGCTGGCACAAGGGACAGGCAAGACTTCTGAGAACACCAAGGATCTTGCCTCTTCCTTGCATCCCTTTGCCAGTGCCTTAAACCTTCTCTGGACCTCCTCCACGTCATTGCTCAACAGATAAATTGCCCCAAAATGAATGACTAGGTGTGGTTTCCCCCCACCACCCTTGCACACTCCCTGATTTTTTGCATCACCCTCCCATCCCCAGCTCACAAAAGGCTGACCTCTGCCTGTATGCAGCGCCCCCCCAATCCAATGCATTCCCTTGATAATTCAGTCCCCGAAGACCTTGAACTTCTCCACTTCTACATTTAATGCACCTGAGTTTGTTTCTGGTGCACCCACCTTCCCTGTCCCTATTCTCCTGACTATGCCCCCTCCCATTCTGAACTGTCTGCTTGCCCCCCGTTTCCAACCCAATTCCCTACTTGTCCTCCCCAGCAAAAGATTCCAGCCATTTTTCTGCTGATCCCCTCTCCTGTCCCTCTGTTCCCCTATTTATACCTCCCTGGCCTCTCCTGTTTTCCTGCTTCCCGTGATTCCCCTCATATCTCCTCCTCTGTTTTGCCTTCCCCTTTATCCTTCCTTTTCTCCCCTTCCTGCCTCCTTTCTCCCCCTGTCCCCTCTTTACCCTTTTTCGTTCATGCTCTCCCCAGCATCTCCTTCTTCAGTTCTTCTATCCCTTCCCCCTATTCTTTCCCCCTCAATCCTTTTTCTTCTCTGGCTGCCTCCTGCTTTGCCAGATCTCTCCTGACCTCACCACTCTCCCATCTTTCTCTTCTGCCCATCCCTGTTCCATCACCCATACTTGCTGTGCCCTCCAGTACCTACAGATTGGCCTGGTCCATCCTTGCTGATAAAAATATGAACCTGTTGGACACTATAATACCCCCCCTCACTGGAAGTTGTTATTCCCCTTGGTGTTGAGGTGCTTGCCCTTCCCTGAACCCACACCCCTGGAACTCCCTTTTCCTTCCTCCTCAACTTCTGCCCTCCATTGCTTGCCTCACAAACTTGTTTTGAGCCACTTTCCTCCATGGTTCCCTCTGCCCTGTTACTTTTCTCGATGCCCTCAGCTAGTCCCTTCACTCCCTCTTTCCATTTCTGCAGCCTCCCATCTCTCCCTGCTGCCATTATAGTTCCACCCCGCCCTGCCAAATTCTCACCACCTCCCCAATAGACTTTTTACCTCTGATGTTATTTGCCTCAATCTGATGCATACCGGACAACTCCCTATCCTCCACAGTTTTTCCATTAACACCACTGCCCCACATCCGTAACACCCCACTATTCTGTCTGTTCTCCTGTGTACCCCCGGAGTTCCCATTCACATCCTAGGAGTCTCTTACCCTCCCCATCTTCCTGTCTAATTTTTTTTTTTTGCTCACTCTCCCCTCTCCTCTGCCTTCCCAGTGCAGTCCTCAGTATTCTTTGCCTTTTCCTTGAACACCCTACCTCTGCCCTGTTTCCCCTAAGTAGATTCTCTTCTCTCAGAGCTCCTGTCCTCTCACTTTGACAGTGTTTGCCTGCCAGTCAGTTTGACCTGTCTCCCGATTCTATTGCACCTGACCTTGCTTCTCGGCTAGTTTAATTATTCCCCTCCTAGCACCATGAAGAACACAATAAATATATAAGAACCCCTAAGGCTTCAGCTGTTACTTTTGGTACATGATGTTAAATGCTCGTATGGCTCAATCCCTTCAACAAAGCCTGTTAAATGCAGATATGGATCAATCCCTTCAACAAAGCCTGTTAAATGCAGATATGGATCAATCCCTTCCACAAATCTGTTACTTTTGGCGCATAATGCTAAATGCAGATATGGATCAATCCCTTCAACAAAGCCCCCAAAAGTCATGCAAAGAGTTTATATGTCCCTTGAGAAAAGTTTTTTGTCCCAGTCCCTGCACACCTCACACACCTAGTCCCTTCTAATAAATCCTGCTAATGCGGATATGGATCAAACACAACAAAAAAGCCCAAAAAAGTCATGCATGGAGTTTTTATGTCTCTTGAGAACAGTTTTTTCCTCAGCCCCTTCACACCTTTAAAGCCTCTGCACACCTTACACACATCAATCCCTTCAACAAATCCTGCTAATGCAGATATGGATCAAAACACACACATTATACACATTAATAATACTTAGTGTACTAAACCATTTAATCTGCCCTTTTCTTGTCTTGCCAGCTGAGGAAAGATCAGGGTATAGCCTCTACTTATGAAATATTCAGATAAGGTTACATACAGATATGGAGCAAACACTTCACCGGACCCCCAAAAGGCATGCATAAAAGCTTGTGACTCTGAAAACAAAAGTATTTCACCTCTGAATGAGTTTTTGACTCTGCCCTAGCTCCAAGCACCATCTCCTTTCATGTGCTGCCCAATCCCTAGAAGGTTTCCACGGTATTTTAAAGTTGTGGGGGTGAGATTTTTTTTTACACATCCTAGCTTCACTCTGGCTGTTGGCATATATATATATATATATATATATATATATATATGTGTGTGTGTGTGTGTGTGTGTGTGTGTGTGTGTGTGCATGTGTGTGTATTGATAGATCTCTAGATACTGTAGATAGATAGAGAGACAGACATATAGATATAATATTTTATTTTCTTTTACTTCTCTTAATGTCTTATTGACTTATACTTTCTGATGTTTGAATTTTATACGGTGATTTTGCATTATTTAATAGGTTTCTTAGGGGACCCAGGTGGCAAATAACCTTGAGGGGTTATGTTCTGTAATTAACTGTATTTACAACAAAAGCATACACAGTAAATAAAAAGTGTGAACATGAACATACTTACCAAGTATGAAGTGTCAGAACCACTTTGAAGATACATGACCCCAGAACCTAGCCATTGAGGAAAAAGGAAAAATGAACGGCCTCTTAAAAACAGTTTGTGTGGCTTGAAATGGAAATTACCATTTAGTGTGAAGTTAGCATAGGAATAATATACAAATTACTAAGCTCAAAACAGGGTCAGAAATATGGTGGAGGCTTAGATGTGTACACTTCTGTTGCATGTTGTAACCCAGGTCACACTTACCTGCTTCACATTCTGTTCATTGTTTCAGGAAGCAGATCCCACTGTCTGGGCAACACTTCTGTCTCTGATATGGCTGCATAGTCATGGTGCAAAGGTTAAAGATGATTGGGAGCTCCTTGCTTCTAAGGCTGTATCCTGGTTGAAATCCAATGCTACAGGTAAGAAGACTATGTTGTCTGATAACATTGTGAGCTAGCTACTGTAGCAGTCTATCCATCTTGTCAATCATGTATTGGATTTATTTTTTATTTTCTTTCTGAATATTTTTTTTTTGTACAGGCTTTCAAAGCATTGGAGGGGAGCCCTATAAAAATAAAATTCTACTGCTACTACTACTATTATTACTTTTATGCATCATTACACTGGCCCCAACCGGTCATATTTGAGGTCAGAGTACTGTGCATAAAATTATTCTTTCTATCTATGAAGACCTACAGTATTTAGAAATCCTCTGTGTTGGGTGCGAGTAAAGATGCTGCAAAGTTAAATTTTTAAATTGATGCAGTGGGTGCCATTGGATGAGGTGCAGTGCCATGTTGATGCAGGACACCAATAGGGTGCCTATAGTCTTTTGTTGAAAGGGTGCCATTGTCCAGATCCTGCTCCCTTTCTTGACTAGAACACGAAGGAGCAATAGAACAGATCAGAGCTGGTCACGGTCAACCAGATACGTGGGGCTGTTGTGTGTTTCTTGGCGAAAACAGGATCACTTGTTTTAAAATTAAAAAAAAAGTATGTTGAGACAAATTGTGTGGTGGGACAAGGGGAGGAATCCTGTACAGGAAGGGTTGAGGGAGGGATGAGACATTGCTGCAATGGCCACCATTGGATGGGGCTCAGTACCGTGTGGCTGTTGGATGCCAATAGAGTGCCTTTAGTTTTTTGTTGGAAAGGTGTCATAGTACAGGTCCTGCACCTTTTCTTGACTGGAACACAGAAGAGTTGTAGAGCAGATCAGGGACATGCAAGATCAACCAGATAAGTGGGGCGGTTGTGTGTTTCTTGGGCAAAACTGGATTGCTTGTTTCATGAATGAAAAAAAGGTATGCTGGGCTAAATTGTGTGTGGGGGCAAGGGGAGAAGGGATGAAGCCCATAGTGGGATGGTTGAGGGAGGGACAAGACATTGCTGCAGTGATGCCACTGAATGGGGTGCAGTGCTACGTGGCTGAAGGATGCCAAAAAGGGCTCCTGTAGTCTTTTGTTGAAAAGATGTTGTAGTCCAGGTCCTGCAACACAGAGGAGTGGTAGAGTGGAGTGGGGATGTGCAGGATCAGCCAGATACATGGGCCTGTTCTGAGTGGCATGGGTAAAACTGGATCACTTATTTCTAAAATAAATGTAAACTCTCTTTGGTTGGTAGAGCCTAAGGCAAAGTACAGTTCATGCCCCAGTTAGTAATTAGTGGCACATGTTGAGCCAGTAAGTTATGGGTTAACTCTGTGCCACCCCATGGGGACCTGCTGTTGGCAGAAGATCATCATGGGTGGGTGGGATATAAGCATGGCACATAGGAGAGAAGGGAAGTTTGTGTGAGTGAAAGTCTAAAAGAGGACCAGGGTGAGGGCAATTGCCTGCTCTAATTGACTGGTGGTTTTAGACTGGAGTGTGAAACGGGAAAGTCTGTGGGAGGACATGGTGGCAGACAAAGCTTTGAGACTCATGTGGGACCCCATCTATGCCACCTCGGTGGGATTGTAGCATGATACCCCACTGGGACTGAAGCCAGAAAGTGGGGCATGAGGCAGAGCCCAGTAGCAAGGGCATGGAGTGTAAGATGGACCTAGATGGGAGCTGGGATAGAGTTAGTGGCCTTAATGTGAAAGGCCAGCCTATTCCATGAGGAAATGCCACGCTGAACAGTTGAGTGGCGAGTCAGGGTGGAGCTACTAGCCCTGAAGTGAAAGATCAGCCTCTTCCGTTGGGGCAGTGAGGAGAAAAGATAAATCGTGGAGTTTACAGCTGCCTAAATTTGAGGATATCTGAGTCATGCCCTGTGGGAGATAAGGTGAACTGTGGGATCATATCAATCCCGAATAGGTGCTGCTTACATTTGCCAATATGAACTGTTGCCAGTGGGGCCTGTGGGATCATATCAGTCCAGAATATGTGCTGCCTACCTCAACTAAATTAATTATCATCTCCATTGAGTGTGCTTCATTAAAAGAGATCCCCATTGTTTGTTTTACAAAGTTATTGTCTCCAGTTATTTCAGTGAAGATTTGTTATGACTAATATTGATTGACTTTCAGACCAGCACCCGAAGAGCCTTACACCCCAGTGTGAGTGACTTTGCAAGACCTGGTAAATGCAAGCCATTTCTGGTGTAGTATCTGCTGTGGCCACCCTCTCCCCATAGACAGTGACCATCAATATACCCCTAGACATTGGGGAGGGGGTGGGCTACACATGGGGGCTCATCCAGGATATGTTTTGGGGTGTTTGGACAACATTTGAGACTTTCCTGAGGTGCTAAGTGAAGAAGTTTCTTGTATGGACTTTATGAACTGGTCTTTGGGACTATATAACATTGTGCTGGAGAGCAGTGAAAATTCATGCCTTTGAACAGAGTGTGGGCACCTGGAAGTCTGGAAAAAGGGACTCTCATGTCTGGTCCATGTGAATGGGATGTAAATGGACTGGGACCAGATCAGATGGTTGGACTGGCTAGGTTGCCTGAGTGAAGAGACATTTTGGAGTGCCATGTGCTTCTGTTGTTGTGGGGCAGAACTGTTTGGAGACATGAGAAGAGATAGTACTGTCTTGTGCAACCATGGCATCTGCCATATTTCAGTGAGTAATTAAATGGAGAAATATGGCTCAGGCTCCAGCAGCCTAGGATGTTCCCATATCAAATGTTTAGGTGGATGTGTGATATGGTGGCTAAAACATCTACAGTCAGTGAGTGAACTTTGTGCCAGAAGAAAGGCTGCGAGGTTGAGCTGTGCCCAGTCTGTCATCAGTTCTATGGTGATTGCTCCAGGGGTCATGAGTATTCGGTTCTCCTTGCCAGCCTTCTGATGGGCCTGAAGTCTGTCACCTCCCTAGAGTCTGAGGGATGGGACGATTTTTTGCTGTTTGCAAGCCAGAAAGAAGTAGCTGGAGACACTGCTTTGAGTGCCGCACTGGAGAAACTTGAGGTGCCTGCCCAGCTAAGTAAAGCTGCTGTCCAGCCACCAAAGCCAGCATGACTTATGACCCCAGAGGACTTTTTCAGGCATTTGCAACTTGCTGATGAGGAGCAGCCAGGGAAATCAGAGGTGGCTAAGGCCCATTCACCCAAAATGCAAGAGCCATGCATAGAGCCCTTCTGAAGGCTACAGTCAGAGACAAAGCTGGAGCACTCTGTAGAGAGACCACCCCCCCAGTGAGAAAGTGTGGAGAGCAACCAGACCAGAGTAGCCTTGTAGTGGTAGACATCTGGGAGGGAGGAGGAGGAGGAGGAGGAGGAGGAGGAGGATGGTCTCCCAGAGAACTATGCCTCAGTGGCGTTACCATCCAAGAAATTGCCCAGTTCTCCACCAGCTGGTGCTCCAATGCCTGGTCCCATGGAGACAATCTGGAAGATATGGGAGCAGGAGCACTGCAAGAGAGACTATCATTAGACGACATAGCACCAGAGGGGCAGGCACCCTGGACCACCATACAAAGTCTGCCTGAGTGATCACAGGCTTAATGAAATGTGCAATGTCATATACAAGAGGAGTACCCAGACTGCAATGTCATATGCGAGAGGAGTACCCAGAGTATGAGTACCCCGACCTGCCAGAGCGAGTATGGGATGAAATAGAGGAGAAAAGAAGGGACTGGTTGTTCCATGACATCATGGGCAAATTGTGTAGGAAGTATGGACCTGATGCTAGGAGCAGCACACCAGTCTTGCAACAGGTTCAGTCAGTTGTCCACCAGATATGTTCATGCAGTGCTTACGAAGGACTGACCATCACCAAGCACTGTATCATTCTGTAGGACATAACGGAGGGCATACCAAGTATGCTGTGGAAGCGACCTACTCTTTTGGACATCCCTGCACAAAACTGGACCCCCAGTTTTATTTTAGTAGGTGTGAATGGTAGATGAACTGGAGTTCCCCCTCCCTGAGCTCCTACAGTGAGTGTGATAAAAAATGGACTCATGCTATGCTTTACTCATTGCAACCACTTTTATTGTTCTATTTTATGAATATTTTTGTTTTTTGGGGTTGACAGGAAATGGGTTAAGCCAGTGACTGTATACTAATACAGCACTGCATGCTATTTCATATTTTGTTTTATGCAGCTATAAGAATTTCTTATCTGAGCTTCGTTGGGCTATGAATGCTAAAATGTTTTAAATAGTAGCTAAACAGTGTTATAGTAGTGTTTGGGTCACAGTGAAGTAGGGTGAGTGTGGGAGTATTTTGCTAGTGGGTTGAGCAGCAAGCAGTTGGCAGCATGGTTATGCAAGCAGCTAGGTTACTATTGGTATAAGCTAGTTTAGGCTTGGGATGCCACCCCTTTGGTACATGGGCAAAGTGCCCCAAGGGTCCAGGTGAGTGGGTGGCCTAGCTGGAGCTTGAGCAGTTTTAGTGAGACAAGCTCCAAGGGGCCCCATATTTTGACTTTCCTCAGTCAGTGGACTAGACCACCGTGCAGCGGAGCAGCCTGTAGCTTCTTGGGTTTTTGATGGAGGGGAAGTGCACATACCCCTTGAATGGGATCTCATTGGAGTGGCTGTATGGGCCTTGGGTGCTTGCCAAGGATGGTGAGCATTTAATAGGGGAAAATTGTAACCGCCCTTGGTGGCTAGAGCCTAAGGGTGGGTACAGTTCATGCCCCAGTTAGTAATTGGTGAGACATAGCCAGTAGGTAAGTTATAAGTTAACTCCATGCCGCACCATGGGGACTAGGGATGGGCAGACCCAAAAAGGTCCTGACCCTTATTATCAGGATCAGAATCCAGGTCAAAGACTTATTAGTTCTCATTAGTCCTGATTTAAATCAAAACCTTTTGCAAAATGTGAGGGAAAACTTGAAATCTGCCATAAAATTGCAAACTGTGGAACCAATATGTATGACACACACATGGAATTGTAAACTGCATTTCAGGAAATGAAAACTGAGCTTATGGCACTGATGTGCTGGTCAGTTCAATACATGGCAGTCATGCAGTTGACCTATTAGTCTGTTCTCTGCCTCTGCAGCAGTGTAACTTTAAACTGACATGTCTGACCTTAGAGGGGGCTCCCATTCCCATTTGTAGGATCCAGTGATCATTTGACAGTTTGTCATTATTGCTTTTTGTCAACCTTCTTGCTCCAAGTTCAAACTTCAATCAATTGAATACAGTCAGACCTGGTTAATCCATACACATTTGTGTTTGCCAATTTTTGTTATGTAATACAAATCTATGTAGTAACTAGACAGTGATAATAAAGAGGTCAATAGCCCAACAAAAATCCTTATGCAGTGTTTTTCAGATAGTCAGACATATGGCTTAGCAAGGCATGGATTAACCAAGTCTGACTATAGCAGGAAATTCCAGAATGCAGCCCCGTGTTGCAATCAAACTGGCAGCTACAAGCTGTAAGACTATTTAAATAATGGTCTTACAACTTGTAACTGTAGCTGCCGGCTTGATCGCAGTTTGGGGCTGCATTCTGGAGCTGCCTGTTATTTCATTGATTGAAATTTGGACTCGGAGCAAGAAGGCTGACAAAAAGCACTCTATCTTTACCCTTCTACATGCCCTGAGAGTAGATTATGTTAGAAATTTATTTTGTGCCTGGTGCGATTGGAGAAAGGGGGGCCCACTAGACACCACAGAATGGGGATGTGGATGGGGGTAAGGTACCTGGACCCACGGACTTTTTTAGGAGCAGTGGATGAAAGCAAGGGCTGATAAATCTTAAAATTAAGTACTTGTCAATGGACAAGTGACTGCACTAAAAGTAGTAGTCCTGGTACTTGAGGTGGTAGTCAGTTAGAAACAGGCATAAAATTAAACAAATATTTTTTTTTAAAACATATATTTGTTCTCAGTTAGCTTATACTTCTGGAGGGATTTCTCTATTACCCTCTGTAAATTTAAGTCTCTTCATACATTTAATTCAACGATAAGTGAAACTGCTTTGCAATTTTGCACAGAATTCAATAAAATGCTACCTATTTTGTACTTGTATACTGTTCAATTTTACCAATTTTAACTCATTATTTGTAAGAAATGACAGTTCAACAGGACAGCATATCAAACTTTTCCTCCAAGTCTAAGATTTTACAGGTAAAATAAGAACCCAGGACAGAAATAAACACACTACAGAAGGCCTAGTAGGCACCCCAGCACTTACTCGGTGTAGAAAACTAATGACTACAACACAATCGGAAAACAAATCAACTGACTTTTGCGCAATATATTTAATTGCTGATGAGACCGTTACCCCTCAAAAAGTGAGAATGTCGTAGGAAAAGGACTATCCCGTCACTGCTCAAGCTGCTCAGACACTCTCAGCAACACTAATCATGTTGTCAGCATTCACAAACTAAAGATCCCATGGTCAACTTATAAATATAGCAGAAACTAGCAATGTAAAAACAGTATGCTTCATGAGCTGTTACCAGTAACAAATTCTGTTTAAAAAGTAAAGTTCACCTGCTGTCATGGATCAGATCCACTACTACTACTGTCCATTGCCTAACATCTTAGCATATGTCATTCCTCAGGCTCCAGCTGAAAAGGTAATGCTGAAGGCTAATGGCAATTACTGGGTCTGCTCTATTTCCTGACCCTTCCCAGTCGCTAGACATCATGCAGCCTAACTGTTTGCTTTCCATTTGCTACCTGTTGACTTCCACATTGCCTTCTCCAGCCCAGTAGTACTCACCAACATTGTGTCCAAGAAATGAGTTGGGAACATGGGTATTTTTTGTTTGCTGTCCTGCCCCTAAAGTTGCTGCTGCATGCTGCTCCACGGACACTCTTGGCTGCTCTCTCCTGCCATTTTAGTGAACTTCATCATGTTGCTGACTACCAGCTCCCTCTGTCCCCTTGCTCTCTTTCTTTCTTGGCTGCTCACTCCCGACGCTCTGATTTCTGCCCAACTCGCCAACACAGCAGTGTTCACATGATGCAGCATCCCATGCAGTCAGGCACCCCAGTGGCAGATAGATGAAGGCAGACAACTGAGGCAAGTAAAAATAAAACAAAATGTGTATTCACTTTATTTTCCTGCTTGTCCTGACTCTCAGCCAGTATATGGGGGGAGGGCACTAGACACACCAGGAAAAAACATTTTTAATCATTTAGCCATACGCGGCTGGCGGACCTGGACTCAGAACAATTATGCAATGGGTTTTTATTTATCTGGGACCGCCAGACCGTACAGGATCCTGGGGGTTCTGATTTTAGGTGGGCTGTTCTGCCCATCCCTAATGGGGACCTGCAACTGGCAGGAGGTCACCATGAATAGGCAGGATATAAGCGTGGGCATGCAGGAGAGAAGTGCAGGTCATAAGAGTGAGAGCCCGAGAGAGGACCGGAGTGCTGGCGCTTGCTTGCTCTGGTGGGTCAGAGGGTGGAATGGGAAAGACTGTGCTAGGACGTGGCAGCAGCTGAAGCTTTGAACTCCATGTGGGACCCTATCTATGCCACACAGGTGGGATTGTAGCAAGATGCTCCATTGGAACTGCAGACAGAAAGTGGGGCACAAGGCAGAGCTCAGGAGCAAAGGCCCAGAGTGTGAGAAGGACCGAGATGGTAGTCAGGATGGAACTAGCAGCTCTGATGTGAAAGGCTGGCCTGTTCCATGTGGAAATGTCACAATGAACAGTTGAATGGGGAGTCAAAACAGAGCTGCAGGCGCCAGGTGAAAGGCCAGCCTGTTCCATTGGGACAGTGAGGGGAAGAGATGAACCGTGGAGTTTAGAGCTTCCTGAATTCAGGGATGTCCAGTTCATGCTCCTTGGAAAATATGGTGAACTGTGGGATCATATCGGCCTAGAATATGTGCTGCCTATCTCAATGAAATTAATTCTTTGCTTCATGGAGGGTGCTTTATTAAAAAGGGATCCCATTATTTGTTTTACAAAGTTGTTGTCTACAGTTATTTCACTGAATGTTTGTTACGTCTAACACTGATTGCCTTTCAGCCCAGCTCCTGAAAAACCTTGCACCCAGGTGTGAGTGACACTGAAAGACCTGATAACACAAGGCATTTCTGGTGCAGTATCTGCTGTGGCTACCACTTTGCCATGGACATTGACCATCAGCATACCCCTAGACACTGGGGGAGGGGCTATTATGGGTTAAATTGTGTGTGGGCACTAGGGGAGGAGGGAGGAAGCCTTTAGTGGGAGATTTGGGGAAGGGGCGAGGCATTGCTGCAATGGGTGCCACTGGATGGGATGCAGTGCCACATGGCTTCAGGATGCCAATTGGGGCACTGAATGCACTTAAAGCACACCTGTCCCAATTAAACTGGAGCTGACTGGATTCCATCACTAACATACATGCAGCCCTAGACTATTTCATATCTGAGTTTAATGCTGTTGTGAGTAAATATGCACCATTCTGAAAGCAGGTCATCAGAGGGGACTCTGTTGAATGACTTGCGCCATCACTGCTAACCCAAATAAGGGTCAGGGACAACCTGTGGCACAAAGCCAAGGAATCTGGTGTGCCCACACACTGGCAAGAATACAGGGCAGCTAGGAACAGATGCACCCAAACTATAAGACTGGCAAAGGCCAACTTCTATAGGGAGCAGCAAATTAGCTGCTGGGGTAAGGGAAAAGCATTTGGGGAATCCCAAAAGGATCTCTTGGGAAGGGATGATGAATCCTCTCCAACAATGCTCAACACAAATGGATCTATCACACTTCACTCCACTGAGATAGCCAACAAGTTCAACAAAGCCTTCATCAACCTTAGTGCAGTCCTCCCTTCACAGGATAAAGCTACAGCCACCCCAGCCTATCATGACAGCACCCAAAAGGACCAAAGCTAGCCACAATTCTACTTCACAACTGTCTCAGTAAAGGACACTGTCAGCTTTGTTAAGCATGCTCTAGGGAAAACTAGGATGGGAAGTGACACACTGGACATGAAACTAGTTGCCCTAGTCCTGAACAAACTTGCCACCCCCATGACCAAACTATCTAACCCCTGCCTTAGATACTCACAATTCCCTAATGTCTGGAAAAGAACCCTTGTTACTTCTGTCCATAAAAATGGAGACTGCACCTTAGTCACAAACTACAGAATACAGACTGATATCCATCCTCTCCCCTCTGTGCAAAGCACTGGAGAGAATTATAACAGACTAACTTATCACATGCCTGAGTCAATACAAGAGCCAATGCAAACAACCATATGGGTTCTGCAAACCGCATAGCACCTCCACTGCCCTGATTGAACATACCAGCTTTTCACACAAGTCTCTTAACAAGGGACATCTGGTGGGCTCAATCTACATAGACTGAACCAAGGCCTTTGATTTAGTAAATCATGCGCTACTTCTAACCAAACTTCCCACCTTTGGCCTCTCTGCTGACACTGTACTCTGGTTTAAAAACTACCTCCCATGCAGATCGCAACAGGCCAAGATTAGTGGAGAGCATTCCGATGCCAGACCTGTCACAACTAGAGTGCCTCAAGGCTCCATTTTGGGGCCTCGATTGTTAACCTCTTTATAAACAACCTTTCTGAAGCCTGTCTTAGCTCCATGGTCACACTATACACTGATGATGCAGTCATCTGCACAAGTAATCCCTGCCAGCAAGCACTCGCCCGTGGATCCACGACAGGAGTCCAACAGAAATTCTGTTGAACTCCCTGTCACGATATCGCAGGTCGACTGCATTCTGCAGTCGGCCGCCGGGTTTGCTAATGATTTTTTTTCTTAGGAGCTCAGCCCCCGAACCTCACTACATGGAGGGCTGTACCCTGTACCCCCCACCTAAGGATTCTCAACTCCAATCAGAGCTGATTGGGGGGTGCAGGACCCCCAACAGGCAGCGTCGGGTTCCAGTGGGTCTCTCACCACAGCTAGGCACTGTAGTCGCTTTGGGGGACCTCGCTGGTGAAATGTCGCTGCGAGGGGGGTAAACGCTCACCCATGACCTTCAAAACAACTTTGCATCTCTTGAGACAAATGGTTCCAGCAGAATAAGCTTGTGCTCTTCTATAAGAAGACCAAAACTATGCTCTACTCTAGTTCATAGAAGAGGGCTAAGTCAGAGCCGCTCAACATCTGCAACATAAAGGGAGAGCATCTAGAACAGGTAGACTCATTCAAATACCTAGGGGTTATCAATGACCAGACACTTATATTTGCACCACATGTGGATCAAATCATCCACAACATTAACAGAAAACTGTGGACACGCTATAGACAGCGGCACAACCTCACCCCAGAAGCCAAATGAGTGGCAGTCACACGTTCCATCCTCCCATAATCGACTATGGCTTAATAGTTTATGTGAGTGCCTGGAACACTGTGTTAAATAGGGTTTGGTTAGTCCTACAAAGTCTGCCATTTTGTAACGGGGTAGACAAATACATGCACACATGCATACTCTACTCTCTCACAAAATGGCTCCCTTTGCACAACAGAATCAAGTGCCAGACCTGCCTGCTGGGTATGAAAGCCCTCATGGGTCTAACCCCCCCCGCCCCAAGATCTGCAAGTTCTCTTAAGTCATACTCAAAATCTCTACCCTACCACCAGAGGCACGGCAAGTGGTACCCTGGCAGTGCCTTTCAGCAGAACAAGTCTAGTCAAATGCTCCTTTGCAACCAGAGACCCTCAATGGCTTAACAAATTTCCAGTATCACAAAAGACACCTGTTAACCTGGGCCAAATCAAGCAGGAGCTACAGTGGAGTCAGTCACAATGAAATGCAATAACTTGCAGTAATGACAGGTCACAAAATACTGCTTGACCAAAGGGCTTAATTGTCATTGAATTACAATGTTTCCTGCAGCATACTGCAGCATTATGTGATATACTGCAGCATTACTGCGTTGCATCCTGTCTGGCACCACTGTACTAAAAATGCTCATACCCAGCACCAACTGTGGCTGCATCTTCAATTAAGACTCCTCCACACACTGGAACTTACCACCAGCACATCCTCCTATCTCTATTAATGCACCAACTGTCATAGCACATCCCAAAAAGACCCCTCCACACACTGGCACTTGACGCTAGCACCACAACCCATCCATATCAATGTCCCGCTTTGACCTCTTATTCATGTACTATTTTACTGATTCTCTGTGACATCAAAGTGCACAAATCTGTCCACAGACAGTGCCCCTGCAAGGCTGCTACCCACTGTATGTTCAGCACTTTTATTACTGTGAACTTCTAGGCCTCTTGAAGTGTACCATTGATTTGTGTACTTTGATGTTATGTTACAAACTTTCTGTTGTTAATGCTTATGCTAACTTGTCAACTTCTAAACTCTGAAGATATTGTAAACCATCTGTTCTTTTTAATGAGGAAGCTTCGTAAATTAGCATTTTGCTCAAAGGTGAGCATCTGAGTAATTAAAAAATATAGGATGACTGTAGTCTCTTGTTGAAAAGACGTTCTTGTTCAGGTCCTGCTTCATTCGTGAATAGAATGTAAAGCAGTGGTAGAGCAGAACAGGGACATACAGGGTCAGTTTGATAAGAAGGAGGCAGTATAATGCAGTGGTTTAAGGCTCTGAGCTCCAAACCCGGAGACCTGGGTTTGAATCCCACAGCCCCACTTCCATACTGTGGGACCCTGAGCAAGTCATTTAACTTCCTTGTGCTCCCAGGTCGCATCTGTAAACAAGCTTTCAGCTTAGTGTGTCTCTCCTGGTTTAAAAAAAAAAACCTTATTCTGTTCTGTGTTTCTTGGGCAAAACTGGATTGCTTGTTTTAAAAATAAAACAGGCATTTGTCAATGCAGAATGTTTGCTTGCTGGTATTAGCAATGGAAGTGCAGGAGTTAGATAGATGCAGAATAGGAATGGCAGTGAAGTATTGAACTTCACGCAACCCCACCTCCACCTTATAGAGATGGACAGGCATTGGAGTATGCTTTTGGGTTATCGCGCATAACGCTCACGCCATTTCAGCTTACCCTATCCTGCAGACACCGACAAGTGTTGAGATGTGCCTTGGGGTGTTTGGCTTTACAGTCACCCCATTCCATAAGGACATATGCTGAAATGGGTGCAGTATAGGAAAATGGGGTGAACTCTGGGGCCGAAGAGTCCAAGGCACACCTCGATGTCTGTCACTGGCTGCAGGTTGGGTGTGGAATGGCATGAGCATTACAGCCAGCAATCCAAAGGCACAACCCTGATGCCTGTCAGTCTGTACAAGGTGGAATGTTATGGTTAGAAACCCTAACGCCCCCGGCGTTTGTTGGTATTTGCACTACAAATTGTTAACACAGCCTTTTTGTGACCCCCACCTCATGAAAGCATTTGGAACCTCTGCTCATGAACAGTGGCACTGTGATTTTGTTAATCTGTCTCAAATGTTGATTTCCCACAGAGACCATGCCATTCTGTGCCAGCTGTGTGAAAACACAGTTTGGGCAGTATGTGAAAAATGACAGCAGCAGCATTCATAGGGAGGTGTGAAGACATTGCAATGTTAAAAATCTGGAGAGAAAATATAAAAAATTCTCGAACTTACAAGCATACGTGGAAACTGCACAATACAAACTCATAACACAGTCATTTCATGGAATTATTTCACCAGATTTACAACATAGGCATTTTGTGATCTTTGCTCATGAACGGTGTCACTATGATTTTCTAAATCTGTCCCGAATATTGATTTCCCACAGTGAAAGCACCATTGTGCGCCAGATGTGTGAAAACACATTTCGGGCAGGATGTGAAAAATGACTGCTGTACTGTTCATAAGGAGGTGTGCAAAAATGGTAATGTGGCAGATCTGGAGTGAAAATATTCCAAATTCTCAAAGTTATACATGTGCGTGGAAACTGCACACCACAAGCTCATAACATAGTCATTTTGTGGACTTTTGTCTCCAAATTTTCAACACAGGTATTTTGGGGCCTCTGCTCATGAACAGTGTCACTGATATTTTGCCCCGAACATTGACTTCCCGGAGCGACTGCGCCACTGTGTGCTGGATGTGCAAAAACATATTTTGGCCAGGATGTGACAAATGACAGCTGTATTGTTCATAAGGAGGTGTGAAAAAATGCCAATGTTGAAAATCTGGAGGGAAAATATTAAAAATTCTTGAAGTTATGAGTGTGCGTGGAAACTGTGCAATGTACACTCATAACACAGTCATTTTGTGAACTGTTCTCACCAAATTTTCAATATAGGCATTTTGGGACCTCCACTCATGAACAATGTCACTGTGATTTCCTTAATCTGTCCCAAATGCTGATTTCCTACAGCAACTGTGCCATTGTTCGCTACATGTGCGAAAACACATTTCGGGCAGGAGGTGAAAAATGACAGCTTTACTGTTCATAAGAAGGTGTGAAAAATGGCAATGCTGAAAATCTGGAATGAAAATATTAAAAATTCTCAAAGTTACGAGTGTGCATAGAAACTGTGCAATGTACACTCGCAACACAGTCATTTTTGGGGATTTGTTCACCAAATTTGCAACATAGGCTTATTGGGAGCCCACCTCATGAACAGTAACACTGTTATTTCATTACTCAGTCCCAAAATGTGATTCCATGCAGTGACCACAAAATCACCTTTCAGGACTGAATAATGACATGACAGTGACTGAATTCATGAGGTGGGGTCCTAAGAACCCCAGGTTGAATATTTGGTGCCAAAATTTGCAAAAATGGCAGAGATATCCACCTAAATTGAAAAAAACACACTTATGCCGTTATACAGCTTATCGGCATTTCTTTAGTTCGCAGTCAGCTTTAAAGAGTGCAGACATGTTCCCGGTCCACCGAAGATCGTCACATCCAGAGATAAGTATGGGGTGAGGGGTGTGCAGGGAGGTGGGGTGCATAGATGGTGGATGCGGGTTGGGAAGGGGGCCTATGACAGTGAGGGACTGTTTTCTACTTTTCAGGTAAAAATAAATAAATAAAAACATTGTGGAAAGTTTTCCTTTTTTTACAGGTAGATTTGGCATGCTGGGGTTGGCTCCCAGCATACTACCTGCATGTTTTGGGGGGGGACTGGAGCAGATGGGGATTGGTCACCCCATTGGCAAATACAAAAGGGTCTGTGTTTGGGGGAGGATATGGTGCCAGTGGGGATTAGGCAGTGGGCTCTACATCGACAAATGAACTGGGGAGGGGGCATGCTGACAGGGGGATAGGGCACCGCCATCAGCTTTCATGAAGACTATGAGGTGGACGGCGACAGCCGCCGCCATGTGTATTGAAATGCTACACCATGCAAGGCACCACCCTATAATGACGGGTCACTCCCTCATTGTAGCAGAGAATTCGTTTCAAATTGGTGGCATGCTTGCTGAACTAGTGTCAGCAGCAGCATGCCACTGCATTGGGGAAAGAGGGCCAAGCCCCAAAATACAATGGGGGCATTGGCAGCCACAGTGCCGCACCTCCAAAACCCACTTCTCTCCTAAGCTGCCACATAATGTTTCTTGTGCATGCTCACAAGCAAACATAAAAAGTATGCTGGGCTAAGTTGAATGTGATGACAAGGGGAGGAGGAAGGAAGCCTGTAGAGGTGGGGCTAAGACATTGCTGCAATGGGTGTCATTGGATGGGGTGCTGTGCTACGTGGCTGCAGCACGCCAATAGGATGCCTGTAGTCTTTTGTTGAAAAGGCATTGTAGTTCAGGTCCTTCTCCCTTTCCTTTAGCTACAATTGACAACTAGCATGAGCATCAGTGGTTCGAGCACTAGGACACTCTTCTGGGGGCCTGGGTTCAATTACCAGCAGGTCATATTTTTTCTTTCTCACTACAATTTATCTGAATTACTTAGCAGTGGCTAATACTGCACCAAAAACATTTATTTGTCATTTGGGCTTGTTGAGGAGAGAGTCCATGCATAACATTTCTGCAGATAACGCAGGGCTTGCTCTCACATCTGTTTTGTTTTTGTTTGTTTTTTGCCTATCAATGTGTTCATCTACATTATGAAATAGTTAATAGAAACCAAGACATGTGATTGGTCAAATGTGATATTGTTCATGTAATTTGATCCTGCATACTCCTACTTAACCTGCTTCCCTTCACATGTCTTCTTGCACTTAATATACTTTGTCTCTGATCTGCTCATACTGTACAATCTTTTAGGGTAACTCTGTATTATGTTAGACCATTGTTGATGTTTTGTAGTGTTGTGTCACTTGTTATTGCTGCTCATGTTGTTTGTAACTCTCCCAGGTCATGCCTAGAAATAGGCAATGCTCTTGTCTATCAAGTACACAAAAACTAAATAAATAACTTTGCTTATTTTTACAGCACAACAGCACAGGCTAGAAATCTGTAACATTTAAAGTCCATTACTCGATTCTAAAATTAGACATCAAGGAAGTTAATTATAATCATAATAAGGCAATCCAGAGTGTGCATAACAAAGAATAACATGTCTGTGGTGTGTAAGGCACTCGTAGAACAATTCCAAGTGTGCTGCTATCCCACAGTGACACACATCTTGTTGTGCCTTATTGCGTCTATGACATGTTAATGGCCATGTTTACTGCCAGTCCTAAATTAATGTCATTCTTCTGTCTATAGTGTCATGTTTGTTTAATTCAGTTCCAACTAATGCCTTTAGTCTACAGTGAGAGAACTTCACTTGCTCCTACTGTAGTTTTAGTTCCCCTTTATGCTGTTTAGGCAAGCCCTTTACAGCATAAGAGGCTGATTACCACATGCTAACATGTTGGTGATATGCTATCAGGGGCAATATGTTAGAGACATTCAAGTTCCTGCAAGAAATGAACAAGATAAACAGCAAGGACTTATTCCACAAGAATAACTAATTTAGAACATTTAGAACATGGGGACATAAGTGGAAGTAGGTGGTGGTGAGGGATTCAGGAGAGACATAAGGAAGTTGTATTTAACAGGGAGTGAGGTTGAGTCATGGAACAGTATGCCAGCTGAGGCGTTGGGTGCCAAAACCATTAATGGTTTCAGGCATGGTTAGGACAGAGTAAAGGGCTTAGTGGTTGCTCGGGGGTGGGGGGTAGCATTAAGGAAGGAAACGTGGGAGCAGGTAGTGCACACAAAAACCCTGAACAGGCAATAGGTCATGGGGTAAGATAGAATATTACAAGCAGGCGGGGTGGACAAATAGCCTTTTTATGCCATCATTGTTTATGTATCTGTGTAACTTTATTCACTTGGTTACTAGTTCTCCGAGTTGCTGAGTACCAGCAAAAACAATGTCCACAAATGGTTCTTTACTTTTATATTTCTTGTTTTTCACAGGTATTGACTTCAAGGAGTGGGTTAATGCAGGAAACAGCCTTTTGAAGACAAAGGTGGATCCACACACTGTGGGACTCTAATAGCAATCTTTCAAGAAATGCATGTTCATTTATCTATACCTCTATGGGCAGCATGCTTGGATTCACATATTTATATGTTTAACAGCTCAGATTAAATAGCATCTCAGTAGGCTCCCTACCAGCAACATTGACCAAGCCTGTGATAACTTTCCCTTGTAGGTCACTGTTGGGTGAAAAAGTAATTATCCAGACTGAATAAAAGCTGAGTTATTTTCCTGCCACTAAAACTGTGTGAATCGTTATCTTTTGATGCTTATGCAGACAAAGCCTGATAAATAAAGGAGAGTCGGGGTTACTTGGGGGAGGTAATGAAATGATTTGCAACACAGTTAAGGGCATAAGATGAATGAATACAAGATTGCAAACTACACTAACTGAAATTAAATAAGGTGCAATAATACCAAAATTCAGAAAGCATTAAATATGTTTTACAATTTTTTTAAACTGTCTCACGTTTTATATTGCTACATAAAATTATTTTAGTGCTGCAATAATTTATACATCAGTTCTGGGAAATTCTCTGTGTTCCACATTATTGATATTAAAAAATTATATCTATACTACTGAATCACATTTTTTAAAAATAAGTTTCAAACACCAGGAATCCTTCATTATGCTTATTAGTATATTTAGCCTGCAGGTCTGAGTTGCTCTAGAGCTTAGAATTTTATGATAATTAAAGAATATTGGAATGAAATCCAAAGCTCTGTTGTGTGCTCATGCTCACCCTAAGATTTTAACAGTAGGCTTATTTCTCTGCCTGAAATGTGCAATTGTTCCAGAGTCTTCTCTTCAACTTCAGATCAGTTTTCGGTTTTTTTTTATTTTTTTTTTTTGCAGTAGTGTGTTTTTACCTTTTATTTAGTGATTTTATCAATAATGCTGCATAGTTAAGTCATTTTTGTATATATTTGTTTAACTTTTCTACTGTTCCCTATCGAGTCCCAGCAACCAGAGAAGGCTGTTTTTCTGCGCAGTTCCTACTTTTAAGGACCCACATTTAAGCTACTTTATTTTCACTAAATTACTAAAAATCTTTACCACTTTACAGTTTTTACTGTTTATTATCCCTGGTTTCTCTTTATTTGGGAAATGAGAAGGTGTTTTACAAGTTAACCTAAATAAATAATCTGTTAAGATGTTTTTCTTTGCAGTTTCATTTTTAAGGAATCTGAACTGCATTTCATATGTTTTAAA
This sequence comes from Neoceratodus forsteri, assembly GCA_016271365.2. Lineage (NCBI taxonomy): Eukaryota > Metazoa > Chordata > Ceratodontiformes > Ceratodontidae > Neoceratodus > Neoceratodus forsteri. Next base: position 1,151,041,894 of record CM028130.1, on the reverse strand, counting down.
CCCCTTGTACACATTTTTTTTTCTTATTCAATTTTACTGATATTCACTGCCATGATTTATCAGTGTTTGGCATGACTGACAGACCCAAAGAAGAGGGAACTGAAAGGATTTAAATTTGTGAACTTTGTTTCCAACTCCTGTGAATGGTAGACTAGCATGAGTTAGATTTAAAGTGCCTAGGTCCAGATTACATCTTAAGTTGTAGAAGTTTGACCCAAAATGGTTAAAAAAAGAGATAAACATGTTACTTTCCCTCCTCCTGAAGAAGGAAAGAAGCCACTACAGGACAAAAATAAAATGCCCTCAATAGCGCGAATGACTAAGACCTCATTGTAGGCACTGGAGACTGTACATGCCAAAAAAAAGTAGCTGTCCCTCTTCCTGAAAAAGGAATGGAGTCACCACTGGACAAAAATAAAATGCCCTCATTGGAGGACATTACTAACACATGGCAATTCATCCAGGGAATTTCAGTAATATGCCTGCCCCCCTCCCCCAGCTCTGGTTCCATTCGCAGTGCCTGCAGAGGAGGAGACAAGAATGTTTATGAAGAAAAGGGAGAACCACAGAATTAGATGGCTCTGATGAGTGACGATGTGGCTCACTTCCATGAACCTCATGTAATTATACCTCTTGTTATACATTTATGAGACATACAGTATGCCAGTTTTCCCAGATTTTCCTCACCGGAAACAGATGATAATGAGGAGGGGTTTGAATTCATGGATATGATGGGGTTATTTCCCACTAAGGGGTAGATGCTTCCCATCCAAAAAAAAACCCTAAGGAAAGTCACTTTTACGTGTATACATACAGTGGCATCCCCCAGGATGAAACCCACTTTTAAAGCACTTTGCAGTATGCTGCAGCAGACCTTCTGACTAAAGCAATGTAATTTCAATGGCAATTAGTTCCTTCAGTCATGCAGGAAACTGTGGCATTCACTTCATCCTGGCAGTGCCACATTTGCCTGAATGACAAAAGGGACTAATTGCCATTGAAATTACATTGATTTATTGAGTAAGTCTGCTGCAGCATTCTGCAGAGTTCTGCAAAGTACTGCAGAACTGGGTTTCATCCTGGGGGATGCCACTGTATCTTAAAGGATAATATACACTTAAGACTATGGAGAATATCCAAACACACAGCCCACAAAACATCCTGGCTATGCCCCTACAAAGACCAAGTTTTGGTTCAGGTGGTGGCTTGGGCACCATATAACAATATGGCTGAGACCTTATTTCTGTCTGAATTTACTGTAACATTCTTTTGGAAACATTTCTGGTCTTGTAGGCCCTGTTTGGCACACGCAGCACTGAGATTCAGGCTGAAATCATTGATAAACATGGCCCAAAACAGCAATTTAATGTCTGGGTGATGGTGGTGGGGCACCACATCATATCCTGACTCAGACCATATTTCTGTCTCAATTTTATGTACCATTTCTCCTGTCATATTTCTTTTCTTAGCATGCCTGCTCTGCACAGTATGGTGGCAAGAGGCTGTGTTAAACTGAGGCCAAATTGCACATTTTGGACCAGGTCTCCTGGGTCTGGTGGTGAGGCACTAAACATCATCATCATGAATGGAGGGGAGGGCCGCAAAGTTAACATTTTGTGGTGGTAAGGCCAGGGGACACATGTTGTAAAGCACAAAATATATTTATGTTTAACTTAGCAGTCAAAGTGCTTATGTTTCTATGATTGTTGTGTACATATTCAGACTGACACTGCACACAGCGAAAACAACTGAAGCCCACATCATCAGCCTGAATGACATAGCTTTGGGAAAAACAAATTAATGTTCATACGAGCCCATTACAGTATATTTGACATTTGTGTATAGGAGGAGGAAATATAGAAGAAGTAAGATAAAACAAGAAGAAAGGTACAGTGTATAGGTACAGACTAAAGGACAGACAGTAAGCTGAGTTACACACACGACACGGGGGACATGAAAGGTAAGTGCAAGGGTAGGGTGCTCAAATGATGGGAAAGAGAGGGAGCATAAACATTATATAGTAATACACAAAATGCTGGACACAAAAAAGAAACATGAGAATATAGAAAGAGGAAGAGGACAGCAAAGAATTTTTTTTTTTTTATTTTTTGGTTTTGTTTTTTTTATTTATGGGGTGTGCATGAGGGAAGAGTGATAGTAACCAAGCAAAGACAGGAAAAGGAAAAGAGAAGAAAATTCAGGTGCTGCACTGCCTGCGTCACTTGCAAATTAGCAAGCACATTTTTACAATTTCCAGACTATAATTAAACGGTGCCACAAATAGGCCCAGATTCTTCTGACCTGCCACCACCACTCACCCCATGACAAAGTTCCACAAAGAGGTCCAACACTTTATGTTGCTCCTCCATTACTTTTCTGAGGTCCCCCTGACCTCCTGGTGGAACTAATTGAAATCACAACAGTGAGTGGACACCTCTGCTCGTACAGCCACCAGGTCTTCATGGCTAGCTGGAGGAGCAGCTGGGGCTGCTGCAGACTATGCGGGTTCACCACCACCGTGAACCTGGTGCCACCAGTGGATGTAGGGTTAGGTGGATGGGGGTGCTGCTGCCTTCTGCTGCATTCTCCTGCTGCTACAGCACCTTCCAGGCTCCACCTGACCACTGGAACCATCCTCCTGCTGACCCTCTTCTTCTTTGGCCCCACTGCCTCCTGCTTCTGCCAATTTCTGTTGTTTCTGGAGCCACTCTGCAGTGTGGTGGTTCTGCAGATGGCTTCTCCAGCTACCAGTTCCAAAATGGCCCCTTGTTTTCCCCTTCGCATGGATCTGCAGCACAGCTTGCAGATGATCACTGTGCTGCTGCTGCTGTTTTGATCAAAGAAACACCATACAGCTGACCCTTGGTTCTGGGGGAGGTGGGAGGTGCATGCTCCTGGTGGGGGGTGGGTATTAGTATCTGGCTTCTGCTTGGGGTGGAGGCCAAATGCTCCTGCTGCTGCCGGGGGGCTATGGGATTCTGTGTCCAGCTGGTGCTGGGCGCTACATTATCCTCATGACTACGCTGCTGCGGGGGGGGGCAATATGCTCATGCTGCTGCTGCTGCTGCTGCTGAGGAGTGGGGGCCACATGCTTCTGTTGGGGGGGCACATGCTCCTGTTGGGGGGGGGAACATGCTCCTGCTGGAACACCCACCTGTTAAGGAAAAGTGGGTGCCTTACTCCCAGTCACCTTGCCCTGCTGTTTAGCATCCACCCTTTCTATATGAAAAAAAATTCCTAACAAAAAGAGAGAAGAGGGAGTCACATACACACATACACACACACACACCAATCTACACTACAGACAATAAACAGAAACTATAAGTAAAAAACAGTAACACAATCTAATATATTCTTTTTAAGCAAAAAAAGGTGTAAAAACACACACACAATGGAACAGTTGCACACAGACCAAGTAAAGAAACTTGATTTTAAAGTCTCTGCTGCTGGCTGCCTGCTTCTCCTCTCCAAGTCTCCAGCTACACAGAAAGAAAATGAATCACTCTCACTTCCTGCCTGTATACAATCAACCCATGGGTCCTGCAGAGAGTAAGTCATGTGGAAAGCCCAATTTTGCTTGGTTTCACCAAATAGTAACGCAAGGAGAAATTTACCAGTGAAATTTACTGGCTAAATTTTGCCTTGCATTCATAATTATGCAAAATATTTCCCGCTGCGAAATTAGCGATTTCACCATAATTTCACCTGCGAAATAACATTGTGCTGTATCACTAATCTTGGGTACATATATACTAAAAATATGTACATGCAGGACCCAGTAAAACACCATGAAAGCAGGCAGTCAGCCATGACAAATGCTTATTGATATTTAGCATCATAGAAGGGGTTCCTCCATGCAGATGTGCCACACTGGTATCTCTAATCAATCATGGAAGCTCGAAGATGCTGCAAGTGCAGTACTAGTTAACACTCCCTGGAACCACATTTTAAAAATGTGCTAATGATAGTAGGGGTGGAAGGACCTCAAAAGGTTCAACTTCTGAGGTTCTTAAAGGTTCTGAGCAACAACAGATTTAGATGCGTATCTAAACCTTATACAAATGTTTTAGAAGCTTTTTGTTTTAGGGTAACTGTACAGTATATTCAAATTGCTTTAAACAGCTTTTAATCCACATATAGTATATGCAGAAAATAGCAATTAAACCACTATTTAATAACTCAAACCCAGGTCTGCTTTATATTTATTCTGGTTCACACTAGTGTTCTAACCACTGAGCTGGTTGGAGTGATGGTACCACAAACTGCTAATGCCAAATCAAGGGGTCAACAAGTTGGAGAGGTACTGTCAGTCACTAAGCAAGAAAGGGACCTTGGGGTTATCATATCTAATGACCTTAAAATGGCAGGGAAGTGAGACAAAGCAGTGGGTAGGGCCAGTGGGATGCTGGGATACATACAGAGTGGTATTTCCAGCAGTAGAAGGGAGGTGATGTTGCCACTGTATCATTCACTAGTGACACCCCACCTGGAACATTGTGTCCAGATTTGCAGCTCAGAAAGGACACAGACAGGGTCCAGGCAGTCCAGAAGAGGGCAACTACAACTGTGCAAAGGTTGCATCAATAGTCCTTCGAGGAGAAAACTGAGGGATCTCACCATGTACACCCTGGAGGAGAGGAGAGGAGAGCAGGGACATGATGGAGACCTGCAGGTACCTCATAGGGGTAAGCAGGGTGCAGGATAGGAGTCACTTTTGAATGAAGAACACCACAACAAGGGGGCATGCAATGAAGCTTGGGGGAGTTTAAGAGGGATGTAAGGAAGTACTACGTCACTGAACGAGTGGTAATTGTTGGAATAGACAGCCGACTGAAGTGAAGGATGTTTAAACAGTAGGGGTCTTCAAGCTTGCATGGGACAGACATAATGGAATATTAGTAAGTAGGCAGGGAGGAGAGGGAGGGCTGCTGGATTCCAGTCAGGGTGTGTGGAGACAGACTAGGCAGGGACCATCTGGGCTGATTGCATTGGCCAAGCAATCCTTTTCTGCTGGCAAATTCTGTGCTTCTGTGTTGGCCTAACCCTCTCCAAGTCCAGGTATTATATTTTTTATAATCAGCCTCAAAAGATACACTGAGCACCATTGATCTCATACTAATCTCCTTTCCAGTTCTTATCTCTCCCTCTTCCCTGCCCCTTTCACTGCTCCTTTCTACCTTGCCTAAAAATGTAAGCTTCAGCCTGCAACTTTGAAATGACTATCTGCTCACAGTATTAATTTGTTTTTTTTTGTTAGGTCCTTCTCTGATTGGCTTAAGAGCTGCTGCACCAGCAGGCCATTAGTACTGACAGCCTGCCTGCAAAGTTAACAAGTTCAGCTCAATCTGTCCTCTTCCCTCCCCCACCCTATGTTTTTATGCCTCAGTAATAAAAAAAAATCTATTCTATTATCTTTCCCTACCCTCCATTTTTGTGTCTTAGTAAACAAATAACTCTAGCCATAGCCACAACGGCTGCAGTTGCACTCTAAGAGTGCACACTGAGCATTCAGTGAAACAGTGCACCATGTCCAAGATGGCCACTAGAACTCTGTATGCATGCATGAGCAGCACTGAAGCTGCACATGCAAATAGAGCTCCAGCAGCCATCTTGGACATGGCACTCTGTTTCATCATGAGCGCTGTGCTCGTGTGAGATGAGTGGAGAAAGTAGTACAATACTAATATCCTTTCCTGTCCTTATCTCTGTCTCATCCCTGATGGAATTCACCCCATAATTCTAAAAGAACTAAGGGAAGAACTAGTAACACCACTGACTACCATTTTTAATAAATCATGGGAGGATGGTGTGGTACCTGAGGATTGGAGAAGGGCGGATGTGATTCCCCTTCACAAAAGTGGGAGCAAGACAGAGGCAGGAAACTACAGACCTGTCAGTTTGACCTTAGTGGTAGGGCAAATTATGGAATCACTACTGAAGGAAAGAATTGTTGAGTACCTAGAGGCCAGTGGGGCACAGGACCCAAGGTAGCATGGATTCACAGCAGGAAGGTCATGTCAGACAAATCTAATTGATTTCTTTGACTGGGTGACCAAAGTAGTAGACCAGGGAGGGGCTGTGGATATGGCCTACCTAGATTTTAGCAAGGCATTTGACACAGTCCCGCACAAAAGATTAATAAACAAATTAGCCAGCCTGAGAGTGGGTCCCAGGGTGGTAGCCTGGGTAAAACACTGGCTGGACAACAGGACACAGCGGGTAATAGTAAATGGAGTCCACAGTGAAGAAAGGAGGGTTACTAGTGGGGTACTGCAGGGTTCAGTACTGGGGCCGGTCCTTTTTAATGTCTTTATAAGTGACATTACAGAGGGGCTGGAAGGGAAAGTATGTCTCTTTGCAGATGACACAAAGATCTGCAACAGGGTTGATACGCAAGGTGGGATGGAAAGGATGAAAAGGGACTTGGCAAGGTTGGAGGAATGGTCAAATGTATGGCAGTTTAGATTCAACACAAAGAAATGCAAAGAAATGCACCTGGGAAACAAAAACCCAGGGGAAGAGTACACAATGGGGGTTGGGATACTGACAGCAACAAAAATGGAAAGGGACATGGGGGGTCGTCATATCAGATGACCTAAAGGTGGGCCAGTAATGTGAGAAGGCAGTAAGGAGGGCTGGGGGATACTGGGATGCATAGGGAGAGGCATCACCAGTAGAAAACAGGAAGTTGTTGGCCCTCTGTACAGACAGTTGGTAAGACCACATCTGGAGTACTGTGTACAGTTCTGGAGACCCCATCTCCACAAAGACATAGACAAGGTGGAGGCTGTCTAGAGGAAGGCAACCAAAATGGTGCAAGGTCTGCACCAGAAGACATATGAAGAAAGACTAAAGGAGCTTAAGATGTATAGCCTCAAGGAAAGGGGGGACATGATAGAAACTTTCAAATACCTCAAGGGAATCAACAAAGTCCAAGAGGGTAGCATTTTTCAGAAAAAGAGATGTGCAAGAACAAGGGGGGCACAATTTGAAGATAGAGGGGACATGACTCAGAGGTAATGTGAAGAAGTATTTCTTCACAGATAGGATTGTAGATGCATGGAACAACCTTACTGAGGAGGGCATAGAGTCAAAAACAGTGGAGGAATTCAAGAATGCATGGGACAGACATAAGGCAGTTCTAGTGGTGGGTAGGAGGAAGTAGGCTGTTGGTTAACTAGGATCTGCAGCTTATCTGTTAGCTAGGGAAATGGGCAGACTAGGTGGGCCATGCGGTCCTTATGTGCCATCAGATTCTAAGTTTCTATGTTTCTATGCACACTGAGCTCCATTGACCATCTTGGCCATGACAGACTGTTCCACTGTAAGCTCTGTGAGTATGTGCACTGAGCGGAGCTTTCTCACAAACCAGATTGTGCTGCAGCTTAGCTCTGATTACAATCAGTGTAAGCAAAAAAACATTTTGTGATCATCAACCAAGCACTGCAGCTGGTAAAAGAAAGGATTTATTTATTATTTATGTATTTATTTATTTCAAAGTTTTCACCAGGAAAGACATGCTGAACTGATGATTGCTTGTTTCCAGATGCATCCTGGGGAAGAGGGTGGGGAGATCAGACAGTATAATAAGGTGCAAAAGTGCAATAGTAAACGCAAATGCAAAACAATCATATGGTGCAGAGCAGTACAATACAACAAGGTGTATGAGGTAGAGTACATCAGCAAATGTGCAAAACCAGTGAATAATACTGGAAACTGGAGAAGAAAGATAAGGGGGCTGTCACAAATCCACTCAGCAGGTCAGGCCTTCTACTCCCAAAGTGCCAACTTCCAAGTGCAGTCTTATGAACAGTTTAACAGAACAAGGTAACCCTCTTGTCTGTTTTGTGAGTTCCGATCAACCTTTGGTCTCAATTCTTGGAGGGATTCAAACTGTGACCTTCTTGCTAGTGTACCCAATGCACAGGCTCAGATATTTCTGTCTTCAGGGGGCCAGATATCTTAGCCTATGGGCACCTAACCAGGTATACAGAGATGAACCCTTAAAAACTTTAATAAAGACCTCAGATTTAAAATGCTTCTCTTTCTAGTTTGGTATCACCATTCAAGCTATGCCTCATGTCTGCTATAACCATATATACTTTTCTTACAACTAAAAGAAATTCAAAGACAGACCAATTATGTTCTAAAAAGAATGTTACTAAAATAGATAAAAATATGTAAAACACAAAATACAGAAGTGTTATATCACAAGACATACACATTTTTTAAAAGAACAAGGTTTAAACAGTGCAAATTCCTACTTACAGTACTTAGATTTGACTCTCTCTCTAAATACCAGCTTAAAGTGCTTACAGATGTATCCTCTTCAGAGTCTAGATAAAAGCTGTGTCTGAAGTAAAACAGAGTATTCCTTAAACAACTGTATTGGCCAACCCCTTTTTTGTGTGAGGTCAGCTAGCTCCTCCTTCTCTGTCAGAATATATAAAGAAAATATATATTTAATAAAAAAAAGGATGTATATTTTTTAAGTATGAAATTTAGCAACCACAGCATAACTCATATGTGTCAAATGACATCTCTTTGATCTCATCATACGCTTCCCCCTTTCAGGACATGAAAGCATCTTTATGATTTTCACACTAATACATCACAACCTGTTTTTCTTCCTTTGGAACATCATAAAATGGATATGCTCAACTCGAGCGTCTTCTACCCTGTAAAAAGGTTCCAGCCTTCCACGTAACACCTGGTATCTAAAAACTGAGTGTGTGTGTTCTCACATGCTGTTTTCAGTATTTTCTCATGGCTTTCATCTTTCAGCTGAAACCTTGGGGGGTGAGCGAGGTCACTCTTAGAGCATCAGAATTTCAGCAGAGACATTCAGTAATACATTTTATATTAAAAAAAAATGATACAGCACTCAGAACTGGCTGTCCACATCACAGGGGCTACTAGTGATAAGTGACCAGGGAGAGTCATCACTGGAGGGTGGTGGGCAGCAGCATATGACAGGAGCAGTTGCAGAAGTGATTTGTGAAGTAATGGAGGAGAGACCTAGTGGAGTAGGGGAAGAGGCAGACTGCATAGTCAGGTGAAGGGAGGACCAAAGCTTAGGGAAATGTTAGGAGGAGGCAGCTTTACTTTTTAATAGATTTCCAAGGAGAAAATGGAGGAGAATGAGTGTTGGTGTTGCAAAGTGAGTAAGTGGAGGTAGCAGGAGATGACAAGAGAGAGATAGGCAAGGTGTGAGTGATGGGAGCCAAGCTAAAATTTGGAGATGATTGAAGCAGGGTAGGTGAAGTGACAGGCATGAAGACAAGGGAGTGTTGGATGGATAGAGTACAGGGGGCAGTGGTGGGTGTATAGCAGACAGTCCAGGACAAAGCATCAGAAAAAGTGAAATATGGGGTCTAGTCTGGCTCTATGGACTTGGCAATGTCACAGTAAACAGTGTCACCATATTCAAAGTTAGGGAGGAATAAGGATCATCTTTGAGACAGTCTCACAGCAGGCAAGAAGCAGATACTCACTTTATTCTGGTATAGCACACCAAGATTGGAGTGGAGCTTCTTATGAAAAGCACCTCAAGGTCATTCTGTCTGCAAAGCTAAACAGGAACAGGTGTCTGCCAAAGATATGCTTTCCATGGCAACATAAAATAGATATCGCAGCTTGAAAATGATGCAGAGGTTTGAAAAACATAAGGCAAAGAAACAGATTGTGTCACTAGCAAAAGACAAAGAGCACCATCCAATCTCCCCATTTCCCTGCCAGGCTCCATATTCTGCCTAATTCCAATCTGGATTTACAGCTGCAATAGCACTAGTAGCTGATCTTCTTCTCCTTCCTCAGATACCTCCTTCTCTTTTCTGCCTGAAGATCCCACTATTCCTTCAAATTTGTCCCACCCAAGCTTAAACCCTGTCACAGTCTTAGCAGCAACCACCTCTCTGGTACTGTAAGTTAATTCTATTTGTTTTCCACTCACTCACTGAAGAACTTGTTCATGTCTCTCCTAACCCTTCCCCTGCCAGTGTCCATTAAGGAATAGGGATGCCAAATTTTCATTTGGTGAATGTGCCAATATCCAGCATTTTGACACAAACGATGTAGGGCATATTAAACTGTTTTCCTTCTGTATTTCAGCACTTTAACATTAATCAGGATGCACGTCTTCCTATAGGGGTATGTACTGAGCATGTCCAAGTTGCTTGCAAGCCACACGACAAGCAACACCAAATCCACAATGTTTTAAATAGAGACTTTCTCACACTGTGTATATTTCAGAGACATTTGTAGGTGGACCTAGCTTCTGAAAGAGTTATTTTTATGTGAAAAGAGTGATTTCTCCCTGTCGATGCAGCAGCATGGCTGCCACATGTGATGCTGGTTACCAAGTTTGAGCTGGACCCTGAACCATTGGAGGTCAGGCAATATGCACAAGCTAATGCTAAAGTAACAGAGAGATAACTTAGTTGGAAAAGCACAATAAGTACAGAAAGAAATACAAAATCACACATATCCCCATAATGCAAAGCATCATGGGCAACATATGCAAATCACCACAGAATATTATGCTGGTTCAACTTTAAGCAGAACTGCATGGTGCCAAAAGGCCTCTTACACAGTCTGCAAAGGGTGCCAACAGAAAACACAGACATGTGTACAGTATAGTAGGTTTCCTGCATATGTGGTCAGGTGCGGTACCCCCAGGGAATGATGAGAGTCAATGAACCAGAAGTGATGCTGTTGCCCCAAGTCACAGCTTGTGGGGGTTACTCCACCCCAAGATTCAATAAAATATGCTGCAATTCTAATTACATGCGTGCTTACCCAGACTAAAGGAGGCAATGCAAATCTATGCAAAGCCACATAAGTAGGGATAGCCTTTTTAAAACACTGTCCTTTCCCATATATTGATGGACAGTATTATTCACTTTCCTTCAAGAGAATTATAATCTGTACCTGCACAGAGCAAGTATAGGATGGAAATACTGCCCCTTAGAAGAGAAGAGACTGAGAAATGGCACATGAAGGATACAGTCTTCTCTGGGTGACTCCTGAGCTTTTCATTTACTGCTATACTGATTACAAGAAATCTTGCAGGTTGAGAAATTAGTTGATTTATATTCCTAGGAGGAGAGGTGAAACAGAAATGTTTCTACACCCTCATAAGTTGAGGATGCTGCTGGGGTGTTTCTTCATTCTGTCTTTTGTTTGCTGAGCTCTTGTTTAGAGTGGCTCACATAGCTTGAGTAGGGATGGCTCATTATGGGATACATTCTCTTTGCCCATCTGTAACTGGAGCAGGTTCTAAGGCAGTAGGAGGCACCAGCCAGGACAAGAGGCCATTGACCCACCTACAGTTCCCTTCTCATTTTTGCCAGTTGTGCCATCTTCTTCTCTAAAGGCCTCTTGGTGCTAAACCCTCAGGAAAGTGGGAGCCCTAATGGGCTTGACCCGAAGCTCCTGCACCTCTCTGCACTTGCCATTGTCATGCCCATCCCCTCCTTTCTCAACCTTTTGTTCTCCCTCACCTCAGTCTGGGACTCCTGTAAGCATGCAACAATTATCCCTCTCCCTAAAGGTGGTGACTCCTCCTCTCCTGGCAGCATTCACCCTATATCCCTTCTTCTTACCCTATCTAAACTACAAAAACACATTGTTCTTTTTCAACTCTCCCCTACCTTTATTCCTCCTTCTTCTTTACCCTTTCCAATCTGGCTTTCGCAAACTTCATTCCACCACTTCTTCTTTCCTCAAGCTCACTGACTCCATTCTTACTGGTATGGAACATGGCCACCTCACAGATGCCATTTTTGTTGATTTAGTGAAAAATTACAACACTGTCTCCCACATTCTTCTCCTTGATAAACTCAAGACAGTGGGTCTCTCAGACTTGGCAACTAATTGTTTTGGCTCCTATCTGGTATGTTGGTCTCAATCTGTTAGAATTGGAGATTTTATCCACACCCGTCCCTGTGAGTACTGGAGTACCCCAAGGCTCTGTCCTTGGCCTAATGCCTTTCTCCATATTCCTCAAAGACCTTCCCTGATCATGTTCTTCTACATCTGTCGATATGTATGTAAATGGACACAGTCCTGCTTGCATCTGGGTCTTCTTCCTTGTTATCATCCAGGCTTCAACTTGATTTTGACGTTATCCAGAACTGGTTTCACTCAAATCAATTGACACCAAATGCTAAGAAAAACTGTCTTCATGTGCTTTGGCACCAGGCAGAGGCTTTCTAGGCTATTGCCCCAACCCCCACCTTCCACACCCTTGATGGGGGTACAATTGTTGATGTACCCTCCTTTAAATACCTTGGTATCTGGCTTGATAGGCACCTTGGCTTCTCTCAGCACATAGACACTGTTCATGAAAAACTCCACCCTATGCTTGGTGATCTTTATAGGAACAAAAGCTATATCCCTTTACCTGCTTGCTGGAAAATCATTTCAAAGATGATACTTCACAGCTTTGATTATGGTGACATAGTTTACGGTTCTGCATCCAAGTCCACTTTTGCCAGACTACATCCCCTCTTCCACTCCTTCTGCTGGTTTGCCTTGTCCTGACCTTCCCATACTCACCACTGTTCTCTTTACTCTGATCTCTCCTTCCCTTCCTTGGTAGATCACTGAATAACCCACTGTGCCTCTTTCATCTTTAAATTTTGGCTGTTCTCCCTCCCCCTTATCTCAGTTCTCTTCTCTCCCCTATGCCTCTTTCCTCTGACTCTCTCCGTAACTCAAGCTATTGCTCTACTAATGCTCCTTTCTTGTAAATCCCTTGTGAGACAGAATGCCTTCACTTACTGCTTTCCTAAAATCTGGCACTCTCTTCCCCTTACAATTCACTCTACCTCCTCCAAACACTCTATTTCCTTGTTACTCCAAGCCCATACATCTCCCACCTGCAATTGCTCTTAGTCTAATGTCTTGCCCCCCTTCTCTTTCCCCATCTGCTCCCAGTCCCAAATGTACTGTACTATACTACTACTAAATATTTCAATCTCTGCACTCTTTCTCTTCCTTTTTTCCCCTCCTTTTCCCTCCCATCCTTCCACTACCTTCCTCTCTTCAACCCTTTTCCTCCCTATTTTCCCATTTCCCCTTAACTACTACCTCCAGTCTAGTCACACTCTTTTTCATCCTTTCCCTCCTCCTCACTCCTTACCCTCCTTTTTTCTCCTCCTTTTCTGTCTATCTTTCTCGATTATGTGTGATTCATAGCTCAGTGCTTGTGCCCCATACTGTAGCTGGATAATATAGATTGTGCTTGTATACAGAGGCCAGACCAGTAAGTAGGACAATGCTTGCAAGGTATTAGTTGTATGAAATGGTAAGTGTTTAGATACTTCAGCATAGACATGTGCAAGTCAGTGATTATAGTGCATTTGAACTGGATAGCATATGCAAGGTGCTTAGATGCTTGAACTGATGAGTAACTGTTATGACTTGATGTCTTGGCCTTTCTCTGTATCTCACTGTAGGAAGGATGCTTAGTCAAGTTGGATGAGACCCCCGCAAAGAAATAATGATATTGAACAATTATCTTCTCCAACTCCAGAGAGTGTGGCCAGTAGCACACAGGAAAGGAACCCCCCCTTGGGGGGAAACCTCTGAGAACCCATGGCTACTCATCTGCCCATCCTTCTGGGTATACTAAAGGAGACTAATCCTAATTAAACATATGAAGTTGTCGGCTAATCCAAAGTCCAATAAATGCAAATCCTTAATCCAATAAGAACAGGTGAGCTGGAATCGGAGCCTTGATAATGAGAATCCATCGAGAGATGGCAGCACATCCTTATAGCGAATTCCAAGTCCAATAGATGTCTATGTCCAGGCAGGAATCTGATAGGAGGAAGTTCAATCCACAGCAAGCATAAACAGTCTGAAAAGTTTGCATTGTACTGGTCAAAGCAAACCAGATGAGGAATTATTTCCGAGGAGGATTTGAGCTTGAACGAATGACTGTATGATCCAGAATAGGAGGATGTGGAATCAATGGCAGGCTATCTGAGGATAGGGTCCTTGGTGAAGCAAGGAAGCTAGATGCAGGCTATGAGGCTGGGGACAGAGTGGTTGGAATCTCCAGCCCTGAGTGGGGCAAGTTACATAGGAGTGAATTTGTGCAACAGAACTCAAGATACGAGTAGACAGGAGAGCTGAAGACCTCCAGGTCTGACTTGTAAGTGATAGAAACATAGAAACATAGAATTTGTTCCATGCATCCACAACCCTCTCCATGAAAAAATACTTCCTCACATTACCTCTGAGCTGCCCCCCTCTATCTTTAAATTGTGCCCCCTGTTCTTGCACATCTCTTTTTCTGAAAGATGCTACCCTATTGGACTTTGTTGATTCCCTTGAGTTACTTGAAAGTTTCTATCATGTCCCCTCTCTCCCTTCTTTCCTCAAGGGTATACATATTAAGTTCCTTTAGTCTTTCTTCATATGTCTTCTGGTGCAGACCCTGCACCATTTTGGTTGCTCTCCTCTGGACAACCTCCACTTTGTCTATGTCTTTGGGGAGATGGGGTCTCCAGAACTGCACACAGTACTCCAGATGGGGTCTCACCAACTGTCTGTACAGAGGGATAACAACTTCCTGTTTTCTTCTATTGATGCCTCTCCCTATGCATCCCAGTATCCACCCAGCCTTCCTTACTGCCTTCTCACATTGCTTGCCAACCTTTAGGTCATCTGATATAATTACCCCCAGGTCCCTTTCCATTTTTACTGTTGTCAGTATCTCACCCCCCATTGTGTATTCTTCCCCTGGGCTTTTGTTTCCCAGGTGCTTTACCTTGCACTTCTTTGCATTGAATCTGAGCTGCCATACATTTGACCATTCCTCCAACCTTACCAAGTCCCTTCTCATCCTTTCCACTCCATCTTGTGTTTCAACCCTGTTGCAGATCTTTGTGTTGTCTGCAAAAAACATACTTTTCCTTCCAGTTCTTCTGCAATGTCACTTATAAAGACATTGAAAAGGACCGGTCCCAGTACTGAACCCTGCAGTACCCCACTAGTGACCCTCCTTTCTTCACTGTGGACTCCGTTTACTACTACCCTTTGTGTCCTGTTGTCTAGCCAATTTTTTATCCAGGCTACCACCTTGGGACCCACTCCCAGGCTGGCTAACTTGTGTATTAATCTTTTGTGTGGGACTGTACCAAATGCCTTGCTAAAATCTAGGTAGGTCATGTCCACAGCCCCTCCCTGGTCTACTACTTTGGTCACCCAGTCAAAGAAATCTATTAGATTTGTCTGACATGACCTTCCCATCATGAATCCATGCTGCCTTGGGTCCTGTGCCCCACTGGCCTCTAGGTACTCAACAATTCTTTCCTTCAGAAGTGATTCCATCATTTTCCCTACCACTGAGGTCAAACTAACTGGTCTGTAGTTTCCTACCTCTGTCCTGCTCCCACTTTTGTGAAGAGGAATCACATCCACCCTCCTCCAGTCCTCAGGTACCACCCCATCCTCCCATGATTTGTTAAAGAGAGTAGTCAGCGGTGTCACTAGTTCTACCCTTAGTTCTTTTAGAATTCTTGTGTGAATCCCATCAGGCCCCATTTCTTTGTCCACCTTCAATTTTATTAGTTCTTTCAGAACCCTTACTTCTGTAAATGGACTAGTATCGACCCCCATCTTCAAAGCGTTTCTCTTGTTTAGTTTAGGTACCTCTCCCTCCTCTTCCTTTGTGAATACTGAGCAGAAATATTCGTTCAGTATCCTGGCTTTTTCACTGACACCCTCTACCCACATTCCCTCCCCTTTATTAAGCCTCAGTATCCCTCCTTTGTTCTTTATTTGCTTCCTAATGTACCTATAAAAGGTCTTATCCCCTTCTTAACAAGAGTTGGCTATCCTTTCCTTAGTTTGGGCCTTTGCTATTCTGACTGCCTTCCCAGCCTCTTTCTGCTTTAACTGATAAAGTTCTCTGTCCTGCTTCTTCTGTGCTTCCCTATATTTCCTGAATGCTATCCTTTTCTCCATAACCTTCCCTGCAAAGCCTTCTATGGTCACACTGACAAAATGGGTCACTATCATTAGGGCCTGTACAATGGTTAGACCACACTGTAAGCTCCTCCAAAGAAACAGCAGAAGTATTTAATTGAAATTTTATCTTGGTTTTCTCAGAAAAGGTCAGCACACAAAACAAAACCAGATATAGTGAAATTAGCACACCTAGCAAAACATGGAAAGTAAAATAGCAGAAAACTGAACATCTTTAAACTGACTGTGCACCTGGCCCAGACAGCATAATCAAGTAAGCATTAAGCCACGATGAAGGTGGCATCTAATGCTGGATTGATGCATTGGGGGGGGCGATGGCAGCCCGAGGCCAAAGGCCGAGGGCCACCACCCATCCCCCCATGCATCAATCGCATTAGATACCACCAAGGGGTGGCTTAATGCGCTTGTAACATGGGCCATGGGTCAGTGGAAGCATCTGGAGGGGGCCCAGTCTGCGAGATGGACAGTGACACATGAAGGCGCTGTGAGACTTGTGAAGCTTTACTTCGCTGTCACACTACGGTGTATGGCATTAAATACGTACAGATGCAGTCATTAGCTGTTGTCCCTGGAGCTGCGCGGCTGGCTGTGGCCAACATCACTGTCCCACTTCTGTCCACTTTGGTGCGGGTATTCTTGTCATACCCACCACTGGAGGTCTCTGGTGAAGGGTTCAAGCGCCACGAGGAGGATTCCACTCGTGCTGTGCATGCCGGGGGGCTTCACTTCCTGCTGCCTCCCGCACTCTGCTCCGCCGATGTGCTGCTCCAGCTGGGCTGTCCCTGCTGCTCCTGGGTCTGCCTGCGCTCTCATACTGGCGAGATGCTGCCTCTCGTGGATGTCCGCTGCGGATTCTGGTCCCCCTTGCTCATTTCCATGCTCAGATGTCTAGTGGGGCTGGCGCTCTTCTCACTGCTCAGCTCGCTCGGCCACAGGACCCAGTGCTGCTAACCTGGGTCTCTGGCTGCTTGTGGTACTGTCTCAGCAGGCACGGCATATAACATAGGTTAATGCCCGCTCCGGCTGGGGTCCTGTGATGCTGTTCCTCCTAACGGCGCTGCCGATTTGTGCTGTGGGATTAATGCCATGTTACAAAAATGATTAAACTACTGGGTGATCAGATAATGGAAGCCCTTATTTTAATACACTGTGGGTCGGTAGAAGAACATAATGTACCTTGGATTGCAAGAATGCCTGTGTAACCATTATCCATAAACAAGCAACACTAAGGTTTCCCCTTGACTTTTAACAGTGCTGTCATGTGCAAAGGGAGAGTAGTATTATTATCAGTCACAGGCATGGGAATTTTTTGTATCACAGTTGATTGGCATTGTATCACAGTCGATTGACATTTCTCAAATGCCAAGCATTGCAGGTAATGCTTTTCTCATGCATTATCAAGACTGATAACTGCAATTGTGCTTGTGGTTGTTCCCTATAGCAGCAGGTCTACTTTAGTGGTTCTCCATTTCTTGGCAGCTTTCAGAAAGAATGCTTGCATCTCCTGCACATGTTTGTGTTTAGCAGACACTAGAAAGGGAAAGTACAGCTTCTGATGATGAAAGGAATAGGTGCCAGGCCCAGCAAACAGTCACAGATACAGTTCCGGAACACCTTATTCGCACTTCAACACTTTAGCAATTGAAGGTGGCTAATATCAGAAGAGCAGGTTATTAAAACATTTGCTTACATATCACAGTAGTAAATTTGAACCTTGAACACTACATTGTCATTACAGATGGTGAACACCCAGAATGTTGACACCCCACATTCATTTAAAGTAAACAGTACAGTACATTTAGTACTACATTTTAGCCTTATAATCCATGTATGAGTTTTTCTGGTTTTGTTTTGGCAGTTTGTTTAGTTAATTAATTCATCCAACTGCTTGAAAATATCCATGTAGAATGCATGAATGAATCAAATCAACCACTATGTTGTCATGCCAACATGCCATACCATCTATAAACAAAGTGGTTTGTTTGATTCATTAATTTATCCTACTGTCGGCATGACAACAACAGGGCAGTTCATTCAATTTAGTTTGTTTTGCTGCATCTGCTGACTTTGAGCTAAAGTGCTGCTGAAGCAAGGTCTCACTTTGGTCTGAAAACATTTACTATTTCTATAGCTGTGTATCACTATGTGCCTGTAGTCACTTGTACCAGCGGTAAAGATGAAACAATGTTCCGAAATGTTTTCTAATTCGGAACTCTTATATGCCATCTGTCACTGAGGGTTGGTTCTTCAAGAATTGGATTGAGGGTCTGATGTCAGCACTGGCTCTGAAAGATGTGACAGCACTGCGTGCAATCTCTCTCCAGTGAGACACTGTATTTGCTGTTTCTAAAAATCTCAGGAGACGTATTACCGAAATCTTGCATTATATTCCATTTTCCTGGAATGAAACATAAATGAAATATGTTACTGCATTTTAGTAATGTTTAGTCTATTAAGAGTTTAGTAGCCTAGTGGTGTTAAAACCATAATCCATGTACACCTTTTTCATTCAAAAGAAACTACAAAGTCATACATGGATTATGAGGCAGAAATGTACCACTAAAGACTCTAAATAGACTTATAAATCCTAAGATTTTTTTTGTTAAGCCATAGCAAAGACTGCCATTGTCTAAATTGTCTCTGTAATCTGGATTGTAGGCTTAGTACTTCTCTTTACACTTTGCTGACTGACTATCTGACTGTCATGTCCTGTAAGAGGCTGCCACTGCATGTTACTTCACCTCTTTGAGCAAGGGACAGCTATACTAACTATTTTAGGATCTGTGCCGATTGTCCGACAAGGCAACTCCTGACAGTTGGATGCATCGCAGCCCTACTTGTGTGAATGGATGCGATGCAATTTGGGGACTTAATAGACTGGTTCTGCTGTTGCACAGTAGAGATGTAGCAAGTTTTAGTAGCTAAATTGCGAATCCGATTCCTCCCCAGACAACATACATTGTTGTTGTTTTTGCTTTTTTTAGTTTTTTTTTTTATGTTTAAGTGTTAAGCAAAAAAATAATACATGGGTTATGAGACTGAAATGTACCACTAAAGACTTTAAATAGACTTATATGTCCTAAGATGTTTTTTTGTTTTGTTTTGTTAATCCATAGCAAGAAGTAGCATTGTCTAAGCTGTCTTAGGTGTCTGACTTGTAGGTTTAGTGCCTTTCATTACACTTTGCTGACTGTCCTGTGAGAGGCTGCCTTTGTGTGTTACTTCACCTCCCTTTGAGCAAGGGACAGCTATACTAACTGATTTGGGATCTGTGTCGAACATTTGACAGGGCAACATTTCATGGCTGGATGCATCTCAGCAATGCTTGTGTAAATGGATGCAGTTTGGGGACTTAACAGACTGGTTTTGCTGTTGCACAGTTAAGGTAAAGCAAGTTTTAGTTGCAAAGTTGCGTATCCAGTTCCTCCCCAGACCACACATAGTGTTTTTGGTTTTTTTTATGCTGAAGAGTTAGCAAAGTGTAGCAGGAAAACTCTCAAGTATCCCAAAATTGACAGCTAATAAAACTGTAGGAACATTGCTTTCACATAAACATCTGTCTTTTGTCTACCTTCTCTGTTGAACACAGCTACTGTGCATATAGAACAGGCATAAAAAGTCAAGCTAGCCATCGATGCTTCTTACAAGGGTGTAGTCTGAGGGATGTCACATAAAGGATTTGATCCACCATCAAACAGATTCATACCTAGTGAATGCACAACAGAAGGTTAACACTACAGCATCTCTTGCTTAACATATACAAACAGTGAGTGCACAACAAATATTTATTCTGTTTACGGTACCCATGGTGATAGGTGAATCAAGGGAGGATTGTTTTCAGTCCTATTCCAAAATATTAAAATAAAAACAAGATTTTAACCTATGGTACAGCAGAAGAGAATTAACATTTGCTGTGCATTCACTGCTTGTGTATGTTAAGCAAACTATATGATGTAGTGTTATATATCTGTTGTGCATTCACTAGGTATAAAGCTGTCTGATGCTGCTCACTCCCCTAAGGTGCCATCCCCCAGACTATAATATTGTATGTAGCATTGTTGATGACTAGATAGCTTGACTTTTTATGCCTGTTCTGTATGGAGCTGTGTGGAATAGAAAAGAAGGAGGAAAGAAGGGTAAAAGGAAGTATACAAATGTTTATGTGCAAGCTTTCTAGGAATGCAGAAACACCAGTCACACCTAAGTTTCTACGGTTTTGTTAGCTGTCAGTTTTGGGGTACTTGAGAGTTTTCCTGTCATCCTTTCCTACAGCTTAAACAAGCAAACAAAATACGCACTGCATGTACTGCAGAGGAATTGGTTACACAACTCTGCAACTAAAACTTGCATCACCTTGACTGTACAATGGCAGAATCAGCATATTAATCCCCAAACTGCATCCATTCACACAAGCTTGGCTGTGATGCATCATCCGACCATCAGATGTTGCCCAGGCTAGCTTGACATTTTATGCCTGTTCTGTATGGAGCTGTGTGGAACAGAGAAGGAGGAGGAGGAAAGAAGGGGAAAAGGAGGCATACAGACATTTATGTGCAAGTTTTCTAGCAATCCAGACATGCCAATCACACTGAAGTTCTTATGGTTTTGTTAGTTGTCAGTTTTAGGGTACTTGAGAGTTTTTCTACCACTCTTTCCTATGGCTTAAACAAGCAAACAAAAAACGCACTGCATGTACTGCAGAGGAATTGGTTACACAACTCTGCAACTAAAACTTGCATCACCTTGACTGTACAATGGCAGAATCAGCATTTTAATCCCCAAACTGCATCCATTCACACAAGCTTGGCTGTGATGCATCATCTGACCATCAGATGTTGCCCAGGCTAGCTTGACATTTTATGCCTGTTCTGTACGGAGCTGTGTGGAACAGAAAAGGAAGAGGAGGAAAGAAGGGGAAAAGGAGGCATACAGACATTTATGTGTAAGTTTTATAGTAATCCAGACATGCCAATCACACTGAAGTTCTTATGGTTTTGTTAGTTGTCAGTTTTAGGGCACTTGAGAGTTTTTCTACCACCTTTTCCTATGGCTTAAACAAGCAAACAAAAAAAGTTGTGCATGTACTGTGGAGGAATTGGATACACAACACTGCAACTAAAACTTGCATCACCATAACTGTACAATGGCAGAATCAGGGTGTTAAGTCCCCAAACTGCATTCATTCACGCAAGCTTGGCTGTGATGTATCATCTGTCAGATATTGCCCTGTCAGACATTCAGCACAGTTCCCAAATTAGTACAGCAGCCCCTGGCTTGAAGAGGTGAATTAACACTCACAGCTGTAGCTTCTCTCAGGACAGGACCGGACCGACAGACAGTCAGTCAGCAAAGTATAATGAGAAGTACTAAGCCTACAATCCAATCTCCAGAGACAACTTAAACAATGACCCCCATTGCTATGGCAGAAATCTTGTATGCAGGTGACCATCACTTCTGCAGTTGTGAAGGAAAAAGAAGTACCCCATGAAGGGGGTGTGTGTGTTTATGTGGCCGGTGGAGGGGAAGGACCACATAAACACTACCACTGGACACTGTTCCAGAGCACTGTGGAAGCACACTGGACAGCGGCTCTGTCATGTGCTTCCACAGTGCTGTGCTACAGAGATGATGATGGCATAACATCTGTGGAGCTCCACCTTTGCAGCCATAAAAAAAAAATGATTTCTATTCTCTTTCAGTAGAGTTAATTCTACTACATGATATGGGTTTAAAGATATTTTCCAAAGTTTTAGCCAAATGAATGGCTCATGTCTGGGATGTTAATTGGTCTGGCACAGGTGGACTTTATTAGGAGTCACCTTTCTGGCAACCAGCTCAGAAAGTTACACTATTTAATTTCAGCATCTGGGGAGAACAGATACCCTGCAGTACTGGACTTCCTGGATGCCAGAAAGACCTTTTATTGGTTCACATTGATATATCTAATTGTGACTCTGTGAAAAATTTGGCTTCCCCCACAGAGTACATCCACTGGATACTACTATTATATTGTTATCCGTCAGCTCGAATTTGCTGCAGTGGGGTCCTAGCTGATCATTTTCTGTTACACGAGGAATGAGATAGGGCTGCCCCCTCTCAACATTTCTCTTTAATCTTTATTTAGAACCCCCATTTATTTTCTCTAACACAGTCTGGAGATGAAAGCTATTAAGATGGGAGATAGTAGATACATTGTGTCAGCTGATGCTGACAATTTTCTATTACATATTGAGGACTCTACTTTATCACTACCAGCCATTTTTTGGGAAATCCACATTTCTCTGATATTTCAGGCTATAAACTAAATTTTCATAACACTAAGGTCCTACCCCTTAACAGTCTGGTTTATAAGCATGAAACTGTTAGATCTGAGCTGTTCTGGGACCCGCAAAATATTATGTATCTGGGAATCCTTGTCATCTTCACTTCCTCGCGCCTGGTTAAGGACAATTTATCGCCCTTGTTATATGCAATTCAGCAAGATCTTCAAAGATGGTTCCCCTTCCCCCCCATCATGGGACACATAAGCATGGTCAAGATGAATGTGCTTCCCCGTATTTTGTATCCCATGGGCATGTTGAACAGATTTCTTCCCAAAATCTGGTTCACTCATTTACAGCATATGATCAATGAGTTCATATGGAAAGATGTGGCAATCAGATGTGCCTACTTTAAGCTCTTGATTCCTAAGATGAAGAAAGGTTTACAGCTCCCAAATTTTGTTCTGTACTATGCCACTCTCCATAGTAGTAAATTCTTGTAATGGCATGCATGCGAGGGTGACCATCTTTCAAGTGCTAATACACTCTATGGTTGGAGATGGAGTGCTCCCTCTGTAGTCAATATGGTATTCAACTTAACAGCCTACTTTTTATCAATTCATCCCTTTTGCCTCATCCCCTCCAAGTTGCACCCCTACAATAGTCCCTAAAAGTGCTCCACCAGTTACGTGCATACATGGGATGAGCGTGGAATAGAGATGGAATCCAACCTCTTTTGGGCAATCTCAATATACAAACTGCAGGTTGTTCCATCCATCATCTTTTTGCCTGCAATTGCAGGGATTAACCTTGCAATTTTTACTGTATGGGGACATCATTTGTTCATTTGAAACTCTGAAAGACCACTTTCAACTCCCCAATTCTGCTAATTTTAAGTGCTTCCAACTTACTCATTCTGTATTATCATTTATGGAGCCCTGACTGTGGACAAGGCAGGATTCTGCTGTACCCCAACTCTCTTTTCTCAGCAGCTATTCAGCCACACTCAGTATCCAAACTCTACCAACTTTTTTAATCACTGCACCCCAACAACCCACCCAGGGTGTGTTTTTACTGGCAACAGGCCCTTGGTCTCCCGGGAGATATTACACTGTGGCAATCTGTTTGGCAAAAGCAGTACCAGCATCTTAAACAACATAGATTCCATTTAATTCAATTTCGTGTACTCCCTAATCTTTATTACATGCCATTTAAATTCTTTAAAATGGGTAGATTTTCCTCACCAGAATGTACCGGGTATGGACTAACTGATAGCCTGTTAAAACATATGTTATGGGATTGTAAAAAAGGTAGCTCCATTTTGGAACTCCATAAGGGACTCATTGGATCCCCTTCTGGATTTGGAGGACCTTTTCTGTCCTACAATTTGCCTGGTGGGGATTTATCTCTTAGATCTCCCTAGCATACACAAAACCCACATAACACTGATATCCATAGTTGCCAATCTTATCATACTCCAGTACTGGAGGGACACTACTATACTGCAGTACAAAGAATGACATCAAGACATTTTACTTCCCTTGATAGTAGAGAAACATATGCGTTATTGCGTGCATGTCCCAGCCAATATTGGACTAGGTGGGAAACCTTATATACTTTATTCCCCCAAATCAAGTTCTGTATTATAGCTGAATTCCCAATTACTGCCTAATATTTTTTCCCTCAGTGCTTATCTTTCTTCAGAATTTTTATGGTACTACAGTAGTCAATCATTTTTTGTTCTATGGTTCTGCTCCAGGAAGGGGTGGGTGAAGGGAAGGTTTTGTTGCTTATTCTTTTGTTTGTTTATAGTTGTTGTTTATATATGTTTTCTTGTTATAGTAATACTCATGGTTGTTTATTTTTGAAAATCAATAAAGTATACTTGATAAAAAAGAGTTAATTCTACCACTAAATATTTATTTTCTGGCTGATAAGAGACAACAAGTCATGTGGACTCAAAAGAAAAAAAACATTTGGAGGTGTGAACTGGCCAGCAAAGATGACAGACGCTTGATTGCTGGGCTCTCCCTCATAAAGCCACCATACAGAATTTACCAGAGACATCTTGCTAGATAGAAGCTCTTTTGTGCCTAATATTGCTTGCTGTAAAGCATGTCAACTCTGCAGAGCCAAAAGAAGCAGACACACCTCTTGTTTGTTAGACCAGGAGGAACAGTTGCCCCAAGTCAACTGCTGAAGACTTGGGCTCACAGTGTTTCGATGGTGGGAAGTGGGCAATAAGATCCAGTGCCAGAAGCAGCAGCAGCAGCAATTGAAAAGGACAATTCTCTCCTCCTATCAACGGACTGAGGGTCGAGATGCAGGTGACTTTTACAAATATAACAGTGCATATCACCCATTTGTGAGGGGTCCTGGATCATCTGATGGAGACTTCTACTGCATATGAGTCATGCCTAAAGGAAGTGGAAGAGCAGACAAGTACTCTTGAAGACTGTTTGGATGACTGTCAGAGAGAGAGACAGCGCACTTAGCTACTGGACACTGTGAACTAGCTCACTGCCAAGGTCAATGAGCAGAAAAACCATGTCTAGTGGAATAATGTCAGAATCATCATGCTCTCAGAGGGGAAGGAGGGGAGAGGCCCTAATAGTTGCATCTGGCAATGGTTTGTTCAGCAACTGGACTTAGGCAAGTTGGGGTGCATATTTGAAACTGAGAGATCATATCACATCCCTGGTCAGAAGACCACGTTATGGGAACATTTTTACCACTTCTTGGTGAATTCTTGAGTTTCGTGGGCCAGGAGTCAATCATCTGAGCAGCATGATCCAAAGGCCCCATAGAGTGAAGGAGCAAGGATTTACATTTTTCCCAGCTACAGCTGATGGTTGCAGAGGGGAGCAACAGAAATGTTGTGATCTGAAGGACAGCCTCTTCAGAAGAGGTTGACACTTCTCTCACAAGTACCCATCATGCCTAAGGACCCAGAAACACAGACATCCTCCTCATGTCTTCACTTTAGTGCATGAGGCAGAAACATTTGTCAACTGAGAGGAGGCTGTTTTGGCCAGAATATCCAGCCAGCGTACCACTGCTCCAGCCACTTGACAGGGTCAGGTACTTTCTCTACTAAACAAATTTTGTTGAGTTTTATACTAATCCTGTCCACTTTTCCTGAGCCTTTGAGCTTGTGGCAACCCTCTAGAAGGATCTGATGGCCCCCTGGACCCTGCTCACTGGTGCTGCTGAAGGTGGTGTTCTCTCTTTCCTTTCGGTTTGAACCCAGCATATTGGCGCTCATATAACCTAGACTGTTGCTTAAAATACTGTGCTACTGGAAATACTTTTACATTGTACTTTTTGCCCAGTTTGATCACAGTGAGAGAACTGAGTGGGAACTGGGCAGCAGGGGGAGTGCACAAAACGGCAGTAAGCCCCTCAGATTGGGGTTGGGCTCGAACTGGCTGTAGGTAGATGACTTCTACCTTCAGTCCTACTAAACAAATTATGTTTACTTTTCTACTAAATCTGCCTGCTTTCCTTGAGACTACCAGCCCACCATAACCCTCAAGGAGGACCTGGTGGCCTCCTGGATCCCACTGCCCAGTCCCACTTGAGGTGATGTTCTCTCTTTCAGTTCTGTTTGAACTCAGCATACTGGCAACTCAAAAAACCTGCATCAACTGTTTAGAGCACTTTGCTACTGAAATCATTTCACTTTATACTTACTACCCAATTTGATCCTAATGAGAGAATTGAGCAAGGAGTGTGGAAGACTCAACATGGGAGTAACCCCCACGGACCAGGGTTGGTCTCAGACTGGTGGAAAGTAGGGCAACTCCCACCTTCCTATTCTGTTTTCTTTTTAAAGTCAGCTAGCCCAAGACATTGCCTCTGATCTACATTGTTTTGGTGGGTTCCCCAGTACCCGATCTGAGGTTCCAGTGTATGGCACCTGCTATTTCTGAATGGCTTTAATCTTGATTAACTGGACTTTGCATTGGGTGACCTACTGGGAATCAAGTGGGAAGTAATGAAGAGACCACTGCAGCAGCTCCAAAATTGAAACTGGACATTTCTCAGTTTATGCTCATAGTTTAAGATGTTTTAGCTTACTGCTAATTATACAAGTACATCAATTGCAAAGTTCCTCAATTATTATTATTATTGTGTGTCATTTTTGACTCTGCTCAGGCCATGTGAAAGGGCTTAAATGGATGATCAGGGGGGCTTTATGTGAGGCGATCTCGCTCTACTTCTCATAAACCTAAAAGGGGTGACTGATGCAGTGTAACTCCAGACTAGAGTCATCTGACTGCCCTGGGTAAGTATCTAGCTCCTAGGTTTTCTCCTAGTCAAGGAGCTGCATGGTGGCTGCCACAGAAGCTGCATGGGGGCGCTACAAAGAACTGAGCCTGACTTGGCTCCATGTGTGCAGTTTTGGAGACCTCATCTACGCAAGGACATAGACAGGATGGAAGCAGTCCAGAGGAGGGCAACTAAAATGGTGCAGGGTCTGCAGCAGAAACCATATGAAGAGAGACTGAGAGAGCTTAGTATGTATACTTTTGATGAAAGGAGGGACAGGGGGGGACATGATAGAAATGTTCAAGTACCTCAAGGGAATCAACAAAGTCCAGGAGGGTAGCATCTTTCAGAAAAAGAGATGTGTAAGAACAAGGGGGCACAATTTAAAGCTAGAGGGGATGGCTCAGGGGTAATGTGAGGAAATTTTTTCACGGAAAGAGTGGTGGATACATGGAACAGCCTTCCTGAGGAGGTCATTGGGTCTAAAACAGTGAGGAATTCAAACATGCATGGGACAAACACAAGGCAATTATAGTGGGGGGTTGCAGGAAGTAGGCTGTTGGTTAACTAGAATCTGCAGCTTATCCAGTAGGTAGGGAAATGGGCAGACTGGGTAGGCCAAGTGGTCCTTATCTGCTGTCAAAGTCTATGTTTCTATGTTTCTATGTCTCCTCATGGAAACATGGTGGTCATTACTAGCTGGCATGTGCAAACAGGAGAACAGATGAACTTCATCTTCTAAAAATATGGAATGTGGCAACCCATTTGCAGCTCGCAGGGTTGGGAGAGGGGTAGAATGGGTAATTGTTTGCTTTCCGAGTCTCAGCTGATAATAGAGCTGGACATGGATCAGAGCAGCCTCAGGCATAGTTCTTCCCATTATGGTATGATAGTGAGGAATACAGGAAGGGGAGAACTTGGACTGATCAGAGCTTAGTGGCTGGATTATATGGAGCAGCTCTGAAGTTGTTAGCAATCACCACATGGTCAAAAGCATACCTTGGGATAAGCAAGAGCCCAGTATGCAACACAGATTGTGGGGGGGAATAGCACAATTCATGGGTCATAACTGAGAGTAAATTGCATCCAGTTCTCTCTTTTCCTGAGTTGTTGGTCTGCTCCATGCAGCCCGGTCTTGGGGTATTAATGGTGCAAACATACATTATGCCCTATGTGTTTCAGGCAATAGTTAACAAAGCAGAATTGGTATGCCTTTTCTCTACCCTTCAATGGGCCTGTTATGTTAGTGTTGCATTTTAATTTCCTCTTCCCTTCATCCTCACTCCTGTGGGCATGGATCAGCCTGGCTAAGTGACCACAGCTCTGATGAAAGGGGTCCATGTGGCTGAGTGAGGGCCTGTTACTGTTGCACACTTGAGAAGAAGGGAATAGGCAGGTTGTGCTGTGAGGAGATGCCGGAATCATGAATCATGCTATGCTCCAGAACCAAGAGCTATCAATTACATTGTCTTTTGTCGGGGTGTTATTTTATTGGACTGAATTGAGATGATGCCTAAATGTGCTCAACAAACCCCTCCCAGGAGAAAGGGTCAGGAAGGGGTAGGGGAGGATAATCTCCTGAGTCTTTCGGGATAAGGGCCCTTCTGGGGTGGGGGGGGCTGTGGTTATACCTGGTGTGGCTGTTGTTGGGTGGGAAGTGGGGAGGCTTTGAGGGGCTCTGAAATTTTTTCTTACCTTGTAGTACTGGGGCCCAAAATGCAGAAGAGCTGAAATTACTCAAGGCAGCTGATTGGAAGCACTGGATGCCTAGATCAACCTATGGGGAAAGTGTTTAAATTGTGTTATTGTATAACTTGAACAGGGTGGATGTTGGCTGTATCACTGAAAGGAGAAATTCCACATCTACCAAATTTGTAGGGGAACTGCAGCCTTCATTTGGAGGGGGCAGGCGGAGGGAGGTGGACACCCTGCAGAGAACTAGGTTTAGATTGCTTGCTGCACAAGAGGGGGTTACTGTTGGAAATCTGAACAATGAGGGTGAGGAATTACATTACAAGGATGGTTAAAAAGTCTACAGATACACAATAACAAAAAAATCATATGCTGAGTACTGTGTAAATGCTAACAGCCTCCCAAGTGCTGGTCTAATTCAGTCATCAGTAATATATGATGCCTGATAGCATTCAACTTGGAATGTGAATGGTCTGAAAACCAACATAAAACACTGTAGAGTTTTGGAGACTATTAGAAAAACCTAAATTGGAATTGGTTTTCCTCCAAGACATGCACATGTCAAGAGTGGAAGCTGGTCAAAATAAAGAATCATTGGTGTGGAGACTGGTCAACCTGGGAACCCTTGAAAAAAGCTGAAATTCCATAATGATCCAGGGGATAGGTTCATGATAGTGAAAGTAGGGAAATGACAAGGGCAAAAACTTGTGACTGGATTCATCTACACTTCTAATTTTGGTTCCCTAGATTTCTTTCAGAAGCTGTCTCTAGAAATGTTGTCTTGGCAGGGGGAGAGGATATATGGGAGTGATATGAATTGTGTATGGAACAGGATGATGAAGAGGTCCTCACGTTCACCCCTGGTTTATGAGAAAACCTTGCGGGCTCTTAAATCTCTGGTTGTGGATAATGGTCTGGTGGATACATGGTGGCACTGGCACCCACCGCTGGCAAGATGGGGCAGATGAGACATGAACCCATTCTGGAGTCAGACCACAAACTAGTGGTGATGTATCTGCGGTGGGGGGGCATCAGAGACTCCACTAGTTTCCAGTCTTTCCCTCTCTTCTGCAAGTACTGTGCTGGTTGTACTGCATTTTGTCTACTTGACATTTAAGTGATAACATTCAGTTGCTTGGAGTATATGAAGCAATAGCCGGCTTCTGTGGATGATTAGACGCCGAGGCAAAGCCGAGGCATTTAATCATTCTGAAACCAGTGTGAGTATATGCAAGCAACTGAATGTTATTACTATTATATGACTTGGATTCATGTATATGTTTGGTAAAATAAAAGTATGAACAGATTTTGGGTGGACCGTCTAAGAGTTCAGGGGTACACGTTGACATAGTGCAGCAGAGCCGAGGGAAAACTTGTTCGTAAATGAGCTACACATGTTTTGGTAAAATATAAGTAAACCATTGTTTTTTTTCATACACACGGCAGTAGAGAATAGCATAAATGTACTCACAGCCTGAAACAAGCACTGTAAAGTTATGTATTTTTCTGTTCAAAATGTGAAGCGGGGATTCCAGGCATGCGCATTAACAGAGGTGTTAATGCTCATGCTTCTAGACAGCTACGGTTTTGAACAGAAAATACATAATCTTGGCTTCGTTTCGGACTGAGAGCTCGTTATGGTATTATGTGGAGCCATGTCTATGAAGAATGATGGTTTATTTGCATTTCTATAAAAAATGTGCAACTGCTTAAGAACATGTTTTCTCGCTCCACGCTGCTGTAAGCGTGGGTTGGTGCACTTTGCGACGGTTGAAGAGAAGCTATAGAACTTTAAAGCACTTGTTTTAGGGTATAAGAACAGTTGTGCTATTCTGTGGTGCCTAGTGTATGAAAAAGAATACTTCACTTGTATCAAAAATGTGTAACTCATTCACCAACGAGTTTTCCCTCGGCTGCGCGCTGGTGCAGTGTGTGAATGTGGTACTCTGAGGTTTGCAACGGTGGACTGAAAATGTTTTTCTAATATCAGGGCATGGTTACTGTTTCATTAAATGACTGTGGGTGGGGTTACTGTTTTATTAAATGACTGTGGGCAGGATTTGAGTGAATAAACAACTCTGGGGATATGGTTTGCAGTTTGTGAGAGAATAACTTACAGTTGTTCTCTTTTGTGATTGGATGAGACCAGATACCTGTCGTATAATACTGGGTAACTCCTACCTGCAGCATTTTACCATCCACTGGGTATTTCATCTGTGGACTTCCATATCCTGCTCCACTCGCTTCTTGAGGGCCCTCAGTCTCAGTGAGTGTACCAGGAATGGGACTGTGGGGAGAAGCAACAGGGAGTGAATCATGGACTGGGAGGGGCGGCAAGCTTCAAAATGCCATGCAGACCACAGTGTTACAGCCCTTTTCAGAGACTGCACCGGTTTCCAGTCTTTCCCTCTCTATCACAAGTACCATGCTGGTTGTACCACATTTTTTCTACTTGACATTACTGGGTAACTCCTACCTGCAACATTATACAATCTGCTGAACATTTCATCTGTGGACTTCCATATCCCACTCCACTCACTTCTCGAGAGCTCCCAGTCTCGTTGAGTGTTCCAGAAATGGGACTGTGGTGTAGGAGCAACAGGGAGTGATTCATGAACTGGGAGGGGCGCCAAGCTTCAAAACGCCATGCAGACCACAGGGCGAGGGCTGTGGAGCGAACTTGAGTGGCTGCACCACTCCTCAAAGAAAACTGACTTTTAGAATATGTTTTAACCCCAATGCTAATATGACCTTATTTTAGTATAAACTTTTAAAGTGTTATTAAGTTTTAAAGGCACTCATTTTCATCTTTATTATTTAGAATTTTACGTAAGTTTTCTTTATTAATGATGTGGGCCAAACACTTTGTGAGTATCGGTTTATTACTGGCCCTTATTTGCCTTGACTATGGGGTCCTTAATTTGCCAAGCAGTGGTAAACATTATAGGATGCAACATGACTATAATACATCACAAACCAAATTCATGTATTCAAATTTATTGTTGAATTCAACTAAGGTTTTGTCCCCCAATCTCAAAACTTTAGGTGTCTGAGAGAAACATGCCATTATTAATCTGGGAAATTACCTTATTCCACTAAGGCAACATATACTGCTGTTCTTTCCCTTCTTCTTTTTGTCTTTCCTACTACTTGGGCTTTCAAGACATGTAGAATTTAACCCAGGTCCATCAAGTAGTGGTGCTAATTTCTCACAGAATGGTAGAAAATGTTCAGGGCTTTGTGTTGTGCATTTAAATGTGCTAATTATAAAATCCGAATTTCATGAGGTTAAAGCCCTTGTAGCACAAATTGATCCAGATGTTATTTGCTTAACTGAATCTTGGTTAAAAACTTCCATAGAAATTAAGCATTACACTATTGATGGGTATAAAATATTACATAGGGATAGGCCAGGGAAAAAGAAGGGGGAAGGGATATTGATTTATTACAAAGATTCTCTGGAAGTTACTATTTTTGAATCAAAATTAAGTGGTAACTCACACTGTGAATGGTTTTTGTTTCAGCTCCTACTTTAGGGCTGCTACAAGCTCAAAATATGTGTAGTTTATAGTCCACCAAACCTGGGTATAAAGGGACATGAGGACTTGTTGCAGCCTATTGATCAAGAATGTAGCACTGGTGATTTACTTGTCTTGGGAGATTTTAATAGTAATTGGGATCTACTGAGTGCACCTGAGCTTGAGCCTCTGTTAGCTAACGCAAGCCTTCGTCAGCTTATTTCCTTTTTTACACGTATGAATTTAGCCAGTAAAAAACACACCTTGTTGGACTGGATTTTAACTAATGATCCTAATAAAATGCAGGTATATGGTACTCTCCCAGATGGGATAAGTGACCATCTTGCTATCTACTATTTATGGAAGTTTAACAAACTGAAACCTCCTCCTCCTCCTCCTAGATTTATATTTTTTTGAAGATTCACTTCAGCAATACCTTTGAACTTGATTAATGATTTTATTCAACATTGATTAGTCTTACCTAGACTTAATTCCAAATGTTAATTCCACTGTTGATTTTCTTTCAAACATTTTATTACATCTGCAGGGCAAATATTTTCCCAAACAAAAACAAAGGGTCAGAGGCTTAAAGAATAATTGGATCGCCCCAGATTTATTTAAATTGATAAAAACTAGGGATGCAGCTTGGAATAAATACAAAATCTCTCAATTAGAAGTAGACTAAAATGGCTGGCCCAGTGGGCTGAGGGCTGAGGCACTGGACACCTTACCTCATGCTACACCAGTGATCCATATTCATGAATGAGCATGGGCCGCCAAGGTTGGCAGGAAAAGAGAAGGGTTGAACATCCAATGGACTGTTCTCCTTCTTCACGAAGGGGGGCCCTCGGTGGTTGGCACTAGCCTGCTACTTAGCGGAGGCTGGGGACAGGGTGTGATGCTGCAGAAGGGGAAGGAGTTGGGGCAGATGCTTGGCAGGAGCACATGTGGACTCATGCATGCTCCTCTCTGTGGGCGTCATTGCACACTACAACTCCTGGGAAGAAACCAGGAAATAGAGAGAGCTGCTACACAATGGTAAAGGGCACCTCACAGGCTCAGCTCCCAGTCAGCCATGGCGCTAGCCCACTGAATCTGTTCTCTGGTGGGGGTTGGGGGGGCAAGCCCTGGGAGTATGGGTCAGCACTGGCTGGTGGATGCTGGGGGATGGGGCTGAGGGCTCCCTCAGGATGATAGCTGGCTCAAGAAGAGAAAAAGTAATAACTGTATAAAAAAAAAAAAAAGAAGTAGACTTGAATGTAGATTAAGGAACAAATGTAAATTACAAATGAGACAAAGTAAATCTGATTATCACTTAAACTTCCAAAGGTCTGTGTGAAATCCCCAAAATTCTGGTCAGCAATTAAATCACTAACATTTTCAATTGTTTAACCAGGAGTGGCACACTAAGTTGAAAGCTTTTTTTGTAGGTGTGAACTGGGAACTCAGGGAAGTTAAGTGACTTGCTCAGGGTCACACAATATGCAAGTAGGGGATGTGGGATTCAAACCCAGGTCTCTAGATTTGCAGCTCAGAGCCTTAAACCACTGCGCTCTACTGCCTTCCAATATTAAGACTTGAACAGAGGTATTTGAAATAAATGGTAAAAAAGCCTCCGATGCTCATGAAATATCTGAAGCTATTTTATGTAAATTTGTAGAGTTATCTAAATACATTGATCAGTTTCCAGAAACCGAGTTACCTAAGCACCAAACTTGTGACTCTAAGTTCAGCTCTAACTCCATATTTCATCTTAGGTTAATAAAGCCAAGTCAAGTACTGAAACATTCAAGAAAACTACCCCCCAATAAAAGCTCAGAGGCTGATGGCTTTGAGCCGAGATTCTTAGGTTTAATTGCTCACTGCATTCATATCCCCTTAACTAAGGTGTATAACATGTCCTTGACTACAGCAGAATTCCCTTCCTGCTGGAAGCAAACACTAGATAGATCCATCTTTAAGGGGGGAAATCAGCTGATCTGGACATTTATTGACCCACTTCTGCTGGCCTCTGATCCCCCGAGCAGCATGGTTTTCGTAAGCACTTTGGGACAGGAATGGCCTTAGCCAGGTTTATGGACCTCATCGATTGTACAATGGATAATGGAGAACTTACTGGTGCTGTGTTCACGGACTTGTCCAAGGGCTTCAACTTGGTAAATCACTCCTTGCTGCTCGGGGGTCTGGGGCAGCTGGGTCTTAGGGAATCAGTTTGTGGATGGATCGGCAGCTACTTAAATGAACTTCCCCTGAGGGTCAGTTTTGGTGGTGCTATTTCTCAGCCTAGGTTAATGAAAATAGAGGTGATCCAGGGGTCAATACTGGGACCTCTATTGTTTTCTTTGTATATAAACAAACTGCCTTCTTTATTAAAAAACATGTTTACCTTAATGTACACTGACAATATCATCTTGTATACAAATTCCACTTCAGTAGACCACATAAATATGGCTTTAAATACAGATTTTCAAGTTCTCGAGAGATGGTTAAGAGAACAGTGACTGCTTTTAAATAGTAGCCTAACAAAAAAGTATGCTTGTTGGTATCGGACAATTCACCACGAGTTACCCTTTGGTAGTTCTTGATCAAAAGGGGGTTGTATTGAACAGGTCTCCCAGTTTAAATATCTGAGAATTATCCTTGACTCTAGATTATCTTATTCATTACACATAAAAATTTTATGTTGGAATATTAATCAACGGTTGGGAGCTTTGTTTAGATTACAAAACCTCCTTACTAAACAAGCTTGATTTGCTATTGCCAGTACTGTTCTGTTGTCTGTTATGAATTATAATGCCTTCTTGTTTCATGGCCTATCGAAATCCAACATAACTTTATTAACTACTACATTTCACACTCTTTGCAGATTTGTACTAAAAAAAATAACTTCTGTACTCATCATTGCACACTATATCAACTAACAGGGTTGCTTCCTCCTGTTTTAAGCCATACATATAGTCTTAACTGCTTAACACATTATGTACTAAATTTAAGCCCTTCATCACCACTATCAGTTTTGTTACATCAAAGGAAACTAGACAGAGCCTTTCAATCTAACTCATCAGTTTCACTTACCGTTCCTAGGGTGCAAACTTGTGTTGCGAAATGTGCCTACTCTGTCTCAGCTCCTATAAACTGGAATAAATTACCATTAGAAATCCAAGGTTTACAAAGTCATGATGGTTTTAAAGTCACATTAAAGAAATATTATGTAGACTCTCTCATATGTGTCAGTCCATTTGTAATTATGTGCTTGGTGTATTGTATTTGTAATTTTTTGTAACTGATATGTTTATTGTGTAAACACCTTGACTGTATTCTATGGTCCCAGGTGTGTTTGAAAAAGGGCCTTTGCCATAACACTTACCCAATTAACAAAAGTAAAATAAAAAATAAATGCCCTCTGGACAGCGAAACCTTTACAGCGAACACGTCAATGCCGACAACATCGACAGTTCTCTGTAAAGTCTGCTCAGGACCCAAGCACTCTTTCTCCCGGTCCTGCACCCCTTCCCCAAATCAGCTCCCACTCTGCATTGATTATCTTTAAGTCCAGGGGGTTCGGGGCAGAACCCCCTGATGAAAAGCAACTGTTTCTGTAATGGATTTATGTCATCCGCAAATTGCAGTCGACATAAATCCATTACTGTGATGTCGATCGACAAATTATTTATTGAACCAGCAATGTAGGTCCTGACTGGGCCAGACCCCACCAAGGAAATGGCACATGGACCCCACCTTATTCAAAAATGTAATTATAAAGAATTTATAGAGCAAAACATTCAGAAATTCCTGCGATTCAACCATGCATGTAACACATCATGTGTGGTGAGATGGGAAGTCTTAAAGGTCTACATAAGGGGCCATACAATCTACTTCATCAACCACAGTAAGAAAAATATCTCAGGAGCAGGTTAAAGCTCTAACTGTTAAAGGGTAGGCCTGCAAACAGGTACATATGCTGAACTCCACCCCACAGCTTTACCGGATTCTACAAAAAGTCAGAATGCAGTTAAATACTTCAACTACACTCCAGCTCAAAAACTAAATCCTTCTGGCCAGAATGGAACAATATTTTGATGGAGACAGGAGTGGTAAATGACTTGCCTAGATACTATAGACCAGAGTAGGAGCTGAACTCATAAACTGCCTGCAGACTGCAAACAGTATAGGAACCTCTCACCCACAGGTCATAGCTGACAATTTTGGGGATTATTACCTTAAATGGTGTACCTCTGAAGTAAGTCCCTCTGCCTAACAATATCAGAATCTTGCAGAAACCACCCTGATCACAAGCCTCTCAAGTGAGGACAGGGACTCTATTGATATGCCTCTCACACAGGAGGATTTAGAGTCAACAGTGTGAGGACTGCAAGGGGGTAAGGCCCAGGGACCAGATGGGATCCCTATAAAGACATTTATAAAGTCTTTCTCCTAAGTCTCAAGGAGCTGTCATGGCTATGATAATAGGGACCTCTGAACTTGGATGCTGCCCCATCCATGTGATTGGCAAGTATAGTAGTTCTACCAAAGCCTGGCAAAGACCCCAAACAGTGTTTATCCTATTATTCAATCTCCGTATTAACTGCTGACTACAGTATTCTGGCCAAAGTGCTAGCCAGAAG
Source organism: Neoceratodus forsteri (assembly GCA_016271365.2). Lineage (NCBI taxonomy): Eukaryota > Metazoa > Chordata > Ceratodontiformes > Ceratodontidae > Neoceratodus > Neoceratodus forsteri. The sequence goes on along the minus strand of CM028130.1, from coordinate 1,151,005,528 downwards.
TTTGGAGAAGGCTCTCCCCCAGGTCATTCACACAGTCCAAGTAGGCTTTGTGAAAGGAAGGCAGGGAAAAACTAACATCTGCAAGACCCTGAACATACTGGCACTGGATAAGGGGGAATGAAAAGAGCAGTGGAAATCAATACAGAATAGTGGTCCTAGAAGCTGAAAAGGCATTTGGTCATGTGGAATGGGGGTGTATGTATCTCACTCTTGAGAGAATTAGCCTGGGTCCACACTTCAGGCAGTGGATCAAACTCCTCTACATGGAACACCTTGCTCAGGTGTTGACAAATGTCAGGTTCTTAAACCCCTTCACCCTTATTAGAGAACATGGCAGGGGTGTCCCCTCTTGCCCCTTTTATATGTGCTGACACTTGAAACCTCTGACAGCAGACCTCTGGGTTTTAAGCCCTAATTCTTCCAATCTTTGACTACGGTGACTTAGTTTACTGTAGTGCCCCTAAAATCTCTCTTGTCAGACTGGACCCTCTTTTTCATTCTTTCTGCCTCTGTGCTTTAGATTGCCCCTCTTGTACTCACCACTGCTCTCTATATTCAGCTCTTTCTTTCTCTTCTCTTCAAATTCTGGTTTGGCACTCTTCCCTCCTATCTCAAAATCCTTCTTTTCCTTCTGCCTTCTCCCTCCTACCCGCTCAATAGCAATACTTTCCATTCTCTTACTATTCCTCTTAAAAAATATGTTTCTGGTCAATCTGCTTTTTCATACTGCTTTCCTAAACTTTGATCCTCCCATTCGCTTTCTAGTCATTCTGCCTCTTCTACTTCCTTCCTAAAGTCTCTTCTTTCTGACTTTTGTCATTCCACTTGCAACTGTCTTTGACCCTTCACCTTTTTCTCTATACGCTAGTCTTGTCCTACTCTTGCTATTTCCATTATTAATTTGTATCTGTATATATTTGAGAGCGTTTTTATTTTCTAGTTTCCTCATCTGCCCTCTACACAAACTGCCACTGCAATTAGGTGGGCCTGGCTTGGATCTCTCCTCTACAGACATGCGCTCTGCTCTGTGTGAGTACTTACTGTTCTACTAGAGGACATGCCAGGTACTAGCTGACCCCCTCTTAATAGCCATCCCCACCCCAAGTTGGCTATTTTCAGTCCCCATCCTTGTTACTAAGATAAAGCCCGTACTATGGGCTGCTGAGGCCCTTGTCTTTGTATTGCCTCGTAAGCTCAAAGTCATACTCTGTTTAAGGTAACCCGTGATGAAGGCGCATGGGGAAGGGCACCATCCATAACGGCAACTTATTCCCCAGTGAATCCCTCATGGCAATGGGAGGGTGGGGCAGCCAGATGGGAGGGTGGGAGAAATGGGCGACAGGATGTCACTATGTATGTGCACAGGGGGGACTGGGCATGGCATGTGGGCTGGGAGGGGACAGAGGAACTGTAGGGGGTGGCACTGTGGTGGGTTGCCGAGCTGCATCATGGCATCTGGCATTGGCCTGTGGTTGGCTGGGTGAGGTACCAGATTCTGGTCCCGGTGCTGGTGCAATTTTATTGCGTCCGGCCTGAACCTTTAATTTTTCATGTTTTCACCCACCACCCTGACATGCACCCCCCTGGAGTTGAGAATCCTTTAGTAGGGGGTGCGGAAGGCAAAGCCCACCACATGGGGAGGTGTGGGGGCACAGACCCCTCCTCAGAAAACATTAAAAGTAAGTCCCCAGCACTGTTTTCCTGTGTGCTGGGGTGTCAGATTGCCAAAAATGTTTTTGCCACACTGACTTCACGATAATGGTGATCATCTTTAGGCTTTCGCTGTTATCACATAGAACCTCTGTTTAACGTTTTTGGCAGTAGCTGGTTATTTGTTATTTTGTACTTATATTCCACATTATGTCTCTCTGTTTGCATTATCATTGCACTGTTTGTTTAAATGTTCCCTGAGTTGTTCTTATTGTGTACATTCTTTCCCATGAAGTGTGACCTACAGAGGGGCAATTTCCCTTCTGTTGTAGTGTATATGCTATGTACTTGACATAGAACCTTTGCAAAAGAGCTTTTGCGCAAAGTTTTTTTTTTCCCGAAAAATGAAATTTATTATTTTGTAGTGCCCCAGAGTCCTGGTGCCCTCCAAAAATGGGCATCCAGGTGCTCTTGGGGCTGGTTAGGTTAGGGAGGTACCCCCATTTTGTGCCCCAGTTAGATACCCTAGCATTAGGTGTGCCCCAGGGTGTAGGGAGGTCCCCCTAGCATAGGTGCCCTGGGTTTAGTTAGGAACTCCCTCCCCAATGTGAAGCCCCAGCCGGGCTCCATTTAAAAAAAATATTATTGCTCTGCTCATTTTTCCTGCCTTCATCTCACCTTGGAACCCCCCCCCCGTTACCTCGTGCTAGGCACCTGCCCTCATGGGCCAGGTCATGAGGGCTAGCTGGCAGGGATGGGCTCCAGAGGATTCCAACCGGAATCCTCAGCCTGTTTGAATGGTGACAGCCATTCTTTCTAGTCCATTGTGTGGGGCAGTAAGTGAGCAGCAGCAAGAGAGGGGTAGTAATTGGCTGGCAAGGGCAGAGTATAGAGAGGAACTTACTTGAAGCTTCTGCATCCCTCCCAGGTCCTGCCTAGACCAGCATGTCAGTGGCTTCTCCTCCTTGCTCCCCAATGATAGCGGCAGTAGTCTGTCAGGTCCCCAGTGCCACAGCAATGGTAAAGCTTTGCCAGGAGGAGATGCAGGTCCAGGCGGTCCCCTCCATTCCTCACCAGCCACAGAGTGGTTCTGTTGGGAGGGGTGGTGGCAACAGCAAATAGCCTACTCCTCCAGCAGCAAGCCCAGCAGCATATGTTTCATCAGGAGGGGCAGCAGGTCCAGGCTGATGCCCCCCAGTAGCAAGTCTGGCAGCAGATGTTCGTCAGGAGGAGTGGCAGGCCCAGACCAACCTTCCCTCCATCAGCAGTCTGGCAGCAGGTGTTCCAGGAGCAGCAGTGACAGCAGAGGTAGGCTGTCTCCTCCACCAGCAGTTCTGTGGAGGTTAGTGGGAGGAAGCGGGTCCAGGCTTCCCCATGGAGCCCAGCAGAAGTCTCGACCTGAAGGGAAGAGGGTGGTAGGGTGAGTAGCGGCAGCACCAGGTTCGGGTGCTGGCCACCATCCAAAGAACGAACTTTGTTTTTTGTTTTTTTTTTTAAATAAAGAAAGAAAGAAAGAAACTCTTGGCACTCCAGGCACCAACAGCATCTGTTGGACTGTGGAAGGCCCCAGCAAAAGGACCGCCAATGGGGCAGAGTTGAAGAAAAGGCTCCCTTGAGCCTAATGACTGTGGGGGTGGACAAACCCCACCTCTGGACTGCTCATGGGGCAGAACTTCCCAAAACACAGCCCCACAGACAGTGAGCAGGGGTCGTATGATAATGATTTAAAGGGGCTATCTGATCAAGGCCCAGTGTATTTAAAATAAAGCCCAGACTGTGAATGTAGACTGAGTTTTTAGGGCAGAACAAGTGCAAGGCACCCTTGAGCCAGGAATTATAAATAAGTAACTGTATGCCTAAATTCTGTGGATTAATGAAAATTGCAGATTGAAAGGGGCCTGCACCAGAGACAAGGCTTAAAAGGGCAATGCACTCTCGAAAGTGAACTGTTTGTAAATAAATGTATATATATATGATTTGTTGCAACGCTTTTGGGGCCCCTGTGATGACATTGTCCCTGTGCCAGTATCTGTGTACCATCAGGAGATGGCCACTAAGAGACAGTGTCACTGTGATTTTATGTAATTTGATAACCTGCATTGATTTATTTGTTTATGAAGTGCCCTAAGTAATGCTTTTGCTAGAAATAAAGACACAGACACATGGTTTAAAAAAGTTTATTGTGCCACCACCCTTCTGCCTGTGTGTGACCCCAGGTGCCCCAACCCTGTTTTACCTGACCAGCTTTCTTGTCCCTGTCTGTTGCCTCCTTTATTCCCATGTCCTTGTCTGTCCTCGTGTCCCAGCAATCCACGTAGGGACTGTGGCTGGGCAACCTTGTGTCCTGGCAGTCCATGTAGGGGCTGTGGTTGGATGACCTCATGTCCCAGCAGCCCACTTAGGGGCTGTGGCTGGGTGAGGTGGGCTGACTAATTCCTGGAAGGGTAATTTTCCGGTGGTCAGTGGAGACCTGTGTGCCAATGACTCACACCTCCTCGGAATAGTCCTTTGGCCTGTGTCCTGTTCTGTGTTTTCCCCTGCCCTGGACAGCTGATTCTCCCATCTTGTATCCTTTCTTTCCCCATTGACATGCAAGGGTGGCTGGCTGAGGGTATTCCAGACTGATTCATAATATAGGAGGTAGTGTAAGAATTTAGTGATATTATTTGTACTAGGGCACAGTATAATTTAATAATGTGTAGAGAGCTTATCTTTTAGAGTTTTGTATTTAGAAATGCAGTGCATTATTTTAGTAATGTTCTAGTCCTTTAGAGTTTTAGAGCTTAGAGCTTAAATATTTAGTGCAATGTTATTTTATTTAGTTATGTTTAATAAACTTTTACATTGTTCTTTGCATTCAAGGCAGCTTCATGCCTCTCCTTGTGTTCCCAGTAGTAGCATTTGAACTTGGGCCCCCTTTCCCTAAAATTTCCCCTGACACCCACTGGCCAGGCATCACACAAAAATCCACCTCCAGATGGTTGGAGTAGTCAGATTACATGTGTTTCCTTCCAAGTTGTAGCTAGGGTGGACCTGTGCCCTGACCCAACCAGGTCATTTTGAGAGCAGTCAGCATCAGTGGCTGCCATCGCCCATTACATTTTGTCTTTAATATTTATTTTTCTGCTAGTATTACTATATTTTTGCATTTTACCTTATTATATTGTTAGCTAGCTCCTTCTCCCCTCTCCCCCAGGACTCATCTGGGAACCACCTCATTATGTACTTTCTGGTAAAACTTTTCAATAAATAAATAAACGAGAATGCTATCACAAAGTGGTCACATTTGCTGATGAACCACTGCCATACCTTCAGGACCCAGATCAAGCATTACCTATGGTCACTGTACTTCTAAAGGACTATGAATTTCTAGTGGGGCATAAAATAAACAGGAGGAAAAGTGAGCTGATGAGGTTGGGGATGGGCAGTGGCATATTCCATACAAATGACCTTCATCTTGCAGAGATAACCTTGTTTAAAGAGCAGCTCTGCTCTTCAGCATGTACTGTCATAAATTAGGATGTTTACACTATTACAATTTACTAAAGAAAATATATTTTTCATTTTCAATGTTCCTTTCCAAGGTTTGCAGCATATCTTGGTAGTCTATCTAAACACTTTGTATAAAAACATTTGCGTCTCCCCTGTAAACCTCACAGTGCCCTTGTTTATGACAACACAGTGCTCACCATGACAACAGACTGTGATGTCACAAACAGCAGTTGTGTGGTTAGCAAGGGAGTTTCAGATACATTTGAAATAAGTCAGTGGAATACTTGCTGCATTATCTACAATATTTTGTAGACCAGCAACAGGTAAACATAAAAAAATTGATAACTAGAAAACAATAAAGTTAAAACATAACTGATTTAAACCAAGTGTTCCTTATGCTTTTTATTACAGCAGAGAGCTGATCTTTAAATGCCTGGGTATTATCATTACTAATAGAGTCCCAAATCTGTATGAGGCCAACCTCCCCACTCCTTACAAATATAAAAAGAAAAATGTAAACAGCATGATGGAGGGATGGGCAGCACGTCCCTTGTCTGCACTTGGGAGAATCAACAGCACAAAAATGTGAATTCTCCCCAAGATCCTCTACCTGTTCCAGGCTCTCCTGACTGAAATCTCAAACAGACCGTCCACACAGCTTAATGGGTGATTTAACACTTTCATCTGGCAGAATAAACCTGCACAGGTGAGTGCTAAAACTATGCAAGGGAGTCTGAAGCAAGGGGACCTGGCCCTACCAAACCAACGATGCTACTTTCAGGACTCAAAGCTGGAATACCTGGAGGAGACTGGGGAAAGCAACCCTCCAAGGTGGCTGAAGATGAAGGAGGTAATGGGAGTCTCCCTCATGAAAGCAACACTGAGCTCTTGATTTCTGTCAGGATCATTAGGGAAAATCAAAAAGCCATTTAACTCATGTTACAGTTAAAGCCTGGTTATCTGCTCACAACCTTGTTGCCCATGCTGCAGGTTTCTATCCTAAGGTAAGTATACAAGTGGCATTCAGAGGGGTTGCAAGCTATGATTTTTTTTTTTTGACAGCAGGGTCTTTTGGCTTTGGGGAAAGCTGTCCTTGTAGAGGTGTGAATGCTCTATCTGTGTAATACCCTAAAAACATTTGTGCAGCTGAACAGAGTTTAGCTTAGACCTGGCTGGAAGCTTCTTCTTTTACCTCAAGCTACAAGTGCAACTAGAAAGAGCAGAGTTGAATGAGGACAAATGCCTTGGAACTCTCCTCTATTGGTTCCATCATTTGCAGACCATCTAGGGAAAATAAAGACCTGTTGGGCAGAAGACTTGGGCATATGCATGACTGATGAAAACTGGTGCAGTGCAGTCAGTCACACACAACTTGGGGCAAAAAAGTAATAAACTGTGACAGATTCAGCATAACTGCACGTAGGGTCTATATCATCCCCAGTGGATTGCATAAAATTAGTGTAGAGGTAGACCTATGCTGTCCTAAGTGCAACACTGAGGAAAGCACAGTCCTTCACATGGCACTAGCTTCTGAAAAGGTTAGAAGCTTCTGGTGGGAAAACAACTGAATCATGAAAGGCTTCCTGAATACCCTCCTGCCTTTTACTCCACAGGGACAGTTATTGGGTGGGAAGTCATTGACAAGGCTAGCCTGAGAATACCCTATATGGGGAATTGCTCTTATCAATGCTAAACATAAAAAACAATAACACAGAACTGGATGAATACCACAGCACCCACTAAAGCAGAGTGGGCCAATAAACCAGGAAACTGGGGCGGGGTCTCAAGCAAGTAGCTACTTCTGTCACTTTCTCAGAAGTACTACCTGTGAGAGGCAAGGGAGAGCATAGGAGTGCATGCACCAGGAACTTTAACTCATGGTTGAAGAACTGGTGCTGTGAGGAAGGGTTTGGATTCATTGGTGACTGGGGACCCACCTGGAGGGATGGAGGTTTGTTCAAGCCTGACGGCCTGCATCCATCCTGGAGGGAATCAAGCACTCAATGATAAGTTTAAATGCTACATTGACAAGCATTTAAACTAGCAAAGGTGGTTGCAGGCCAGCAAGGAGGTACCTACTTGCTCACCCCCACAGCTAGCAGTGGAACCAGTGAACCAGAGGAATGGCTATCTCTGCAAAGCAGTGTGCAAAAGATGGAGATTAGTGCCCAAGAGGTGGATAAGCAAAAAGGGCAAAATTCAGCAGAAGGGCAGACAGCAAGGAGAACCAGGGATAAATGACAACCAAGGAAGGGGCTGGGTAGAACAGTGAAGCAGTCTAGGGAGGTCAAATCATGGAAAGCCATGTGTGAAATGCCAGGAGCCTTAGCAACAAGATGGAAGATCTGGAGGCTGTCATGGTACAGTCAGACCTGGACATTGTGGCCATCACTGAAACCTGGTGTAATGATAACCTTGACTGGGAGATGGCCATACCTGGCTACAACATATTCAGAAGAGACAGAGCAGGCAGGAAGGGAGAAGGAGTGGCACTGTATGTGAAAAATGACATAAGGGCCACAGAGATCCAGGAGGAACAAATGGGGAGAGATACTGTGGGTTAGCTGGAAAGGAAAATGGGGCCAGCCATCCGCACAGGTGTGGTCTATAGACTACCAGCCCAGGAGGAAGAAACAGATAGGGAGCTGATGCTAGCCATCCAAAGGATGGCAGACAAAAGTGAGGTAGTACTGGTTGGAGACTTCAATATTCAGGCGTGGACTGGAGCATCCCAGCAGCAGCATCAACTAGGAGCAGATTTATCCTGGACTCCTTCAGGGTGCCTTCCTCAAGCAACTGGTCATGGAACCAACTCGGCAGAAGGCAAACTGGACCTTGTGCTCACAAACAGGGACAGTGTGATGGGGGTAACAGTGGGGAGCACCTGGGTAACAGTGACCACCAGTCATTGTGGTTTGAAATCACAGAAAGAGCAGAACCAAACCACACAAAAACACATATCCTGGATTTTAGGGGGGCAGACTTTGGGAAAATGGGGAGATACTTGAAAGAGGCATTAAGGGGAATGGGACAGGAATCCGGGGTTCAGGAACAGTGGGCAGTATTTAAAATGGGGATTACAAGAACAACAGAATTATGCATTAAGCAGGTTAGCAAGAGGAAAAGAAAGAGGAGACCATTATGGTTTCCAGAGGTAGCAAAAGAAAGTGAAAGCCAAAAAGATTGCATTCAGGCAATACAAAAAGACACAGGCAGAAGGGGATAGGGAGAAGTACAAGGAGAAGCAAAGGGAGGCAGGGAGGTCAGTAAGGGAAGCCAAAGCTCAGACAGAAGAACACATTGCAAAATCAGTGGGTAAAGGGGACAAAACCTTTTACAGGTACATAAGTGAAAAAAGAAAGACAAAGGGAGGGATAGTGAGACTGAAGGGGGAGGATGGGAGCTGCATGGAGGATGACAACAGTAAAGCTGACATATTGAACAGGTATTTCTGCTCAGTCTTTACTGAGGAAGAGGAGGGTAATGGGTCTGAAGGGAGTACAAGGGGTGAGAATGGTGCAGAAATGGACACAAGTCCCTTTACACGAGAAAGGGTCCTGAAGGAACTGGAAGTAATAAGAGTTGATAAAGCAATGGGGCCAGATGGGGTGCACCCCAGGGTCCTTAAAGAACTAAGAGAGGTGGTGGCTGAACCTCTGGCTATCCTGTTTAGCCGATCACTGGAAACAGGGGAGGTACCCAAAGACTGGAGGACAGCAGATGTAGTCCCCTTATACAAAAGTGGGAACAAAGAGGAAGCAGGGAACTACAGACCAGTCAGCCACACCTCGGTAGTGGGGAAGATCACGGAAGCACTACTGAAGGAGAGATTGGTGGAACATCTGGTTGTCAATGGACTACAAGACCCAAGGCAGCATGGTTTCACCAGGGGGAGGTCATGTCAGACCAACCTCGTTGAATTTTTTGACTGGGTGACTAGGGAGGTGGATCAGGGGAGGGCAGTGGACATGGCCTATCTGGACTTCAACAAGGCCTTTGACTCTGTGCCTCATAGAAGACTATTACACAAACTGGGGAATATGGGTGTGGGCAGGACAGTAGTGTGGTGGGTGGGTAACTGGCTGGGTGGCAGGACACAGAGGGTGGTGGTAAATGGCTGTCACTCCACAGAGGGAAGAGTGACCAGTGGGGTACCACAGGGATCAGTGCTGGGACCGGTCCTATTCAACATCTTCATCAGTGACATTGCACAGGATCTAGAAGGCAGAATTTCACTGTTCGCTGATGACACAAGCTCTGTAACAGAGTAGACACACCAGAGGTGTAGACAGAATGAGAAGCGACCTGCAGAAACTTGAAGAATGGTCAGGAGTTTGGCAGTTGAAATTCAATGCAAAGAAATGCAAGATAATGCATATGGGGCACAAAAACCCTGGCACAATATATCAGTTGGGGGTGAGGATATAGCATGCACCAAGCAGGAAAGGATCTTGGAGTTGTCATTGATGACCTCAAGGTAGGGAAACAGTGTGACAAGGCAGCAGGTAAAGCAAATAGGATGCTGGGATGTATAGGCAGGGGCATCACCAGCAGGAAAAGGGAGGTCATAATTCCACTATACAAGACACTAGTGAGGCCCCACCTGGAGTACAGTGTACAGTTCTGGAGACCATACCTACGTAAGGACATAGACAGGGTAGAGAAGGTTCAGAGGAGGGAAACAAAGATGGTGCATGGATTGCATCACAAGTTCTATGAAGACAGGTTGAAGGAACTGAACATGTACTCCCTGGAGAGAGGAGGGAGAGAGGATATGATAGAGACATACAAGTATCTTACAGGGAGGAACAGAGTGCAGGAAAACACTATTTTAAGCGAAAAGATGTTCCAGGACTAGGGCATGGGATGAAGTTGGAGGAGGGCGATTCAGAGGAAACATGAGAAAGAATTTCTTCACAGAGCAGGTGGTGGACAAATGGAACACCCTGCCAAAGGAAGTGGTGGGGGCTGAAACAATCACGGGATTTAAGAATGCATGGGATAGACATAAAGAAATTCTAGAGGTCAGGGGTAAGGGGAAACAGACTTCTAGGAAAACAAACTGAACTTACAAGCTCAAATGGGCAGACTGGATGGGCCATAGGCCCTTATCTGCCGACACTGTCTATGTATCTATGTATCTATGTAATAAACTAACTCTTGAAAACAGAAAAAGCTGAATGCAGAGTGAATTGTCAGATACAAGTGAATATGAGTTTGGTTTATTGTTCAGCCTTAGAAATAGGATTGTTACAATATATAACACTACATAAAAAATATTTAAAACCTTAACACATTACAAACATTGAGACATTACAAACATAGAAACATAGGAACATAGAAACATAGACTTTGACAGCAGATAAGGACCGCTTGGCCCACTCAGTCTGCTCATTTCCCTACCTATTGGTTAAGCTGCAGATCCTAGTTAACCAGCAGCCTACTTCCACCTATCCCCCCATTAGAATTGCCTTGTGCCTGTCCTATATATTCTTGAATTCCCACACTGTTTTTGACCTCACAGCCTTCTCAGGAGCAGGAACAATACTTTCACAATCACTGGACATGTGCTAGCTTCAAGTACAATTATTGCATTACTATACAGTAATCTCAAGTGCATAAAGGGCTTTTAAAAATATCGCTTAATGTCTTATAATTTAGTTTGAACTATTATTTTCCTCCTTATTTTTCTAGCAAGGTATTTCCTAACTCCATGAATAATTAGAGTGTTCTTAATGTAAAAAGAGCAGTGATCAACTCAGTTTCATTTGTAAAGATTATGGAATCAATGATCAGCTGTGGCCAATTACTCCTAATTTTACTATACCATGGACATTTTAATAAAACATGTGCTAGATCTTCTCTTTACAATCACACACGGTATCACTTGGTTCTTGTGACTTCTTCACATAAAGCAGTTCTGGGCTTAGATTCAAATAACTCTAACCTAAATCATGTGAAGTTGTTATGTATATTGGGATCCTCCAGTGCATCAAGATAGTACCTATACTCATGTCTGTTATCATTATGTGTATACCATTTAGCATACTTGAAAGCACCTACTCATGCTAGGTTTAAATAAAGGCCTTATAGTACTTTATTATTTTCCTCTTAATGTATGGTCTGTACTTTTCACTAATGCTAATCCCTTTATTCATATAGTCCATAAGAAAGTCCAGAACATGTTTATCAAGAAGTCTTCTAAGGTACTGGTATCAAAGGGAATCTTTGGAGACCCTTTATCTCCAGTCTCCCTCTTCCAGCAAACATTGTTCAACCCGTCTGTCATTGGATAGTTTTGATATTTTGATCCAGTAATTAATGATGCTAGTATCTACCTAAGCTTGTAGTCTAGCTAATCCAAGTTCAGTACAAACAAACTATGCTGGTGTTGACTTTTGCCAACCTAAGACAGTTCTTAATAGTTGTGTTGCTGTTTTTTCCAACTGATCAGTTTGACTCATCCCACAAATATCTGCACCATGGAGTGACTGGGCATTACATTTAGCTTGTAGAGCATGTAACAGTGGTCTGATGGACACTGTTCCTTATAAATAATTAAATCTAGCCAGTGCAGTCACAGCTTTTTTGGTTTTAGATATTGTGTATTCAAAATGAGAATTGCATGAACCATTTTGTAGATAATTTCCAAATACATATACTTGTTGATGATTTCAAGCTTAGCATGGTTGATTTTCCATGAATACTTGGGGCCAGATATTTAAAACTTAGCCTCGGGACCAAATTAGCACTGCATGGCATGCTAAATTAGCCCTGAACCAGTAGCAAGCTATATTCAAAGGAATAACCCCGGGGCTAAACCTGCTGAATACAGCACGCAAAGGAAGCAGTGCAAACAGGACTGGGAGTGCAGTGCTAAAATAACTTGGGGAAATAAGACAGCTCTGAATATAGCAACATGGAAGTGTGAAATTCAACAACAGCTCAGTGGACACAAATGTGGAGTAAGGCAGAGTTGAAGTTGGTGGACAATGTGTGTGATAGCAATGAAGTGTTGCATAACAACTGCAAACAGCAGTGCAGTCCACACACTGCAGAACTGTGCTATGCTTGTGAGAGGTGTGCCTGGAGCTAACCTGATTGCACAGTGAAACACATTAGCCCAGTGGAAACACGTTAGCCCAGGGCAAAAGACTGCTATATTCAAAGCTCATATACAAATGAGCCTACTTAGGCAATCCATGTGCACACAGGCACATTAGCATTTCATTAAGGCCTGTTTAGCATACATTAGCATGAAGATTGCCTGGTGCTATTCCATGGTGCACACAGCTCCACCTGTAGGTCAGGCTGGAACTACAGGTCAGTAGCCACAGGCTGTGTCTCTCCACAGCACCACCTGTATGTCAGACTGGAGAAACATATTGGTAGCTGCAGGCTACATCTGTATACAGCAGCAGAGTCAAGTGTGCCCCAGGAGACTATCGCCACTGCCACAGGTGTGTGTGATGCATGCCATGGACATATTGTAGTCCCTGCCACAGTGCACAACAGATGCTACAGTACCACAGTGGCCAGTTTAGTGAGGGACACAACAATGCCTACTGTGTGGCAGGCATCACTGACTGTTGTACACCACACAGTGACAGGACCAACTGGCAGGTGTGTTCTGACAGTGGACATCACTGTCATGCTGTCCTGTGCCCCCCTTAGCTGCATCAGTGGTGGGGCTGTCCCAAGTACCATACACATGGCTGGCCACATGTGCCTTGGTGTCGGTGCAGATGTGCAGTATGTGCCCTGGGGGGGGGGCAGACACATGCCATCAGACAGGTACACTGATGTCAGGGCATTCCTGACACTGGAACATGTGCGCTGTGTGGATGACCCCAGCTGTTTGGCCAGCCCTTACTATGTCTCACAGCCTGGCGACCTGTACAGCCTCTGCTTGACACCCTCCTTCCCTCCAGTGCTGCATGTGTACTATTATACACTTTGGAAGTACACTGTGATTGTTACACATATCAGCCTGTTGTTGGTATTTTGCCTCAGTGTGCTGCTGTTTACATTAACTGAGCATCCTGATCTACACCAATTGCTAACCTTTTCTTTGTGTTTGCACAAAGGGAGTTGCATATCTTGTTTGTGAGCCCTCCTCTGGACTCACGTAGCTAGAACACTCCTACCTTTGTACAGAGTGCAGGTTTGTCTCATATTGTGTATTTATGCCCTGTAACCTGTTATTGCTAAATCCAAACCCCCCTCATCCTTGGTTTGCCTGCATTTAAGACTACCTTTTCCTGGGCAGTAATTTGCACCTCTCAAAGTGTCATGCAAAGTCGCAAAAACACACTTTGAGTAGCGCCAACGCACTGAATATAGCTTAGCATCTGTATTCATATACACACACCCTCTCTTTGCACATTGCATACATTATACTTTTGCCCGGCACTAATGCAGTTTGCCAGTGCTATTTGGCCTCTTGAATACTGGGGACCCATGTAAGCCCAGTGCAGACATGGCGCAAATGGTTTGCGCCCAGCGCAAATTTTGAATATCTGGTCCTGGGTATTTCTTGCTCCAACAACTAATACTTTAGATTTTTCCAAACTTATCTTTAAAGATAAATATGCTGTTATTTTGGCAAACAAATTGATCTTGTTTTGTAGTCCTGTGACAGTTAAGGAGCACAACACCAGATTGTCAGCATGTGCGAGGGAAAAATATGGATTTGTGCCAATTTTAGGGGAGTCAGTTTCAGATGCCAGTAATTCAATGAGAACATTATCCAGATAAATGCAAAATAACACTGGGGTCAGAATGCATCCCTGCCTATCTCCTTTGTTGTTGTTTATGTTATTAGATAGGTTATTTAAAGCTCTTATCTGTGCCCAAATGTCCAAGTATATATTTCTTATGCTATTAACAAGGACGGGGGAAATGCCCCAATTTGTCATTCTGTCCTATAGTATAGTTCTATTTATTGTGTCAAATGCTGAGCTATAATCTATAAATGCCAAGTAAAATTTCTGTTTCCTAATTTTAACATATTTCTCAATTAAGTGTGTAAGTATATAACAACTATCTATAGTGGAGGGATTTCCTTGAAAACCTGCTTGAGGGTGAATGAGTGCGTTTCACAGCCCGTCCTGAATGCCAAGGAGTTAGGCTATTTCCCAAGTGACTGTGAGGCCATGTATGTCCCAAGGCTTCACCTGTTTTTATGCAGGGGAACCCAAGACTGCCTTGTCCAGCCCCAATGGCTCCAGGTTGATTGTTGTTCAATGGCTACCACCTACTGTATGGGGCGAGAGTTACTGCATTGAAGAGGGGGATATGCTTTGCCCCACCTCTACTCTACTTCCACCACTATTGGTTACCTGGTGACTGGGACAACTCTGGGCCTGGGATTAAGGGTAGATATGGAGGACCTCTATCATGAATACTTTAGATGTTCACAGCTCACATCAAATGTACTGTATGTACACCAATGTTAACGTTATAGTACTGTGCTTGTGAATAAATTCTGCAAAATGATCCCTGTTCTACTCCTATTGTACTAAAAACCTAAACTGTATTGTCATGTATGAACTGTAAACCTTGAAAATCTTCAATAAACATATTTTACAAAAAACAATTTCTGCTCAAACAACTGATTAGACAGATGGAGCAAGCAAGATTTTGGAGACAGGCACCTGCTTAAAGGGACACACTTGTGTTGTTCCAACAAAATCCACGGATCAAAAGTTAAGTCCAAAAGGTGGACTGCTTTATTAAGGTGCAAAGCCACACTTAGAAACACTTACAGTCCATTGTGGTGAAAGATAATATAAGGTTCAGGAAAAGTGCATAAAATTCAACAAGACGAGGAGTCGGCTGGTACATAGACTTGCAGCAGACTAGCTGCAGTATGCAGGAGGGAGTCTCACCCTCTGACATTAGCTGATGCATTTTGCATGCATGTGCTTTATCAAAGGCTGATGAATGATACATTGTGTCTCTCTCTTAAAAAGGAAGTTCTTAAAGTGTCAGTGCTAATAGGTGTAATGACAACACAGGTTCGTAACAGTCTCAAAGTCTGATAATTACATAAATACATAATGAATTTAGTTAAAACATCACTACAATGGAATAAATGCCACTAATTAGAAACAAATGAATGCACCAGCACCCATACCTATAAATAATAAAAAAGATAGAAAAACCCTGCCAACTAATTGGATGCTAGTGGCAGGGCACCAGAATTTTATTGCACACAGTTCAAAATGAATCAGCATGGCAACTGTTCTCCAAGTTGAGGATGGTAAGGTCCTGGACACACTGGGGAACTTAAAATGGTATAAGTGCCTTAAAATGGTTTAAATTCCCTTAGCACTGTTTGCAGACAGACTACATGCCCCTTAAAATGTTTTAATAAAAGTGTTTTTAAACCCTTCTAGATACCTAGTCTTAAAACCATTTTTAAAAATGTTTTGGAGCTAGCATGGTTTTACTCACAGGTCTGTCCAGGACTGAAAACATTTTAAGCTGCAATGGTTTAACTAAAACTGTTCTAGCTGCAGCATGTCCAGGCAAGCACAGTTCTGTGTGTTGGACTTAACACAAAGTAGTTACAAGAAGAACAGGTTTAACACTAGCAGTGTGGCCACACTAAACCATTATCAAAAATGGTTATGGAGTAGTGTGGCTGCACTGAAATGATTTAGCTAAACTGGTTTTAAAAACGGTTTTCAAAAACAGTTCTGTCGTGTGTCCAGGGCCCTAAAGACTTATCCAGGGCAGTGGCAGTCACAAGTGCAAAGCTGAAAGACAGAGAAACAAGAATTAGAAAGGACACACCACCAAAATATATAATAATAACAGCAGCTATAAAACTCATACTTAAAACATATCAAATGGCTGAATACATTCATTTCTGAAGAAAAGGCTTAATGTCTATTCTCTCATTTAAGCCAGGATGATACATAGCTTGCATTAAAAAATCCAACATTGCTCCCTTCTGAGGAGTAAGTTGTCTTAGAAAATGGTCTTTTTATTTGGAGGCATTTGATTGGCTGGTACCCATTCAACAGGGGTACATTAACTTTCTATATATGCCCACCACATAAAAAGTCCCAGCCCAAACTTGCCTCATGCCCAGCCAAGTATCCTTGTGCCCAGACTACTTTATCATTGGCTGAAGCACTGGGCGCACAATTTGAAACTGCTGTCATTTTTTTGTTACTACTTAGTGAGAGAGAGAGAGATCGAGTGACCCCACCACACACACACAGAAACAGGGACGCACAAATGACTGTCACATACACTGCACTGACAAGAAATTCTTTCTTTCTTTCTTTCTTTCTTTCTTTCTTTCTTTCTTTCTTTCTTTCTTTCTTTCTTTCTTTCTTTCTTTCCTTCCTTCCTTCTCCAGCATTGTTCCTTATGTCAGGTGCGTGCCAGACTGCTCGCTCCTATTGAAAGTTGCCTGCTGCATTGCAGCTCTCCTCCAGCTCTGTTCTCAACCCCCTCCCCATCCATTAGTGCCTGCAACTTGAAACCACTGTGTTCATCTGTTCAAACAAAAAAAACAAATAAAAATGGGGATACCAGAACAGTTGGCATTGCCAGCATAACTTTATCTCTCCCACTCTGTTCTGCTGCTGATATCATGAAGACTCCTTTCCTTGTTGCCAGTTCTGATGCCCCTGTTTCTGTGAAGTTTGGATAGCATACAAAGCACCTGCCAAAATGGACCCAGTAACAAATAAATGTAACAGAGCACCTCTTCACATTCCCAGTCCTCATGGAAGGTAGCGAGGACCAGGAACTCATCAAATACAAAAAAAAAAAGAAAACTGAAATAACTCAGTCCCAGTAGTCACAGCAGGTAGCAAGGACTGGAAAACTTAAAAAAAAACTGCAGCCTGAACAATTGCCTCCTGACAATGCTCAGTCTCCAAAACCATGCTTCATTCTCCCAATCTCAACACCCCCTGGCCCAGGTGTAAAAATCAGCTCAAAACACAACATAAAAGTAATAGAGAAGCACAGAAATGTGTTTGAATTTCACAGGCTCAGGCTCAGCTTTGTTTTTCCTCCAAACTGGACTGCCTGCTGCCATCTTTTTGGTTTTTTAAACCAGGAGAGACACACTAAGCTGAAATGTTGTTTACAGGTGTGATCTGGGAGCACAAGGAAGTTAAGTGACTTGCTTAGGGTCACACAGTAAGCAAGTGGGGGCATCTGTCCTCAAGCAGGCGCATAACCTCTAGGAAGGAATAAGTTATTCTGCCACTATTCAGGTCACTGGTGAGACCATACATGGAGCATTGTGTCCAATTGTGTCCACTGACTGAACAAGAGTGGAAAAAAATTATCATTGGTCTATCATTATTATGGTATTTAGCTTGTTGGAGAACAGCTTCCTGGTCTACTAAAAGTCAGCAAAATGCACCATTTGACTTCAGTTTTTCAATTTTTTTCCAGGAGAGCATGCCCCTGAACCCCCTAGAGAGATGTGGATTTTGTGTCCCTCCAAACTGTCTGGTTGCATGATGCCTCTGCTTGGTTGGTATACACATTGTTGATAACTCTATTCTTTACACAGTCAATGAAGGAAAGGAAGCTAGAGAGGACATACTAAGTAACGAGAGAACATCTAAATCTCTTTACCGTTATGGTTTAAAGAGATTTAAAAATGAAAATAACACAAAACTAACACATGTTGTAACAGATTTGATGGAACAATTGCTCAATATTTCCATAGGAAACAGTATGCAATGTTGGTCTCACGTTTGGGGTCAGACCCTGATTATAACCAAATACAAATGACAATAAACTTTACTAGCATGTATAGTAAGTTTTTGTAAAATTCTCATGTTTGGACTCATTGGGTCTTCATATTGCCCTTCTCTGAGATGGATTATTAGAGGAAGACCAAAGCCATCTCAATATTGAAACAACCAGTCTATTCTGAACATGAGTCTCCCACCTGCCAGAATTTGGGGGAAAACAATATAATTTACAATATTCCTACCAGCAAAAGATTCACAGATCTCCTACCACAGTAGGGCTTAATACTACAAGATGAACCCTCTGTCTTGGTAGCGGACCCGGCAATGAATTCCTCCTTTTCATTTACGACATGGAATTGCTGGTTTATTACCTAAATTTGCAGAGAAAGACTGGATTTAATTTATAAACAACCATAATATAGTTTGTTTATAAGAAACTTGTCATATACACTCAATGGCTATTGTAACTGTCTGATTCCAGTGAATAAATTATCTAAATCAGGTAGACCCTCTAGAGGTCTTGTAATCTGGCTCAAAACTGATAAAGAAATAAAAGCTGATTTGATTAGCTCTTATGCACAAGCATTCTTTGTTCAGCTAGCCCAGCTGAAATTCTGCCTTATAAACACCTATATCCACAAGTTAATTCTGAATATAACTGTTCTGTGGTTTGGGAGGACCTAGAAAATATAATTCACAACAGCTGGACAGTGATTGCTTATGATAAAATCCTATTTTGTGTGGACTTCAACACAAAAATAGGTAACTTTGATAGTTACTCTGCTAGTGACATGCTCAACTGGTTACATGATGATGTTTATAAATTTCTCAGATCTTCCCAGGACCTTAGAATTAAAGTCTAGGTACTAAACATTTGGAATTGTTGTCCATATACAATCTTGCTCCTCTGAATGGCAGGATTATTGGTGACACACAAAGAAATGTTATATACTATAACTTTCAGGAGCCTTCTGTTCTGGATTTTTTCTTTTGGAATGGCCCAATGGAGACATGAGACTTACATAGAGTGATCGCCAGAGGAGATAGTGATCACTTTCCTTTAGTTCTTAATTATAAAACTTTAGGCATTCCAGACAAAGACCTATATCAGTTTCAGCATCTTGAAATTAGGAAACGAATCAAGAGAAAGTGGGATAATACATTTACTGATGGAATATTACATCTGTTGCAGCATAGTTTATGTTATATAACCCCTGAGCTTCAAAATAGGACTGGTGTCAAGGTATCTCTTGAGACATGTTTTCAAAAAAATAGATCTCTTCTTTATATAAATGTCTTGGGTGTATTGCAAAATAAAAATTCACTTTCTAGGTTTGATTACGAATGCTGTAAGGTTAAGCAGGCTTTAAATCAACTGATTAGACTAGATATAGCAAACAAAAGGATAAATATAAAATGTTAAACAAGGCTAGGGAAAGGTATAGAAGTTTTCTTAGGGAAAAACAAACTGTCTTCAAATTAAAACAATGGGACAAAATGTTCAATATTATAAGCAAAAAGTACTATCACTCTTATTGGCTGTTAGTCGCTAAAGGTGTGGATAGCAGTAAGCATGCCATTGATACACATGTACTTTAGGATACATGGGTTTCACACTATTCAAGTTTTTTTTGTGATCCATATTCTTTTGATATGACCCCTCACTGGGATTTGTTGACTGAGAGAGTTCGAGTCAGGGTTATTTCAAACCCAGAAGTTTATTTTATTACAACAACCTCAAAAAATATAAGGCCCCGGGCCCTGATTTGATTCCTCCTGAAGTGTTTCTTATGGCCCCTTCATTTTTGGGCATGAATCCTTACTCCTTATTTTAACCAGTGTGTCATCAAGAGTGAGACTACTAGGGCATTGATGGGTTCCATTATTATCGCTATTCATATAAAGGAGATAAGAAGGATCCCTTAATGTACAGACCCATTTCACTGTTAGACATTATAGGGAAAGTCTTCTCTAAAATAATCTTGACCAGACTTTATGAGCAAATAATCCAGCTAGCAGGACTTTAGGAACATCAGGCAGGATTTAGATTAGGTTACTCCACAACTGATAATTGTTTCATTTTAAAGCATCTGTATGAAAAGTATGTAAACTTAAGAAAGCAAAAACTATATGTTGCATTTATCAACTTTTCCTTTGCCTTCAATACTATATCATAAGCCTTATTATGGCAGTTGATGTATAACTAGGGAACCAACCCTGCTTTTATTAGTATCATTAGGGAACTGTACTCTGATACATGGGCTCAGGTCAGACTGGGGATTTCTGGGCAACTTTCTTCTGTGATACCGACTAACAGGGGAGTTCAATATGGATGTGGTCTGACCCTGTTGTTACTTTGTATTTATATTAACAAATTACTTGTCCAGCTTTTTGATTTAGTCACTGATTCCTGACAGATTGGTTCAAGAGGCTCTTCTGTATTAGCATATGCCAATGATTTCATACTTTTTTAACTATCTCAAGCAGGTCTACAAACTACATTAAACATGCTAAATTCATATACTTTAAGTTATAAGTTATGAAGTAATGAAACAAACAGCCAGGTACTTATCCTAGGCTCTAATGAAACTGGCAAAATATGGAGGTTAGGGGATAAAAAGCTGATCACAGATAAATCCTATATCTATCTGGGGCTGCTTATAGCAAATGATTGTCTTTGGACAAAACATGTTAATAGTCTAAGGGTTAAACTCAAACAAACTGCAAACTCATTATCAATTTTCAATAACAAATATGGAAGGAATTCAGTTTAACCTTTACTTGTAGCCATTCAGGCTAAATATGTTTCCCAAGCTTTATGTCATGTTTCGGAACCCACTCGTAAGGGAGCAATCTTAGACCTCATACTCTCAAACGGGGGCAGTGAGAGGATCTCAGATCTAGAAGTGGGTTGCCATCTGGGAACAAGTGACCATCAAACAGTGTGGTTCACGTTAAACTCAGCTACAGAGTCAAGCCATACAAAAGTGAGGGTACTGGACTTTGGGAGGGCTGACTTTGGCAAGATGGGAGAGTGCCTCAGAAAGCACTAGCAAACAGGCTAGAAGGAGGTGTGGAGCAACAATGGGGAATTATCAAAACTGCCATCACAGAGGCAACAAGCCTTTGTGTGAAGCAAATAAACAAATCAAATGAAAGAAAAAGCCACTATGGTTCTCAAAAGAGGTGGCTGTGAAAGTCAGGAAGAAAAAGATAGCATTCCGGAAGTATAAGGAAACACAGAAGGAGCAGGACAGAGAGCTGTACCAGTTAAGGCAGAAGGAAGCAGGGAGGGAACTCAGAATAGCAAAGGCCCAAACTGAGGAAAAGATAGCCAACTCAGTTAAGAAGGGGGATAAAACCTTTTACAGGTACATCAGCGAGCGTAGAAAGACAAGGGAGGATAGTGAGGCTGAATAGAATGAACGGTGGGTGGGCAGAGGGACAGTGAAAAGCAGGAATACTGAATGAATATTTCTGCCCAGCATTCGAAAAAAGGAGGGGAAGTGCCTAATCCAATTAACAGAAGCACTCTTGATAGGGGGGTCGATCCCAGTCCTTTCACAGAAGAAAGGGTTCTGCAAGAACTCCTAAAACTGAAGGTGGACAAAGCAATGGGTCCTGATGGAATTCACCCCAGAATTCTAAAAGAATTAAGGAAGGAACTAGTGAAACCACTGGCTACTCTTTTTAATAAATCATGGGAGGATGGTGTGGTACCCGAGGACTGGAGGAAGGCGGATGTAATTCCCCTTCACAAAAGTGGACCAAGACAGAGGCAGGAAACTACAGACCTGTCAGTCTGACCTCTGTGGTAGGGAAAGTGATGGAGTTACTTCTGAAGGAAAGAATAATTGAGTACCTAGAGGTCAGTGGAGCACAGGATCCAAGGCAGCATGGGTTCACAGTGGGAAGGTCATGTCAGACGAATCTAATAGATTTCTTTGACTGGGTGACCAAAGTAGTAGACCAGGGAGGGGCTGTGGACATGGCCTACCTAGACTTTAGCAAGGCATTTGACACAGTCCCCACAAAGATTATTAGTCAAATTAACCAGCCTGGGAGTGGGTCCCAGGGTGGTAGCCTAGGTAAAACACTGGCTGGACAACAGGACACAGAAGGTAATTGTAAATGGAGTCCACTCTGAAGAAAGGGCGGTTACCAGTGGGGGTACCACAGGGTTCAGTATTGGGTCCAGTCCTTTTTAATGTCTTCATCAGTGACATTGCAGAGGACTGGAAGGAAAAGTATGCATTTTGCAGATGACACAAAGATCTGCAACAGGGTTGATACACAAGGAGGCTGGAAAGAATGAAAAGGGACTTGGCAAGGTTGGAGGAATGGCCGTGACGTATGGCAGCTAGGATTCAATGCAAAAAGTGCAAATAATGCACCTTGGAAACAAGAACCCAGGGAAGAATACACAATGGGTGGGGAGGTAGTAACAAAACAAAACAGGAAAGGGACCTGGGGTAATCATATCAGATGACCTTAGGTTAGCAAGCAATGTGAGAAGGCAGTAGGGAGGGCGGGGGTATACTGGGATGTATAGGGAGAGGCATCAGCAGCAGAAAACAGGAAGTTGTTATCCCTCTGTACAGACAGTTGGTGAGACCCCATCTGAATACTGTGTCCAGTTCTGGAGACCCCATCTCCGCAAGGACATAGACAAGATAGAGGCAGTCCAGAGGAGGCAACTAAATGGTGCAGGGTCTGCAAGAGAAGCCGTATGAGGAGAGACTAAAGGAGCTTAATATGTATACCCTTGAGGAAAGAAGGGAGGGGGACATAATAGAAACTTTCAAGTACCTCAAGGGAATCAACAAAGTCCAAGAGGGTAGCATCTTTCAGAAAAGAGACTTGCAAGAACAAGGGACATGATTTAAAGATAGAAGGAGGGGTTCAGGGGCAATGTGAGGAAGTATTATTTCACAGAGAGGGTAGTGGATGCATGGAACAGCCTTCCTAATGAAGTTGTGGGGTCTAAAACTGTGGGAGAATTCAAAAATGCATGGGACAGACATAAGGCAATTCTTGTGGGGGGCAGGAAGATATAGGCTGTTGGTTAACTTGGATCTGCGGCCTATCCTGTAGGTAGGGAAATGGGCAGACTAGATGGGCCTAGCGGTCCTTATCTGCCGTCAAAGTATATGTTTCTATGTAAGTTTGGGTGTCAGAGAAATCTTTTTGGAAAGACCACTAAGCAAACTGTATAGATCTACACTGGGGTTGAGTAATGCTATTCCAGCCCCTATGGTTCACACTGAACTTGTTGTTCCTAGTCTTAAAGTTCTAAATTCAGCTAGGAAAATAAATTATTGGGTACAACGTTTGTCTTTTAATCCTAATAGTTTACCTCATGCTTGACTACTTGAAAAATATAAATGGTTATCACTTGGTTGTAAAAAATCTAAGTGACTGAAAAAAGGTATTTTAAATGTTTAAAAGGTACTGTTCTTGAATCTGGATATACTGACAGACTATAAACAATGAAACATTTTCACCAGATATAGATTTGAACTTTTTCAGAGTAATGTCCTTAAAGCCAGATTTACTAAAGCAGCTAACCCAGCTTATGGTTCATGTTCCTGTACAAATCAATTCATTGAAAACCTACTGTATGCCATGTGGTATTTGTCTGCCCATGGTATGACAAAGCCAGGAACTACTGACTTGTTCCACAATACAAGTCTATGATAAGCTTATTCTTACGAACTTTTTTACCACAGAAGATGAACTGATTATTAAGGGGGTAGCTGGATATATCAATGTATGCCTTGATTCATTTAAAGCATAAATAATGTGTACTATTACTCAAGTTTTCTTACAAATGTGTTGCTAGTGACCTAGCATTGGCAGATTTAAAAAATGTTATAGAGGTATCTATCAATTATTGTAATTTGTGTTGTTTTTTTTTTCCTTACTATTTTCCATGTAAGATATCTATTATGTGCAACACTATTGTATTTATGATATGTCAATTGTTTTTAATTATTTTTTTTCTGTGAATTGCATCTATGAAATGGTCTTTGATTAATAAAACACAACTTGCACATTTAAAAGCAGAATGACTAAGGACAAGAGTAACAATTTTATTACAAAATAATTTAAACATAAGAATAAAAAAAAAACAAATAGTATAGTGGCCCATTTTCTAAATGAAATAATACCCTCCTGGGTGGGTAGTACTGGACTTACCAGGGGCAATAAGACCCTCCACCCACATCTTCAGTCCTTATCACACCCCTGAGTGATCCGGTATAGCCCAATACCACCCATCCTGTCGGATGTTATTGCCTACATAATCACCTCCTCTTTTGGTCAGTACAAGTTTTTCAATAGCTATAAATAGAAAATCATATTCATTCTCATTTCTGGCTTTAAGAACATGCATTGTGAGTGCATTGGTATTATCTCCATTTTGTATGGCTCTATCATGCTCCCCAGTCCTTGTTTTGAATAACCTTTTAGTTAATAGAAGCACTCTGGATAGGGGGGTCAATGTCGGTCCAATCACAGAAGAAAAGATCCTGAAATAACTCTTAAAACTGAAGGTGGACAAAGCAATGGGGCTGGGGCCTGATAGGATTCACCCCGGAATTCTAAAATAACTAAGGGGAGAACTAGTGACACCACCGACTACACTTTTTAACAAATCATGGGAGGATTGTGTGGTACCTGAGGACTGGAGGAGGGCAGATGAGATTCCCCTTCACAAAAGTGGAAGCAAGGCAGAGGCAGGAAACTACAGACCTGTTAGTTTCACCTCAGTGGTAGGGAAAATAATGGAATTGCTTCTGAAAGAAAGAACTGTTTAGTACCTGGAGGTCTGCGGGGCACAGGACCCAAGGCAGCATGGGTTCACAGTGGGAAGGTCATGTCAAATGAATCTAGTAGATTTCTTTGACTGGGTGACCAAATTAGTAGACCAGTGGGCTTTTTCCCCTGGTTAACCAGGAGGTGCTGACTGGAGAGTCAGGGGCTTTCTGGATTTGTTCAGTGGTCTCGGAGGGTTGCCTGGCAAGGTCAGGAGTACCCCTGAGTCCTAAGTGATGTGATTGACAAGGTTTGGGGTACCTGCTGTCTGATCGGGTCATTCCTGGAGTTGATAATTCTTTAAGGGACAATTTATCTGTCATAATCGGATTTTCTTGGAGACTTTTGTCATGGCCTCGGATGCTGGAGAAATAAGGCCATTGACCAGTGAAGATCTCCTGGACTTGTATGTCAGAAAGACAGACACTGAACACAGGCCCTTATGAGCTGCAAGTATTTAAAAACTAAGCTAGTTAAATATTATTATCTGATAATTTAAGGAGGCAGTGAAAGGGCCTCCATTTGGTTTTATTGAGTACTTTAGTTTCTGAAAATTGTAGCAGTGAGAGTGCTGCATTATACGGATGCTTATTTTTGGTGAAGGAGGTGGTGAGAGCTCTTCCTTTCCACTGCAAATTATCAAGAAGCTGTGGCAAGCTCTTCTTTTAAGCTGGAAAATTGGACACTGTGAAGATATTGGACAGTGCAGTCACTTAGGACATTAATGAGCTATATGTTTGGTCTACATTTTTATTAGGGCAAACAATGGGATTGCTGCTGTTTCTGATACTGTGCTGCATCTAGGACAGATAACTGTTTGGGTTTTGTTGAGCTTTTGGAGTTGACTTATAAGGAGTGAGTGAGTAGTAATTGGTTTGATTGTTATTATAGTGAGGGTTTAATTATTGTTTTGGGGAGTGCAGAAGAGTAAGAGTATATGGTTGATTGCTTTAGTGAGTATTTGATTTTGAAATTTTAGCTGCTAGCTAGTGATTATGGCAGGATGTGTTGGCAGAGGACCTCTATGGACAGGAACTACTCTTCCACTGAGCTTCATGCCCTCTGCCTCTTCAACTGCCCCCACTACCAGCATAGAATTATGGGCATTGTCTTGTATACTTTGGGTATAGTGAAGGAGCATCGGGGGGGGGCTTGGAGGGAGAGAATTAGGGTTGTGGGGTCAAGAAGATGCCCTGTGGTGAAATGGACCCAGGAAAGGGGTCCTCCCTGCCTGGTGCCCACACCCAAGGGCTCCACTTTATGTGGGCAGATAGCATGATAAACATTGACTACCCATTAAACCCAGGTGGTGTTATGCAATGCCAGGTCAATTAGAAACAAGATGACAGTGATAACTGATCTTGTTGGGTCATCTGACCTGGCTTGCAACAGGAGACCTGGCTGGATGAGAATGCTGGTCCCATTTTGGAGCCAGTTGTTCCAGATGGGTACTCTGTGATACACTGCCCAAGGTCGGATCATAGGGGTGGGGGTAGCTATCTGTTTCAAGATGGAACTGAGCCTTGTAGATGTGCCAGTTGAGGTCACTAGTTCCTTTGAATGTATCATGGGCACAGGTGTGGCCTGTAGGATACTTCTCATCTAATGTCAACCCGAAGGCGAGAAGGATTTCTTTAAGGAAGTCACGGACTTCATCATTGTGATAGTGTTGGAGTTCCCCAGGTGGTTTGTACTGGGGGACTTCAATGCCTGGGTCAACGATGAATTTGCATTTTAGTCGTGACTTCCTCTAACTATTGCTTTCATTGGGCTTTACACAAGTGATTACCTCCGCAACCCACATACAATGTAATTCATTGGAACTAGTGTTTCTGCTAGGGATGGAGATCTCCAACGTGGTGGTAGAACCTGTCGGGTGATCCGATCACCACACTATATGGTTCAGTTTCATGGACCCCCCAATAGATCTGCTTCTATGGAAATGGTCCAGTACCGCCCTTTGCAGGGTTTGATCCCTGATGGCCTTATGGCAGTGCTGGATCTATACGGGAGTTTAAATGTTAGCATGGACCCAGAGAATCTTTTGCTAGCCTATAATAAGGTGGTAAAGGCTGTATTAGATTCCATAGCTTCTGTCTGTATTGGCCCCCTCACCCTTTGCCCTCGGTCCTGTTGGTTTGATGGGACCTTGAGGGAGTTGAGGAGAGTGGGAAGAAGGTTGGAGCATTGCTAGTGGAAATCAGGCCTGAGTGATGACAAACTTAGACTGATGTCCCATTATAAGGACTAACAATCTGCTAGTCTCCCATAAGAAGGCAGAGTTCCTGTCCAGGGAGACTGCAGTTGCGCGAAATTGACCGGATCAGCTTTTCCGGATTGTGGACAGACTGTGCAATCCAGCCTGTCTCTAGAACTGGGGAGCTTTTTCACAGAATAAATGTGACAAGTTTGCTTGATTTTTCACAGATAATGTTGGCATTATTAGATCCAAGATCAGCACAGCCTGTTCAAATAGGCAGAGTGGAGAACGGTGTGAGATTACAAGCACCTGGTCTGTCTGGTCAGACTTTGGCCAGTCAGCAATCGAGGATGTCATGAAGATGATCTAGGGATTGCAAACGACTTACTGTAGTTTGGACACTGGTCCAACATGCCTCCTGTTGGGGTGTGTGGAGGTAATCAGACCGATCCTGGCTGAGATAGTCAGGTGTTCTATAGAGACCGGGGTGTTTCCGGGCACCCTGAAAGAGGTGGTGGTTCACCCTCTCTTGAAAAAACCTTCTCTCGACCCTGATTGTCTCACAAACTACAAACCTGTTTCTAACCTGCCCTTTGTGGGTAAGGTTAAGAAGGTAGTTGTGTTGCAGCTTGAGGAGCATCTGACCACCCACACGATCTATGATCCTCTCCAGTCTGGTTTTGGGAAGAGGCGTAGTACCGAGACCACATTAGTTTGGGTACTTAATGATCTCCTGATAGCGCGAGATCAGAGGACTCGTTCTATCTTGGTCCTCCTTGATCTCTCTGCAGCATTTGACACCATAGACCATGGGGTATTGCTAGAGCATCTGTGTTTACTCTGTGTGCTGTCTGGTACAGTCCTCATATGGTTCCACTCTTTCCTCATGGGCAGGACACAGAGAGTGAAGCTTGGGGTGTTTTCCTCAGCTCCTCTCCCTCTGCCATCTGCGGTGCCGCAGGGTTCAGTGCTCTCTCCCATGTTGTTTGCGGTGTATATGCTGCCATTGGGAGACATTATAAGGCAGTACAGGCTGAGTTTTCACTGCTGTGCAGATGTCACTCAACTGTACACGTCCTTTGTGCCCAAACAAAATGATGCTGTTTCGGTCTTTAACGACTGCCTCTCTGAGATTCAGGACTGGATGAGTGCCAACTGGCATAGGCTGAATCCGGATAAGACTGAGGTGTTGGTTGTGGACCTAGATCACCGAGGAAAGGGTTCATTGGCTGGGTAGCCATCCTGGCTTTGGCTAGAAGGCAACCAGCTAGTATCCTCTGACTGGGTACGGAATCTGGGCGTTATGTTTGATAACGAGCTGACACTTAAATCTCAGGTGTCAGCCATTATCAAAACCTCTTTTTATCATCTGAGAAATATTGCCCAGACAAAACACCTGGTCCCATCAGATGACCTTCCAACATTGGTCCATGCCTTTGTGACCTTGCAGCTTGATTACTGCAATGCCCTATACCTAGGGCTACTGGTGGGTGGACATTCGCCTCCCACAGCTGGTGCAGAATATGGCTGCCAGGTTGTTGACTGGCTTATTGAGATCTTGCCACATCACACCTGTGCTCTAAGGCTTGCACTGGCTGCTGGTGCAGTGGAGGATCACCTTCAAGGTGGGGTTACTGACCTATAAAACCCTACATGGACAGGGACCATAGTATCTGCAAGATCTCCTTCGTCCCTACTGCCCCCTTCACCCTCTCTGTTCCTCTGATGAGGGATTGCAACAGATTCCAAGGGTCCGTTTGACAACTTCAGGAGCTAGATCTTTTGCTCTTGCAGCTCTGACCCTGTGGAATTCTCCACCTCATCAGATTAGAGAGTGCCCGTCCATCGAGACCTTTAAAGCTGCTCCAAAATTGTACCTTTTTGATTTTGCTTTTCCTACCATTTAAAGTCTTGCTGTTTTATAATTTGTTTTTATTGGTATGGCCTGACTGTTATTTGTTTCATAATGCTTGTAAAATGCTATAATCTACTGGAATAGCATTTTATAAATAAAGACCTGATTGATTGATTGATTGATTGACAAAAGATTAATAAACAAGTTAGCCAGGCTGGAAATGAGTCTCAGAGTGATTACCTGGTAAACAAATTGGCAGAACAAAAGGATGCAGAGGGTAATAGTAAACAGAGTCCACTCTGAAGAAAGGGGGGTTACTAGTGGGGTACAGCAGGGTTCAGTACTGGGACTGGTCCTCTTTAATGTCTTTATAGGTGACATTGCAGAAGGGCTGGAAGGAAAAGTATGCCACTTTGCAGATGACACGAAGATCTGCAACAGGGTTGACACACAAAGGGGGTGGTGGAAAGGATGAGAAAGGACTTGGCAAGGTTGGAGGAATGGTTAAATATATGGCAGCTTAGACTCAATGCAAAGAAGTGCAAAGTAATGCACCTGGGAAACAAAAACCCAAGGTAAGAGTACACAATGGGGGGGAGGTACTAACAACAACAAAAATAGAAAGAGAAAGGGACCTGGGGTAGTCATATCCATGGAGGATCTGGAGGCTGCCATAGTGCAGTCAGACCTGGGCATTGTGGCCATCACAGAGACCTGGTGTAATGATAACCATGACTGGGAGATGGCCATACCCGGCTAAAACATATTCAGAAGAGACAGGGCAGGCAGAAAGGAAGGAGGAGTAGCACTTTATGTGAAAGATGACATAAAGGCCACAGAGATCCAGGAAGAACAAAATGGGGGAGAGATACTGTGGGTTAAGCTGGAAAGGAAAATGGGGTCAGCCATTCACACAGGGGTGGTCTACAGACCACTAGTCCAGGAGGAAGAAACAGATAGGGAGCTGATCCTAGCCATCCAAAGGATGGCAGACAAGGGTGAGGTGGTGCTGTTTGGAGACTTCAATATTCCAGACATGGACTGGAGCCTACCAGCAGCAATAGCATCAACCAGGAGCAGATTTATCCTGGACTCCCTTCAAGGTGCCTTCCTCAAGCAACTGGCCATGGAACCAACTTGGCAGGAGGCAATACTGGATCTCGTGCTCACAAATGAGGACAGTGTAATGGAGTAACACTGGGGGAGCACCTGAGGAACACTGGATGGATCGGGGAGGGCAGTGGACATGACCTATCTGGACTTCAGCAAGGCCTTTGACACTGCCACATAGAAGGCTATTAAACAAACTGGGGAATATGGGAGTGGGTAGGACAGTAGTGTGGTGGGTAGGTAATTGGCTGGGTGGCAGGACACAGAGGGTGGTGGTAAATGGCTGTCACTCTACAGAGAGAAGAATGACCAGTGGGGTACCACAGGGATCAGTGCTGGGACCAGTCCTATTCAACATCTTCATCAGTGACATTGCATAGGACCTAGAAGACAGAATATCCTTGTTCAATGATGACATGAAGCTGTGTAACAGAGTGGACACACCAGAGGGTGTAGACAGAATGAGAAGGGACCTGCAGAAGCTTGAAGAATGGTCAAGAGTTTGGCAGACAAAATTCAATGCAAAGAAGTGCAAGATAATGCATATGGGGCACAAAAACCCTGGAACAACATATCAGTTGTGGGTGAGGAGGATATAGCATGCACCAAGCATGAAAGGGACCTTGGGATTATCATCTCTGATGACCTCAAGGTAGGAAAACAGTGCGACAAGGTGGCAAGTAAAGCAAATAGGATTCTGGGATGCATAGGCAGGGGCATTACCAGCAGGAAAAGGGAGGTCATTATTCCACTATACAAGACACTGGTGAGGCCCCACCTGGAGTACAGTGTACAGTTCTGGAGACCTTACCTACAGTACGTAAGGACATAGGGTAGAGAATGTTCAGAGGAGGGCAACAAAGATAGTACAGGGATTGCATCACAAGTCCTATAAGGACAGGCAGAAGGCTTGAATATGTGCTGCTTGGAGGAGAGGAGGGAGAGAGGGGATATGATAGAAACATATAAGTACCTTACAGGGAGGAACAGGGTGCAGGAATATACTATTTTCCAGTGAAAGAGAAGCTCCAGGACTACAGGGCATGGGACAAAGTTGGAGGGAGGGCAATTCAGAGGAAATGTGAGGAAGAATTTCTTCACAGAAAGGGTGGTGAACAAGTGTAACAACTTGCCAGAGGAAGTGGTGGGCTTAAACAATCATGGCATTTAAGAATGCATGGGCCAGACATAAGGGAATTCTAGAGGGCAGGTGTAAGGGGCAACAGACTTCGGGAAAAACATAAAGTGAACTTACAAGCTCAAATGGGCAGAATGGGTGGGCCATAGGCCCTTATCTGCTGACAGTGTCTATGTATCTATGTATATCAGATGACCAGTGGACTTGCAATGCATGTTCTCAAAGTCAGAAATAAGAATGAACACGATTTCCTATTTACAGCTGTTGAAAAACCTGTAATGACCAAAAAAAGAGGTAATTATGATAGCTTACTCCTCAGAAGAGAGCAATGTTGAATTTTTTCTATGCAAGCTGCTGTATGTATCATCTTGACTTAAATAAGATAATAGAAATTAAGCCTTTTCTTAAGAAATGAATGTATTCAGCCATGTGATATGTTTAAGTATGGGTTTTATAACTTCAGTTATTACATATTTTGGTGGTGTGCCCTTTCTAATTCTTGTGTCTCTTTCAGCTTTGCTCTTGTGACTGCAGCCACCCTGGATGAGTCAGTTACAATCTTCAACTTGGAGAACAGTTGCTGTGCTGATTTATTTTGAACTGTGTACAATAACATTTCAGTGCCCTAGCATCCCATTAGTTGGCACGTTTCCTTTTTAATTATTTATATGTGTGGGTGCTGGTGCATTTGTTTGTCTCTGATTAGTGGTATTTCTTCCACTGTAGTGATGCATTAACTAAATTCTTTGTGTATTTATGCAATTATTAGAATTTGAGACTGCTGAGAACGTGTGTTGTCATTACACCTAATAGCACTGTCACTTTAAGAACTTCCTTTTTAAAGCAGATAGGAAATAAATTTAGTCTAAGTTTACCTGTTAAATAAAATATTAATGTCTAATAACGGCTTTTGTGTGTCATTTTGTATGGGTCAAATGGTCAAAACCATACTGTATGTGTATGTACCATACACTTTTTAACTGACTACCAGCTTCAAATCAGTACCTGCCTTTACATACATGGCAGCATCAACCTTTATTGGAGTTGCAGTTACAGCAGTCTGCATGCTGTATTGGGAGTCTGTCACATGAGCATTCAAAACCTTGCCACGCGCTGACCCCAATAAACAAATAGCCAGTGTAAAGCGGGTAGTCAGTAAAAAAATGTATGGTACATATAAATATGGTTTTGACCATCTGACCCATAAAAAAAGACACACAAAGCCCATTATTACACATTAACATTTTATGCAACAGGTAAAATAAGACTAACTTTATTTCCTATCTCTTTTAAGAGAGACACAGTGTATCGTAAGTCAGTCTTTGATAAAGCACAAGCATGCAAAATGTGTCAGGCAACGTCAGAGGGTGAGACTCCCTCCTGCATACTGCTGCTAGTCTGCTACAAGTCTATGTACCAGCTGACTCCTCGTCTTGTTGGATTTTATGCACTTAATGGACTTTTCCTGAACCTTGTATTATCTCTCACCACAATGGACTGTGAGTGTTTCTAAGTGTATCGTTGCACCTCTATAAAGTAGTGCACCATTTGGATTTAACTTTTGATCCATGGATTTTTTTGGAACAACACCAGTGTGTCCCTTTAAGCAGGTGCCTGTCTCCAAAATCTTGCTTACATAGTCTACATTAGATACAGCAATGCTGTTCCCAGGTTGTGGTCACAAGTCTCTTACATCTATTAGATAGATGAAGCTGCCTGAGCTGTTGTTTCTGAAGAGACCTGAAATGTTTGCTAAGTGATAGCACTGATGTAGACAGACTTGCTGCACTGGGAAACATGTGTTGTCTTTGCCACAGTCCAATCAGGTCTCCCCTTACTGTGCACAGATTTTACCCACACCAGTCCCCAGCTTGAAACTTAACTGTCTCTGTCTCTTTGATTTTGTTGAATTCCCTCCTGGGCTGCTCTGATACCCACTCACATTCCCTCCCAAACTGTTGGGTTATCGAGGAAAGGAGGGAGAGGGGGGGCATGATCAAAACATTCAAGTACCTCAAGGGAATCAACAAAGTCCAAGAGGGTAGCATCTTTCAAAAAAAGAGCCATGCAAGAACAAGAGGGCACAATTTGAAGACAGAGGGGGGATGGCTCAGAGGTAATGTGAGGAAGTTTTTTTTCATGGAAAGGGTTGTGGATGCATGGAACAGCCTTCGTGAGGAGATCGTGGAGTCCAAAACAATGGGGGAATTCAAGAATGCATGGAACAGACATAAGGCAATTCTAGTGGGGGGTAGGAGGAAGTAGTCTGTTGATTAACTAGGATCTGCAGCTTATCCATTAGGTAGGGAAATGGGCAGACTAGGTGGGACAAGCAGTCTTTATCTGCTGCCAAATTCTTTTTTTTTAATTTATTCTTTTGCACCCCTCCTCACTGCCAGTTATCCACCTGGTCATGGACCCCTTCTTGCTGCAGCTTCTCCATATTGGCAGCCCTCCCAGGACCCCCTGGCTTATCCCCAGGGCAGGGCCATGGCAAACGACCTCCCCTTGAAGGGCACCACTGTCAATGGGATAGGGCGGGAGCTGGCTGAGGAGCTGATTGCAGCCAAGGGGTGGGCATCATGGAGGCAGTGGGCAGGCTAGTTTTTCCCCCATTAGTGGGGGCCGGGAACGTGCAATGATGCCAGCGTCCATCCCACCCCCTAGGTTCCTTGCTGTCGCTGGCTGTTGTGGTGACTCCCGTCCTCTGCCAGGGGCTGCCAAGTGCCGGTGACATCCCACACCCTCCCCCTGGAGAAGGAGAGCAGTCCTGGGGATGCTCAATTCTTCTCCCCCGGCCGGCCCTCTGATGACCCAGGTCCATTCCCAAACCTGGGTCGCCGGTGTTGCAAGTGGAAATCCAACCTTACTATGCTGATGGGCCAGCACATCTGCCGGCAAATTCTATGTTTCTATGTTATATGGGTCCTCTCCCTCAAGAGCTGAGGAGCTCCTCTCTACCACACTCATGCCAAAATGTCAGCTGTCAGGTAAGTCTTTTCTACAGCACAGTGCAGTTTGAACAAAACATTATCTGAATTGCTCTGAATAGAAAATGTTTGGAAGCAGCTCAAGTGACAGAAAGGCAGCTAGTTTGAGGAGGGGTGTCTGATTCTCTCCAAACCACTTTTCCACTCCCTAAATGATAGCATGTTGTTAAAACAGGGGGACAGAGCATGCTCTCACCCTAACCCATTGCCTGTTTTCATATTTGGCATACTCCCTGAAAAGTCTAGCAGTCCTTCTCTCTAACTCGGTGTGCACTGGCATTGCAAAAGTATTCTGTGGCATCTAATGCTAATCATATTCCTTCATCTGGTCATCCTCTGGGATTCTAAAAGGGTTAAGACCCATCCCTCATCCAATCTCAGTTGCAAATTGAAAGATCCAGTGGTTCCATCCCACTCCCAGTAGGCTCCAGCCCATGCGATTTAAATAATTACAGACCTATTTCCATCTTACCTATCCTCTTTAAAGTCTTTGAAAAGCTGATTTACGCACAGCTAAAGCATCATTTAGAAACCTATTTGCTCCTGAACCCAGCCCAATCTGGTTTCCGCTCCAACCACAGTACTGTCACCACTTTGGCTAAAGTAACCGATGACTGGTTCTCAGCTATGGACTCCAAAAAGTTCATGGGAGCTGTCTTTTTAGACCTTAGCAAAGCTTTCAACATCACAGACCATAGCCTAGTCAAAAACAGCCTTGCTAAAATAGGTGCCACCCTGCCAACCATTCAGTGGTTTAGTAGTTACCTTTGAGGAAGGAGCAAAAAATCAAAGCGGATGGACTGTTATCCCCACCTTTTACTGATTACCAGGGGAGTTCCCCAAGGCTCGATCTTAGGTCCCATACTATTCTCTCTATCCATTAATGACCTTGACCACCATGTATCCAAATCCAAATTGCATTTCTTCACCAATGATACAGTCCTTTACACTTCCGATTCCTCATTGCTTCAGGTCAGAGACATCCTCCAAGCCGACTTTGCCCAGCTTGAATCCAATCTCATTAATGCCAAACTCCTCTTAAACACTAAGAAAACCAAAGCTATGATCTTCTTCCCCTATACATCTCCTTCTGTACTTGCCATTTTGCAGAATGACTTTATAGTAACTTCACTATGTGAGCTTTGGAAGTCACCCCTAAATTCAGATACCTTGGATTTTAGTTAGACAACAAGCTTGCCTTCATTGAACACCTCGATTACCTAATCAAAAGACTAAAAATAAGGCTAGGCTTCCGCTACCGTAACTGGTCACTCTTCCCAGCTGAGATCAGAACTAAGCTTGTCCAAGCCACTTTCCTCCCGTTACTAGAGTATGGGGATATAATCTATAACTCTTCTACAACCTCAAAACTTAAACTTGACATTCTCTATCATTGTGCACTGTGCTTCATTATGAATTTCCCATACCAGACATACCATTATGACCTGTACTCAGCTGTAGGTGGGATGTCCCTTACCACTAGACACATTCTCCATGCCACAGTACATGGACTCTAAAGCTTCTCCTTAACAAGCTTCTGAGCTACTTAACTTCCATCACCCATGCCTACCACAGTACATATGCACTCAGGAAATTGGATTTTATCTTCCTGGATGTCCCCAAGGCTAGCGCCTCCTTCAACAACCTCGCCTTCTCCATTGCCCTCCCGGTTATCTGGAATTGGCTACAATCGTCACTGAAACTAACTAGTCTAGTCTCTGTTACTATCTTCAAAAAGTTAATTTCAGAAAAAATAAAAGATGTCTGTAGCTGTCATTAACATTGTTTTTTCTATGATTGCATAAGCCTATTGTTAGTCATAAGGTCCATATGGACTGAATCTGCACTTTATGTATGAGTGTGATGACCTACTCTACGAGATATAGAGAAATGCCTGTACACCTGCTACTCATGTACCTTATCAGCACTTGTAATCTTGTTGTGCGCATTTATTGTATGTTTCAGTTTGTCATTTAGTATATGTATTATGGGACCTCCTTGTGAATGAGCTTGCTCAATGGAGTTTTTTATCCTGCAATAAACTTGAACTTAAAGTTACCAACACCATCCACTGCAGCCAGAAATTAATTTCTGCGTATACCACTGACCAGGTATCACCTGCCTTGCACATGTCCTGTATTGCTATATACCACTGAACAGCAATTCAAGACTTGCTGCATGAAAATAAAATATGCCAGCATAAAGAGCTACAATGCAAGTGCACTGACTTCATTAATTTTTTCACCTACTTTTTTCTTTTAAATCTAACTCAGCCAAATTAAGAGTTTTTTTCACCAAACTTGGGTGAAAGCTTTTGAACTCCCCCATCTTCTCTTTGATGATGACTTGTAACTACCACAAAAAAAAGATTAAGTGTTCTGTATTTGCCCACCAAAAATCCATTTTATGTAGGTGAGAGTTACAAGTCATCACTAAAGTGGCCATTCGGGGGTCAAAAAGGTTCACCCAATTTTGGTGATAAAAGTTTTTTATTTGGCCAAGTTAGACGCAGAAGAAAACAAGTATTTGTCAATGCTGAATGTTTCCTTGCATGGTATGTGTGTCATGCCAGGGGGTCCAAGGAGAGAAAATGGAAGAATAGTTGGAGCAGGCTTCATGACGCATTGCCCACCTACCTGTGCCTCCCCCCACCCAAGTCACCACCACATGAAACAGTGGCCCAGTTCTGGATGAGCGTCATCTGGTAGGGGGAGGACAACTCTTCCTTCTCAGCACTGCCCAGGGGAGGGGGGCAATCCATGGAAGGACTCTGGATTGAGGGGGTCCGGGGGGAGGTGAGTGCCAGATGGAACAGACAGGCAGGGCTGGGAAACCATCTGCATTGAGGGGCAAGACAAAAAGCTGATAAGGGTTGTAGTGGTCTATAAATATTTTAGCTCTGGTAAGGGTATGATTTCCATCCTAATACCAACACAAAAAGTAGGTCATCAGCATTTATCTCAGACTGTATTTTAGAATGACAGCCACTTAGCAGACCAACAAGGTATGGAGAGAACAAAAAAGTGTAGCCTATTAGCACGGAGTAATACAAATACAATATTTAAGGTGATTTTAGTTTTGACACCATATTGAACTTCTTCTATGTTACTGGGCGTATATCCAATATGTTTCTTTATTGTTTTAATAAACAGAAACAACTCATGAAAAATCAAAAATAAGCTCAGCTGTAGAACATATACTACAATACTGGCTATCACCTCTCCATTTCTAATTGTGACCCTCCGCCACTCCTCTCCATCTGTCAACATCTAGCGACTGTAAATTATAAACTAGGACACATGCCTCTAAATAGAGCCAAAATATTAGGATAACAATTCACAAATGTCCCATTTGTGAGCTCTCCCGTTCCCTGACGACCATAGCTCAACCTGACGACTGTGATCTTTGCAGGACTGGCATGCTGATAATTAAGAAGAACTCTACTTCCTTCCTATATTTCAGAGTGAGGAGCCAGGCAGCTACAGCTAACGGCTCAGGAATAGGGAGAGAATTGAGTTAGTCTCACTGAAAAAAAACAAAAAACATAAGGTTCATAGTAATTAAGTAAACACAAGCACTGGGATGGTGGTGCTATACGCAGGACATAGTTATTTCAGCAAAATGTAATGGTGCACTCACCCCCTCCACAAAAACACAGATATGGCTGCTAATCAACAGTATTATTGCAGCATCAGCCCCGTTAAAACGAAGCTCAGGATTCCTCTGAATCCTGAGCTGTATTTGTAGAGCGATGCTGCAATAAAAATACTGTTGATTCAAGCAGCCATCTCTGTGTTCTTTGGGGAGGGGTGAGTGCACCATTAACTTATGCTGAAACAACCATAAGATTATCTTGTCCTGGAAATATCAACGATTCAGCGAGGATGAGGAGCAGCTTTTTTTTATTTGTGATTTTTTTTTTTGCTGCTGCTGCTAAGTAATGATAGGAGCTGGGCTGGCAATATTAGAGCTACAGTGCTGCTGCTCTGAGTCTGGTGGGCTCAACAAGTTCCTAATCCTGCAGTGCTCAGCTGCTGGTGCTAATACTCCCCACCACCACATTGGCACTGTTCTTTGGGGACTGGGAACTGCCAATTTCTTTTACCCTACTCATCATTCCTTGAATCACCCTTCACCCTACCAACATCCACATGAATGAAACTTAAATGAAATAATTAATTTTTTTCACATAACGCTGGACTTGGCTTGAATAAAAAGGTAGTTGTAAACTTCTATTACAATTTCAGAAGTAGCAAATTAGAGTACACACATTTTTGCTGCAACAGCAGTAGACAGTCCAACTGGACTCCAACAGTTACGGTTTGGTTTCCAATGGGGCTGCTGCAACTTTGCTGTTCTCTCTCCCTCTCTGCCCTGCACCTCCTTCCATTGTTTTTTTGTTGTCTCTCAGTCCCAATTCCCAGACCCAGCAAAGCAGTAGCCTGCACTTGACTCAGTACCATTGCTCAATGCCAATTTCATCTTCATCCCATCCTGATCTCAGTGTCCTCCTCAGAACTGCATGCAAAACTGCTAGTGTGGTCTATGCTGAATCAGGATAAGGAATGGAGGGTGTGAGGTGGGCAACATGCAGTGAGAGGGAGTGGGAGGATTCAATTGAATGCCACTCTGGTGGGGGAATGGAGGGTGCAGGATGGGCACCGTGCAGTGGGAGGGAGCAGGAGGGCCAGACTGAATGCCAGCTTGGTGGGGGAACAGAGGGTGCGGGGTGGACAGCATGCAGTGTGAGTGGGAGGGCTTAATTGAATGCTGGACCAGTGGGGGAATGGAGGGTGTGGGGAGGGCAGCACACAGTGGGAGACAGCAAAATGGTTCAATTGAATGCTGGTCTGGTGGGGGAATGGAGGGTGTGGGGCGAACAGCACCCAGAGGGAGGGAGCGGGAGGGTTTCACTGGATGGCAGGATGGGGAACAGAGGGTGCAGTGCAGACAGCATTCAGAGGGAGGGAGCAGGAGGGTTCAATTGCACACAGGGTGCCAGGATGGGGAACAGAGGCTGGGGGCCAACAGCACTATGCAAATGAAAGAAATGAAGTGCTCTCTTACTGGAGCACTTAATTTCTTTCAACTACAGAACAACTTCCAGCTGTGAAACTCTGACTAGTGTCACAGTCTGGTTGCATGCTCATTGGTTTGTGTGGGACATGCTCACTGTAGAGTGCTCTGCCTTTGAACTCCTCCCTGAGACACCTTTGAAATGTCATTCTGTCGCAAGATGTTTCTTGCACACAGGCAAGGAAACAATAATTAGGTAAAAATAAACTAAACTGCCAAGCATGTGAAGTAACCCTTTATGCAGACTTTGTGTGTTTTCAGACAGCAAATCCTGTATTCCAACATAGTGGTGTATAGTGACAGAGGACTTGTGCTGGGAAGAAAGTGGCCAGTCAGTGATCTGAGTTGCGGGTAAGTGCTGCCCTTATTAGGGGGGTTGTATGGTGTAGTTGCAGTTTCAGCTCCACTCAGAAGCCATGCCACAGTTAGAAACAACATAAAAGCACTACAACAACAGATATCAAACACCACATAGCATATTGTATATTACAGTATATAAATGCTTTATTAAATGGATAAAATAACCATTACTGTAACAGCTGCATGGCTTGGAGCGTACATGTCTTCCCAACCAGTTTTGCAAGGAGCATCTTCAGGTGACGGGGTTGTGCAGGTAGTGACAGCTATTTAAGCTACTTACTTAAAGATACATGTGCAAAAAAGTATCAGTTGTGCACAAATCTACTAAACTGCTTGTTTTCTATTTTTGCCACATACTTTTCAAGTGTGGTGTCTCACTGTGGAATGTGCACAATCTTTTGGGATGATCTGGGGCTTGGTGGCATGGAAGGTACATTCTCTGAAGCAATATTTACAACTGCAGGAGAATCTGATCTTTTAACAGATTCACAGCTACAAGATGGTAGAGATGCAGCAGCTGAGCTGACTTATACTGATCCACAAACTGAAACAGCACTAGATCTCAAGACAGCATTCCTACTTTGGAAAGGATTACTCTTAAAGCCAGAAGTCATTACTGGAACAAAACTTCATTCGAAGCTTTTTTTAAATTGGAGTGTCCTGTGGGTTGAAATGCAGCAGAGTCTCATTTCCCCAGTGCATTTTCAGCAAAGTCGCAAATTTTGCATCCGCAGATCAATTCATGAAATTGCAACTCCTGCTGAAAATTTGCAGTTTATTACTTCACCTTGCATTTGTCTTTTTTTAAGTGCAAATTGCACTTAAAAAAATCCAAAGCAAGATGAAGTTACCTATCCCAAATCCCTGGTATCTAGTGCCCCCGATTGCCAGTCCCCCCATCGCTGGCCAGTACACACATTGTAAAAAACATTTTTATTAAGTCCCTGGTGTGTGTCCCCCACCTATCCTGGGTGACAGATAAAATAAAGAAACTCAGCCCTGGCCTCCACACACCCCTGCTGATCGCTGGCCAGCCATCCACAATGTAAAAATTATTTTTTTAATTCAATTCCTGGTATCTAGTGGACCCTCCACCCACTCAGGGAGTGCCCCACCAATGCCACCACACCACCCCACTCCCCCATCCCAATCCCACCCTGACTGGGCCACCGGCACAGCCCTCTCCACTCACCGGCCTGACTGAGCATTTAAAGAATGAGTGCTTGCTTGTACAAGCAGGTGCTCATTTATTGACAGGCTCAGATCATGGTCATTTTAAGCAGTGTTTAAAGGGGTAGAGAAAGGGAGGAGTCTGTTTTGGTCACCGACAGGAGGGCGGGATGGGGGAATGGCACTGTGGAACCCTCAGATGTCCACAATGCTGTACCCCCCTCCCACTCCACACCCGCTGGTGACCGGACCAGCCCCATCCCATTCACTACCCCTGAAAAACTCCTCTAAATGACTGTGAGCTGTCAATGAATGAACACATGCTTGTACAAGCACATGCTCATTCATTAGGAGCTCAATTGGGCTGCCGGCTAGGGAGGTGAGTGGAGGGTTGTGCCAGTGGCTCAATCAGGGTGAGACCAGAATGGGGGCAGGGTGGTGTGGTGGCACTGATGGTGCTCTTCCTGAGTGGGTGGGTGGGTGGGGCACACCAGACACCAGGGATTGAATTTAAAACAAATGAAGTTATATTTTTACATTTTGGCTGACTGGCCAGCGATCAGTATGGGTGTGTGGGGGCCTTGGGGGAGTCTCTTTTTTTTTTTTAACCAGGAGCAACACACTAAGCTCAAGCTAGTTTACATATGTGACGTGGGAGCACAAGGAAGTTAGTGACTTGCTCAGGGTCACACAGTATGCAAGTGGGGGCTGTGGGATTCAAACCCAGGACTCCAGGTTTGCAGCTCAGAGTCTTAAACCACTGGACTATACTGCCTCCTCTTCCTTATTTCAGCTGTGGTCTGCAATCAGCGAGGAATGGGGAGGTGGCACCAGGGATTTAACTGAAAAAAAATATATATATATATATATATATATATATATTATAGTGGCACAGTAGTGCCACTATAGTTAGGGTTGAGTACCCCATTTATGGTTAAATCTGAAATTTGGCAGCTTAATAACTTTGCCACCATACCATGGATTTGCCTGACATTTTGCATGCGCAGTCTGGTGCCACAGATCTCTGGACCTGGTAAGTTTCATTATGGTTGGATGTATGGTTGCAGAGCTACAGGGCACTGAAAACGCACAGATTGCACATTTTTTGTGCATTCTTTGCTGCCACCTACAGGTCACATGGTTTGCATGACCAGTCCAAAACCTTAAGGGAGCATGCAGCCAGGGTCCCCAATGTGCCTTTAGAAGATTTCATGAACAGAATATTAAACGGTTCAAAAGTTATTCAAAAAACAAGTTTCCCATTACAGTCAATGAGAAAAGTTAACAAAATATGCGAAAGTGTCGCAAATGCAGTTTTTAGTGTTGCAAATTACCCTTGTAGTGTCACAAATGAGCCATCTTGTTTTCAGTTGGTGGTCACAGAAATGCTTAGCATTTAAATTTGGAACCCTTTAGGGACACAATTCTTGTTGTGTTCACCTAGTCGAGCCCTGAGGATGCTAGCCATGTCTTTTTTTTTGGGGGTAAAACACCCCAGAAATATGTTTTTTAAACTTTTGTAAAAAGTAGTGTCGCATATGCAACACTTTCCTGATTTCATTTGCAAAAGTGTCATGATTTGCGAAAGTCCTTTGAGACACTATGGCCAAAACAATAGGGAATCTTTGCCACCCTGCTGCAAAAGAATGGTTTGGACTTTTGAGCCGACATCTGAAAGGAAAGTCAAGATCCCACAGATGTGCCTTTTGGTGGTTTGGTGACAAAATATTAGAGGGCTGCAAAGTTATAGCACTTCAAAG
Source organism: Neoceratodus forsteri (assembly GCA_016271365.2). NCBI lineage: Eukaryota > Metazoa > Chordata > Ceratodontiformes > Ceratodontidae > Neoceratodus > Neoceratodus forsteri. The sequence continues at coordinate 1,150,963,174 of CM028130.1, read as the reverse complement.
TTGACGATTTTTCCCATAGGCTAACATTATGGCATTCACCGCACCTTTCGGGGCCCGTATCTCAAAAATGGTTCGAGATTCGAACTTTTCTTTGAAAGAATGCTTAGTCCCCTACTAGAGGGCTAAGTGAAAAAACTAGCCTAGAAAGTCATAAATAATATGAGATTTAACATTTTTTTCTTTGTCGTTCAGTTCCTGAGATACAAGGAATTTAGTATTCCAAGTACTGATTTTCTGCCCCAAGGGCCATTATTATGCATACATTCTTTGTATTCACTGTGCTTTTGAATGCACCTTTTTGGGAAAAAAAAGGCTGTGCATTTGCGTCACTGTTATCCGTTAGCTTTTCCACTTGCGTTTCCGTTACCATTTGCATTAGCATTTCCATCTACATCACCATGTGCGTTACCCTTTGTGTTTGCATTTGCGTTTGTATTTGCATTGCTGCTACCATTTCCATTTCCGTTACCGTTTTTGTTTACGTTTACTATTGCATCACCGTGTATGTTACCCTTTGCATTTGCGTATGCGTTTACGTTACAGTTACTATTTGCGTTTACAAAACAGTTTGCATTAGCATTTCTATTTACATCACTGTGTGCATTACCCTTTGCATTTGTTTGCACTTGCATTTGCGTTACTGTTACCATTTGTGTTTCCATTACTGTTTTTGTTTCTGTTTACTTTTGCTTCACCGTGTGCATTACCATTTGTATCTGCATACGCGCTTGCGTTTGTCTTTATGTTTACATTTGTGTTTCCTTTAGCATAATCGTTGGTGTTACTATAAGCATTTGCATTTCCAATTGCATTACCATGATCGTGTACGTTACCATTTGTATTTGCATAAGCGCTTGCGTTTACGTTTGCGTTAGTGTTTCCTGTGGCATCATCATTGGTGTTACTGTAACCATTTGCATTTCCAATTGCATTACCGTTACCATTTGCATTTCCATTGGCCTTAGCGTTTGCATTTTCAGTAGCATTTCCATTGTCGAGTGTATTACTGCTTCCTTCTGTGTCGCCATTGCCATTACCCTTTGCGTTTCTGTTTGCGTTTGTGTTACCATTTGCATTTTCATTACCATTTGCATTTCTGTTGCCATTAGCATTTGCGTTACCATTTCTGTTTTCATTTATGTTTGCGCTTGCATTTCTCTTACCATTTGTGTTATCGTTTCCGTTTGCATCACAATGTATGTTATTGTTTTCACTTGCGTTTGCATTACCCTTAGCATTACTATTTTCTTTTACCTCACTGTTTCCATCACTGTTTGCTTTAACGTTACCGTTTTTGTTTTTCCGTTTGCGTAGTGCAGTTCAAAACATTGTTTTTGTTATTTTTCTGCACTGTCTTCTGTGACACATAGCGCAGCCAGTGTGTGGTTGATTGATCTGAATCTTGGCACATAGAAAGAACATTGTTCTAGGAACATGGTGTTCCATTCCAGAGTTATTGACATTTGAAGTTGCCCACTTTGCACTTACTGAGTTTTCGGCCACCAGGTCTGCCATTTTAGTGCATTTTTCAGCTGCGATTTCCACCATTTTGTGGTGGAAGACTTCTTAAAGGTGCAGAAAGGCAAAAATTGAATATCTCTGGAACACTTTGTTCTTTGTATATGACATTTGGAGGGTGGTGAGTGGATGTCCTGGAGATGTGACTTATATTGTTTACATGTTTGAAAAATAATTTGCTGTGGAGATACTGTGTGGTGCAGTTATCATTTTGCACGTAGCATTCTGCATGGTGCTACTGGCTTGAAATTTATAGCGTAAGTAGCTCTAGTGATACAGAGGTGACTTGCGTGGTTTGGTGTGTAAAATATTAACAGGTGTGGAATTATGCCACTCCCGACAGTTGAAAATTTGGTTCATTATGCTTCAATAACTTCTGAACCCTGTGTCCAATTGCCTGGCATTTGAAATGTGCAGAGATTAATAATACATCTTACGCTATGACAATTTTTGAGTCACTGGGACTTACAATTGCTGAACTGTGCATGTTACATTGTTTGCTCGTGTCACTGTGCAGCCATTGAATGGATGTACACACAATTCTGGACACACATTCTATTCACTATTTATAGTGCACATTCTCAAAAAGAAGGAAAATTCATGGCAACAAACTATGTTTAATGCCTCAGTTACGGTTGTTCCACAGTGACAAAAGCAAGGAAATTCAGTGTTAGGGTTGCCACCCCTTGCACCCTACACCAACCCCGCCCCCACCAACAGGCATCGGGGTGTGTGTTGGGGTCATCAGTCCTAACTCTCACCCCATTCTCCTATACTGCACTACCCCTCAGCTTATTTACACATGGAATGAAGTAAGAGTTAGGGCCGATGACCCCAGCGCACACCCCGATGCCTGTTTGTGGGGGCGAGATGGCGTGGGGTGCAAGTGGTGGCAACCCTAACACCAAATTTCTTTGCTTTTGTTGCTGTGGAATGACCCTAACTGATGCATTAAATGGAGTTTTTTGCCATGAATATATACAGTATATATATATATATATATATATATATATATATATATATATATAGTTACATTGTGGCCGACTGACCAGCAATGGCAGGGGGAAGAGTCGGTGGTGATGAGTGGGAGGCAATAGACACCAGGCAGGATTTATATTTGTGTTTTGTTCATGTTTATGGGAAAAGTTTGTCCGAAAAGTGTGAAATTTTGACTGCGAAATTCCACACTTTGCATTTGATCCTGTGCTCTGCAATCTGCAAATTTCTTGAATTTTGTGTTTCACGTAATGAGTGCAAGCCACAAAATTTTCCAAGGAGTGAAATTTGTTAACTTTGCACATCTCTACCTGTGGATTGAGAGTCACAAAACAGCTGGAATATGTCCTGAACAGCTGACCTTCATAGTAAATTGGAAGGAGATCTGCCAAAAACATCTATACAATTTGTGGAAGGTATAATGCAGGACTATCAAGTTCAACAGCTAGAACTGCTAGCAGCGCTGAAATCTAAGAGGGATGAAGTTCTGAAATTTAAAGAACACCCAAACTGTCAGGTGTTTCAAAGTAAACTTAAAGATACAGTTAAAAATCAAAGCACTGAAGTTAAAGAAGTTTTAATGGGATAGACAGGATGATATCCATGACAGAGTATTTTTTCTGGAAGAAATGGAAGGATGAAGGACATAGATGCCGAGGCCACATACCCAGCAGACCTCACTCAATTCTTAAAAGGGACATAGCACCAGCATATTATGCATCTACTGGTGAGTCAGAAGTGAAAGCTGATAGCAGCATAAATGCTTTTTTGGAAGAGGCAGGGCAACCAACTGAATCAGTCCAATGGAGAAGCGAGATGGTGGTAAAGTTTCAAAATCAAGGAAGAGTACAAGGAGGGGTGGAGGAATGAGAGGCACAAATAAAGCAACACAGAATATACAAGCACAGAAGAAGAGCAAAGAGAGGAACAGATGGAAATAAATATTAATCTATCCACATACTGCATCTGTGGTTGGAGTTCTTAGTAAAGGGCTGTCATTTGTCCCTACGTGTGAAGTCATACCTTTTGATCTGTTTGTAGATCTCAGGTGGCTCAAAAGAAATCTGAATCTGAAAGCCTTTTATTCTGGAGACAATTTGTGTTGGCCACCAGACAACCCAGTGAAGACCCATATGAGATCAAGTCAAGGACTGGCTAGTAACCAAGTGTGAGTTGGTTCCAAAAATAGCAGGCCAGTGTTCTGACCACCATGCACATTTATGCCACCATACTTGGATACTATTAAGGCATTTGGAACAGCATGTAAGGAGGGGTTCAAAGAATTTTGACAAGTGAACCCAAACATACATATATACAGTATGTATGTGTGTATATATATATATATATATATATATATATATATATATATATATATATAATTGCTGATGAATCTAAGGTATTGAGGAATTTGGAAAGTAATGCCTCAATCCCAATAACCAGACAGCATGGGTGGTTCAGTGCTTATGTTAGACACTGTAAAATACATTGCTGAAATATATAGATGGTTAAGCAATATGTTTTATGAGAAGCTAAAATCGGACTTCATTTGTGTTTTGAAGGCTAAAATTGATTGCTAACGGATGCGTTGATCAATTTTATCATTAATGAAGAGGAGTAAGAATACCTCACAGTGGCAACACCTGCTCATGACACAATTTACTTCCTGCCCAAAGTCATAAATGACTGGATGAGCCTCCATGATGCCCTATTGTAGCCAGGATTGGTTCCCTGACTAAACCACTTTCAAGGTTCATGGATGCCCATTTGAGGGATATGGTGTTTAGGCTGCCATCTTATGTCAGGGATACCACTGATGTCCTGCATAGCCCAGGAGACAACTAGCTGAAAACAGATTTGCTCCTTGTCTGTTTAGATATTGAGTCACTTTGCATGATTATCCCCCATGAGAGGGGGCTGAAGATGATTCATTTTTGGTTGGACAGACAGACCTCTATGGATTCTCAGTTTAAGAATTTCTTGATGCAGAGTACAGAATATTTACTCACTTCAAATGTTTTTCTATTTTAGGGTGAGTATTACCACCACAAGCAAGTTATAGTGATAGGGCTAACTTTTGTCCCAATTATATAAATTTGTACCTTGGGAATAGGAAAATGAGTTTGTCTATGATGTCACGGTCAGTCCTTACTACCTCTGGATTGACTTGTGGTGTCATTATAAAGATGACATATTCTTGATATGGTAAGTTTATAGGGTATAGTTAGAGGAGTCCTCCATTGGATACCTAGATAGTACAGTACCCACTAAACTTTGCAATTTACTCTGCCAGTTGATCTGAAAAAGTTTATTTTCTGGATCTAATGGTGAGGAAAAACATTGATAGTACCTAGAGTATAGATCTTTCCACCTGGAAAGAAATTGATACAAATACTTTCCTACATACCTCGAGTTTCCACTCACACCATACCATTAATATCACAAAGTCTCAGTTTTTGAAGGTACAGCATACTTGTACAGATAACTTTTGACTTCACCAAAAGGAGTGATGAAATCAAAAATAGGTTAATCCAACTTGGGTACAGTTCTAATATTTCTGAGACAGCAAACTAGTGCTACTGAAACAGAGGCATTGAGAAATATGAATAGGCAGTAAAGGCAAGAGAGTCCTAGACTGCATTTTGTAGCAACCATTTCAAGACAATCTAAAGCTATTGAGAGTGCCATAAGGGAAAAACAGCACATGCTACGAAGTGAGTCATCTCTCGGAATTTACAGAGACACAACCCAGATATGTCTAAAACAGAGGTGTGAATATTGCAGATAAACTAGTACATAGCGTGCAGCCATGTCTTGAAGCTCAAAAGGAAACATGGTTACCAGCCATTTCATTGTGTGTATCATGCACATGTTGCCTCTCTATTATCAAAACTAAAATCTTTAAGGCTGTTAATCCAACAAAGTGTTTTGATATTATATGCTTCCTGAATTGTGAGACATCAATTGTCTTCTATCTGGTCACATTTAACTACCGGTATGGCACATTGTATGTAGAGAAGATGTCCTGTGTCTTCAAAGTGAGGGTGGGGGAACATCTGTGTAGCATAGCGAGGGAGGTTGTCACCAATGCTTTGGCAACACATGTGAGTAGAATCAAAAACAGTGGGTTACAACACAGATTTAAATTCTGCACTACTGACAAAGTATCTTGGGGGAGCGAGGTGGGGATCTAGAGCATTTAATACTTAAGAAGGAGTCCTTTTAGATTTACACATTCAGGGTTCTTAACAGCCTAGGTCTCAATAACAGGTTTGATGTCATCTGGTTTCTCAAAAAAATTATTTATAACATGTCATAAAAATAACTTGCACCAAATGTAATTGTTGCTGAATATTGTTCCTGTTTTATTCTGTATAACCTCCATGTCTTATGAGTTTTATTCTGTTTGCAGAACTATTTGAAGTGTTGCACTGGATATTTCTAGCACCTTCTTGACACATGGCCCTGATGAATGGGAGTATCCAAGATATGCAGACTTTGACTGGGCATTATAGTGGACTGTTCTCTGTTTAGGTTATTATGTGTTCTGTTATAATGATGCAGATAAGCACTGGTGTTTTTGATAGGTCAAGATGTAAAATTGTACACTGTAATCAGATGTGGCTACAAGATTTGCTTGTTGGCTACTGGTCCTGCTAGCTGAAAACTGCACAATCAGAGTTTTCAATCTGTCCTTACCCTTTGCATAAGTCTATTTTGCATATTAGCCCTTGCATTTATATACTTTGTAGAATTTTGCACAACTGACACTTTTTAGCACATGTACTTTCAATGAAGCAGCTTGAATAGCTCTCACCAGCTGCAGAATCCTTCCCTCTGAAGACACTCCTTATGAAACTGGTACCTGTACCATCCAAGCTATGCAGTTGTTATGGTAATAGTTATTTTATCCATTTAATAAAGCATTTTCATTTTTTTTTTACTTTTAACCGTGGGTAGACTGGGCACTGCCCTTTTTCAGCCACACCTGACATCGAAAACATCAATTCAGGAATACAAAGAACATGTAATAACATAAACAATTAGTTACAACTACAAACATTTTCACAGTGTTCAAATCTGGATATTTGTTTAAAGTGAAGTATACTGTGCGCTTCTTTTATCAAATTGTCATATCAATTCAGTATAGAGGGTGCTTACCAAGAAAAACATATTTTGCTCATTCCTAATTTAAAAACAGAAACAGAGCAGGACAGTAACCCACTGTTTCTAGTGTGCTGCTCACATTCTTTGGGTACAAGTGTGTTTGATAAAACTAGGGATTCAGCAGATCTTGCAACTCAGTAGACAACATTTGCTACAAGACACTTCAACTAGCTCCCCAGAGATAATATTCCAGTTTTTCATATAACAGGCTGTGGTGTGTTCTTAATGGGGCTTGGAGGGCAAATCAACATATATTGTTATATAAGATCATATACATTGACTCAAATGCCCCATTATACTGGACAAGCATTATGTTGCTAAAATCTAATTTGGTCATTAAAACTTGTTTAGATATAACTTGATGTGCCCCTACGGTCATGGAATTTACATTTCTGTATAAAAATCCAATTTTTTGATTGATCCCTTTACCCAGTCTATTGATATGTGGGAGCATGCTTAAACTGTGATCCAGAAGTATTCCCAAACATTTAAAAGTGGGAACCAATGGTAGACAAGAGCCATTTTGACCCAGGATTTGAAGCGTACCCTGCTTTAACAATTTTTTTGGAGTTCTGAACAGTATTACCTTAGTTTTTGTTTAATTTAAAAGCATCCTGTTTGTTCTAATCCAGTTGGCCAGTGCATTATATTTATTTTGAAGGGATACCTTTGTATCACTACTATTCAGGGCGGAGTCCGAAATTACCATATCATCTCCCTCCGTAAACTATACTATTTGCAGAAGAAAAGGGGAGGTGTAAATCGTTCACGAAAATTGAAAATAGCAGGGCACCCAACACTGATTTTTAGAGAACCCCTGCCTTAACTTCCATAGATTGTGACAGAGTGCTGTCAATTGTTATCCTTTGTATGTAACTACCCAGGTAGCTCCTGAACCAGTCTATTTCCATGCACTTAACCCCATACATCCCAGTTTAATCAGGAGTAGTTCATGATCCGCTGTGTCAAAGGTAGCTGCCAGGTCCATGAAAACTCCACCAGTGGCTTTCCACCTTTAGCTGGCCACCAGCACACCATCCGCAAGCATGGCCAGCACTGTTGCTATGGACTGCTCACTCCAAAAAACAAGTTGTTGATCTATGAGCAATTTATACCTTTCCAAGTGGGCAAGCAGCTGGGTAAGGGCACGCTTCTCCACCAGCTTGGAACATAACTAGACACAGCAAGCCTATCTCCCCCATTGTGTAACAGAATAACACCAGATTCCCTCCACTTCCAGGGCCCAGTCCCTATTCCAGTGATAAGTTACACAAATAAGTCAGTGGGCCCTTTACTTGCATTGCTGATAGTTTTAGTAATTTAGGAGTCAGTTTATTCACTCTTCCACTCTTTCCTTCTTTAAGACTCAAAAAAAGTTTTAAAACCTTGTTTTCATCTATCGTGTCAAATTTAAAAGTAGGTAACTTGCTGTCCTGCAAAATATGTTTAGTTTTGGTAGCACCTTTTACTTTTTTCCCTACCTCTGTATTCCTACCACTAATTGTTTTCAATATAAAAAAAATGTAAAATAATCTGCTATTGCCTTACTATCTTGTATCAGTATATCACCATCTTTTATACTCTTAATACCGCTAATGTCCTGGGGCTTTAGAAGTGCCTGAAAGATTACCAACATTTCTATGGGTCTTTCATATTTTTTTATCTGAGCTTGTAGAAAATATTCCTATTTTGCCTCAGCTATTTCACCCCTAGGTTGCAGCTGCCCCACTCCCTCCCCTTTTGTTCCCCATTGGCCATCCTCAGCCTCACCAACCTGATCTCTATCCCATGCTCATTTAAAGCTACCCACCATTTTGCAAAATATCATCCTCTCTGGTAGGGCATTCCACTTCGACACTACTCCCTCCATGAAGTAATGCCTCCTCATCTCCCTCCTAAATCTTCACCCTCTATTCTTAGACTGTGCCCTCTAGTGTACCTTCCCTTCCTCAGTTTAAAAACCCCATCAGCTCCATACTTGTTGATTCCCCTCAGATATTTGAAAGTTTCAGTCATGTCCCCCTATCCCTCCTCTCCTCCAGGGTGTACACATTCAGCTCCCCCAGCCTGTTCTCATAGTCTCTCCCCTTCATTCCCTGTATCAACCTCGTTGCACTCTACTGCACTCCCTCCAGTAGCCTAATATCCCGCCTCAGGTATGGCCTCCAGAATTGCACACAGTACTCCAAGTGTGATCTGACCAGTGACCCGTAGAGGGGCAAGATCACCTCCCTCCACCTGGATGAGAACCCCTCCACTATACACCCCAGCATCTTGTTCACCTTTGCTGCTGCTTTCCTGCATTGGGTAGAATTGTTAATGCTTCCTGTTACCATCACCCCTAGGTGCCTCTCCTCCTCCTTAGTGATCCCCAGCTTCACCTCCCCAACCAGCATTCTCTTTTTGGGTTATTTTCCCTGAAGTGCAGAGTCTTACACTTCTTTGCATTGAACCCCAGCTGCCACCTCTCTGACAACTCATCCAGTTTGGTTAGGTCCCTCTGCAGTTGCTTCCATCCTTCCTCCTCATCCACTACTGCAGCCATTTTTGTATCATCTGCAGACAGATTTACCCTGCTCACCACTCCTTGCATGATATCCAAGAAGAAGAGCCCAAACAGCAATGGGCCCAACACCGAGACCTGTGGCACCCTTCTCATCACTGGTCTAGGTGCCAAGAATTCCACACCATAACCCATTGTAGCCTGCCATGCAGCCAGTTTGTAATCCAGTTTGCCATCTTCACCCCCCCCACACCCATGCCAGTTAGCTTCCCCCAAAACCATCCATAAGGCACTGAATCGAAGGCCTTGCTGAAATCCAAGCAGAGGACATCCACTGCATGGCCCCTATCCAGCTCTCTTGTTACCCCTATCCAGCTCTCTTGTTACCCAGTTGTTATATTGTATTAATAATTTCCCCTTTGAGTACTACTACCCAAGAGTAGAGATGCAGCGAAATTCTTGCAAAATCATGAATTTCGCCACATGAAACATTTTGCAACATTTGCGGATTTCATTGACGAATTTCATGGGCACAAAATGCGAACTTCTGCCTGCAAAATCACAAATTTCACCTGTGAAATGTGGAATTTCACCCACAAGTGGCAGAATTTTGCCTGACAGTGGCAAAATTCCATTATTCATGGGCAAAATTTATCATTTTGCTGGTGAAATTACGCATTTTGCACCTGTGAAATATTTTGCAAAACGTACAAATTTTGTGAAATATTTCACTTAACAAAATTTGTGGATTTGGCTAATCTCTACCCAAGAGGAGTAAGCTGCCTCTATTAAAGTACTTCCCTCGGGGAATTGTATCAACCCAGCTTTATAGTCATTTTGCTGAAAATGTGTCTCCTGCTCCAGGTCTCCATGATTAGTTTGTGTCCCCATCTTCCATATCTCCTTTCGTTTGACCATTTCCCTGTTTTGTCTATATATTAAGCAGTCCAAACTTACTAGCATGAGATACAGTCCCAAGATCATAGTGCAGTTAATAGAAACTACATATTGACCAGGCCAGTAATGTAGTGAGAATATACAACTCTGAATTTCCCAATCAGGGCTATATTTGAATTCTTAAACTGACTTACTGTAGTAGTAACATGGCAGACTTATACTATCACCTTTGGATTATTTCTACCCACTCAGACGCTCGTGCTTGGGAGCGGCATGGGCTTTTATATCACTAGCCATGCCCCTCAGGTCTATAACTGGCTGCCGGCTCTGCTGAGCCCCCACCCATCAGACCTGCTGCAGACCAATGAAAAACAGTCCCGGACCTGCAATGCAGTCACTGTTCACTAAAGATGAGCAGGTAAATGCTGGCAGTTCTTGTTGTATGGAAGCAGAAAACACTTTGTAGGAATCAGGTATCTTCCTAGGCTAATAACAAAAGGGACTCCCCAAACAGCTGCTCCCACAGGTTGGCTCTCTTACATAATATATGCTCTGTGGTGTTCTGTGCCATTTGGTATGCGGGGATCTGAAGGTTACCAAAACAGAGAGGGACCATTGAATGACAGGGACTTATATTTCAATTCCAGAAAGATGTGCTTTCAGTTATACCCTAGGCAGAAAAAACAATCAGGGTGCAGTCCATTCCTGAAAGTGCCAAATCAAAGTGTAAAGTGTGTAGGAGCACAATGACCCCTTACCACATTGTGTAATCAGGTTAAAAAGGTTTATTGTGCATAAAAACACCCCAAAGACTACCAACATTTAGGGATGTCCAAAATACTCCTTTCTCAGGGTGGAAGAAGGAGTTTCTTATGGCAAACAAGATATTTCCAGTGCTTCCAACCATAAAATTTCTCTGTTAATTTTTTTGTTATGTCTCTATAGACCATTTTTCTATTTCATTGCCACAATCCTTGTCATCAGAAATTATTTGTGCTTCTTATTCCTGTCATGGCTCCTCATTTACTGTTCAATGAAGAGCATTGGGGCCCAACTTTGAAAAAGCCCTTAGAGTGATGCATGTCACTCTTTTAGGTGGTCTAATGTTGTTGCAAATGTTGGAGGTGCTTCACAACCATGTCACAACTCCCCAAAATTGTTTTGAAAATCCAGCCCTTCAGTTTGGCCCTTCTATTTGGGCAGATTCTCTTCCAGCCTTTATTTGGAACCTGTCTGAGGACTCAGAGTACCAAAGGCATCAGCAATTAGCAATTAGCTAAAGGGAAATTTCCATTAATAGACAGACTGAGCCTTTGAATCTAAATATTAAAATCTCAACCCCCATCACTGGAGGTCACTCTTCTGTTACTGTCTCTCAGCACTGTAGTGCTATCATTAGCAGCTTCTCACATCTAGAAGCCACTGCTTTTCACACACTTGTGTTTCTTTTGCTTGTTTGCTTTTGTTTGTTTGAGTGTTGTTTTTTTTTCTGTTAGAAAATGGCAAAGACAAATCTTAGCACTTCACTGACTTTGAGACTCTGCCTGACCATGCACTTAAAAGCTAGAGATGTGCAATCAGGTGCCAGATTTTATTACCAAGGCAAAAAAGCATTACCTAGAAAATCAGGGACTGTATTTGTCATGTATATAATTTCCCCATTTAAAATGTATTTAAACCAATGATTTTATACAAAACAATCATATTAATGTGTCATGTTTCTACAGTGGTAGAAGTGTATAATACATAGGAGCAGTGAGTAATTTTACAAGTGAAATAAGTCAATCCAAGGTGTGTAATAAGTTATATGGATGTACATTCCAAAGGCATAAGGGCACCCAGACAGTGTTCTTGTGCCTCATTCCCCAATGTATGCATTAAAATCCTTTATTATACAATGGGGTCCCAAAATGGCAGGCTCCGATTGGTCAACTGGCACCTCGTGCCCATTGTAAATTCTCCACAGTACTAACAGGAAGAGGTGCCAGTTCCCCATGAAGCCACACCAATGACTCCCCCAAAATCACTCCAACCTCCGCAAAGCCAAAACTAGCACAGAGCGAACAGATGCTCACAATCTGCTAACAACCCAAGCCCCCCAATAAAGCCAGCCTGATTAAAACAAATTGTGATCTCAGTGACTGCCGCTTGCAATTTTAAACCTCTCCACCCACAACACTATATGCAGAAAATTAAACTGCACACACCTTCACTTTCAGGACCTGACAGGTATTTTTTTTTTCTCATGGAGTAATAACACCAATAAAAATAATTTAAAATATACAAAAAAAAAACATTTTATTTTTTTTCAAACGCGAGATAAAAGAACATTGTATAATCACAATTAACCATGGCAGGCGTGTGGGTCACGTTAGGATTTACAATGGCTGGTGTTTTGCTCACTCGGCCTATCGGCCTTGTGACCAAACTACACACCACCCATTGTAAATTCTTGCATAACCCACACCCTTGCCATGATAAATTGCTTAAATAAACACTCTGTCATGGCTTATTTAAGCAATAATGCCCGGCAGGGTGTGTGTTGTGCTGATTTTAACATCACACCTCAGGTGGTTGGACATGAGGCCACAGGCCGAGTGCGTCCAATACCTGAGGTGTGACATTATCCCAGCACAACTTACACCCTGGAGAGCATTATTGCTATTGTATGATATCTTGTTGTAATACAGAATAAAAAAAAGCATTTTTAAAGAATGTTTGTGTTAGTGTGGAAAAATATTTTTGTTTCTTAAGAGAAGATGCAAAAAAAGATACCTAGCTCCAAACAGTCCTCTACAGGTTCACAGTGAGGCTGAGACTAGACCCACGATGCTGTACTGGGATAACATCACGGGTCCAGTCCCAGACTGACCAATCAGAGACCAGGATTATTTCTTGCCATTGTATAATGTTTACATATGCAATAGAATGAACTGATGCACTGGGGGGTTAGGTGACTTGTTCAAGGTCACATAGTAAGTAAGTGGCTGGAGTCACATTCAGAGCTGGCATACAAGCTTCCAATGCAAGTGCTTCAACTACTATGCTATGCTTTTGTTACCTGTCATATAATATTCTAAGTCAGGATACTTGAGAGACAGCAAACAATGGGATATGAGGTGGGACATAATCACACTAAGACAAGAGGAATAGAGATGGGTGTAGGAGTTTCAAAGTGATATTTCTGGCACATGTGCTTGGTGCATTAGGCATTTGTCACACTGGACTTGTGTTAAATAATTGGGACTTTTCATCCCTGCATCAAAAATATGCCTGTTAGACAATGATTCCATGGTGTAGCATGCATACAATAAATGTGAGGGCTGCTTGCCTGCATCTGGGCCACTTGCACCTACACAATGACACTTGCTGCCACAAAGCACATTGAAAAACCACCAATTTGGCCACTGTTGAAACATTTGACACAGGTGTGGCAAAAGGATGAGGCACACCACAAGCATCTGTCTGTGTCCATATCTGTGACTGCAGGCATTGCATCCATGTTAGAAAATCCAGTCATGGACATTCCTTGGCTGCAAATCATGGCATGCATTCACAGCTGGTTTAAAGAAGACGCTGTCCAGTTCAGCATGTAATCATAAATACTATGTTTCAGCTACTGTGACATACAGGATGAACCATACGTACAGTACAATAGCAAAACAGAATATGTAATATACTGTGTCTTAATTTATGAACAGGCAGGACCTTCACAACTCACTCATGGCTTTGCCACTCAAAAGTTATGGTTGTGTCCCCTAACTCATGAAGATGAATGGCATATTCTGAGTGTCAGTAAATTAAACAGAATCCAATGCTGCCTTTCCCCATTCTTCTTGCTGCCCTAAATGCCTGATATTCCTAAAATATATTACCTATTTTACTTGCTGTGTTCTCAATTCCTGACATTCAAATGGGGTTCTTTGTTGCCCTTTTCAGTTGAAATGTGATCACACCCTCCCTATCTAGCAAGCTCACCACAGGCTACCTGTGAACCTCTGGGTGGGTTCAGGCTATATAAAGATTAAAAGTAGAAGACTGAGGGTCATCTCACATAAGAAAAGCAAAGATGCAGTTAGATTTTAACTTAGATATGTGAGATAAAAATAGAATCTTAGTAGAGGACCCCATTGAGGAGTTCATAATAATGTTTGGTGACAGGACTTGGTCCCATTTGAGCTGAACAGTGCATCCAAGAAAACCCCTTTGAGCGTCAAGGATTGAGAACACAGTAAGTAAGACAGATAATACATTTTAAGAATTGCAAGCATTTAGAGCAGCAAAAAGGGGGACAACACTGGATTTTCTTTAATTTACTTGAGTTGCTCACACACCAGAAGTGCCCCTTGAAAACAAGTTAATTTATATGACACGTAATTACACCTTTGTGACTGAGCAGGCCAGGACTTGTTACCTCCTGTAATTTACATTCTGAGCTCTCCCATTCTGTATCCCATATGTATTAGATAATACATTTTATCAATTGTCAGTTTTCATTTCCAGGGTTTAGAATATATATTCAATTCAGTTTTATTCAGGATAAAAACCATTGAGTAGAACTTGCTGAGAATGAATGATGTCCTGTCAAGGCAAAATTTCTGATAACAAGTGAACATGATACAGACATAAACAATGCTAGCTGCAGCATACAACTTACAAGGTGTTGTATGTTTACATAAGCATGACAGTTTCAAATGCAAGGTAATGTAATATAATTATGGGTGAGCCCACTTACTGACTGGATGAACACTACTTTCTAATGTCATAATAACCGGGTTTCATTCCATAACAGCCAGTCAGTTGTTATGACGTGGGTGTCGGCCAGTCAATAGCACAAAGTGAAACAATAGTAATTTTAGAGATCTTAATCACAATCACTAAGCCTTCTTCCGATCTCTAACATCTGTATCACAAAATATTTTAAAAAATGAGAATCACAAATCAAGAAACATCCTTAAATCCATTTTTGAGAAACTTTTTTTTTTGCTTGTTTGCAGATGTAGCCACTGAGCTTACAGACATCCTTGTGTCTGCTAACCAAGGAGCCACCCCACTCTGTACACAGAATTTCATGCCAGACATGGAAAGCGAAAGTCATTGGCTCTACTCTCAAACTCTCATGCACTACAGGCTTATGCTCCTAACTGGTTTTTTTTTCCTACTTTTACACCAGCAATAATATAAAAATAAAGTGTTGGGTTTTGCATTATTCATATTCTTTACACATTCTTGGTGTGTAATACCATCACAAATCACATATGCTTTGCACTCATGCTTTATGTTGTATAACAGACCTCAGGTGTGTAAAAAAAACTCATTATGTACAATAACCCATACATTATTATGGATACAGACACAGTAGGTAACCAGTGCTAGAAATCTGTACCAAATGTATTGGACTCCCTCCAATTGATCTCATACTGTAGTGCCTTATGATAATGATTACTATGACAACATACTGTGATGTCAGATAGGCACCTCATTTGTGAGGTCAGTTGGGAACAATCAGATGCTTTTTGAAAGACACAGTGAGATATGTAACATTATCTGGAATATTTAGTGGATCAATAGCAAGTGGGAAAGGGGAAATGGAGCTCTACTTTATTTAGGGATCCTTTGTTTTTTAATTCATTACCTGTTGACATTATAGAAAGTATGACATTGTAGTCCTTTAAAACTAGACTAAAACACTGGATGATGGATGAGGATATTTGCACATGTTCATGCTAATAACTGATTGTTAAATGCGTTTTGTATTTTTGTATTGTCTTTAAATGTTTGTTTAATTATGTATGCTAAGTTTGTTTGTAACTTGTCGCTGGTGAAAATGGGCAGTTTTGCTCATCCTGTTCACAAGAATAAAAAATAAAATGAAATGAAATGAATAAACTAAAGTTAAACATAATTATTGTAACTATCATTGTCTCAAGCCTTTTATTTTAATAGACACATTCTCTTTAAGATTGGTATGAGGTGCTGCCCTGAGAGTCTATAAAATTGAATAACCAGAGCAAGTCCAGCTTTGATTCAGACACTCTTTAAAGAGTTAAATGTCTCATACAAAGGGTTGTTCTTCATCGGGGGAGAAGAGGTCACATCTTCCTTGACTTGAGTGTGCTTCCTGGTCATATTCAATGGATGATGTAGAGTGCAGTACCACAGGAATATAAAAAACCCTGAGGGAGTAAAACAAATATATAATTATCTTACAGTTCCACTCTGCCTCTCTACACCAATAGCACATGTGCAACTGCTGAATGCACCACCTGCTTGAAAAGTTCCACCTACATCATTTCCTACAGAGAATCATACTGGGAGAGACTGCTACTAGAAGAGCTGCCAGATGCTCACCACCAGGTTTTCAATACTGCTACATACTGACCTCCCCATACTCCATAAACACACAATGTGAAGGCTGCAACTGGATAATTTGAGAATACCCATGCAGTCAGCACTTCTGTGAAACCTCCTTCAGGTGTAGAATCCAGGAGTGCAGTACTCGCTGTCATCAAGGCATAAGTCAGGAAGCATAGGAAGACCAGCAGCAGGTATAAAATTTGCAAGTGGCATTTTATTTTTCCCATAACAGTAAAATAAAAAATAAAATTGTTTAGTATAACTATTTACAAAGGCAGTATCAACAGAGAAAACAAAGTCCTCCTTCTGAGTGTTTCTTTTCAATTTCAAGTTTCAGTTTCTCAGTCTCTCACTCTCCTTGTCTCTCTAGCAAAAGCATTGCTGCTCTTTTTATAAGTCTTTGGGAACTCATTGAGACAGTCTGCTTCTCACAGAATGTTCTTGTAAGTTTACACAATGTTCTTGTCATTTTCATTCCTTGCAGGTGCAATGTAAAGAACATAGTGACCCAGAACTGGTCTCTTGTTTACAGCTCTTCAAAAGGCTTAAAAACTTCATCTCTTGAGCTCCAAATAGCTTTTTGTAATCATTTCAGCAGTATAACTATAAACAGTTTTAAACAAAGGAATCCCAGTTTCACATACAGTTTTACACAGAGATTCACATATATTTTTATAACTGCAGATATGTAAGAGGGAAGAAAAGACAGAACAGCAAGTAAAAGCAATGAGACAGTGAGAGGTGGTGAATTGTGAAACCATTAGAGTGATTAGTTCCTAGGTCTCACACAAAAACTTGGTTGTGCAACCAGACAGAGAAGAGACAGAAAAAGAGAGGATAGAACAGACCCTTGTGTTTAAACTCTTTATGCATAACAAATGGGGCAGGGCATTATTTAACCCTGTCACACTCCCCCCCCATGCAAAAAAAATCACCTCTTGGATCATTTTCAGTCCTCTGCAGTCTCATTATAAGAAGGTGAAAAACATGCAGTGTGGAAATTCAAATATTAATGAAGTATAGCCATAGAAAAAAAGTTGAACAATAAAACATCAGTGACCTAACATTGCACTTCATTGGTGTGCCAGGGAATAGCTTTTAAAGCTATGTGACTGATCAACTGACCAAATTCAAGGATATTTTAGTGTGATTAAAATTATACCTATTTGGTATATTGGAACAGACACATTTATAAAGTGAGTGAGAAAAATCAGTAAAAATGCTGTCTCCTGATTGAATTAAACACACCACATGACTGTGCATTATTCCAAACTGACCAAACTCCAGCACTTCTTTCTACTTTTCACCTTCCCCCCACCCACAAAACAATTTTGGCCATTTATTAAGACAGATAATTCATTACAGGGCATGCAGTCATGCTCTGATATATGCATACCCTGCATGGCTGAATGCACTCACCCTGCAGTGCCATGCCTCATAACACATACAACATCATGCATGTATCAGAGCATGACCCCATGCCCTGTATTAGATTATCTGTTACACATCATAGTGCAAATAGAGCATTATTAATTACCTAAACACATTAGGAAGCATACCTATGACATTTGTTTATAAATAGATGCACTAAAAAACATTATAATTGAACACACCGTTATAACTGAATTTCATAATTGAACACAGTTAAATAATTTTGCAACAGTGCTTCCTACACCCAGTTCAATGTTTTAAGTGTGTTTAGGTTATGAATTATGCACTGTTGCCACTATGTTATGTATATGTTGCATTTATTCTAGTATACTAAATGGGTAATATTTTAATCACAATTAAAATGCACTTGAATTTAGTCAGTTGATCAATTACATGGCTTTAAAAGTAATGTTGTGGCCTGCAGTTACAGTAAAAGATGTGGTCAAATATTTCCAGATGTTAGTAATGAGATTCTTTCTGGTCACTCTACTGTGGTACTATTGATAAGCATGGAGTTTCTCCAGCAATATCAAATTCAAAAAATATCTGACTATGTCTTTTGCTGAAACTGTATTACCCTTAACCTCTGATGAAGTGCAATGTGACCAGGCATGAAGTGTTAGGTCAGTGATGTTGTATTGTTTGGCATTTTTCCTATGGCTGTACTTCATTAATATTTCAACATTTGTATTGCATGCTTTTTACCTTCTAATACACAGATTGTGGTGAACTGAAAATAATCTGAGAGAGATGTAGTTTCTGCTGCATGAATCGGAAGTGAATGCTGTACTTTTGGATACTAAGACTATATTACTGTTTGAATTGAAGCACGACTATTGAGTGGTGGACTTATTCTTATGTAACCTCACTCTCTTATTCCTGCTCAAGGCAGGATACTACTGAGCACCCAAAAGGTTAAACCAGACCATGAGAGATGTTCTCTATTGGGTCTCAGTTCATACACAGAGTATCTGGAGTGGGTGGTCTGCATTTCCTGATTCATCTAGAAGTGGATGACCCAAACATCCGTATTCATGGACCTGTTCTTCCCTCTTTACACTATAAGAGGGAAAGCTGGCAGAGAACTCTAGCTAGGAAAACCCAAGGAGTTCGCCAATTTCAGTCCAGGAGTTAAGATTACTGCTGGCCCGGTGGTGTAGAGGGCTGAGGCACTGGTGCCTTACCTCAACCCATGGCAGTGACCCGGGTTCGGGAACGAGCCCAGGTTGCTGGAGGTCAGCATGGGGGGAGGGCAGAACTGGATGGAGCAGTCAGCTGGCAGCTCTCCTCTTCAGGGTTGGGGGATGTGACATTCTCAGTAATGTCTGCCCCTTGATGGAGGCCAGGAGACAGTGTAGGCTATAGGGTGCCTGGGGTTAGGCCATTGGGGTGGGCGGAAGGGGGTTGTTACTGGGGCCGAAGACACATGTGTGCCTCCATGCTCATGTGCCATTCTTCTGGGGCCCTTGGGAGGAAAATGGAGGCTGAAAAATGCCTGCAGCAGGATGAGGACTGACTCCCCGCAGGCACCGCACCTGGGTCGGGCACCAAGGTAAGCCCGGTTATTCTGGGTGACGGGGCTAGGGGAGTCAGTTGGATGGGGGCCATCCAGGGGTGGAAAAAACTCTGATATGATAAAAAAAACAAGCATTTGTCAATGCCGAACATTCACTTGCAGGTATTTGCAGTGGTGTTTGGCAAATATGGTGCTTTACCCTAATGCCCTGTGCGATTGCTGGTATTTGCACAATAAAATTTCAGCATGACCTTTTTGTTACCCCCATTGTGCGCTACATAGGCTGAAACACGTTTTGGGCAGGATGTGAAAAATGACAGCTGTACTACTCATAAGGAAGTGTGGTAAAATGGCAATGTTGAAAATCTGGAGTGGAAATATTGAAAATTCACAAACCTATGCGCGTGCGTGAGAACTGTGCAACGCACGCTCATAAAACAGTCATTGTTCAGAATTTTTTCACCAAATTTTCAACATTAGCATTTTAAAATCTCTGCTAATGAACAGTGTCACTGTGATTTTCTTACTGTGTCCCACACATTGATTTTGCACACCGACTGCGCCATTGTGCACTACATGGGTGGAAACACATTTTGGGCAGGATGTGAAAAATGACAGCTGTACTGCTCATAAGGAGGTGTGGTAAAATGGCAATATTGAAAATCTGGAGTGAAAATATTGAAAATTTGCACACTTATGAGCCTGCGTAGGAACTGCGCAATGCATGCTCATAAAACAGTCATTTTGGAATTTTGCACCAAATTTCAAAATGGTCTTGGACTTTCTCATGAATGATATCACTGTTAAGAGTTACTCAGGCCTGGAAGGGGATTTCATCGCAGTGAATGCGCAGTGACTGCGAAATCACCTTCAGGTCCTAATAATGCCATGACAGTGACATCATTCATGAGAAGGGGTCCCAAAACCCCATGTCAAAATGTGGTGCAAAATTCCAAAATGCCTGAGATATGCAATAGTTGAAACCCCTCTATCTAGCCCATTATACAGCTTACCGGCATTTCTCAGTTTGCGGTCGGCTTTGAAGAGTGCAGACGGTTCCCGGTCCACTAAAGATTGTCACGCTGAGCTCCGGAGGTAAGTATGGGGTGAGGGGGGTGGGGAGACAGGGTGCGCAGGGTGGGTGCGGGTTGTGGGAGGGGTGGGGAGACTGCGTGGGACCGTTTTTACTTTACAGGTTTTTTTTTTTAAATTGATGATGTGGGACATTTGCCACACTGGGGTGGGCTCCCCGCATGGTACAAGGATGGCTGGGGGGGCTGAGGAGCCAACAGGGGATTGGGCACCCCCATCAGCAAACAGCGCGGGATGTTTGCCACACTGGGGTGGGCTCCCAGTGTGGCAGCAAGGATTTGGGGGGGGCGGCGTGATGGTGCTCTGTATGACAGCGGTGGTTTTCTTTGAAGCGAAGACCACCACTGTCATACACAGCTCCCACACTAATTGGTGCAGGACCACCACGCCTGCTCAACTGAGCAGTGGATTTAACAGGAGAGACACACCTCCAAAGTGTGCTACTCTCCCAAAATGTTCCTTGCGCATGCGCGCAAGCGAACGTAAAAAAGAGTTGAGATTACAGAGTAAAAACATGCCGAGTTGTGTGTGGTTGACCATATTTTATTTTTTTTTCATAGTATATGGTTTTTTACACTAGAGTGACAGACCCTCACTGAAGTGAAAACAAAAAATCTTGCCATTTCTTTGTTCTACGCCCATATCAAAATCAAATTTCCAGACTTTTGAAAGGTAAAAGGTATGACTTGGGGCACTGGGTGTTTAGTAAGTAGCTAAGTGTAGCATAGTTGAGAAATTTAAATTTGTATGACCTTTGAACTGTGCATAACAACTGTTCGGAATGCACATAACAACAGTTCACAATGCACATAACGGGTTAGAATGTGCTTAACAAGGATTTTGAGCAGTCTGATTTTTATACATAACAAAGGGTAACCATATACGATGTATAGATTTTGTAACTAGTGAAATTCCAGTTTAGATGAGGTGATGTCAGGGGTTCATTTTATTGTTTCCTCAAGTGTTCACCATCCTCATGTTCCCTAGGGTTGTTTTACGAAATCAGGGTCATGCAAGCAGAATGTTCAAGTCCTTCCATTTATTGTGACTCTTCCTGAGATCTAGCCTAGTCATACAAAATTCAGAGCACCATACCACATACCTTGCAGTGTGTTAAGTATGGTGAAGATGTAATATATAATCAACTTCAGAGATCCAAAGCTAAAGAAGATTATTCCCCATGTCAGTCCCAGTAGGCAGCTGAACGCTAATAGAGTGCAGGTTTCTTTCAAAGCCTTGGATCCCTCTGAGGAGGAAGGGGTTGTCCTCTTCATCTGAATGATCTTTTTTCCCACTATGATAAATGTTACTGTGTTATATATGAAGATGATTCCAAAGTAGACATGAAGTGTGACATAGTAAACAGCATCTTGATTTGTTATCCAGCACCTGTTAAAATATGGAGGGATGCATTTAGATTCATTGAATTACAGTGAAAGAACTAGAACAAATAGTTCCAAAAATGGACTCAGCAAAATCTTGACTTTATCAACAACTTTAAGCATTACAAATTATTCAAGAGAAGTTGAAACTACTATAGAAACCAATGGTCTGTGTCCCAAAAGGCAGGTGAGCTAAAGGATTAACTCTTCACAACTAACACAGTAATAATTTGCATTGGGAGCTTCTATACCCAAAAACTACTTCCTGTGTACCCACTGTGACTGTACTAAATATCTTTCTTCCTTTAGCATGAGCTGGACTCTGGTTGCAGCAGTTATGACTTCACTCAACTAATAAGTTCCAAAGAGTATGAAACATGTATCACAGTGTGAACTCAGCATACAATCCTGACAGAATAAACCTTGTTTTCAGTGCTGAAACTGGATGTGACACTAAATAATTAAAAATCTTGTGCATGAATCCATGAAAAATGAAGCCACGGTGACACAAGAAGTACAGTATCTTTTAAACTGAGGTATTTAAGAGTTCTGTGTGAGTTGTGTGTGAATGTTATAACCCATGTGGATGTATCATGTGATGCAAAGCTCACTGGGGTGCCCTATCACAACTGTGTGGCTTAGTTTGTTTATGAATGGTAATGTACAAGAATTTGTAATAAATTATTTTAGTTGCAAATGCAATTGCAGCACTGATGTTCAAGGTGCTTTTATATGGAGACTGCTGCGTGCATAGAATTTCCGTCTTTCATAATGTTGGCGTTTTGCTTTATACAGTACTGCAGCCCCTCCCTGGATCATTCTGCATATTCGTGTTTATTCTGTAGGTCAGACTTTAGCCTTTGAAATGCAGCATGGAATGCCAGTGCCATCCGTTGATCTTCCTGATAGCAAACCTTCCATGCTTTGTTATTTTTAATCACTTGCCTGTTTTTTCTTGTCCCATTGAACTATTACCTTTAATCTGCCTGTTTGAACAGAAACCATTAGTTGAAACACGAACACATGATAAAGCTGGAATCCATAATGAATGAATTTTAATGGAAGTATTGAGCAATCTGTAACAAGTTCAATCACTTGTACATTTGAAAATGTATGGAGAAGGGGGCAGGCAAGAAATATTTGGGGGGCACATGAACCCTGTATGATGTTAATAACATAATCTCCCTGCAAGGCAAGATTAAACAATTGGCGAGATTGTTAAAACAGATGTAAATGTTTGGAACAACTTTACCAAGCTTGAGAAATATTTAGAAAAAAATTAGATAACCAGAAGCTCACAGCTGCAGACAAGACATTCAAAACGATTTAACAAACCTGACTTTAAAGTGGTAGGGGCATTCACAGACTATTCTAAAACATTGATGAAAATCTTAATTAATTGAAGACAGTCATGTTAGTTGTAGCATGAAAAGGTTCATCAAGAAATGCTTTTACTCCATGAAAATCTTGATATTAGCAACCAAGCATAGAGAGTGAAAGAAATCTATCATCTGGTATGAAAATGTGATCATTTATTTTTTTTATTTTATTTTAAGAAGTAATCAGAATTACAACCCTTTGAGTCAGGGACTCATTTACAAATGCTCCGCGTCAGGAAGACAAATACATTAATAGCAAGCAACAGAAAACAAAGTAAATAAGCTCAAATAAAAGTAAACAGTCAAAATTAAGGACTGGTTACAAAGGTCCCATGTCAAGGTAAATTAGCAATAATAAACAGATATAAACAATAATGTGGGCTATAATGAATCAAATGAAGGGCAGAGTCAAAAATAGGCAGAGTGAGAGGAGTAAAGGCAGGAAAAACTCAACCAGGACAGTCACAGTGGTGGGAGGAAAGGAGGTGGTTCTTGAGAGCAGTTTTAAAAGACCCCAATCTTTGTAGGGAGGTGATAGCTACAGGCAAGGAATTGCACCAGGATGGGGCACGGTAACAGAATGACCTCTGTGCAATAGAGGTCCTAACTCTGGGGACTTACAGAGAGGTGCAGACAGCACTGCAGGTAGAGAAGGAGGTGGTAGATAGGCTTATGATAGAAGACAGACCAGGGGGAGTCAAAATTGCAGTGATTTTTTTTGGTCAAGAAGCAAGATTGATAGATAAGCCTTTCCTCCAGATTAAGGAAGTTAGAGAGGGAATACAGTGTGTAAGTATGGGTAAGATGTAGGGAACCTGTAAGCATCCAGCAAGTCTTATTGAGGGATAGCTTACTTTTATGCAGAGCAGTGTTGTCAGCGGCACCATAAATAAGCAGACCATAGTCCACAAGGGACAGTACCGAGGATGAGATGGCCAGCCTTAGTGCTTCAGTGGGGAGACAGTCATGATAGCGATACAGCAGGCCTATCCTAGAGTTGATGGTGGAGCAAAAAGATAGGGAGGGATCAAAGAGAATGCAGAGATATTTGAAGGAGGAGGTTTGTTCAAGGGGGAAGGGGGTACTAGATAAAACCCGGAGTGGAAAATCTTTACGTTTACTCTGGTTATGCACAAAAAGCATGGTTTTAGTTTTCTTTACATTCAAAACCAGCCTGTGGTCAGAGAACCAGTGTTCAGCCTGGGTGAAGGAGTTCTGCAGGGAGTTTTGTAGGAGGAGAGGGTCAGCATGTGAGTCAAACAGGACAGCGTCATCCACATAAAGTAGAAGGTTTCCATTACAAGCGGAGGGGAGAGAATTCATATAGAGGCTGAAAAGCAAGGGCCCCAGGATGGAGCCCTGGGGAACACCAGAATGAACCTATCAGGGCAGGAGACGATAGACCCAATTTTGACACACTGGGTATGGGAGGAAATATAGCTGAAGAACCAATTCAGCACACCCTGCGAGAGGCCAAAGGGATGGAGAGAAGAGAGGAGAAAGGATGATGGACAGTGTCGAAAGCTTTCGACAAGTCAGTAGTCAATGAAGGCAGAGCCAGCAACATGACCTTTGTCAAGAGCAGTGAGAAGAAAATTGGAGAATTCCAAAAGGGCAGTAGTGGTGCTGTGTGCATGACAAAAAATGTGTTGTTCACAGCAGAGGAGGTAACAGGTGGAGAGGTAGTCAGAGAGCTGATCGACCACAATTTTTTCCAAAGCCTTGGAGAGAGGGGGAGGATGGAGATCAGGCGATAGTTGCAGGGGGAGGTCCGGTCACCAGATTTATGAAGAGGGGTGATTACTGCTGTTTTCCAGGTAAGGGGGAATTGACTGAGGCAAAGGGAGAAGTTCAGCAATTTGGTAAGGGGCCCGAGGACAGCATCTAGGACCCTTTTAAGCAGTTTGGTGTTGAGGGAGTCACTGCTATGATCCATGCCCTTAAGGGATCTGAGCAGGTAGGGCCTTGTTTCATGAGGGGAGAGGGTCTTGAAGTAAAACTGGGGATGAGCAATTGAATTGTGGGGGGGTGGGACTGGGTCGAAAAACCTTTGAGGGAGGACAGCAGAGAAGTCATAGAAGGGACTATTTAAGCAGTCAGCAACAGCCATAGGATCAGCAAACAAGGCACCGTTAACAAAGAGATGGGTGGGGGGGGTTACTTAACTTTGTCCATCACCACAACGGCTCTGCCTTTGTCTGCAGGCCATATGGTGACAGTGTCCTTATTCTGCAGCATTTGGATTGCCTCTCTCTCCCTTCCCTCATACAATTATAATATCTTGAGGATATGTATATAACACAGACAAGAACAGATGTATAGAACATGTGGATTTTTATAAGTGCTTTATAAATGATGTATTTGTGATTTGGAAAGGGACCATGGGAGAGTTAACTGACTTTGTGACATACTTGGAGAGTACAAGCAGTAACTTAAAATTCACTACGAATGCAAGCTCTGACCAGATAGCTTTCTTAGACTTAGCAATCAGTACAAATGCAGAAAATGGTTTGGTTACAGATCTGTATTGGAAAGAAACAGATAGGAATGAAATTTTACAGTTCAACAGTTGCCACCCAAAGCATGTGGCAAGAAACATCCCAGTGGGACAATTTATGCAGTTAAAATGAAACTGCAACACTGAGGAGGGGTATAGAAAAGGGTTTGAAAATCTGATTAATAGATTCTGGTAGAGGGGTTCCAGTAAAGACTGCATGGTGAAAGCACAGAATAGACTGAATATGATAGATAGAAACAAAGGGCCGGATATTCAAAAGGGCGGCGCCATGCTCAAGTCCGAAATTGCGCCAGTCTGCGATATTCAGCAGGAGGCAGTTGCACCACTGAAAACAGGTTGAGCAACAATGCAATGCAAATGAATGCATGCTGAACTGGAGGAGGAGGAGGAACCATGCATAAACTGCACAGCCCGATATTCAGCCAGGTTGTGCAGAGTTGTGCAGGTGCAACCCCCAACCTGTGCCTGCACAACTTCTAGCCAAAAAGGCTTAAGTCGAGGGCCACCCACAGGTGAGCTGCTGCATTGCAGGGTGCAACACAGCAGCTGCCACCTGTGGCTGGCCCCCAACCCACTCCCTGTGCCCCCCACAGCCCCGATGATAGGGCAAAACAGTGTAAAATCCCCACCACCACCCCACTGGCCTGATCACGGGCATAGTTCAATTCCCCCATCCGCCCGATCGCGGGCAGCAATGTGACTCCCCAGGCGTATCCTGGTGGTCAGTGGACCTACAATCCCGATCGTGGGATGTAATACATAACGCCCCCACCGAACAGTGGACCTACAATCCCGATCGTGGGCTGTAATAATTAAACAAACCCCCACCCCGAACACAGCCCTGGTGCCTAGTGTCCCCACCACCCACCCACCCGGCCCCACCGCTCCCCTCTGCAGCGGTGGTGGCAGCATCCACCACCTGCCGCGCCGCTGTCCACCGACTGCTGCCCGGTGGGACTGCACCCATTGGTGCAGAGCAAGAACCAATGGAGTGCAGCCATACCGCAAGACAGTCCAGTTTTGTGAATGAATGTTCATTCACAAATCTGACTGTCTTGTACGGTATGGCTGCATGCCCATTGGCTCTTGCCTGCACCACTGGTGTGCAGCCCACCGGCAGTCAGTCGGTGGGCAGCAGGGCGCAGGCGGTGGGATGCTGCCGCCACCGCCGCGGGGAGCGTGTGGGTCTGGGTGGTGGACTAGGCACCAGGGTTGTGTTCGGGGGGCGTTGTTTAATTATTACAGCCCATGATCGGGATTGTAGGTCCACTGGACCACCAGGGTTATGTTCGGGGTGCTTATGTATTACATCCCGCGATCGGGATTGTAGGTCCACTGACCACCAGGGCTATGTTGGGAGGGAGACACATTGCCGCCCGCGATCGGGCTGGTGGGGATAGCCATGCCTTACGGCCGGGGTGGGGGATTACACTGTTTGCCCGCGATCGTCTGCAGGCGCCGGTCCTCGACGGCTGCTGCCTGGCAGGGCGCCAGGCGCAAGTCTCGGGATCGGCGACCTGCATGCTAATGGAATGCAAATGGGAACATAATTGGATGCAAATGGACCCCTGCGCCTTGCATGAATTATGGCCCCATTTGCATGTCACCTTTTGAATATCGGGATGTTGCACATGGCGCAATGGTACTTGCGCCACCGCAGGTTGAATGCTCCACTCTGACAACTTGCGGTGGCACAAGTTCCACTGCGCCATGCACAGTGACTGTGGCAGGGAGATGATATTCAAAGGAGCTGCTCAATGGCGCAACTCCTTTGATTATCGCCCCGGCCACACCCCTGCGCAACTATTTTGCACAGCGCAAGGGCTTGCGCCTAAGAATAGTGCAGTTTGAATATCCAGCCCAAACTGTTTAAAAATAGAAATGAAAGGCTTGCCTGTAGTTCGGTGACCAAGCAGTCAGCCACTCCCACTTCCTTAGCTATATAAGCAGTTCGTCTAAGCCTCACAGTGAAGCATTTTTTCTTTGCAGCCGAAGGCTCTGCGGGTTTGTTCTCTGAGCTGGTTATGCCTCCCTACCCCCCCCCCACTTGTCTCTGCCGGGCTTCTGTGTTTATTTTCCTGCTTTGGTTTGTATTTGGCTTCGGCTGTGTGTGCTTCCTTCACTTTCTTTTGGGGGGGGGGCTTTTCTAAGCTCCTAGCTTGCTGCTGTTTCAGCTCATACTGCTTGCTTTCAGTTACTCACAACTTGCAAATTGCTGGCACTGCAACTGCTTTCAGTTCCCTATAACTACAGCCACTACTGCTGACTGTTTACCTCAGTGCCTCAACAGTTGTCGCTCTCCTCCTGTGCCTTGGATGCACGTATTGTTGCAGAGTTTTCTCGCAACCTTCCATGGCGTTCCCACTAGAGAGGGTTTGAGTGAGAGCTTTCCTCCAAATTAGAATATTTTCTACCTCCCTTTAATTGGGTTTTCCAAATTGCAGCTGCAGAGCCATCACTAAATAAATTATCCCAAGCCTGGAGGGAAGGCAACCTATGCCTTGGTTCTCCAGAGATTTCCTCCTCATATGTTTTTTTTTTTTCTCTCCTCAGTTGCCTCAGGTCATAACACTTAGTTAGCTTAGTTGTTTCCCTTAGTTTATTTAGGTCGGTTCCATTGTTGGATGGAGGCGGAGGATGTCCTGCCATTCCCTCTCTCCTTAGAGGATCCCCTACACTCAAAGCAAGCTATCAGTATCGTGCTCTGGAAACCTGGGCAGTTACTATGACAACTGAGAATATCATTCCATTCTCAAACTGCCTCTGCTTCTTTACTACTATGTTACAGTTACTGCTTCTACGTCACTGTTTCTGCTTGCTTTATGTTGCCTCCTTTTTGAGGATGATTCTACTTTTTTTGGGGATTCCTAAGGTACCTTTAGCCATGGAAACCATCCCGTTGCACCTCTAGGGGTGGAACCCCCTCTGAGGGTTCCTTGCCTTCATACCCCTACAGGGTGGTAATTCCTTTGGAATAGAGAGTGTGAATGCTAAAACTAAACTAACACAGTTGCACAAGCATAACACTATACTAGCTGCGTAGGTCAGTGAAATGAAAGGCTTGCCTGTAGTTCGGTGACCAAACAGCCAGCCACTCCCACTTCCTGTGCTATATAAGCAGTTCCTCAAAGCCTCACAGTGAAGCATTTTTTTCTTTGCCCCACCATCCTCCCCTCCTCCTCCAGCAGCAGCGCTCTCTCCTTAGGTGGATTCCTAAGGCACCTTTAGCCGCAGGAACCATCTCATTGCACCTCTAGGGATGGAACCCTCTCTGAGGGTTCCTTGCCTTCATACCCCTACAGGGTGGTAATTCCTTTGGAATAGAGAGTGCGAACACCAAAACTAAACTAACACAGTTGCACAAGCATAACACTATACTGGCAGCGCAGGTCAGTGAAGTAAGAGACTATACCATGGTAATCATCTTAACTATAAACACTTTTAGCACACAGGCACCAGTACTTGAGAGGATTATCAGGAAGAACTGGTGCATTTTGGTGACAGAACCAAGACAGAAAGGTATTGTAGAACATGGTCCTAGAGTTACATATCAAAGGGGAAAAACCCTAGTGGATATTCTTGTTCATGGTAATCAGAAATTGCAACAGGAGGTGAGAAGGGGCCCCTTCCTTCCCCTGGGAAACCACAGAAGTGGGAACTGCCAGGCATGCAGCTCAATACAGGTGGGACAAACATTTTCATTACCTGGAAGCAGAGGACAATACAAGGTAAAAACTTTCATTTCTTGTACAACTGAGGCAATAGTTTACCTTGCAACATGTGTATGAGGATGCTATTATGTTTGTAAAACTTCAAGGAAGCTCAAATTGAGAATTATGGAACATTTACACAACATAGAGACATGTCAGATAGAAAATGCCCTAGCATTACTTGTAAAACTGGCTGGTCCAAATCATTTATTTAGATTTAGGGCTTTGGAGAAGGTCACCCTTGGACCAAGGGGAAGGGGGGGACCTGGAAAACAAACGTTTATGCAGAGAGTCATTTTGGCAATATGAACTGAAAGCCAGCATATATCCAGGACCGAAAGGATAATTTCAATTGGCTCGGTTTGTTAAAAAACGTAGATAATTCATGCTAGAAACATGTACTTTATAGATCGTAATATGAAAGCTAACATAGAAACATAGAATTTGATGGCAGATAAGGACCGCTTGGCCCACCCAGTCTGCCCATTTCCTTACCTAATGGATAAGCTGCATACCCTAGTTAACCAGCAGCCTACTTCTTTCTACCCCAACCCCCTAGAATTCCTTTATGACTGTCCCATGCATGCTTGAATTCAACCACTGTTTTTGACTCCACAACCTCCTCCAGAAGGCCGTTCCATGCATCCACAGCCCTCTTTGTGAAAAAATACTTCCTTACATTACCTCTGAGCTGCCCCCCAATCTTCAAATTGTGCCCTCTTGTTCTTGCACGCCTCTTTTTTTGAAAGATGCTACCCTCTTGGACTTTGTTGATTCCCTTGAGGTACTTGAAAGTTTCTATCATGTCCCCCTCTCTCCTTTCCTCGAGGCTATACATATTAAGCTCCTTTAGACTCTCTTCATATGTCTTCCGGTGCAGATCCTGCACCATTTTAGTTGCCCTCCTCTGGACAACTTCCATCCTGTCTATGTCCTTGCAGAGATTGGGTCTCCAGAACTGCACACAGTACTCCAGATGGGGTCTCACCAGCTGTCTATACAGAGGGTTAACAACTTCCTGTTTTCTACTGGTGATGCCTCTCACTATGCATCCCAGTAACCCCCAGCCCTCCTTACTGCCCTCTCACATTGCTTGACCACCTTTAAGTCATCTAATATGACTACCCCCAGGTCCCTTTCCATTTTTGTTGTTGTTAGTATCTCACCCCCCACAGTGTACTCTTCCCCTGGGTTTTTGTTTCCCAGGTGCATTACCTTGCACTTCTTAGCATTGAATCTAAGCTGCCATACATTTGACCATTCCTCCAACCTTGCCAAGTCCCTTCTCATCCTTTCCACCCCACCTTGTGTAGCAACTCTGTTTCAGATCTTTGTGTCCTCTACAAAGAGACATACTTTTCTTTCCGGTCCCTCTGCAATGTCGCTTATAAAGACATTGAAGAGGACCAGTACTAGTACTAAACCCTGCAGTACCCCACTAGTAACCTCCCTTTCTTCAGAGTGGACTCCATTTACTATTACCCTCTGTGTCCTATTCTCCAGCCAATTCTTTACCCAGGCTATCATCTTGGGACCCACTCCTAGGCTGGCTAACTTGTATATTAATCTTTTGTGTGGGACTATGTCAAATGCATTGCTAAAGTCTAGGATGGTCATGTCCACAGTCCCTCCCTGATCTACTACTTTGGTCACCCAGTCAAAGAAATCTATTAGATTCGTCTGGCATGACCTACCGTTGTGAATCCATGCTGCCTTGGGTCCTGTGCCCCTCTAGCCTGTAGGTACTCAACAATTCTTTCCTTCAGAAGTGATTCCATCATTTTCCCTATCACTGAGGTTAAACTAACAGGTCTGTAGTTTCCTGCTTCTGCCCTGCTCCCACTTTTGTGAAGAGGAATCACATCTGCCCTCCTCCAGTCCTCAGGTACCACCCCATCCTCCCATGATTTGTTAAAGAGATTAGTTAGTGGTGTCACTAGTTCTACCCTTAGTTCTTTTAGAATTCTGGGATGAATCCCATCAGGCCCCATTGCTTTGTCCACCTTCAGTTTTAAGAGTTCTTTCAGACCCCTCTCTTCTGTAAATGGGCTGGTATCAACTTCTGTATCCAGAGTGTTTCTATTGTTTGTTTTAGGTACCTCCCCCTCTTCATTTGTAAATATTGAGCAAAAATATTTGTTTAGTATCTCTGCCTTTTCACCGTCACCCTCTGCCCACCCTCCTCCCTTTATTAAGCTTCACTATCCCTCCCTTGGTCTTCCTTCGCTCCCTGATGTACCTAAAAAAGGGTTTATCCCCCTTCTTAACTGAGTTGGCTATCTTTTCCTCGGTTCAGGCCTTTGCTGTTCTGACTGCCTTCCCAGCTTCCTTTTGCTTTAACTGATACAATTCTCTGTCCTGCTCCTTCTGTGATTCCTTGTACTTTCTGAATGCTTTCTTTTTCTTTTGAACCTTCACTGCCACCTCCTTTGAGAACCATAGTGGTTTCTTACATCATTTTGTCTTGTTTATTTGCTTCACACAAAGGCTTGTTGCCTCTGTGATGGCAGTTTTTATTATTCCCATTGTTCATCCACCCCTCCTTCCTGTCCATTTGCTAGTGCATTCCTTATGCACTCACCCATTTTGGCAAAGTCAGCCCTCCTGAAGTCCAGTACATTTGCATTTGTATGGCTTGACTCTGTTGCTGTGTTTATTGTGAACCATACTGTTCGATGGTCGCTAGTTCCCAGATGGCTACCCACTTCTACATCTGTGATGCTCTCTCCATCTCCATTTGAGAGAACCAGGTCTAAGATTGCTCCCTCTCGAGTGGGTTCCAATACTAGTTGTCTAAGGCATACCCCCTGTAGGGCATCTAGAATAACCCCACTCTTAGAAGTGGCTGCTGCAACTGCACTCTAGTTAACATCTGGCATATTCATATCACCCATCAGTAATATCTCCCCTTTTTCTGCCATTCTAAGCATACTTTCTATCATTTCCTTGTCCATTTCCTCCCCCTGAGAGGGTGGTCTGTATACAACCCCTGTGCAGATTGTTGTGCCATTGCCTGTCTCCAAACTGACCCACAGTGCTTCTTCTCCTCCCTGTTTAACTTTTTGTTCTGTTGCTTTGATTCCTTCCCTTATGTAGAGAGCTACTCCTCCTCCTCTTTTACCCTCCCTGTCCCTCCTGTAGATAGTGTATCCTGGTATGTTTACATCCCAGTCATGGTTCTGTGTGTACCATGTTTCTCTGACTGCCACAATATTCAGATGTTCCTCCTCCATCAAGGCCACTAATTCAGGAAGCTTGTTACCCAGACTACGGGCATTGGTACTCATTGCTCTCCACTGTTTGATGGCTTTACCTTTTGTAGCAGCATCCTCCACTGATGTTGCTATCTGCTGATAAAGCTGATAAAAAAAACTGCATTTCTGTGTAAATATTGTATATATTTTATGGTTCTCTGTTCTATGTAATTAGCATTTTAGAGAATATACATATTTTTAGATATATTTATTACTATGTGCTGATAATGTGCTACTTAGGATTGATAAGATGTTTTATGTGCAGCAGGGTGCTGTCCCTTTAAGGCATATATGAATGGTGTTTTGGAATGCCATTAACTGTTTCATTAATTAGGCATTCTAAGATAAATGAGATGAGGCTTATGACGTCTTGACAAAGCATTAGGGCAATGTAAAATGTTTACGTAGCCTCCACTTGTATTTGGGGGGTGCTACTCTGCTGTAGAGTACCTGCTCAGTGTGTGTTTTTTTGAGGTCATCGTGGCATGCAGGCACAGATGAACTCATTGCTATAAGGTGCTCTACAGGGGTGTGTCCAATGGAGAGCTCCGTTGTTAGGGGCGGGTGATTGGCAGGAAAATTAGTCGGCAGGCTGGGGATGACTCCATTTCAGCTGTTCTGGCTGGAGTTGGACAACTTTTCAAAGGACGGAACCACACCAATAGTGGCATGGCTCGGTCCTTTGAAGTTGCATTCCTGCATGCACTGCATTCCTGGCTTCACATTCACACTGTTGTAGCTTATAGCAGTGTAAACGAGCTGAGCCCAGGACTTCTGCATGCCCCCTCATAGTTAAAAAAGAAACAAGAAACCAATGGGGTGCCCAATTCCCATCTTGGCATGCCCCCTCCCAGTTCATTTTGCTAACGGGGGAGCCCCTCTCCATCAGCATAATGTCCTCCTCCCAAATTATTTGCATACCGAGGGTGCCTTAATCCCCCTCTTCCATTACTTATATGTGCAGATGGGTGCCAAATCACCCTATCGGCATGCCACTTCCCAGTTCATTTTACCAATGGAGCCCATTCCCCATTGGCATAATGTGCCCCCCCAATTTCTTGTGTGTTGATGGGGGTACCCAATCCCCCTTGGCTCTTGTCCCTCCCAACACTCGGTATGTGCCGACGGGGGTACCTAATCCTCAGTCGGCTACAGCCCCCCCAAACACTCAGGTGGCATGCTGGGAGCCCACCCCAGCGTGCCAAATGTCCCTGTAAAAAGGAAAAACTTCCTGTGAGGTTTTAAAAAAAATATTTTTAAACCTGTAAACTAGAAAACTGTCCCTCATTGAGTCCAGTGGCTCCTCCCCCCAACCCGCGCCTACCCTCTGTGCACCCCACCTCCCCACACACCCCACACCCCATACTTACCTCCGGAGCCTGGCGCAATGATCTTCGGTGGACCGGGAATACGTCTGCACTCTTCAAAGCCGACCGCGAACTGAAGAAATGCCAGTAAGCTGTCTAATGGCATAAATCGGGTTTTTTCAACTTTGGTGCATATCTCGGCCATTTTGGGGAATTTTGTCACCAAATTTTCAGTGTGGGGTTCTTGGGACCACACCTCATGAATTCAGTCACTGTCATCTGGTTAATCTGTCCTGAAAGGTGATTTCACAATCACTGCGTGGAATCACCTTTTGTGACTGACTAATGAAACAATAGTATCACTGTTCATGATGTAGAAACATAGAAATGTAGAAACATAGAATTTGACAGCAGATAAGGACTGCTTGGCCCACCCAGTCTGCCCATTTCCCTACCTGATGGATAAACTGCAGATTCTAGTTAATCAACAGCTTACTTCCTCCTGCCCTCCACTAGAATTGCCTTTTGCCTGTCCCATGCATTCTTGAATTCTCCCACTGTTCCTGACTCCACAACCTCCTCAGGAAGGCTGTTCCATGCATCCACAACTCTATCTGTGAAAAAATACTTTCTAACATTAGGTGGGCTCCCAAAAAGCCTATGTTAAAAAATTTGTTGACAAAATTCCAAAAAATTACTGCTTTACGACTGTGCATTGCGCAGTTTCAACGCACACTTGTAACGTCGTGAATATGTAATAGTTTCACTCCAGATTTTCAACATTGGCATTTTTTACACCTCCTCATGATCAGTACAGCTGTAATTTTCAACATCCTGGCTAAAATGCATTTTTGCACTTCCAGCACAAAATAGTGTGGTCACTATGGGAAATCAGGGTTTGGGACACATTACAAAAATTACAGTGACACTGTTCATGAGCAAAGGTTTCAAAATACCTATGTTGAAAATTGTGGTGACGAAAGTCCATATAATGACTGTGTTATGAGCATGTGTTGCACAGTTTCCACGCACACACGTAACTTCATGAATCTATAATATTTTCACTCCAGATTTTCAACATTGGCAATTTTGCACACCTCCTTATGAACAGTACAGCTGTCATTTTTCACATCCTGTCTGAAATGTGTTTTTGCCCTTCTGGTGCAGAATAGCATGGTCGCTGTGGGAAATCAGTGTTTGGGACGTATTAAAAAAATTACAGTGACACTGTTCATGAGCGGAGGTCCCAAAATGCCTATGTTGAAAATTTGGTGACAAAAGTCTATAAATTGACTATTTTATGAGCATGCATTGAGCAGTTTACACGCACACTCGTAACATCCAGTATTTGTAATATTTTCACTCAGGAGTTTCAACATTGTCAGTTTTGCACACCTCTTTTGAACAGTACAGCTGTCATTGTTCACATCCTGCCAGAAATATGTTTTCGCACATCTGGCTTACAATGGTACCATCGCTGTGGGAAAGCAACATTCGGGACAGAGTAAGAAAATCATAGTGACAGTGTTCATGAGTAGAGGTCACAAAATGCCTATGTTGAAATTTTGGTGAAATTATTCCACTAAATGACTGTTATGAGCGTGCATTGTGCAGTTTCCATGTACGCTTGTAAGTTTAAGCATTTTTAATATTTTCACTCCAGATGTTCAACACTGCCTTCTCTTCACATCTCCCTATGGATGGTACAGCTGAAATTTTTCACATCCTGCCCAAACTGTGTTTTCACACATCTGATGCAGACTGGTGTGAGCGCTGTGAGAAATCAACGTTTGGGAGAGATTAACAAAAACACAGTGCCACTGTTTATGAGCAGAGGTCCCAAATGTTTACAGGAGGTGAGGCCACAAAAGGCCATGTTGAAAATATGTAGTGCACATACCAACAAACACCCAGGGCATTAGAGTTTCTAACCATAAGGTCCACCCCCCCCCAACCCATGGTGGGGCTCCAGTGCCCTTATCTTCCCTGAACCACAGACACATCGTCACTCTTCAAAGCCAGATCACGAATTGAGGAAACAGGTATGCACTTCACTGTATTTCAACAGGAAGGTGAACATGATGGCATAACTTGTTCTTTCTGCTGGGAACTATAGTCCTGCCAATCAGTGCGTACCAACAGCGATCCCAACAGCGAACTACAGCATTGACAAATTCTTGTTTAAGTGTGTTTTAAATAAAACCACTTATTTCATAGTATCTTACTAGTGGATTGTCTGGCATGGTTCTTGAATGTGTAGCTGATTTTTTACCTTCTAGGTGCTATTAGGTGTTTTAGTTGGCTCCATTCATTTAGGTCTTGAGCCGCCCTTACAATTTGGATATCACCCAGTGTACCTGTGACCAAAGTATGTCTTTTGTTTTACCATAGATACATAATCTTTCATATTTGGCATGGCAAAGCCAGCCAGAGCAACATATAAAACAAAGTATGTAACAGATGTAGCACCCAGGAAATATGTTTTTTTCTGTTTTCTTTGCAAAGTATTTTAGTTGATGTGGGAGGTAGGTAAGAACTGAAATGACAGTTTTTTTTTTCAGATTTGCTGGCTGGAGAAGTAAGTTGAATGTGGACAGCAAGAGTTTCTGTCATCTAAAGGCTTTTGTTTTGGATAAGAGTTCATTTCATCAAAAAAGAATTGTGTTTTGAGTTAAACTGTGGTCTAGGAAAAATACGATGCGTTCTGCTGTGCAGACAGGCATGATAACAATAAGACAGAGCCCGAATACACACAACCAGCATGGACCATTTCTGGGGTAGAGGACGTCCCCACAGTTCAAATGAAATTTCAAGGGTGTGATGCTGGAAAGAGAGAGACTATGCCTGCAGGCAAGTGAGCTAGCATGCCATGTATGTTTCTGATGGTAGTACTCTGAATAAGTTAGTTTTATTTGAAATTTAGGAGAAGGCTATTCTGTGTGAATCTTCATTTCAATTTTTTTTCCATCTCTGTGGTGTACTGTATTCTCTATAGTCTTTAATGTGTATAATTCTGCGACATATGTAAATATTAGGGCATATTAAATGTTATATTTGCTTCCACAGACATGCTCAGCAGACATTTTGTTACAAGAACAACATTTGAGAGGTGTGTCACTGTTATGTCCAATGCAGTTCAGCGTGCAACAGGCTCAACAATGACATTCCAATGGTCAGCCAGTTTAATAGTTCGCATGTCATTGGTCTGTGTGGCTGACTGTTTGTGTGTGTCTCTGTCAGTAAAGTTTTATGGATTTTCATGTGTTCTACTTGGAGTAACTAGACCATTCTTGGACATGACATCTATGAAAGTTACCTGGACTAAGAAACTGCAAATCACCACCACCAGGTATTGTCATTCTCAATATAAATCAACTTTTTGGAAGCCATCACAAGCAAAACAAAATCCAGCAAATAAGTTTTACAAGCTCTGAGTTGTGGAGTCCTGCACTGAATCTACATTTCTGTCTGACCCATTCCTAAAGGATCTGTGCTTGTCTTTGAGATCTAATCAAAACCATTTTGGAGAACAAACGGAATACAGTGACAAAGGAGTTTTACATCCTGCATATGCCCCAGGCTAGTGTTCATCACCTTCAGGAATTTAACACAGTCTGAGTCTTTGATCTGCAGTAACAATAATTTACTGTTCCCCAGTATTTTACCACATCCTGTGGTTCTGATTATTTTTCATCATTTGTCATCTGGTCCCTTGGACAAAATTTTTATATTACTTAGATGGAGGACATTGGGGGTAGGAGGTCTGGACTGGTCCTCTCTGGGACCCCCTCCTCCCACAGCGTAGTCTGCTGCAGGATGGACCTTAATCTTTATCTTTATTTTTTTAACCTTTTGCCAGATAAAATCTCTTTGTTTTTGTTAACTTTCTGATCCACTGCCATGGGAGCAAAATAGAGTGTGTACTTCTGTGGGCTGAAAAGTCTGCCGGCAGAGGTCAGAAAAAGGCGCCAATTTTAAACTGCTGGAACAGTTTAAATTGGGCCAAGAAGCAGC
The DNA here is from genome assembly GCA_016271365.2 of Neoceratodus forsteri. Taxonomy (NCBI): domain Eukaryota; kingdom Metazoa; phylum Chordata; order Ceratodontiformes; family Ceratodontidae; genus Neoceratodus; species Neoceratodus forsteri. The sequence goes on along the minus strand of CM028130.1, from coordinate 1,150,925,136 downwards.
AGTGCAGCATATTCAGATGGAGGACATCGGGGGTAGGAGGTCTGAACTGGTCCTCACTGGGACCCCCTCCTCCCCCAGCACAAGCCAGCTGCAGGACGGACTTTTATCTTTGTTTTTTAACCTTCTGCTGGACAAAATCTCTTTGTTTTTGTTAACTTTCTGCTCCACTGCCATGGAAGCAGAATAGAGTGTGCACTTCTGCAGGCTGAAAAAAAAAAATGTCCACCCCCTCAAAGCATCCCTTGTTAAATGCCCCTGAATAGTCCGTGGTTGGCTGTTAGTGAAGGGAAAAGGTGGGTCTTTCCAGTTGTACCCGAGTTTGATGTGTCTGCACACGTAAATCTTACTAGCTTACTTTTCAGCTTCTGTTATTGCAGACAACTGTGTTTTATATACTGTAATTGTCAAAAATCCTACTTCATTACTTTTCAGTTTCTGTTATTGCAGATAACTGCGGTTTATATACTTGATCTTTCCAGTAGTATTCTACCCCTTTTGTAACCATGTAGTAAAGTGGATCCTCTTTTGATAAGCTGACAGACAGAAATCTTTCAGACCTAAATCTGTTCACTGCCAGGAAGAGACAGTGAGGGATGGGCTTTGGTACTGTTTTTTTTTCTCTTCCTGTTTTTCTTGGAACTATCTGATTTTGTGCCATTACTAAATGGTCTAGTGCACAAGCAGGGGTGTTCTGCTATTACTTCCACCCACCTGTTTCCAGAGTATTACCTATATACACCACATCAAGAGTGGACCTCTGACTATATCTAGGGGCTCATTGGCCCGATGGATGGATGAATAGGAGGGCTCTGATAAACAGTAATACCAGTTCGGAGGTTATCGGCTGTAGAACAAGGCTGCCTTATAGCTAAAGCTAGGCTTCAAGCGTTTCTCCTGTTGTAAGTTCTGGTTATTGATTGCAGTTCAGATAGGCTGTTCTTTAACTAAAGCTAGGCTATGATTGTTTCTGCAGAAGTAAGACTTGAAACTGACTGTATAATGTCTCAACCAGATAGCAATGTGCTTGTCCTGTTATAAGACTATTATAAATTGACCAGCTTTAGGAACCGCTTTTCTCTGTAACCTAACTATAAATTAGGTCTACTGTACTTCCTGCTATAGCAAGGCGGGGAACTGATGGCAGTATTTTTAGCTAACCAGCCTGTGCTTATCCTGAATTAAGACTATTATAAGATGACTAGGATATTACAGCTATCTAGCCTGTGCCTATCATAAAATTAGTCTACTTTACCCTTACTAGCTTTAGGAATTACTCCTCAATACAACATAATGGTAAATTAGGTTTACTTCCTGCTAGTTAGGCTCAGATTGTCCCTTCCTAAATAAGGCTGTTATTTTAACTATCCTATCTCAGCTAAACTGTAATTGCCTAGCCTGATTTAATACTGTTAAAAGCTGACTAAAAGGTTTATGCCTGAATAGTGCCTAAAATACTACAATAGTGCCAGACAAATAAGTAAGAGCATAGCCTCCATAGGTGGTGGTGATAAAATAATTCTGGCAAGGGGTGACATTTTTTGCTTTGTCCCCTTCCCGCCAGGCAGGGATACTGCCTCAGGTAAATTAATGCAGTCAAATGTCACTACATAGAACTTAGGATCCAAACTCTCCAGTACACCCAATAATAGCCAGTTTTGACTAACCAATGAGCTGCCTTACTGGTTTCTGTAAGTGTGGGATTACAAGCAGAAATTGAGGCTATCTACTGTAAGTGTCTGCTGTCTGCAAGGGGGCATATAAATAGTGATGGAAATTGTCTCGGATCATATAAAAGTTTCTCCAGAGGGAGCAAATGGACACGGGGAAGTGACCTCTTTCACCTTCTCTAATCTAATAACCCATAAGGATAAAACCTCAATCAATATCTGGTACTTAAAGAGCACCAACACAGCAAAATTAATGCACTACTTAACCACCCATCCTATCCAAGGACCAAAGGGCTACAGGCATCTGCAAAAATTCATCGCAGAACTATGGCTTCACCTATCATATCTATCATGGTCGGGGGACATCGAAACAAACCCTGGGCCTCGTCTTGGGACTGATCCCTCTATCATCCCACAGTGGTTCAAAACTCAAGGATTAAAGGTTGCACAAATGAACATTAGAAGCCTGATGGCAAACTTAGATGAACTAGAAGCATGGATATCCCACTACTCCCCAGACATACTTGGACTAACCAAAATGTGGCTAAAACCAAGCATCCCTGACTCGTTATGTGTTACTAAGGTTTACAAATTACTAAGAAAGGACTGCAGCTCCACTAAAAGGGGAGGTGGAGTTGCCATCCTTGCCAGGGAACAACTAAAACTTACAGTACAACTCATGGATGCAGCCAGCATCCTTAAAGCTGTACACGTAGTCCTGTTACTAGGAAACACCAAGAAAGTAACCCTTATCTGTGCCTACAACCCACCCAAGAGTGGTCTGCTGGGATTAACTAGCCTCATGGACTCTCTGGTCTTCCTAAAAGGACAAAATGAAATTCTACTAATAGGTGATTTCAATCTGGACTGGGCAGGGAAACACTCAGGATCTTACAAAGCGGCACTTGGAAAACTGCATCTAACGCAGCTAATTACATGCCCAAAACAAGGGTATCACAACAAAGCAATCACAAATCTGTGCTGGACTGGATAGGCAAAAACAGAGTGGAACATACAAGGATGTATGGAACACTTCCTGACTCCATCAGTGACCATGCCCCTTTTTTTGTGTCTGGAGCACGCATATACCCAAGTCTCCTTTCAAGGAAATTCAGTTCCGTGATTTTTCAAAGCTAGGCACAAGAGACCTTCATGTTGACCTCAGCAACATAGACTGAGCCCCAATCTACCAGACAAAGGATGTTGAAGTTGCAGTGGCTTTTCTCATAAACACTCTGCAGGAGGTGCAGAACAAACAAGTATCCCTAAAAAGAAGAAGAGTATGTGGCACCGCTACTAGATGGGTACATAGTGGTCTATTAACCACCATGAAAGTCAGAGGTAAGACCTGGATAGTCGCAAAGAAATCAAACAGACAAGCAGACTGGGAAGAATAAAGAAGGCAGCGTAATGCCTGTAAGAAAGCCATTCACATGGCAAAAAGGACCTACTCAAACCAACTGCTACAGGCATCGGCCAAGGACGCCCGTGGATTCTGGAACCACATAAAATTCTTCATGGGGCAAGGCAGCAGCCAATCTATAGAGGATATAATACTGGCTGGAGCAAACTGTAACAGTATTAGAACAAAAGCAAATGCACTAAACTACCACTTTATTGACCTCTCTAACTACGACAGGCTCACAAACCAGTCAAATACCCTACCTACTGGTGACATACCCCCTGCCTCTACACCACTTAACCTGAGAAAGGCTAGCAGAGTGGAAGGGCTGTGTCTCCTTAGAAAAATCCTGGCTCACAGGTCAGCTGGACCAGATGGCCTAATACCAAGGTTCCTTAAAATAGCAGTTCCAGCCATAGCAGCATTGGTCACCAGGATCTTCAACCTCTCACTCAGTACAAAAACAGTCCCGTCTCTCTGGAAAATCACCCGGGTACTACAAATACCCCAAAAAGGGGATACCAAGGACATAAATAACTACCAACCAATTGCCATACTATCTGCCCTGAATAAGCCACTAGAAAAAACTGTGGCAACCCAAGTGGCTGAACACTTACAACAGAATAACTTACTCTCTTCTGCACAACATGGTTTCAGGAAGAGCCACAGCACAACCACAGCTCTTATCAAATTTACAAACAATGTAAAAACTGCAATGGACAAGGGCCTTTGCACAGAAGCAGTGTTTGTGGATTTAACCAAGGCGTTTGACCTTGTGGACCACAACCTGCTTCTATCAAAACTGGACTCACTTGGTCTCTCAAAAGACTCTATCTCATGGTTTGACAGGTACCTCTCTGGACGTATACAATTCATTCAAATGAACAACTATAAATCTGATATTTCCACCACCACCTTTGGGGTGTCTCAAGGATCCATCCTTGGCCCTTTGCTTTTCTCGCTGTTCATAAACAATCTAACAGTGATGTCTGGACCCTCCTCTACTATTCTGTATGCAGACAACATGGTACTTTACACAAGTGCCAAACACGTAACCACTATAAATTCCACACTAAACACCGATTTTGAATGCCTACATACATGGCTAACATCCAACAAGCTAATCCTAAATGGCAAGAAAACAGTGGCCATGATGTTCAGCTCAGCACCGAGGATCAAAGCTCAGACATCTACACTGTCAATCCTAGGAACAGATGGCACCCTGTTGGAGGTGGTGGGCTCTTTCAGGTACTTGGGAATAACACTGGACCTCTCGCTTGACTTTAACCTGCACGTAACCTCCACCTGCAAAGCAGTAAATATAAAGCTGGAGCTGGCCTACAAAATTAATTCCTCGCTAAATATGGCAGCTAAACTGGCCATCTCACGGAATTCTTAGACCCAGCCTCACATAGAAACATAGACTTTGATGGCAGATGAGGACCGCTTGGCCCACCTAGTCTGCCCATTTCCATACCTACAGCATAAGCTGCAGGTTCTAGTTAACCAACAGCCTATTTATTCTTACCTCCACAAGACTTTCCTTATGCCTGTCCCATGTATTCTTGAATTCTCCCACACTTTTACACCCCACAACCTCCCCAGGAAAGCTGTTCTATGCGTCCACCACTCTTTCTGTGAAAAAATACTTCCTCACATTGCCCCTGAACCGTCCCTCCTCTGTCTTTCAATTATGTCCCCTTGTTCTTGCACATCTCTTTTTCTGAAAGATGCTACCCTCTTGGACTTTGTTGATTCCACTGAGGTACTTATAAGTTTCTATCATGTCCCCCTTCTCCCTCCTTTCCTCAAGGGTATACATATTAAGTTCCTTTAGTCTCTCCTTGTATGGCTTCTCTTGCAGACCCTGCACCATTTTAGTTGCCCTCCTCTGGACTGCCTCTATCCTGTCTATGTCCTTGCGGAGATGGGGTCTCCAGAACTGGACACAGTACTCCAAATGGGGTCTCACCAACTGTCTGTACAGAGGGATAACAACTTCCTGTTTTCTGCTGGTGATGTCTCTCCCCATACATCCCAGTATACCCCCAGCCCTCCCTACTGCCTTCTCACATTACTTACTAGCCTTAAGGTCATCTGATATGATTATCCCCAGGTCCCTTTCCTTTTTGTTGTTACTACTTCCCCCCACATTGTGTAATCTTCGCCTAGATTATTGTTTCCCAGGTGCATTATTTTGCAGTTCTTTGCATTGAATCCAAGCTGCCGTACTTCTGACCATTCCTCCAATCTTGCCAAGTCCCTTTTCATCCTTTCCACACCTTCTTGTGTATCAACCCTGTTGCAGCTCTTTGTGACATCTGCAAAGAGGCATACTTTTCCTTTCAGTCCCTCTGCAATGTCACTTAAAAGACATTAGAAAGGACTGGACCCAGTACTGAACCCTGCGGTATCCCACTAGTAACCCCTCTTTCTTTAGAGTGGACTCCATTTAGAATTGACTTCTGTGTCCTGTTGTCCAGCCAATGTTTTACCCAGGCTACCACCCTGGGACCCACTTCCAGGCTGGTTAATTTGACAATTAATCTTTTGTGTGAGACTGTGTCAAATGCCTTGCTAAAGTCTAGATAGGCCATGTCCACATCCTCTTCCTGGTCTACTACTTTGGTCACCCAGTCAAAGAAACTAATTAGATTCATCTGACATGACCTTCACTCTGTGAACACATGCTGCCTTGGGTCCTGTGCCCCACTGACCTCTAGGTACTCAACAATTCTTTCCTTCAGAAGTGATTCCATCACTTTCCCTACCACAGATGTCAAACTGACAGGTCTGTAATTTCCTGCCTCTGTATTGGTCCCACTTTTGTGAAGGGGAATCACATCTGCCTTCCTCCAGTCCTTAGGTACCACACCATCCTCCCATGATTTGTTAAAAAGGGTAGTCAGTGATTTCACTAGTTCTCTCCTTAATTATTTTAGAATTCTGGGGTGAATTCCATCAGGCCCCATTGCTTTGTCCACCTTCAGTTTTAGGAGTTCTTTCAGAACCCTTTCTTCTGTGAAAGGACTGGGATTGACCCCCCCCATCATGAGTGCTTCTATTAACTGGATTGGGCACCTCCCCCTCCTCCTCTTTTGTGAATACTGAGCAGAAATATTTGTTCAGTATCCCTGCTTTTTCACTGCCCCTCTCTGCCCACCCACCATCCATTCTATTCAGCCTCACCGTCCCTCCCTTTGTCTTTCTATGCTCACTGATGTACCTATAAAAGGTTTTATCCCCCTTCTTAACTGAGTTGGCTATCTTTTCCTTAGTTTGGGCCTTTGCTATTCTGACTTCCTTCCCTGCTTCCTTCTGCCTGAACTGGTACAGCTCTCTGTCCTGCTCCTTCTGTGTTTCCTTATACTTCCTGAATGCTATCTTTTTCTCCCTGACTTTCCCTGCCACCTCTTTTGAGAACCATAGTGGCTTTTTCTTTCATTGTGATTTGTTTATTTGCTTCACACAAAGGCTTGTTGCCTCTGTGATGACAGTTTTTTTTTCTACTTTCTATTTTTCTGTGCCTCTACTGTCTCCTGACCTCCGCTCCTTCAGGCCACCAAGGTGCTCTGCTTCCCGACCCTATTGACTACCCCTGAGTCTGCTCCTAGAGTGCCACACACGCGAGAATCCTTGGGATCCCTTGATGGCCCGGATTACCCCCCAGGCGGGGTGAGGAGGGAACCCTCCTAACCCTCCTCTATCCCCAAGTGATCGAACTGTGCACAGCGGAGTCTGCCCCTTATTAGTTGGTGGGTGGTGAAGCAGGCAACGGCGGTCATCATCTAGGAGGATTGGGAGATGTTTTTCCTCCTTTCCTCTAGAGAGCCCAATGTGCAATGATGTCAATGCACTGGCGTGCAGACGTCTGCCGGCTGTCCCCTCCATGTTAATGCCTGCACCTGCCAAACACCCAGCCTCCGCTGGGTGTCACTGCAGTGTGGCACATATCCCTAACCCACCACAAAGGAAGGAGAGCTGCCATAGGATGCTCAATCCTTCCTTCCCCCCTGCCAACCCCCAGTGACCTAAGTCCATTCTCGATTCCAGGTCGCTGGTGCGGCGTGAGGCGTGGCGTCCAGTGCCTCAGCCCTCAGTGCCACCGGGCCGGCTTATGACAGTTTTGATGTTTCCCCATTGTTACTCCACCCCTCCTTCTAACTTGCTTGCTAGTGCTTTTCTAAGGCACTCTCCCATCTTGCCAAAGTCAGCCCTCCTGAAGTCCAGTGCCCTCACTTTTGTATGGCTTGACTTTGTAGCTGAGTTTGTCATGAACCACACTGTTTGATGGTCACTTGTTCCCACATGGCAACCCACTTCTAGATCTGAGATCCTCTCACTGTCCCCATTTGAGAGTACAAGGTCTAAGATTGCTCCCTCACAAATGGGTTCCGAAACTACTGTAGCTGTCTAAGGCATGCCACCTGTAGGGCATCGAGATTGGATCTGCTTTTGGATATGGCTGCAGAAAATGTGCTCCCAGTAACATCTGGCATATTCAGGTCTCCCATCAACAGTATCTCCCCTTTCTATGCCATTCTAAGAATGCCTTCTATCACATCCTTGTCCATTCCCTCCCCCTGACATGGGGTTCTGTATACAACCCCTGTGCGTATTGTGGTGCCATTTCCAGTCTCTAAGGTGACCCACAGTGCCTCCTCTCCTCTTTGTTTACTCTTTTGTTCAGTTGCTTTTATCCCTTCCTTTACATAGAGGCTACTCCCCCCTTCTCCCTCCTGTCTCTCCTGCAGGTTACGTACCCTGGTATGTTAACATCCCAGTCATGGTTCTCTGTGTACCATGTTTCTGTGACTGCTATGATATCCTCTTTCATCAAGGCCACCAGTTCAGGGAGCTTGTTGCCCAGACTACAGGCATTGGTACTCATGACCCTCCAATTCCTGGATGGCCTTACTCCTTTTTCCCCCTTCCTGTCCTTATTGCCTTTGTCACTTTCTCCCTTAACCCCTCCCTTCTCCCTATCGACATCTCTATCTTGGTGTTTACCTCATTTACTACCTTGACTTTTTGGGGGGAGTTAGGATTTCCCTGCTTTTTTCTAGTGTCTCCCCCCTTGGCTAGTTTAAATGATTGTAAAAATGAAGCATTTAAACCTATCAGCTAGGATCCTGGTTCCCCTCCTGGACAGATGCAGCCCATCATGCCAGTATAGGCCTGCATCATTCCAGGTGGACCCCCAGTCCCCAATGAAGCCAAATCCTGAGCTCTGCACTAGTTTTTCAACCACTAATTGAGCCCCATGGTGTGGAGCACTCTAGCCTCACCTACGTCATAGACAGGCAGCACTTCTGAAAAGGTTACCGTGCCTGCTACTTGTCTAAGGCCCCTCCCCAACTCCACAAACTCTTCCTACACTGCTTTGATCCCTTTCTTAGCCAGGTCATTTGTCCCTAGGTGGACAATGACATCCAACTCCCTCCCCTGTGCAGCTGCTCCGGCGATCCTGAGGATTCGCTCCCTGTCCCTCCAAGCCATGGCACCCGGCAGGCATCTTACCTCTCTCTCCCCTTCCTCCCCCACTTTTACCTTCCTAACAATGGAGTCCCCCACCAGGAGTTGTTTCCTTCCCCGTGAGGTCCCATGCCACCCTCCTGTGGGTCTCTCTTGTGCAGGTTCCCTGCATCCTCCTTGGTCTCCACTACAGGTGCCTCCATAGAGGAACCACACTTTGCCAGAATGGCATAGAAATTGTGGAGAGGTACAACTGGAGGGATGCACCTCTGTTCCACCACCCTCACCTTCCCTGAGCCCTCCGTGGTCCAAGCACTCCTCCTTCTTGGCAACCTCTGAGGCAATGGCAGTGGCCCTGGTGGTCCCTGGATGTAAGAGGGAGTCCCACAAATCCTGGCCAATGCAGACTGGAGATGAGCAACCTCTTCCCTCAGTCCAGAGAGGTGCCTGCAGATGGGACAACACCGCATCCTCTAGAATGTCTCCCGGAAGACTGCTGCTCTACAGCCACTGCACTGCACCACTCCCATCTTGTCTTACTTCTGGACCCTTCACTGTTGTTTGAAATCCTTACTCTTTCCTCTACTTTTTTTTTCCCCTTCTCTCCGTATTTACTTACTTACTGTCTCTGTGCCCTTTAAGCTCCTGTGGCATAGAGATCTTCCATGATTCAAACAAAGGGGTACTACAAAGGTGGGACACCTGCTACAATAACATCTGCCATTTTGCCTTATCGGTCCCCAGGTGATCCCAAAGGTGTATACTGTTCTCAAGTCTAGGTTGGCTCTCCCCTACCTCTTATCGCGCTTACACCGCAGGATGTACAATTGATTCCATCATTAGAACTGGCACACCAGAGGTGCAGTCCTGCCTGTTACATCAAGCAAAACAAGCTTATCCATCCAGGTCAGCAAAACAATTTGCCTTAGTATACCTAAATGTGCCATGAAAATGGGTGAACAAGCCTTTTCAGCATCGGCCCCCAAGCTTTGGAACACCCTGCCTTCATCTATTAGGCTCTCTAAATTGAACCAGGTGTTCAAAAATGAGCTACATGCCTACCTCATGGACACTGATAGATACACATGCACCCAAGTCACTGGAGTACCCACCTAGTATAGCTCTCCCAAATCTAAAGCACTTTCTTTATATGTATGCCACATTCTTATGTGAGAAGGCTTAATCTCTCTCTGGTTGTGACCATTTGTTTCTTGGGGGGCCCTGCACTACCTGATCTGTTGCCATATTGATCTGATATGCTGCTAACCACTGCACTAGAACCCACATTGTATGATTTCTTCCTCAGTTATTGTTTCCCCTGTTTGCAACTGCCTCACCAACTGTGATGCAGCAATACCTGAGATATCTATTATAGTCTAGTTTCCTTGCACTAAATCATGTGATGTTATTTGTCTCCTGAATTGCTATTGCCTCTGTATGTAAGTTTGTATATAACTGTATCTCTGTATGTAACTCTCCTGGGTCATGCCTGAAAATAGGCAGTTTCTTGTCTAGTGCACTTACCAGTAAACAAAAATGAAATAAATAATTAATCATGACACTGTTTTTGCTTGTTCAGCAGAAACTTCACATAGTTCAAAAGAGCGAAGCACTCCTATGCCTACCGTGCAAGCTGAGACCCCCCTGCTCAACTGTTTGCCCAACTGCCATTTCAGCAAATAATGCTGACTGGTTATTTAAGCAACAAGCCATGAGGGGTGTGGGTTATTGGGGGATTTACCACAACTGGAGTGGTTTGCCCATGAGGCACAGCCAAAAAATTGTTTGGTTGCCATCATGCAACTTCCAGGTTAGTTTTGTGGTAGTGGAAATGGAATAAGGGAAAGCAGAGCCAAGTGATTGGACATTTGGAGATAGACGATGAGGCCCGTGGAATTCAAGTTTGATGGTGTGGGGAATGCTGCTGCTGTAGCCGGCTCTATGCAACAATCAATGTCCATGGTTGCGGCCGCTGAAGAGTGAGGAAGTACCAGGGAATTTGGTTTCAGTGAAGGTATGTTGCTTTCGGGGATGCTGCAGATTTTCAGTTAATTGATTTTGTAAACTGTCAAATATTGTGTCTAGTTCTTCATTGTCAATGAGATCAAATGAAATATCCATTTTTTTTGTTCTTGGTACCGAGGTTGCCATTCAGTGTTAGCAAGAGACAATATGGCAACTGTTTAAAGTCATCTCTGCTATCAGAGGGATTTGCTGTTAGGATGGCACACAAGTGTGGCAGGCTGGCACCTTTTGCAGTGTTTATCAGGGGATTTACAATGCAGATAAGGTGCCAGCCTGCTACTGTGATTTGCTGTGCTACTATGTCCATGGTATAATTGATTCTAAGCATCATCTTTCCCATAGCCACTAGTTACTCTAGTGCTAAACACACAGACTAATCCAATGGAAAGAAAAATCCGCGTCTCTCAAGACTCAGTGCAAGCCCAAGTCTGTGTGATGTCAGATCCAGAAAACAGACCTGGCTTCATGTGAATGCTCACTGTTTGGCTACGCTATCTTCAGATCACAGGTACAATGTGCTTGTTCATGATATGAACTATCACCTGGACTCCATGGGTGGTGCTTTCATTAAAGCACAAGTCAGTGTCAGCAGAAGGAAAGCCGATCACTGATAGGGACTGGTCTCTGCTGATTATTATCAAGAAAGAATTTACATTAAAATTGCATGCTATGGCCTGCCCACTTTCGTGGATGGCTGAGGGATCATGTCTTACCTCCTGCCATGCTGGCGACCTGTGTTTGCTGTGTGAGCAGGTTGCTGAGGGTTGGCCAGGGTGGGAGAGGATTGAGCATTCAGAGTTCAGGACTCCTCTCCTGGGGAGGGAGGGACATGGAGGCAGGAGCATCTCTGACACTTAGTGGTGGCTGGGTGTCAGAATGCCTGGGTTCCGTACGTAGAGGATGGGGACAGAGCAGTTGGCTTGTGTGCTGTGTGTGGAAGCACTCACAGCTTGGCCATTGCTGACATCCACATTGCTCTGCCTCCGGGAGGGTCAGGAGGGAGTAAACCAAGGAGGAGAAAACATGTCCTGGACATGGCTGGATGATGCTGACCCCTGCAGGTGCCACCCCTGCAAATGGCAGGCACCTCCAGCACTGGATCCATGTTCAGTGGGTTGAGGGATCCCCACCACCCCGCCATGGATGGCAAGCCATGGAGGAAGTAGGAGGTGCACTGCGAGCAGGGGATGGGGCTAGGGGGTCGATGAGATGGAGGGCTACCAAGGACAGGAGCATGAAGAAAGTATAAAAAAAAGAACTGCATGTTACCCAACCACGCAGAGCCTGATGACTAGCAGATGCTTTAAAAACAGTGTCAGAAGTTCCAGTAATTTAAACTGAAACTAAAATATTTTGAAAACTATGGCTAGAAACTCATCATAAATAAACTGATTTTGTATATACACTGATATCCCTCAATTGTGCAGGCCTCTTATTTTTGTTAGTGTGAGAGATGCTTATAGGCTGTATCCATAATAAAATTAACTCTAGGGTCAATTCTGCTGACAGTGAGTTAAGATGTTTTTTTAATCATGTTTCCATTTACTATCCAACATTATACAGTACAATGGCCAAAAAAAATCCTGAACTCTGATTGGTCAGCTTGGCACTGTACCCAGGATGTTTTCCTGACCTAATATCACAGACGTGGTGCCAGCCACCTAGAAAACTTCATCATGTCTCAGCAGCAACATCACTTCCCACATCTGGCAATCCTGTCAAACAATCCTGTCAGAAACCTCTGTCAGCAAATGGACATACACAGTAATGAGCCAGCTTCCCAAAGTAAACTTTCACCTACTCAGCATGTCTGCAATTGATAAATAGTTTGGCAAAGACATAAGTAACCAAGAAGAAAGTGCACTGCGAACTCCAAAGAAAAGAACAGAAAAAAGACGGCACCTTGAAATAGCATTGGAACACCTGGACCAGATAGAGTGTGACAGAATGAAGCCTTGATGAAGCATAAGTCTAAATGCCCAGCACTCAAAGTACTAACTGACTGGGTGAGTGAGACTAACCCTCAAATAGATTTAAAAACAGCCACCCCACAAGAATCATGCTCTGTCCTGAAACACTTCTATGCCTCTGTAAGAAACACCTCAGGCAAGTCCTATGGAATTAGTAGTTTTGTGGGTCTTCGAGCAGGCATCTACCAGTATTTAAATGAGCCACCACTTAGCTGAAATATAAACATTTTAAAGAATGCTTAGTTCAGTTTGGCTAATAATATATTTAAGGCATACATAAAAAACCTGTGGAGACAAGACTGTGATGAAGCACACCATTACCCCTCCCTGTCTGACAACGAACTGTACCACGTATGGCACTCTGAGGCTTTGAGTCCTGACACAACAGAAGGCCTGTTATGCCGCATGCGGCTCAAAACCCAAATACACTTTGCTGGACATGGCAGCGAGGCACAGAGACAGCTGATGCCACAATCATTTGAGTACAAGAAGGCACCAGTTGGAGTTGAATATGTTAGCCTCAGCTTTAACGATAAATCTAAAAATCACTCCAAGCCCAATGAAAAAGATAGAGATCTGTACCATGGCGGCATGTTCCAAATTTTAGGCCACCTACTTTGCCCCATAGCTGCACTGCACAAATATCTCTCCAAACTGTCAAGCAACAGCCTAAACCTCTATGTGCATCCAAGAAGGATGCCCTCAAAACCATTGTCTGAAGAACAAACTTGATACACTTTAGAACCAATTGTGATCAACTTCTGATCCACAATGCTACCCCAAATATGCAAAGCTGCAGGTCTTAAAAAAGTGTATACCAACCATAGCTTGTGGGCAACTGCCATCCAGTTTCTAAGTAATGCAGGTCTGGACAGCAGACAAATAATCTATGTTACGGGGCACAAACAGGAATTCTCACCGAAGAGTTATTGGGCACCTGCAATCAAACAAAAGAAGTCACCAGAGCGCCATCCTTTCAGGATTAAAACAGTGTGGCGATGCCTAGACTTGAACTTCACCTCCTTTACTAGCAGTCATGACAACGTATCCCACAAGCACACCAGTAACCTCCAAGGACCCACAGTGCCTGCAACTTTAGCCCAACAGTAAACATCATCAAACAAAAAACAACTGAATCACAGCCTGAACAGCAACAAGAAATATAGCATCAAAGTGTAGAATCATTTCAGGCAAGCCACAGAAATAACACCCAGATGATAATACATGGAAACACTATGTGTGTTTTTAACATATACTAAACCTAATCTTATACAATCCCACTGCTTAGCAGAGCAGTACATTAACTTTTAAAGGCTACAGTTCTTATTTTAAATATTACAAAGTATATAACTATTTATTGTTTTAAATCTTTGTTAAGCACTATTAACTCGTAATGATACAAAGTTTTAAAAATATTAGAAAGATAGTTAACATATTTATACATTAAAAAGTTCTTGTGCATTCTAATGTTATAGTTAAACTGTTTTAAAAGGAAAACAAGCAAAAATTAAAGTTGTTATGCAATTTCAAAGATACTTACAGGAATTATTTTTCTGAAGTAATGTTATTCACTGATTTTAACCATTAAAATGCTTTTAAACACAGAAGAAAGATTCTGTTTCATTTTTTTTGTAGTTCAAGCCATTGTATGATAGAAATAATGCACTCCAGGATGTGTGTCATGCTGGGATAACCTGACGCCTGGGGCACTGGACGCACATGGCCTGCAGCACTGTGCCCAACCACCCGAGGAGTGATGTTATCTCAGCATGACACACACCCTGTCATACATTATTCCTTTATTGTAGTGCATGGTATTCTGTGCCACAGTATGTGTTTAGTTTAGTAAAATGAGCCTCACAACTCTTGTATTTTATGATTTTTAATTGAGAGGTTGATGATGCACATTACTGTCAGTTAACCCAGTTATCAGACTTTAATGCATATGTTCATTCCCAATAAAAAAACTATTAAAAATACAATTTTCAACCCTTGTTTTAGCACAATACAGCCTTAGATTACAGTATGTCAGCACATAATCTACATCAATGTTAGGGTATTGGTACATTACTGCATAAACAAATCGGATATTAGTCACCAAAGTGCAAGTTAACGACTGGCAGCAAATGCTCATTATTGAATCTGTCCATGCACCCCCACCCACTGCTCTAACTGCCAATTCACCTTGTAAGAATGTGATTTTAGAGTAATACATTTTCAGGATGTTCCTGGCACTGTCTGAGACTCACAGAAAGAAGCACTATTTATTTAGGGTGATTCAACACAGCTGTCAGTGAAAAATCAATGCTGAAAGTGAAAAGTGAAAGTTTTAAATGAAACAGTCATCCAGTGCCCCTAAACTTGTTCTCTATGCACCACTTTGCTTTGTCTTTGTGACAGAAAATCAAACAGAGATTCAGGAAATACCAGGACCCTTTTTATGTCCACCCACTACATGCCAACCAACAAGTACGAATAAGATCTACTGTAAAACTCGAAAACTCATGAATTCCAGTTTTATAATCCAGTATGTATTATGGCTCATGAAACTACATGACTGTCTGTACCACTCTGTGTAATTTGTTTGCAAAATGAGTAATGTAAGTGTACTTTTTAGTAATGAAAAATTCCCACGCACTTGCTCACACAGCCAGGTACTCCATTTTGGTAACTTGTGAGGTGGGCACGTGAGGAAGGACACTGTCTGTAACAGCAACTCCTTCCTGGCGCAATCTTTTCTGGCGATGGGAGGGTAGGGCGACTGGATGAGGGTTTGTGCAAACTGGGTGACAGCATGTTGCTATGCATACGTGTGCAGTGGAGTGGGAGCAAGCATGGCAAGTGTAGGCTGGGAGGGGTGGAGAGGCTGTAGGGGGTGGTGCTGTGGTGGATGGCTGAGCTGTGTCATGGCGTTGGGGGTTGGCTAGTGGTTGGGGTGGGTGAGGTATTGGGTTCGGGTCTGGGCACTGGTGTGATTTTATTGCGCCCGGCCAGAACCTTTATTTTTTTTACTGCTTTCACCCCCCCCCAACATGCACCCCCCCCCCGGAGTTGAGAATCCTAAAGTAAGTGGGTGTGGGGGGTGAAGAAAGCAGTAAAAACTTTCCTAGCACCATTGTCAGAGTGCTGAAAATGTATTTGGCACTCTGACTGTGCAATATCGGTGATTGCCTTTAGACGTTTGCCGTTATCACATAGACCCCTCCATTTTGGAAGTAAAAAGGCAAAACCAATACATACTTAAAACACAGTGCATCTCTGGCATACCTGTAGGTACCAGTGAATTAACTTTTTAAATGTTTTAAAATACAGTACATTAACCAGTCAACCAATGAGCATGTACAATGTACTGTACACACTCAATGACAGTTCAGTCATTGACTGGCCGTGGCAGTGTGAGAAGGGCTGTGCCAGTCACTGGCATGGGTCGGGTTGGGGGGAAGCAGTGTGGTACGTCACTGCCTGCTGGGGTGGGGAGCCACTAGACAACCAAGGAGGTTATTTCTTTGGGTCAGGATGGTAATCAGGAAACAGGGAGGGGAGGACCACTGGACCACAGGGATTATAAATGATATGCTGAGGGAATCAGGGCTGGGGAGGGACCACTAGACCACCAGGAATTGAGAATGTATTACCAGGGAAGGGATTGGGGATAAGGAGGGACCACTAGACCACCAGAAATTGTGAATGTATTACTGGGAAAGGGATTGAGGCTAGGAGGGACCGCTGAAGCATCAGGTACCCAGCAATTGACAGTTGTTAGATAGATCTGTGCACTGTTAAGGGTTGGGTTTCAGAAGCATTAAATAGGGCCACTGCTGGAGGCTGTTTAGCACTTCTGAATGCTTTCAGTGTTGTGCTGTGCCACATACGCATGGGGGAACCCTCATTTGCATAGGCCCAGCACAATACTGAACAAAGCATGCCATCTGGTCCTAGGAGCTGACCATTTCACATATACTGTACCTGCACTCTATACAAAGAAACCAAATGGCTCACCCTTGAATCAAAGGCCCAGTACCAGACCTGTCTGCTGGTAAAAAAATCCTTTCTTGGCCAAACCCCTGACTCAACCTCCTCCCTGTTCAAATATGGGCATTCCAGTGGCAACACAAGAAGCACAGCTAAAGGTGGTCTCCTAGTACCTTTCAAACATACCACACTGGCTCAGAGACCCATCTCATATCAAGGACCCAAATGGTTCATTGACCTACCCTTCGAGCTCTGTGACTTTGAAAACCTTAGTTAATTCAAATCTGAACTCCGCTTGCACCTTGCACTTGAAAATGCTTGTTTCTGCAATACATAACTCTAGCTAGCCTAAAGACTCACTATTAACATGCCACCAGCTACCTTTGGCAAACCCTCACTCCATCTTTACCACCCTCCACATCTGACCATCCCCTCCTATATCCTCCCCCCTTCCTACCCCCCATCCCTCCCATCCACACTACTCTGCCCTGCCCATTTGACTATAGCATGACAATGCCTTCTCTGGCTGCTCCTGCTCCTCCTTCCACTTCTCCTGGAGGACCTTCCTACCTTACCTTAATACCTGGCACTTACACAAGGGCTGTACCACACTGCTTAAGTGTTGTTTATTGCTGCATCCTTCAAGTGGTAACTCTGCATTCATTTGAAATTGTGTAATATGATCATTCTTTGTCAACAACTGTATCCCAGCAAACATTCTTATTTGATGATTATTCCTCCTACTTGATCTGTAACCCATGTACTGTGTTGTACTGTGCTGTACTGTACTGCGCTGTACTGTGCTGTGTTGCACTGTGCTGTACTGTGTTGTGTTTTACTGTGCTGTACTGTGTTGTGTTGTACTGTGTTGTACTGTACTGTGTTGTACTGTGTTGTACTGTGTTGTACTGTGTTGTGTTGTGCTGTGCTGTGCTGTGCTGTGCTGTGTTGTGTCTCTCTGACTTGGAACTTTTGTAAACAAGTCCTGGCTCAAAGGTATTAATCCGAATCTGAAATAAATAAAATAAAATATTGTGCACGGTGGTGCTGTCAGTGGTGCGTCTCGCATCTGTGCCCTTTGAATATGGGCACACCCCCAATGGCTGGCACTATTCAAGGTTAGTGTGGCACAAACCCAGTATGTACTGTGCTAACCTTTTGAAAATGGGTCCCTTACAGTTTTATTTTCTGGTGTTTCTTTGCTGACCATAAAAAATCCTCTTCATACCCTCACCAGCTTACTAGGGAAATCTGTACTATTTAACCAGCTACAGATACAACAAACATACTGGTTCTATCTGAGGCCTTCTGTTGTGTGACAGTGGGGTAAACATTCTGCCAGTAAAACTGAGCAGAGGTTTGAATTATTGTGTTCCATCCATAGTAAACCTTTCATCTCTTCAATGTGGGCAAGACAGAAAATAAAAAAGAGAGGGAATAATACCAAAAAGAAGAAAGAAATGTGAAGAAATGGGTAAATGGGGGTGGGTTGAGGAAAATAGAGGGTTTAAGAGCTAATTAAAAATATATGTATTTTGCTGTGCATAATACTGAAACCTGAGATGGCATGTCAATGGGATGAGGTGAGACTATTTTGCGATGTTTATAAACTTTAAGAAAAAAATGTCTTAAAAAATGTGTCTTTTGATTTTGGTGCAATTCTTCACTCCGCCCCCACCCCCAAAATAAAATTATAATCACAATAAGACACTCCAGGGTGTGTATTATGGTGGGATAATGGCACTTCTCAGGTGGTTGAAGACTCTTGGCAATGCCTCCTGCCTCCCAACACACCTAAAGTGTACCATTATCCTACCACAACTCACACCCTTGTCATGTCTTATTGCTTAATTTTCATTAATTATTTCAATGCAGATGATAAAATGTATTTTTCACACTTTTGAATTATAATAATAGCAATAAGGTATGACCACAGGTTAGAAGGCAACCAAGGGGATGAATTACAGACTGTTAATGTAATTCCTGGTCATGTTTTATTGCTTAATAAATTTTCTACTGAACACTGCGCTAATCATTGACAGGCATTGCTTAATTGAATGAAAGCAAAGTGACACTCGTATTCTTCCAAAATAAAAAAAAAAAACTAAAAACTGAGTCTGTACTGAACTGAGGAGTACACAAAAGAGACAGAAAAAGCAGAGAATTGACTGTTTTGACTGACAGGTTTGCCAGCTCCAGTTTGTTTGATTTAACATGTAAATATACTCAGAGATCGATGTCAGTATCTTTCAACACAATCTGATAGGAAAAAGTAATCAGAATAAGGTTGATGTGTGATTGTTATTATTATTAGTAGTAGTAGTAGTAGCAGTACTAGTAGTAGTGTTTATTTATATCTGGCACCCTCCCCAGATGCTCAGGGCACCATTACAATAAAAGAAAACACTGTCCATAATCCAATGCAATAACTAATATATACTTAACTCCTCATTTCATAAAACTACTATAAAACCCTAAAACCTGAATACATTAAAATATAACTGGATTAAAATGCTGTACCTATACAGTTATGAAGTCTCTCCAATTGTTTGATGGAAAAGGCAAGATATGAGCTCTTTTTTAAAAATATCAGCTGAGGGTGGCCTCCCTCAGGGACCTGGGTAAAGAGTTCCACAGTACTGAACCCACTATCTCAAAGGCCTGGTCCTCTAAACTCTTCAATCTGACCCTCTGAACCCTGAGGAGACATTTGCTGTCTGATCAGAGTGAGCAAACTGGGCCATGCGGATATACAGTAAGAGCTCTGCCAGGTAGGTTGGACCCAGTCCGTGTCAGGTTTTATAAGCTGAGAGATCTATTTTAATGAGATACATCACTTCACAGACAGTCAGTGCAGATTCTGCTGTGCCAAGGAAATATGGCTTGATCTTGGTAACCCCGTGAGTAGCCGAGCCGCTGCATTCTGCAGCAACTGCAAGTGTTGTAGCATATCCCCCCACTAACTTCAAGGTAGAGAGCATTAGAGCAGTCCAACCTTGAGGTCACATCACTGATGCATGGATCAGTGTGGCCAGATTGGACACCAGGGGAAATTAGGGTTAAAATTTGGCAGATATTCTGAAGAAGAAAAAAGCCATTCTGGACTACAGCCAACATCTCAGTCTCCATTGTCAGACTTCATCCAGGACTACTCCTAGATTCTTTACCCTCAGGCTGGCTAGCAGACTGGAACCACAGAGCTGAAGTCCAGTCACTGCTGAACCCACTGCTAATCCACCCGTTCAGCCCGATTCAATCACTAGAACTTTAGTCTTCTCAGGGTTCAGTCTCAGTCAGCTAGAAGCCATTCAGTTCTGGATCTTGGCCAGCCAGTCAGTAAACACATTAGCAGCACCCAGAGTATCAGGAAACAAAGATATATAGAGCTGTGTATCATATGCACAGCAGTGAAACCCAAGCTCAAATTATCTAATGACCTTGCCGAGGGGCAGCATATATATTATGAAGAAACTGGTGACAGGATGGACCCCTTGGGTATACCACAGGACAGAACCAATGGGTCTAAGGAAAAATTTCCTAAAGCTACCCTTTGGGTTCTGTTTATAAGAATGACCTGAACCAGCAGATAACAGTGCTGGTGAGTCCAACATATTCCCTAAGATTGTCCAAATGTACATTATGGTCCACAGTATCAAATGCCAAAGACAGAAGACACCAGGAGAAAGGACTGCTTTGTGACTCGACTTCTCTACTGGGACTATATTGCCCTCCTTCCCTCCCAGCCAAAGCTAGTTCTACTTTTATAGGCACAGAATTTGACTGACAACAGGAACTTCCTGTTTGGGAGCAGGAAGTGAGTGCTCACAGAGCCACCAAAGATCCACCATCCTAGAAGGGCAAGAGTAGCTCTCCGGCCCCCTCTAGCTGCTGGAGGTCTGCCTCTGAGCAAGTAAGTGGACTACTGAGAAATATAGGATATTCTTGTCTCAGAACAGGACAATCAGGAGCTTAAAGGGCACACAGGCAGAAAGTAAGGAGAGAGAGAAAAAAAAAGAGGAAAGAGGAAAGAGTAAAGATTGCAAACAGTTAAGGGGCCAGAAATAAAACATGATGGGAATGGTGCAGTGCAGTGGTTGTGGAACAGCAGTCTTCCGGGAGACGTTCTGTAGGATGCGGTGTTGTTCCATCTGCAGGCACCTCTCTGGGCTGAGGGAGGAGGTTGCTTATCTCCAGACTGAGTTGGCCAGGATTTGTGGGACCTCCTCTTCCATCCAGGGACCACAAGTGCCACTGCCGTTGCCTCAGAAGTTGCCAAGAAAAACGAGCGGTTGGACCACAGTGGGCTCAGGGAGGGTGAGGGTGGTGGAACAGAGGTGCATCCCTCCAGCTGTACCTCTCCACAATTCCTATGCCATTCTCACAAAGTGTGGTTCCTCTATGGAGGCACCCGCAGTGGAGACCAAGGAGGATGATGGGAACCTCCACAAAGGAGACCCACAGGAGGGTGGCAGGGGACCCCACAGGGAAAGGAAACAACTCCAGGTGGGGGACTCCTATGTTAGGAAGGTATAACTAGGGGAGGAAGGGAAGAGGGAGGTAAGGTGCCTGCCTGGCGCCATGGCTTGGAGGGACAGGGAGCGAATCCTCAAGATTGCCGGAGCAGCTGCACAGAGGAGGGAGCTGGATGTCATTGTCCACCTAGGGACAAATGACCTGGCTAAGAAAGGGATTAGAGAAGTGCAGGAAGATTTTGTGGAATTGGGGAGGGGCCTTAGACAAGTAGCACACACGGTAACCTTCTCGGAGGTGCTGCTCATCTATGGCGTAGGAGAGGCTAGGGTGTTCCGCACCATGGGATTCAATCAGTGGTTGAAAAACTGGTGTGGAGCTCTGGGATTAGCTTCATTGGGGACTGGGGTCCACTTGGAGTGATGCAAGCCTATACTGGCATGATGGGTTGCATCTGTCCAGGAGGGAACCAGGATCCTAGGTGGATAAGTTTAAATGCTTCATTGGCAAGCATTTAAACTAATAAGGGGCACTGGAAAGAATTGTAAATCCTAGCACCCCCAAAAATCATTGTAGTAAGTGCAGTAAACACCAGCATAGAGGTGTCGATAGGAAGAAGGGCAGGGGTAAAGGGAGAAAGTGACAAAGGCAAGAAGGACAGGGATGGGGCAAAAAGGAGTAAGGCCATCAGGAAATGGACGGTAATGAGTATCAATGCCTGTAGTCTGGGTAACAAGCTCCCTGAGCTGGTGGCCTTGATGGAAGAGGGATGCCTGGATATCGTAGCAGTCACAGAAACATGGTACACAGAGAACCATGACTGGGATGTTAACATGCCAGGGTAAATAACCTACAGGAGAGACAGGAAGGGGAGAAGAGGGGGAGGAGTAGCTCTCTATGTAAAGGAAGAGAAAAAAGCAACTGAACAAAAGAGTAAACAGAGAGGAGAGGAGGCACTGTGGGTCACCTTGGAGACTGGAAAGGGCACCACAATCCGCTGAGGGGTTGTGTACAGGCCCCCACATCAGGGGGAGGAAATGGACAAGAATATGACAGAAGGCATTCTTAGAATGGCAGAGAAGGGGGAGATGGAAACATAGAAACATAGAATTTGATGGCAGATAAGGACCGCTTAGCCCACCCAGTCTGCCCATTTCTCTGCCTACTGGATAAGCTACAGATCCTAGTTAACCAGCAGCCTACTTCTTTCTACCCCCACCCCCTAGAATTGCCTAATGACTGTCCCATGCATGCTTGAATTCCACCACTGTTTTTGACTCCACAACCTCCTCCAGAAGGCCGTTCCATGCATCCACAACCATCTCTGTGAAAAAATACTTCCTTAAATTACCTCTGAGCCGCTCCACCCATTATCTTCAAATTGTGCCCCCTTGTTCTTGCACACCTCTTTTTTGAAAGATGCTACCCTCTTGGACTTTGTTGAGTCCCTTGAGGTACTTGAAAGTTTCTATCATGTCCCCACTCTCCCTCCTTTCCTCGAGGCTATACATATTAAGCTCCTTAAGTCTCTCTTCATATGTCTTCTGGTGCAGACCCTGCACCATTTTAGTTGCCCTCCTCTGGACAGCTTCTATCCTATCTATGTCTTTGCAAAGACTGGGTCTCCAGAACTGCACACAGTACTCCAGATGGGGTCTGACCAGCTGTCAGTACAGAAGGATAATAACTTCTGGTTTTCTACTGGTGATGCCTCTCCCTATGCATCCCAGTATCCCCCCAGCCCTCCTTGCTGCCCTCTCATATTGCTTGCCCACCTTTAGGTCATCTGATATGACTACCCCCAGGTCCCTTTCCATTTTTGTTGTTGTTAGTATCTCATCCCCCATTGTGTACTCTTCCCTTGGGTTTTTGTTTCCCAGGTGCATTACCTTGCACTTCTTAGCATTGAATCTAAGCTGCCATACGTTTGACCATTCCTCTAACCTTGCCTAGTCCTTTTCATCCTTTCCACCCCACCTTGTACATCAACTCTGTTGCAGATCTTTGTGCCATCTGCAAAGAGACATACTTTCTTCAGCCTCTCTGCAATGTCCTTATAAAGACATTGAAGAGACGATCTAATACTGAACCCTGCGGTACCCCACTAGTAACCCCTCTTTCTTCAGAGTGGACTCCATTTACTATTACTCTCTGTGTCCTATTCTCCAGCCAATTTTTTACCCAGGCTGTCCTCTTGGGACCCACTCCCAGGCTGGCTAACTTGTATATTAATCTTTTGTGTGGGACTGTGTCAAATGCCTTGCTAAAGTCTAAGTAGGCCATGTCCACAGCCCCTCCCTGATCTACTACTTTGGTCACCCAGTCAAAGAAATCTATCAGATTTGTCTGGCATGACCTTCCCGATGTGAATCCATGCTGCCTTGAGTCCTGTGCCCCTCTGGCCTCTAGATATTTGACAATTCTTTCCTTCAGAAGTGATTCCATAATTTTCCCCACCACTGAGGTTAAACTAACAGGTCTGTAGTTTCCTGCTTCTGCCTTGCTCCCACTTTTGTGAAGGGGAATCACATCTGCCCTCCTCCAGTCCTCGGGTACCACCCTATCCTCCCATGATTTGTTAAACAGGGTAGTCAGTGGTGTCGCTAATTCCACCCTTAGTTCTTTTAGAATTCTGGGATGAATCCCATCAGGCCCCATTGCTTTGGCTACCTTCAGTTTTAAGAGTTCTTTCAGAACCCTTTCTTCTGTAAATGGGCTGGTATCAACTTCTGTATCCAGAGTGTTTCTACTGTTTGTTTTGGTACCTCCTCCTCTTCCTTTGTAAATACTGAGCAAAAATATTTGTTTAGTATCTCTGCCTTTTCACAGTCACCCTCTGCCCACCCTTCCCCACCTTTATTAAGCCTCACTATCCCTCCCTTGATCTTCCTTCGCTCCCTGATGTACCTATAAAAGGTTTTATCCCCCTTCTTAACTGAGTTGGCTATCTTTTCCTCAGTTTGGGCCTTTGCTGTTCTGACTGCCTTCCCAGCTTTCTTTTGCTTTAACTGATACAGTTCTCTGTCCTGCTCCTTCTGTGATTCCTTGTACTTCCTGAAAGCTTTCTTTTTCTCTTGAGCCTTCACTGCCACTTCCTTTGAGAACCATAGTGGTTGCTTACATCATTTAGTTTTGTTTATTTGCTTCACACAAAGGCTTGTTTCCTCTGTGATGGCAATTTTAATTATTCCCCATTGTTCTTCCACCACTCCTTCCTGCCCATTTGCTAGTGCATTCCTTAGGCACTCACCCATTTTGACAAAGAAAGCCCTCCTAAAGTCCAGTACCTTTGCCTTACTGATACTGTTGATGGGAGACCTGAATATGCCAGATGTTAACTGGAGCACATTTGCGGCAGCCACATCCAAGAGCAGGGCCATTCTTGATGCCCTACAGGTGGCAGGCCTCAGACAGCTAGTTTCGGAACCCACTCATGAGGGAGCAATCTTAGACCTCGTACTCTCAAATGGGGGCAGATCTAGAAGTGGGTTGCCATCTGGGAACAAGTGACCATCAAACAGTGTGGTTCACATTAAACTCAGCTACAGAGTCAAGCCGTACAAAAGTGAGGGTACTGGACTTTAGGAGGGCTGACTTTGGCAAGGTGGCAGAGTGCCTCAGAAAAGCACTAGCAAACAAGCTAGGAGGAGGTGTGGAGCAAGAATGGGGAATCATCAAAACTGCCATCACAGAGGCAATAAGCCTTTGTGTGAAGCAAATAAACAAATCAAAACAAAAGAAAAAGCCACTATGGTTCTCAAAAGAGGTGGCTGTGAAAGTCAGGAAGAAAAAGATAGCATTCCGGAAGTATAAGAAAACACAGAAAGAGCAGGACAAAGAGCTGTACCAGTTAAGGCAGAAGGAAGCAGGGAGGGAAGTCAGAATAGCAAAGGCCCAAACTGAGGAAAAGATAGCCAACTCAGTTAAGAAGGGGATAAAACCTTGTATAGGTACATCAGTAGCGTAGAAAGACAAACGGAGGGATAGTGAGGCTGAACAGAATGAACAGTGGGTGGGCAGAGGGGACAGTGAAAAGCAGGGATACTGAACAAATATTTCTGCTCAGTATTCACAAAGAGAGAGAAGTGCCTAATCCAATTAACAGAAGCACTCTTGATAGGGGTCGATCCACGTCCTTTCACAGAAGAAAGGGTTCTGCAAGAACTCCTAAAACTGAAGGTGGACAAAGCAATGGGTCCTGATGGAATTCACCCCAGAATTCTAAAAGAATTAAGGGGGGAACTAATGAAACCACTGGCAATTCTTTTTAATAAATCATGGGAGGATGGTGTGGTACCCGAGGACTGGAGGAAGGCAGATGTGATTCCCCTTCACAAAAGTGGGTCCAAGACAGAGGCAGGAAACTACAGACCTGTCAGTCTGACCTCTGTGGTAGGGAAAGTCATGGGGTCACTTCTGAAGGAAAGAATAGTTGAGTACCTAGAGGCCAGTGGGGCACAGGACCCAAGGAAGCATGGGTTCACAGCGGGAAGGTCATGTCAGACTAATCTAATAGATTTCTTTGACTGGGTGACCAAAGTAGTAGACCAGGGAGGGGCTGTGGACAAGGCCTACCTAGACTTTAGCAAGGCATTTGACACAGTCCCACACAAAAGATTAATAGTCAAATTAACCAGCCTGGGAGTGGGTCCCAGGGTGGCAGCCTGGGTAAAACATTGGCTGGACAACAGGACACAGAAGGTAATTGTAAATGGAGTCCACTCTGAAGAAAGAGGGGTTACTAGTGGGGTACCACAGGGTACAGTATTGGGTCCAGTCCTTTTTAATGTCTTCATAAGTGACATTGCAGAGGGACTGGAAGGAAAAGTATGTCTCTTTGCAGATGACACAAAGATCTGCAACAGGGTTGATATACAAGGAGGCATGCAAAGGATGAGGAGGGACCTGGCAAGGTTGGAGGAATGGTCAGAAATATGGCAGCTAGGATTCAATGCAAAGAAGTGCAAAATAATGCACCTGAGAAACAAGAACCCAGGGGAAGAATACACAATGTGGGGAGGTAGTAACAACAACAAAAAGGAAAGGGACCTGGGGGTAATCATATCAGATGACCTTAAGGTTAGCAAGCAATGTGAGAAGGCAGTAGGGAGGGCTGGGGTATACTGGGATGCATAGGGAGAGGCATCAGCAGCAGAAAACAGGAAGTTGTTATCCCTCTGTACAGACAGTTGGTGAGACCCCATCTGGAGTACTGTGTCCAGTTCTGGAGACCCCATCTCTGCAAGGACATAGACAGGATAGAGGCTGTCCAGAGGAGGGCAACTAAAATGGTACAGGGTCTGCAGGAGAAGCCGTACGAGGAGAGACTAACAGAGCTTAATATGTATACCCTTGAGGAAAGAAGGGAAAGGGGGGACATGATAGAAACTTTTAAGTACCTTAGTGGAATCAACAAAGTCCAAGAGGGTAGCATCTTTCAGAAAAAGGGACGTGCAAGAACAGGGGGACACAATTTAAAGATAGAGGAAGGACGGTTCAGGGGCAATGTGAGGAAGTATTATTTCACAGAGAGGTAGTTGATGCATGGAACAACCTTCCCAAGGAGGTTGTGGGGTCTAAAACTGTGGGAGAATTCAAGAATGCATATGACGGACATAAGGCAATTCTTGTGGGGGGTAGGAAGAAATAGGCTGTTGGTTAACTAGGATCTGCGGCCTATCCTGTAGGTAGGGAAATGGGCAGACTAGATGGGCCAAGCGTTCCTTATCTGCCATCAAAGTCTATGTTTCTATGTTTCTAAGGACTACGAGAATCAGTCGCTCCCCTCTATCTCTTGCTGTGGGCAGGCCATTAAGCACTCTGACTTGTGCCGTCTCCATACTATGATTGGCTCTAAAACCCAACTGGAATTGTTCATAAATGTCAGGAGATGCTAGGTGTTCCTTCAGCTCCAGTGCCAAAACTTTCTCAATAATCTTCCCGAAAAAGGGAAGGTTAGAGATTGGACGATAGTCTGCCAAAACATCCAGCTCCAAAGAATGTTTTTTTTTTTCAGAAGCGGCTTTACCAGTGCACATTTAAATACTATAGGAACCAACCTGTCCCACAGAAAACATTGAACAATTTTGGCTAACACAGAGACCGGATGATCAGTACAACTCACTAAGAGTCACGTCTGGCTCGGGTCCAGGTTGCAAAGATTTGGCCGCACTTCCAAGACCACCTGGCAGACCTCCTCTATTGCTACTTACTGAAACTCACCCCATGAATACCTAATGCATTCCCAACCCACATGTCTGCCACTTCTAGACTCAGAATGCCCCACTGAAGTAATTTTGTTCCTGATGGAGGGCACCCTATTGGAGAAGAGCTGAGCAAATTCTTCACATTTTTCGAGTGAAACTGTACTCATGGGCTCCAGACAAGCAGAATGGAGAAGCCTGTCTACAGTCTGAAAGAACTGAGCCAGTTGGTTCCTCCCAGAGCAGTTTTCCTTGACAGAAATGCCACTTTCTTCTGGGAGATTGCCTTCTGATATTCCTCATAGTGGAAAATCAGAACTAGTTTGTCCTCCGTGGCCTTAGACTTCCTCCAGTGATGCTCAAACCTCCAATTACTGGATTTAAGTGTCCTCAGCTCGCTGACAGACTAAGACAAGACATGATTCCAGGGGACATACATGGCACAGCACTAGAAGGTCAAAGGCCCCAGTGACAGCCCTATTATAGGCTGCCACTGTGGCCTCTGCCCTCTCAGCACATGCTGCAAACATTCCTGAGGTGTCCAGCACCAACATCAGTGCTTCAGGTCCTAGATCTCTCAAAGGTCAGTACTGAACTACCTCCACAGGAGATAGACTACAGGGAGGGGCCCTGAAGCAGAAATGGATGACACATTGATCTGACCAATAGACGGGATCAGTCTTGAGTCCATTTACCTTGAGTCCCAGGGAGAATATCTGGTTTAAGGCATGACTATGTTAATGTGTTACAGTGGTACCATGATAGCTTGTGCTAGGCCTAAAACTTCCACTGTCTGGAGGAAATCTTTGCAAAAACAGGAGTATTCATCATTCAGTCAGGCACTGAAGTTTCACAGGATAGGCCATTTAGACAACTTGAAGACCAAGTTAGCAACAAAGGACATGATCTGCTGCAGAAATTCACCTCTCATGACCTGGATGCTAGTACACAAGAATTCTGCAACCCACACTCAGACCACCACACATGGTCACACACTCAAAAGACCCAGCATCCCCCACTGGGTGTGCCATAGGGTCAGTTCAACACTGAAACAGATGACCACCCTCCGAGATCCTTTCTCATGCAGTACACCACTAAGAAACCAACTGGGATAGATTCATCCAGAACTGGCTAAGAGTCATCCCCCAGCCAGATCTCAGCAATGTATGCCAGATCAACAGAGGAAATAAAGATCCACAATAACTGCATTCTTATTCCTCATTGATCTGGCATTGCATAGTAATGCCCAAGGAGGATGAACACAGCCAGCAGGCCTGATGTGTCTGCCCACTCGGTCCAGCAAGATACCTAGAAACAGAAAACAGACAAGAAGGACCTCTCTCAAGAACCTTCCTGACCCCAGGGTGTCTCCTGGTCTGCACAACCCCAATAGAGACTTCCTCCTTTATTATTTCCCAAACCCAGGCTCTTCATCTGACCCTCGTTGCAATCCTCTCCTTCCTGCATCAGTGGTGCACTTCCTCCAGTAGTGGTGGTGGAGGAGGGGCGCAAAAGGACACAGATCTCTAAGCCAGGCAGGGGAATAGCATAGCTCAAGTAAGAGGCACATCTTAACAAACAGAACCTTATAATTCCACCTAACTAACCCATGCCCTTCATCAAATAACTTCTTCCACAACTACACACTCACTCTTCTTGCACGACAACTACGTAAATCCCCAATTCCACCCTCCACAAACTATGAACTACTTCACCCAGCAAATTATTGTGACCAATAACAGAACCCAAAACTAAAATGAAATTGAAAGTGTCAGTAGTTCCCAAGCGATTCAGAGTCCCAAAATAGCAGCCAGAAAATATAAGGTCCCAATGTAAGTAGCCAAAAGTAAATAATTAGAGTCCAGATACACTTTAAAGTCTCAGATCCACATTCTTCTTGCTTTTCTCACCAAGGAGAATGTTCTGATAGCAAATGAAGGGGAGGTGCAGAGCTCTCAGAAAATGAACAACTCTGATTACATAGAGTGACGATAACTCTCGTGAAAATACAAATACAGTAGGCAATGGGCAAATACAGTAGGCAGAATGCAGTCCTGAGCAGACAACTCATATATAACCTACAGAGTACTAGCTGCAGATTTTGAATCTATGCTCCAGAATGCTCCCTGCCTTGTAGCATAGTCTATATACAATGTGCAGCTAAAAATGCTTAAACCATCTCCCTGTGCTCCCAGCTAGCTGGCAGTCCTGTAGATGTTAAAACAACAGGAGTTCTAGTGCCTAGTCTTAAATCTTACAGTCTTATAGTCCACTGCAGTTCTTTCGACAAAGCAGAAGTTCCACTTTGGCAAGTGAGTCCTTGCTCTGTGGTGAATCTTCAAAAAGCTGGCAGTAGCAAAGACAGGAGAGATGTACCAGTCCATAAAGTCAATGTAGCATACAGAAAACTCCAATCTCAAAACTTGCAGCACACAGCTCCAATCCATATATTGCGCGTCAAGGATCTTACTCTGCCAGGTGAATCCCTGCTCTGTATGCAATTTAGTGGACCGATCAACGACTCAACAGTTCAGCAGCTCAGTGGTCACTAAAAATTAACCCCATAGAATCTAGGATGTACTGGGCATAGGAACATTACTGGAGGGGACTGAAAGAAAAAAAAATCAACATCAATAAAACCAACAAAAGTAAGTGTAAACTACTGGCACATAAAATAAATATCCTGGGCTCCTAATCTACACTACTTTAGGCCCCTAACTAACACTATCCTGTGGCTCTAACAAAAATCCTAAACTACAAAAGAAATATGAACACAAAATGACAAAAGTATAAAGGGTTCTTCACAGCAGAAAGGGTGAAGAATAAAATAAAGCATGTAAGCATAAAAGCACAATGTGCCTTAAACTTAAAATGTCCTCACAGACAGCACGCCTAGCACGGCAACCATCTTGCCTCAGGTACTCTCTACTGTTACTACGAATAACTGCCACTTTCATTAATTGGACAGAAAAGTTCATGCTATCATCTGTGTCAAGTGCAAGTGGAAAACAAGACAACGCTATGCTAAGAAGGATCCTTTTTGATCACTAATTGTCACACATCTGCCGTTAGCTACTGCACTGATTGTGTTTGACAGTAGAGCACGTAAGCCTGGGAGCTGGAATAAGAAATAGAGAATGGGAAGGGTTCTTTTTTGTTTCATTTTTACAGCCAAATTATATACTGCTGGACCCTGGTTAACACTGTAGCAGCAATTATATGATGATTTCTTCCTATCAGATACTGGATATCAACATGTATCCCTATTCCCTATATCCACTTATAAATCATATGTTAAATCAGTTCAGTTCAATACAGACTCATTTTTTATATCTATTTTTTTTATTTTGGAAGAAGATGCAAGCATCACTTTGCTTTAACTGAATTAAACAAATGCCCGTCGGTGAGCAATGCAGTGTTAAGTAGAAAGTTTATCAGTGCAGACTGGCCCCTGTCAAGCCATCAGCTATTCTGCTGAGGATACTGACTTGTGCTTCATTATGCCTAGGCCCCATGGCAATTATTGAAGAAGTGTAGGTAAGTTTCCCTGATGTCATAGCCAATATTTCCCGTTAATAAAACAAGTCCATGACCCCCACCCTGGGTGTACCTGGAAATACGTTAGCCCAGCTTACTGTATCTTTCCTAAGGATATGCAGGGGTGACTATGTAATAACTGATTTATCTGGTACAGTTGCCTGTGACCTCAAGTCACCTCATGAGTGTCAAAGCCATGAGTGGGTGTTATGAGAGGTCACAGGCAACTGTACTAGATAAATTAGTTATGATAAAATCTACCCACCCTCCGCATATTAAATGTATGCAATAGGGTGACCTTGTATTATTTTTTGTTTGTTTGTAGTGTTTTTAGTTGTTGTTTTTTTATGTACTATAGTTTTTTGGGGTTTTTTTGTGAGCTAGTGTTCTTCAGCCAGTTTTCTGCCAGTTTGCTCTG
Organism: Neoceratodus forsteri; assembly: GCA_016271365.2. Lineage (NCBI taxonomy): Eukaryota > Metazoa > Chordata > Ceratodontiformes > Ceratodontidae > Neoceratodus > Neoceratodus forsteri. Next base: position 1,150,893,997 of record CM028130.1, on the reverse strand, counting down.
GGCATTGCTATGCATGTTACGTTGTGACATCTAAGCACGTTTCCTGATCGGAGCAATAAGTAGGATTAGAAAAATTGTGAGGGAAAACGGTGGCTATGCTTAGTGAGCAGTGGGAGTCAGTCATTCTGTGGGCATTTGCCATAGGTAGGAGAGACACGGGATTCAGTTTTTCTGCCAGTGTTTGGAAGTGGTGGGAGAGCCACTGTCCCAAGAGAAGAATGGAGCTCTGTGGAGTGAGTGTGAGCTGGATGTAGTACCAAGCGTATTGGTACTATTCAGTTGGAGAGAGAGAGAGTGACTGTGGTACTGCTTATGATTCAGTAGGTGCCATTTCAATTTTTTCAGTCGGTGAGGTTTTTGGCAGGACCAAAGAGGCTCCTGGAGTGATGGCAGAAGTGGCGGAGGAGGGGGGGTACAAGAATATCTGGAGGATACACTACTCTGTTTTTGTTCCTTTACATGGTATAGTTTTAAGCATATCAGGAGCAGCAATTTTGACAGCTGGTGATGCAGAGAAAAGGGGAAGCAAGAGAAGGAAAAAAAAAGTTGTTGCTGTCTTTTCCTGTGTAGCAGTCCATAAGGTTACAGCACGGGATTGACTGTTTGTGCTTACCATAAAAGAAACTGAGAGACTGTGGTGTTGGGGTGTTGTGTGTTTGAGAGAGAGGAAAAGTGAAAGTTCTTGGATGTAGTGCCAGCCAGCCAGCTGGGGCTGGAGAGAGTAACGTAGTCATGTGTGTGGATAGAGTATGATGCAGTCACTGTGTGGATCAATAAATGTAATCGCACAGTGACTCAGATAAATGGATTCATCACACTCCGTTTATCTGGACACCTGTTGCAAAGAAAGAATTACCTAACGAACTAACTAAATAAATAAATGCTGTCAGTACAGTAGGACAACAATCAAAAGAAATAATATGCAGTGTGCTTGGCTATGGATAGAAAGTCAAAGATTACATTGTATTCTGAAAGTGAACTGGCTCTCTAGAAAATGCAATATTTGGGGATGGAGATGGAAAGGCATTTGGATATAATTATAATAGAACCTTTCATACGAATTGCATTCTAAAGTACTTTACAATGCAGGTGAGGGACAGGAAAGAATGTTGTTGCCACTAGGCGAAGAGGAGATCCAAAAAGCACAGAGAGATATTGTAGAACACAGAGAAAGATCACAGTGAAATTAAACATTGGGAGCCTGATTTTCAAAGGGGAACACAAGGCTTGTGTTAAGCCTGGCATCCACCACAAAGTTTGAGGCAACTGCACCAATGAGTTTGCCGCAACGTGCACCTATGTTTATAACATTTGGCACGGTTGCAACAGTTTCCATGATTTATGTCAGCTTGCACCAAAGCTTTGGCACAAGCCCTGTAAAAAGGGTGCCCCAATGGTGCAAAGTTACACCGGGGGAAGCTGGTCTAACTTCACTTCGTTTGATGCAAGGTACTTGTGTCAGGGTTTTACAGTTGCCTTCCTTACAAAATTACAATATTTGACTCAAGTCCCCACTTGTGTTCGGGTCAGAGAGTGGAACTATGTGGAATTTTCAAATTCTTATTGTGTCCCAAATCCACAGAGTTTTGAATATTCCACTAAATTCTGTGGAATTCCATCAGAAGCAAAATTGTGAATTCTGAAAGCAGAAGGTTGTTTGTTTTTTACACTGGCAGATCTCCTTGCCTGATCATGCTGCTGGGAGCAGTTGGCCCATCAGCCATGATCTGCAGCTCTCCCATGCTCTCCCAACCCTGCTGCCTGCTCTGGGGATATAGGGGCAACTGTCCCATTACCATGATTGACCGATCTCTTCTCCTGACCCCGCTGCCTTCCCTGGGGTCAGAAGCAACTGTGCCACTGGTTGCAACTGCCAAGCACAAGCAAGCAAACATATGCGTGTTTTGTTTTTATACTCAATGTGTTGTTTGACTACTGTAATGATACCCATTGTTAATTCCTAGCAAGGAACACCTGCTCCTATCTACCAATTTCCAAAGTGTGTTTAGTGTAAACTAGGGCTGGGAGAACTCAGTGAAATCATTTAAAAAAGGATATACTGTAGATGGGATGGAGAGGGTTCAGAGAAGGGCAACAAAGATAGTGCAAGAAATGCAAGAGAAGCAATACGAGACTAGATGGAGAGAATTAAATCTATACCTGCCAGAGTCTAGAAGAGACAGCTGTACATGATACTTTTAAGTATATGAAGGGAATAAATAAGGTGAATGAAAGTAGCTTATTCAAAAGTAAAGTAGGAGTTAAAACAAGGGGACATAAATTTAAAATTGGAATGGGGAAGATTTAAGAGCAATGTGAGGAGAAGTTATTTCACTGACAGGGTGATAGAACCCTGGGACAGATTACCTAATGAGGTGGTACGTGCAAAAACAGTAGAGGAATTCAAGGGGACATGGGACAGACACAAGAGGTTGGCTAGTGGGCAGAGGAAAATACCCCTGGGTAGTGGAGACAAGTGGGGGGGGGGATGGGCAAACTAGATGGACCAGGATGGTCCTTTTTTGCTGACACATTACTATGATACTATCATACTATAAGTTCTACCCTTATTAAATAAGAACCAGAACATGATGAAGTTCTGATTTGTTCCGATTAGTTCTGATTACAAATATCTGAAAAAAAGGCAATAAAAGTGGCCAAAGTCAGTCATATTCAACACAGAGGCCAAAAGGAAATATTTTAATGCATAATTTGTATACAACATTACAGTAAAACTGCTAAATAAAAGCAGTAACTGCTAGTTGCTTTATGACTGGGTTGTACTGGTGGCATATCCTGCTCAGGCCCACGACATGAGTGTATTGGGAGAGAGATACAGAGACATGGAGGGAGAGAGACTGACAGACAGACAGATGCAAGCACTATTTTGCCTACCTGCCCTGTACAGTGTACACACACTGCACAGCCACACTGAGGCCAAGATTAATTTCTTTATTTGTGATTTCTGGGACTGTAAAATTTCTCTTTGGCCCACGGTAGTCTCTGTCTCTGTCTCTGTCTCTGACTCTCTGTCTCTGTCTCGCTCTCTCAATGGTGGAACAAGTCAAAGTCTTATTTTACCAGCTTGCTCTTGCCCTGTGTACACACACAGCCAAACTGGTGCCAAGAATAAACTTTATTTGTGATTTCTGTGACTATAACATTTCTCTTTGGCCACCAATAACCTCGCTCTCTTTTTCTCCTCTGGATAGTGGCACAAGTCAAAGATTTATTTTGCCGCCCTGCTCTTGCCCTGTACATACAAACACACACACACACAGTCACACTGGGGCCAAGAATAAACTTCATTTGTGATTTCTGTAACTATAACATTTCTCTTTGGCCCCCAGTTGTCTCTCTCTCTCTCTCTCTCTCTCTCTCTCTCTCTCTCTCTCTCTCTCTCTCTCTCTCTCTCTCTCTCTCTCTCTCTCTCTCTCTCTCTCTCTCTCTCTCTCTCTCTCTCTCTCTCTCTCTCTCTCTCTCTCTCTCTCTCTCTCTCTCTCTCTCTCTCTCTCTCTCTCTCTCTCTCTCTCTCTCTCTCTCTCTCCTCTCTCTCTCTCTCTCTCTCTCTCTCTCTCTCTCTCTCTCTCTCTCTCTCTCTCTCTCTCTCTCTCTCTCTCTCTCTCTCTCTCTCTCTCTCTCTCTCTCTCTCTCTCTCTCTCTCTCTCTCTCTCTCTCTCTCTCTCTCTCTCTCACTTTCTCCTCTGGCACAAGTCAATGATTTATTTTGCCAGCCTGACCTTCCCTGGGCTAATACACATAACTTTCCTCTCCCCTCCCCAGTAACCTCCTCTGCTTAAAGGGACTTCACTCTCGTACTAAACTACCCTATTCTAAATGAGGACAGGGTACAGTTTTTCTATCTTGACACACTGTGAACCCTTTCATGGACTGACTAGCCATCTTGTGAATTATTTAATTGAACAATAAGCAACCCCACTCAAAGGGGTAGCTCCCTGTTACTAATTCATCCCACTCCATTCGTGGTCAGGCCTAACTTTTTTTTTTGTTTGTTTTGTTTAACCTAGACACCATCTGAATTTTACTGGAACTACCTTGCCACTCTGTGAATTATTAATTGACCCTATTACCTCCCTACTTAAAGGGTCTTCTCCCTCTTATATACTTTTCCCCTCTCCTAATGTGTACAGGCTTAACTCTCTCTCTCTCTCTCTCTCTCACCAGCCATTGTCCTGTGACACCTTCTTCAAGCATGCTTCCACAGTTTATTCTTGCCCTCACTCTGCTCCCTTACTTATGTTGAGTCAGCTCTCTGGTTGGCCCCCCATCTACCTGCCCACCCACTGCCAATGCCCTTTGTCAGCCCCTCCCTTTAGCAAAGGGAGATTCAGCGCACTTCCCTTTGTGGGAAGTCACATTGACCTCCACACTCCTCCTTACCTGCCCCCATTCCTCCAAGTACCATGCCCACTTTCCCTCAGTGGCTCTAGGCACCATCCCTGCCTATACATCCATCAGAGCTCTTTTACTTATTACTATGACCTGTTCCCCCCCCCCCTCACTTCTACCTCGCCCCCTTCAGGTCATCTATAATGCTGTTGCACAGGGGACACTCACAGAAGCGTAGGACTCTTGCCATCGCTAGACTTCATCTTATGAAGCTCAATCTGCTTCTCCTCATGTGCTCGGGGAATGTTGAAGTTAACCCCAGCCCTCCCAGTCCTATTTCCTCCCCCCTTGATTTTGCAGCTGCCCCTGGCTTTAAGCTAATACTAATTAAGGTACACAGTCTAGTCAACAAAATTGACCAACTTCAAATATGGGCAGCTCACACCAAGCCAAACCTCTTAATCATCACTGAATCTTGGCTTAAGCACTCCATCTCTGATCAACTGATAGCTGTACCTGCTCTAGCCTCTTCCGAGCAGCTAAGCCTACTGGGGGTGGGGGGTGGGGTTAGGGTGGAGTGGCTATCTACTATAAAGACAAATTTAAAGTATCCAGCATCCGGTCCCTCTCGTTATCAAAATAATTTGAATACGTATCACTAAAGTTCCATTTGCCTTCCTCCAAAATCCTACACATTATCAGTTGCTACAGGCCTCCCTCCAAGGGTAATGCAATCATTGATTCCCTCAAATCCATGATGGACTTCAGCAGCAGCGAGACAATCATCCTTGGTAATCTAAATCTCAACTGGTTAACTCCAAAATCAAACACCTTAAAACAACTCTGTGACGAACTCGGCTTCTCCCAGCTGATATCGGAACCAACCAGGGTTAGCGTAAGAAACAGTAGCAATAGCTCTATCCTTGATATTATCCTCTTGAATCCCCCTCACAAAATTTTGAAAATGGCAGTCTTCCACAATGACCTGAGCGACCATGGTATCGTCTGTGTCAGGGCCCAGGCAAAAGGACTTTCCTCGACCAAATTCACCTTCAAATGCAGTTGACGTAAATTTAACGCAAGTACCTACCTAAATGATCTCAGGGTGACTAATTGGAAAAGCCTCTACCTTGCTAAAATGGTGGACGAGGCCACTGCAATCCTCAACAAACGCCTTCTGTACTTAGTTGACAAGCAGGCTCCCCTCATCAAAATCAGAGTGTATAAATTTCTCCCATCCCTGGTTCATGCCTGTTCTAAAAGCCGCGCTTATCACCAGGGATAAGCTGTGGGCTTAAGTCAGGCATATTAAGTGCCAAGCCGACTGGCAGGCCTTTAGAACTGCTAAAAACTCCTACATTAAGCTCATTCATTCGGCAAATTACTATATCAATACTTTTAAACAGGCTGAGAGGAGCTCAGCCAAGACCTGGCGGACTATGAAAACTGTCCAAGGGAGCAAAGCAGCCCCCTCCATCCCTCCCAGGATCAATGACAAAGGAGTTATGCTTGAGGACCGCAGTCTCATTCTAGAGAAGATAAATTCCCACTTTGCCACTGCCAAGCTAGCATTTGATTCCTCCCCCTATGCAGGGCTTTCCTGCACCTCTTTGGTATCCACTGCCCCCCTGGATCCCCTACAGCGCACCCCCTCAACTCCTCCCTGTAACTTACAGAGATGTTGAAGACCACCTTCACAGTCTTGACACCAGACATGGTGGTGGCTCTGGTGGGGTCAAACCCATCTTCTTTAAGCTTGGATACTACTATCTTACTGCCCCCATCCTCCACATATTCAACCTTTCCATCTCATCTGCCACTGTCCCGTCCTGTTGGAAATCGACCCATGTACTGACCTTCTTTAAATCCGGTGACCCCTCTGACCTTAACAGTTATAGGCCTATCTCCATCCTCCCTGTACTCTCCAAAATTCTTGAAAAACTCATATATAGCCAGCTGAAAGATCAAGTCGAGGAACACTCTCTCCTTAATCCTGTGCAGTCGGGCTTCAAACGTAACCACTGTACTATCTCTGCCCTGGGTTAAGTCTCCAATGACTGGTTCTCTGCCTATGACTCCAAGCTAATTACAGGTACCATGTTCCTTGACCTGAGTAAAGTGTTTGATATTGTCAATCACAGCCTTAACCTGCTCAGCCTCGCAAACCTAGGTGCCACTGCCTCCACAATGCAATGGTTCTCCAGCTACCTCACAGGGCATGTACAGTGAGTAAAAGCGGAAAGGCAGCTATCGAATCCCCATCCTATTACTAGAGGGGTCCCCCAAGGATCTATATTAGACCCTCTCCTCTTTTCCATCTATATCAACACCCTTGACTCCAATATCATCAACTCTAAACTGCACTTTTTCATGGCCGATACGGTACTTTAAACTTCTAAGCCTACACCGGTCAAAGTCTGCGACAAGCTTCAATCCAACTACCTCAGGTTGAATGCAACCTCATCGATGCCAAATTCTTGCTCAATGTGAAGAAAACAAAGGAAATGTTCCTCAACCACAGAAACTCCCCCACTCACAGGTCTAAGACTGGCAATGCAACTGTCACAACATCCCTAGGGGAACCACTTAAGGTAATCGACAACTTCAAATACTTAGGTATATGGATCAACAGCAAAGTCTCCTTTACGCCCACGTTGATAGCCTTGCCACTAATCTTAAAGCCAGGCTAGGTGTCTTTTTTAGACATAGAGCACTGCTCCCTTCCCAGATCATACAGACTCATCCAGGCCACTTTCTTTCCAATCCTAGACTATGGTGATGTCATACACAACTGCACCTCAGCTACCAACCTCCACATTCTCGATATCCTGTTCCATCATGCTCTTCATTTCATTACCAATGCACCTCCAAGGACCCACCATTATGATCTGTATACAGCTGTGGGGTGGACATCCCTAGCTACCAGAAGACTACTCCACTTTGATACGTGGACGCTTAGAGCACTCCATAACAAACTCCTGGCCTATATCGCCTCTCTTGCCCATATCTTATGGTGCACTTATTCTCTAAGAAAATCTGTCTTCCTCCTACTGGATGTCCCTAGAACATGTACCTCCCTTGGAAAAGATGCAATATCACATTCCATCCCTGTTGCTTGGAACAGCATTCAGTTAGTGCTTAAGCTCACCAGCCTGGTCATGATCAACTTCTTTAAGACACTAGCTGCAAGGCACTTCTCAGTCACTTGTAATTGCTGTTTGGTCTAGCCCTTCTAAGTCCTGCCTATTACATCTTTTCCTAGCCCTCTTGATCATTTCTACCTTCTCCACTCATTCTCCCCTCCAATCCACTCTCTCCTCTTCCCTCTTCCCCTCTTCCCCCCATCGTACTGCCCACTCCTTCCTATAGGCCACCTCTTGCCCCCCTAACTATTCCAGTACTAATTTTATCCTCCCTCTTCCTCTCCTCCCTCCTCCTACCCTCCTCCTCTCTTCTCCCTTGCTGTGCTCCCCCATAGCCTCTTCTGCTTCCTCTTAGGAGTTCCACTATCATAACTCCCCTCCTTGGGCCACCCCCCCCCTTGCTCTGCTGTTCCCTCACCTCCCCTTTTTTCACCCTGCCCATTCCTCCTTTTCAGACCTGCACTAGCCCCCTATCCATCATATCCCAGCCTCTTCCCCTCCCTCCCTTCATCCCTCCCAGCTCTCCCTGCACTAGCACCATCTCCTCCCCCACTACAGGTGTTTACCAATAGCTCTCTCAACCCCCCCAAGCTCTCCTATCTGCACTGTATGATTTTTCTCTCACCACATCTGCAGTTCAGCTCCTTTTCCTGCTGCATCCCTTGACCCATGTGCTTTTTCCTACTGCACCTCATGGCTCCTCTGTATTCTTGCTGACCATAACAGGAGGTCAAGTTTCGAAGAATAAAGCTGACACTCATAGAACCCCCCCCCTTTAATTTTCTTTTCACTCTATCCTATCCCCTACACTATTTTCATATCTATCCTCTATTATCTTGTTAGGGTGGGTGACCTGGCAATCTTATATCTTGCCTTTACTGTCACTTTTGCTCCAGTATTAATAAATTGCATCTGGTTACAAAGGTAGTTAAATGTATAGCCATATTCAGTGGCTACAAATCCAAGGAATAGTTCCTATTTAAAAAGATGAATGCAGTCCATCATTCCCTGTCCCTGTTCACTATTGAAATTCTAGCCTCAGAATTTGGTCAAAATAAAAGGACAGATCCTTTCAGTTCTTGGAATAGCGCTATGCATTTTAGTAAGCAAGCAAGTGTTACGGCGGTGAGGAGCACACGTTAGCACGATCACATGCTCGCACACTCACACAGGACCCTGCACACATTTGTGCAGGTGCGGGTCTAATTGCAAGTGCCACTGAAATGAGGAAAAGGCAACTGCTCATTGCTTTAATGCAAGGAATTAGGCTGAAGTTTAATTTTAGGAGGAAATGAAAGCAACTGTGTTTGGTTGCTATGATGCTGATTCTAATAAGCCCCAAAGCACTGAAAAATGTAACCTTGTTTAAAAACACTTGAAAATGGGCTAAAGTAAGAAATAGTATAATTAAAAACACTACAGGCAGATTAATTTTAGTTCTGTAAGTGTTAAAAATTTATTCAAAAGGGAGTTGTAATTACTGAAGTTAAGCCTTCTGAGTTTTAGAAGGCTGAGTTCCTCAGCAAGGTGCCGGCTGAAAGTGCAGCAGCCAGATAAGCTGTTTTAGATAATAAAAGGTTCTGGAAATATAAATCTTTGGGGGATCAGACCTTCAAGATGTCTGCACCAATCCTCTGGAACTCACTGCCGAGGCACATTAGGGAGGTGCCTGGAAATATTCAAAAGAAAACTGAAGACCTTTCTCTTTCAACAAGCCTTTGGGGATGAAGTAACTGACTGAGTAATGATAAGCAGTTTTATTTTAATTTTGTTGGGTGTACATTATTTATGAGATCTTTTGTATTTATCTGAGATTGGATGTTTGACTTTATTGCTATATGTTGTTCATTATGTACAGTACAATTTTGTACTGTAGGTGTAAATCTCAGGTGATTGAAAGGGCTTGATAGCTGTGCAGTTTAAATTACTTGTAGAAAGATCTAGTAAGTAGGGGGAGTGGCTTAGCTAGAAGGAAGCTAAATTTAAAGACTGCCTTAGAAAGATTCTGTTAGTAGCTTGGCAGAAGACACCAGGAGAAAGGACTGCTGTGTGACTGGACTTCTCTGCTGGGACTATATTGCCTTCCTTCCCACCCAAAGCAAGTTCTGCTTTTATAGGCACAGGATTTGACTGACAACAGGAACTTCCTGTTTGGGAGCAGGAAGCGAGTGATCATAGAGCCACGAAAGACCCACCATCCTAGAAGGGCAAGAGTAGCTCTCTGGTCCCATCTAGCTGCTGGAGGCCTGCCTCTGAGCAAGTAAGGGGTCTACTGAGAAATATAGGATATTCTTGTCTCAGAACAGGACAATCAGGAGCTTAAAGGGCACAGAGGCAGAAAGTAAGTAGAGAGAGAAGAGAAAGAAAGAAAAACAAAGGAAAGAGTAAGGATTCCAAACAACAGTGGCTGTGGAGCAGCAGTCTTCCAGGAGATGTTTTGGAGGATGTGGTATTGTCCCATCTGCAGGCACCTCTCTGGGCTGAGGGGGGTTGCTCATCTCCAGGATGAGTTGGTCAGGATTTGTGGGACCTCCTCTTCCATCCAGGGACCACCAGTGCCACTGCCATTGCCTCAGAGGTTGCTAAGAAAGAGGAGCGGTTGGACCACAGTGGGCTCAGGCAGGGTGAGGGTGGTGGAACAGAGGTGTATCCCTCCAGTTGTACCTCTTCACAATTCCTATGCCATTTTGGCAAAGTGTGGTCCCTCTACTGGAGGCACCTGCAGTGGAGACCAAGGAGGATGCTGGGAACCTCCACGAAGGAGACCCACAGGAGGGTGGCATGGGACCCCACAGGGGAAGGAAACAACTCCTGGTGGGGGACTCCATTGTTGGGAAGGTAGAACTGTGGGAGGAAGGGGAGAGGGAGGTAAGGTGCCTGCCTGGCACCATGGCTTGGAGGGACAGGGAGTGAATCCTCAGGATTGCCGGAACAGCTGCACAGGAGAGGGAGCTGGATGTCATTGTCCACCTAGGGACAAATGACCTGGCTAAGAAAGGGATTAGAAAAGTGCAGGAAGAGTTTGTGGAATTGGGGAGGGGCCTTAGACAAGTAGCATGCACGGTAACCTTGTTGGAGGTGCTGCCCATCAATGGCATAGGAGAGGCTAGGGTGTTCTGCACCATAGGATTCAATCAGTGGTTGAAAAACTGGTGCAGAGCTCAGGGATTTGGCTTCATTGGGAACTGGGGGTCCACCTGGAGTGATGCAAATCTATGCTGGCATGATGGGCTGCATCTGTCCAGGAGGGGAACCAGGATCCTAGGTGATAGGTTTAAATGATTTATTGGCAAGCATTTAAACTAGCCAAGGGGGGGAGGCACTGGAAAGGAGCAGGGAAATCCTAGCCCCCCCAAAAAATCACGGTAGTAAGTGTGGTATACACCAACATAGAGGTGGCAATAGGGAGAAGGGCAGGGGTAAATGGCAAAAGTGACAAAGGCAAGAAGGACAGAAATGGGGCAAAAAGGAGTAAGGCCATCAGGAAATGGAGAGTAATGAGTATCAATGCCCATAGTCTGGGCAACAAGCTCCTTGAGCTGGTGGCCTTGATGGAAAAGGGATGCCTGGATATCGTAGCAGTCACAGAAACATGGTACACAGAGAACCATGACTGGGATGTTAACATACCAGGGTACATAACCTACAGGAGAGACAGGCAGGGGAGAAGAGGGGAAGGAGTAGCTCTCTATGTAAAGAAAGGGATAAAAGCAACTGAAAAAAAGAGTAAACAGGAAGGAGAGGAGGCACTGTGGGTCACCTTGGAGACTGAAAAGGGCACCACAATCCACACAAGGGTTGTGTACAGACCCCCAATGTGAGGAAGAGGGAATGGACAAGGATATGATAGAAGGCATTCTTAGGATGGCAGAGAAAGGGGAGATACTGTTGATGGGAGATCTGAACATGCCAGATGTTAACGGGAGCACATTTGCTGCAGCCACATCCAAGAGCAGAGCCATTCTCGATGCCCTACAGGTGGCAGGCCTCAGACAGTTAGTTTCGGAACCCACTTGGAAAGGAGCAGTCTTAGACCTCATACTCTTAAATGGGGGCAGTGAGAGGATCTCAGATCTAGAAGTGGGTTGCCATCTGGGAACAAGTGACCATCAAACAGTGTGGTTCACGTTAAACTCAGCTACACAGTCAAGCCATACAAAAGTGGGGATACTGGACTTCAGGAGGGCTGACTTTGGCAAGATGGGAGAGTGCCTTAGAAAAGCACTAGCAAACAGGCTAGAAAGAGGGGTGGAGCAACAATGGGGAATCATCAAAACTGCCATCACAGAGGCAACAAGCCTTTGTGTGAAGCAAATTAACAAATCAAAATGAAAGAAAAAAACAGTATGGTTCTCAAAAGAGGTGGCTAGGAAAGTCAGGGAGAAAAAGATAGCATTCAGGAAGTAAAAGGAAACACAGAAGGAGCAGAACAGAGAGCTGTACCAGTTAAGGCAGAAGGAAGCAGTGAGGGAAGTCAGAATAGCAAAGGCCCAAACTGAGGAAAAGATAGCCAACTCTGTTAAGAAGGGGGATAAAACCTTTTATAGTACATCAGAGAGCATAGAAAGACAAAGGGAGGGAAAGTGAGGCTGAATAGAATAAATGGTGGTTGGGCAGAGGGGGACAGTGAAAAAGCAGGGATACTGAATGAATCTTTCTGCTCAGTATTCACAAAAGAGGAGGGGGAAGTGCCTAATCCAATTAACAGAAGCACTCTTGATAGGGGGGTCGATCCCAGTCCTTTCACAGAAGAAAGGGTTCTACAAGAACTCCTAAAACTGAAGGTGGACAAAGTAATGGGGCCTGATGGAATTCACCTCTAAAAAGAATTAAGGGGAACTAGTGAAACCACTGACTACTCTTTTAATAAATCATGGGAGGATGGTGTGGTACCGAGGACTGGAGAAAGGCGGATGTGATTCCCCTTCACAAAAGTGGGACCAAGACAGAGGCAGGAAACTACAGACCTGTCAGTTTGACCTCTGTGGTAGGGAAAGTGATGGAGTCACTTCTGAAGGAAAGAATTTTTGAGTACCTAGAGGTCAGTGGGGCACAGGACCCAAGGCAGCATGGGTTCACAGCGGGAAGGTCATGTCAGACTAATCTAATAGATTTCTTTGACTTGGTGACCAAAGTAGTAGACCAGGGAGGGGCTGTGGACATGGCCTATGTAGACTTTATCAAGGCATTTGACACAGTCCCGCACAAAAGATTAATAGTCAAATTAAACAGCCTGGGAGTGGGTCCCAGGGTGGTAGCCTGGGTAAAACATTGGCTGGACAACAGGACACAGAAGGTAATTGTAAATGGAGTTCACTCTGAAGAAAGAGGGTTTACTACTGGGGTACCGCAGGGTTCAGTACTGGGTCCAGTCCTTTTTAATGTCTTTATAAGTGACATTGCAGAGGGACTGGAAGGAAAAGTATGCCTCTTTGCAAATGACACAAAGATCTGCAACAGGGTTGATACACAAGGAAGTGTGGAAAGGATAAGAAGGGACTTGGCAAGGTTGGTGAAATGGTCAGAAGTATGGCAGCTAAGATTTAATGCAAAGAACTGCTACAATCTGAATTCTCCATCCTACAACACAACTTGCTGGATAAAAAACTACTTCTAAATGCCAAAAAAACAAAAGCTATGCTCTTTTCCTCACAAAGTTGCTCTGCCACTACCCCATCATCTACCACCCTACAACTAACCACATTACTTGGAGAGAAGCTGGAATACGTTGATAACTTCAAATATCTTGGTGTCTGGATTGATAACAAACTTGACTTTTCCGTACATATTGAGGAGCTACTAAAGAAACTGAGACAAAGGCTTGGTTTATTTTTTAGAATAAAGCACTACCTCAACAGAGACTCCAAAAAAAGATTAATCCAGGCTTCATTCCTATCCCTCATTGACTATGCTGACTTTCTGTATGGACACTGTTCCTCCCCCTCTTAAATAAACTGGACACCCTATACCACAGGTCCATCAGATTCATTACTGACCTTCCCTTCAGCACCCACCATTGTTCCCTTTATAAGGCAGTTAACTGGTCATCATTACAACACAGAAGAAACAGGAATGCTGCAATTTGGATTTTCAAAGCCTTATCAGGCAAGCTACCTACCTACATCTCGGACTGTTTTACTCAAATCACTTCTAGGCCATACAACCTAAGGATCAGCAAAATTATCATTCTTAAGGTCCCTTTGCCTGCACCAAGCTTGGGAGGGCTGCTATCAGCCACTCACTAGCAATTGTTTGGAACTCACTCCAAAAACCATGAAGCTAAATAACCTCCCACCCTAATATCCTTCAAAAGATTATTCACCACCCTATTCCCAGAACTCTGCAACTGCTTCCACAAGGCCTAATTCACTACCCCATCTACCCCCCTTTTCTGCTCGTGTTTCTATATGCTGAAAACCCAGTTCCCAGTCCCAAGATTCACCCTCAAAATGCCTGCTAGGTCCTATAATCTACATATTAACTCTGATGTCCAACTGCCTATTGTCTGACAGATTAAAAGTGTTAATGCCTTGTACATATGTATATTGTTATATACTAGCACTTATGTCATTGTATTTCTGTTTTTGTTACCCATGTCATTGTATTACTGTATATGATACCCTTGTCAATGTAATAACACTTGCACTTCTTGACCACTCAGGTCCATCTTGTAAATAAGCTATGCTCAATGATGTTCGCCTGATTAAATAAAGATTTTGATTGATTGATTGATTGATTGAAGTGCAAAATAATGCACCTGGGAAACAAGAACCCAGGGGAAGATTACACAATTGGGGTGGAGGTAGTAACAACAACAAAAAGGAAAGGGACCTGGGGGTAATCATATCAGATGACCTTAAGTTTGGCAAGCAATGTGAGAAGGCAGTAGGGAGGGCTGGGGGTATACTTGGATGCATAGGGAGAGGCATCACCAGCAGAAAATAGGAAGTTGTTATCCCTCTGTACAGACTGTTGGTGAGACCCCATCTTGAGTACTGCATCCAATTCTGGAGACCCCATCTCCACAAGGACATAGACAGGATAGAGGCAATCCAGAGGAGGGCAACTAAAATGGTGCAGGGTCTGCAAGAGAAGCCGTACGAGGACAGACTAAAGGAGCTTAATATGTATACCCTTGAGGAAAGAAGGGAGAGGGGGGACATGATAGAAACTTTTAAGTACCTCAGTGGAATCAACAAAGTCCAAGTGGGTAGCATCTTTCAGAAAAAGAGACGTACAAGAACAAGGGAACACAATTTAAAGATGGGGGGGCGGTTCCGGGGCAATGTGAGGAAATATTTTTTCACAGAGAGGGTAGTGGATGCCTGGAACAGCCTTCCTGAGGAGGTTGTGGGGTCTAAAACTGTGGGAGAATTCAAGAATGCATGGGACAGACATAAGGCAATTCTTGTGTGGGGCAGGAAGAAATAGGCTGTTGGTTAACTAGAATCTGTGGCCTATCCTGTAGATAGGGAAATGGGCAGACTAGGTGGGACAAGCGGTCCTTATCTGCCATCAAAGTCTATGTTTCTATGTTTGTAAAGGCACCCTGAGCTTTCGTGGAAGGGTGCCTTAAAGAAATAAAATCTACTACTACTACTTCCTGCTTTTAAATACCAGCCCCCCGACTCTTCCCCCCCCCCTTGGGTTACCTTCTCTTGCTTTTTCTATCCATTGCTACCCCAACAGGCACTGAGCACTTTTCCTGACTATCTTATGAGTGTCCATTTTATTTTGCATCACATTTTTTTTGCTGCTGCTTTTACACATAGCATCCTCATGCTTCATCATCCAGAAGGATGCCTTCTGTATCATCTGTATAGCTGCCTAGAGCAACCTCCTTTGATTTTGTCTGCTTGGATACTTTCATGAATCTGGATATCATTATCAGGTTTTCTGTGTTTATCCTCCCTGTATTTCCCTCCCCTGGGTCACACCTGGAAATGAGCGAAAGCTCAGTGTGCCTTTCCCAGTTACCAATTTTTAAACAAATCTACTTCATGCTTTCTATGACTGAGTTTTTAAAGTATAGATAACCTGGGGTGATTGGAAAGACCATTATCTGTTTCCAAACAGGTGAGCTACTAAGCTATCTAAAGCAAATGTTCTCAGCTGTAACTAATGGGGTGGTTCATTTGCCCTTTTGGGAAAGGTCACTATCCTGTGTGAAAGCAGTGGCTATGGTGGGATTCTGACCTAGGATACCCTGAGCGAAAGTCAAGCTCAGTGGTGGCCACATATCAATGTGACTGTTCAGGCATCTGAAGGATTGTGAAAACTGATAGAAGTGCGAACTGAGTTCTTGGAGAGAAGGTTAAAGGCAAACAAGGCACCACAGAGCACAGTGCAGAAAGACTTTTTTTTCAAGTGCAACTCAGCAAAACAATACATGACCACCAAAACAACTCAGGATGCCACGTAGACTGGTTTCGCACCACTGTGTGTCCTCAGATAGTATAGCATCCACTGGTGTCCACACTCTTATAAATATGTGCATTAAAGTGACAGTGCTTTAAAATATAATAGAATATATTAGGCAGTCATAGACTAAACTATGATGGCACACAATTTGCTAAAACATTTCAAAAGGACAGAATATATTCATATATCCCAGTGTGTTTTTCACAGCTTATATAGTCATAAATATTAATAAATATTCAAAATGAGTCATAGATAATTAATAATAAGTATATTATCCCTCAATTCTTCTGGAATGATTCCTATTCACATGTTACTGAATAGTTTGCTAGAGAATAAAGAGAGTTCAAAAAAGTCCATGGTGAGACTCTCATACTCCAGTGTGACCTAGTAGAAAAAGAGAGACACTGCAAAGTCACTAACATTTGTAGCCAGCTGTAGGAATTACTTACTTCTTCTTCTTTCTATTAGTCAAGCTCATGAACTCAATTCTGTCACTAATTCCTAGGGGTTTTAAAGCTCCCAAGGTATATGTCCAAAAAGCCTCTCTTTCTTTTAGCATACCATGAATGTAAACAGAAGCTATGACTCAACAGCTTTTTTTTTTTTGCAGTGTCACAGAAAATTTAGTATATCTGGCAACATGCAGATGTGAGATTTTTTATGTCAGAAAAACCACACGCCCCTCTAAGGTTCGCATAGGAGAGCATGTTAGGTGCATAGCAAACATGGATCCTAAGAATGCTTTGCAGAACATACTGTGAAGCAGGGAGGGAACAACACGAAACACACATTTAGGTTTTGTGGAAATGAGCTGGTGAGGTTTAGCCCAAGGGATGGGGATACTGATGGTATGCTAAAAGAAAGAGAGGCTTTTTGGACATATACTGTACCTTGGGAGCTTTAAACCTCCCAGGAATTAATGACAGAATTGAGTTCATGACTTTGAATAATTGAAAGAAGAAGAAGTAAACAATTCCTACAGCTGGTTACAACTGTTAGTGACTTTGCTGTGTCTCTTTTTACGTTTGCTTGCGCGCATGCGCAAGGAATGTTTTGGAACAGTAGCTCACTTGGAGGTGTGCCTCTCCCACCCAATGCACTGCTCCCTTGAGCAGGCGTGGTGGTCCTGCACCAATGGGTGCAGGAGCTCAGTATGACAGCGGTGTTCCTCTGCTTCAAAGGAAAGCACCGCTGCCATACTGGCGCATCTGCATCACGCAGCTGCCTCCCCTGCAGCGTCACGCGCGCTCCCCAAGCTTTGATGCCCGCTGGAGTCCACCCCAGCGTGGCAAATGCTTGCGCCCATCGGCTCCACGGCCCCCCAAGCCGTCCTGCTGCCACACTGGAGCCCACACCAGCGTGGCAAGCGGTCAGTTTAGTTTGCCGGCCAGGGTGCCCAATCCCCGTCAGCTCCTCGCCCCGCGTAGTTTGCCGGACGGGTGCCCAATCCCGTCGGCTCCTCGGCCCCCAGCCATCTTCTGCCATGCTGGGAGCCCACAGTGTGGCAAGCGTCCCAAGTTGTCTCTTTTTTTAACCTGTAAAACAAAAGCGGTCCTGGGCGAATCTCCAGCCCCCTCCACAACCCGCATCCACCCACTGCACCCAGCCTCCCCACACCCCTCCTCACCCCATACTTACCTCCGGACTCCAGCGCAACAATCTTCAGTGGACCGGGAACACGTCTGCACTCTTCAAAGCCGACCACGAACTAAGGAAATGCCGGTAAGCTGTATAATGGGCTACATAGGGGGGTTTCAACTTTATTGCATATCTCAGTAATTTTTGGGAATTTTTGCACCAAATTTTCAACATGGGGTTTTTGGGACCTCTTCTCATGAATGATGACACTGTCATGGCGTTATTCGGGCCCAAAGGGTGATTTTGCAGGCACTGCATAGTCACTGCGTGAAATCACCCTTTGGCCTTGAATAACACCATGACAGTGACATCATTCATGAGAAGAATCCAAAACCCCATGTGAAATTTTCAAAAAAAACAAACTCGACTGTTTCTGGCGTGCATTGCGCGGTTCCCACATGAGCTCGTAAGTTCGTGAATTTTCAATATTTACTCCACTTTTCAACATTGCCATTTTATCACACCTTCTTGTGAGCTGTACAGCTGTCAGCTTCACATCTCACCCAAAGCGTGTTTCTGCCATATGGCGCACAATGGCGCGAGTCAGTGTCGCGAAATCAATGTATGGAACACGTTAAGAAAAATCACAGTGACACTGTTCATGAGCAGAGGTCTTAAAATGGCTATGTTGAAAATTTAATGAAAAAAATTCCTAAAAATGACTGTTTCTGACTGTTGTGTTGCTTGCGGTTCTACACACTGCGCTCGTAAGTTTGCAAATTTTCAATATTTTCACTCCAGATTTTCCACATTGCCATTTTACCACACCTCCTTATGAGCAGTGCAGCTGTCATTTTTCACATCCTGCTCAAAATGTCTTTCCGCCCATGTAGTGCACAATAGCGCAGTCGGTGTGTGAAATCAATGTATGGGACACAGTAAGAAAATCACAGTGACACTGTTCATTAGCAGAGGTTTTAAAATGGCAATGTTGAAAATTTGGTGAAAAAAATCCTACAAATGACTGTTTTACCAACGTGCGTTGCACAGTTCCCACGCACGCTTGTAGGTTTGCGAATTTTCAATATTTCCACTCCAGATTTTCAACATTGCCATTTTATCACACTTCCTTATGAGCAGTACAGCTGTCATTTTTCACATGCTGCCCAAAATGTGTTTCCACCTATGTAGCGCACAATGGGGGTAACAACAAGGTCATGCTGACAATTTATTGTGCAAATAGCAGCAATCGCACAGAGCATTAGGGTAAAGCACCATACATGCCAAACACCACTGCAAATACCTGCAAGTGAACGTTCGGCATTGACAAATGCTTATTTTTCTACTAGGTCACATTGGAGTATCGGAGTCTCACCATAGACATTTTGGAACTCTCCTTATTCTCTAACAAACTGTTCAGTAACATGTGAATAGGAATTATTCCAGATGAATTGTGGGATAATATACTTAGTAACTATCTACGACTGATTTTGAATATTTATTAATGTTTATGAATATACTGTATAAGCTTTGACAAAATACACTGAAATGTATGAATTTCTATTCTGTCCTTTTCAAATGTTTTAGCAAAGTGTGTGCCATCATAGTTTAATCTATGATTGTCTAATACATTCTAATATATTTTAAAGCACTGTCACTTTAATGGACGTATTTTTAAGAGTGTGGACACTAGGGGCTGCTATACCTCCTGAGGACGCACACCGGATGAGGTGGCATCCTGAGCTGTTTGGGCGGTCATGCGTTGTTTGCTGAGTTGCAATGGAAATAAAGTCTTTTTGCATGGTGCTCTGTGGTCCCTTGTTTGCCTTTAACCAGTTCAGTTTTTACTATGGGCACACAGAGCGGTTTAGGAACCGGAATAGTTTACTTGTTCTGGGAGAGAAACAGTCTGTGACAAACTGATTGGTAGTGGCAGGATCTTAAATGGGTTGTCAATAAAAAAGGTGATCTGTCCAGTCAGAAAACAAGATATACAAGAGGGGATACTGCATATACTACCATTTATATTTTGTTATAACAGTAGATAGTTAGAAGACAATATGTATGTATATAACCCTGTTTATCTGACCTCCTCTGGAGACATCCTAATTGGTCAGATAAAAGAACGGATAAATGGAAGAACGTCTGAAAATTACATTGTGGTACTGCATATGAGCAAACAAGCATAAAACCATGATAATGCAGTGTATTTAGCTAAAGTAATCTTTATTTATGCATCTAGAATTAAAAATAAATTTAAACATATATTTTTTTGATGTACAGTCCTGTATGGTACTTTACTGTTCACGGAAAGTAGTCAGTGACAGTTTTCTGCTTAAGCCTGTCCATGGATTTTCTGCAGGCTCTTTGTTGCATTGATCGCAGCAACACTACCTGTACCAGATCAGAGTCGGGCTGACTCTCCATGTAAAGGATGCATTTTGAGAACATATTCACAGCATCTGAATGGGTGGGCAGAACTGGAGGTCACTATCATCCTCTTCTTCCAAGTTGTTCTCAGAATCAGCATTCTCCTTCTTCTGGACAATCACTAGGATTGCATTATCAGTAAGTAATTCTTGCCCCATTGCCCCTGCATGACGATTTTGCCACTTATTGATGGCTTCTTTGGACAAGGGGTCTGGCAACATAGCAACAAGTCTGTGAATGTCCTCTGAGTCAGTGCTGGGCACTGCATCAGTCAAGTCCTCACTCAAGTCGGGGCATGGTTGTGGATCGTCACAGGAGGTTTGAATTCCTTCATTGATCCTCACTTTTCTTATTGTCTCAGGTTGTACTGCCTCTCATGCCTCAACACACATAGAGACGATATCTGTCAGTGACAGTAGTTTCATAATGTCACTTATGGGTAAGTGTTGGTAAGACTCAGCAAGCTGCAACTGAAGGACTTTTTTTTCTGTAGCCTGTTTTAAAAATCTCTAAGATTCCCTGATCACAGAGCTGCAGCTTGCCAGTAGTGTTTGTTGGCAAGAACATGTGCCTGATATAGCCATCCCATGTTCGAACATCTGCCAGTTCAGGATGGGCAGGCCAGTTGTCCGCCAGCAATATGGCATGCAAGGGTAGTCCTTTAGCCCTAGGATGGCTCTTTACCTGGGGAACAAACTGGTCAGTGAACCACCTAGTAAAAATTGTGCTGTCCATCCAGGCATTATGTTAGATTTTGTAGTGTACAGGTAGGGCACTCATATTGACATGTTTAAAACAATGAGGCTGCCATGATTTACTAAGCAAGACCAGTTTGAGTTTGTGTGTTGCAGCAGTGTTCACACAACCCAGGATTGTTACTTAGTCTTTGGCTTTCTTGAAGCCGGGTGCATTCTCCACCCCCCATGAGCTAAAGTCTTGTCTGGCAAGGAGCTCCAGAAAAGGCTGGTCTCAGCAGCATTATAAATTTGATCTGGGATGACACCTGCGTTTTCTATAATCTCCCAAAAATTTGTCACAAACAGAGTGATTTCTTGCTCAGCAGCACTGAGCCATTCTCCACAGAGGCAGAGTTTCTTGATCCCATGTCAGGCTTAAAGCATGTTAGTCATCCCTCACTGGCAATGAAAGGCTTTGTGTTGCCCAGATGAGAATGGAAAATTAGAGCCTTATCTTTTAGAAGGGGCCTGAAAGCGGTGTCCCCTTGTCACACTCCTGGTGAAACCAGAGGTAAAGAGTAGAGTCTTACTGCTTGTCCTCACAGGAGCGCATATTCTTTCATTCCTCCACTCCTGCAACAGTGTCCATCGTGAGGGCAAAGTCCCGCAGTTTGGATTTTGCAGCCTTGATGTCTCTGATGGTGGATTTACCCACCTCATATTCCTCAGCTAGAATGGCTGCCCTTTCTCCATTCTCTAGGTGCTCAACAATTCTGATCTCCCACTACACAATGAGAACAATGCACTTCCTTTTTGCTGCCATCTCTGCACTCAAACGAGGTAAGGATCACTTTCAGGAAATGTGTATTGTGGTATTAAGTGGGGTTAAGTAGCTCGCAGTTTGATCTGTAACAGGTACAAGGACTGGAAGCTGCCAGGTGTTAATCATCACACAGTACTTAATCAAAAGCCATGATTAACACCTTATGCAGCAGAAGCAGCATTTCTCAAGTGCGGGGGAAAAACCTACAATCCATTAGATAGGGAGTTTGGATGAATGGAGGTCGGATTATCAGGGTTTGACTGTAGTTAGAAAACAATATGTATGTGCCATAATTTTATTTTGTTATAAGAGTAGACAGTTAGAATACAATATGTATGGGCCATATGAGAGATGCACAGTGGCACACCTTGAGGAACGGTGCAAGAGGAGAGGGCTTGTATTCAAGAAAGGCCATCCATGGACCAGCCTCACAGATGTCTTTGAAAAAAGTAATCAAGGAAATGGTGCAAAAGTGGTCATTGCTGGCCAAAGTCATGAGACTGAGGTCAGGTAAGTGAGACAGTTCCTATAACTGGGGATATTATGCAAGCATGCCACATAGCAATGATGCAGTGGGATCTTGCTGGTTTAGGCAAAGGCAGATGCTGCGTGACAGAAGTGGCAGAAGGCAGATGCTGAGTGACAGAAGTGGCAGAAGGCAGATGCTGAGTGACAGAAGGCAGATGCTGAGCTGCAGTAGGCGAAAGTGGAAGCTGAGCTACAAAAACTAAGGCTGGAGGCAGAGGAGCAAAATAAGCAGCATTAGCATGAGATCCAGATGAGAGAGGGGTGAGAAAGACACTGCCAGCACAGACCCACTTGAGAGAGAGCAAAAGATCTAGAGAGAGAGAAGTGAATGAGAGAGCGAGCGAGAAAGAGAGAGAGAGAGCATGAAAACAAGAAGTAGATGGGAATTCTGTACCAGAGGGCTCTTCCACAAATCACAAGTACTAGCATCAGGGGTTCAACCCATGATGCCAAAATGAATTCCAAAATGTTTTCTAAGTATTAAGATGGAATGATCTTGACTTGTTTTTAAAATCCTTAAGAGAATTTGTGGGCAATTTGAATTGGACAGAACTACTGGGCAGCTCACCTTTTGCCACTCTTTATTGCCAGAGCAGAATCCTTCACTAGGACTGACAATGAGGACTGTATGAACTATAGCAAAGTGAAAAATGCCTTGTTACATAATCCTGAATTGACTCTCTAAGCCTAAATATTTAGAGGGTTGAGGAATGCAGCAGCAGATAACTTCAGAAATGTGTGTACAGCTAGACAATCTATTAAAGCGATGGTTAGACTTTAAAAAGGCCAGCTCCATGAAACAGATAAAATTATTTTTTTCCTTATGGAACAGTTTGTAAAGACTGTACCAGCAGAGCTGAGGATTTGTTTACTGGATTACACTCCTTGCTCCACAAAGGAGGCAGCTGAGAGGGCTGATCAGTTTGTGTCCAGCTGACCATACATTCAGTGCAAAACCAATGGGGAAGGGGCATCAGGTGGTTTAAGGGGACTGGAGAAGGCAACCGAAGGGAAGCCAGTCTGTGCCCAAACAAAAGGGGAAGATAAATGGTTTCAAAAGTAAGAACTCAGCAGAACACAAGTGCTATATCTGCCAAAAACTGGGACACCTGTCATATGACTGCCCAAAATGTATAGCAAAAGTGGTGAGTGCAGCTGGAGGAGGTAGGGTGGTGTGTGTGTGTGTGTGTGTGTGTGTGTGTGTGTGTGTGAGACAACTCATAGTAAGGCTAGAGAACCAACTCATGAGGAAACAGTAGGGGCAGTGCAGCTGGACACAACCCCTCCTTCAGTAGCAGGGGAAGTTGTAATTTAAGAATCAGCTAAAAGCAGCAGTTCAAAGCCATAGCTGCAGACTGGGGAGAGTCTAGCTATTGGTTGTTCTCCTTCAAGAGATTGTGTTTTACATAAGGTCAGGCCTGTAGAGCTTGGGATTACTCAGCAAGCTGACCCATCCCTACAGAAATTAAGGGAGTTGACCACCAGAGTGGAAGGTGGCTCCTGGGGTTCAAAGAAAAGTGAGGTATATTGGGAGAATGGACTCTGATCTTGTGAGTGGGTTCTAAAGGAGGACAAGAGGAAGGTGTACTATGGCAGAAAGTAGTTCATAAGGAGCACAAGAAGCAGCTTCTGCCTTAGCCCATGATATACCCTTTTCTGGACACTCTGGAGTCAGTCATACAAAAAGGCAACTGACTAACAATGTTTACTGACCCATTGTTTTCAAGGATGTGGCAAACTACTATCATAACTATTCACAGTGCTAAAGGGTGGAAAAGGTTGGGGACAGGGACAGGTGGTTTTTATTCCACAGCCTATATTAAAGAACCATTTAGGGGAGTTGCTGTGCACATTGTGGGCCACTCAGTGCCTCAAGTCACACAGGCAACAGGTACATTGTTGTGACCATGGACTATGTCACAAGGGACCTGGAGGCCATGTCATTGTCCTCCATTAAGGGGAAAATGTGGCATACAAACTGCTGGGGATATTCAGCTGGGTGAGGTTTTCCCAGAAGATTCTCTCAGACCGTGGCACCAATTTTATGTCTGCCCAAATGGCTACTCTTTGGGAGAAGTGTGGAACACAGCAGCACAAGGCCTTCCCATACAATCCCCAGATTAATAGTCTGGTCAGGTGTTTTAGTGCATGACTTAAATCCATGTTAAAGGCATTCTCCAACCAACATGTGAAAGAGTGGGATGAATACATACCCATTCTCTTCTTTGCCTATGGGTTCTCACTCTTCAAGCTCCTGTTTGGCCAGGGGGTAAGGGGTAGCTCAGATTTGGTATGGAATGAATGGGAGCATGAGCTTGCTCACCAAGAGGAATCTATTGTGGAGTATGTCCTGAATACCAGGTAATGGCTCAAGGAGTTCATAGGGTTCGTTCAGGAGCACCTAGCCACTGCACAACAGAGACACATGATGTGGCATAACCATAGGGTCAGAGCTTGGGAATATAAAGTCAGGCAATGGGTGATGATACTCATCCCTGTCTGACAGAATAAACTGCATGTGGCTTGGGAGGATCCGTACTGGTCAGGAGGGTAAATTCTGCTAAATTATATCTTGGCGCTACCTGACAGGAAGCACACAAAGGGAATCTACCATGAAAACATGATTAAGCCCTTCCTCAGAGGTTGCCAAGATAGAGGAGCGGTTGGACCACGGTGGGCTCAGGGAGAGTGAGGGTGGTGGAACAGAGGTGCATCCCTCCAGTTGTGCCTCTTCACAGTTCATTCACCACTCTGGTGGAGCATGGTTCCTCTATGGAGGCACTCACAGTGGAGACTAAGGAGGATACTAGGAAACTCCACAATGGAGACCCACAGGAGGGTGGCACAGGACCCCACAGGGGGAGGAAACAACTCTGGTGGGGGACTCAATTGTTAGGGGGGTAGAACTGGGGGAGGGAGGGGAAATAGAAGTAAGGTGCCTGCCTGGCACCATGGCTTGTAGGGACAGGAAATGAATCCTCAGGATCATGGGAGCAGCTACAAGGGGGGAGTGAGCTGGATGTCATTATCCACCTAGGGATGAATGACCTGGCAGAGAATGGGATTAGAGCAGCGCAGGAGGAGTTTGTGGAGTTGGGGAGGAGCCTTAGACAAGTAGCACACATGATAACTTTCTCGGAAGTGCTACCTGTCTATGATATGGATGAGGCTAGGGTACTCCGCAGCATGGGATTCAATGACTGGTTGACAAACTGGTGCAGAGCTCAGGGATTTGGCTTCATTGGGGACTGGGGCTCCACCTGGAGGGATGCAGGCCTATACAGGTGTGATGGTCTGCATCTGTCCAGGAAGGGGACCAGGATCCTAGGTGAAAAGTTTAAATGCTTCATTGGCAAGCATTTAAACTAGCCAAGGGGGGAGGCACTCAAAAGGAGAAGGGAAATTCTAGCCCCCTCCAAAATAAAATCAGGGTGGTTAGTGAGGTAAACACCAAGATAGAGCAGTTGATAGGGAGAAGAGCAGGGGTAAACAGAGAAAAAGACAAAGGCAGTAAGGGGAAGGACGGGGCAAAAAGAAATAAAGCCATAAAAAAATGGAGGGTAATGAGTACCAATGCCCGTAGGCTAGGTAAAAAGCTTCCTGAAATGGTGGCTTTGATGAAAGAGGGATGCCTGGATATCATGGCAGTCACAGAAACATGGTATACAGAGAACCATGACTGGCATGTAAACATACCAGGGTACACAATTTACAGAAGGGACAGGGAGGGAAGGAGAGGAGGAGGATTAGTTCTCTATGTAAGGGAAGGGATCAAAGCAACAAAACTAAAGGGTAAACAGGGAGGAGAGGAGGCACGGTGGGTCACCCTGGAGACTGGAAATGGCTCCACAATCCACACAGAGGGAGGAAATGGACAAGGAAATCATAGAAGGCATCCTTGGGATGGCAGAGAAAGGGGAGATATTGCTGATGGGAGACCTGAATATGCCAGATGTTAACTGGAGCACCTTTGCTGCAGCCACATCCAAAAGCAGGGCCATTCTCGATGTCCTACAGGGGGCATGTCTCAGACAGCTAGTTTTGGAACCCACTTGGGAGGGAGCAGTCTTAGATCTCATACTCTCAAATGGGGACAGAAAGAGGATCTCCGATCTTGAAGTGGGTAGCCATCTGAGAACAAGCGACCACCAAACAGTGTGGTTCACGATAAACTTAGCTGTAGAGTCAAGCCACACAAAAGTGAAGGTACTGGACTTCAGGAGGTCTGATTTTGTCAAAATGGGAGAGTACCTCAGAAAAGCACTAGCAAACAGTCTAGAAGGTGGGGTGGAGTAACAATGGGGAAACACCAAAACCGCCATCACTGAGGCAACAAGCCTTTGTGTGAAGCAAATAAACAAATCAAAACAAAAAAAACCCACCATGGTCTCAAAAGAAGTGATGGGGAACTTAAGGGAGAAAAAGATAGCATTCAGGAAGCATAAGGAAACCCAGAAGGAGCAGGACAGAGAACTGTACCAGTTAAAGCAGAAGAAAGCGGGGAAGGCAGTCAGAATAACAAAAGCCCAAACCGAGGAAAAGATAACCAACTCAGTTAAGAAGGGGGATAAAACCTTTTAGAGATACATTAGGGAGCAAAGAAAGACTAAGGCAGGGATACTGTGGCTGAATTAAGAGGAAGGTGGTTGGGCAGACAGTGACAGTGAAAAAGCAGGGATACTGAATGAATACTTCTGCTCAGTGTTCACAATGGAAGAGCAGGGGGAGATACCTAATCCAGTCAATAGAAGCACTCTGGATAGGGGGGTTGATATTAGTCCTTTCACAGAAGAAAGGGTTCTGAAATAACTCTTAAAACTGAAGATAGATAATGCTATGGGGCCTGATGGGATTCACCCCAGAATTCTAAGAGGACTATGGAAAGAATTAGTAACACCATTGACTACCCTTTTTAATAAATCATGGGAGGATGGTGTGGCACCTGAGGACTGGAGGAGGCCGGATGAGATTCCCCTTCACAAAAGTGGGAGCAAGACAGAGACAGAAAACTACAGACCTATCAGTTTGACCTCAGTGGTAGGGAAAATGATGGACTCACTTCTGAAGGAAAGAATTGTTGAGTACCTAGAGGCCAGTGAGGCACAGGACCCAAGGCAGCATAGATTCACAGCAGGAAGGTCATGTCAGACAAATCTAATTGATTTCTTTGACTGAGTGGCCAAGGTAGTAGACCAGGGAGGGGCTGTGTACATGGCCTACCTAGACTTTAGCAAGGCATTTGACACAGTCCCACACAAAAGATTAGTAAGCAAATTAGCCAGCCTGGGAGTGGGTCCCAGGGTGGTAGCCTGGGTAAAACACTGGCTGGACAACAGGACATAGTGAGTAATAGTAAATGGAGTCCACAGTGAAGAAAGGGGGGTTACTAGTGGGGTACTGCAGGGTTTAGTACTGGGGTTGGTCCTTTTTAATGTCTTTATAGGTGACATTGCAGAGGGACTAGAAAGGAAAGTATGTTTCTTTGCAGATGACACAAAGATCTGCAACTGGATTGATACGCAAGGTGGGCTGGAAAGGATGAAAAAGGACTTGGCAAGATTGGAGGAATGATCAAATGTATGGCAGCTTAGATTCAACGCAAAGAAGTGCAAAGTAATGCACTTGGGAAACAAAAACCCAGGGGAACAGTACACAATGGGGGGTGAAATACTGACAACAACAAAAATGGAAAGGGACCTGGGGGTAGTCATATCAGACAACCTAAAGGTGGGCCAGCAATGTGAGAAGGCAGTAAGGAGGGCTTGGGGAATACTAGGATGCATAGGGATTGGCATCACTAATAGAAAACAGGAGTTGTTGGCCCTCTGTACAGACAGTTGGTAAGACCACATCATTGGAGTACTGTGTACAGTTCTGGAGACCCCATCTCTGCAAAGACATAGACAGGGTAGAGGCTGTCCAGTGGAGGGCAACCAAAATGTTGCAGGGTCTGCACCAGAAGACATATGAAGAAAGACTAAAGGAGCTTAAGATGTATAGCCTTAAGGAAAAGAGGGAGAGGGGAAACATGATAGACATTTTCAAATACCTTAAGGGAATCAACAAAGTCCAAGAGGGTAGCATCTTTCAGAAAAAGAGATGTGCAAGAAGAAGAGGGCACAATTTGAAGATAGAGAGGGGACGGCTCAGAGGTAATGTGAGGAAGTATTTCTTCACAGAGAGGGTTGTAGATGCATGTAATGGCCTTCCTGAGGAGGTCATAGAGTCAAAAACAGTGGGGGAATTCAAGAATGCATGGGACAGACATAAGGCAATACTAGTGGGGGGTAGGAAGAAGTAGGCTGTTGGTTAACTAAGATCTGCAGCTTATCCATTTGGTAGAGAAATAGACAGACTAGGTGGGCCAAGCAGTCCTTCTCTACCATCAAATTCTATGTTTCTAAGTATAAAAAATACATAAAAAAATGATTAGTGGAAAAATATAAAAAAATTATCTGGAACGGATTTCATACTTCCGATTTGAGAAATGGTATAGCACTAACGACTGTAATCACTTATATTGCTACTATTTAGAAATCTTAAGCAGTACTTTAGAAAGAAGAATGTATGCAAGGTTCAGACTGGAATTCTTTGATTCTAATGCTTTACACGCACGACTGAATGGACTCAAATATCCTATCTATGCCTCGTGTTACTGTAACAGTGGAGAGACTGAAAATTTACTATACGCCATTCTGAGATGCCCGTGGTACAGAAATACAAGGCATAAAGGGCTAGGAAACATTCTTTTGTCCTTAATAGGTTGTGATGAAATTACTATTCTAGATATATTGTTGGCAGTTGAAGATGATATATATATATATATTAAAAGAATGGCGAATTTTCTGATTTCAATCCTGGAAGTAAGAAAAAGGATTGCAAGATCAATTGTAAGCTCCTGATTGAACCCATTTATCATTGAACAATACACGTACTGTATTCCCCATATTTACCTTGTATCTTTATAACTGCGCTATTTAATGTATTTTAAAACTGGAATGTTCCTTTTCAAATGTTTTGCATTTGTGAGTGTTCTTACGTTTTAATGAGCTTTTTAACATTGATTGAATAATAAATTATTGAATCCTGAAATCCAGTCTATGTATGTGTTTGTATTTGTGTCCCAGGTTGTGCCTGTAAAAGGGCAATAGGCCCTGTGTTTTTACCTGGTTAACAAAATAAAAATGAATTTATTTCAACTGAAAAACATGTACATACTTTAAGAAACACATTGTGCTGAACTGTAGAAAAAAATGTAAAAAAAAATCCTGCCCTTTAATGACCACATTAATGTTCATTTTATGATATTTTTTATTATTTACTTATTCTTTTCGGTTTAGAAGTGTCTGCCCCTTTGCAGTTCACATACAATGTTAGCCTCCATGTTCAGTCATTTTTTGGAGCTAGTCAGTTTTGAAAAGCAACTCATAAAAAATTAGGCAGGCACAGAGTTCAGCCACAATTTCATTTTGGCAGTGAATAAACTATAACAAGAAGGCAGGAAGGAGTCGTAAGAGGAGGAAGCAGTTGCTGGCTTTTGAAATAAGTTTTAAGAAGCACCTGTGTTCAGCCACATTTTAGTGAGTTTGTCAGTTCAGGAAATGACTCAGTGTCAAGAAGATTAAAAACTGAACTGGACTGAATTATTTAAAGCAGCAAGGCAACAAAAAATGTTTTCCCAAAAAAGCTAGTTTCAGATACAGTCAATAAAAATGTTAGCATATTCATCAAATTACCTTTTTCAAATACCTCCTATGCTGTGCACTATAAGTTTTTTTTCCTCGATCCTAACCCTCACCAGATTTACAATGGTATTTCTAAGCCAAATGTGGCAGCCATCTTTTTTCTTAAAAAAAATCTAAATTAAAACATTTATAATATTTTACCATCAATTAAAACTGGAAGATGCCTGGAACCTTTTCTGGTGAAAAAGGGTAGGGTCAAATGTATTGCCCAGTTTTATTGCACTGCTCCTTTAAGTGGAGACTGGGAGGCAGACAAAGTTTATGCAGAGTAAAGGCAGCCTCTTTATGGCAAATTGGACTTAAGAAGCTCAGTGATATGGAGATTTGTTTTTACCGAAAGCTGAAATGGACTGAATTGTTTAAGTGGGGATTTGGAGGCAGTTCAAGTTTATAAAGAGTAAAACCAGATTTCTTTTATGATCAGGAAGCAGACTCTTTTTTGTTAGCTGATCAGATTCAAAGCTGTTTGGAAATCAGGAGGCAGTTACAAAAGTTGCAGCTGTGGATGAACACCGAATGGAAGGTCAAAGTTGTCAAGCAGGAGAGAAAGCTAAGAATGCTAAGACTACAAAGCAGTTAGGAAAGCAGTTTGCAGCAATTAGCAACACCCATTAACACCAATGATGCTGAGAAGCAGTGG
Source organism: Neoceratodus forsteri (assembly GCA_016271365.2). NCBI lineage: Eukaryota > Metazoa > Chordata > Ceratodontiformes > Ceratodontidae > Neoceratodus > Neoceratodus forsteri. Next base: position 1,150,863,662 of record CM028130.1, on the reverse strand, counting down.
CAGCTCTGCACCAGGGCCCGCCAGGGCACGTGCCCCGGTAAAAAAAATGCTGTGCCCCAGTTGGTGCCCCATATGGTGCAGAGCTTCCCCCATAGTAAGAATATATCAGTGCCTGGCTGCCATCTGTTGTGCCCCGGCTGTGCCCTGGTAACCATTTGTGGCTAGAGCCGCTACTGCTGAGAAGGATAGGGGAGCAATTTACTTATTGAATTATCCAGGTAAACCTGTAGAGAAATCAGCAGCCTGTGTCAGTAAAGGGCTATTTGGATTCAGAAACAGAAGTTTTTGGTTTAAACAGGGAAGAAACATTGCAAAAGATCATTTACAGCCAATTTGCTTCCAAGTGTCCAAACACTGGGCGCTATGCATAAAGGTGTGGAGTGGCTACATGCTGTGTAACATGGGTGCATAGCCACCCTGCACCCAGTGCGCCCTCTATGCAGGATGCACAAATGGGGCATGCAGAACAACCACACCAGATCCCCACATCCACAGACCTTACGGCACCAGGGGCATTCCAGGGGGCATGCCGACACTATGTGGTATTCACTAAACCACATAGTGCTGGCCACATGAGTGCAGAGGATGGTGCAGGGTATGCCAGGGTAGACCCTGCCAAAATCCTCTGTGTGCCCCCACAGTCTCCATCTGCTGCATGCCAGGGGACCAGAACAGTGCTCTCTGTGCTTCCCCTGCCCACTAGGCAGCTTGTGAGGACAGGGACAGTGGGACGGGTGAGTGCTCATAATGGCAGTGCAGCGGTGGCACCGGGATGTGGGTGGGAATGGACCATGACACATGCCCTCCTATGGGGGCTCAGGGGTATGAGGGTATGGCCACAGTGTGTTGGGGCACAGTTGCTATTGTTGGTGTGCAGGCTGGAGGTGGGTCCTGAAGCCAGGGTCCTGCAGTGCGCCGGGAGGGGGCCAGTTGCCAAGGGCTGGGTCTCTTCACAGACTGGCCAAAGGGGCCAAGCCATGTGAGTCTGGGTGCCTGCAGTTAGCATGCACTACCCTGGGCCCACACATTGCAGCATGAGAGATCCACTGTTGGACCCAGGATGGGCATCCCATTGGATGCCCACCCTGGCCCACAACTCCCCCCCACCCTGCAGAGTCCTGTGCACCAGGGAAGATGAGGAGCCATGGACAGGTGGCCGGCATAGGTGAATGCTGATTTAGGCACACCTGTCCATGGGACGTAGGGCCGGGGGTGGGGTACACGACTTTTCCATGCACCCCACCCGCTTCATGCACAGTGCCCATTAATGGCACTAACCAAGCACAGAAAATGCAGGTCTGACTGCATATTGGTAATATTTTAAAATGTTAGCTCTATACTGTTTTGATTTATTAATTGTTGATAGGGCTCCAAATTTTTTTTTTAAACAATTTCTAGCCCTAATAAATTCTAAATTAGCCTTTGTGAAGGACATTATTTATAGAAAGATCTAATTTTGCAATAAAAATAAAGCATTAAACAGAAAAAAGTTCTCAGTCATGTGTGGTGGCATTGTGTGGCATACAAATAAGTCAATAATGGCATGCCAAATGCCCTTTTGTGCCCTGCATGAGCTATGGGCTTATTAGCATACCTTGGCTGAATGTGGCACACAGGAGCCAAAACACTGTCCTGTTTAGGATGCTGTGGGCTCAATTTCCAAAGAGATCTTAGAGCAATGTAAGCTGAATCACTCCAGGGTTGTGGCAAACTCTGGGTGCACCAGGGACCCTGCACCTGATTTTATAAAAATCAGGTCCCAGCACCAAACTCCCCAGGTTTGCTTCAAGTCAACAGCTGCTTCAAACAGTCAGCACACCTGCAAGAACTGCTGCAGGGATCCCCCCTCTACCTGGCACAACACTAGAGGGGCCAGAATGGGTGGCGGAATGTGGTAACTGTGCTGAACCGGAGGGGACTGGGGGCAGAAGGGGTACAGAAGGTAACATGAGGGTCAAGGAGATAGCTGGGTATTAATGGCAGTGTGGTGACACCCAGTGGGGTGTGTTTACTATTATATATATTTGTATATTGTACTGTACATATGCATTATATTGTATGGGGGGGAGGTACTTATTGTGCGGCTACAAGGGCTGTGCCATCCTAGTGCCATGTGATGTTTTGTCCCTGGCTCCCCCCTCCGGTATAGTATAATGCATATATACAGCACAATATGCAACTATATACAATAGCAAACGCACTCTGCTGGGTGCCACAGCACTCTCATTAATGCCCTGCTGTCTCTCTGACTCCCCCATGCCACCTCCCCTGCCCCTTCAGTCCCTGGCAGCCCATTGTCCAATGCTGTCCCACTGACGCAAGCCACTTAGGCTACCTCCTGGCTGGTCTAAGTGGTGTCCCTTGCTGTGTCCATGGTGGAGTTTGCAAAATCCAGAAAAGGAGATGTTGCATCTCTGCCGTGGTGTATGCCCCCTTACGACCTGGTGCACTAGGCTGTTGGATGCAACATTGGCACAAGGGGCCTTTGGAGCAGCTGCATCAGGATTTGATGCAGCTGTATTATAAAATCACAGTTGATGTAAGTTCTGAAGCATGTCACATCTTGCATCAGTGTCTTTTGATGCAAGTGCCTTTTGTCTATCAACCTCTTTTGAAAATCGGGCCCTGTATCTCCATTCCCTGCTGTGGGCCATATTTTTGTAGGGGGCTGTGTGAGGCCAATACATAGTCACTATGTGCTGCATTGACACAGCCCCATATTCAGACAGTTAGTGTGCTTCTGTCAGAGCATGGTAAATGAATATTGCTCTCAAGTCAGCCATGTACTATCTCGTGCACTGCAAATAGGTGCTCGTCCCACATGGTCAGCTCTGAATATGGAGTCTCACTCATTAATGCTTCAGTCCACAGTTTGATGTCTGAAAGTCAAAAGTAAGAAATAGTTTTTTGATGCATCCTTTTGTCTCTGCTGACAAGTATTCTGTGGTTTTAGAATAATGAAATTGGAAACTCTATAAAGAGTTGGTGAGTGAGTGAGTGAGTTTCATAAATGTGCACCTTAATTTGGTGCATATGGTTTGGAGATAGAGAATAATGCTTGTGCAGGTGTGTGTTATAAGGATTGTTCACACATCCCAGGTGTGTGATAATCCATAAACCTTGAGAGCAAAGCTTGAGGGGTGAATGAGAAAATTGCACACCAAGGGTGTGTGAAAAATCCTCATAAAGCAAACTTTGTACAGACATTATTTTTTATAATAACTGGTGCAAAGTTTCAATGGAGGAAAAAACTGTAAGCTGTACTTGTGCCAGCAAGCATTTTCCTGAGCAGCTGCCCTGGCACAAATACAGTGAAGTGAGAGTGCAAGGAGAAAAACACTGTAATAACCCGCTATCGAGTATTTACAGAATTCAATGGGTTATTATGGTGTTATATCAGGACTGGAAATCCAGTCATTATAAGGGATCAACAGTTATTATACAGAGAGTCTGGTTGTGTGACCAGTTAATCTGGAAAAAAAATCTATTGTATAGATTAAGAGAACAACAATTCCCACTCTGTTTCTACATTCTTGCAGTAAATTCTGCATTTACGTAACTCTGCAATAAATCATCTATCATTCTAAAGAGACAATTTGTTTCAAACTGACTTCTTAGAATGTTTCCTTACGACTGCATTGCTTTTTTTTTGAAATTCAAGTTTATTGATTTTCCAAAAAAGACAACCAACAGCATATGACAGAGATAAACAAAACCATAATATACATGGTATAACATAAAAAAACAAACAAAAAAAAACGACTGCATTGCTAATGCAGTGTCTGTAACAAATGGTATGAAAAATAGATTGTAGAAGCTCACTGACAATTCATTTAAAACTCATTGCTCTTCCTGCTGTCAGTTCATTTGCAGATGAAATCACAACTCATTACTAGCCAAGTTTAACAGTATTTAAAGCCGTCTGTACTGCAACAGTGCTAATTAGAGAAGGTAAAAAATTTCCAAAGTCGGCCTCCACCTTGGTGGTCAGGTCATCGTCAACTAAAGATTTGTGTAAAAGAAGCATTTAAAGAGCCGGCCTGCCGGTGCAAAGGTAGGGCTACCACTTGTGATGCCAATGACCTGGATTTGGGAATGAGCCAGGGCTACTGGAGGGTCAGTGACAGGGAGGACGATCCAGGGTCCCAGCTGACACTTTTCTCCCAAAGGGAAGAGGAATCCATTGATCTGCTGCTCTGCCACCAGCTAGGTGACCACAGGTGATGGTGCAGGGGATAGCAACTGATGGGGATGTTGCAGTTAATAGTGTGATCATGTGGGAATGTCAACATGTCAACACCCAGTGACACGGCCCGCTCCTGGGGGGATAGCAGGGCTAAAGGGGAAAAATAGAGGACAAATTGGGCAGACAAAGCCCCTACCCACCCACCATACTCAGTTCTGGACTGCTCACACAGCCTGGCAGAAGGAACCTCCAGGATCTTCTCCTTCACTGTGGGTGGCCAGATGGACTGCGGGGAAGTAATGCTTAAGTGGCTATAGGTATACTTGGCCCTGGGGGGAGCCAGACTGCAGCACAGCACTAAGATGCAAGTGGACCTTGGAGGCCTGACAGGTAGATATGGAGCAGTTTCAGGTGAGTGGCATCAGGGCTTGGCAATGAGATGGAAGGATGTCCCAACCGAACACCCGGGGGATAAAATATGTTCAAAAAAGAAGAAGGCATTTACAGTGCAGCTACTAAAATTCCTCATTTAATCTCCAAAGCTTTAACAAACACAAAGCTGTAGTATATAAACAGCTTAGTTTATTTTTTTTTTTTTGGGGGGGGATCCTGAAGCCTTAAGTTTTAAGGTGTCTTTCTTGTGTATCTGGCTACACAATATGCAGACTGAAAACAAAATCGCAAAAATTAGTGATTTGTCCTAAACTATCAAATTGTATGCATAAAACTTCATTAAGTACACATTTTCCATATAGACAATGTAATTTAACACAGACAGAACCTGTAGGTCAGTGTACTCCAGCCTCAAATGCCGGTCACTTCAAAATACCGCCCCCGGAACTGTTTGGTGGTTAAATCTCCTTTCACAAATACATAGTAAATCAAGTTCATGTTTTCCTTTTTTTTTTCCAGTTGAAATATGTCTCCCATGCTATTTCAAGCATAAGAAATTTCCACTCCCATCATACTTTTAATTGAGATTTGAAACACCTCTGTGGCCTCATACAGATGTGCTGGTGGCCAGATGCCACCACAGTGACCTTATTTATGAAGGTCAGCTCTAGGACCATGAGATTCATGCTCTTTTCATTTCATAAGCAGGGAGGAATCATCAGAATGCCGTGCAACATGTAGCAATAGCAGGGCCACTCAACAATCCAGGAGGCAGCACGTTGTGCTCCAGTGCAAGGGGCCTGAGTTCAGAATGAGCTCAGAGAAACATTTGGGTGGGCAGGTCTACAAAAGTTTTGCTGCTCAGCAGTGCCCTCAGTCCAGGGATGGATGGCATCAGTTTCCCCCATACCAGTGACATCTGAAGGGGGCCGGGGGACTTGCTCCTCCCCAGGAGATGCCAGTGATGTGTTGAGGCCTGTAGAGGCTGCACCCAGCACTAGGGAGATGGGAGACAGAAAATGAAAAACAGTAGTGGCAGCAGGCTTAATGAAGCCCTGCCTGCACTATCACCAGGACCCCGCCATCTGGATAAGTGTCTCGATGGGAGGAGGGGGAGGGGAGACCACTCACTCTCCTGGCCCAGACAATCCATAGAAGATTTTTTGCAGGCTCGGGGGATAGATTGCTGATCAGAGACTGCAGGGACAGGGCTAAGAGCCGCCTGCATCACCTGCACCACTGTCAAGAGGTAAAAACTTTACTAAGTAAAAAAAGAAAAACAATATATACTTATTGACAGGGATTCTATGTGAGACGGGTATAGAAACTATCACTCTAGAGACTGCAGTGCCCACAGTAAGCACAAGGACAAAATGATTTCTGAAACAATTACACTGCCAACAGGATCCACCCCATAAAAATACATTTTGCACAACAACCATTTTGTCAAGGATGCATGCCTCCAGCTAGTCTGAGTTTAAATAGTAGAATGATTTAAAGTGACTGCACATAGTAATCATTAGATTTACAACCTCCAATACATAACGTACAAGGTGTAAAGAAGTGCAACAATAAACAAGAGACAAAAAGCAGCAGCCAAATTCAGGCACATATCAGGATTTAAATGTTGTCCAGTACTGAAACATAGAAGATGATGGGAGATAAGAACCACATGGCCCACCTAGTCTGGCCAAACTGACCCATCTCCCCACCCACCTTGCCCTTACAGTCCCTGTTTGCCTGTGATTTCCCTCTCTCCTGCCTTCTTTCTAAAAGTCCTTTCTGCCTATCCCATACATTCTTAAGCCCCTCAACTGTCTTTCCCTATTGTGTTTTTTTGTGTATTTTTTTATTTAAAACATATTTACCTGGTGAGCAAGCAGAGCCCAGGATGCTATTTCCAGTTGTGACTGGGGTGGGAGGCACCAAGGAGAATTAACAGGAATTAAATCAGGGGTAAGCATAATAACAGTAAACTACAAAATGCATGAGAAAAAATTATATAAGTTCCTCACAAAAAATGTAAATGACACCATGCCTAAAAACATAAAACATTAAAGTAAAATGTGTGGTTATGGATTGGGGACTGAACAGTTCTCCCAGGTGATATTATGACAGTACAAACAGTGTCAGCAAAAACTACAAAAACTACAAAACCTACAAAAATGGAGTAAGGTCATCTCATGAGGAACCTCTCATTAAGATCAGGTGGCTTAAGAGCCCCAACTTGTAGGCCCAAAATGCCTCTCTGCAGAGAAGGACATTGTCCAGATAACCTCCCCTAGGGCTCAGCTATACTTTTCTCAATGCCTAGAAACTTGAACATGTCTGACCCATTATTATGTTATACATGTAGTGCCTTGGCATTTTCCAAATTAGCCTTTTCAATAGCTTTCAGGTATTCTCCCACCCAAATCTTAAATTTATATATGTTTTTTGACTATATATATAAAGCCCCACAGATACACGTGGGATGATATGTACTACAACCACAGAATTACAGTTTATGAATTTCTGTACGGAAATATTTCCCCTGCCACAGGATTTGCAGCTGCCATAAGTGTGACAGCCTGGTGGTAATGAAGGAAGTCAAGTTTGATGTCTGAGGACTTTTTGAAAACTGTTAGCAATAATATTCCCTATGTTGGTGCCTCTTTTGAAAACCATTCTCGGTTTATGTTCTGCCAGGGATCCTTCAACCTGTATAATGTGCCCATTTTTATGAAGATTTTTTTTTTATCTTATGACCTGGCATAAACAAACTGTCAAAATGTTAAGAGGATGTCTGAAATCATTCCTTGCAACCCTGTTTTGTAATTATACGAGGTCCGTTCTGTTCTGTCTCAACACCAGAAATAGCTCTGTCAAGTATAGACTTATAGCCGCTCGCACGAAATCTGTCACATAATTCTGCTGATCGATGTCTGGAGTCAGCTTCCCTGCTACAGTTATGTTAAACATGTAACGGCTAACTTTTTGGAATTTTTTTTTTTAATTTCTTCTTCTGCCAACTGTTTCTCCAGCCCCCTTCTATGTCTCTGGACCTGCCAGTCATCTCCCCATGTCTCAGTCCCCCAGTCACAGTCACCTACATCCATGAAGCCTTGGATATACCCACCATGCAGGGTCAGAGTGGAGGAATTTACTCCCGAATTCCTTGCATTTTGTCAAGCGGTGCTGTGCACTTGGGGAGTTGGAGGCACGGGATATACCACAGCCATCATTGCTGAGGCCAGTATTTCCTTGTTACTCCAATCTCCCCTGGGAACATTGCCTACATGATGTCAATGTGGGCCTGCACATGCATATGCGCATGTCTGCCTACCAATGTCAGCAGCGTCCCCAGCCTTCCCTTCCACCCTCCAGCTGCACTACTGCCTGTAATCACCCAGAAGGCAGTATCACAGCAGATGACAGAACCTCCCCGAGGAGGCATGTGTCTCCTGGGATGCTCATTCCTTCTCCCCCAGCCAGTCGCTGATGATCCAAGCTTGTTTCTGAACTCGGGACACTGGTGTCACAAGCAGTAGCACTACCACTGCACCGGTGGGCTGACTAGTTGGAATGTTTTTGATGGCTCTGCAGGAATTGCAACTAATGAAATGGAAAAGTGAATTCCTATAGGTAGGCTTTCAAAATAAATCAGTGTTCACCCCATTATCTGCAATTGTTTGTGACTATATTAAGTTTTTGCCTGGACTGCTCCTTCGTTCAGTTCTGTAAATTCTGCCTGTTTTATGTATGTGCTTTACTGTATTTGTCTACCTTCCACCCTATGTAACCGACGTGGAGCCTTTGCAAAAGAGTCTGTGACTCAAAGGTTTGTAATTCCGAGTGTATTACAATAAACAAAAAAATAAACTTGTACTTCAAGGAAATGAGCACTTGTCTTATCATAAATCAGAAATGTTAAGACTGGAATTATTGTTTTGTAAGACTGTTAGCAAACTGGTGTAGCTGTTTTACACTTCTTCACCATACCAGCAATACCTCATCTATAAATTACCTTCATAAATCCATTTTATGATTAAATGGATTAAATTCAGAATTGCGGACTGTATTCTTCTCACATACACCCAAATAATTGTTCCCATTGTTTTGGGCAAAAGAGAAACCCATTGCTGTCCCTTTTATGTGCATGTAATGTTTGTTCAGAAAAGATAAGGGTTATAAGATGTACATAGAGAATAAATAATCGGGGAAGTGTGCAATAAGAGAATTTAATGCACACCCGAGATGTGGGATGTTACATAAACCCTGAGAGCCAACTCAAGGGGTTTATAAAAGCATTCAACCCCAAGGGTGTTCATTAAATTCAAGTATGCACATTTCCCCATCCTTTATTTTTTATAATTGCTGGTGAGAGATTTTCCAGCCTGAATCCTGTGATCCTGTGGGACACATACACACACACACATACACACACACACACACACACACACACACAGACTCTTTAGTCTCTCTGTCTCACTCCCTCCCTCCTTTTCCACAGTTACAGTAGTGTTCTTTATTTGTTTATTTATGTATTTATTTATTTATTTATTGTAAGTTATAGCTGACATCATGATCGCACTTACCACACAGATCCATTCCCACTCATAGTCTGTATTGACTCAAGCTGCTGAATTACAGGATCAACCTGCTAAGTTGTTGTTTTTTATTTAAAAAGAGGATCAGCCAGCTAGATAAAGAAAATGTTTATGAGAAGGTGAGGAGTCTTGTTGTGGCTGTTCCTTGCTAACGGAGATTCAGAGCTGCCATGTTTGAGGAACTGTTTCACCAACCCATATGCAGGATGAGAGCCAATGAGGGAGTGCTCAATTTTGACAGACATAAAGCGTGAATGCTGTAATAACCCATAGGTTATTATGGTGAATATCAACTGTCTGAGCCCATCAAAAAAATTGCTCACCAGTTTTTATAACACATTTTCTGTGAGTTCCAAAATAAGTGTATGATGAGCTCAAGAATAAGTCTTGGAATGAGGGAGCACCTCATGTAGAGGCTGGAGCCCTCCCTTCCCCATGTGAGATATTTAAGCAATAATGCACAACAGGATGTGGGTCATGCTGGGATAACCTCATGCCCGGAGTGGTTGGGCAATAGGCCACAGGCAGAGTGTGTCAAATGCCCCAGAAGTGAGGTTATCCCTGCACAATCCACACCTTGGAGTGCATTACTGCTATTATACCATGGCTCATTTATTTTTAAATTAAGAAAAGTAAAAAAATAAAAATGTAAACTGATTTTAAACTGCTTTTTGACTGTGGAAGCACATTTATAAGAAAAAGAGTTCCTTTTTTTCTTTCCACTAGGTGGTGCTGTGCTTTATTGGGTAGGCTCTATGTGTGTCTTTGTTAGTTCATGCTTGCCTGTCCCTGTTGTCAGTCCCCTGATCCCCTCACCTTGTCGTCCTGAGGATTAGGGGATTAGGAGCATCATCATGCCAAAAAAACTGTAACCCTAGGAGTGAGAAATTTCAGACACATAACAGGTAAGCAGCATGTTGATTTTCACAAAGTGAAACTGTGTAAGTTGGGCAGAGCATGGTTCATGTTAGATATATGCCCTTTGCTTCTGCAGTGAATTGGGGGAATCACTGTGGTGACAGTAAGCCAGTACTACTTTATTAAATTTACTTTAAATTGCTTTGTGGCTGATGTGTCCCAGTGTTCAGGTTCATTGAAGCAGTATTGCACATTCTTTTAGAGCAGAGCAGGGAGTGCGAGACTACTGTGTGAAGTCACTGTTGTGATAAGCTATGTGTCAGAAAGCAATGGGAATGGCAGTTAAAGGGGGGAAAAAACAACATTTGGTGCTAGGTTTTACTGTTGATTTGCAGTCCATAGAAATGTTCGGCAATACAGAAGTGGCATCAGGCACTGGGAGCAGTGTAGTGTGAGGGAGTGGGTGTGCTAAGTTCACTGTACCAAGCTGTATCTGTGAAGCCACTTATACAGTGGCAGTCTGGAAAAAAAAGATTTGCAGTTTGTTTTGACTCGTTACGTGGTTGTTTTGTCTGCAGAGTTGCAGAGTTTTAAGACCGCTCATGTGTGTGTGTGTGCTCGGGGGGGGGCTACAGTACAATTAGAGCCAGCAGTAAGTTGGGGCTATGGTATGATGGGAGCCAGCAGCAAGTTGTGCAATTGAGACATGACTCCTCCTGACTCAGTCATGATGCAGACATGGGTATGCCTGAACTTAATACAGTGAGGTTATACTTGGATAAACTCACTGCCCCAGGCACACACTGGCCAATCAGAGGTGAGGAAATGTTCTTGCCATTGTATAATTGTGCACAGTGACTTGACATATGCTAAAATCTGCAGAAGAGCAGACAGTAACGAAGGGGAAAACTAGAGATGGGGTCAAAGTTGTGGCAATTGAACTAGAATGCTAAGTTGTGTAAGGTAATGCACATGGGTTAAAATATTTGAATGCAGAATATAGAATGGAGAGTAACAGTGGAAAGTATGACAGAAAGAGACATGAGGAAATAACGCTGGACAATTTAAAAACATCAGAACAGTGTAACAGGGCAGTGGGAATGGTGAGCAGGATGCTGGGATGTAAAGGAAGGGTGAGCAATAGCTAGAGGAGTTCTATAATTCTGCCACTGTAAAGTTTCCTCATTGGTCATCACCTGAGGTACTGTATGCAGTTGTGGGTCCCTCACTTGAAGAATGACAAGGACAGGGTGGAGGTGGTGCAGAGGAGGGCAACCAAAGTGAATCAGAGTCAGCAGAAAAAAAGACTTACATGGAGGGGCTGAAAGATCACAGCATGTAAATACTGGAGACAAGAAGAGAGAGAGGGGACATAACAGAGGCATACACATACTTCCACAGGATAACTAAAGTAGATAATAAAGAGTTGTTCCAACTACATGAGAACACATGTACCAAGGAAACTCATTGGAGTTAGCTGGTGGGAGAAATAAGAGGGATGCCAGATAGCATTTCTTCAATGAGAGACTGGTAGAGAGGTAAAATGTGCTACTAAAATAGGTAGTCTGTGAGAAATCAGTAGGGGGTTCAAACACAGCTGGTATAGACACATAAGTCTAGTTTCAATGTGCCTACACAACTTGGTATAGTGTTATGCTTGTGTAATGTAGATAATCTTTGGCTGTTCACCTCTCTATCCATGGGATATACCACCCTGTAGGGGTATGAAGACCAGGAACCCTAGAGGAGGGTTCCACCCCTAGAGGTGCAGCGGGAATTATTCCCCTGACTAAAGGTAGCTTAGGAAGGAGACCACAGGAAAAATGAGACAAGCCACTGGAGGAGGAAGGGTGGATGGTGGGGCAATGAAAAAATGTTTGAGGGAGGAGTAAGGAGGAGTGGCTCTTTATGGCCCAAGCAGGGGTGTGGTTAGTTGCTCCATCCCATTGAACTACAGGTATAACCTTTCAATTCAAAGTGCTTATGCAACTTGGAATAGTTGTTATGCTTGTGTAACGTAGATAATTTTGGCTGTTCGCCTCTCTATCTGTGGAATATACCACCCTGTAGGGGTACAAAGGCAAGGCACTTTAGAGGAGGGTTCCACCCCTAGAGGTGCAATGGGAATGATTCACTTGGCTAAAGGTACCTTAGGAAGGAGCCCAAAAAGACTGTTGAACAATGCACATGAGGTGCTGAACACGTGTCAGGATTGAAGACCTGTACGTCGGTCGGTCAGTGGTATCGTCAGGAGCTTGAGTATAGTAGGCAAGAGACAACAAATGAATAATGACCCACTTGTAGGTCTGAATATAAGATGTGGAGGCACGGTTTCCTAAGGAGAGAGGGAACAGCTATGAAGAAGACAGAGAACTGTTGCGGGACCACCACCACCTGACTCCATCCAACAGCGGAAACCTAACTACATGACCTATGGAAGATTACTACACCTATCTAAGTATTATGACCATTGGCACAGAAGAGAGGAGAGGGGAAAAAAACCCTTTGAGGAGGAAACCTCTGGGGATCCAAGGCCTAAGTCACTTTCCCTCCAGGTTTCGGGACAGTTTAGTTAAGTGACAGCTCTGCTACTGCAATTCAGTGGACCAATCCAGGGGTGGCGTTCCAATTTTGGGGAACACTCTGACTCTATTCCTCAAACAGGAACACTGTGAAGGGTTGCAAGTGATCTCTGCAACAAGGGGCACTTGGTGCCATCTCCAAGGCAGGAGGAGGAGAGTAACAAGCGCCAAGGCACTTAGCTGGCCTACCAATCTAAAAACAAACCAGGTGAACCAGAGGCAGTTGTAGGAAAAATGGCTTAAAGGGTGCCTCTGAACCCACTCAGACAGCTAGAGGAGCCCTTCATATGAGAGTCCCACCCCTCACCGCTGAAGTCTTAAATGCTACATCTAGAAGTGCCATCAGTATGGTTGACAACTGAAGATCCACCCAGAGCAAGGACATTCCCACTATGGGCCAGATGAGAAAGACTCTACCCCAAGCTTTGCATGCTCAAGATCTGGATTTCGTGGGTGCAGAGTGAGACAGTAGGCCCTCTGGCTAGCCTCGAGTCCTGATAGTACTGTACATGGGTGGCATGTCTCTGAAATGTGGAGAGAACATCGTTGTAATGTAGCATGGAACCCGCACATGCGTCATGCTTGGATGATTACTGACAATGGAGAGACCTTCACATAGGTTAGACTGAGCAATTGGGGACCCTCACATAGGTTTTTCATAAGGGAGATAGCATTTAGCAACCACAGGAATGCATGCCAACCAGGTTCACTATGAATCCAAATTAGGAGTGAATTGAATGCTATGAATGAGAAAACGGTAAGGCCGGGCAAAGCCCATGATCAACACTTAGGTTGGAGGAGGCTGCAAAGACGATATGGTAACAGGTGAGGTTTGAGATGAAGAGACTTGATATGCTGATTGCGATAATGCCATGTAGGCTGGTATGGTGAGGGTCAGTGGAAACCAGGTGTATTGGTACGAGCAGTAAGGACAGTAGAAGGCTGGGCAGAGCTACCGATCATTAGTTTGAGGATTGACTGGAAATGTGGATTGAGTTAGTGCCATGAAGGCCACATGGAGCAGCAGGAGAAGGGCAGGTAAGCCAGTGACCAAATACGTATATGATAATTATAAAGCAGCACTTGCTGCCTGGAGCCACCATGCCTGCTGTGACAACACAGCCCCTCACCGTGGGCAAAACAGAGAAGCCACAAAAGAAGCACTGGGACACCAAACAGCTGATTAAACCAGTAAGATAAAATAAACTGATTAATTACCAGTGGATGGGGCTGGGCTGACAACTGCAGCAGGGCTGAAACACCAGCTGATTGAAATGTATAAATGTAATCTGCAGAAAACCCCAAAAGAGCACAGCGGGCTGGTGAAACTGGGGAGCTAACATAAATTGAGAATGCCAGCCACAGCTGGAACTGTCCAATAAGAGTGGTTAAAAATAATGAACAGAAATGGGTTTTGCATGTACAGTGGGACTAGGAAAATAGGCAATACAACATTAGAGACAAGCGGTGGTAGGTTAAGAAACCCCAAAAGGACAGAGACAGGGCAAGCCCAAAATGGCACTCCCAAAAGCCGGGCAAAGAAGAAAGGGCTGGTACAGGAGAGCGGGGAAAGGTGAAGCAGAGAGCAGAGAAAAATGGAAGACAAATGTGGCCATGGAGCAAACGGCAGGCCGGAGTGGGAAGACCACCAACCATACCAAGCCTGAGCAGCAAGAAAATACAGACCATCCCAGAGCCAGATGATAAGGAAAGCTAAGGACACAGGGAATGCTCAGCAGCCAGGACAGGGTGGGTGGCAGGAGTCCAGGGTAGAGCAGGAGGAGGAAAATGACACCAACAGGGAGAACAGGCAAGGAAGAAATGGCAATTGGGGAAAATGGCAGACAGAAAGGGAAACGCAGAGCCGGAGGGAGGGGAGGACAGGCGGAGAGCAAGAACATAAGCAGCAACAAGATGGAGGGAGTGGGGGACATACAAGCGTGGAGGAAGGAAAGGGAAAACGAGATGAACAGAGGAGGGAAGATGAGACAATGGCTGCAAAGAGAAGTGGAGGGGAAGAGAGCACAATGGGAGAAGCAGGCCAGCGGCTGGAGGCAACACAGCAAATGCTGCAGAGGAGGGAGGAAAGGAGCACTAACAGGAGAATGTAACAGGTAGCAAGAAGGGCTGAGCCTCTGGTTGCAATGAAGAAACAATCTAGGGATGAGTGAGGAGGAGTGGCCCTTAATGGTCCGAGCAGGGGCATGGTTAGTTGCTCCTCCCCATTGAACTACAGGAACAGTCTTTCAAAAAGATGGTGGTAAAATGGGAGGGGGTAGCAAGGAGGAGTGAAAAGCTACTAGGACCTTCACAATCAACATTAGATAGTGTAGGCTTGGCAGACTTGATAGACCATCATGCTTTTTTCTGCTGACAACTTCTGTGTATCCATGTGATCTTGATCCTGATTGTATCATTGGTTTTAAGACCATTCAATGCCTGTATTTCACATTCTGTCACATTAACAAAACTGTGGCATTTCTGGTCTGAAAAGAAGGATTCAAGAATCCTCTGACATATCTCAAAAACTGTCACTGTAAGATTTGATGGAGGACTAAATGTTGAATTATTATGGAAAGTGTTATTGTGTCACTAAAAATACCACCAACAGCTTAATCTGGTTCAAGGTCAGTTGGCATTCATCTGTATTCCCCTCCACCGGGTCATGCCTGAAAATAGGCAGAATTTGTCTAGTGCACATACCCGGTCAACAAAAACTAAATAAATAAAATTGAATGTCCCTAAGGATGGTTTATTAAGTGGCTGGCATGTACCCCCATCCAGTGAAACGGATCTCCTCACTGTAGATCTGAAGTCAAAGAAAGAATTTAGTGGTAAGTATTTTATTGATAAGAACATGATGAGGTACAATATCCCATTGAGCTAGCAAACATTTTTAAGAGACACCTTGTGCAGTGGCATGTTTACATAGTTACATAGGTCTATAATTGCATGACTACATAGCTACATAGTTTTATGTATACAATAGATACTGTACATCGGAATTCATAGTACAGCTTACATACATAGGCACAATATATGGTTATGGGTATACATATTTACAAGAATATCATAGCACAATCTGCATATCTTGTGTATGCAAGAGAGAATAAGAACCCATAGATTGTGCTGGGTTTGCAATGTCAGAAAGCCGGTGACAAGAGGCTAGTGAGACAAAGGCAGCGAGATTCAGTCTGGAAGAGGTTAAAGGATCGGGGATAGTGCAGGCTGGGGGGGATAAGGAGGGGAGGCACTTGCAGAAGAGAAGGGCAGGAATTACCCGGGGAGTAGTGTGGACAGCATGGTTTTGGTGTGGATGATAGAGATTTGAACCAGTCTTTGATTGTTTTCCATGTGATGACTTAATCATGTGATCTCAGGTGTTTTGGCAGGTTGCTCCACGTATGGGGTATCAGGTAGTAGATGGAGCAGCAGCCAATCCTGTTTTTTTTAAGGGGGGCAGTTACTTGAATTCCAGTGTAGATGCCAATCTTAAGTTATTGTTTGGGTACTTCACTTTAATATTCTCTGTTATGTAGTCAGGAAGCTTGCCCTTGTGGCATTTTAGCATCAGGCTAGTGATCTGGAGTTGACATCTGAGGCCTAATAGCAGCCAGTTTGCATGTTGATATAAAGCACAGTGGTAGGTGCTTCTTGGTGCTTCTAGTATGAACCTCGATAGACAATTGTATAGCACATCTACTCTGGCATGGTCTGTTTTAGAACCCCTGCAGTATAACCTATCCCCATAATCGATAACAGGGATGACTAAGGTGTTAACTACCTGAAGTCTTGATCTTTGGGGAGTTCCCTTCTGATTCTGTACAGCATGCCAGCTTTTGACCTAGTTTCTTGACCAAGTTGTTTATGTGTGTATTCCAGTTACAGTGAACATCTAGCAAAACTCCCAGATATTTATAGGCATCCACTTGTTGGAGAGTGAAACCATCTCCTGTGGTGATGGTTAGCAAATTGTCATCTTCAAATGTTTTGGATTTATGCTGGAAGAGCATGGTCTTTGATTTGCTGGTGTTTAGGACCAGTTTGTTGTGACAGAATAACTGCAGCACGTTGAATGCCTCTTTTAGGTTGTATTGAGAGCATTGTAGGTTGGTGACCATGGTGTAGATTACTGTGTCATCTGCATTGAGGTGCATTTTTATATCCTGGCTTGTAAAGCTGAAATCATTCATTTAGAGATTGAACAGAAGTGAGCCTAGTATTGACCCTTGTGGGACACCAGAAATTATGTCCCGGTAGCCGAAGTAAAAGTGCCCCAGGAAGACATCTTGTCTGTACCCTGTGAGGTAGTTATGGAACCACTTGACAGCATTGTGGGATAGGCCCATGCATGTGAGTTTGAACATTAGGAAGTTGTGGTCTAGGAGGTATCCAGTGAGTATAGCAAACCAATATGGGTGCCTCATCAAAACAGCGACTCATATTGGGCGACATACTCTTGGGTTACCCTGCAAGGGTAGGGACCCTACATGAATGCAAAGGTAGAGAACGGCGACCATAAGGGAGGATAGTGAAAGGAAGGGGAATGACAGGGAAGGGGTTTGTAGGGGGCTGGTGTGCCTGCTGCCACCGAGCTAGTCACGTGGTGTGGTGGTGTGGGTGATTAGTTCTGGCTCAGCAGGTACTGGGTTCCAGAATGGGACAGGGAGGGTAGAAATTTTGCTACTGCCTGTGGCTGCGGGACTTAATTATTATTTTTAGATCCAGACTGTGCCCCTTCCCTGACATGCACTCCCTCCATGGAGTTGGAAATCTAAAATCAGGGTGGTGCAGTGGGCAAAGCCGCCTATGAGGGAGGGTGAATGGGGCACAGCTGCCCTGCAAAAACACTTTTAGTTTTTCCATATGCCAGGTCGCCGGCAAGTGTATGTCGTCGATTTGCTTTTTGCCGATATACACTCACCATAATAGCCATCGCTGTTTTGTGATAGCTATTATGACATGGAACCGGCGTAGGGCATCAAAAGCTTTTGCTAGGTTGATAAAAACTGCCCCATTTCATGCCTTGTTGTCTAGTGGTATCTGGATGTCACTACTTACTTTGATCAGTGTGGTTTGGGTGCTGTGCTGATCTCTGAAACTGGACTGGTTTGAATTAGATTGTTTTCATGTAGTTACCCCTTTAATTGGTTGGCAATTAGTCTTTTAAAGATTTTAGAGATGACCGGTAGGAAGGAAATGGGTCTAAAATTGGAGATGGTGGTTTTGCACCAGCTTTGTACATGGGAATAACTTTAGCAGTCATCCATTCTAGGGGTAGCTCATTGGTTGTTAGGGATAAGCTGAAAATGGTGGACAGGGGATGTACAATGACTGGTGCTGAAAAGTTTAATAGCTTGCTACAGATGTTGCCAAGCCCTATAGCTTTTTGGGTATTTAACTTAAGATATTCGGACAGAACTTGACTTGCTGGGATTTCATAAAATTGGAGATCAGGGGTGCATAAGTAAGTGTTGATGGAGGAGGGGGCCAGTGCTGATCTTGAAGCACAAGAATAGTTCTGGATACAGTGCCCATATTTATGAAGAAATCATTGAAAAGCTGTGATGTGAGGACTAGCAGGTATGTTTTATTTATTTATTTATTCAATCTCAGATTACAATACCTTTGAGCACAAGGCGCTGCTCATTTGCAAAGGTTCCACATCAGTGGGGAAAGGTGAACAAACTTAGAAAGGCAGTAATACAAAGACAAGCTTTAAAAAACAGCAATGGTACATACTTTCTATCTAGAATTAAAAACTTTAGTAATGGAGAAGAAAGGAGCAAGGGAGGTACGAGGAGAGAAGAAGAGGGGTAAGCAGCCAGAAGACCTTGTCAGTAAGAGTAGAATGTGTGGCTGGGTGGCTAGTAGGTAGAAGGGAAGGTGGGGGAGGTGGTGGGGGGAGGGGAGGACGAGGGTAGGAGTATATAGCAGGGGATGGAAAGGTAAAGCTTAGAGGTGGAGAAAAAGAGGGAACTGGAGTGCACACAAGCAGTGGTATCACTAGGTGAAGCAATTGCAGGAACTGTTTGTCATAAGATGCTGATGGAGCCTGTGCTTGAAAAGACCTAATCTTTGTATGGACAAGATTTCATTGGGAAGTGCATTGAAACTGAGTGGGGCTCTGTAAGCAAATGAATGCTGCCTTGAGATGTCCTGCACCTAGGAATCTTTAGAGATTGATGGGCTGAGCTTCAAGTGTGCTGAGAGCTGGAGAGAGGGTTAAGGAGGTTTGCAGTTCCAGGGGGCAAAAGGCTGAGAAATGATTTTTAGCTAGCAAGTATATTTAGTACTGTATCCTTCTGGATAGTTGAAGCCACCCAGACTGGACGTACAGGTCACAAGTGTGGGAAAGGTGTGCTGCAGCACCGTTGTCTCCACTGATATTGAAGTTTGGTGGGTAGTCTCCTGTTCTAGCATTTTGCAGCTTGCATATAGTTTTCCAGAAGTTTCTGAGGTTGAGGGTTGTGTTGTTACCTAGTAGATTATCATACAGTAATACTGTGATTTAGTTGACCTTACCTGCGCTATATATTTGTTTCTCAACTTCCTATAGTGTGCTTTGCACGTTTGACATTTTTTCCTTTTTCCATTCTTTGTTCCTTTGCCATTTTGTTTTGTGTAGATTACCCTGGCACCACTTTGCATTATTATTTTTTGTGTAGAATTTTCTTTGGGGGGTCTCTCTGATCACAGACCTGTAGGAATTCTTGTTTGAAGTAGGATCATGCCTCATAACTGTGAATAAGGGTTAGTCTATCCCAGTTGATTGCTTCAACGCCCACATGAATGCAATATAGTCAAAATTTTAAAGGACCTTTTGTACTCTACTCTTGACACAAGTACATGTTTTGTCTTGTTCTTTATAATCTTGTAAATTTGAGGAGGTTCACTAAAGTGTCAAAAGGGTTAATACTGCATTTGGCAACAAAGAACAGTCACTTTGAAAGTAATAAAATTGCTGTTTTGCATAATCAGTTTTCTGATATATTCACATTTAATACCTCCCTGGTAATGGTGGGCTAAGTGGCCAAAATTCGCTCCTTGAAGTGATTCACGGAGTAACGCAGAATCTGCTAAGTACTCCACAACACGAAGTGGAGTACTTTGTGTCATGATGTGGAATACGAAGTTCATTGAAACCAATGACTTTGCGTTATTCCACCTCCCCCAAACCGCTTCTCCACCAATTTTAAGGCAAAGTACAGTGAGATCAATGTACTTTGCATCACTTCACCTTGTTATTGAGTTCCAAGGCAAATTTTGCAGTGCTTCATGGGATTGCAGATCACATGGGCTCTAGATTGTTCTGCACAACCTCAGTTTTGTGTAGTATGTGTGTGTAGTGGAAGATGGAGACAGTTTCTTCTCAGAGCTCTGCGTTTCAAATCCTCTAAAATCTATTAAAAAAGCCTTTTTGTCATTTTTTTGCTCAACATTTAGTACATCAATTGTAGGAAGCCCTCCTGTGATCATATCATTGATGTGTTTATTGTTTGTATGTGGATTTTAAATGTTAATTTACAACAGTCAGTCTGTGTTCTGTGAAGTGTGCTTTGGGAAGGGGCACATCTGTAGTGTAGGTAGATTAACTGGGACAAAAAGGCAGTCTTTCTGTTTTGGTTATATTTTTCTTGTATAACTGTGTTACACACAGTAATATTTTCAGTAATTCTTGAAATTGTTTTGCTGATTGTTGTGGTACAGCATTGTATAATTTCAGTTTGTTTAAAACATTTGGTTATATTACTAAAGGTTTTCAATTTGTTACACATTACTTGTAGTGTGTGTGTGAGTGTGCGTGCGATGCGTTGCGTGCCATTAAATCAGAAACCTTTTATTATGCCACAGAGTAATTGCAGCAGTGTAAACCTGCTATTCACTGCACCTGCATTAGTTTTTTAATACTGCTTTGTGGTATCTTTACTGGTAGTGGACTGTAACTGCCATGCACTACCCCTCAACTGGCAAAAGGTATTCTTTTCCAGATATGGATTTGTGACTTGTGAGCACTGGCTAGGTGTTGTGCCTTTGCTTCTGCATCTCTTGAGTGCACAGCACAATCTTAATCTGTCTGTGCATTTGACGTACGCCATTAATTCAGGGAGACTTTGCATTTTTAGTTACGCTCTCATTTCACTTTGTCAGCACTTGGGAATTTCTGGACACAAGACAGTAGCATTCTGGGGATGCACATTAACTCTGGTGACTGTGTGCAATCACTGTGTGCATGACAGAGTGCACCATTAATTCTGAGAGACTTTGCATTTTTTGTTGCCCTCTCATTTCACTTCGTCAGCACTTGGGAATTTCTGGACACAAGACAGTAGCATTCTGGGGATGCACATTAACTCTGGTGACTGTGTGCAATCACTGTGTGCATGACAGAGTGCACCATTAATTCTGAGAGACTTTGCATTTTTTGTTACCCTCTCATTTCACTTCGTCAGCACTGGGGAATTTTCTGGACACAAGACAGTAGCATTTGGGGAATGCAAATTTATTCTGGTGATTGTGTGTGACCAATGCACACATGACTAAGTATGCCATTAATTCTGGGAGACTGCATTTCTTGTTACGTTCTCATTTCACTTCACCAGCACTAGGGAATTTTCTAGACACAAGACAGTAGCATTTTTGGGATGCACATTAATTCTGTTGACTGAGTGTGACCACTGCATGCATGACTGAGTGCACCCTTAATTCTGGGAGATTTTGCATTTCTTGTCGTGCTCTCATTTCACTTTGCCAGCACTGGGGAATTTTCTGGACACAAGACTGTAGCATTTTGGGATGCACATTAATTCCGGTGACTGTGTGTGTGAGGGGCTGCCAATATTGTTGTCACTTCACCTTATTTCGGGTTAAGGTGGAATGACAATGCAAAGAATAATTACAAAGCGAAGTGAGCCTTTTGTATTGGACATTCCACGTAGCGCAGTGACAATACGAAGTGCCCACTTCGCATTCACTTCCCCAGTGAAATTTAAATTTGCTGCATCTCTATTCCCTAGTGCTGATTCACTCCTCTTCTCTTTCACTGCTGGTACTGCTGTTGTGGCTGCTGTTCATAGCCTTTTCTTGCTCTTGCCCCTTTGATCTCTTCTTGTTCTCTTGCAGGCACCAGCAACCTTGTCACACTTTCACTGCAGTGGAGTGGTCAGCATAGGTGTATGGCTGTGGTAATGGAGGTGGCAGTGTAAGCTACCCTCCTCTGAAAAAGGGGGTTAGTATCCAAACCACTGGTCTCACACGACTGTTCTTGTAAAGCTCGCTAGTGGGCTAGCATGTACTGCTATATTTTTTGCTCAGCTGAAGACAGGTCCCATTTCAAAATCAGCCCTATCATGTTCAAACTGATGTTGTTTCCCTTTGCTGATTGTGATATCGCATTGAGGTACTATGTCCAGAAGTGTCCTTTGGTAATTCTGATATTCTAGAGAAGTTTCAAAGGACTTGGTCACTTCTTGCCTCTCCTTCAATTGTTTTTTTATTATTGCTTTGCTTCAATGTAATCTCTCGGTGTGAGCTTGTAAGATTTGCCTCTTTCCCACAAACTGTTCCTGGTCTATTCCATAGATGGGTTGTTTGATAAGACAGAGTCCCCATGGGACCCTTCCCCAGATTCCTAGCATACATTTCAAAATTGCTATGGTTTTAAATTTTTTCAGTCTATTGTGTCATTTGCATGTTTCATGAGGAACTTATGTCATAATGGACATTAACAGCCTGATGTTTCTTTGAAGTCAGCTACTGTTTTCTGTCTTTTGTGTGATGTTGCACTTTTCACTCTTTATAATATGTGTTTTAAATTATTAATCTGGTAACTATTATGTACTGTCACTTAAAACTATTCTATTTAAACATTGACCACTGGGGGGCATGCACCCCTGAGAAAGCACTAGTGTTTGACAGAAACAATGGTCATTACAGGGGCTCTCTGGACTACTAAACTGCTTTGGATAGTGTTACTGTTAATCCTGAACTAGCATTTGGCCAAATCATTTGGTGAAGCATTTGCCCCCTTTTTCCCCATTCTGTATATACCCTTTTCCCAAGGTTCTTTATGATTCCCATGGTGAGAGACCAATAAAATACTACATAAAATTATCCACGTGGTTAGAATATTTTAACAGATAGTTACTAATCTTGGGGTTGGAGTTTCAGGCCACCAGGGACTAACTCCCATGCTGCAGGCACCACAGCAGAACATCTCTACACCTGAGGAGATTTTTGTTCTCAGCAGGCACAGCTGCAGAGGATGTTATGCCTGGTCCCAACAGGTGTAACATTTTGGTGCAGCTGTGCTGAAAAAACAGCCGCAAGCTGCCGTAAATCATGGATCCTGTCGCAGTCTGGCTCCACTTTTGAGACTGCCACAGCTGTGAGAAAAACTGACTTCACACGTGGAGATCCACTTTTACCAGATTTTTCCTGCAGCCACATGACTTTTGGGGCATTGAAAATCTAGCCCCTGATTGATATTTTAGTTTTTGTCAGCTGTTGGGAATACCAGAGTTTTCATTCTTCCAGGCTGGCAGATCTGCTATGTCCTCAAGGAGGAAGCATCTCTGAGCAACTGTAGCTGTTGCATTGTAGTCAGCGCCTATTAGAGGTGTGTGAAAAAACCTTTCGCTGGCAGAATTAATGTGAAAGTAGGATTTTCACTTCTGTGAAACTGCAGAAATCTAATTAGCAACTTTTGTGGAAACTCTAACTTAGAATAGCAGAATAAATGTATAAACTGCAGATTATTGTATTAAACCGTGGGGAAGAAAGTCAGCAGAACTGATCACTGAACTGTGGAATAATTACATATACTGAGAAATAATTCATTAAACTGCAGAAAAAGAAAAATACCTCAGAACTGTTATTCCACATTTCATGTGTATTATTCTGCAGTTCAGCCAAATATTCAGTTGAACTGTACAAAAATCCATCAAACATGTCTGGAAAATTCTGATTTCTCAAATTGCAAAAGTTTGGAAAATTCTGTGAAATTTCTGAATTTTCATGAAAGTTTCATGAAAGTGGAATTCGCAACTTTTGCCCACCTCTAGCACCTGTATTATTAGCATAAGGAAGTTGCAGCACCGTGCCGACTGTACACGTGGATCTCACATTGTGGACATTCAAAAATAACAAGTGGCTACAAGGGGAGAGACTAAAATTCAGAGTGGAAAAGTTATATTCACTGAAGTGTCACAGCTGAAGGTTACACCACAGTCCTTCCTGCACTTGACATACATTACAGGAGCTTTGTAGAAAAATGTCTGACTTACATGGAAGTGGAAAGTTGCTGCTCCTTGGATTCAATCAGAATCTTGCCATACTTCTGTAGACTGCTGACCACGATGACCACAACAACAGGAGCCCCTAAGGAACAACAATAACAGTGTAGGGATAACACAGCAATGGTTAAAAATACCGGATTAGTTTGAGTTATTTGTTAACCTGGTAAATGCTTGATCTATAAAGCCCATTTTCAAGAATGACTGGGAAACACAGAAAATGCAAACATACAATACAGATTACAAAAGGATAATGTCAAAAATAATTGCAGATGATATAGGAACCAAGAAAACTTTACAAACACTTAAAACTGGGGATGGGAATTGACTTTGATACAAACAGTGGTAAGGAATTGTAAAATTTCAAATCCTTGCATGCCAATATTCTCTATCTCTAAGAGGTATGCATCTGGAAACCAAAAGATTTTTAGAAACTGCATGACCTGGAGATCACATCTCATCTATCAAATTCAAATATCCAAAAACATGAATTTGACAGCATGCTCTGGGAAACTATTGTTTTAAATATAGCAGCATAAAAGTTGTACGACTGATCGAAAGTCAACAATTGCAATGAAAAGAGCAGAACACAGAGATGCATAAAGTGTACGTGGGGAGACATACAGTTAAATGTGCAGTTTTGTTATACAGGACTCACACTCTTGATGGTGCACAATCACTGGTTGCTGTATAAATCAACAAACCATAATTCAGAACAGGAAGGAGAAAGCTAAGGGAAGGTAACTTCCTGGTGTCAGGAAGAAAAGAAAAATGTTAATAGTATAAAACTCCAAGGTACTGATGTATGTGGCACTCAAAGAATAATAGGTAAAAGAAAATATTTTTATAAATAAATCAAATAAGTTACAGGGTAAGTGGGAGCATTGTGATGCATCCCAAAGCATGCAAAAGACAATGGGAGACCCACGGTAAAGGTAGTGTAACTGCTGTAACCCCTCTTTCCTATAAGCTCAGGAACGAAGCTGCAAATAACTGTTGTAACCAGGTTGGGGGGTGCTTCAGGGGCACCAGGGCACCACTCTCCTACCCCACCTTAGCTCCGTCCCTAATGAATATTTAAATGAACTCCCTTTTGGGCTGTTACATTAGGCCCCTCCCATGGGTGTCACTAGCCAAATGAATATTTAATTATTTAAATTTACACAGGCCCTGTGGACATGCCTCCTCTCAACTCTTAGTCAATCCTCCTGGCACCCTGAGTGCTTTAAAACAATTTATTTACTAATCTTTTTTTTTACAAATTGGGCGGTCAGCACCTGGCTGTTGGTGCTGCCGCCAACTCACCACCCCAACTCAGGGTGAAGGAAGCTGCTTCAGAAGGCAGGAGGTACTACTGCAGAGGGAGGGACTTTGGGCAGGCAATGGGGGGTCTTTATATTGGGGGGTAGGCACAGAGGCGGACAACCGGGGGCCTTGCTGGGTCATCCGACACCCGATGGCTCTTTCTCTCCATGTGGCTCTACCACACGCCACCTCCGTGGGAATGAACAGATTTTAAAAACAAATAGCAAATGGGCTGACAGAGCCCACACCACAGCACTGGAGGAATGGAACCACCACAACACTGGATTACCACCGGACTTCACCAACGGGACCAAACGCCGACTAGCATGGACAAGAGGTGCACCACAGTTAAGCCCTGATGATGCTCTATCACCTGTGTCCCCACTTTCTCTCCCACAACCACAGCGATTGGGCTGTTCTTTTCTTTAGAGTGCCTAAAAACACTCACTTTGGGGTCTTCTACGCCCACAGCAATTGGCACCAACACCCAACCTCTTCCCCGGCTATCGCTACTCTCTACTAACCAGCCAACATTCAGGACCCATGTCTCTGGCAATGCTGACCAGTTCCCAACAGTCCAGCATGAGCTGGACTTCATAAAATGCTCCCCTGGCTTGCGTTGCATTTTGGGAGGAGGGGTTCTAGAATGGAGGAGCAGGTGGCCAGGGGAAGCAAGAAAACAATAAAACTTTTTTTATGCCCACTGTTTGCACTATTACTGGTGGTTATGGGAACACACTGCACTGCACCTTTCCACCCCTACCTGCCCACACTACCCAGGGACCATAAAGGGCACCTTCTTTATTTCATTTTACTGTTGGGTCCCATACCTTGGGGCATTACTATTTACAGTCACCATGGATGACACTGAACAAGAAAATGTTCACTTTGAGCTAGACAGCCTCCTCTACCAGCTGCAAGAGGAACAGTTCAGAGACATTTGTGATCATTTGAATATTTCTGGCATTGGTTGAGCTATATTTCAAAGAAAAGCCATTTTGTCTTATTAAGTATGTTAGCAATCACTTAAATGATAAGGAGGAAGAGCTGGAAGATAAGGGCATGTTCCTGATATTGGAACTTAAGATAAAATGTGTGAGATCATTAGTGGTCTGGTACCACGGGACTATGCAAAGAAAATAGAATCCACAGAGCTCCAGTTTAAAAAACAAATGGAGGAATAGAAAAGTGAATTAACCAATGCCAAAGCAAAACCACTGACAACTATTATTTATTTATTTCAAAAGTTTCATCAGGAGAGACATACTGAGCCATAAACAGCTTGTTTCTAGAAGCATCCTGGGGAGAGGGGAGAGGGAGAAATACATATCCATACAGTGTAAAAATATTTACAGAGAA
The DNA here is from genome assembly GCA_016271365.2 of Neoceratodus forsteri. NCBI lineage: Eukaryota > Metazoa > Chordata > Ceratodontiformes > Ceratodontidae > Neoceratodus > Neoceratodus forsteri. The sequence continues at coordinate 1,150,837,096 of CM028130.1, read as the reverse complement.
TGTACACTAGAACTGAAGCTGGTATAAAGGAAGATTTTGAAATTTTTGGGCAAATTGGAAGTACATCTCAAAAAGACAGGATGAGTTTTGCCAGTTTAGCACATCAAACTGAGAGTGGATGCAGGAAACTGAATTCACAGAAGCAAATATTAAAGTAGTTAACCCTGGACTGAGCCTTTTAAGTTATTTGGAAGGTAGAAAGGATATAATTCTGCCACAACTGAGGTGAATTCTGAGGTCATGTTATCAAAAAAAGGATGTGACTGAACTTTCCCAGCAGCTGTCAAATTCAGTGCAGACTTGAAAAGTGGTCCAGGATCAGGCAACTGAGTTTCAATGCTAAGAAGTGCAAGGTTATGCACATTGGAGCCAAAAGCCCCAGGACAGAGTACTACCTGGGAGGGGTCCAGATATCTCCTATAGAGAAGGAGAAGAATCTGGGTGTGATGATAACTAGTGACTTAAAAGCATTCTACACAGTGCAAGAAGGCAATAACAAGGGCAAACAGAATAATGCGGTGTATAGCCAGGGGGATCAGCAATAGGCGACAGGAGGTGGTATTGCTCACGTACAGGTCACTGGTGAGACCATATCTGAAGAATGCAGTGCAGTTCTGCAGCCCTCACTTTAAAAGAGACATATATCCGATGGAGATGGTCCAGAGCTACAAAGATGATTGTGGTGCAGCAGGGCAAATCGTATGAGGAGAGAGTGAGTGCCGTAAACATGTACTCCCTGGAGGACAGGAGGGAGAAGGGAGACATGATTGAGACATTCAAGTACTTGAAAGGGATTAATAAAGTGAACAGGGAAGGTCTCGTCAGGCTAAACTGCAGCAGAACTACGAGGGGGCCCAGCCTAAAGTTAGAGGGGGGTGTTTAAGTGGGAGGCTAGAAGACACTTCACAGAAATGGTGGTGAGCAAATGGAATGCATTGCCTGAAGAGGTGATCCGATTGAGGATGGTGGGCAGTTTCAAGAGAGGTTAGGGTAGATATTGGGGAAAGATAAAGGTCATGGAAGGGGAGGAGGAAAGGGATGAAAAGGTAGGTGAGGGAGAAGCAGGGACAACAGACTGAGTGGAGAACCCTGCGCAACAAGCATACTATAAGTACCTAACAGGGATCAGCAAAGTGCCTACAGAGAACCTATTCCAATTGAAGGGGTGTACCAGGAAAAGGGGTCATGATCTCCAACTCAAGGGGGTAATTTTTATTTATTTATTTCAGTTTAGGATTAATACCTTTGAGTCAAGGTTTCATTTTCAAAGGTTCCGAGTCAGTTAAACAAACAGATATAGACAACATAACACAACAGCAGTGGATTACAAAATAAGGTTACAGAGGGTTGCACATACTTTTAGGTTTAACTAATACATAGGAGTCTAGGTTTCACTAGTAGGAGTCAAACATTGTAAGTAACAACACTAAGTGTGGGCATTGTAGTGTAAGAAACAGGAAAGGGGGGGAGGCCAGAGATTGAGCCTCCGCTGGGTAGTACTGGGGGCAAGTGGGGGGTGGGGCATGGGCAGTTGCCAGAGTGATAGACTGAGCTCACCAGCGGTGGCCAGGGGTGATAATGGGGGTGGACAGGCATTGTTATATGTTCATGTATGTACTGTAATTGAATGGAGTGGGCGATCTGTGGACGGGGGGCGGTTGACAGTTTATTGTAGTGTAGACAATGCAAGGTATTTATTTTGTGGATAGGGGGTTTTGTTGAAGAGAGCAAGGGTGGGGGAGAAGCGCTGGGGCAGTGGTTGGGTGGTTAGAGCCAAGGGGTGGATGGGATAGCCTAGGGGTCCTGAGCATGGGCTAAGTGTGGCAGGCACAGATTTTTTCAGTTCTAGTTGGGAACAAAGCCCAATTTTGAATTATTTGGGCTTGGTGCATGCTGATAGTGTGGTAGGCGGCTCATTGAACCACTTTGGGCCCAGAGAGGCGAGTGAACTCTGTGCCTGTTTAGTATGCTTGAATGGCACCTGGAGTCCCCCTTTTGCAGCACTCCTAGTCTGCTTAAGGGGTAACACCTTTGCAAAAAGCCTATTAGTTTAGTGGACTCTGGCATAAACCCTAGCAACGCTTTTTTGATAAGCATGCAAGTTTGGAGTTGAGCTTGAAAGTAGAGTGGGAGCCATCCTGTCTCATTGAAGAGGGTGCATGTGTGGGTAGAGAGATCAGCACCCAAGGTTAAGTGACAGGCCTTATTTAGGAGAGTGCCCACTCTCTTGAGGACAGTGTCAGAGCTTGCTCCATAGATTGGGAGCCCATAGTCAATGGTGGCTAGTACTGAGCTACTTATCACTAATTTCAGAGCCACAGGTGGTAGGGACTGCTTGTGGCAGTACAGAAAACCCAGTTTCATGCTGAAGGTCTTGATGACGTAGTCAATATGACTGGAGAAATTGAGAGTATCGTAGAGGTAAATTCCTAGGTATTTCAATACAGAGACTTGTTCAAGGGAAGTCTCCCTTAGGGCTCTTGTTTTTTTATAGTTGAGCAGGAGCGTGTTCTTGCAGAACCAGGATTCAAGCTTATGGTAGCCGTCCTGCACTTCAGTAGTGATGGTATGCAGGTCTCTGCCTGGGACAGATATGACAGCATCGTCAGCATATAGTATAATGTGTGCAGGGCAAGCAGAGAGGAGGATATTTATGAACAGACTAAACAGTAGAGGGCTGAGGATAGATCCTTGGGGGACTCCTAGGTTCACTTCCTTTGGTTCCGAGTATGTGTCTCCTATTCTGACTTGTTGAGTTCTATGGGAGAGGTAGCTTCCAAACCAAATCACCATGCTTGGACATAGGCCAGTTGATGACAGGCTGCTGAGGAGAAAGTGGTGGTTCACTGAGCCAAAGGTCTTTGTGAGGTCTATGAATGTAGACCCTACTGCCATCCCTTTATCCAAAACGTCATAGAGCTGGGAGGTGTATTCGACTAGTACTGAAAGTGTTGAGTGGTTTTACGCAAACCATGCTGTTTAGTTTAAGGGTAACATCAGGAAATACTTCTTTATCGAGAGGGTGGTGGACTCCTGGAATGGGCTGCCTAAAGAAGTGGTGGGCGAGAATACAGTGGGGGGGTTCAAGAGAGCTTGGGACAGACACAGAGGGCCATTGAAGAGAGGGGGAGGGAAATTAGAGCAAGCCTAGAGGAAGCTAGGCAAATGGGCAGACTGGGTGGGCCTGGCAGTCCTTTTCTGCCATCACTTTCCTATGTTCCTAAGTTCCCATGTTCATATTTTATGTGTCATACAAAAAAGGGATCACCTCAATAGTGCATCACTCCACTTGTACTACACTACAGTGCCAATTATGAGTTTTACCTTGGGGGAAATAGAACTCACAGTCTTTCAATCTTCCAGCCTCAGAGGTGAGTGTGCTATCTGCTATGGACATACAAAGAAGTCAGCAGAAGAAGGCCATTTGGTCTATCTAGTCTGCTCATATTGCAGGGTACACATCATGAGCTACTGTCCCTGCTCTCTCTCCCCACACCTCCCATTCTCCCTACCCATGACCCTTACCTTTCCCCATGCCTATCCCAGCCACTCTTAAAGCTGCCCACTATACTGTGTACTGTACTTTGAAAAAATAAATATGAAATGAAATTTGGTGCCTTACCCCAGCCAATGAGACACAGCTTGAACATATATCGTCTGATGTAGGTGTTGAAGACTTTCACAATCAGTATGTACAGGTGAAATGCTTCAATCCCCATCCAGGTGAGGCAGCAAAGCAAGGAGTAGTGCATGATGACAGCAATCAACGTGCACAGGGATGCAATGTCAAACGCAGTCAGCCACACGTTCAGCAGAAAAGACATGTCCAGCAGGAACAAGGCACTACTCAAGTTGATGTGGATTTTTGTAGAATGGTCAACCCCAGTATTCCTGTGTAGGGTATAAAGACAGTTCACACTTGGAACCCCTGAATAAGGCAAGAATAGGCAATTGTTGTTTAACATTGTATGGTTTATGTTGTATTGTGTTGATGGGAGGGAAATAGAGTCTATCTTTCCCATCTCTTCCACTGCAACAATAATAAGCTTGAGTATTAACCCACCCATGCTTATCAGCTGGAATGCTATCTCTACTCTTGCTACATAACCATTAGTGCAATTCTCTTTTAGAAATCTGTCTAATCCTGATTTAAAAGCTTGAAAAGTACTAACTTTCACAACCCCACTGAGTGGGCTATTATGCATGTCAACTATCCTCTGTGTTAAGTAATATTTTCCAATGTGTCCTCTTATCATGTTCACCTCCCCCGAGTTTGAGTGCATGTCCACTATTTTTCCTTGCACTCACAAGCTGTAGCACACATGTATACACCACCCTTTAATGTCTCCACGATCCTGTCCCCTGTCCACCTTCTGTTCCCAAAGGATAAATAATTTTGGCATGTCCAATCTCTCCCCATAACCTTTCCGCTTTAGTCATTAATCAGTCACTTAGCCCTGTACCAGAACCTGTTGATCTCTTTAATGACCTTGCTGAACTTTTGCAAGGTGACCTTGCAATAAATCCCACAAGATGCTGTAACAAAAGATAAGATCATATTTAGAAACAGGCACAAAACACATCATGTGGGATCTTCTCAAGGTGGATGCAGCACTTGCATCCGTATTTCAGATGCAGATGCATCCAGGTGTCTGTGTCCTATTCATAGACATTTGGATGCACTTGCAACAAATCCTACAGTGAATGGCAATCTCTGCTGCAACCATGGGACTCGCATCATTTGTCAGATGCAAGTGTGGAATTCCATATAGAAAGTTAGACAAACTTTTTTTAGTATATGGTGCAATGCTGTTCAGCATAGAAATCCATGCCTATAACAGCCTTGTTGTGCAGCAGTAGTGATGTCAGGATTGTGCTGCACGAGCCATTTCACTACTGCAGCACAACACAGAATGTCGTCACATGGCCGCCTTTTTCCCAAGGGCATCGGTGATCCCCCGGCCAGCAATGATGATGAATTTACATGAGCAAACTCTTATAAAATGAATTGAGCTGATTTCTTCTTTTCTTTAGTTTTTTTTTTTGTTAAGCCTGCCCATACACAATAAAAAAGTGTGTATGAGCAGGCATGCACATACAAGGCTGTGCTTGAATCTTGAGGTTTCCATGGTAACAAGATACCTTTTGAGCTGAGCTCTTGAGGTCTCCTCTCTATTTAAGTACAGCCTTGTTGTGTATGCCTGGTCATACACAGTGCTCTATGTGGTCTAACTTTTCAGGCAGATTTCTGCAGTTTCATGTGGAAAACAGGCACAGCTGTTTAAAAACCTAGCCCATCAAGTTTAATCTAATCAGGTGTGGTTTAGGCAAAGACAGAGTGCAATGCCTTCCAGTGTTATTTCATCTGGTACAGCATTATCCAGTCCCTATTTAGCTGTTTTCATTACTTTTGTCATGTCTGCTGGGCAGAAGAAGTATATTCTGTAAAAATTAGGTTTGCTTGGAATCTATCAATTTTTTATATGATTGAACTGATTAGAAATTTAGAAAGTTCTGATTCCTAATCCAATTCCATTTCAAATCCTAAAAGGACCACAAAATTGGAAATGCATTTGGATTTGGAATTTTAAATATTAAATTCCTATATAAAAATACTGTAGGCTTTAGGATTCAATTTAGAAATCAGTATTGTCAGACTGCAATTCCAAAAATTCTTATTTCAAAATCTAGGTAAAATCCGACAAATCTGTTTTTTGTTTTTTTTTGCTGATTCTGAACAACTCAATTAAAAATCAGTATCATACCTATAATAAGGGGCTTCATGTGGCCAGCCTGGTGGGGCTGAAAGCTGAGGTGCTGGACGCCTTACCTTGTACCACGCCGATGACCTGGGTTCAGGAACAAGCAAGGGGCGCAGGGGGTCAGCTGGGGAGGAGAAGGATGGATCACCCAATGGCTGTTCTCCTTCTCCAGAAGGGGTCTTCTGCAAACTGCTGCTGCAATACCACCATCTGGGGGAGCCCGGGTGAAAGGTGCGGTAGTTGGGGGTAGCAGCAAGGGCATTGGGCAGATGTCGGCAAAGGGGCGGAGCAGGAGGCACTTCTCAGTACACCTCCTAGCTCATTAGCCCTCATTACATGCCCATGTCTGGGGAAATGAACCAGGGAAAAAAACCTTGGTCTCTCCTAGGTGACAACACCTCACTGCATGTCTCCAGTTCACAGCAACAGACTCCGCTGTACTGGATCCATAACAAAATATGCATGGCTCTGGGGAAGTAAGAACGGAAGTCCCTCCTCACCCTGCCCAGGGGGTTATCTGGGTACCTAGGCTAGTAGAACCATGTACTCTAGGGGCAGACCATGATGGGACTAGATGATGTTGGAAGAGGATGTTTGAGAGAGTGGAGAGAGAAGCCAGTTGGGAGCATAAATACATGATTAAAAAAAAAATAAGAGGCTTCATAAAATTCTCTTTCACTCAGGTTTCCACTCATGCAATGCTAGGCATGACCATGGGAAACAGTACTGATACCCCTCTCCTTATTTGCTGTATTTTTCATCTTTTATGAAGTGACGGGATCAATCACGTTTTAGTGGATTTCATTTCTTACTAAATTTTGGCTGTCTAGGAACCTTTGAAGAGATGGGTTATTACTGTCAATCCCTACTTTCGTATGATCGACAATCACCCAGAAATTCCTACAGCGAATGCTGTTTAAAGAAATTGGGGGAAAGTAGTCAGGCTAGAATTTGAGTTTTTGTTAGTTCAGATTCAGAATATTGGAACCAGTTATTATTATTTTGGGTTTTCCTTAGGTTTGCCCCTTATCCCCACCCTAATGGTTGGGTTGCCATGACTACAGCCTTCCTCCATTTGTGCAAGCTAGTGAGTTACTGCATTTATAGCTGAAGCCAGTGGTACTCACTGGGTGGCCAGCAGTGTGGAGGGAGTGAAGGCTCTGTGGCCAGTACCACTTTTCCTGGGTCCCAGGCTCCATAGTTCCCAGAAAGGTGTTGTCTGGGGGGAAAGAAAAAGTTTGAGAGAGACCTTGGGTGAGTAAGGCAAATAATGGTGCACTGAAAAAATAGAAAATTGAATAATTATGGTATTATGAGGGACAACAGCTCAACCATATAAGCCGACTTGCCAGCACAATGGTAGCATTTCCACCTGATACACTGCACACCTGTGCTTGAGAACAAGCTTAAGAGGCAGAGTGTCAGCTGGGGGGGAAGGAGAGTTAGGATGAGCATCCCATGGACTGCTTTCCACCTCCAGGGGGTAGATTTCAGCTTTTGGGCATAGAGTGACACCCAGTGAAGGCCAGGTGTACACCAGCTAGAAAGCACGCATAGCAGGGATGAGGCATTGATAGATGTCTGCAGGATGTGTACAGAAGCTCACATGTCCTGTCATTAGGTATTTTGCTGGACTCTGTTGGACACCCTCTGTCTTTGTTATTATCTAATGAACCCTTAGTTACCTGCAGGGAAAGGTAGCCCTTTGAGGACTGTCAGGAGATTGCTACACCATAAAAAACATACAATACCTATCTTACAGGTTCTAGGACGGAGAAAGACTAATAAGAAATGGAAGTAGTCATAAAAGGAACATACTGTAAGTTTCTTTTATTGTCTTAGCTTGCCTATAGGACAGTCATTATACATTACACATGCTAGTTATGTAACATATGTACCTAAGAGTCTGGTTCTCTTGAACACTGCAGTGCCATGCAGGGTCTGCCTGCAATTTCCTCAGAGACGGGACATGGGAAAAGGGGTTTTATGCCCTGGTAAGATCTTAGTCTGGTGATAGCCAGCTCATGTGCACATGATGATCATACTTGCTATTACTTCTATTGGTTAATTTGGGGGGGCAGCTGATTATTATCTCAGTTGCCCTTTAGAATGCTACAGAGTATAGTATTCTAGTCATAAGAATACGCTTGTGTCAATGATGTATTTTTATAGATTAAATTTTGTAATATATCATCATGTTCTCTGAAAATGGTATATTCATATAATGTAGCTGTGTCAGCATGACACCTTAGCTGTAGAGGGCACTCCTGGGTAAATAAATCATTATATTTTTGACATTATAGCAGCAAAATAGTTGTAGCCTAGAATCATTTGTGATTTTCTGTCTATCCCCTACAGGATCATATGTTGGGTAAAGATTATTCTTATTAGTAGATGTTTTCTATATTACATATGCAAAAATAAAGCATTACCTAGCCTTATGTGTATGTAAAGCTATACTAAACTTATGTAGATGTTCCTAAGCTCCACGTGTGCATCCCTAGCTCTATATGTAATCAGGGTGTAGCCAGGGATTGCAGATCTGCACACCAAGTGTACTCACTGCTACCTTCCCCCTTGTTAGGGTGAGATACCCCCGGTGTAGCCAGACGATATACAAATGTACACCAGGACTGTGATTGTTGCCTCATTTGGCACAATAAATACAACTTTTGTATCTCATGGCAGTGGTTGTTGCCATGCATGGGTAAATACAAATGCCATGCATTGTTCCCTAAGACACCCACATACCAGCCCAGAGCCTGTAAAGTTGTAGTGTCCTTGGGATGCAAGAAGAATATTAGTGGCCAGTCCTTCTAGTTTAAAATCCTACGAATAAAATTACAGAAAGGTTCAGTATATTCTTTGTTAGTTTTCATGGAAAAAGAAAACAGTTCAGAGCCTATTTGCTACCCCCTGAAATAAAATTGCACACCACAGAGTGCTTGGAGTATGCCTGCCTACACACATGTATGTAATGTGCCCCCCATTGTGTGTGTGTGTCCCCTCTGCATGGCATAAGCACACAAGTAATCATGACGTGCCTTGTGCACATGATATGTGTGTGGGTGTGGGTGTGTGTGTGGTTATGACGTACCTTGTGTACATCATGTGCTTGTGGGTGAGCATATTCTTACAATTTGAGGATGTCATTGCAAGTCCACACCTCTGGGGGGGAAACAAAAGTGGAAATCCTTGGGGCTGGCTGCAATGTGGCACTCCTGGACCTCCACTCAAATGACGCCTCGAGTGTAAGTCTCAGCTTGGGCATCAGGTGGATCTCAGTCTCTCCTTTTGGGAAGCCCCACTGCAGGGGGTAATCTTCAGGCCTCCCAGTCTGGGTAGCCTGGGGTGATGTCGGGTGGAAGCCCCAGATGCTAATAGGTGGTACATCCCCAGTATGATCCCGGAGGAAAAAAAAAAAAAAAGAGCTCAACTATAAGCACTGCCAGTCCCTGGGTTAGGCAGAACACAATGTACCAGATATACGCCTGATTTTAGTAGCTCAGATTCAAAAGAAATTACAGAAGTAGACTGATTTACTGTAGTATGGTTTGAGGGTAGGATTCTTGGTGGTTGGAAACAGTCTAATGTAATGCCTGTCTCAATGGTAAACTTGCTAAGGACCTGAGACATATTTCCCTAATTCCCATCATTAGTAAACTAGTTGAACAATTCAGGTGTAATTGAATATTTGAGCAGGTCAATAAGAATAATGACCATTCAATGTTCGGGAATAATGTGCATTTATGTGGTGCATACTTAACTTATACTGGTTTGGCCTTACTTATTCCCACCCTCAGTAGAGGCAGTGAATAGTGATGGAGGCCCAGAGTGGAGAGTGAGATGAGTGGCGGAGAAGGAGTAAGTGGGAGAGGATGGAGGGTGAAACTGAAGGGGCTAAGCAATGCTGAGTTGGGCTTATGGGTTTAAACAAGGAAAGGGGGAGTGATTATTCTCGCCCACTGAACCACGGGCAGAGTCCTCCAATTATTCAACACTGAAATTTGAAATGGCACTTAACTTCACATCTATTGCTCAGGTTGTTAAATAATTTAATGTGCTTTTTATCACAGAAAAGTGCCAAACTACATGCATTGCCCCAATAAACTATAGCAAGGCCTTTGACCTGATTGCTAATAAGGAGGGTCTGCACCTCTTTGATCAACCTGGATACCTTTTGCTTCAGAAACATCCTAAATTCCATGAATGGCCTCTTCATGGTCTCAGGGCATGTGCACCTATGTCATTCATGCCAACATAAATGACAATGATCTTCTTCTCCCTCTTGCTGTGCTGCTTGACCCAGTATAGCACTTGTTTGACCCACACTTCAGGCAGGGCAACAACCTTTCTAAGATATTATCATGGTAGAACAACACCCTCCCTACTTCACCTACTACCCTAACTAGGTAGTCTCCAATGACTACTACCTTCTTGTCACTCCACCCAACCTTTTCCTTTCTCTTGCTTATGAGGTCATTTGTCATGCTGCATGGACTGTCCCTTCCAGCCTCAGTCACCTGTTGACCCCCTTCAGCCTGGTCTACCAGATTCTAATACTTGATGCTGGTATCCTCTAGTGATGGTGCTCCCTTTTTAACACGCTTTCTTCCCCACTTCTCCACTTGGACCAATCCCCTATCTCTACCACTGGAGGTACAATCATTGACACCATCCCCCATACCCTACTTGTCCCTGTCAACAACCCCCCCCCGCTGAACTAGTTCCCTTGCCAGTACCCTCTTCTGCCTCCATACTTAGCTTCCATCTCACTTTCTTGCACAAACATAGTACCTTCATCAACCACTCAAGCCAGTCAAGTAGCTCTTGAAAGTGTTGGCCCGAATCCAATGTCTGCAGCTGTATCCCTCGGCCCTGCAAAGGCAGGATGGTGTACATGACAGAGCACTTGCAATATACAAGATGTATGTCCCTTCCAGTGTCCTTAACCCCAACTTCACAGCCATTGTGTAGAGTTCCCCTCATCTGCCAGCTTCTGTTCATTGACCCACTTAGCACAGCCAGTTGCAATTCTAGGCTGGCAACATGCCTCTCTAGAACGGTAACCAACACTCAGCAACTGCAGTTGTACCTCTGTTTGCCCTTTACAGACAGGATGGTGTAATTCATGCAGCCCTGACAAAACACCAATTCTGATTCTATCCTCTCTGATGTGGTTATTAATATTTTATAATTACTGGTGACCCCTTTAATATATGGACTAGAGACATGTTTCAATCACTGTAATAACCGGTAGAACCACTTATTTCACCGGCTTGTGTTACTCGTCTTTAGCCCACCACTTAATTGGCTCTTATTCCATGTGTGGGCAGGTCCTCACGTCAACAAACATGGTGGCAGTTTCTCCGTTACTAAGGAGTTCTATCCATACTCGTTGTTTGCCTCTGAGTTCTGGTAATGTAGCACTGTAATCCTTAACATTATATCTGGTTGATCCTGCTTTTACATTGAAATAAAATCTATCTGGCTCTTCCTGGTGTTGCCACATTTTAGCAAAATGTCCTGAGGCAACCACTGTAATTGGGAACAGGCTGTGGTTGTCTATATGTGGTTCCACAGTGCAACAACAACAAAAAAAGAAATGATGCAAAAAAATAGCCTAAATAGGAAGAGACAGAAACACTCTCAGGTTTATGGATTATCACACACCTCGGGTGTGTAAAAAATCCTCATAACACACATGTGCACAGACATTATTCTCCATGTATCTGTGTATCTTTCTATAATTTTTGGTTTGTTTGTTTCCTCCTGCAGCTCCACTGGCCCTTCATTGGTCTGGTCACCCACCCAGCTCTGTCACTCACCATCTCCGGGACTTACCTGAGCCTCGCGTGTTTCCCCACTGATGGATGTTACCCCATGGCAGAGTTTGAGTGTTTGAAGATGAGGAAGAGAGCCCAGTCAGCAGTGTGGAGCTGGTGATGAGCGGTGGATGGTGTGCTGCACAGTGGAGGGATTTCCCATTTACTGTCCCCCTGATGTCAGAAGACTGTTCTAACTCCTAAGCGTCATGTGGCTGATGTCTCTTCCCCATATTCATTGCTTCTGATGCACTTCCATCTGTTGTTACCTAGGTGGCAGTGCAGCACTGAAGACCATCCACCCTCCCTCCCTGGAGGTGCTGAGGGTCCCTTGGACGTGCTGCCAACCTCCCCCCACCAGCCCTCCAACAACCCAGGTGTGCTCCCGAACCTGAGTCATTGGCATTACAAATGGTAGTACTACAACTGCACAAGGGGCCAGCCTCCATCCATCTATCTATCTATCTATCTATCTATCTATCTATCTATCTATCTGTCTGTCTGTCTGTCTGTCTATCTGTCTGTCTGTCTGTCTGTCTATCTACAACAGATATGGGTTAAATTTGATCAAGATGGTTGAGTCACGTGATGACACTGTAGTGGAAGCAGCTTGGCTGATCGTCTCCCTCCTGGAGCGCTGATTTCTCTGCTATCTGGCAAAATTTAAACTCCTTAATCATCCTAAAAGGAACTTATCTTTAATTTGACTCACCACCTTACCATTACTGAACGATATTTCCAGATCATCGGTGAATCACGAAACGTTTCAGTGAAGGGGTTATCCAGGCCTAAATCTACAATGGAGGCTGAAATGAGACAGGCCCCTCCAGTTCACACACCTCCGTCTACACCGGAAAAAGGGCTGAAGAGGTCGAAATCCCAACCGGCTGCTTCACATAAGCCTGTCAGCAGTACCACGGTATGCAACCAAATGCCCCACTAACCGAAAAACAGTTTATTGAAGAGCTCCAGCCTTTCAAATCTGCCCTACAAGAGCTGACTTCGGAGCTAAAATCACTTAGAGGAGATTTGGCAGAAATCAAGAGAGCCATTTCTGATAACTCGGCATGAATAATATCTCTGGAAAAACGGATATTGGTGACCGACAGTGATATCTTAAACATTAAAACGAAACAACAGAAAATAGACTCCAAACTTGAAGACCTAGAAGGCAGAAGTAGACAAAATAATATTCTTATATTCAGTCTTCCAAAGGACACTGAAGGCGCAATGCCCATTACTATTCTACAAAAATTGCTAGCCAAAGTTGCGGGGCCATCGCCCAATAACTCCACATACATTATTGAATGGGCACACTGTTCCTTGCGCCCAAAACCCGAAACTGGGAAACCCCCTCGAACCCTCATCATTAAATTTCTGAACTATCAAGATAAATGGCATGTACTGAATCAGACTAAAGAAACACATCAAGTTCTTTGGGAGGGTCGACAACTCCACTTCACACAAGACCTACCGGCTACCATCAGACAGAGGCGGGCAGAATACCACCCCATGGTCACAAAGTTGATCGCAGCGGGGATTCGATTCAGAGTCCAATATCCATTGCGCTTCTCTGTCAATGTGGCAGGCTCATGGCACAACTTCGAAAGCACCCAGCAAGCGCTTCCAGCACTTCAGCCCCTTCTATCTGATCTCTTTGTAGCCCGTTGAAATTTTCACGGGTTGAAGATACTGTCTCGAGCCATGGCTTATTGATGAATGAGGTCTGATTAACACTCTAAGATTTACCGTGGAATGGCATAGCTAGATACACAGTGGGACTCGAACCTTCCTCCCTGTCGTGTCTTATATATGGGCAAGTAAGCTCTGCGAAATGGCAAAATCAGTACGAGTTATCTACCTTTAGTCTTGCAACACATGGCAAACCTGCTTACAATCTTTTATTTCTATCAGATGTCGTTATAATGGTAGCGGGCTCTCGGAATGCATCCTGTACTTTATTTTATTTCCCTTCCTTAGTTCAACGACTTATGCGGGCTAATGAGACAATATGGAATCCTTGATGCTTAGAGTAGCTATCCAGGGATTTGGAACGAGCGCTGATCTCAAGAAATGGAAGGGTCTCTCCGCTCTCACAACAAAGTCTCCTTCTGATCAATGTCTGTGAATCTAACAGATCTACCAAGTGAACAGAAGTAACACATTAAGGGGACTCCAATTTTAAAAATGCCCATGGTTCGTGGGCATGTGAGGACCCAGTGTTGATCAGCATAACCAGATGCACAGTGGGATTCGAACCTTCCTCCCTGCTTTCTCTCATGTACGGCCAAGAAGACACCGTGCATCTGCAGAGCCACTATTATCTGACTGCCTTCTTTTTCTGAGCTCATGGACCTCCCGACAGACTGTTTGATGAACTCTTACTTTCATTAGATGCTGTTATATTCTCAGCGGGCTCTCAGATGGTCCCATGCATTTTATTTCACTTTCCTTTCAGTTCAAGGACTGGTGCAGTTTAACGGGGCATTAGAGTATTTTTAATGCCCAGCCTACTTATCCAGGGACTACTCATGAATAGCAGAGCCCAAGATTAAATGGAGGAGGTCCCTCCATTCTCATAGTAAGATTTGTCTCGGACTTTCGTGTGTAAATTGTATGTTTTTGCGACGTGAGCAGAAGCAATATAACAAGGAGACGATATTGTGCATGTTGGGTTATATACCCCTTGCAATTGCTTTGGACATCACAATACCCTGCCAAATTAAGGCTTTACATTTGGTTTCATTTTAAAATGCCGGTTTATCGTACATCTGTGTGTTCTGGACAGTTTTGATAGTAATTCCAGTCTCTTAAATGGAAAGATTTGGCATTCTGGGGAGGCCAGTCAGTAACTAGCACACTAACAGTGCATCATGTGCTATGGACGTGTAGGGGATAATATCACAGCCAGGTTCAACCCTTCGTTTTGGTACTCTTTAAAAGTAAGCTTAAACATTGCATGTTTGTGCCAGATACTTATCACATTTAGTAACCTTCATTTGCGAAGGGTTGATGTGGCTAGTGATTTCTATTTACGTTGTTGGACAAGTTTGCATAGTTATGCCTTTGGGGTCTGGGCGATGTATCTATGTTTAAATGGTTTAATATGTATTCTTCATGACTTGTGGGAGATTCAGGGCTGAGGGAGGAGGGGCGTGACAGTGGGTATTGGGTTGTCTGCCACCAGGAAGCACTATACTGATTTAATTCATTTTTGTTGTCCATGGATGCATACCCCTCTAGTTTCTACTTGTCTTGAGCCTTTAATTAAGATTCACAATAGGGATTAAATATGGCTCTTGGAACATCAAAGGGGCACACTCCCCTGCTAAACGTTCCAAAATTTTAGTTCACCTTAAAAATTTGCAGATTGATATAGCCTTTCTGCAAGAGATGCACCTTAAATCTACAAACTCCCATTACTTCCGCAGAAACTGGGTGGGGCAGGTGTATGGTGTGGGCAAAGAAACCAAGAGAAGTGGTGTAGCCATTCTAATTGCCCTCAGGGTGCCCTTCCAACTTTTACAGTCCACAGTTGACCCTGAAGGTAGATATATTATTATAAGAGGCCTGTTGATTCACACAGAAGTCATATTGGGTTCGGTCTATGGTCCGAACTCAGACGACCCTCAATTTTTTACCTCCATTATGTCCATACTGGCTCCTTGGTCTAAATTGTCAATCTTACTTGGGGGAGATTGGAATACGGTGCTCTCAAATACATTAGACAGATCAGGGTCCACTAGGCCACGTTCTTCCCCCGGTCAGAGAGCCCTGCATGAATTAAGTTCCTCCTTGGGACTAATTGATCCTTTGTGACTTGCATACCCAGATGAGAGAGAATACTCTTTCCATTCTATACCTCACAACACCTTTTCCCGTATTGATTACTTTCTTCTATCGGCAGATTACAACTCAGGGGTTTCTGCAGTATACTACTCATCTCAGGCCATCGCAGACCATTGCCTGGTCTATCTTCAAGTTAATTATTTTCCCAAATATTCACAGAGAACGGGTCTGGAAATTCAACAACCAGATTCTAAATTCAATCAAGCATGTTCGTTCGATATGAGATTTTATCAGTATAAACATGGAGAATAATGCCACATCCATGCCCAAGAAGGACATTTTGTGGGGCTCCCTCAAATGCGCTCTGAGGGGTGAAATAATCCATTTGATGACCATACATAAGAAACAAAAAAATTCAGAGCTGTCCCTAAAATTAGGTCAGATCTCTGAGCTAGAAAATTCCCTTTCTCCCTCATCCCCTGACAGGGATTGGGTCAAACTGGAATCCCTTTGGACTCAATATAATAAACTACTAACTGAAAAAGCAGAACTTATGGTAGTACGTTCAAAGATCAAATATTTTGATCAGGGTGAGAAAGCGGGCAAATTACTAGCCCTACGTTTACGTACTCAATTATCAGAGAGAATAATTCCATCAGTCTGCTCCCCATCAGGTATACTTCTAAACTTGCCTTTAGATATTGTCAACGCTTTTCGAGACTACTATAAGCAGCTGTATACAGCCCCCTCTAATCACCAACTCTCGAATCGCACAGAGTCATTTCTCCAAGATATTACAGTCCCTGTCCTATCTGACCATCAAGTAGACTTATTAAAATGCCCTATTGTCTTATCTGAAATTTGTGATGCTATTGATTCCCTTTCAGCCGACAAGTCACCTGGGCCTGATGGCTTTACAACTAATTTCTATAAGGCTCTCAAAGATATTATTGCCCCTATATTACTTAAACATTTAATTATTTATTTTGAAATGGTTTATCAGACTCCTCGTTATCGTTGGCTACTATAGTTCTTATTCCGAAACCCAACAAGGATCCCCTTAGAATATCTAATTACAGACCCATCTCTCTTATTAATGTAGATTTTAAGATTCTAGGCAAAATTCTCTCGTCTAGACTTGCTCAGGTATGGGAACATCTGGGAACATCTCGTCATCCCTGAACAAGTAGGCTTTGTCAAAAACAGACTCTCTTCAGACCATCTCAGAAAGTTGGCTTATCTCCTCTCCGCGTCCAGGAACTCAGACCACTCTGCTGCTCTGGTGTCCCTGGACGCTGAGAAGGTGTCCGACAGAGTTTTGTGGGAGTACCTTTTTCTTCTACTTCCCAGATACCGAATACCCCAGGAATTTATAAAATGGATCAAAATACTATATGCTACTCCATTGGCCAGAATACAATGTAGCGGTATCCTGTCTCGCCCATTCACCCTGTCACAAAGTACACGGCAAGGCTGCCCATTGTCACCCTATTTATTTAATTTATATCTAGAACCTCTCATTAGAAAGATTAACCTCTCCACAATGGTTAGGGGTATCCGAATAGGTCATCACAAATACAAGGTTTCTGCATATGCAGATGATCTGCTTCTACATCTTATAGACCCAAGGTGATCCCTCCCCAGGGTGTTCCAGATTATAACACAATTTGAATCCTTTTCAAATTACAAGCTAAACTGGGACAAAACGGAAATTCTCCCTCTTAATAAATACACAATGAAAACAGATGTAGCACATTTGGGGACACAGTGGAACCTGGATAAGATGAAATATCTTGGCATTTACATTCATCCTTCCCTGAGAGTTATGCGACAACTTAACTTGGATAATTTGGTCCATAGTCTAACGGAAGAATTTAAATGCTGGTCTAAACTACCACTAACCTTATGGGGGCGAGTAAACGTTATTAAAATGAATGTGATGCCATGATTACTATATCCACTTCAAATGCTGAGCCAAACTTTACCACATTCATGGTTTGTTTGGTTGCATGTTATCTTGAGTAAATTTATATGGCAAAATAAAAAGGCAAGAAGAAACTACCTAAAATTAACAAAGAAAAAATTAGATGGTGGTCTACAGTCCCCCAATTTCTATATATATCACCTAGCAATACATCTGGCATGAGTCCGATACTGGTTACGGCCCAGTCAGGAGGTTCACCATTTACCCTCCTGGGTCAGGATTGAGCAGGATCTTTGTGTGGATACAGGGATGGACCCGAAAGCTCTGCCTTTTATTTCACTAAGAAAGCTTCCCAGATCCCTACGAGGTACTCCCTTAAACTCTCTCATCCGGTCCCAGCAACAACTCAGTGCCTTCCTTAAAAAAGATAGACTGAAGGATATAGCTCAACCCATATTCGGCAATCCTAATTTCTCTATTGCTGGTAAACCAATAAAAGCTCAGACGTTCTGGCCTCAGATAGGTATCGAGAGGGTTGAACAACTGGCCATTGCCCAGAGGATGATTTCTTTTCAGGAAGGCTGCTCTCTGTTTCGCTGGAAGGAAAACTTAATTTTTAAATACTTTCAACTATCTCACTCATTGATGCAGCACTTAGGGGCTGGGTTATGGCATGACTCCTTCTCTAAAATGTTAGCCCCTTATTTGGAGACCATACCTCTTTCCCACATAATATCATTTTCTTATGATTTTATTAGATCAACAGTTGATTCAGAGGATAATCACAGTTACATCCAATGGAGCAAGATTTCCCGGATCTCCTCCAATTCTAAAGACTGGGCCCCTATTTGGGTGCATCTATATAAGTATATTAAATGGGATAAATATAGATATATGCAGTTTTGCATAATTCACAATTTATATTATTCCCCCCTCAAATTACACCGATTTGGTCTCCTGCACAATAGCCGCTGCCCTAAATGCCAACAAGAGGCTGCTGACACAATTCATATGTTATGGTCCTGAAAAAATAGTTACCTTCTGGCGAAGCATAGAGAACAGATTAAGCCCTTTGCTGGCTTTGACAGGCTTCTTTCGAATCGAAACATGTCTCATTTCGGAGTACACATTAATACCTGGGGGCAATCAGAGAGCCCACATGGCTCTGCTATCGGCATGTGTGAAAAATGTTATATTAAGACACTGGAAGGACTCTGATGCTCCCAGTTATTTGGAATGGTTTCATGAAACCATGTTTGCTCTGCAAGCTGAGCACACGATTGCTAAGTTGTCCAATAATATTAAGAAATATGTTAGTAGATGGGAGCCCCTCTATACTCTCCTAATAAGTAACTAGCGAGCTGGGGGAGCTCAAGTACTTGGCATATCTATGTCCCATTAGGATGGATATATTCTTGCATTCATGGCTTGAACCTGTAATACTGGTGACAGACTGGGTGGATATGGGGGGGGGGGAGGTGCATGGGAGGGGGGAATTTGTAAGCTGCAGACTATGTATCTCATTGTCATGTTGTATATGTTCTGTATTTGCTTTTTAATGACCTAGTAATACGCCTGTCATATGTTACCAGCTTACACCTACTCAAGTAACATAATAAAGTATACTAAATGAAAAAAAAATTTGATCAAGATATCACTAGTATTTCACAAGCTATTATTACGACAGTAATACTATCTTGAAAATTGCTGTCACTATAGAATACTGAACTAGTCAGAGAGCTTATCTAATAATGCTGATGCCAGCAAATTGAGGTGCTTTGAGTGGCATAAGATGCTTTTTCTGTTTTTTTCTTTTATAATGTTTTATATCACAAAACCACCTAAACACCTGGGGCTGGATTTTCGAAAGGGGGCGCAGGGCTTGCATCCTGACCTGCACCACAGGACTTAGAATTCTGCAGTGTGCCAATCCCCTTTGCCGCAACTGCACCCGAATTTCCATTCTCAGGTGCAGTTGTGACAGATTCCATGATATACGGCAGCTTGCGTCAATACTCTGGCGCAAGCACCGTTACTTTGACTCCCAGGGGTGGTGCACGCTAGACCACAAAACTGTGATCTAAGGTGCTGCACTCGGCACAAGGTATGGAAAATCCTGATCACTGACAGGACCATGCCGCAAGGTACGTGCATCATCTGTTTGGCGCACCAGGGGCTTGCAGCATTCCCAGTGCTTTGAAAATATGGCCCTTGCTGCGCAAATCAATTCTAAGCTGGGTGAGAGTGAGATGTGTTGAGTGGCACAATTTACAGTTTGTATGTTTTTCCTTTAGTGACTTTTTATCATTCCTATCATAAAACCACAGAAACAAAAGTTGTACAAAACAAATATGACACGAATGAGAGTGAGATGTTAAAAATACCTTCGTGCACTTTACTTGCAGTCTTCTGACCTCATGTGTGGCTTTCTTTCCACTATCTCACTCTCATCCATGTCATATCCTATATATATTGTAATATATGAAGCTATGAAATATAGTTTTTAACAAATACAGATACAAAATAAATATTAAACAATTTAAACACTTGACCGTACTAACAGAGCCAGACATATCTTCATTAGAGCAAGCAACTGGTTGCTATTGACAAGATATCCTCAAGGTTCCTGCTGGTTTCCAGGCAGACTGTATTGTGAAGGATGTAGGATTTTTAAAATACAACAACAACCATTTTCAAAATATATGCAGACATACAAACTAGAAATTAAACAAAACTGGACATCTGGCCCAAGACAGGAATTCCAAGCAGAGATAAATTCAAGACAATAGCATGCACCAAATGCTGGTCTGAAAATACACTTGGCAAAAAAAGTACAAACAGTGGCAAAACTTTAGAGTTCAGAGAGGTTCAATAAAAAAGTCATCAGACACTAAACCAGACTGGCAGGGACACTAAGGATAGGAAAAGCCATCTCTGACCTCCAGGTACACTCCCCAATTAATAAAAAAAAAAAACATTGCTCAGGTAGACCCAGACTACAGTTTCTCAGGAACCACTGAATGGAATTGGATTCATAGGATTTTGAACTTTTTTTTTAATTCAGAATTTTGCTACTCAAGGCCAAAAATCCAAATTCAAAAAAAAATATCCCCCACCCCCCACCCCCACACAGTAGAATATAAACAAGCCCTTAGTGGGTCAGGACAGATGTTCTCTCCTCCACTTTTGTCCCACTCCCCTTCCCTTAATGGGTCACACTTCTGCTCCCACCTGCTGTGGGAGTCCAGAGGCTCATGTTGTGAAGGCAGCAGTTAGGGTTCTGTGAGGTGATGTCTCTGGCTTCGTATTTGTCCATTCCTAATTTTTGCAAACTGTAACAGTGTCTCTATTCACTTCCACAAAAATGACTCTCCTTCCCAGCAAGCCTTCAGTCCAAGGAGTAAGTATCCAAGCATCTCCCTCCACCTTTCCCAGTACCTAGTTCGACTCTCCTCCAGGCCCCCAAATTAAGTCCAGCTTCATTTCTGTCCTAGCCTCCCATGTAAAACCTCAGTCCTCAGTCCTCAATGTTCCACTGTAGCTGGCAATAAAATCCATTCCTTTGGCATACTAGTGCCACATGCAGATATGATTTGTTCTTCCCCCATAATACCCAACCCATTCCAGATGTCCTGGTTGCTCTCTGAGGTGCCCAGCCTAAAGAAAGCCCTGGAACAGGCTCTACCACAGATGTACTGAATAGGTGTCTGGTGAGTTGCTACCTAGACCTTTCTTTAGATCAGCAATATCAGGAAACAAACAGGTTCTTCTGGGCTGATTTGGGTATTATGGGGGAATAACTCACTGCATCCACCCACACCACAAGTACACATAAGGAATTGATTGCTTCTTGCCACCTGAAGTGGTGGGCCAGGGACTGGGTCCCCATCTTACCTAGGGAGCTAGAAAAGAGCTGAATTAGACTTTGCTTAGTGGCCCAAAGGGGATTTGGACTAGGGACTAGAATGCTCAGAGTCCTTACTCCTTGAAATTATGGCTTGCTGTGGAGGGGAATGTTTCTTGTAGATGTGGATGGAAACATTAGCATCATTAGCAAAACTGGGGAATGGGGAATTAAGAAGGTGGAGACACCATCTCAACTGGACCCTAACCACGTCCCATACAGCAGGAGCCTCCCAAGTCCCACAGCAGATGGATCCAGCAGTGCGGTATGGTGAAAGCAAGGGGAGTGCAACAAAGGGCGGGGAAAGACCAGCTACTGGCTCTTAAACCTCTATACTGGGTGGGAGTAGGTGTAGGTGTACATAAATGTGGAGTTTAATGCAAAATATGAACCTCTAGAAACATAGAAACATAGAATTTGATGACAGATAAGGACCGCTTGGCCCACCCAGTCTGCCCATTTCCCTACCTACTGGATAAGCTGCAGATCCTAGTTAACCAGCAGCCTACTTCTTCCTATCCCCACCCCCTAGAATTGCCTTATGACTGTCCCATGCATGCTTGAATTCCACCACTGATTTTGACTCCACAACCTCCTCCGGAAGGCCGTTCCATGCATCTACAACCCTCTCTGTGAAAAAATACTTTTTTAAATTACCTCTGAGCCGCCCCCCCTCTATCTTCAAATTGTGCCCTCTTGTTCTTCCACATCTCTTTTTTTGAAAGATGCTACCCTCTTGGACTTTGTTGATTCCCTTGAGGTACTTGAACGTTTCTATCATGTCCCCTCTCTCCCTCCTTTCCTCGAGGCTATACATATTAAACTCCTTTCGTCTCTCTTCATATGTCTTCCGGTGCAGACCCTGCACCATTTAGTTGCCCTCCCTCTGGACAGCTTCCATCCTGTCTATGTCTTGCGGAGACTGGGTCCCAGAACTGCACACAGTACCCAGATGGGGTCTCACCAGCTGTCTGTACAGAGGATAATAACTTCCTGTTTTCTACTGGTGATGCCTCTCCCTATGCATCCCAGTATCCCCCCAGCCCTCCTTGCTGCCCTCTCACATTGCTTGCCCACCTTTAGGTCATCTGATATGACTACCCCCAGGTCCCTTTCCATTTTTGTTATTGTTAGTATCTCACCCCCCATTGTGTACTCTTCCCCCTGGGTTTTTGTTTCCCAGGTGCATTACCTTGCACTTCTTAGCATTGAATCTAAGCTGCCATACATTTGACCATTCCTCTAACCTTGCCAAGTCCCTTCTCATCCTTTCCACCCCACCCTGTGCATCAACTCTGTTGCAGATCTTTGTGTCATCTGCAAAGAGACATACTTTTCCTTCCAGTCCTTCTGCAATGTCACTTATAAAGACATTGAAGAGGACTGGTCCTAATACTGAACCCTGCGGTACCCCACTAGTAACCCTCCTTTCTTCTGAGTGGACTCCATTTACTATTACTCTCTGTGTCCTATTCTCCAGCCAATTCTTTACCCAGGCTGTCATCTTGGGACCCACTCCCAGGCTGGCTAACTTGTATATTAATCTTTTGTGTGGGACTGTGTCAAATGCCTTGCTAAAGTCTAGGTAGGCCATGTCCACAGACCCTCCCTGATCTACTACTTTGGTCACCCAGTCAAGGAAATCTATCAGATTAGGTCTGGCATGACCTTCCGCTGTGAATCCATGCTGCCTAGGGTCATGTGCCCTCTGGCCTCTAGATACCGACAATTCTTTCCTTCAGAAGTGATTCCATCATTTCCCTATGACTGAGGTTAAACTAACAGGTCTGTAGTTTCCTGCTTCTGCCTTGCTCCACTTTTGTGAAGAGGAATCACATCTGCCTCCTCCAGTCCTCGGGTACCACCCATACTCCCATGATTTGTTAAAAGGGTAGTCAGTGGTGTCACTAGTTCTACCCTTAGTTCTTTTAGAATTCTGGGATGAATCCCATCAGGCCCCATTGCTTTGTCCTCCTTCAGTTTTAAGAGTTCTTTCAGAACCCTTTCTTCTGTAAATGGGCTGGTATCAACTTCTGTATCCAGAGTGTTTCTACTGTTTGTTTTATGTACCTCCCCCTCTTCATATGTAAATACTGAGCAAAAATATTTGTTTAGTATCTCTGCCTTTTCACAGTCTCCCTCTGCCCACCCTCCCTCCCCTTTATTAAGCCTCACTATCCTCCCTTGGCTCTTCGCTCGCTCTGATGTACCTATAAAGGTTTTATCCCTTCTTAACTGAGTTGGCTATCTTTTCCTCGGTTTGGGCCTTTGCTGTTCTGACTGCCTTCCCAGCCTCCTTTTGCTTTAACTGATACAGTTCTCTGTCCTGCTCCTTCTGTGATTCCTTGTACTTCCTGAATGCTTTCTTTTTCTCTTGAACCTTCACTGCCACTTCCTTTGAGAACCATAGTGGTTGCTTACATTGTATAGTTTTGTTTATTTGCTTCACACAATGGCTCGTTACCTCTGTGATGGCAGTTTTTATTATTCCCCATTGTTCTTCCACCCCTCCTTCCTGCCCATTTGCTAGTGCATTCCTTAGGCACTCACCCATTTTGGCAAAGTCAGCCCTCCTAAAGTCCAATACTTTTGTCTTTGTGTAAGCTTGACTCTATTGCTGTGTTTATTGTGAACCATACTGTTCGATGGTCGCTAGTTCCCAGATGGCTACCCACTTCTACATCTGTGATCCTCTCTCCATCTCCATTTGAGAGAATCAAGTCTAATATTGCTCCCTCTCGAGTGGGCTCCAGTACTAGTTGTCTAAGGCATGCCCCCTGTAGGGCATCTAGAATAACTCCACTCTTCCAAGTGGCAGCTGCAACTGCGCTCTGCCTCTGATGCCTTAGCTGGCACTGTACTAGAATCAAAGTTAGAATCAGAAGTTCTGATTATCAGGACAGATGCACAATGGAATGGAATCAGCAAATTCCCAAAAAAACCTAATCCAGGCAGCCCACATGAGTTCAACCACCAGCTTGTCAGGAATCAGTCAGACTATCAGCAAGACAGCCGCCAGGCTAGGCATGCTGTGAACTTACTCCGTGAGCTACTCCACAGTTTCAGGGTTTTGAACTGATTTTTGTGTTATTTATTTATCCTCCTTTCTGCCCTCGGTGTTCCCTTCCTTCCGACTGCTCATATCCACTTTTTGGCCCCCCAGATCTGCCCCTAGAGTGCTTCTCTCTCCCCTCCTTCTCCAGCACAGTGGGATCTGTCCTAGGTGGTCTCTGGATGGGGCAGTCTTCATCTAGGACTACCGAGGGCTGTTTTTCCGCTTTTCTGTGTCCCTCTACCCCTGCCCCCTGGGATGTCGGCACACAAGGACGTACGTCCTAGAGGGGCGACTTGCTGATGCATGCCTCCCTCAAGCTCCTAACGACGTCCCCCTCCCGGACTCCAGGAATGGAGCCCCAACCCCCCCCTGAGCGCCGGTGCTCCCACTGGCCTCTCAGGGTTGGAAATCCACCCTGAGGAGGAGAGCATCCATTGGGATGCTCAATCCTCCCTCCCCCCTGCTGGGTCTCTCGGCTGACCCGAGTCCGCCTCAACCTGGGTCATGGTGTTAACTGATTTTAATGGTTTTTAGTCACACTTCTAGTGACACTTTAATCATCTTTTTTGAGGGGATTTACTTCTGTGTGTGGCTTGAGCGTGTTATATTATAATGTGCTATAGCTATGCTGAGTTTGGTAATTCAGTTCGTGTGGAAAATTTTGTTGGAGGGCCCTGTTCGTTTCCCTGTGCTGTGTTTTGGAATGATTTTCGATATGTTTGGCCTGTTCATTTGCATTAGGATGCTGCTGGGGAGATGGAATTGCTTTGTTTCTTTTTGACTTCCACCAGCTGAAAGGGATTAAGGATTTTGCAAGCTGACAGTGGGGCCAAGCGCCCTTAGGATGTAACAAGAATCTACGCTTTGGTTCTCCTCTAAATGCAGTTTTTTACTGCATGTAAAACTGCCATTGGATTTTCTGGTGGACTTAGGAGCAGCGGATACTTGATTTGGGACCTGTTGGAGTTGTTCCAATTTGTCTGGCAGTTGGTGTGCTGGTTGTAGTGTCACGGGGTTCTTGCTCTCGTTCACCGGGGAGTCGGTGTCGAGGGCTGATCCCTAGGGCTCTCTGGGGGGCCTATCGTATGGTGGGTGCTACCAGTGATCTCTGCAGTGGCTGCTGTGGCTAGTGGATGATCGTCAGGTCAATTTGCTCAGGCGCCCTGGTCCTAGAGTGGTGTCTGACCATGAAGAGGCCTTTCAGAAGAAAGTGTATTCTGCTACTTTTGGACTCCCTTCTCCTGCTCATGATTCTGAATCACTGTCAGAGTGTCTTTATTTTACTTGTTTATTGACAGTGAGAGTGTTAAAAATCAGTGTTTAACTTTGAAGAAGTTTTCAAGAAGAATTTTATTTTGGAATTCTGGACTCCTGTTCTCCTGTTTTTTGGTTAACTGCTTTATTTCATTTTTTTATTGACAGTGAGAGTGTCAATTAATAATTGTTTTGCCATACTCTAGTAGTGAGTGTGCATAAGAGCTGGAACTGGGGGTTTATTTTATTTTGTTTATTTTTATTTTGGAAGTATTTCTAATTTGGTTTACATCTACCTAGGGAGGTGAGATCTCCCGAGAAGACTGTCCTTTTCTGTTTGGTGGTGAGAGGACCTTTGGACTTGGACTTGTGAATTTTTTTCTTTTAAAATTTTTTTTATGTTTTTATATTTATTTATTTATGTTAACTGTGTTTTCTGTTCTTTTTCTTTTATTTTCTTTAGTTTTATGTTTTTATTGGGGAGGGTTAAAAATAATTATTGTATTAGTGGGATTTGATAGGATTGTGTATTGGTTTATTATTTTCTTTTGGTTTTGGTTTGTTTGGGTTCTGCTTTGAACAACTGGATAGTTTGAGGAAGGTTCCTTGTTTTAAAATGTATTGGGGTTCTGCCTCCACGGCGTTCTGCTTTTTGTCCTCCACCCTTCATGCCCTCCTCCCCTTTTCCCGTCCTCCTCTTCAGTTTACAACTTACCTGCGCTGTAGGGTGCTGGGTATTGTGCAGAGGAATCGAGGAGGGGTGGGGGGCGTGAACAGTGGAGGACAAATGAAGGGAGCCACCACATCAGGGTAGTGAGATCCAGGAGACACCCTGGGGCAAAATGGAACCAGGAGCATGGTTCACCATGCCTGGTTTCCATACCCAAGGGCACTACAAATAATGGTAGGCAGGTGGTTCGGGCAGCCCAGGAAGTTCACCCAACTCAGGCGGTGTTATGCAATGCTAGGTCCATTAAAAATAAGACTGCAGTTATTGCAGATCTTGTTAAATCGGTGGACCTGGCTTGCATTACTGAGGCCTAGCTGGATGAAAATTCTGGCCCCATTTTGGAGGCTGCAGTTCCTGCCGGGTACTCGGTGATACACCACATGAGATTGGGTGTGGGGGGGGTAGCAATCTGTTTTAAGGCCAAACTAAACCTCACAAATGTGTCAGTGGGGGAGACAGAGTCATTTGAGTGCACCATAGTGGCAGGTGTAGGCTGTAGGATCATTCTTATCTACCATCCACCAGGTGATGAGAAACGATTCCACCAGGAAGTGGCAAACTTTGTTGTCGACATGGTGTTTGAGTCACCCAGGCTGATGGTCCTGGTTGACTCTAATGCCTGGGTCAATGACAGACTCTCGCATTTTGGTCA
The DNA here is from genome assembly GCA_016271365.2 of Neoceratodus forsteri. Taxonomy (NCBI): domain Eukaryota; kingdom Metazoa; phylum Chordata; order Ceratodontiformes; family Ceratodontidae; genus Neoceratodus; species Neoceratodus forsteri. The sequence continues at coordinate 1,150,810,201 of CM028130.1, read as the reverse complement.
GCACTTCCTCCAGTTGATGACATCTCTGGGCCTTACACAGGTTGTTTCCACTGCCACTCATAATCAAGATCACTCTCTTGACTTAGTCTCCCTCCTGGGGATTGAGACCTCCAACTTGGAGGTGGAACCAGTTGGATGGTCTGATCATTACACTGTGGGGTTTGGTTTTAGTGCCCTCTTTGTAGGTCAACCCCTGTAGAGATGATTCAGTACCACCCTTTGCAAGACATACATTTTCAATGTCTAATGGCAGTCCTGGATCTCTCATCCTTCCCGGAGGCAATGACCCAGAGACCCTCGTGGTGGCTTATAATTTGGCCATTGCAGAGGTTCTGGATATAATTGCTCCTGTCTGTGTTCGTCCACTCTCCCTTCACCCTCAATCCCCATGGTTTGATGAGACTCTGAGGGAGATGCGGCAACTTGGACGAAGGTTGGAGTGTTGCTGGTGAAAGTCCGCTCTTGATGCCAACCGCCTTAGATTGATGGACCATTGTCAAGTCTATCAATCCAAAATCTCCCATAAGAAGGCAGAGTTCCTGTCCGGGGAGATTGCGGCTGCTCAAAATCGACCGGCTCTGCTGTGGACAGACCGTGCAACCCAGCTTGTCTACATGTTTGGAAAGTGTTTTCGCAAGAAGAGTGCAATGAACTTGCTCGACTTTTTTTAAATAAGGTTGCTGACATCAGATCAGCTTTCCATCTGGCAAACTCTGTGGGTGCTGTGGTGGACCAGTGCAGGTTCGTATATCTTGGTCTTCCTTGGAGTACCTTTCGCCGGCCGGCTTTCATGGATGCCATGCGGATTGTCCAGAGTGTGCATCCTACATGCTGCAGTTTGAATCCGGGACCTACTTCCCTAATTTTTGGTTGTATTTATGTTATTGGCCTGGTCCTAGCTTGGATAGTCTGGTGCTCCCTGGAGACGGGTGAGTTTCAAGCTCCCTTAAAGAGGCAGTGGTAACACCACTCTTGAAGAAAGCTTCTTTGGACCCAGACTAACTTGCTAACTACAGACCAATCTCTAACCTTCCTTTGTGGGGAAGATGACTGAGAAAGTAGTGGCCACATAGCTGGAGGACCAAGTAACCATCCATGCCATCTATGAACCCCTCCAGTCCAAACTCCAAAAGAAGCATAGTACAGAGACAGCACTGATTTGGGTGCTCAATGATCTCCTGATGGCTAGAGATGGGAGGAGCCACTTTATCTTGGTCCTCCTAGATCTCTCATCAGCATTTGATACTGTGGACCATGGGGTGCTGCTTGATCACCTGAGGTTCATTTGTGGACTGTTGAGTACGGTCCTCAAGTGGTTTACATCATTCCTCTCGGGAAGATCTCAGAGGGTGGTATCAGGGTTTTTTTTCCTCGGACCCGGTCTCGTTAGCATGTGGAGTTCCTCAGGGATCAGTGCTGTCCCCCATGTTGTTCACAGTATATATGCTGCCCCTCGGAGACATTGTAAGAAGGTATGGGCGGAGGTTCTACTGCTATACTGATGATACCTAGATCTAACTTTCTTTTGCCTCCAATCAGGATGGAGCTGTCTCAGTCTTCAATAACTGTTTTGCCAAAATCCAGGAGTGAATGGATGCCAGCTGGCTAAAGTTGAACTCTGATAAGACCAAGGCATTGGTAGTGGATCCTGGTTGCTGGATAGAGAGGTTGGGGGGTTCACCCTCTGGTTTATGTCTTGGGGATGAGCCACTCCCAACCTCTGAGTGGGTGCTAAACCTGGGGGTAATTTTTGACAATGGGCTAACACTGCATTCTCAGGTAATGGCTGTCGTCAGTTCCTCATTTTACCATCTGAGGAATATCGCCAGGATCAGGCACCTAGTTCTTTCTGATGACCTTCCTACTCTGATTCATGCCTTTGTGACCTTGTGCTTGGACTACTGCAGCTCCCTCTACCTAGGGCTACCTGGGGTGGAAATCCGCCACTTGCAGCTAGTGTAGAATGCTGCAGCACAGCTGTTGACAGGATCCTTGTGGTCCTGTCATATTTCACCAATGCTGCATGGACTGCACTGGCTGACAGTTCAGTGGAAGATCACCTTTAAAGTCGGCTTGCTGACTTTTAAAGCCCTGCAATGACTTGGTTCAGACTACTCGAAAGAGCTCCTGGTTCCTCATTGCCCTGAGCGATCACTCCACTCAGCCAATGAGGGGTTGCTAGAGATTCCAAGGGTATGCTTGAAATCTTCTGGGCCAGAACATTCATGTATTTGGCCCCTACCCTCTGAAACTCTCTACCCCGTCAGTTATGTGAGCATACGATCGTGGAGGGTTTTAAACAAGCACTGAAAACCTGGTTATGGAGTCAAGCCTATGGAATTTAATGGATGGAAAGAGTTTAAGGTTTTATGATTATATTATTGGCTTTAAGATGTGTTATTGATTATGTTGTTGTGGAATTTTAATTATGTGATTTTACTTTAGTTAGGCACCTTGGTTTTGAAAGGCGCCATAAAAATAAAGCTGTTTGTTATTATTATTATTATTATTATATCATTATTAAGAAACGGGTAACTTGTCTAAAACAAATCAATCAAAATAAAGGCCAATCTTTTAGAGATAATAAACTAATGTTTTCACAAGGTTGTAGACAAAAAATAAAAATGTTGCTACTAAAAGTAAAATTTGGAGATGGGTGTAAGTTGAGTGCAAAGGCATGAGCAGTCATCTTTCTTTTTCTAATTATCAATTTGTCTGGCTCCTGGTTTATGCACCAGCAGTCCCTCACTGAGGTACTATGGCCCCATCACACTGGCTTCCCCAAGTACTTCCTTACCCAACACGGTGGTATCCCACCCTCCTCCTGAGGCCAGAAGACATGATCTTGAGGAATGACTTAGATGCTAATTGGGGAGGACTGCCCGGATCAGCAGGTGAAGCACCTGTAGGTGGCCAGAGACACCATACTGTGTAGCCATGAGGGTTTTACCCATTCTGTTTCTCCCTTTCTCAGAAGCTGGCACCATCACAATAATCCTGCCACTAGGCATGCAAAGCATGCACATGCGCTGCGATGTCCAGCTCCAGCCTCTCCATCCTGTAGTGTTGACTCCCCCAAGTGCACCACCACCTGTGATCACCCAAGTGGAGGCAGTGCAGTGGAGTATGCTGACCTCCCTCTCTGGAGGAATGAGCATCCAGTGGGATGCTCATTTCTTTTCCCTCCAACTGGCCCCCAGTGACCAGGGATCGCTTTCAAGATCCCGGTAACCAGCATCTCAACCAGTAGCACTGCCACTGCATCAACAGACTAGCCTGTTACAGCCATCTTTACATTCAAAATTCTAGAATGTTCTAGAAAGCAAGAACTTTTCAGTCCAATTGACTGACCAATTAGTCTTCCAGCATCATTTATGCTCTGCCCTCCACTCCTGCTTGTGCACCCAGCTCCTACAGTCAGATAACTAGTGTAGAGAATGGGAGAGGACATGTTGCGGCGAGGAAGTGACTAAGTCAGCTGGGTTTGCAACTACTATTTCCCTCAGTCATGGAATGGAAATCTGGAAGACGGCCTAACAGGACTAATTAAATCTCTTGGGGATTGGGGTGGTCTTGGTAGGGGAATAGTGTTTAAAGATGTGGTCAGCTCTTGATCCCAGTGCCAGAAGATTACATTTTTTAAAATGTGTATCTGTGTGGGGGAATATGGAAGGGGTCAGAGGGAGATGACTGGGATTTAGGAGGAGTGGCCAAGGGGCTAGCGCTGGCCACCTGCAAAGGGATAGGGTTTTTGTTTATTTTTTTTGTTACATTTTTAGAGTCCCTGAGTATTATGACTAAATATTTCATACCAGTATTTGCCATACCTTTCTGAAAAGTAAAGAATGACTGTGGTAGCTGAGAAAATAGCAGAAATTCCAGTGCCGATGTAAGTTATATATGTCAGAGACTTCAGCACATTTCCATCAAGTTGTTCTGACTGTGGAGCCTGTAGATCCTGTAGAGAATGTAAAGAAAGGATGATAAAACTGAACATAAAAATGACATACCTTAATACTAATAGACTTGCTTGTCTTTCATTGGTGGAGACCAATGTCTGAAATGCATTGGCTAATCAGTGAGAAATTAGTTTAACTTTGGTTTTAGGGTATGAGAACCATGAAGACACAATTGATCAAAATTAAGGTGTGTGGAACCCCTTGCTGTAGGCTCCTGTAAAAAGGTAGGCTACCCCTTATTTCTTAGGAGAACCTGATCAAGCAGATAAATAGATGCAGGGGATTATCTAACAGGGATATGATACAGAATTCTCAGAGCTGGCTTTAGCCAGGTGCGTAAAGTGCATCTGCAGAGGGTCCCAGAAGCAGAAGGACGCCCCCCCCAAAAGAGCTTAATTTATCAATGTTGAGTGTATCTCTTAACCTCTTGGGGATTACTGTATATTCCTAATTTCTCTTTTAAAGAGTGCGCAAAAATAACACAAAACCACTTGAAATTGAAGATACAGGGAGTTCTCTGTAGAGGATACTTGTTGTTCTCTCCTGACATGGGGGCCAAGAAAGTAGGTTTGCATAGCGCCCCGGTATCAATAAGGCCAGTGTTGAGAATTCTCATCCCTACCATCTCAGGTCATATTTCTTCTTTCTGCTGTGTCCCAGAACCTAGTCAAGCAACAAATAATGTTTCAAACTTAGCATCATCACCTCATACACCAAAGAGCAGCTATGCCAGTATCACTGACAAAATTGGGTTGGGTCAGTAATCTCACTACTTCAGTCCCAAGGAAATCAAGCATACCATCCAATCCTGGACATTAGAGGCATAACCAGTTCATCAGGACTGTTCATTTCAAGATGAGGATCTTGACAGTCAAAAGGTGTAAAACTTGACTGAGCAAGCATATGTTCATACAACCAAAATTATGGATTGCTCTGCAGTAAACATTACTCACTCTGAATAAAAGGGGGCATGGTCAAAAGCATCCTGCATGTCCAAACCATTATTAGATGTAGGCCTGCAAGTGATGTACACCATGAGGGGTGTTTACTCAAGTTGCTTTGATAAGTTCAAGAGCAACTTTTTACTATAACAAAAAAAAAACCTTAAAACACTAGATTTACAACAATTAGGTTTTAACTTTATTGTTTTCTATTTTTTTTTGCACTTTTGCCTGCTGTTGGTTAACTAAATATTGTAGATAATGCTTTATGTATTTCATGGAGTCTTTCAGAATGTATCTGACTCTCCCCTACTAACTACTGTACACAATTGCTGTTTGTGACATCACAGTCCATTGTTATGGTGAGTGCTATGATGTCATAAATAAAGACACTGTGAGGTTAACAGGGGAGAGGAATATAAGTTTATCAGTAGGCTGTACTTGCCATCTAACACTGTAAATAAATTTAATGTGGGTTTCACCTATCCATGGCAAGTGTAACCAAGACAGAGGAATGTTGTTATATTACATTTGATCCTTCCCAGCCCTGAGACCCTTCTAGACAGAGGTTACAAAAAGAATTGAGCAAATATTGGGTCTTCATGTTAGAGATGATGCTATTTCACTTCTATTAGGGATAGAGTAGGTGGAAGGGGATGACTGGGACCTATACCCAATGGTAGTGAGCATTCTGCTCCTCCTTGCAAGGAACCGAATACAGAATACATGAGTGTCTCAGCAGCAGCCCACACTGGAGATATGGTTGAACTTTATGTATACCCGTGAGGTATTTGAATTTTTCTATAATATCCCCCCTCTCCTCCAAAGTGTACATACTGAGGTCCTTCAGTCTCTTCTCGTAGGACTTGTGATGCAGACCCTGAATCACTTTGGTTGCCCTCCTCTGGACAGCCTTTACCATGTCTACGTCCTTCCAGAGGTGTGGCCCCCAGAACTGGACACACTACTCTAGGTGGGTCTCACCAATGATCTGTGCAGCAGTAACACCACATCCCTCTTTCTGCTAGTGATACCCCTCGTTATGCAGCCTAGCATCCCACTAGCTTTCCACACTACCTGCCTACCTTTAGGTAATCAGGTCCCTCTCTGGTTTGGTGGTGGTTAATACTCCCCCCCATTTTGTACTCTACCCCTGTGTGACTGTGCCCCAAGTGCATGATTGTATCACTTCTTCACATTGAAGCATAGCCCCCACACCCTTGATCACTCTTCTAACTTTCTTAGATCACTATTCATTTCTTCCACCACCCTTGTCTACCCTATTAAAGATGGGCATACCTTTCCTTCTAGCCACTCTGCAATATCACTAATAAAGACATTAAAAAGGACCTGTACCAGTACTGATCCCTGTGATACCCTACTTGTCACTCTCCCTTCTGCGGCGTGATCTCGGTTTACCACCACCCTCTGTCTCCTGTCCCCCAACCAATATCTTACCCAGTTTACCACATTAGGACCCACTCCTACACTTCCCAGCTTGTTTACGTGTGAAAATTGTCATTGCTATTATTATTGTTATGATATTATTATAATTGCTATTGTACAGAAACGATAAACAGTGTGTTTTCTCTCTGTTGTTTGTATTGTTCCTGTTTGACTATATGGTTCTTATTAACATAGAAACATAGAATTTGATGGCAGATAAGGACCACTTGGCCCACCTAGTCTGCCATTCACCTAGTCACACCAGTCAACCATTCACTGAATCCCATGGTGCGGAATACCCTAGCATCATCCTTGCCATAGACAGGCAGCACCTTCAAGAAGGTTACCGTACATGCTACTTGTCTAAGGCCCATCCCCAACTCTACAAACTCCTCTTATTATTTTACAAATGTTAACTTTTAATATGCATTCATGTTTTTCCATGTGTAATGTTCAGCTTTATAAAATAGAAAGCATATCTGATGTATAGTAATATGTTCTGTATCAGCTTTGAAGGCTGTGTGTCTATAAGTATAAAATTCATAAAATGGATTTAAACAAGCATCTGTCAATGCCAAATGTTGTCTTGCTGTTATTCGCATTGGTAGTGCAGGCCTTCAAGAGATGCGTAACAGGAATGGCAGTGAAATATTGAACTGACACCAACCCCACCCCGACCCTGCAAAGACTGATAGGCACTGGGGTGTGCCTTTGGGTAGCTGCCCATAACGCTCATGCCATTTCATCTCATCCTACCCTGCAGACTCTGATAAGTGTTGTATTGTGCCTTGGGGTCTTCAGGCCTTATGCTTATCCTATTCCAAAAGGAAATACATAGAGATAGGTGCAGTATAGGATAATGGGGTGAACTTTGGGGCTGAAGAGTCCAAGGCACACCTTGATGCCTATCATTGACTGTAGGTTCAGGGTGGGGATGGTGGTGGAATGGCATGAGCATTACAGCCGACAATCACAAGTCACACCCTTGACGCTTGTCAATCCTACATGGTGGGGCATTACAGTTGGAAACCCTAATGCCCTAAGTGATTTTTAGTATTTTCACTTTAAACTTTCATCATAGACTTTTTGTGACTGCACCTCATGAACAGCGACACTATCAGTTCTTTAGCCGAAAGGTGATTTTGTACAGCAACTGTGCCATTTGGCACCATGGGTGTGAAAAGACATTTCAGGTAGCATGTGAAAAATGACAGCTGTACTGTTCATGAGGAAGTGTAAAAAAATAGCATTGCTGAAAATCTGGAGTGAAAATATGAAAAATTGAAGTCACGCACGCCTGTAAAGCAATCACTTTGGGAATTTTTTAACCAAATTTTCAACATAGGTATTTTGGGACCTCTGCTCATGAACAGTGTCACTGATTTTGTTAATCTGTCCCAAAAACTGATCTCCCACAGCGACCTCAGCACATGTGCAAAAACAGATTTCAGGCAGGATGGGGAAAATGACAGCCATACTGTTCATAAGGAGGTGTAAAAAATGGCAAAGTTGAAAATCTGGAGTGAAAATATGAACAACTGGAGAAGTCATGAGCATGCATAGAAACTGCACAACGCACACCCATAACACAATTATTTTGGGGATGCTTTTAACCAAATTTTCAACAGAAGCATTGTGGGATCTCTGCTCATGAACAGTGTCACTGTGATTTTGCTAATCTATCTTGAACGTTGATTTTCCACAGCTACTGTGCTATTGTGTGCCACGTGTGAAAACACACTTCAGGCAGTATGTGAAAAATGACAGCTATATTGTTCATAAGGAGGTTGGAAAAAATGGCAGCATTGAAAATCTGGAGTGAAAATATTAAAAATTGTCAATATTACAAGCCTGCATGGAAACTGTGCAATGCACATTGTACCAGTCATTTTGTGGAATTTTTTCACCAAATTTCAAAACAGGATTTTTGGGCTCCAGTTCATGAACAGTGGCACTGTCATTTTGTTAATTGCTCCCTAAAGGTGATTCCACACAGTGATGGCAAAATGACCTTTCAGAACAGAATAACAAGATGACAGTGCATGTGTTCATGAGGTGGGGTCCCAAGAACCCCATGTTGAAAATCTGGTGCCAAAATTCTAAAAAAATGCCAGAGATAGCCACCAAAGTCGAAACCCCCCATTTATGCCATTACACAGTTTTTGTCATTTCTTCAGTTTGCAGTCAGCTTTGAAGAGTGCAGACATGTTCCCACTCCACCAAAGATTGCAGCGCCGACCTCCAGAGGCAGGTATGGGGTGAGGGGGGTGTGGGGAGGTGTGGTGCGCAGAGGATGGTTGTGAGTTTGGGGAGGAGGTGTCACTGACAGCGAGGGACTGTTTTCTTTTTTTCAGGTACACAAAAAATAATTGGACCTCATGGGATCATTTTCTTTCTTTACAGGTGAATTAAAACAAATGTTAGGAACACTGGGGTGGGCTTCCAGGGTACCCCACGACTTTTGGGGGGCATGATGTTGGCCATGCTGGGAAGGGCTCCTAGTGTGCCATGTAAAATGTGGGTGGGCCGGGGGGAGGACCATGTCAACATGGTTGGCTTTCTTTCATGGCAGCACACTGGGATGGGCACCCAGTGTGCCACAAAATGTTGGGGGGGGGTGGGTGGCAGACATGCTGACACAGGGATTGCATCCCTGATGTTGACCTTCTTTTGGATTGTGTGGTGGTGGCAGAACCTGCCACCATGTTTACTGAAATGTTTCACCAGCAAAGACACATAGGGAGGTGTGTCATCTGTGTTGCTGCATGACGAGCTTGTCTCTGATTGTGGCGGCACAAGGTTGGTGGCACTTTGCATAAATGTGTGTCAGTGCTAGCATGCTGGCTAACTGGTGAATGAGGGACATACCTATTAAAGCATGCCCTGCATTCGCCAACACTGGCACACCTCTGCATTTCTCCTACTACCACAAAATGTTGCTTACGCACATGCAAGATAACATAAAAAGGAAACTGTTTTGGTTCTTTAGGGAAGTGGCCAAACTGGTGAAGGAAAAAAGGGTGGTATTCAGGAGGTATAAGGAAACACAGAAGAAAGAGGACATGGAGGTAAACCAAGTAAAACAGAAGGAAGCAGGAAAAGCAGTGAAGAGACCAAAGGCACAGACTGAGGAACGGATACCTCTAAGACTTTCTTTAGATCCATAAGTGAAAAAAGGCATAGTGAGGATTACGAGAGCTGAAGGGGGGACTGCACAGAAGATGACCAAGAAAAAGCTGCCATCCGGAACAGGCACTTCCGCTTTGCATTCCCAGTGTGTGTGAAGTGGGGGACAACAGGGAGTAGCAGGAACAAAGTGGATGGGAGGAGGTGGACACAAGTCCATTTTCAGAAGAAAGTTCTGAAGGGACTTGCAGCTCTGAAGGTGGACAAAGCCTTGAGTCTAGAAGGGATGCACCCAGAGGTACTAAAGGAACTCTGGGAGGTGTGAACTGCCCCACTGAATGCCTTATGCAACAGTTCACTGGAAAACTGGTAGGCAAGGTTCTGGAGGACTGGAGAAGCACAGACATGGTCCCTCTACATAGCAGCAGCAGCAAGGAAGGGCTAGCAACTACAGGCCCATCATTCTCACTTCAATGGTGGGGGAAGTAAAGGAATAAAGTAAAGAGCTATAGAGTATCTTAAGTGCAGTGGGCTGCAAGACCATAAGCAGCATGTATTCACAGACTGGAAGTCATGCCAGACAAATCTGATTTCTCCGACTAGGTGACCAGGGAAATAGATCAGAAGAGAGTAGTGGACATGGCCTACACAAGCAGCACTCTCTTGCAAAATGAATGCAGGTTCAATCAGTAAATTTCAGCAAAATGCATTTATTGAACCTGGTCTCTTGAAGCCCAGACTCCTGGGAGAGTGACCAGTGGGGTGAGACAGGGCTCTGCACTGGGACCAATCCTCTTCAATATATTCATAAGTAGCACTGCAGAAGAACTGGAAAGGAAGGTATGCCTTTTGGTGGATGATACCAAAATCTGCAATAGGGGTGGACATGCAGGAGGAGGTGGAAAGAAAGCACAAGGATCTTGGAAAACTCAGGGAGTAGTCAAGAGCATAGCAGTTGGTTCAATGCCAAAAAGTGAAAAATCATGCATCTAGGGCATAGGAACTCAGGAGCTGAGTACAGCATAGAGGGCTACTGACAGTCACTAAGCAGGAAAAAGATCCTGGGGCTATCACAACTGATGACCTTAAAGTGGCAGGACAGTGTGACAAAACAGTGGGTACGGCTAATGGGATGTTCGGGTGCATAGGGAGGGGTATCTCCAGCAGGAGGAGGGAGATGATGTTGCCACTGTATCCCTCTGTGGTGGGACCCAATCTGTAGTACTGTGTCCAGGTTTGGAGGCCGCACCTCAGCAAAGACATAGCATGGAGGCAGTCCAGAGAAGGGCAACTAAAGTGGTGCAGGAGTTGCACAAAGAAGCCCTACGAGGCGAGACTAAGGGATCTCAACATGTACGCTATGGAAGACAGGAGAGTGAGAGAGGACATGATAGACCTACAGGTACTTCACAGTGGTGACTAGGGTGCAAGAGGAGAGTCTGTTTCAAAGGAGAAAGAACAACAGAATCAGGGGGCATTCAGTGAAGCTGGGGGGTGTTAAAAGGGATGTGAGGTACTACTTCACAGAAGAGTGGTAAACACCTGGAACACACTGCCAGCAGGAGTGGTGGAGGCAAAAACAGTCAGAGGCTTCAAGCATGCATGGGATAGACACAAGAGTATTATCAGTAAACAGGCAAGAAGGAGGGAGGAAGGGTCACCAGAGGTCAGTTAGGGTCTGTGGAGACTGATTAGGCTGGGAGCATCTGGGCAGACTGGGTTGGTCAGGTGGTCCTTTTCTGCCAAATTCTATGTCTCTATGAGCTAGCTCTCTGGTACAGCAGTAGCATTACCAGTTGCAGCACCAACAACCTGGGTTTGATAGCAAATTCGGTGTTGGAGGGCCGAACGGGGGGGGGGGTTGGAATATCGAGTGTCCAAAGGACTGTGCACCTTCTCAGGGTGGGGGGGGCTGCAGAGACCACAGAGCCTGGTGAATGCTTAGCCTCTAGCAGAAGCTGGGGGAAAGGCTGTTTGGCACTGCCAGAGCAGGGGGCTGACACAGCAGACACTGACACATGTGGCATGCATCATGACATCACAGCATGCCATACCTCCTCGAGGGGGAAAAATGAAAAACACTGGCCGATATCAAGATGCCACACATCAGCAGGCCCTACACCCAGTCAGCTGGGCTCCACCAGCAGAACTGGATCCTGATCGATAATGGGGGTTGGGGAACCCCATTGACCCTACCAGGAAGTCCTGGTAGATGTCGGGGTAATGGGGCTGGAGTGTCTAGTGGATGGAGGCAGGCGGGGCCAGGCTGGAGGGGAAGGGGAAAAAAAACAAACTATACGATGACTTTTTATTTGCTGGCTAACAAATACTGCTGCTTTAAAATCATTTATGCAGTGCCAGCCTGTCAGTACAGTGACAGCGATGCAGCTTGCGACTTCGGTGACCTTCATTTGAAAGTGACTTCAAGTCACTTGAGGCCTGCCCGTGTGGGGGTGGAGAACTGAGCATTTCAAAGGAAGCTCTCCTCCTTCAGGGTGGTGGGCAGTGTGCTGTGCTACAGCACTGCCATCTGGGTGACAACAGGTGGCTAGGAGAGCAAAGTTGCTATGGATCTGCAGAGAGTCTCCCGACTAAGATGTCTGTACACTTGCCAGCAAATGCCTGCTCAGTCCTCTCTCATGAGGCACTCAGGGTGGTGAAAGAAAAGCCTCCATGGACCATGGCAAAATGATGCCACCACCCCCCCCCCCTCTTTCTCCTCACAGGTCCCACAGTGCTCACTGCACTGCCAATCACAACCTGACTAAACACCTCCTGGGTCTGGAGAACCCAGAAGGCTCCGTTGAGTGGGGTTGGGGGGCAGTGGGGCACTCTACAGGTTTATGGTAAGTCCAAGGGACAGCAGGTGATGGGGCTGGGAAAGAGAGGATGGCTGAATAGGGCAGGCTCAAGGAAGAATATGTATACTAAATAATCTCAGACAGTGTGATTTTCACTTCCATCCTATAATCTTTTCCATGGTGATAGGCAGTCTGAGGGGTGGGGTAGCCACTTACCTCAAAGACAAATTCACAGCCTGTGCATTAGCTGCTGTCTCCACACTGAAGGAATTTGAGTCTGTGGTGCTAAACTTGGTTATCTCACCGGTAGAGTCGTTAACTGTGGTTTGTTGCTACAGAACACTGACAGGGGGCCTGAAGCTTCTAAATTATTTGCATATACTGTTGGACTTGAAACGGAATTAAATCATCATTCTCGGTGACTTGAGTCTTGACTGGTTCAGTACCAGCAACAAAAGCAAACAGCCTAGAGACTTTTGCGACAAATCAGGCTTCCCCCCACTGATATCCCGATATTATTCACACCAACCCTAAGAACTCCGCAAATAGCTCTCTGATTGACCTGATCCTCACTAACAGACCCTACAAGTACAGACCCCACAAATACACCCAGGCAGCAGCCTTTCACAATAATGTCAGTGATCACTGCGCAGTGGCCTATATCAGAGGCTTGTTGGCAACTAAGTCAGACAGCAAGTTTATTTGGAAAAGGAGCTTCCATAAATTCAGCTGTGCCCACTACCTAGCTGACCTCAGAAACAAACTGGGGGACTTATATCTGGCTTTGAACATCAATGAGGTGGCCACTATTTTCAATGATGCCCTAACTGGTATCATCAACAGACATACCCCTATGGGAAAATACAGAACCCAGAAGCACTCCTGTTTATGGTTCAATGCAAACCTGAAATCTGCACTAAACAAATGGGACCGACTATGGACCACAGCCAGGTAGACAAAACACCCTTCGGACATGGAGATTTTTAGAGCCAGCCAGAACGAATGTGCTAAACTGATTAGGTTTGGTAGGACTATTACCTGTCAGCATTCAAATCAGCCAAGGGTAACCACGGTAAAGTTGGGGGATTATAAACTCAGTGGAAATTAACAAACCTTCCTCTGTGCTACCTGGCCAGATCACCTACCAGGGAACAACACTTCAATAAGTCAGAAATTTTGAATAGCTTCAACGTCCATTTCTCTACTGCAGGCCTAGCCTTCGATTCTTCTAAAGCTGCTACCCTGAATTCTAGGTTACCCAAAACATCCTCACACCAACCAATAATACCTTCACATTTACCCTGTTTCAATATAAGCAGGTAGAAGACCTTCTACTTCACCTAGATGTAAAAAAAGGTGCAGGTGCAGGTGCAGGTGCTGATGGGCTAGGCCACTATTTCCTTAAAGAGCACCTTACATGACGGTCCAAAAAGTTACAGATTGTAGTCATTATATGCAGTACTAGACCTGAAACGGTGTGTGCATTTGTTATTTTTGGCCAAGGTTTACTCTGCCTTCTGTAATTTGGATTTGTTTTGGAGCCCTGCAGCACTTGCCTTTGCTGTTTAGCTGCTGGGCTGCTGGCTGCTGATGACATCACTGTAGGGCAGAGGAATGAATCACACTGTGCAGTACTGTGCAGTTGCAACAGTGTTGCAAAGGGAAATCTACAAGTACTTCGTGTACATACTGTGTTCCCCCTTCCCCAAGTTATGCCAAAATCTAAATGCCTTGTTAGTATGTTTATTTTTTGTTAAATTGACTCTGCCCTATAGTGATGTCAGCAGTACAGCCTGGGTCCAGAGAAACATCAGGCTTGCTATAGAAGCTCTGGTACACCCTGCAGTTTTTAGCACCTCAGAATGCAAAAACTAACTGCAGCGGACAGTAATGAAATACAATTCCAGAATCGGTGCAAGAAGGGGTAATTTATGCATGAAAGTCAAAAGGACCATGAAAGGTGCTCTTTAAAATCTGAGTTTCAGTGTCTAGCAGCTCGCATATTACACCTGCTCAACCAGTCTATTACCTCCTGCATTTTAACTGAAATTTGGAAAACAGCACACGTACTTTCCCTATTCAAATCAGGGGACCCTAACGACTTGAACAATCACTGCCCCATTTCCCTTCTAGGCCTCCTCTCCAAACTTCTAGAGAAACTAGTAAATGTCCAAGTAAGAGACTATATCGATAGAACAAACTTAGTGAATCCATCCCAATCGTGCTTCAGACCAGCCCACAGTACTATCACTGCCCTTGCCACAGTCTCAAATGACTGACTTCTTGACATGGATAGGAAACAGATCTCAGGGGCTATATTCCTGGATCTTAGTAAAGCATTAGACACAGTTGATAATGCTCTACTCCTAGGCATGCTAAATTGCCATGGCATAACTGATCCGGCACCGAGTTGGTTAACTAGTTACCTGTCAGGTAGGCTGCAGCAGGTAAAGGCAGAAGGCTTGCACTCCGTGTTCTCTGTGCTAAGTGCTATGCATTTTCACAGCTGAATAGTACTTTCACACAAAATACTGCTAATCAATTTTTCCAGCTTATTTAGTGCACTGAAATCGTAAAGAAAATGCATCATTTTAAATAATGCACTCCTCACTTCATGCCGCGGAGTCATTTGTACTCTTCTAAAATTTGGTTTTACTCACCTTTCTTTCAAAATGAGGAGTACAATGGTCATTTGGGAAATCTTAAATAGAGCACTTGAAATAAGAGTCACATTTGGACAGCCAGCCCACCGGCACAGCGGTAGCACTACTGCTCATGACACCAGCAACCTGAGTTTGGGAATGGACACGGGGCGTCGGAGGGTCAGCTGGGGAGGAGTCTTGAGCATCCATTGGACTGCTCATTTCCTCAAGGGGTGGGGGGAGCACTGACTTGGTGCAAACCTGGCCACTGGCGGTAGCTGGGGGAACAGCTTGCCTGAGTCCACCAGCAGGGGAGGTGTGGTTGACGCCAGCTTCTGTTTTGGCGTCATGTGCCAATCACATTGGGCAATGTACACAGAAAAATGCTTAGCCCTTACCTGACACCAAGGAAAGGGTGGAGACAAGCCCTCGCTCATCAGTGCCTCGGCAGTGGGATGAACACTGAGGGGATTTAAGGTACGGTTCAGGGCTGTTTTTTTTTTATCACAATATTATTTTTCCACCGCTGTAGGCCCAGCAGGGGCTATGACCCCTCCCCCCACAGAGGGGGCAAGTATTCTGACCCAAACAGGGCCATCCTGGGTCCTGTCTGGTCCTGGTATTTTCCCTTCATTTTTCTCCCCTTTTGCCCATGTACTGTGCAATGGAGGCAGCCAAGCACCCTAGACATGGGCTGAGCCCTCTAGCAGTGCTGCTGTGCACAGCACAAACCCCCCACCCAGAGGATGGAGAGCTGTGATGCTCAATCCTTACCTCCCCAGCTGGCCCCAAATGACCTGAATCCGTTCCTGAACCCGGGTCGCTGGAGTGGCACAAGATGTGGCGTCCAGCACCTCAACCTTCAGTGCCACCAGGCCAGTCTGGGGCTTGGAGGGTTGAACCCAGGGCTCTCCTTCCCCACTTCATCCCCACCTGGGGAGCAATCCATGGCAAGATGGGGGGGTCATCATGGGCTGGGGATGCTGCATGGGTAGGTCGGGTGACAGGACCAGAGGCTGAGCACGGGGTATAAACAGAAATTGGGGAAAAAAATAAATAAAAGAGTCAGATTTGGGGATCAAATCAGAGTCATTCTAATGACAAATGCAATGGGCTTCTAGCCCCACAATCAACCAGACTAGGCCAGCACCTTAGATGCAGTGTCACTAAAATCCAGACCCAGCTTGATGAGTTTTCAGACATGAAGCTGAAGGCCTTAGACCAATTCTTAACAGAGCAGTAAAACAGAAGAACTTTGCTGGGGGACTGCAATCTCACACTGAGGCCAAGACTGTTATAGATGGGAGGTAGTCAACTCCTGGGGGAGTGAGAAAGTGTTCTGTCTGGTATTCACATCTCTTCCACTGCAAGCCATATCATGAGGAAACTGCTGGCAGCAGTGAGTCATCTGCTGGCAACAACTTCTGTTACATTCTGTTCATGCACCCTCCTTGTTGACGTACCTCTTCACCTGCCCCCTCCATGGCAGAGCTCAATTTATCAGGGCTGACAGGATACACCCCTTGCATCATCTTAAGTCAGCCTTTCAAGGAAGGGCACCACAGACAGTGGTGTGGCTTCCGCAGTCAGGGTGGTGTTTCTACATTTACTCCTAACCTCATGGATGTCAGCACACAGGGAGCTCATGGGGATGAAAATGTGCATGGCAGCATGCTGTCCCAGAGTCTGGTCAGCATCCACTCTCCTCATTCTGCCTCCTGCACTTCCACCTGTGGTCATCAATGTGGCAGCACTATAGCAGAGGCAGTGACACTCCCACCTTGCCGCAGCACTGTAGCAGAGGCAGTGACACTCCCACCCTGCAGCAGCACTGTAGCAGAGGCAGTGACACTCCTGCCCTGCAACAGCACTGATGCAGAGGCAGTGACACTCCCACACTGCAGCAGCACTGTAGCAGAGGTAGCAACATTCCTGCCCTGCAGCAGCTCTGTAGCAGAGGCAGCAACACTCCCACCCTGCAGCAGCACTGTAGCAGAGGCAGCGACACTCCCGCCATGCATCAGCACTATAGCAGAGGCAGTGACACTCCCACCTTGCAGCAGCACTGTTGCAGAGGCAGCGACACTCCCACCCTGCAGCAGCAGCACTGTAGCAGATGCAGTGACACTCCCACACTGCAACAGCACTGTAGCAGAGGCAGCAACACTCCCGCCCTGCAACAGCACTGATACAGAGGCAGCGACACTCCCACCCTGCAGCAGTACTATAGCAGATGCAGTGACACTCACACCATGCAGCAGCACTGATGCAGAGGCAGTGACTCTCCCACCCTGCAGCAGCACTGATGCAAAGGCAGCAACACTCCTGCCCTGCAGCAGCACTATAGCAGAGGCAGCAACACTCCTGCCCTGCAGCAGCACTATAGCAGAGGCAGCAACACTCCTACCCTGATCATTTGGGATGCTTGACAACCCCTCTTCTGATGGCCAAGGCTCTTTCCAGAACCCAGGTCTCCGGCATCACAAGTGGCAAGGTTGCCACTGTGCTGACAGATGATTTCTTAATGTGCAAACTGGTGGGGGCAATAAGCTGAATAACATGAGGATAAATTCAAATTTGTTTTACTTTATTCCTGGTATATGGTGCAAAGTACTGAACAGTAGAGTATTTTTTTCTATAGATGTCCATCTTTAGGGGAGGCTCAAGATCTTTTCCATGTCTAGGGGAGGCACACTGTAATGAAGTCAAAATATGAATGCCCTATAGCATCCCCACCAAGTTTAAACAGTGTTGCACATAACACATCTCAAAGCACTTCCACGTCCAAAGAGGTAGAAATAGTGCTGTAGCAAATATTCACCAGAAGCACTGACCAGGACACCACCATGTCTCTCCCCCCCAAAAAATATATAGGTTATTTAACTTCTTTCCAGACAATCGCCAAAAATGGAAAAGAAACCTCAGCAGCCCCTTAGTTTTGTACTGCTGAGTCAGCATTTGTTGTGAGCCCCATGACCTCCTGGCCCTGAGGTGAGAGTGCTCCTATGCTTTACAGAGCAACACTGACACAAGCGCATACCATTGCAAATGAAACAGAAGAGAGAACACAAAGACTGCATCAGACTGTATCCAACAGGCCAGGGCTAACCTATCCATGAACAAGGGTCAAAATGTATAACTCCATCATAAGCACGTTGTAAATCTTGCAGTAATGTAAAGCAGACTCAACAACATGCAGTATTTTATTTATATCCACTTTTTCAGTCAATCCACAGCCTAAGCAGTTCCAGTGTCCCACTCCGCCCCAGCAGGTCTGGCATTTGATTCCTCTTAGGCACTGAAGCAGGCTCCACTGTACAAAGGAGCACCTAGTGCAGTGTCTCAGCTGCCAGTGACCTCACATCTTCCTCACCACAGATAAATTAGAGTACTTCCCCTCCTTATATCACAGATTGGCATACTACATCAATGCAATGCTTGCCATGAACAGCTCCCTGCTTTTGTCTTATTATAAAACTCCCACTGCACTTAATCACCTTGCACTTTTATCTGTATCTACAGTATACGCAAAGTTGTTGCCTAGAACTATATGTGAATGAACACTGCAAAATCTGTCTTACCCCTCACAGATAGTCACTCCTCTATGTATTAGTTAGTGTGATTGTCACCCACTGAACCTTGACTTTGTGTACCCTAAACACCTATTCCTAATGTGTTAATGCATTTTTTCTACTATACCTGCCTGTACAAGTTTGTATATATTTGTCAGTACTGTCAATGTAAACCAGGATATCCTTGTGAATGAGTGCGTCCAATGGAATTGTATCCTGCAGTAAACTTTTGAACTTTTTTTTTAATTTCTAGATGCAGCTTATAGCATGGCATAGCTACTGCAAACAAATAAAATCTCTGCAGGACTCCCAAGTATGGCATTCACAAATCCCAAACTGTAAAAGAATGTCATATGTGTTGTACTTTGTTCAAATTTCATTTTGATCTCTGCATGAACAGCAAACTCGACACCTGCTGAAGGCATGTTTTTAACTCTTTCAAGCTTATTCAGTTTACGTGTATGCCCCATTGGAAGCATGGTACAGCAAACTGCTGATGACTCCCTGATGTAAATTACAGAAAATTATCTTCATCATTTATTATTCAAGGACAGCATACTTTTTTTAGATGCATTGTGAAAAGCAAATTCTTTAGAGGAATATGTGTACAGGGATTCAGACTTGATTGCATGTCAGTATATTCCTCATATCCCTAAAGTAGCTGAACAGATGATGAACCAGCAGTTAATAAGTATGAGTAAACTACCCCATCACTCACTCACACACTTTTGTGTAACATACTATATATAATGAAATCAAATAATCAAACCAAACTGGTCACCATAAGTGTACCATATGCAGTGGTGTTAAATGATAGAACTACTACTACTGTATTAGCATTGCGGGGCAAAGCTCAAAACCAATAGATTACAGAGCTATGCCAAATAGTATAAACGTGGTGAGATCTGCACAGGTCAATTAAGGATCCAGTTAGTTACAAGTTCACTTTTAAAGAAAGCTCTAGTTGGTTATGATATTTCTTAGATCTTTAGAAGAATGCCCATGTGGAAAGTCCACATCTTCAATCACAGGCACAACAGAAGAAAGTGCCTGTTGCCCCCCAACAACTCACCATTCTAAAGCTTGGTCAGTACTGCAAGCCTATGTCACTCAGCGGCCTAATCACATCATTATACATTATTTCGTATGTTGAAAGATATGGAGCATGTTTAAAGCTGAAACAAAAAATGTTTGAGTCTCTACAACAGCAAAGCATAGAATATGTTTACCTAAACCACCAGACTTAAAGAAACACGATGTCTAGCAAGAAAATTGTAACAAAAAAAGGGGAAACTGTACATATTGCATCTGAACTGCGTGCTTGCAACACGTTTTTCTCGGTCAGCTGGTTCTGTCCTGGCACTGTTATGTGGACAAGGTGACAGTGCATGAGAGATATATAGCACGAATCATGGCGTGGACAACAACAGTTTGTAACTGGACTTGAGAGCAATGGTCAGCAGCTGCACTCGCCGGACACTGTGTGAGAGAAATGGAGGGAGCAAGTAGGTGGCATTGGTGATTTGATGCTCCCCACTCCCAGCACAGTAGCTGTTAGCGTTCATGTGCATGACCGTGCATGCAGGCTGAGGCTTCTGGAGCAGTGGGAGTCCTGCTGGGCAGCAGCAGGCAGCGGTGGGTTGGGGTTGCTCAGCAGCAGTTGAGACTGCAGGGACTGTAGTTGGTGTGAAAATATGCTGCAGTGAGTGCGAGCTAGGCGGGTCAGCAGAGGGGATGGGACAGAGGGCTACGAAGGGGGTCTGAGGCAGGAAACAAAGGGCTGTTGCTGCTACTTTAAAGCTGAGAGAGAGGGGCTTGTGCGGTACTAAAACCCTCCTCCCCAAACACACACAGCTCAGACACTGACTGAGGCCAGGCTCTTTCGAAGAATGTGTGGCGTAAGGCTAAAGACAAAAAGCAGCACTTGTACCGAGAGAGCGAGACGTCTCCAGTAGGGACTCCCTTTGCAGCAGTGGCACCTCCGAGTTGAAATGTATACCCTGGGCTCCTCCACCCTGGGCTCCTCCAGGGACTCTGGTCTCTCTCGTCCAAACTTTTGCTTTCCTTGCCATGGTGTTTTTTTTATGAGCTACTAGTTATTGCAGTCTGCAGGGACTGAGATGTAAGTCTGTGGGTTGTTTAGGTTAGTGTCCCTATGGTTGCCATCAAAGAGAATCCCTCACCTCCCCAATTTCCCCCCACCATTGTAACTTACTAGATGCCCAGCGGTCGAACTCGACTCTCATTCCAAGCTCAGTGGACTCCCTGCCTCCAACCCAGGAAAACTCAACCCACTGCCTACAAACCACCTCCTTCCACCAAGGCTCATTTACACACACTCTTCCCCCCCCCCATGCTGAGACCATGCACAGACTCCAAAAAGCTTTCCACTTCCAGGTGCTGTTCCCTTGAGCAGCAGGTGCATGCATCTCTGACTCCTGGTGGTAGCTGCTGGACCCTATTTGTGCATGTAGTCGCACCAGAAAAAAACAAGAGGTGGACGGGGAGCCACCGCCATGTTTATTGAAATGTTTCCCAGGCAAGGCTCTTAGTCGAGATGTGTCATCGGTGCCAAGGCATGACGATCTTGGCTCTGATTGTAGCAGTGAAATTCTTTCAAGTTGGTTGCACACTTCTGAACTGCTCTCATAGATAGTATGCTCATCCATTGGTGCCACAGAGACCAGCCCAAAAAAGCAGTGGTGCCACTGGTCACAACACCCTTGCACCTCCACAACCTGCTACTCCAGCAAGCTATCACAAAATGTTGCTTGCGCATGCGCAAGACAACATAAAAAGGAGGAAGAGGCAAATGTTTTTATACATACTTTTTAGATAGACTGTAAATATGTGCTATAAACCTTGGAAAGGATAACTGAAAATAAAGAAAAAATTTTATTTGTATAATTGGTTACTGTATGTTTCTAGTCCTAAAGGTACAAATGATAGCTTTAGTCAAAGAAATTGTTATTAGAATGAGTCAAGTGTGAACATGTTAGTGCTATAACTTTTTTTAATTGTAAGTTTGGAGTCTGAGCTACAGAGATAATCAAGATCACTGATTTATGATGATTAAAATCATGACATTCTGTTTTTAAGACTTGAAATTCTGGGAATTGCACTGGTGATTGTTAGTCTAATTTTGAGATTTTACCAGGATTCTGTGTTCATTTTTTTAATGTGTGTATAAATAATCAGAATAAAAGAGGACTTAATACAAAGAGCATTAAATGAAGCAAATTAAAAATAGTACAGGAAGCAATTATAAGAAAAATACAAGTTCTTCAGGCTTACTGATCTGGTCTAAAATGACAAATTCTGTGGAATTCTTTGTTTTTACTGGTCTGCAGGCAGTCCAGATTCCAGAATTTTACCAGGTTTTCTGGTAATAAAAAACAGTGCCCCCTTCAGCTCTACACCCCGACAGCAAAACATGAAAAAAGACATTTCAGTGACAGTCGCTGTAATGGTCATTTTTCGTGTTTCACTTTCCCCCAGTGTTCTGCCCCATTCCTGGACCAACTCCAACATGGAGCTGATAATCCTAATGTCCGGGAGGTGCGGGGGGCAGATCCCCCCGCATGGACTCTGATATCGGGTGGCACAATATCTGCGTTGGTATTGTGCCGTCGCTGTGTGGGAGGTTGACATTTTCACTGTCGACCTCCCTTGGTGCTTCCAAAAAATATATATATATCAATGGGCAGGGAGATAATTTATATTGATATTTTAAAATATCAGTCATTTTAAATATGTTTGATAAATGTATTGATAATATTTTTTAATTATCACTAATTGAACTGACCTGCTTGTGCATGCTGGTGATGCACAGCACCACCAAGTGGGATACCAGGAAATGAGTCTTAATCTTGACCTCACCAACATGGACTGGAGATGCCCTTGGCATAATATTGTGGCATTGTGCACTGAACATGTGGAGAGAGAAGGACTGACTACAGAAATTGACTATGGAAAAATGATGGATGAGATTTTGCAGTAAATCTTGTCTATGAAATCTTGTCTGCAGTGATCATGCTACTTCTTGGATCCATGACTGGTCGTCGACAATTTTTTTGTCGAACGACCAGACAGTGAAACCGGCAGGTTGACCACATTTTGCAGTCGACTGCCAGTTTTGTAGAAAAACAGGTGTTTTCTTTAGGGGGCTTAGTCCCCTGAATCCCCCACTTAGGATTCTCAACTCCGAGTCAGAGCTGACTCAGGGATGCAGGACTCCCGACAGACAGTGCCGGGTTCCAGCGGGTTTCTTACAGTGACATGGCACTGTAGGAGACCGCACTGACAAAATGTTGCTGATAGTGCGGCATACCCCAATTCTCACTTCAAGACTAAGCTAGGATTCATTTATTGATAAAAGCACCTCAGACCCCCTACCCATGAACACCCTTACCAATTTCCCAGCTTCAATAATCTGTTTCTGCATTCTCCGACTCTGTACTAGCATAGTGATATTTATACTGTTGTCTCATTGTAATGTGGTAACCAATCTAAGTTTTGTATTGAGTCACTGTCTAGAATTTACATCAAGAGAATTTGGGCAGTCTGCTCTACGAACACCTCTTATGGCAAGACCAGTGTTTGAATTGTTGTCATGGTTGACCACATGATGTTGTACACCCAACCCATAGGAAGGTAATATAGTTGTCTATGGGATGATGCTGAGGGGATGGCAACACTTTACAGGGATAAAAAGTCCCCTATGTGAATAATGGTACCACTGCTCACCCATGTTTGTTCCACTGGATGCCAACATCCCCCAGTCCATCTCTGCTGACTAGGGTTGATCCTCAGTGCCCAGTTACATGCAGATTAGATGTTTGGGCCCCCCCAGGAGGGGCATGTCTTGGAGGGACTGGGCAGTTAAAGAAGGTCCCACGTGAAGTAAGTAAGCATGTGTGAGGTATAGAAGGAGCAGCAGCTCATTGGAGGCAGAGAGTTGGGAGTGAGGGCTGCATGGTATAAGGAATAAATTATTTAAAAAATAATTTTAAACTGTGTAAGCATAAATAATTCATGTCAACTTGACTCCAACCATTTATTTAAAAAAATATCCTAAACAGTTACAAAGTTAACCTTTTGCAAATAAATTATCTTTAGAAAGTTCTGACTTTAAAAACCGATAGGCTAGAATTTTTAAGAACACTTAGCAGCATCATAGAAGAGTTATATTAATAATAATAATAAACTTTATTTGTTAAGTGCAATTCAAAAGCCAAAGCGCTGTACAATAATAAAAACAGCAAGAACAACAAAATTAAAAAGCCAGAAAATCCACCAATTAAAAAAAAATACAACGACGTTATGCTGCATAGTCACTAAATGCCTGCAGAAAAAGGTGTGTATTCAAGGTGGTTTTGAAGCTCTCCATGTTCCTGCACTCTCAAATCTGATGAGGTAGAGAATTCCACAGGGTGGGGGCTCCATACATAAATGCATGGGTTCCAGATGTTTTAAGCCGTACCCTGGGAATCTCTAACAACCCCTCATTAGCTGAGCAGAGGGGGCAGCTGGAGCAGTAGGGGCTCAGGAGCTCTTGCAGATAGCTTGGACCCTGTCCGTGCAGGGCTTTAGACATCAGAAGTCTGACCTTGAAGGAGATCCACCACTGAACTGGCAGCCAGTGCAGTTCACGCAGCATGGGAGTAATGTGACTAGAACGAGAAGTTCCCACCAACAGCTGTGCCACAGCATTCTGCACCAGCTGCAAGCGGTGGAGATCAACCCATGAAAGCCCTAGGTATAGGGAGTTGCAGTACTCAAGGCACAAAGTCACAAAGGCATGGATCAGTGTCGGAAAGTCCTCAGATGGAACAAGGTGCTTAATCCTGGTCATGTTCCTCAGATGGTAAAGAGGACTTGATGACTGCCAACATCTATGAATGCAATGTCAGCTCATCATCAAGAATCACCCTCAGGTTTCGCACCCATTCAGAGGAAGGCAACTGGGTACCTCCGAGCCAAAGTCTGGAAAGCAACCCTGCTACCGACCTCTCTGTCTGGTGATCTGTGTCCACCACCAACACCTCAGTCTTCTTGGAATTCAATTTCAACCAGTTGGATTTCATCCAGTTATGGATTTTCACAAGGCAGCTGTTACAGACTGAGATTGCACTATCTTGGAAAGGTATAAAAGACAGATAGAGCTGGGTATCATCAGCATAGCAGTGAAAGCTCAGCCCATATCAACTTACAATGTCTCTGAGGGACAACCTGTACACTGAGAACAACATAGTGGACAGCACCAAGCCCTGGGGAACCCCACACAGTAGAGGGAATGGGTCAGAGGAAAATATCCATGGATCAGAGGAAAATATCCCTGACACCACCCTCTGAGATCTACCAGTGAGGAAAGATTGAAACCAGCTGAGAACTGAACCAGCCAGTCCACAGATGACCCTCAGACACTGAAACAGCACCCCATGGTCCACAGTGTAAAATGCTGAGGAGAGATCCAGGAGTACCAAGATGGAACGGCTCTTCTGATCTCTTGCCATCAGAAGATCATTAAGCACCTGAACCAGAGTGGTCTCAGTACTATGCCTCTTCCAGAAACCAGACTGAAGAGGATCATAGACATTGTGGATGGTAAGATGGTTCTCCAGTTGCACGCAACTAATTTCTCAATCACCTTCCCTATAAAGGGAAGGTTAGAGACAGACCTATAGTTAGCTAAGCAGTTTGGGTCCAGAGCAACTTTCTTAAGGAGTGTTGTCACCACTGCCTCCTTCAGGGAGCTAGGGAACTCACCTAACTCTAGGGAGCACCAAACCATCTTTGCAAGGACAGGGCTGATAGAATCAACACACGCCATTATCAGGTGTGTTGGGCCCGGGTCCAAACTACAGCACATTGACCGCATATTCTGGACAATCAGTACGATGTCCATGATCTCTGGTCAGTCAAAAGATATCTAGGAAAACTGAGGTGCAGTGACCAAGCACTGGCCACCACCAACCCCCACAGAGTGCTCAGATTGGATCTTAGCCCTAATGTCAGACACCTTATCTCCAAAGAATCGAGCAAACTTGTCACACTTAACTTATGAAAACACACTTTGAACCTGCAGACAGGTTGGGTTGCACAATCTGCCCCCAGTTTAAAAGAGCTGAACCAGTCGATTCTGAGAAGCAGCTGTCTCCCCTGACATGAACTCTGCCTTCTTACAGGTGATGGCTGATTGATAGATTTGATAATGCTCCATCAATCTAAGGTGGTCGGCATGAAGGGAAGATTTCCATCAGTGTCACTTTTGCCTTCATCCAACTCATCTCAGTTCCCTCAAGGTCCCATCAAACCAAGGAGACTGTGGGCAAAGAGAGAGAGAGGATGAACACAGACAGGAGCAATAGAATCCAGAGCTTCAGTAACCTCCTTATTTTAAGCCTGAACTAAACTCTCTGGATCCTCGCTTGCCCCAGGAAATCCCAATAGGTCTAATACCACCAATTGACCATTGGGATTCAAGTCTCTCGCAGGGCAGTATCTGACCATCTCCACAGGGGCAGGCCTATAAGGGGGAGCCTGGAGATTGAACATTATGGTGTGGTGATTGGACCATCCAACTGGTTCCACCACCAAGTCGAAGGTCTCCAGGAGGAAAACCAGGTTGAGTGAGTGACCATGATTATGGGTAGCAGAGGCAACTCCCTGTGTGAACCCCAACAAACTCATAAGTTGGGAGAAGTCCTCTCCAAATGGTGAGAGTTCATCGTCCACCTAGGCATTGAAGTCACCCAGGACCATCAGACTGGGTGACTCAAATACCATGTCAACCATGAAGTCTGCTACTTCCTCCAGGAACAATTTCTCACCACCAGATTGCTATAGCTACAATGACTGAAACTTTGTTAGTGATCATTTTATCAGTTAATCTTTATATATATTGTTATCCCTAACATTTCTTAAAAGTTAACTTTTGTAAAAAGGAAATGACCTCTAGAAAAAGCTAACAGAATCTTTAGGGCTTGAAACTTAATTTTTAAAAATAAATGCCAGGAGTTTAGGCAATGTTATAGGAGAGTCATTGTGTATCACTACCATTTGCAGCTACTGTATCATTATAAAATGGGTAAAAAAATCCTGATGCCTGATTGGCTGAAACAGGTTTTCAGCCATGTCCTTATGAGGACATAACCATACAATCGGCACTACTTCTGGCAACTTCAGCCATGTAACAGAAAGATATCAATGTGCCACCTTCACCAGCCATCACAAATCTACTACAGTGAGCAGTTTCACACTACAAAGACAATCGCAGTCTTCAAAGGCTCTGTAGTATTTTCAACTGTCACTACCACTAACTCAGGCTTTGAAAAGAGACACAGCACTTCTTTCACTCTCTTCTCTGAGCCACCACCGACTTCCATGCCATTATACTTTCACAACAGAGACAAAGTATAAAATGTACCAGATCGCTCTCCCTCTGTATAACTGAAGTGAGAGACATAGCAAAACAAGCAGTTTCTCGTTCACTTTTGCTGAATGAAAGCTGTGCATACCATGGCTTGCAAATCTCAGAACTGAGATCCAGTGAGTGTGTCAGCAGCCAGTGGCAGCTGCTTTCAAACAAAAAAACACACCCGCTCCTCCGCCACAACCCTTAACCATATTTAAACAAACAAACAAAAAATTCCATTAACAGTGACTGCTTGATGTGAACACAGCAGACCCATCATCCCGACCACCCAACAGACTTAGCTTTTAAAAACTTAGCCTGGCTGCCCGCAAGTTCCAGCCACAGAAGTAATTATATATATTTTTTTAAATGCTTGTTATCTTAGACAGAAGTCCCAATCTAATAAACTGCCACAATTGAAAAGTTGTTCATTCATACAGCAATCCACTATAAGGGAAGTATGCTTTGCATCATGGCTGCTGAACAGGGACATGCTCTTTCCCTATAAAACCTCACTTGTCCGTTTTAAAAACACAGCCTGGCAGACTGCAATATTCCAGCCATAGAAATAATGATTTCTTTAAATGTTGATCATTATCTTAGAGAGCAAGGCCAATCTAACAAACTGCCACAATCGGAAATTTGCTCATTTATACAGCAACTCGCTGTAAGGGAAGTATGCTTTGCATCGTGGTGGCTGAATGGGAATATGCTCACTCCCTATAAAAGTGCACTTGTCCATTTTAAAAACACAGAATCACAAGACATGCGCAAGACAAAAGCACATACCTGTACAGTGTGGGGGTAAGGAAGCAGGGGAGCTAACCTGAACACTATCTGTACATGTGGGTCAGTGGGGTTGGGGGAGAGGGCTCTACTGGTGACAAGCTCAATACATTGTACTGTATGTGACAGTACATAGAGGAATTATTTTTATTCTTTTTATTCTTTTAACTGAAAGACTTATTTTTTCCATTTTGTCAGCTTTCTTTTCTTTATTTTTACTTGGGAGACCCATTTTATAAGCGGAATAAACCACTCCAATGTGTGATTTATTACCTAATAGGAGCACTTCCCACATGCTAAAGGCACTCAGCGCAAGCACCTCGTGCCTCATTATGCACCTAGGGCATGCTCTTATAAGGCCATAAACCACACCTTGTCACGTCTCATTCCTTACTTACAAACATACGAACATACGAATGTGCCAGCAAAAACAGACCACCCGGTCTAAGTCTGCTTGAGTGTGCAACTAGCACCCCTAGTTTGCAGCTACCCAACCCCCTCCCATTTGTCATCCCACTGCCACCCCACCTCCCCCACCCTCACTCTCCCCTGTTCCCTCTCCCATGCCCTTTTGAAACTGTTCATAGATTTACATGATACCACCCATTCTGGTAGGGCGTTCCATTTTGCTACCACCCTCTCTGTGAAATAGTGTCTCCTCATTTCCTTCCTAAATCTTCCCCCTCTATTCTTAGTGTATGCCCCCTGGTGACCCTCCCCTCCTTAACTTAAAGACCCCATCTGCCCCATCCTTATAGATTCCCCTCTATCATGTTCCCCCTGTCCCTTCTATCCTCCAGGGTGTATATATTCAGGTCTCTCAGCTTGTTGTCATAGTCTGTCCCTTCCATTCCACATATCATCTTTGTTGCCCTCCTCTGAATCCCCTCCAGTAGCCTGATATCATGCTTTAGGTAACCCCTCACTATGCACCCCAGCATTTTTAGCATACTTAGTCAACAGTACATATAGCATTTAAGTAATTTTGCTCTGGTAATGAGCTACAAGTTGAGCTGCAAATGATCTGACAACAGGAACAGCAATGAGCTTTAAATCAGTTCCAAGTGAATTGCACATGCCACTTTGCATGGCATTGTGCTACAGGCACTACATAAGCAGTATACAGGAGCCATGGAGGAGGCAATATAGCACAGGAAGCAGCATAACACAGTGGTTTAGGGCTCTGATCTGCAAATCTGGAGACCTGGGATTGAATCCCACAGCCCTCACTTGCATACTGTGTGACCCTGAGCAAGTGACTTAACTTCCTTGAGCTCCCAGGTCACACCTGGAAACAAGCTTCGGCTTAGTGTGCCTTTCCTGTTTAAACAATTTCCTCTTTCCTTTCCCTAAGCTATACATTCACATTTAAAACTAAACATTCTAAGAAGCCAGTTTGAAAAAAAATGTCTCACCTGACTGCCAGTGAGTTGGGGATTCAGTTCAAAGTTACTTAAGCAACATCCATACTGTAAATTACAGATATTTAAGTGTTTATTGATACATTGATTGTATCTCTAATGCAAAAGTAGCCTTTTTTTTAAGAAAGTATCTTTAACAGTGCTAACTTTTGAGTCTGCCATGGCTAAAGGCGTAATTGTTTTAATAAACACTTGCATTTGGGGTGACATCATAACACAGTTTCAATGGGCCTAAGAAAAAAGAGTAGTGTTATGCTTGTGCAATTGTGATAAATGTTTGGCTGTTTGCATTCTCTGTTCCACAGGGAATTACCACCCTGTAGGGGGTACCAAAGGCAAGGAACCCTCTAAGAGGCTTCCACCCCTAGAGATGCCGTGGGAAAGATTCCCATGGCTTATGGTACCTTAGGAAGGAACCCTCTGAGGAGAGAGGCATGCCACTGGAGGAGTAGGGGAGGATGGTGGGGCAAAGAAAAAAGTGCTTCAGAAAGAGGCTGGGAGGAACTGCTAATGTAGCTCAGAAAGGGGGTGTGGGGGCATGGCTAAGATGCCAAGAAAGATTGCCGCCTAGAGTATTTGCTCCATTCCATCACTGACCTAATTAACTAAAATTCTGTGGTGGTGGACTCAGTATCAGAGCATTGGAACTGAGGAATATGAAGTTTAATATGCGCTGAACCACCAGAGCCAAAATCAAAGAGACTGATGGAGTAGTTCATGAGAAATTAGGGGAAAACCAATCAGCAGGTGCAAAACGAGGCATGATAACCTTCCCCCAGTAGACGAGCTGCATGGGAAATGGCAGAGCAGTGTGGGTTTAAATCATTCAGATAAAAGCATCTTAACATCTCACTTCACAAGTAAGGCTTCTGGGGAAACTCAGATTACTTCCACAGACAGATTAGCAGTATCAAAGGATCTGAACCAGCAGATTGCAATTAAATAAAGCAGCAGAGCTGCATGCTGCAAAATGGTCTTTCCAAGCAACACACCACCAACAAACCCAGTGGAGAACTCTCTCATATATATTACAACAATGCTGGAGGTACTACTAGCAAACATGGCAGTGGTCAAAACCTCACTCACTGGTGCAACAGAGGAGGTTAGAAATTTGTACATGTCATCTGGGAAAAAGGATTTAAACATTGGAAGCAATAGGGAATACAATGCCTAGGGGACTTGATGGGAATAGAGGGTATGAAGAGTCAGAAGGAGATAAGCCATAAATATGAACTAGAGGGGTGGCATACCTTTTGATAGCTCCAGGTACATGTTTACATTACAGCATTATGCAGGACACAACCAGCAGCCGCTAACATATACAAACTAGAGAGGGAAATAATGAACACAAGAACGAATCTGAAGGGAATAATAATGGCAAGAATATATATGCAATTTAGAGAGGCCATACCAAGTTATTCAGAGGGGGTAAAGAAGAAGTGGGAAAGAGATCTGGAAGTGGAGATCACAGACACAATTGGATCATGGCATGTGAGGCACATATGCGACTACTGTGGTGTAATATGTATAAAGAAGCTCAACATAAGTTTATCTACAGGCTATACCTCCCACTGGCAGAGGTTCTCACCAGGAGTTTCACCCATGTGTGGTAGATGCCAGTGTAAAAGAGAAACATCAATACATTATTATTGGGAATGCCTCACCCTGTGCCCATACTGGAAGGAAATTAGACACCAAATCCAGCATACAGATGGTACAGATACCAGAGACACCAATCTCCATGCTGCTGGGAATGGACTATATGGGAGATAAGGAGTTGGACCCACACCCTAGAATGATATGAATCCTATTTAGGTTAGCTGGAAAATGTATTCAGAATACAACGGTGGCATGTACATAGCCCACAATTAATATGTGGTTGGAAATAATAGCCAAAATACTACCACTCGAACAGGTAACATATGAATGAAAAGAAAGGGAAGACCTCTTTGATAAGGTATGGGGGACAGTGATAAACTCCTTCCCACCAGAAGAAGCAGCATTAATGTGGTTTAATACTATTTTGTAAAAGGGAGATAGGATGGCTACAGCCGAGGTCGCCACTCACAGGGGGAAAGAACATTTTCATCCAAACCAGACCCCATGCCAAGAGATTTTAACAGAGAAATAAAGGAGTAGCAGTGTGACATAGTTGTTGTTCAATGTTTCTTTTTAATAAAATGGGGGTGCAAATGCATAAGGAAGAAAGGAGAAATGCAGACATGGATGAGGGTGCTGGAAAAAAGAAACCTAGAAAGAGATGCACTAAACCAAGGAGTAGGGTGGGGCTTGGTATAGATATATTGATGAATGTGTGTACTAAACCTAGGAACAGTAAGATTTATATAGATACACTGATGAATGTTAAAAGAAAGATACAAATTGCTGGCGGCTAAACGGAGGCAGACTGACCACGGCCGCCCTCTTATTTCTGGGTGGGCCATGAATGTATTTTGCCCCCCCTTTTTTGACACTGTGTTTATTAATGTATACACAGGCCATATATTAATTTATACATGGCCTGTGTATATTACTCTCGAGTCAATATATGCAGCACAGAAATTAAAATTTTAGTGGTGTGGGACCATCAGCTGTTTATGAACATATTTTGTATACCAACATCATGACGGCAATGCCATCTGTGCAGTTTATCTGCCTGCCAGGTTACCTTGTTAATTTATAGAACTTGTTTATTGCTTCTCCCAGTATTACTATGGCGACAGGTGCAATCTGCAAGTAATACTGGGGAACCGATGAATTAATTTTTCATTCAAATCAATGAAATATCAGCACACAGCAGCCACTAGTTAGAGCTGGAACATGGCATACTAGTAGTCAAACTGAGATGGTTGGCGGGTAATAGAAGAGTCAGATCTCGAGTAAATGAGGTAATAAATTCATGGTCAAATCCTGCCTTTTTACAGAAATGCATGATCTGTTCTGCATAGAAACATAGGCTTTGACGGCAGATAAGGACCTCTTGGCTCATCTAGTCTGCCCATTTCCCTACCTACAGGATCTGGTGCCTATTAATTAAGAGTTGTGTGGTTCCGATTTGTGTTTGCAACCTAATATTTTTATTTATTTGTGGATAATTGAAGTTCTAAATCCTGAGTGACTAAGGTAAATTGTCAAATCCTGCCATTTTCCACAACAGGTATGATATGTATTGCCACTGCTGCCTATAAATTTACAGTGATTTAGATTAGCCTTTGCTGGCTAATTTAATGTTTTTTCTTTGTGGGTAATCAAGTGCCAGACCCTAGGCTGAGTAACTGAGATAACTGGTCAGATCCAGCCATTTTCCATAACAGTCTGATCTGTACTGCAAATCATACTGTTGTGGAAAAATGTGGAATTGGTGGTTGACCTCAGACACTCATCTACTGCCTATTGGTTAAGAGAATGCCAGACCACTGACAGTTGAAAGCTGAATTTAAAACCTACCTTTTTAAGGCATTTCCTGACGATTTTTAATCTGAGTTGTTATATCTGTAAATTTATGATTTATTTATGCCTCGGTATTGTTTTAAATGTATAGGTTGCATTGTTGTGGACTTTAAAGTGCCTTGGTTTTTAGAAAGGCACTATATAAATAAAGACATACTTTGCTTTACAATTAGAGTGTTTTCTGATTTGTGTTTACTGCCTAATATTAGTTTTTTTTTTATTTGCAGAAACATAGAAGCATAGAATTTGACGGCAGATAAGGACCGCTTGGCCCACCCAGTCTGCCCATTTCCCTACCTAATGGATAAGCTGCAGATCCTAGTTAACCAGCAGTCTACTTCTTTCTACCCCACCCCCTAGAATTGCCTTATGACTGTCCCATGCATGCTTGAATTCCACCACTGTTTTTGACTCCACGACCTCCTCCGGAAGGCCATTTCATGCATCCACAACCTCTCTGTGAAAAATACTTCCTAAATTACCTCTGAGCGCCCCCATCTTCAAATTGTGCCTCTGTTCTTGCACACCTCTTTTTGAAAGATGCAACCCTCTTGGACTTTGTTGATTCCTTGAGGTACTTGAAAGTTTCTATCATGTCCCCTCTCCCTCCTTTCCTCAAGGCTATACATATTAAGCTTCTTAAGTCTCTCTTCATATGTCTTCCAGTACAGACCCTGCACCATTTTAGTTGCCCTCCTCTGGACAGCTTCCATCCTGTCTATGTCTTTGGGGAGATTGGGTCTCCAAAACTGAACGCAGTATTCCAGATGGGGTCTCACCAACTGTCTGTACAGAGGGATAATAACTTCCTGTTTTCTACTGGTGATGCCTCTCCCTATGCATCCCAGTATCCCCCCAGCCCTCCTTGCTGCCCTCTCACATTGCTTGCAGGTGTGTATGTAGACAGTGGCTTCATGTGGTCTTGGTACTTACTTTTATTATTTTAAGCCCCACCCCTTCCACACAGTGTGTTTCATGCTCAGAGCATGTTTAGCTGTAACAAGAGCTCATTTGTGTAGCTTGATGATTTTGTAATGTTTGTGAACTATAACATGTTCGGTTTGGATGTTTTGGTGGGGTTACTACATCAAAACAACTCCATCTGACTCACTTGCCAAAGGGCTAAAATGTAGCGATTATTGGCAGTGCCAGCAGTTGATTAGCAAGTATGTTTATTAACAGATATATGTCCATGCTGCTCTGGAGTGAAAGGGGCTACCTTTTTCATAATTAAGAAAAAAGGAAAACTGACATGATTGCTGGTTTTGAAGCACTCTCTAACTTCCATCTTCCTCTTGAGGCACATTGTGTTCATTGACGCCAGTTGATGTGGTGTTTCTTCCTGTGTGGCTGTAGCCTGTAAATAAGTATGGTGGGCATGAGTAGGGTAACAAGGGGTCTAGGATAGACATTGCCAACCCAGTTCTGACATGACTACTGCCCAGAGTTTTCTGCCATCATCGCACATGTATCAGTGAGTTCATTGTTTCCATTGTGGTGTCCTTAAAAACAAAATCTGAGATGGAGACAGTTTGCAACTTTTTAACTGTGGCTGTTATATATGCCAATTAAATGTTAAAAATTCATCTTGCCCTCTGGCTGTGATGTGAGGTATCTGGTAGGAATTTTTTCTTTAAACATTGATGGAGTTAGGAAATTTGTGATTTATTTCTTAATCTCACTGTTCATTTTCTTGTCTCTTCACTGGCCTTGAGCTCTCCACCCTTTCCCCCCTTCATTGATTGGCTTATGTTGGTCAAGTCCACTGACCACTCATCCCCAATCTGGTCTGTAATCTGGTCTAAAAATGTAGGTATCCTGAAATTAAAAGAGGGGCAGGGGCAGGGAGGGGGTACGTGTTAAGAAATGCATTGGCTCTGAGATATTGTTGAAGCTTGCCAGCTTGTCTTCCGTGCACCTACTATAAAAACATTCAGTCTGGCATTGCTAGTCTCACCTAGTATGAGTAATGTGAGCAGTATCAGTCAATCGCTGCAGGGGGAATTATGTGAAACAGCATTTGTGCATGCTGGGTACAAGAAGAAATGTACTGCACAGCACCTGTTATGGTAATGAGTCCAATTAGTTTATTTAAGAATACATTCTTGACATGTCATAATTTCTTTATGTGAAGTAAATACTGAAAGATTAAAAAAGACACCAAAACACTTCAAAAAGTGTAACATTTTCTGGGGGCCTAGGTGACCCCTAGACCCACTGCCATTTCAGTGAAGAGTCTGTGCCCCCCCCCACACACACACACATTGAACCTAGTTGACCTGCCGTTGGATGCAACAGTATATGGAATGTAAGTCTATGAATAATTTGCCTCCCAATAAACAGATTTTCCATAAAAGAGAAACTTGCAGGACAGAATGAATGAGGAGGAGTTACAAGCAGAAAATCCTGAAAAAGATCTTTGGGACAGAGCAGAAGATCAGGAGGATAGGGGACATCAGAACAACATCCAAATTCTCAGCATCCCCAAAGGGTTTGAGGGGTAAAATATGGAGGGGTTTTTGAATGACTTCCTCCCAGGCTGTTGGCCCCATGTTGGAGAGGCCCAGTGGACATAGAAAGGGTGCATCACAC
This sequence comes from Neoceratodus forsteri, assembly GCA_016271365.2. NCBI lineage: Eukaryota > Metazoa > Chordata > Ceratodontiformes > Ceratodontidae > Neoceratodus > Neoceratodus forsteri. The sequence continues at coordinate 1,150,775,049 of CM028130.1, read as the reverse complement.
TAGGGGGAGATCCTCAGCACCAGAAGGTCCCCCAGGCCAAAAATAGTGTATATGCTCATATACTCCGTGAAAGAGAGAATCCTCTGGATGGCAAGAGAGCTGGGGGATCTAGTCTGGCAAGGCACACACATTTCAGTCTAATGGGACTTCTCCCATGAGATCGCAATGCAGAGAAAAGCTTTTGGCCTTATCAAAGCAGGCCTGAGAGAGCTGGAAATTAAGTACAGATTCAGGGGTCTAGCAGAGTTAAATGTAATAAAGGATGGACTTGAATTCACATGGTTCACTCCCAAGGACATTCAAATCTGGCTGAAAAAATACTGGGCCACATCTAGAACTCAAACTACAAGTCTCAAGAAGTTATGGGAGCCCAGAGTTAGACCAGAACAAACACAGAGAGCAAAGGGAAGCATCAGCACTGCAGGGGAAAGTAAACAAAGAGACATCCTTCTCCCTAAGGTGGAGGCCCCCATGACTAAAAGGGCCAGCAAAACATCAGTGCCACCACAGAGCATGACCTGAAGCAAAAGCAGTAGTGCTCCAGAAGATGCAGGTAACCAGGAGGAGCAGAAGAGCCCACAAATCCAATGATCACAGCTCAGGTCATGCAGCAGGAACAGGAGGGACAGTAACACTTATCACAACCTGGCACCATCCCCAGCCAAGTACCCGAAGGATGATTTTCTAAGCAGAAGGGACAAGAAGATGGCCGAGGAGGAGAACCACGGCATCACAGCATTGATGGCAATATTGTTAGATTGGGCAGTAGTGGCCAAAGAGGTAGAGGAAGAGGAAATGGATAGTGCCAAACCACACAGCATCTCACCAGGAGTGAGATTTTATAGACTTTGTTTTAATTTTGCTTGTCTATTTGATTGATTTATTACGCAGTTTGTATTAATTATAGATAGTTACTATCCTGTATAATAATTGCTTGCCGTATGTGTTCCCTTTTTCTTGTTATTTATTGTTTCATTGTTTGTGCCTCCCCAATGTGGAGCCTTTGCAAGAGTTTTTGGACTCTAGATTTGTAATTCTGATTCATTTAATAAATAAATAAATGAACAAGACCCACCAACCCACCCAGGCGATCGCACGTTCGCAGAAGCCGTGACAGCAGAAATGAGCTTAGAACATTTAAAGTACTGTAAGTACTCTCACCACAAGGGAAGCTGTAATGATATGGCAAGTGATACACTGCCAACAGAAGGGTGATCGAGGTATGTTGGCAGAAGCCAGAGGTTTTCTGTGTTAAACAATATTTAGTTTTTGTTATGGGAAATCGCTGTAAAGCTAAGCCTTCTCGCAGAGGGGGAGGGAGTCCGGGTATTCTAGGAGCCCAGTCCTGTGTGTTTAGGATAACTTGTGAGAGGCAGGATTTTTATGATGAAGAGGTAATGGGGTGGGGGGTGGGGGAATGACTCCATTCCTGGGATATTGATGTGAGGGAAGTAATCGGGGGTTGGGTCCCATTGGGGGAAGGCAGGTTTTTCCAGGAGTGCAGTCACACAGAGTGATCCTGAAGGCCTGGAATCTCAGACAGCTGACTCCTTAAGAAACAACCCACCCATTGAGTCCTGGATACTTTTTTAACACAGGGAGGATATTCAAGGGAAAGGTCTCAGTGCAAGGGAATTTGATAAGAGGAGGTGAGAGAGATGCTTAGCACTGGCAAGGAGTGGGGACAAGACACCAGGCTCTCTTCTCTAACAGGTGCACCCCCCACCCCGGAAGAGCACACACATATCACAGCCATAATACATGGAATCCAGAAGGACATGGGTCACCGCACAGATGGGCCCAGGACCTCACAGAACCATTGCCCCATCCACTTCCCCACTGGCACCAATACTAGGACCCACTACTTAGCTAATTAAAATAGGTAGGGATTCACTATTACCCCGAGAGAATTGCAAGGAGGTTAATTGGTAGGAAGGACACTCCCTGATCAGTATCGCAGTGGAACAGCCCCAGGGCCCCGGCCCCACCTTAGTGTAGGTATAGATATTATGCAGCAGGACAGGGTGTATCTCACAAAACAGCTCTACAAAAGAGTTCAAACATCATTTGCTGCAGTACATTGATACAACTGCAAGAAAGCTGGTGAACCAGAATCTGGGGACAATAGTCAAGAGGGTGACAGGATAGCCTCAAGGGTAATCGCCACTAACTGACCATTTATGGTAGGGTCTAGATGGAAGGGGCTTTCTACTCCTTGACAGCTTACACCCTATTTGGTGACATGGAGGCATAGCTGGGGAGAGGATGGAGAACTGCCCCCCCCATTCGCATTCTCTGTGAGCATTCTTGTGAAGTCACATAATACTTTGGACTGTGCTGCTTGTATTACATACTATCTGTTTTTTTTTTTATTTCTGATTTGTTATTGTGCTATTACTGTTGAAGTGATACAAGTGTACACAACCCCTTTACCCTACATAAGAGACACAAAAGTTTGCACTAGAGGGCAAGAGTACAGTCACGGTACCAGGAAATAAGGTGGTATTGGGTGCAAAGCCAGAACAAGGAGGGATCTGTAGATCCTCTCTGACAAAGGGGCAGCAGGGAGTGTCTAGGTATAGGGCCACATGACAACTACTCACAGGTCTACTTTTCCTCCCACTAGCTGCTCCAGTATGGGAGTCTTCAGAGACACAGACTACAGAACCAGTCCGAACCAGCACCAAGCAGGCCTCCCCGACATCAGGGACACCGGAGCCAGTGGATCTGCACCTCAGAACCCCCCTTGTACTCTTTTGCACAGTTCACACAGAATATATCCCTCTATGTAAGTTACCAAAGAGGTAAGTGGGATTTGGGTGCTACTGGTTGGAGGACACACCCAATGCCATGGAGACAGGGGTGAAGTGCAAGATCATGCACATAGGGAACAGAAACACTGAAGCCACCTATAGACTGGGAGGGGCGTTGCTGGCAGTCACAAGGGAAGAAAGAGACTTGGGTGTCATCAATCACCGATGATCTGAAATCATCCAAGCAGACCTCTAAAGCAGTAGGTAAGGCTAGAAGGATGTTGGGGTGTATTAGTAGGGGTATCACAAGTTAGAAGAGGGAGGTAATACAAGACACTGGTTAGGCCCCATCTGGAGTACTGCATGCAGTACTGGACACCACACCTTCACAAGGACATTAACTAAACTGAGGCAGTCCAGAGAAGGGCAGCCAAAATGATGCAGGGACTGCATCAGAAAACATATGAGGACAGATTAACTGAACTCAATATGTATACCCTAGAGCAAAGGAGGAAGAGAGGTGATATGATTGAAACATTCACACACCTTAAGGGCATTAACAAGGTGAAAGAGTCTAACATGCTTCAATATAAGAAAAATAGCAGGACAAGAGGACACAGCATGAGATTAGAGGGAGGACAATTAAAGGGTAATGTGAGGAAGTTCTTTTTCACAGAAAGGGTGGTGGATGCATGGAACGGCCTACCTCAGTAAGTGGTAGATATGAATACAGTGCAGGGCTTCAAACAGGCATGGGATAGACATAAGGGAGCAATATAGATGAGTATGAATAGATAGGCCATTGACAGAGCAAAGGCGTATGGCACATTCATAAGGTAAAAAAAGAAATGGGCAGACTGGATGGGCCTTGCAGTCCTTATCTGCCATCAACTTCTATGTTTCTATGTTTCTAGGTGCATCTCCTGCAATGTGAAGGGGCTCAACCACCCTGTTAAGCATGTCACAAACCCACTCAGCAGGGCAGGCCCTCTGCTCCCACAGTGCCAACCTCCAAGTACAGTATTGTGAACAGGTAATACAACAGGGTAACCCTCCTGTCTGCTTGTGGGTCCAAATCGCCTTTAGTCATAAGTTCTGTGGGGATTCAAATGGTGAACCTTATGCTAGCATACTCAAATGTACAGGCTCAGGTAATCTGCTCTTCAGGGGATGCCAGATATCTTTCGCCTAAGGGCACCTAACCAGGTATCCAAAATGAACCCTTAAAACTCTATCAAAGACCTTAGGTATATTCTTACCTTTTCCCAGTTTGGTAACACCATTAAGCTTATGAACAGTTTTGTCAATCTTAACCCTCCATACATCACATGCAAAAGAAAGAATTTTGAACACACCCCCAGGCAGTCTTTTTAAATACAGATTTACTTAAAATGGATAAAAATATGTAAAATGTAAACACAGAACCATATATCACAAAGCATACAATCACTTAAAAGAAAATAAGGAAAAGTACAAACATAAACTCCTACCACAATACAATTAGACTTTCCTATCTAATGTATTACCTTCTTACAGTGCTTATAGTTAGTTCTTGTTTCTGTGAGCCCACAAAGAAATGTGTCTAAAGATCAGACAAGGAATAGCTTAAACTGTCTCTCGAACTCACCCCTTCCATGATGTCACCTAGCTCATCCTTGTTTAATATAAAAAATATACAAACAGGATGTCCGAATCAGGAGGTATATTAAATAAGGTGACATCAGCAAAAAACTCATTTCCCAATATGACTCTCTCTAATCGAGCCTTTCTTGATCTTGTGTAATTTCCTGCTTCCAAGGATCAAAGGATATTTATGACTTTTTAGCACCATCATGGGAACATGTTTTTTCTCTAAGATGTCATAAAAGTTTACAAGCCCTATATCCTGGCAGCTGGTCAGCTCCAATTAAGTCAGATAAACATGATACCCTTAATTATGTATTTCTAGTATTTAATTACCTCCTGGTTTCAGGTTAACATATCCTGTTGTTTCTCTGAAACCTGGGTGGGGTACTCATGGAAGCACTGACAACCACACACTGTATTCTATATTACAAAAATCATAGTGCAGTCATAACCAGCTGGCCAAGTGTCACAAATCCTCCCCACCTAGACTGAATTTGGGGGCTATATCCCCTGCATGGGATGAGCTTCCCAAATCAGTTCACTCCTTATAAAGATGTGAAAGGCCATCACTGTTCTGATTGGTCGCTCCAGCCCTATGTAACATTGTCATGTTATACCCTTGTAAGGCAAGACTCCATCTTAACAGTCTACCATTAGTTTTTCCCAATTGCATCATCCAATCCAGGGGTTTGTGGTCAGTTTGTACCACAAAATGCTGCCCATTTAAGTATAGCTCTAACTTCTTTAGTGTCCACACTATGGCAATACACTCTTTTTTTCACAGCAGAGTATGCCTGCTCCCTGGGAAGTAACTCTCTACTCCAGTACACTACCAGGTGATCTTTCCCTTGGTTGGATGTCTGACTCAGTACTGCCCCGATACCCAGATCTGAGGCATCAGTCTGAACTATAAAGGGTCTGCTATAGTCAGGACTTGTCAATACCAGAGCACTGCACAGTGCCTCTTTCAGTCTGGTAAAGGCTTTTTTACAGGCTGATTCCCAGGTAATTTTCTTAGGCATCCTTTTATTTACCAGGTCAGATAGGGGAGCAGCAAGGGGCACTGTAATTGGGTACAAATTTCCTATAGTACCCTGCTGTCCCAAGAAAACTCCTGACCTGCTTCTGCATTTCTGGTCTGGGCCATGCCTTGATCACCTTTATTTTTGCTTGGTTAGGACGGAGCTGTCCCTGACCTACAACATGCCCAAGGTATGCCACTTCAGCCATGGCCACCTTGTACTTCTCAGCTTTGACAGTGAGCCCATCCCTCTGTATCCTGCTCAGCACTTTCCTAAGGTGGGACAGGTGTTCCTCCCAGCTGGCAGTAAAGATGGCAATGTCATCCAGGTATGCCACGGCATACTCCTCAGCACCATTTAACACCTGGTTCACCAACCTTTGGAAAGTGACCAGTGCGTTCTTCATTCTGAAAGGCACTACTTTAAATTCAAATAAACAAATCGGAGTGATGAAGGCCTGAACTCTCCCTAGCTCTGTCAGTTAAGTCAACCTGCCAATACCCCTTTGTCAGGTCAATAGTCATAAGGTAGGTCACCCCTCCCAACTTGTCCAGCAGTTCATCCTTCTGGGGCATTGGGTGGGTATCTGACTTTGTGACTGCATTCAATCCACGATAGTCCACTCAGAAATGAGTAGAGCCATCTGGCTTGGGCACAAGGACTACGGGTGAGGCCCAGGGGCTATGGGATCTCTGGATTACCCCTAAATCCAGCATCTCCTCCACTTCCCTCCTAATGTCCTTTTGAACAGCCTCTGACACCTGATATGCTGTCCTCCGTATGGGCGTCTGTGTCCCTGTCTCCACATTGTAAGTCACTAAGGGGTTTAGACCAGGCTTGGCGCTAAACAGTGGGGCAAAGTCTGCTAAAACCTCCCTTACTTCCTGGATCTTGTCCAGGGCCAGCTGGGGTGACAGTTTAATTGCCTCCACAGAGGACTCCCACTTGCTTTCTTCCAGCAAGTCCAGAAGGGGGTCTACTTCATCCATCACCTCCCCAGGACTACATACTGCAAACACCATGTCAGCCCTATAAGCATATGGCTTCATCATGTTGACATGGTACATTCTTTCTTTCTGCCTTCTGTTAGGTAACTCTATGATATAGTTCACGTCATTTAATTTCCTAATTACTTTGTATGGTCCTGCCCACTCTGCCTGCAACTTGTCTTTCCAGACAAGAATAAGGACCATGACTTCCTGACCCACCGTGTATGAGCAAGCTCTGGCGCTGTGGTCATACCACACTTTTTGTTTCTGTTGGGCAGCTGCCAGGTTGCTCTGGGCTGTCCCCATAAGCTCCTTCAGTCTTTCCCTAAACCCAAGGATGTAATCCACTATGGGAGTTCCCTGGGTGGCACGCTTGCCTTCACAATCCTCCTGGATCAAGTCTATGGGCCCATGTACTCGGCATCCATGTAAGAGCTCGAAGGGGGGAAAATCTTGTCAACTCTTGGGGCACCTCCCTGTATGCAAACAACAGGTGGGGGAAGGTATTTCTCCCAGTCCCTCCCATGCTGTTCATCAAATGCTCAGAGCATTGACTTCAGGGTACCATTAAATCTCTCCACAAGCCCATTGGCTTGTGGGTGATACAGTGTCATACATCTCTGCACCAACCCACACTTCTCCCACAAACATTTAATCAGGTCTGACATGAAGGAACTCCCTTGATCGATGATAACCTCTTGCGGCAACCCAACACGGTAGAAAATCCCAAGTAAGGCATCTGTCACTTTGTCTGTCCTCAGTGAGGATAGGACAACTGCTTCTGGATACCGGGTGGCATAATCCACCACAGTCAGGATGAACCTCTTCTCAGAGGAGCTGGGGGTATTTAAAGGCCCCAAATATCCATTCCCACCCTCTGGAATGGCTCCTCCACTATGAGCAATGGAATTAGGGCAGCTTGGGTTTTCTTACCTGCCTTCCCTATTTCTTGGCACTGGTGACAAAACCTGCAATATTCCTTCACCTGCTGGGTGAAGTTGGGCCAAAAGAAATTCTGGGCCAACTGCTGCATAGTGTGCATGATTCTCAGATGACCAGACAAGGGAATATCATGTGCAACCTTGAGCAACTGCTCACGATACCCCTGGGGAACGACAAGCTGCCTGCCTATCACCCCTCCCTCTGTCTGCACAGCCTGATTATACATCAGTCCATTTTCCCAATAAACCTTATGTTTACTGTCACCTCCCTGTGCACTGTCAGAGTCTGCCCAAACCCTCAGCTTCTCTAGACTAGGGTCACTTCTCTGAGCAGCTGCAAACTCCTCACACATTCCCAAGGTATGAGGCAGGTCCCCTTCAGTCTCTAAACTAGGGTCCCTAGCACTAACGTCAGGGCACTCAGAATCACTGTCATCCCTAACCCTCTGACAATGGGTCATCCTTCCCTCTTCGGAGTAACCCTCTGTAGCTGTGTGGTTAACTGCTACTGGAGAAATATCTACCCCCTTTTCATTAGTCTCCATCTCAGGAGACACAGACTTGGGAATCAGTCTCCCAGTGATTTCCACACTGGCTTCTGTGGGGTCCAGGGAACTACAATTTTCCCTTCCCACTTGGCAATGGGTAACTGCACACACCATCCCCTGTTGAAGATTGTTGCCAAGGATGACATCAACTGCAAACGTTTTGGCTACAGCCACCTGTTGCACAGTTCCCCCTGTTTCACCCCAGTCTAGGAGAACACTTGCGAGGGGCAATGTTTTTTATCCTCACCAGTAAAGTCTTGTACAGTGACATATTTATTGGGTGTAAGCTGACCAGGCTCTACCAGATCCCTTTTACCAATGTCAGGGATGCCCCTGTGTCCCTTAACTCTTGTGTCTGTACACCATTCACTGTGACTGGGTGCATGTGTTCCCTCATGTTCACTGGCATGCTTCCAGGGACACACAAACAAACCACTTCTTTCCTTGCCCCTGTTGCGTATTGCTCATCCTTTTGGGACACTTTTTGTCAATATGCCCAGTTTCTTTGCAAACCCAACATTCTTTTCTTTTCTCAGAGAAATCTTTTCTCTGAAACCTGGGGCTAACTGGTTTTGATGGAGGCAGTGAGGGTTTTAGCTGCCCTGAAGGCACGCTTTTCCATTTCTGTGCTGCCCGCCCCATTCTCTCTCAGAGCAGGTCTGCTTTTGGCATAGTGGTCCGAGAGTTCAGCAGCCTCTTGTACTGTTTTGGGATCTTGGTCCTTCAGCCAGGTTTTCAGCTCTGCTGGCCATGGCCCCAAAAACTGCTCTAACAATATTGCATTTTCAATATTATCTACAGAGTTTGCTTCAATTCCTTCCCACCAACATTTTAAAAACTGACATTTCTTGGCTATCTTCTCAAGGGCTTCTCCTGAGCTTACAGAATTTAGTTCTGTATGCTTCAGCAGTTAAATCAAACTTGTTTAACAGTGCAGCTTTAAGTTTTCTGTAATTATTACTGTCCTTATTGTCCATGTGACCCAATGCATCCCGAGCTTTCCCAGTAAGTAGCGGGGATAGCTGGAAGCTCCAGGACTCTCTAAAAATTTTAGCTTGAATACAAACTCTTTCAAAGGAATTTAAAAAGACATCCATATCCTCCCCTTCTTTAAATTCAGCTTTCAATTTGAAATTCAATTCGTAACCCAGTCCTGTAGTTCCAGTTAAACCCAAGCCACTTGCCTGCTCTGGTGGTTGGAGTTGTAGCTTCTCCAGTTCATGTCGCCTCTGGCACTCATGCTCCTCACGGTCTGCCTCTCACTGTTCACTGTCCACTTCTCGCTGTTCTCAATGGAACTCCAGCTCCATTCTGCACAGCTCAATCTGCAGCCTGAGTGCTTCTGGCTCCAGAATGCTGGTGACCTTTCCCTGCTGTGGCCATTTGCTGTCACTGGCCCTGCTGTCATCCTCATCATATCTGGACACTGCACTGGCTGCTAGCCCTTCTGTGCTCAAAGTTTGGTCTTTTACAGTCACAGTCAGTGACTCAGTGCTCTGGGTATTTGCTTCCATCAGGGCATCCACAAGGTTCTGTTTGGTGGTTTTCATCTCATGCAGAACTCCTCTGTCCTTGCACAACTGCCTCAAGTAGTCTACAGTGTACCCACTGTAGTTGGAAGCCATCTTCTTCCCTAACTATGGCTACTCTAACTTGCACTTTAGAAAAAAAAATAAAACAGATAGGAACTTAACTGTAAGCAAAATGATATAGTTCTGTTTTCTTTTTAAAAATAAATCACTGCCTTATTTTGCAAGTGAGCTGTATAGTATCAAGCTGACAAGCTACAAAATTAAAAGCTTGTGTTACCAAATTTATGTACAGTGCTGCCAACCAATCTGTCACAAACCCACTCAGCAGGTCAGGCCCTCTGCTCCCATAGTGCCAACTTCCAAGTGCAGTATTGTGAACAGGTAACAGAACAGGCTAACCCTCCTGTCTGCTTATGGGTCTAAATCACCTTTAGTTTCAAGTTCTGGGGGGATTCAAACTGTGAACCTTATGCTAGCATACCCAAATGTACAGGCTCAGATAATCTGCTCTTCGGGGGATGCCAGATATCTTTCACCTAAGGGCACCTAACCAGGTATCCAAAATGAACCCTTAAAACTCTATCAAAGACCTTAGGTATATTCTTACCTTTTCCCAGTTTGGTAACACCATTAAGCTTATGAACAGTTTTGTCAATCTTAACCCTCCATACATCACATGCAAAAGAAAGAACTTTGAATATACACCCAGTCTTTTTAAATACAGATTTATTTAAAATGGATAAAAATATGTAAAATGTAAACACATAACCATATATCACAAAGCATATAATCACTTAAAAGAAAACTAGGAAAAGTACAAACATAAACTCCTACCACAATACAATTAGACTTTCCCATCTAATGTATTACCTTCTTACAGTGCTTATAGTTAGTTCTTATTTCTATGAGCCCACAAATAAATATTTCTAAAGATCAGACACAGAATAGCCTAAGCTGTCTCCCAAACACACCCCTTCCATGATGTTACCTAGCTTCTCCTTGTTAAATATAAAAAAAAATATACAGACATGATGCCCTAATCAGGAGATATATTAAATAAGGTGACATCAGCAAAAACTCATTTCCCAATATGACCCTCTTAATCAAGCCTTTCTTGATCTCGTGTGGTTTACTGCTTCCAAGGATCAAAGGACATTTATGACTTTTTAGCACCATCATGGCAACATGTTTTTCTTCTAAGACACCATAAAAGTTTATGAACCCTATATCCTTGCAGCTGGTCAGCTCCAATTAAGTCAGATAAAAAGGAGACCCTTAATTATGTCTCTCTAGTCTTTAATTACCTCCTGGTTTCAGGTTAACATATCCTGTTGCTTCTCTGAAACCTGAGGGGGGGTATTCATGGAAGCACTGACAATCACACACTATAGTCTATATTACAAAAATCATAGAGCAGTCATAACCAGCTGGCCAAGCATCACAAAATGTACTAAGGTTTTGCAGCATTTGAAATATCTAAATGCAGATATCATACTGCTCTAGGAGATGCACCTCATGGCCAGACTGGTCTTATGGCTACAAAAACACTGGGCTGGGCAGATAATATACAGCTCAGCATCATCTAAATCCAGGGGGGTGGCTATTTTGCTTCACAAAAGATGCAGCTGGGCAAAGGACGGGGTAAAGACAAATAGAGAATGATGATGGTTGGTGATGAGGTTGGCATTCCCTGGGAGCAAAGTTATCCTGGTTAACCTATATGTCCCCAATCAAGATGACTAGGACTTAATTCCCCAAATTAGCCAAGCCATTCTAGAAGTGAAGGGGATGGAATGAAGATGTGTCTATGATAATGGGGGGAGACTTTAAATTTTGGTCAGACATTTTTCAAGACAATTCCAACCCACACCAGACTCCCACCTCAAAGTTAAGGCAGTATTACAGGACCTGATAAATGAATGGGGCCTGGTGAACCCCTGGCACAGGGACAATCCCAAGGGTAGGGACTACACATTCTACTTGGCCATCTACAGCACATATATTCATATCAACTACTGATTGGTGAATGGGGGAGCAGCCCAGGGCTGTTTTGACCCCAGTATCAAACCTATGAACCTTTCAGACCATGCACCCATTAGTCTCTCATTCATCCCACCTGGGGTACAGACCTCCTCTCCAAGGTGGAGATGCAACCCCCTTCTACTGAAGAACCATGGGTTTTGCAACTGGATTAGAGATCAAACTCAATCCTTTTTTAACATCAGTGCCACTGGGAAGGTGAATGCTGGGACAGTATGGGAGGCATACAAAGCATTGCTGAGAGGGTGCATTGTATTGTACACATCCAGGGGAAATAAAGAACAAAGGAAGGAGACAGAGGGACTACAGAAAGAACTCTCCATACTAAAAGCACAGTTTAAGGAAGTTTACCCCCCCCCCAGCTTAATCTCAAAGATTACAAGACTGGCGTATAAACTTAACACCCTGCTACAATGCAAAATGGAATGGCAGCTGTTAAGGGTGAAACAAAGGTTCTGGGAGTCGGAATAAGAGAGGCAAGCTGTTGGTCTTTCACTTGTGAAAACAGAAAGTGAAGTCTCAAATTCATGCTTTGAGAAATGCAAAAGGGAAACAGTAACTAAACCTGGGGAGATCAATGCAGTGATGCACCTCTTTTACAAGAAGTTGTACTCCTCTCAGGTGCCTAGAGATTACTTTACCCAGGAAGCTAACATCACAAAATTCCTGGAATCGGTCCCATAGCCACAACTGAGCTCCATGGAGATACAAGACCTGGACAAACCTCTGGCCTTATCAGAATTAAAAGTGGCATTGCACCAGCTCTTGAAAGGGAAGGCCCCTGGAGCAGATGGTATGTCGGCCAAACTATACCAAATTACTAGACAATGACATACTTCCGTACCTTCTTAAAACACTTGAAAGGTCCAGCTCAACTGGTATATCCCCCCCCAATGAGGAAACCGATAATTACATTGCTGCAAAAAATAATCACACTCCCTAGATTGTGCCAACTTCTGCTCCGTATTTCTGCCCCATAACTTTGATCACCGTGGACACTAAAGTTCTGGTGAAGGCCATGGCAGACAGGCTGGGAACAGTGATACCGTCCGTGATACACCCATTGCAGGCTGGGTTCACCAAGGGCAGGACAGGGGAGAACAACATCAGAACTGTCCTAAATCTGAAATGACATGCCCTACACTCTGGGACACCTATGACCACACTAGCAGTGGATTTCAGTAAAGTGTTTGATTCAGTAGAGTGGGGATACCAGCACTCAATGCTAGGGCATATGGTTTCAATCCATACTTGAAAAGTTGGATCAGAACCATATACAATAGCCCACTATGGCTATAGTCACCAACTGAAATATCTCAGAACCATTTCTGCTACAGCAGGGCACATGGCAAGGCTGCCCCCTGTCCCCGCTGCTATTTTTAATAGCACTGAATCCACTGGCCAGATAAATGCTGGATGCACCTGAAATACAGAGCATTGCAGTCAAGGGGAAATAATACCTCATGAACTCATACGCTGATGACCTCCTACTTACCTTGGAACACCCAGCCAACTCTTTGTCTCCAGCAATGGATATCTTGCAAGAGTTCGTTACCATCTCAGGACTTACCATAAACACCAAGAAACCCACTCTGCCACCACTGAATCTAGCATGCACCAAAGACTGCTCGAAGGAACCTCGGTGGTTTGGGCTCTGCAAGGCTTTACATTCCAGGGCATCCAGGTTACAGTCCACTGGAAGAGTATAGTAGTCAACTACTCCTTGTTATTAGCCTCTATCAGAGCTGAAGCCAAGCTCTGGGTGAAACTCAGACAGATGTTCACCTTACCCAAGTTGTCTTACCTGTTCTGCAACTTACCTGAAAACAACCTGAAAAAAATCTTCCAGAGTACAGATAGGGTAATAGCGGGCCTACTTTGGGAAGGGAAAGCCTCCAGCTTTGGCAAGGCTCTGGGCCCACTGGTCCAGGGCAGGTCAAGGCCTTTTCTGGTTTCAAAGGGTACCTCTTGTCCTACAGAGAGGCGCAAGCCATTAAGTTGTTCCTACCAATCACTAGCAGAACCCTAATGTGGGTGGGACTGGAAACTGACCTGGTACAAACCACATGATTGGGCAATTTGCTAGGCAAGGGGAGATACAAGGAAGAAAAGGCACCCCTAACTATATCAGAACCCAGAGCAACCTGGCACAATTGTATACATTCCATGCACGCTCCAAAAAGTGCATGGTCACCACCAGTGAGGTACACTCCACTTGGGGGACAATCCCAACTTTCAGGTTGGTGGACACTCTATTAGATGGAAAGCCAGGCAGTAGAAAGGGATCATCATACTGACTGATGAAATGATGCCTAACGCAGCAGAGTTGATGTCATTTTTGCAACTTCAGAGCAGATACCAGCTCCCCAGATCTGATTTTTGGAGATTTCTCCAGATACAAGAGGTAATCTGACACTTCAAACAAGAGAAACTGCAGGGAGAGGTATGATATCGTCTTTGCATACACCAGGTAAACACCCATACTCCTAGAGAAAATTGTAAATGCACAGCTGAGGACTCACCTTGAGTCTAGGGAACTGCTAAATCCTATGCAGTCCGGATTCAGAGCTAAACATAGCACTATCTCAGCCCTCGCCAAAGTTACTAACGACTGGCAGCGTAATCTTGAGAGCAAAAACTTTATTTGTGCTGTTTTCCTTGATCCAAGCAAGGCTTTCGACACCGTCGACCATAGTCTCGCCTCCGCCCTTCAAACCATAGGTGTGGACCTCCTCTCGTGCTGGTTCACTGACTATCTTACAGGCGCCTTCAACAAGTTAAAGCTAAGGAGGCCTGTCCCCCTTAAAAACTCTGCAAAGAGGGGTACCTCAAAGTTCTATATTAGGGTCCTTACTTTTTGCAATCTACATTAATAACATCTACTACTGTATAAAAGAAGCCAACATCCATCTGTTTGCAGATGATACAGTTCTCTACGTGAGTCGCTCAACACCTGAAGCTGCCTGCAATGACCTACAGTCAGAATTCAAGCTTTTGCAAAGCCAACTCCTCCAAAAAAAGCTACTCCTTAATGCCAAAAAAACTAAAGCGATGGTCCTCTCTCCTTTTATCCGCACAGCTAACCCTGTGTCCAGTGGGACAGTTCTCAAATTACCACAGTTCTAGGTGAAAACTAGAATTTGTTACAAAATTCAAGTATCTGGGAGTTTGATAGACCAAAGACTCTCCTTCATTGAACATATCGAGGACTTGCTAAAACGACTTCGGCAAAGGCTTGGACTGTTTTTCAGAATCAGCCAATTTCTCACCAGAGATGCCAAGAAACAACTGGTCCAATCCATTTTCCTATCATTGGTTGATTACGCTGACTTCCTCTACAGCCAATGTCCCAACTCTTACATGGCTAAACTGGACACACTCTACCATCGAGCACTGAGGTTTATAACGGGACTCCCCTTCAACACACATCACTGCACCCTATATGTGGCAGTGGGATGGACATCACTAAAGTTCAGGCACCAAAGAAACGCCGCTCTCTGGACCTATAGAGCCATCTCTAATAAGCTGCCTTACTATATCTCCTGCTGTCTTCCCCTGAGTATAATTGGGAAATACGCGTTAAGAAGTTACTCAGCTATTACACTTAAAGTACCCAAAGCAAAATCCCGCTTCGGCAGGGCAGCCATAAGCATCGTGCTACCTACCTTATGGAACGATCTACAAAAAACCCTCAAATTAAGCACTCTAATCGGTATAAATGCTTTCAAGATGCTTTATTTCCGTACAATCAGAGAAGTATGTAACTGCTTCACCCACTCAGACCCAGTACCGGTGTCTGCACTGGTATATAGCCACGCCTAGACCCAATTTTAAGTACTGACCCCCCCAGCTTGCTCCTCACCAGCCTAATTGTTCTCTCTCTTATCCCCCTGTCTTATCAACACTAGGCCCATCCATCCCCTTATTCTTCCTTTCCCAACCTCGGATAGGAGCTCTCTACCCTGGGTTGTGACATCCTACCATGCCCTGTACTTTATAGCATTCAATCCTGGGGCTCACACATACTCCTTTTCTCCATCCACCTTCTCTACATCCAGCTTTATCAACTCCTTTCTGTGCACCGTGCCCTCCTAGCCTTTCTCCCCCTACTTCCTCCCTCTCTTCCCCTACCTTCACCTCTACCTGGTGTATATTTTATTTTATTTTTTCTTCCATTACTTCCTCCTGCAACCTTAGATAACCTGCTTTATCTTCCTATAGACACTTCTATGTATGTAAATACCGTGTAATCTGTACAATATCTGTATAATTCTATGTACATATGAACTTCTTTTTCTTCCTCTCTGTAAAGAGTTTATCTGTATTGCCTTGTAAATACCTGTGTTGACCTGTATATACAATTGTTCATGCTCCACCCAGGTCCATCTTGCAAGTGAGCTTCTGCTCAACGATGAACGCCTGGTTAAATAAAGACTTGATGATATGATATGAGGTAAAATGAGAGGAACAGCTGAACGGATTTATCACCTTTTCAGGGATTCACAACCAGACACCAAGGAAAAATGTAGAGCACAGTGGACATAAGACCTGCAAACCAATATCAATAGATGCTGTATATGTACAAATGCTTGAAAGGGGCTCACCTAGCATACAGGAATTCCAGAAGCCAGCTCATATAGCTTAAGGTGCTGTTAAAGTGGTACTGCACACCAGCAAACTTACAAAGGATAGGCCTACAACCATACTCCAACTGTTGGAGATGTCAGGCCCCCAATGCTAATCTGCTTCACATAATGTGTGTCCCAACATAGCAGCATACTGGACAGAGGTTCTAGATGACTGTTGCAGGAATATTGCTGGTACAGGTGCCACCTCTCCCAGCCCTCATTATGTTGGGGTACCCCTCCCACTTGCTGAGCAGCTTCACCCAGCACAAGCAATGACTGATTGCAGCAATACTTGAAGCTAAGCGGGTGCTCCTGGTAAAATGGATGCAAGTACCATCTCCCTCACTTCTCACATGGCACATGGCACTGGCTAGACTGGCAGTATTTGAATGGCTGGCATTTGCCAACACAAATCAGCTGCAGAAATACGATCAGAAATGGGGGCTATAGCTTTGATCTCATCTTTGTTCAGTTCCCTACCACTGCCTGGCAACCCACCTTTATGAAAGAGGCAACACTCAGACACCACTAGCCCCCACCTGGTCAGGGAGTTCCCAATATAGATTATTGCAAAGGGCCCACAAGTGGAGAGGCACTTACAACCCCAGGTTTTTGTACATTAGTAGCACTGGTAATGCAGCAAGTGTCATGTTCTTCAAGATCAAGTGTGTTAGTAATGTTACCAAGCTGCAAAACACCCAAGACTGGTTTGCAGGGTTATAATAAACAGATCAAATGCTAAATGAAGGTAGTCATTACTGTATCAGTTAGTGAAGTACTCACAGGTTCTAATAGCGCTTCACCGGATAAGGTACTTTATATATAGACCATGTAATGCATAGTTGTAGGAAGAATTTTTACACCCCTGAAGTTGAATGGTTAAAAGTTTGTATGTATGTTATTTTTCTTGAAAAATATCAATAAAATATTTCATGACAGAAAAGGAAGGGGGTGTTTGGTTGCTCACCCCATTTGAACTACAGGCATAGCCTTTCAATTCAATGGGCCTACACAACCAAAGTAGTGTTATGCTTGTGCAACTGTAGAAACAAGGAAACATAGAAACTGAGGGCAGATAAGGACTGCTAGGCCCATGTAGCCTACCCATTTTCCCTGTCTCCTGTAAAAGCCACTCACTTTACTTGATCTCTGGCTTTACCTCCTCATTCCCATTGCTAGGGTTCCCCTATGTCTGTCCCATGCATGCTGGAATCCCCCCACTGTGTTTTCCCCCACCACCTCTGCTGGGAGTCTATTTCATACACTCACCACCCCCTCTGTGAAGAAACTCTTCCTCATGCTACCCCTTAGTCTACACCCTTCCAACCTTGTGTCATATCCCCTCATTCCTAGACATCTCCTTTTCCGAAAGATGCTACCTTCCAGTACCCTATTTATGCTTTATAGATATTTGTAGGTTTCTATCATATCTCCCATGTTACTTCTCTCCTCCAGGGTATACATATTGAGATGTCCCAGTTTCTCCCCATATGACTTTTGGTGCAGGCCCTGCACCATCTTTGTTCCCTTCTTTGAACTGACTCCACCTGGTCTACTGTATGTCCTTACAGAGACGTGTCCTCTGAAATGGACACCGTATTCCAAGTGAGGCCTTACTAATGATCTGTAGAGTGGCATCACCACCTCCTTCCTTCTGCTGGTGATACCACTTCCTATGCACCCCAGCATCCTGCTAACTCTCCCCACAGCCTTGGCACATTGTTTGGCCACCTTTGCGATAATTGTTTGGCCATTTGCATTCTCTATTCCATGGGGAATTACCACCCTGTAGGGGTACCAAAGGCAATGAACCCTTAAAGAGGGTTCCACCCCTAGAGGTGCCCTAAGAAAGATTCTCTTGGCTAAAGGTACCTTAGGAGGGAGCCCCAAAAAGAACATTGAGCAGTAAATGTTGACTACGAGGTACAGAAGCAGACTGACAGCAATGAGGCAGCTTGGTGAAACACAAATGAGATGCACAGGTTGTCAGGACTGCACTGATAAAATGGATTGTACTGATGACATTGGAGGGCTTCATAAGGGGAGAGGGAATGGTGAGTAGGGCCACCATCCATTTCCATCCAACAGTAGAAACCTACCTAAGGAAACTAGGAAATATACTATAAACACCTAATTACTTATTATGACCTTTGGCACTGAGGAGAAGAAAAAACCCTTGAACAGAAAGAGAACTTTGGTGATCAAAGGCCTAGGTTGCCTTCCCTCCAGGCTAGGGGTAGTTTATTTAGTGATGGCTCTGCTGCTGCAATAAAGAAACACAATCAAAGGGGATGAAATTTTCCAATTTGGTGGAAGGCGGTCATGATCCCTCTAAAGGGAACGCCTTGAAGGGTTGCTAGAGATCTCTGCAACAACGAGTATTCTGAGTGAGGGTGGACCCCCAAGGTGGGAGGGGGAGGAGAGAAATGACCTCTGAGGCACTCAGTTAGTCTACCAACTAAAACAAACCAGATGAACCAGAGGCTGTCATAGGGAGAATAGCTTTTGAAGGTGCCACAATGACTCCATAGCCAAAGGAGCACTCTTGGGCTGTGAGGACTCCACCCTTCAGTAGCTGAAATCTAACTTCTGAATCAAGAGGTGCACCATTTGATTTCATGATAAAGCTCCGCCCAGGGAGAAGACATTCCCACTGTGGGTCAGGTGAGAAGGACCCTGCCCTGAGGGTCACATGCTCAAGATGTGAACTTTGTAAGTGCAGATTGAGACCATTGGTTTACAGGGCAAGCCCTGAGCTGGAAAAGGTAATGGAAATGGTTGGCATGCCTCTGATTTATGAATTAGAGCATAAATCAACTTTGAGTGCTTGATAGGAGGAGGAGTCTGAGCGAAGCCAGCAGCAGTAGATTAGGTAGTAGCCCTTGAAAGGTTGCCAGCAAACTTTGTAACCACAAGATTGAAAGGTTGCAAGTGAACTCTGCAACCACAAGCAGGGTCGGATTAAGGAAACCTGGGGCCCTAGGCCCAAGAGAAATCTGTGGCCCCTCTCATTGTAACGATGTCCCTTTGCCATGCCACACCTCTTGGCTATTGCATATCAGTTACTGAAAAACGAAAACAGTATTCTTAATGTCCCTAAAAAGTGGCATAACATGCTTCAAAATTAATTAAACTAATACTATCAGTATGGAAAAATAACAATAGCATGAGTTTTGATAATTTAGAGAAAATAATTAATAATAGGCCTAGTAAAAATATTTTTTTGTATGTGAAATATGATTTGCACTTCTCCAAAGCCTCCACCCCTAAACACACATGTGTGTACTTGCAGTCTGGGTGTTATCATACTGTCCTGTCAGGTAGTATGAACCAGGATGTGGGAGATTTGTTGGATTGGGTAGGGACCGATCTCTAAAAGAGGCTAGATCCTTGGTGGTGTAGGAGTTAAGTTTGTTGTTTACTAGGGGGGTTATGAACTTTAGAGATTATACTGCAAAGCGAGTGATTATTGAAGAATTTGAAATTATTCCCAGGATTAAACATTTCTGTTACTGATAAGTAAGCCAGGATCCATAAATGGCAAGACTTACCAATGGAAATCTTGAAATACATTCATTTCTTCACCCTGAAAACAGCTGTATCAAGGTCAGAACTTCACTATGAGCGAGATGAGAGAATTAAAAAAAAAACTATGATTTTTAATTGTACCATTGAAACTTATTGTAGATTTCTTAAATCTAGGAGTGAGATTAAGTATTTATTTTTTTTATTTATTGAGATATCGGAATTATAAACCTTTGAGTCAGAGACTCCTTTGCAAAGGCTCCACATCATGGAAGTACAAAACAAGAGAAATGGACAATGCAATGAAAGGTATTACAAATGGATGCGGAGGGTAAAACAACCCAGAGTCATGTATGGTACAAAGGTAATGAGCAGTACACTGAAAGGTAGTTCATCTGAATGCGGAGGATAAAACAATCCAGAGTAAAACATGGTACAAAGGTTTCAAGCAAATGGATCTATTGCTTACATTCAAATTTCAAGGATGATACAAGGTTTCCTAAGCCAATAAAACATGTATTTAAGATAAACTATAAAGCATGCACACTGAATTGCACTGTTAATGTTTTATAATTAAAAGCAAGATTCTAAACTGGGATTCTAAATGGGTGTGGGAGACAAAGCAAAGAAAATTGGCTTGTTCACACCTTAAAGGTCATCCTGGCTGGGGTCCCTGAAGCTGTCAGCTGCACTTAACACCTAATCAGGGAGGTGAGAATCATGTCACAGTTCAGCCTCTGACTTAGTGGCTGAGTCCTTTACAAAAAACATGCAGCTCAGGCAGAAAGAAAAGGATGTATAGTAAATATATGTTTGGGATTGCTGGGCCCCCCTGGCAGGCAGGGGCCCTAGGCCTGTGCCTATGTTGTCTATGCCTTAATCCAGCCCTGATCATGAGATTGAAAGGTTGCCAGCAAACTCTGCAACCATGAGAACAACCAAGGCAGGGCTTGGGTGAGGTAGGAGGCTGCAGTGCACATCAGTGTTTGGTGGTTTGCTAGAAATAGCAAGTAGCAGAAAACAAGCCAACCAGCTCCATTACGGAAGCTGAATTGATGGTGACATAGAAGGCAGGTGATTATGAGAGGTTGTGACATCAGTAGCTGATTCGATGAGGTTTAATGAATCAGTGAGGTTTAGCAGATAGGAGATATGTAGCAGGATCTGCAACTGTAGCATTTGCTACAGCCATAAAATGGGCAGCAGCATAGGTAACCATGATGTACAGCATAGGAGGTAAACTGAATTATGTATATGCTTGCCAACCAGTGCTATAAAGGAGCAATCATAATTCATATAAAAGTATTTGATGCTATGGTTTCAGCATGAATAGTGAATTGATATAATTAGCATGAATACCTTAAATACCATTAAGGCAGAGAAGGGTTAATCTAATAATGAGCATGCGGTGCAGTAATGGAATATAATTACAGGGAAGCATTTTCTCCCATAGGGAAACACGGCTATAATTTGCCGTTATAACCTATGGTTTATAATGATGAACATGCACCGGGTTTCTCTTGCTCCATGCTTGCGCAAGTTGTCTGCTGTTTCCTTCATCAGTGCCACTGCCAGAGACTTCACTATCACTTGCACTCGGCAGTAAGAAAATAACATAATAAAAGAAAAATGTAACTTTTATTTTTTTTATTTCTTTTTTTTTATTTACTATTTTTTGGTGCCTTCCACAGCCAGCACCATCTTCCCAGTCACGGACCCCTTCGGCTGCAGCATTCCATATTTAGCTGCCCTCCTAGTACCCCCTGGCTTACCCCACAAGGCAGGGTCACAGCACCCAACTCCCCTTGAAGGTGCCGCAGTCAACGGTATAGGGCAGGTGTCAGCCTGGGAGCCAATTGCAGCCAGGGGGCAGGCATCATCAAAGTCATGGGTGGTAGGCTTTTCTCCCACTGTAAGAGGGGGTGGGAACATACAATGATGCCAGTGTCCGTCCCGCCCCTCAGACTCTTGGTTGGTGCCAGTCACTGTGGTGCCCCCAGCCTCTGCCAGGAGTCCCACAAGCACAGGTCACATCCTGAACCTTCCCCTGGAGAAGGAAAGCAGTCCATGGGACGCTTGATCCTTCTCCCCCAGCCGGCCCTCCAATGATCCAGGTCTGTTCCCAAACCCTGGTCACCGGCAGCGTAAGCAGAAATACAACCGCTGTGCTGATGGGCTGGCCAAAATCTTTATTTTAAAGCTTAACAGGAACTTTAAAAAAAAAAAAAGGAAAGAAAGGTTTCAACAGCTATTTCAGGTTGTCCACAGTTTGCACTTCAACCAGACCAGTCAGCAGATGAACCAAGATGTATGTTTATTTAATATAACTACTGTGGCAAGAAAATGCTCCCCAGCAATTACATAAAATAAAATATAAGGACCAAAACTCAGAGTTTACACACACCCTCGGTGTTGAATGCTTAAAATACACTCCTCAAGCTTTGCTCTTGGGGTTTATGTAGCATCCAGCACCTTGGGTGTGTGTAAAATTCTAGTTAAGCATACAACCTCATATATTATTCTATATGTAATGAACACATGAAGCCATGTAGGCTGCATGAGTTCTTGAATGCCATGTAGGCTGTGAAGTAAAGCTATGCATGCAATGGATAATTGAAAGCCATATAGGCAAGGGGCATCAAAAGAATAGGTGGTTCATTTAACTTACTTTAAGCATGCTCCTGCTACATTGGGCCATGATGCACCACTGAGTCACCACAGACCTCTGCCATAGGAATAATTGGGAGTCAGGAGCAAAGCACTGACACCAGGCAGCCATGTAATAGCAGAAGATGTCAGCATAGCAATGCATCATTTGTCCTAGTGGAGTTAGCACTGAGTAAATCATGAGCAGAACTGTAAAACAGTGAATAGGCAACAGAGCAGGACTAGGCGCACTCAGTTAAAGTGGAATCACAAGAGGAAGCAAACTGCGTTGTGGGCTGAAACATACAATAACAGTTGCAGGAAAACTGAGGCTTGGTACAAGCCTGGAGCACAGGCACAAGATAGACACAGTGCAAACAACTAGAAACCTCCCAAAAGAAAACACAAACCAAAAGATCAAACACAGGAAAACAGAAAAACAAGCACACAAGGAAGCACACGGCAGCCAGAGACTAAACAAATACTGACCAAGGCAGGAGAATTACACAAAGAGAATCCATTAAAAACCAAGCAGAGCCCAAAGCACATGCAATCCAGGGGGGAGGGTGGGGGCAAGGCCCTAAGGGAGAAGACAAACCAACAGAGCCTCTAGCTGGCAAAGAAAAAAGTGCTTCAGAAAGAGGCTGGGAGGACCTGCTTATATAGCTCAAGAAGGCAGTGTGGCTGGTGGCTCACCCCATTGAATTACAGGCATAGCCTTTCAATATACCAATATAATTTTTAGTAATCAATAATTTAAATAAGCAATACTTTAACAGGACATTTAAAATTAAAAATAAATAACACCTTTCAAATTGTTTGGTTCAAACTCAGATTAAAAAATTATGTTTCCATGTAAAGAGACAGTGCAACAAAAACGGGCAAAAAATTTGACCCTACCTTTTTATTCACTGTAATGGATTCCATGCATCTTCCAGATTTATTTGGTGGTAACATTTTATAGGTCCACCAAAACTGGAGTATTTTATAAATGTTTTGCTTGTTTGTTTTCCTTAAGGAAATAAAGATGGGTGCCACATTTTGCTTGTAAATACCACAGCCAAACTCGTAAGGGTCAGGACTGAGAACATAACAGAAACTTATGGTGAGCAGCATATGAGTTACCTAGAAAAACAGACCTGACAGATGTGCTAATATTTTTTGTAATTGTAACTGAAACTAGCCGAGTTGGAAAAAAAACACTTTTCCACTGCTACTTTAATTTGGTAATTATAATACACTGGCAAGCACCACAATCACATCACAAAAGTTGTAAAAGTCTTTATTTGATGTTCTGTGATCCTCAGATCCTTTTCTGTTTTAAAGAGGAAGGAAGGAAGGAAGGAAGGAAGCTAGATTACCTTTCAGTTATACTTAACATTGCTACCAGCTGGTATATACATGTTTGTCAGTGACTTTCTTTAGCAGTCACTCTTTCTTGGGGTGGGCACATGATCTACAGTAGGTACCAGGGCACTGGCTTGGGGACCACAAATCCCAGATTTAAATCTCAAACTGTGGCCCTTATCAAGTCAAAACCTCTCTGTGCTTCAGTCCACCTAGCTATAAAAATGGGTAAAAAACAGGGCACAATTAAAATGAAGCATTGCATTTCAGCTGGGCTGTCCCAGAGTAATGAAGTATACAGAATGCAGAATTCTGCCAGCAGAATTCAGGCAGAATGGCAATTTTGCTTTCAAATTAATATTAGGAAATTTCCTAAAATGTTTGTG
The DNA here is from genome assembly GCA_016271365.2 of Neoceratodus forsteri. Lineage (NCBI taxonomy): Eukaryota > Metazoa > Chordata > Ceratodontiformes > Ceratodontidae > Neoceratodus > Neoceratodus forsteri. Next base: position 1,150,751,066 of record CM028130.1, on the reverse strand, counting down.
AAGTTCCAAATAACATTTTATTTTAATTACAGATTGGTTTCCCGCCAATTGTATAAACTGTGGATTCATTTTCTATAGTTTGTGGGACCCTAACCTATGGTTGATGTAAACCACAAATGATTAAACCACAGCTGAAATTCTGTGTACCAAATTTTGGAATTCTGTTTCTGACAGTATTCAGCTGAACTTGTCAGAATTTCTATGATTCATCAGAATTCCATTCCGTCTGAACTGAAAAATTATACACAGCACTACAAGTAATTTGTACAAATAAATAGTGAACAAACTGACAGAAATAGTTGTTTGCCCTGTGTTTTGTATTCTGAGACTGTTAACGAGCTACTGACATCTCTGTGAAAACTACTGAAAGTATATTATTACTGTTCGTATTATATGAAATATATTTACTGCATTTGTGTTCTAACTAAATATATTTACTGCATTTGTGTTCTAACTGATGTTCATACTAAAGTGGAAAGGATCAACAGGAAGGCATTAGCCAACAATTTCTCCTATGTATTCTGAATAATACTATGCCTTTGCCCTTCTCAGAAGGAGTTTGTCTGTTGTTGTTTTTTTTGTTAGTTTAAATTCATTTTTATTTTTGCTAAGTAAAATATCCAGTGGCAATTTATTCTAGGGGTTAATGATACATTGGCCCAGATATTCAAACTGCACCAGGCAGTGGTGCAAGCCTGGGCGCAGTGCAGCGGGGCTGTGTCAGGGCCAGGACCAGGTGATATTCAGTGGGAATGCACCATGGTGCAGCACCATTAAATGTATCAGGGCTGGTGCAACGGTGCTGCGTCAGGGCCAGGACCAGGTGATATTCAATGGGAATGCACCATGGTGCAGCACCATTGATTATGTCAGGGCCGGTGGACATATTACACATGGCGCAGTGGCAATGCTCCTGTGCAAGCCACTGCTTTGCAGCATGGGGGTGTGCCAGCACAAGTGCAGTTGTGCTAGGCACATCACCTGCGATATTCAGCAGGGAGCATGCAGATGAGGCCATAATATATGTAAGGTGCAGATGGGGCCATTTGAATGTCAATATGGCCCCATTTGCATGCCTTGTGCAGGGCAGCCTGGCGACTTTCATCTGCGATCGCATGGTATATGTTGTAAAGGAACCCTGGTAGTCTACAGTGGCCCCCCCAGTCCTGAAATATGAGCCATCCCTGGTGGTCTAGTGGTCCCCTCCCACCTGGTTCCCTGATACATGTTAAGATGACCTGCTCTGGTGGTCTAGTGGAACCCCCTGCCCATTGCTGCGATTGCAGTACTGCGTCGTATCACACATCCCTCATGATCTAGTAGCACCTCTACCCCTCCCACCCACACAGCACCCCTTGCCCACCCCTCCCCTGTCTTCGGCAGGTGGCTGCACCCGCCTCAAGACACACCCACATTAATGACAGGCATAATGGCAGGATGTACTAGACAGTCCAAAACAGTGAATGAAGTAATCTCACATACTTGGGACTGTCTATACAGTATGTCTTCAGTGCTTCCATACTGTACCTGTCATTTGGCAGGCAGCCAAGCAGCATGCGGGCAGGTTGCAGCCACCAGCCAACAATGGGGGGCAGGCAAGGCTGTGTGGGTGAGGGATGGGGGTGCCACTAGATCACCAGGTATATGTGATATAGCACTGTACCACGAACGTGGCAACGGGTAGGGGGTACCACTAGACTACCAGGGTATTACATGACAGACTTATTCCAGCAATCAGGCACATGGGAGCGGAGGGGCCACTAGACTACCAGGGACAGTCTCTCGTTACATTTATCAGGGCATCAAGGATTCGGGAGGGGGGTCTACTGGATTACCAGGGATATGTGTGTGCTTGTGGACAGTGTTCTGGGTGGGCTGGTGGCCACCCACTGCTGGCGGCTGCTGTGTTGCACCCTCCAATACAGCACCCTGCCTGTGGGTGGCCAGGAGTTGTTCCCACTCCTCACTGGCTCAACTTTCAACCCCCCATGTGGCACACTGTGCGGTTGCACCAGCATATGTGCCGCACATCCCTGGCTGAATATTGGGATGTGCCGCATATACATGGGCACACCCCCTGCATCTGCATTGCATACATTACCAGTGCTCTCTGGTGCATCAAGAATTGTGCCGCACAACATGCCCCTTTGAATATCGTTCCGGGGTGCATTGGGATGCGCAACCCTGTTGCACCATGCTCAAGCCCTTTGAATATCTAGGCCATTGTGTGTAATAATGTTTTTCTTTTGTTGGTTCTAATTTACTGCTGGACAAATAGTAATAGATGACCCCAAGCACCCATATTATCATTTTTTAATTCCATTTGTCACTCATATAAGAGGTATGGATCTTATCAGATTTCATACAAAGTAAAATAGCTCCTCTCAACCATCTGGTTTCAAGAGACATAATGTTTAGTTGCTTTAGATGATTGTCATAGCTTTTATTTTTTTAGCTTGTAAATCATTTTGGGTGGCCCTACACTGGACCCTCTCAATCCTATCAATATCCCTCCTTTTGTAAGGATGCCACAAGTGGCTGCCATAGTCCAATATGGGCTGAACATATGCCCTATACAAAGCCATAATGACCTTAATTTTCTGTTTATTGAAATTTTCTTTATCATCCAGAGTACCCTGTTGGCTTTAGCAATAACAGATGTATGTTGATCATAATGCTCAAATTTGCTATCAGTAAGCACCCTCAAGTCATTTTCTTTGTCAACAGTTTTGTGTACTCGGGTGGGAGGAACTGGTTTCCTAGATGAATAACGCAGCATTTGTCAGTATTGAACTGCAACCCCCATCTGCATGCCCATCTTAAGATTAGGTCTAGATCAGATTGCATAGATTCATCCTCTGTGGTGTTACAGACTGTTCTCCTGAGTTTTGTGTTGTCCATGTATTTGCTTGCCCAATTTTGAACATTTGCACATATGTCAGATATAAAAATCTGAAAAGGTATATGGCTAAGAATAGCCCCCTTCGGGTACCCATTGGTCACATGTCCTAGGTTAGAGAGGTGGCCATTTAGACTTACTCTTTGGGTTCTATTTCCAAGTCAGGAGTTAATCCAGTTTATGATACTCTGTAATCACTAATGTCTATGTTATGTTTCCTAAGATAGCCCAGTGTGGTACTGAATCAAAGGCTTTAGTGAAGCCCAGAAATATACATTCAACAGGTTTTTGTCTAGGTTGTCTGATACTTTTTCATAAAAGCTGAAGAGACTCATAATGCATGATCTGCCAGCAGTGAAACCATGTTAATCCATATTAACTTTCCCTGAGATGATGATATGTTCAAGTAGTTTATCCTTTGATGTTAATTCGAATAATAATTTGCTAGGAATGGAAGTCAAACTTAGGGGTCGGTAATTGTGAAAATTGCTTCTATTTCCTTTTTTTGTGAGTTGGGATCATATTGGCTGACAGCCAGTCCTCTGGTAGTACACTGTCTTTTGCAGAAGCTTGGAATAAACCTTTTTTAGTAAGTGGGCTATATTATGTGTTAGCATTTTTAGTATTTATGAAGGAGCACCCTCTGGTCCTGCTGAACTCTGATTTTTTAGATTGTCGTTACATTGTCCTCTTCAGAGACCATCAGCATTTTAATGTTACTAGTTACCAGCTACAGCAATTAAATAGTGCCTTATGAAAATGTTGAACATTTTTGCTGAATACTAAACAAAAACACTGGTTGAAGGTATTAGCTGTCTCAGTTTGTTCAGTAGTTAGATTACCATCAGCATTTCAATGTTACTAGTTACCAGCTACAGTAGTTAAATAATGCCTTGTGAACATTTTTACTGAATACTAAAAAACAAAATACTGGTTGAAGGTATTAGCTATCTCAGTTTATTTAGTAGTTAGATTCCCATCAGCATTTCAATGTTACTAGTTACCAGCTACAGTAATTAAATAATGAGTTATAAACATTTTTACTGAATTCTAAAAAACAAAATACTGGTTGAAGGTATTAGCTATCTCAGTTTGTTCAGTAGTTAGGTTACCATCATTTGCCATTATGCTTTATTTTGTATTAGAGGTCCATAGCGAACTGGCATAACAATAAAATTGTTTCATGCTGTTTTTGCTGGAATTAGTTGCCATTTTCAGTTCCATTTGTTGTTTCACATCCTTAACTATATTTTGGGAGGGCTGAAGCCTGAGGTTCAATGTGAGGGACTAGCCCCTCCCACATTCCAAATAAAAGCCAGCCTCTCCCAGCAGCTCTCACTTGTGAATTGTGAAACACTGCAGTTTTGTGGTGCTCAGGGCTCCAGCATAGCGCATGTGGCTGAGCCTCTTATGCTTCCCTGCTTTGCTGCTGTTTTGTTTTCATTGTCTGTTTCTGTTTGTTCTCCCTGTTGCTTCCTGCCTTTCTTCCATCTCTGTTTTGCTTTCTGCTTTTCTTGTTCTTTTGTTCCCCCTTTCTTCCCTTGTTTTGCTCTCCATTTTTTCTTTTCCTGTTGTGCCTCTCCTCCCTCATCATTCCCATTCTGCTGATTTCACTCCTAGTTCCCTCCTCCCATTTCCTCTCTGCTCCAGCCTTTGTCCATGGTTCCTTGTTCCTTGCTTTTGTGTTTTTGTTCTTCCATTCCTGTTTTCCTCTTGGGTTCTGTTTGCTCCTCTAGGAGCCATCACTCCATTTGCACCAGTGTTTCCAGGTTGCATGTGCTCCCGTAGTGCTAATGGCTATACCCTGAATAGGAGCTTTCTCATTATACAGCTCCATTTTACCCTGGTTGCTTTATGCTGGGCTCTATGATGCTGGTTCAACAACACTTTTTTCAACCAGTATCTCATTGACAGGAATTATGTCAACTGCACATCGCGGTTGACATAATTCCCCTATGTCTCCCGGTCCACTTTTTTTTATCATGGGGCTTTGCAACCCGAAACCCCCAATGTGGGAGGCTCTGCCCCTGCCCCTGCATCTTTAGGATTATAAACTCCAGTTGGAGTTGATTCAGGGTGGGGGTGCAGAACTAGGAGACAGTGTGCCCTTGTGTCAGGCGTACCAACACAGCGAATTGTCAGAAACCTGTCGATTTTGTCAATGGGTTTGCAGGTCACTGTGATAGTGTCACTGTCTGGGGCATACTTTTATCCTGCCTGTTTTTTGTCTAGCCAAGCACACCCTGAAATTTTAGCATTGTTCACCTCCTCTCCCTCAGCTTATACACATATTGATGAACTCCTCTACTTCCATGTGGCTGCTATAAGATGTTGCATCCTGGTTACATCCACAAGTAGATAAGTTGTTATCTAGATTTGTCATTGGTATCCATTGCCTCAGAAATAGAAGCAGTTATTTCAATTACACCTTTGATGCAATACTATAACTGACCAGTTGCACCTCATTCATACTGCATTACCTGTTGTTCTCCATATTGCTTATCTCAAATCATGTGGTTGTCATATTCCTGACTCATTTGGTACTGTTTTACAATGTGCTTAAATGTCTGTTGGGCTCCATGCTTCTCAACTCAAGCATAACCAGGATATCTGTTGTATTGTGCTCGTCTCCTCTCCTTGCTCGGCTTAAAGCTGTACACACTCCATTGTTGTCTTCCTTGTGCTTCTGTGTTGTATGTCTCTAGTTCATTCTCTGTTTTCTTGTTTACCGTGTACATTGTTCTTCCTGTATCTGTTCCCAGTCCTCATTTACATTCCTATTCCTTTCTCTCCCTTATTTATTCTGCTTTACTACTCTTTTCTCTATCTTGTAGTCACCTTTTCTGTCCTTGCTCAGCCCAAACCAGCTGTCTGACAGACTCCATCCCTAACTCTTCCTTCTGAGGTATTGAACGAAGATAGGCTTCTCCTTGTCTGCCTGGGATGGGTGTCTATGTCTCCATTTTCATTCTGTACCAGCACTTCAACAGTCTCTGTCCCTAACTCTACATTCTGAGGTATTGCATGAAGGTGGGTTTGCTCTGTCTGCCTGGGATGGGAGTACATCTTCCAATTACATTCTCTACCAATTACAACTTCTATAACAGCTCTTCAACAGTCTCCACCCCTAACTCTACCTGGTGAGGTATCGAGTGAAGGTTAGCTTGCATCAACTACCGGCAATAGGGGCTTGTTTCATCCATCTACAGTCTCAACCAAATACATTCTATAACAGCAATCCAACAGCCTCTATGCCTAACTCTACCTGAAGAGGTATCGAGTGCAGGTGGTCTTGTCCTGTCTACTGGGTATGGCAGTCTGTTTCATCCAGTCACATCATATACCAATTCTATTCTCTACCAGCATTATTTAGTTACCATCCACTTCCTCCTCTGCCTTATTCTCAGTTCCAAAGATCCTACAGAATGAGATTTAGGGCTGCCATCTCAGTTTGGAGATGGGATCCCTATATCCATTAGCTTCAGTCTCCTGTAGCTGGGTCACATCAGCAGATACCATGCCTCTAATCTCTGAAGAAAGTCTACAAGGTCTCCTTGGCCTTATTCCTCAGCTTCTTCAGCTCATCCACAGGCTTCAGAATTGAACTACCCCTTTGAAGACTAAACTGTTCTCACCTCATGGCTGCACTTCAATTGCCAAGCTATCCTGTACACAGGTTCTGCTCGCACTCTGAATTTGTGTACTTCATCCTCGCTTCTCAGCCTCATCCTATTCTGGATCTTGGACCCTGTCTGCTTGTTTGCCCCTGGACTCTTCCCTGTTCCCTGCAGTTCTGGACTTAATGGCTCCACTTCCCTTCCAGTTTCCATCCTGCAATCCTCTATAATAGTGCTTCAGACTTGTTTCCTAGCTCATCCTACTCTAGTCCAAATCTTAGCCCCTGTGCCATCCTGCAATCATCAGTGCTCCAGGCATTCCTGCTCCTTTGGGTTTTCATCCAGGACTTGTCTTTGTTTGCATTTGTCTCTACCTGCCGTCACAACTGCATCGGAATCTGTTCCAAATTCCTTCAGTGCCTCGTGATACCACCCTTCCTTCTGTTGTGAAACTTCTCCCTTGGATTATGCATGGAACCCTCAGGCATCTCAGTGCTCCTTGCCTGTGTCTTTCACCATCGTACTCTTTAGTCTGCTGTGATGCAACCTGTAGTGGTTCATGTGTTCCACTCTAGTCTTCTGAATTGATTTCCTGAGTCCTGTTTATTGCCTGCCATTCCTCCCTGGTAGATCAGTCATCTTTTTATCTCTCCTGGGACATGTTCTGGCCTGCAGCATCACCTTGTCAGCTTGTTGACCTCTGGGTCATCACCCACCCCAGGCATTACTTCAGTGCTTCCCTCTGTCAGTTCTGCATCCTGTCATGATGCTACATCACTCCTTTGTCTCTTTGGCCCTGCCACCTGACTCTCAACAACCAGTTTCACGGCCACCTTTCAGCTACTTCCTGCTCACCATCATCTCTCTGGAGTCTCTATGGACTTCTATTATGCTGTGGTACATTTTTCATTCCACTATTATGGCAGCCAGGGGATTAGGCATGTTGGTTCTAGGTCAGAATAGAATCAACAACAAAAGCACCAACAAGAACAGCACAGTATTAACAGTGCTGTCAACAATAGTGCCAGGACAAAATACTGTAAAACAAAAGAGTGCCCATGGTAGCTGTCGCAAACCACACCAATGATTGCTACCATTCCCAAAAGTCAAAATGCACACTTTTGTTTTGTGGGGGGGGGCTATGCCCCCTGACCCTCATGGGGGAGCTTTGCTACCCCTCCCCCCCCGTAATTTAAATAACCAACTCTGGGGGATAGTGGATCTCAGAGAAAGGAAGAAACGTGGGGGTGGGAGGAATTTCTGTCTCGGGCTATTAGAAAAAAACCTTCAAGTGGGGGGCGTGTAGCTACATGTGTTGGGAGACTGGGAACAGAACCCAGGCCTCTCAAACTGCACTGGGTTAGTTGCTTGTGCCTTAGACTTCTCCACCATGGGAGCAGCTCAGTCAGCTTCTAAACTTTTCCACTACTTCTCCACTTCCTGACTTGTCTTCACAGCCACAGAGGTAGCAGTAATTAGTGTTCACTATTCTACCACTGCACTGTTAAAGGCAAAAGCAGTTTAGGAAGTGTGGTTTAGAACATGCTTTTCTAGCTGTGCTCTTCTAACCGGGTAGTGGGATGTTTGCTTCCATGTCTTTTGGGTGTTTCTCCATGTTTGCTGCCATCCATCAGTCATCTATTTGATTACTTCTCCTGATCGATCTACCTGATTCTTCTGTAACTGGCATTACTGTTCCTGTCCAGTGCTCCAAGGACTATCTGTTCCTCTCACTAAAGAGAAAAAAAACCTGGTCTAGAGTCATCACTTGAGCTGGTCTGCATCTTTTGGACTCAGTCAGTATGGAGCTATCCTGTACTGTTTCAAGATCTTGAAGCCTCCCTGCTTGTTTGTCCCCAGACTCTTCCCTGTTCTCTGCAATCCTGGACTTCATGGCCCTGCTTGCCATCCAGTTTTCATCCTGCAGCCCTTTATATTAGTGCTTGAGGCTTGTTTCCCAGCTCTGCCTACTCCGGTCTGAACCTCAGCTTTTGCTACCATCTCCTCCATCAGTGCTCCAGACATTCCTGCTCTTCTGAGTTTTCATCCAGGACTGGTCTGTGTCTACATTCATCCTCACCTCCCACCTCTACTGCATCAGGATCTGTTCTGAATTCCTTCAACACCATGTGGTACTGGCCTTGCTTCTGTTGTGCAATGTCTCCCTTGGATTGGCTTGGACCCCTCAGGCATCTCAGGGCTCCCCTCCTGTACCTTCCACAATCATACTCTCCAGTCTGCTGTGATGGAACCTGCAGTTGTTCACCTGTTCTGCTCTGATCTTCCAAATGGATTTCTCCTGAGTCCAGTTCAACACCTGCTATTCCTCTTGTTGGATCAATCCATCTCAGTATCTCTCCTGGGACATTTTCTGGCCTGCAGCGTCTCCTTGTCAGATTGTCAACTCTCTCATTGCCCTCCACCTCAGTGTTACTTCAGTGCTTCCCTCAGATAACAGTTCTGCACCCCATGCTCATCTCCTTGATGCCATATCTCTCCTTGGTCACTTTGGCCCTGACTCCTGCCTCTCAATGACCATTTTCATGGCCAACTTTGGGCTATTTCCTGCTCGTCCATCTCTCTGGCATCTCTGTGACATATCTTAGAAGAAACACTATTATTTTGTGGTACATTTTTTGTTCCACTGCTACAGCAGCCTGGGGTTTCAGCATGTTTGTTTCCATGTCTTACTTTGAGGGCGTTTCTCCACATTTGGTGCCATCTAGCATTCAGTCATCTGTTTGATTACTTCTCCTGATCAATCTGCCCGATTCTCCTCTGGCAGCTGGCATCACTGTTCCTGTCCAGCTCTCCAAGGTCATTCAGTGCCTCTCACCAAAGAGAAAAAACCCTGATCTAGCATCATCCCTTGAGCTGCTAAGCATCTTTTGGACTCAGTCAGTATGGAAGCACTGTTACCTCCTGATAATCTCCACAGGATCATTCCTCAGCATCTTATTGGATTGAGACTGTATGGAAGATCTTACCTCTTGAGCAACTCCACAGGATCATTCCTCAGACATCTTAATGGATTCAGACTGCAAGGAGATCATTACCTCCTGTTAGATAATGGGTGAAATAAACCTTGCATCCTGTCACCCAGGCTGTTATTTCTTAATAACACCCGCTCTAAAACAAGTTCCAATTCTGGGTACCCTATTACTAAGCCTATCCTTGGGCACCCCGAATTTTGGAACACACCAACGCATTTGTTTTTTGTTCGCTAAGCGAGCGGCTCACTGATATAGCCCACGTTGCATTCATTCTGCCCACACTCACCTTCAACACAAACCGCAGCAAAAACTAAATACAAGTTCTATTTTTAACAAAAAACACTTTCCTGCCTCACAGCTTTGCTCCACTTCTCACCCACCAACAACATTTCAGGGAGTCCACCAACTCCCGCTCAAGCTCATTTACTTCCTTTCACCACCCACTCTGTTACCAGGTCACGTTCATTGTGCCAGCGCACGACCACAAAACAAACAGCAGAAACACTAAAATGAGCCTCTTTTTTTTCTTAAGTAAAAAATCACTTTCTTGACTGACATATTCCCTCGCATCTGTGCTCCCCTTCTGATTCGCCAATGGCATTTTGGTCAGTCTGCCAACCACGCTCACAGACACTTCCCTTCCTACCTATAAAAACTGACATTCCACTACAAAAAAAAAAACAGATATCAAAAACAGCAGCACCTTCTAGTGGCAAAGGACTATTTTACAGAGCCCACATTTCTGTTAATTTTTTATAATATTTGACACTCTTTTTTTAATAAAAACATTATTAAAAAAAAAGTAACGTAAGCCCAATTTCTAAGTGTAATAATACCCTCCAAGGTGGGCATTATGGGATATAATGGACCTTCCAGGGGCTATGGGCCTCATTAAGCCCCTGGGTGGTCCACTACATCCCAATAACGCCCACCCTGTTGGGTATTATTACTTACATATGTACTCCACAGGCTCCAAGCTTTAGTGGAGTCCTCTTCTAACTGATCCTCTTACAATGGAAACATGAACTTACTTCCCTCTTGGAATACCTCAACTGCACAATACCATAATTCCTCAAGGTAGGTCCTTCATGCCCTATCCATTGGCACTGGCAGCACTGGTTTTCAAATTGCACCATCATACCCAGATTTGACCATGTGATCCCACCTGTACTATCCTGTAATAGCTGTCCGATGTGTTTCAAAACTTTTCTTCTGTCCAGTATCTCAAAATATGCACCAATGTAGCTCCAATGTATGGGCTATCCTGCTATCTTTGCATAATCCTGGGTCACTGCTCTTTGGCCTCTGGACATTATAATACTTTCTGAAGTTATCTACATCTTCTATTCAAGATTTTCCCAGTCATGCCAGTCACCTTCCTAGTGCAATCTAGTCCCATCGGACAATATCTGTCTTCCTTATACTCAATCCACAGTGAATACCATCACCACAGGCAAGTCTTTGTTCCATTCCATCACACTGTTGCTGTGCAGCTGACTTGGTTCTCTTTTTACCACAGTTTTACACCCTGAAAGGTTCCACATCAGACTGTGTAAATGACACAGTCAATGCATTATGCTGTTTCTGATATCAGACCTTTCATCACCCCATCAGTCAGCAGACTCAGTTAAAACTTCTCATTTTATCCAGTGACCCCTCAACATGTTGAACTTTTATCATCATCAAGACAACACCATGTGGGCGGCCACCCTAGCTCCTGCCACTGAGCTACTTATACTACAGCATGAAACATTCCCCTCATTTTTGCATATCACAGTCCTTCCTGAATATTTTTTCATGTAAACCATGTACTAGAATTTCTAACTCATCATCAAGTCTTGAAACTATCATTCAGAACAATTAAACTGTATCTGTCAGGAAGCCAGTTATCATCCTTACAGCCTATTCCATCCTTAACAGTATACACAAGCACTGCTCTAGTCCCCAAACATTGAATTACATTTCTTTTGAGCATCTTTATAATTTATGACTGCAGTTTTATTTTTGGCAAATTGAGTATAAAGCATTCATTTTTGCTTTATTAATTTCATTACTCACTTATTCAGCCATTTGGGCGGTATACCTTTACTGGTATATATATATTTTTTTTTAAATGTATTTATCACAAATAAAATATAATGAATTTAATCTTATTCCATGTGATATCAACTGCTTTATCATTTAGAATTTTTTTCTAATTGATATCACTAATTTCTCTCAGTATGCCAGCAGAATCTGCAGTATTGTATCTCTCATTTTTTATTACAAAGAACATCTCCATGAAATAGGATATTTGACATTTGTTCTTAATCTGCTCCTTTTATCCTTTTACATCTGATGCCATATGTTTCTGTTTATGACATCACAGTCTGCTGATGTTAAAATGACAATGATCTACCCTGTGTCAGTCTTTACCATTCATCACTGGTGGGTGTCACCTGGAGGCCCAGCGCCTCGTGGGAGCTTTTTTTTTTTCATTCACCCAAAGGGGGAGGAGACAGCACCATGGTGCTGCCCACAAAACTGACATACGGTGATCGCACTTGCGGGTTGGCCATAACTGGCGCTGGCTCCTCCTCTGCCTCAGTTCTGTTTCTCCCTCCATCAAGAGCGCAGTACCTCACATCCAGCTTGTGTTATCTGTGTCACTGCAGACTAGTCTGGCTTGTTGTTTTTGATGAACTTTGGCATCGTTAACACTGCCATCTTAGTTCTGCTATCCACTCAGCGCCATTTGGGTTATGGTAAGATCTTTCCTTTATATTGGTAAACAGTGCTGGGTCTTTTCTGTTTATAGTTTAGTTTCCAACGGTCATGTCAGATCTGTCCAGGGACAAGAAGAAGTGTTCCAAAGTAGGTTGGAGCCCTATGCATCAGTGTTCCTGCAGCCAACAGGTGTCTGCTATGGATCAACATGACCACTGTTTGACCTGCCTAGGTTCACAGCATGGTATGGATCGGTGTGAAATGTGTTTTTCTATGGACCAAAGAGTTTTGGAATACTGTGTGTTTAAAGTCAGCTGCCCGCTGCCAACTTTTGTAGGATACCACTGCACCAGGGACACAAAGTGCAGGTCCTTCCTTTGGGTCCCCTCCTGGCTCTATATGGGGCAAGGAGGAGGGGGTCTCCACCCTTTTTAGCCTTGGCTTGGCATGGGCTCCTTCCACAGTGCTGGAAGGTCAGTCCAGTCCCATTCGGGGACAGGCCAAGAGCACCACATCAGCAGTCATCTCTTCAGAGACAAAGGCTCCACCAGTATCACTGCCCATGGTTGCTGGGCCTGGCACAGCTGGTTCTTCAGCACTGCCTGCTGGCACCGTCTCTGGTCCCAGCACCATTTCTGGTGCTGGTGATCAAGGTGGCATTGCAAGCAGCACCGGGCCTGCCCACAGTGCCGTTTGCAGTGCCATGAGTGGGAGGACCTCCAGGGTTGCCAGGGTGAAGGTCTACTTCATCTCTAGCGCTCCAGAGTCAGATGATTGCATAGTGGACCTCGACTGGCAGCCTGACTCTTCGGTGTCTGAGGGGCCTTCTGAGATCAGTGCCTCCATACCCTCCCAGGTTACCCCCAGTGGCTCTGGCTGTTTCAGTTGTCTCCAGGTCCAGCACTGGGGTAGGTGCCAGATGCTGGGGGGGCCAATGGTGACTCCAGGACTGTAGGGGTGGTGGTCATGGCCTTGGAGTCTGGGGTGGAGAATATCCAGTGAACCAAGTGACTGAAATTGGGTGCCTACAAAAACAGTGACTCAATTATGATGCCTGTGTTCACAGATACTAAGGGGGGGGCGGATGCTGGAATGGGTGAAAAACCGTGATGGGAAGTAGCAGGAATATGCGCATGCACCCGCGAAGGGGGGGAAGGCAGGAGACAGATGGTATGTGGGAGGGGGTGTGGCAGGCAGCTGCCGAGCTGGACCACTGGCATCGTGGGGAGGGTGGTTAGCTGGGAGGCTCAGGGTACAGGATTCAGGTCTGGTCAATCAATCAAAATCTTTGTTTATTCAGGCGAACATCATTGAGTGTAGCTCCTTTACAAGATGGACCTGAGTGGTCATACAAAGAAGGATACAAGTTTTGTACAAAGACATGAGAATAACATAACATTAATACAATCAATTAGATGAGAGATATATACAAAATTTACAGATATACAAGGCACAGTAACAATAACTTAAACCTGTAAAAATGAATAGGACATTCGATATAGAAGGGATAATATTCAGATAGTAGGGCTTCTATAGGCTTTTATAATGAAGTGTGATAACTGACTGGGTAGAAGAATGAAACTAACATAGTGGATTACAGAAGGGAGGGTGGAGGTTGGGTGGGAGACTAGGCCTTATGGAAGCAGTTGCACAGTTCTGGGAATAGGGTGGTGTATAATTTTTGAAGGATGATAAGGGTAAGAGGGTATTCAGATTCATAGATTTTTGGAGTGAGTTCCAGATAAATGCTAGGGAATAGCTGATAGCAGCCTCCCAAACCGGTGCAGATATTGGGAATTTTTAGCATAATGAGCTTATTGATCCTTAAGGTGTATGGCCTGGATGTGATTCGGTGAAACAGTCTGAGATATAGGAGGGGAGTTTGTCTGATAAAGCTTTAAAGATCCAGATTGCAGCATTCTTTTTTCTTCTGTGCTGTAGGGATGTCCAATTGACTGCCGTGTAAAGAGAGCAATGATGGGTGCTGGAGGGAAGGTCTGTAATAAATCTAATGGCTCTATGATACAGGGTGTCCAGCTTATTTAAGAGGGAGAGGGAGCAGTGACCGTAGAGGAAATCAGCATAGTCAATGAGGGATAGGAATGATGCCTGGATTAATCTTTGTTTGGAGTCTCTGGTAAGGTAGTGTTTTATTCTGTAAAATAGGCCAAGTCTTTGTCTCAACTTTTTAGTAGCTCTTCAACGTGGACAGAGTAGTCAAGCTTTCGAATCCAGACTCCAAGATATTTGAATTTATCCACAAATTCCAAATTTTCTCCAAATAAGGTGGATAATTGTGGGGTGGTGAATGATGGGGTAATGGAAGAGCAACTCTTGGTGGCAAAGAACATAGCTTTTGTTTTTGGCATTTAGAAGTAGTTTTTTCCAATAGGTTGTGTTGTAGGATGGAGAATTCTGACTGTAACAGTTCACAGGCTTTTGATGGTGAGGATTGCTGACATATAGCACAGTATCGTCAGCAAACAGGTGAATGTTAGATTGAGAGAGGTTGGAGTCAATGTTATTAATATAAATGGCAAAGAGGATGGGGCCCAGGATAGAGCCTGCGTACACCTCTTAGCAGTGGTTTAGAGGTAGATAGGTAATTTTCATTTTTACCAGTTGTAACCTTCCAGAGAGATAGCACCTAAACCAATTGAGAGAGATGAATCAAGGCCTATGGAGCTAAGAGAGGATATTAATGAGTCATGATCCACTGTATCAAATGCTTTACTCAAATCCAGGAACACAGCACAGGTACTATTCTTTTTATCCAAGGCAGTCTGCCAATCATTAGTGACTTTGGCTAGGGCAGAGATGGTGCTATGCATTGATCTAAACCCAGATTGTGCTGGATTTAGGAGGTTGTTGGTGTCCAGATAGGCCCTTAACTGCAAGTTTACTAATTTTTCAAGCATCTTGGACAGTACCGGTAAGATGGAAATGGGCCTGTAATGTTAAGGTCCATGGGATCACCTGATTTAAGTAGTGGAACTACTTGAGCTGTCTTCCATATAGAGTGGATGGAGCCAGTAGATAGGGAAAGACTGAAGAGGTGAGTGAGGGGGGCAGCTAAGGCGTGCAGTGCTACTTTAAGAAAGTAGGGATCCAGGGAGTCTGCACCTGCACTCTTAGATGTGTCTAAATTGGATAGGAGGTCTTCTACTTCTTTTAAGGATATTGGCTCGAAGGAGAATGTTGAGGCAGCCTTTTGGCCCACAGTGGATTGAAGGTTTAATGATGATCTCAAGAGATTTGCAGGTGAAGAGTCAAAGGCTAGGCCAGCTGTAGTGAAATGGTCATTGAAGGCATTTAATATTTCTTGCTTGTCAGTGATTTCTATGTCACTTAGGAGCAGTTTGGAGGGTAAGGCAGGGGTAGAATTTTGACCTAGAATTCCCTTTATAGTACCCCAGAACCTGGATGGGTTAGAATAGGAGGCATCCAATTCAGCTCTGTAGAAGGCAGCTTTGGCATTTCTTAATTGTTTTGTGCATGAATTTCTTGCTTTTATGAATCGAAGCCAGTCTCTAGGATCCTTTTTTTTTCTTGTCTTTTTCCAGAGTTTGTCTCTGGCTATCAAAGCTGATTTAAGGTCAGCATTGAACCAACGACAAGATTTTACTTTGGTTCTGACACTGGTGAGTGGTGCATGTATATTGAGGGCATTTGTGATAATATCCATTAAGATCTGAAGAGCTGTCTCAACTGAGGTTGTGAGGTAGAAATCTTGCCAGTGCGTTGTATTGCACAAATCATGGAGATATCCTGAGATGTTGAAATTCTTTTTTGACCTTTTATGGAGAAATTTTGCAGGATTGGATGGCTTGAGTGTAGATCTTATGCCAGCTATGGGACAATGATCACTTATGTCACTGGGTAGCACTCCAGCATGAGAATATAAGTGAGGCTTGTTTACCATCATGATATCCAGGAGTGAACTGTTGGTAATATTTTTTAGGTTAATCCTTGTTGGATCTTTGATTAATTGAGTGAATCCATGGGTGCCACAGAAGGTTACTAGGGGTGCAGATGCATTAGATAACCAATTTAAATTCAAATCACCAAGGATGATGGTGTCTTCAGGGCCTAGATTGAGTATTGTTCCCAGGTGGGATAGGAGTTTGAGGCCTGCAGAGGGGGGCCTATAGCAGCCAATCAATTTAAAGGGAGACATGTTAGGAAGGGTTATTTTGATTGACAAGCATTCAAATTCCTTTGGTTCGGATGTATTAATGAGGCAGGATGCAGAGATGGTTTCCTTGACGTAGATGGCCACCCCACCGCCCCTGGAAGGGCGGTCTGATCTGAAGAGCTGGTAATTGGGAAGGTTTATTTCACTATCTTTTGTTGTAGATCTGAGCCAAGTTTCAGAGATAACCAGGAAGTCAGGTAGGGTATGTGCAACCCATGCCTGTATTAAGGAGAACTTTTTTAGGAGGCTGCAGGCATTAAAGTGAAGAAAACTTAGGCCATTTATGGAGGCTAGATCAGATGGGGATAAAAACTTTCAGTGGGGCCAGGATTGATTTCAATAGTACCAATACTGATCAGAAGGAAGAAGATTAGTTTGAGGAGGGCACCAAATGATAGGGATAGGGAATAATCAGAGCATTTCTCTTCTTAGTTGGGATCCAATGTAGTGGGCGAGGGTCCTGTTATATGGGTGTGGGTTATATCACAAAGTAACAATCTGATGGACAGGCATAGGGGTTAATGTAATGCCAAAATGGGTGCAGGGCACTTGAGGAGTGTTGAAAGGATAGAGAACCTTTTTGTGGGATACCCCAGGGGTTGCAGTGCAAAAATGGCAGGATATAATTATGGAAATGATGGGTGTCCACTGGGGATGGCAGGGGTGGACAGGCCATATTCAGTACAGTGGTACAGTGCAGGGCTTTTTTGCTGACAGGTAGCATGTATTTTTTTTAAGTTTTTCACTCCCCCCCCCGACATGCACCCTCCCTGGAGTTGAGAATCCATAAGTAGCGGGGTGTGGGGGGTGCAGCCCCCGACATTAAGAATGAAACCTGTAGGTCTTGGGAGCCATTTTTGTCCATGCTGCAAGTGTGCATCACCAAAATAGATTTTTGGTGATGTACACTCGCCGTAATGGCGATCGCCATTTCTCCCCCGCAGCAGTCGTGTTCTGAATCCTCTGGCTTATCTGTCTCCTTGCCTTCCTCACCTGAGGAAAAGGAATCTTCAGTCCATCTGTCCTCTGACGCTGACCAGATGGGGTATCAGTACTTCCTCATGAGGCTGGCAGATGAGCTTTACCTCTCCCATCTGGCAAGGTGCAATCCTGAACAGGCAACTCGTGCTTTCCTTAGCGAGTTCAGTGCGGATCACCTCATGGTCACCCGTTGGCCGGTGCCTTTCCAGGAAGAGTAGTTCCATACCTGCCAGTGTCCTCCTTCCCCAGATCCTGCCCCCAGGGACTGCCAGCACAGGTATTGCACACCCCAGGAATCTCCAGGAGCTATGTCTCATTTTGCTTAGGGATTGAAACCCTGGAAACTGCTTCTGGGCACAGATGCCCAATACACGACTGACCCCCAGATGGAGACTCTGCTGAGTTTGAGCACTGGGGACAAAGAGTTTTCTCCTCGGTGCACATTATGTTGTGCATTCTCTCTCATCAGGCACACCACACTACTTATAACGGGCATTTGTGGTCTGTGCTCAGCCAGGTGCTAGCACAGCTGCCTGATTTTGAGGTGACCAGACAAACCATTGCCCTCTCTGCTCAGGGTCTGGAGCTTGCAAGGCACCAGGCAAGGGTGTTTTATGATGCTAATGAGGAAGCCTCCAGACTTGCAGGGACAGCGATCTGCATCAGGTGAACAGCATTGCTTCATCTATCACCGTTGTTACCCTTGGTCCAGCATAGGGTGCTTACCTCTGCCTTCTGGGGGACCCTCCTGTTTTCCAGCAGAGCGAGGAGAGCACTTCAGGGATGCCTTCCTTCTCCCAGACATCAGGAGACCCCTCCTCACCCTGACCAGTCACAGGCCTGAATAGCCTGTGAGCATCCTCTCCCTTCTGTAGTCCTCCCCTACAAGGGGCTGAGGGATTTCGTCCATCAGGGAACTACTGGGTCCATTTCAGGGGGTTGGGCTTGGTACTCACCCACCAGTGATGAATGGTGAAGACTGACACAGAGAAGATATGAAAATTCCATGCCTACGGTAATTCTTGATCTTCCCATGTAATCTTCATCATTCATCACTGAATCCCACCCTCCTTCCCCTCAAGGCCTCAGTCCCTGGGCAGTCCTCCTCCCGGCTCACCCTCCTCCCTCTCCTGTTGATGGAACCTTCCTTCTCAGTTTGCAACCCACCGGAAATTCTGTGGGGCTGTTGCTGGAAGGAGGGTGAGTGAGGTCTGCACCCTTGTCTTGGGTGGGGTCTCCCCCTGTAACCCTCTTCCTCCCCTTTGCTCCTGCCTCACGGTGGGGTCTCCTGGCTCAGCCCAGATCCACTGGGTTCAGGCCAACCCCTTGTGGAGGGAGTGACCTGGCTGGGTCTGGTGGTGTGGAGGGGTGTGCAAGGAGTTCCCCCTTACTATCTATCCTTCTTTCCCTTTCCTCTCTCCTACCCCCCCGGGGGGGACGGAGATGTGGTCTGTGGTATGGGACATCCCCCTTCTCTTCTCCTTTGGATCGGGAGAGGCAGCAACTTGGGGGGAGCCCTACCCCAGGATGTCTTCTCCTTAAAATCAAGGGAGGAGGAGGGGACCATAGCTGTGTGTTAAATTGATCCTGTGGTAGCTATTCCACTATCGGGAGCTGCAAGCCTGTCAAGCTCGGAGGAGGGATAGCTAAGTGTCATATTAACCCAAGTGCCCCACATCAGGCACTTGGGTTGATATCCCAATACTGACACTGTAGTGCAGCATGAGGGAGGTGCTGCACTCCTGAGGTGCCATCTTTTGTATGAGATGTTAAACCGACGTCCCATCTGCCTGTTCTGGTGGTAGTTCAGGTGGATGTCAAAGATTCCATGGCACTTCTCAAAAAGAGCAGGGGAATTTCCCCAGTGCAATTGACAAATTTCCTCCATTCATAAAAAATACCACCAACAGCTTAATCTGGTTCAAGGTCAGTTGGCATTCATCTGTATCCTCCTCTCCCGGGTCGTGCCTGAAAATAGGCAGGATTTGTCTAGTGCACTTACCCGGTCAACAAAAACTAACTAAATAAATAAAATAAATATGGGCCTTTGGTTACATTAACAAATGTACCAGAACTTGTGGAGTGCATTAATCCTATTATTATTATCATTAAATGAAAATGTTTTAAGAATTTATGAACTGAATGTTTACTGGTTAAAATTCTAATCTTTTTATCGCAAATGAGAGTTTACAGCTGTTAGCATACATCGTTAAGAATGCTATCAGCCAATCAGAATGCTCCGTCTTAAGCCATTATTATGTTTGCTTGCACGCATGTGCAAGAAACATGGTGCCTTCATCGGAGATTTCAGAGGTGTGTCACCTCCTCTTCCAATTCAATCAGTGGGCTGGCAGGCGCGGCCCCTGTAAGCCAATGCATTTTGGAGCTGTGTATGACACGCTCCAAAATGCAGTGGCATACAGTTGAAAGGGGGAGCTACGCTTGAGTGAGCACTGATAAGATATCGGCTGCTCACGCACAACTCCCCCAAGCACAGACAGATGCGGCACGCCTCAGACAGGCATAGCCGCCACGGGTGCCTAATCCCCGCCGGGCTGGGCTGCGCCCCCACCCCCCAGTTGTAGATGCCACGCTGGGAGCCCACCCCAGCGTGGCAAGCACTGTGCTCCTTGGCCGCGGGTGCCTAATCTCAACGGTTGAACGCCTCTGTCCTGTGCCACGCTGGGAGCCCACCCCAGCATGGCAATCGCCCACGCGTCTTTATTTTGTTTTTTCCTGTAAAATAAAACTGTCCATGCGGTCTCCCAACCCCTCCACAACCCGCACCCACCTACTGCACCCAGCCTCCTCCACCCCCACCCCATACTTACCTCCGGACTCCGCCGACGATCTTCGGTGGACCGGGAACACGTCTGCACTCTTTAAAGCCGACCGCGAACTGAGGAAATGCCGGTAAGCTGTATAATGGGTTACATAGGTGAGTTTCAACTTTATTGCATATCTCGGGCATTTTTGGGAATTTTTGCACCAAATTTCAACATAGGTTTTGGGACCCCTTCTCATGAATTATGCCACTGTCATGAGCGTTATTCGGGCCCGAAGGATGATTTCGTGCAGTGATTGCGAAATCACCCTTCAGGCCCTGAATACCACCATGACAGTGACATCATTCATGAGAAGGGGTCCCAAAAACCCCATGTTGAAAATTTGGTGCCAAAATTCCAAAAAATGACTGTTTTACGAGGGTGCTTTGCGCAGTTCCTACGCAGGCTCGTAAGTTCACGAAATTTCAATATTTTCACTCCAGATTTTCAACATTGCCATTTTACCACACCTTCTTATGAGTAGTACAGCTGTCATTTTTCACATCTCACCCAAAATGTGTTTCCACCCATGTAGCGCAGAATGGTGCAGTCGGTGTACGAAATCAATGTACGGGACAAATTAAGAAAATCACAGTGACACTGTTCATGAGCAGAGGTCTTAAAATGGCTATGTTGAAAATTTGGTGAAAAAATTCCTAAAAATGACTGTTTTACGAGGGTGCATTGCGCAGTTCCTACGCATGCTCGTAAGGTCGCGAATTTTCAATATTTTCACTCCAGATTTCCAACTTTGCCATTTTATCACACCTTCTTATGAGCAGTACAGCTGTCATTTTTCACATGTCACCCAAAACGTGTTTCTGCCCATGTAGCACACAATGGCGCAGTCGGTGTGCGAGATCAATGTACAGGACAAATTAAGAAAATCACAGTGACACTGTTCATGAGCTCAGGTGTTAAAATGGCTATGTTGAAAATTTGGTGAAAAATTCTAAAAATGACTGTTTTATGAGCGTGCGTTGCACAGCTCCTATGCACTCTCGTAAGTTCACGAATTTTCAATATTTTCACTCCAGATTTCCAACATTGCCATTTTACCACACCTTCTTATGAGCAGTATAGCTGTCATTTTTAACATCTCACCCAAAACGTGTTTCTGCCCATGTAGTGCACAATGGCACAGTCGGTGTGCGAAATCAATGTACGGGACAAATTAAGAAAGTCACAGTGACACTGTTCATGAGCAAAGGTCTTAAAATGGCTATGTTGAAAATTTGGTGAAAAAATTCCTAAAAATGACTGTTTTATAAGGGTGCATTGTGCAGTTCCTCGCACACTTTCGTAAGTTCGCGAATTTTTCAATATTTCACTCCAGATTTTCAACATTGCCATTTTACCACCTCATATGAGCAGTATAGCTGTCATTTTCACATCTTGCCCAAAATGTGTTTCCACCCATGTAGTGCACAATGCGCAGTATGTGCAAAATCAATATATGGGACACATTAAGAAAATCACAGTGACATTGTTCATGAGCAGAGGTCTTAAAATGGCTATGTTGAAAATTTGGTGAAAAAATTCCTAAAAATGACTGTTTTACGAGCGTGCGTTGCGCAGTTCCTATGCATGCTCGTAAGTTTGCAAATTTAATATTTTCACTCCAGATTTTCAACATTGCCATTTTATTACACTTCCTTATGAACAGTACAGCAGCCATTTTTCATATGTCGCCCAAAATGTGTTTTCGCACATGTAGCGCACAATGGTGCTGTTGGTGTGCGAAAGCAATGTTTAGGACAGATTAAGAAAATCACAGTTACACTGTTCATGAGCAGAGGTCTTAAAATGGCTATGTTGAAAATTTGGTGACAAAAGTCCATAAAATGACTGTGTTACGAGTGAGCAATCGCGAGTTTCCACGCACCCTCGTAAGTTCATGACTTTGTAATATTTTCAGTCCAGATTTTCACCAGTGGCATTTTTCACACTTCCTTAAAACAGTACAGCTGTCATTTTCACAACATGGCTGAAGTGTGTTTTCACTTTCAGTGCTGAGATGCATGGTCGCTGTGGGAAATCATTGTTCGCACAGATAGAGAAAATCACAGTGACACTGTTCATGATCGGAGGCACCAAAATGCCTGAGTTGACAATCTGCTGTAAAATATCCCCAACCTAATTATAGCAGATGGTGGTTGCACAGTTTCTATGTACGCTCATGACTTCACCATTTTTTAAATATTTTTACTGCAGATTTGCAACATTGCCATTTTTTACACCTCCCCATGAACAGTACAGCTGTCATTTTTACATCCTGTTCGAATGTTTTTGCACCGTGATGCTAAATGCCGTACTAAGTAGTATAAGCAGCTTCGCTAACAACTGATATTCCCCTTCATGAGGTGGGGTCACAAAAAAACATGTTGAAAATTTGGAGGAAAATACCAACGAATGCCTGAGGTATTAGGGTTTCCAACCATAATGCCCAACACTGTAGAGAATGACAGGTATCAGGGGTGTGACTTGGGATTCCTGCCTGTAATTGCTCATACCATTCCACACCCTGCAGTCAGTGAGAGGCATCGAGGTATGCCTTGGACTCTTCAGCCCCAAAGTTCACCCCATTCTCCTATATCACACCCATCTCACCGCATTTCCTAATGAAATGGGGTGTGCATAAGGGCCAAAGACCCCAAGGAACACCGTGACACTTGTCAGTGTCTGCAGGGTGGGGTGTGGTGAAATGGCGAGGCCGTTATGCCTGATGACCCAAATGCACACCCCAATGCCTGTCACTCTCTGCAGGGTAGTGGTGGTGGGGTTGGCTTCAGTTCAGTACTTCACTGCCATTCCTATTACGCAGCTCTGTAACTTCTACATTACCACTGCCAATGCCAGCAAGCAAACATTCGGCATTGACAAATGCTTGTTTTATAATATGATTTCACACACAGGAAAGTAACAGGAGTCAGTGAGGTTCAAGGTACTATGATTCATTGTTCTCACAAATGTCTTCGATAATAAAAATGAGCTGGAGATAAAAAACTGAAAATACATGACATATAGGATGTTAACATGACATATATGTGTTAAAGTCACTTATACAATGGGGTATGAAAATCCTGTAACCTCCCTATTCAAAACACATCACATGACCATGGTATATGGGATATGACAATCCTGTAACCTCATTGGTCAAAACACATCACATGACCATGATAATCCTCCAATATACCCACTGCAAAAGTTTTATATCACTATAAAACCAAAAAACAAGTTGAACATTGTATAATAGCACTATACCATGACAGATAGTGGTTATATGGGTGGATTTACCACTTCTGGTATGGTTAAGTCACTCTGCTGCGCCTCGTGACCGAACCACACCAGGCGTGGTAAATCCACCAATATACCCACTCTCTGTCACGGTATATTGCTTAAATAACCCACGGCTGAGAAATGGCAATTATAAAAAACATACTTAAACACATTTAAAATTTATTTTACACATGGGTCCATTGTATAATCGTAATAAGGCACTCCAGGGTGTGGGTTATTGGGGGATTTACCCACTCCTTGTGTGGTTAAGTCACTCTGCTGCACCTTGTGACACACCACACAAGGCGTGGGTAAATCCCTCAATAACCCACACCCTGTTGTGCCTTATTGCCTAAATCTGCCCTACCACTTGAGAACCCAGTCTACCTGTTATGGCCTTGCTGCCCTTCACTTTGGTATTGTGCATGATATATATTAAGGTCATAATCTGTATTGCTGTTAGTTCACTTATGCTGCTCTGTACTTAATTAGGTTTTATTTTTGAAAATTTACTCCTGCATGGTACAATGGATTATGACTTTGTATGCAGCATGTTGCATGCATTTGTATAATGCTGATCCAATCTCTCCTGCTGCCTGCTGTTGTCCTCCCTGGGACTCCAAGAAAAGTGAATGTTGCATTTTATTGTGCTTTCCTGATTGGAGAAATTTCAAATAAATAAAATGTGCCTAAACAGAATAGTACTCCCAGAGACAGCAAAAGCTCTTTAATTCTGAACTGACTGGAAGTTCCAGTGGCCCATGTAGTAGTGGGAGTATATGACTTCATAACAGTGTACTAGTGAGATGAGTCACAGTGGCACCAAATATTGTAGTACTGTTATAATTTAGTTAGTGGAAAAATAATTTATTTGGTCCTTACCAATAACACAGCAAAGAATGTCAGGTGGTTGCATTCACACACAATCTGATTATTGTTTGTGCTTTCATTACACCCTGTACTGTTCCAAAATCCCTTGTTTCCTAAAAGAGAATAATAGATTTTATAAACTGTCCCAAGGCCCAAACCGAGGAAACACTAGCACAAACAGTAAAAGAAGGTGACAAGACTTTCTATAGATACATTAGTGAAAGGAGAGAGTCCAGAGGGAGTATTGCTAAGATCAAAGGGTTTAAGGGTGTGTGTGAGGAGGAGGAGGACCATATAAAAGCATCTATCCTAAATAAGTACTTCTGCTCAGTATTTATTGAAGAGAAAGTAGGGCAGGGCCCACAGCTTTGCACCATGGAGACGGGGGGGTGGGGGAGGTGTACACTAGTCACTTCACAAAAGAAAGGGTCCTACAAGAGCTTGATAAGCTCAGAGTGGACAAGGCAATGGGACCTGATGGCATACATCCCAGAGTACTAAAGGAGCTAGGGGTGGAACTAGCAGAGCCATTATCAGAACTGTTTAGTGAGTCTCTGAGCACAGGAGAGGTCCCAGAAGACTGGAGAAGGGCTCATGTGATCCTGCTCCACAAGAGTGGTAGCAGGGAGAAGGCAGGGAACTACAGACCAGTCAGGCTTACCTCAGTAGTGAGAAAGATTATGGAGACACTCATTAAGGAAAGGATAGTGCAACACCTGGAATCCATAGGAGCACAGGATCTAAGATAGCTTGGGTTTACAAAAGGAAGGTCCTGTCAAACTAATCTCATAGATTTCTTTGACTTGGTAACCAGAGTGGTGGACCAGGGGGGAGCAGTTGATGTTGCCTACCTTGACTTCAGCAAAACTTTTGATACTGTTCCACACAGGAGATTGATTAATAAGCTGGGTAGGCTCGGGGTGGGTCAGACGTTGGTCAACTGGGTGGCAAACTGGTTGTCGGGCAGAAAACAGAGAGTGGTGGTAAATGGTATACAGTCAGAAGAGATGCAAGTCACAAGTAGGGTACCTCAGAGATTGGTCCTGGAGCCAGTCCTCTTCAATATCTTCATCAGTGACATTGCAGATAGACTGTAGGGTAAGGTTTGTCTGTTTGCAGATGACACCAAGATCTACAACAGAGTAGATGATTCCCATGGGGTGGGCAAAATGAGAAGAGATCTGGATAAACTAGCAAAATGGTCAGAAAAGTGGCTACTGGGGTTTAACTCAAAGAAGTGCAAGATCATGCACATAGGGAAGAGAAACCCTGAAGCCACCCATAGGCTGGGAGAGGAGTTGCTGGCAGTCACAAGGGAAGAAAGAGACTTGGGCGTCATCATCACCAGTGACCTGAAATCATCCAAGCAGACCTCTAAAGCAGTAGGTAAGGCTAGAGGGATGTTGGGGTGTATTAGTAGGGGTATCACAAGTCGGAAGAGGGAGGTAATAATCCCTCTTTACAAGACACTGGTCAGGCCCCATCTGGAGTACTGTGTGCAGTACTGGAGGCCACACCTTCACAAGGACATTAACCAAATTGAGGCAGTCCAGAGAAGGGCAACCAAAATGGTGCAGGGACTACATCAGAAAACATATGAGGACAGATTAACTGAACTCAATATTTATACCCTAGAGCAAAGGAGGGAGGGAGAGAGGTGATATGATTGAAACATTCAAACACCTAAAGGGCATTAACAATGTGAAAGAGTCTAACATGTTTCAATATAAGAAAAATAGCAGGACAAGAGGACACAGCATGAGATTAGAGGGAGGCCAATTAAGGGGTAATGTGAGGAAGTTCTTTTACACAGAAAGGGTGGTGGATGCATGGAACGGCCTACCTCAGGAAGTGGTGGATATGAATACAGTGCAGGGCTTCAAACAGGCATGGGATAGCCATAAAGGAGCAATACAGATGAGTATGAATAGAAAGGCTGCTGACAGAGCAAAGGCCCATGGCACATTCATAAGATAGAAAAAGAAATGGGCAGACTGGATGGGCCATAGAAAAAGAAATGGGCAGACTGGATGGGCCTTGCGGGCCTTATCTGCCATCAACTTCTATGTTTCTATGTAGGAATATTCTGATTATTATGTATGACAGTAATAATGACAGATGTTGGAAAAATATATTTATTTTGATTACCAGATCCTGTTGTTTCCCAAAACACACAGCTCCTGTTTCTTTTTAGCTGAAATGAATAGCACAAGACTTGTTAATAAAGCTTCAACATGTCCATTATCATAATACATCACCTCTACAGATGCCACTATATATTTTTTACACCCCTTATACCGCTGCCTAAAAATGTTTTTAAAGGAAAAGGTTCATGCATACAGCGTTCATCCTCCACATGAGTCAACCCGCGACTAGCAGGTTTTGACATATTCCTCAATTTTTTTAGTGCCCAGTTTACTTATCCTTTATTTTGTGGACACTCTTACAGAGTGTGTGCTGCTCCATAGTTACCCTTAATCCACTGTTCTACCTACAGTCTTGCTGCAGCACTTACTGTATGTCACAGTGCAATTTGTCTGCATTGAGTCCTGCAACATGTAACAGAAAAAGTATGTAATAGACCTGGATCTGTCCATAGTTGTCAGTAAGGGTGTGGAGGCAGAATGCAGTAGAAGTGTACATTCCTAACTTGTCATGTAAGGCAACAATCATTTATAAACAGTTCCAGCATTAGATTTTGTCCTGCTCCCATTGCAGAGTGTCTCAAACTGCAATGTTTTATACAGTATGTTCCTGCTAAAATGTCGCACATTCAGATAACCGAGCATTAATTTAATGTGGCTCTTTTCTCCTTTTGATATCACTTCTTTGCATAGCTTATCTTTCTCCTAATTTGGCTTTTTTCTGCTTTTTATGGCTGTGAGAGGAGCCTACAACCATCTTGCTATCTGTAGCTGGAAAATGGAGTATCATGAAACACATGTTTTGGTCTTTTCAATGTATCCTTCCATGCCAACTAAAATAAAATACTCCCTTCTTTCTGTTAAGAATGTTGGAGATGTAACTCCAAGCTGCTTATCAGATGCTTATCAGATGCCATTAGGAAACTGAAACTGCCTGTTAAATATTTGTTAAATATTGGTTGCCTATTAAACTGGAGCTTTGTTTGCCCCTTCAGAATGCAACAACTTGCACATTGAAATACTTAGGATTTAAACAGCTTCTTCCTGCTAGTTTCACTTGGGAATGTATTGTCTTTCAAGAAAGATTCATACCTCATAAATGCCATCCCTTTCTAAGTAAATATATCATTTACACTGTTTTTTTAATCTCTAAAGACACTGTCTGATAAGCTCTGTCTCAGACACATGCCAGGTCTTCAGTTAACTACCCAGACTAAATATGTAGCAATCAGCAGGCATTTTCTACTATGCTTTTTAGCCAAAACACACACACACACACACACACACACACACACACACACACACACACTGTACACACCATCCTCATGGCCACAACATTCAAAATAAATACTGTATTCTAATAAGTTATAAAACAATAAAGAAACTGTTTACATCAGCGAACACAGTGGAGAGCAGTTTAGAGTAGATTTCCTTTAAATATTCCTTATCCTATATTTTGTATCCTGGACACACACACACACACATACACAATCATGTATACACCATCCTCGTGGTCACAGCATTCAAAATAAATACAGCATTCTAATATGTTATAAAAAAAGTAAAGAAACTGTTTATGTCAGTGAACACAGCGAAGACCAGTTTAGAGTAGATTTCCTTTAAATATTTCTTATCCTGTATTTTGTATCCTGGATAGTGCAGGGGAGATGCTACATCTCATTGTCATAGGGATCTTCATTTACACATTTTTGCACTGTATTTACTCAGACTGTCCTAGATTAGATGCAATAGCTTGTTTTCAGTGGGGTCATGATTTTACCATTTTGATAATGTATTTCTTCAGGGTAGCCTAGTGCAGGACCCCCATATTCAAAGGAGATGTGCGGTGCATCCAGGCGTAAAAGGAAGATGTGCTGTACAACTCCAACAATGTGCCACAGTGCGATATTCAAATGTGAGGGATGCGCCGGCCACAAGGGAATGGGAAAAGGTGCACACAAACAGTATGCCATGCAAGTCAAGGGCGCATTTCCATGCATATGCCATGCTGCAGCATACTCAGTGGGAATGTGCCCCTCGCAGTCCAGGGCAGCGTCACCCACAGTTAGTCCATGAATAACTGGCCTAACCCAGCCAGTCACCCACAGATGGGCTGCGGAAGTGCACCCAGGTGCACAGCAGCCTGGCAGCCCTGGTGGACTAGATGTAACCCCTCCCATCCCTGATCAAGCCAACTCCATCTCTGAAGAGCTGCATAGTGTAGGGCTCCCCCGGACCCAATTGCACCAAAGGAAACTATGGTCCATATCCATACCACAGAGGACCCCCACCCACAGCCTTGGTATGTAGACACCCCTCTCTCTCTCTCTCCCCATACCTGACCTGTTGTAGAGACTGGCATTGCCCTCCACACCCTGCCATGGCCAGCCACCAGCTGCACTGGACCTGGGCTGGGGACCTGCACTCCAAAATGACCTAAGTGGCTGTATCATGCATTTGGGCACTACGCAAGCTGCAGACCCATCAGTGCATGCAGCTGGGTGTATGTCCCTGGCAAAGCATAAGAGGGACTTTACATACCTCCAATGCATGCTTTGTCAATACTGTGTCTTCCTGCTGTCATACAGTGCTGCATGCCCACACTCTCCCTTGTTCTCCTGTGTAACATACCACCCTCCAGACTGCTGAGGTATCCTGGGTGCCATGGGGTACAGTATCCTGCAATGCCATTTGCAGTGTACATTCCAGGCAATGGATAGTGCAGCCACAGTTCCCCGAATGTACAAACGAATGGCAGGTTGGCTGTAATATGCCTGTTCTGGGACCTGTGTGAGTGGGTACAGCATTGGCTGTCACCCACACTGAGCAGTGCAATGGCACTGGGATGATGGATCTGCATGTAAGCACCTGAGGTATATGGCCACTGGGTGTTATCACCCACACACAGCTCATGCCTACGTATAACACATTCCAGCATCCTTCTGCCAGTGCTCCACCACCTGTAAATAAGATGCCATTTCTTCTGTGAACTATCCAGACTAAATATATAGCAATCAGCAGACATATTCTATGAAAATACATTGTAAAAATGTCTAAAAGGAAGACCACATTGAAACTGCCTCTCGGCAAATATGCATTGTGCAAATTCACTAGAAATAATGGGTAAAAGCATCCCAAAAGCTCTCCACAGCCATATCAGCTATGACCAGAGTTTGTTTTATTAGATGCTACTTATATTTGCTTAGTTTTAAAAATGTTTCATTCTCAATATATTGAACCAGTTACGATACAAACATCCCTGTTCAGCGAACTGACAACGTGTCCCCTAAGTAGGTATCACTCTGAAAGTTTAAATCCCAGCTATTTACTCCTGATTTTCAAATCTAGTTTCATTAGATAATTGAGATTGTACTGTATTGTAACATTGTCACACAAATATTCCTATCAAAATGTATTAAACAATTGTACAATATTATTGGTAGGTTATAAATTAAGTTCTACCATGGTTTGTCTAATTTGGAGATATCTTTTACCTATATTGTTTTATTTTTCAATTATACATAACATATAGTTTTCTCTGGCTGTGCTACATTAAATCTTCATCATCCATCATCATCATAAATGGTTCTTGATGTATTTATACCCCTTTATAGAGGAGCATGTTTACATTATTATGAGCCAATATATGAGGCTTGATTTGTGTGAAATGCAGTTTTTTTCCTAAACTAAGCTATACTGTAATGTTAAACTCAATGTAGATCCCTAAAAATCACTATTATGTCAATTAATAAGAACACTGAGGGCATGTAAATATATGCTACTAGAATATGCAGATTAGTTTTATGAGTCCAACTGACATTCAGATAATTATCACCCTCTGCAGTCACCAGATCTGTTTGACTAATTGTCTTGCACTGAGATATTCCATGTCAAAACCAAGAAAACAAAAATAGTGCAGTTAAATATCACTGCAGTGGAAAGAAATTAGTAAAACTTGCAACCAGGAATTTGCAAGTGCTTTTAACAAAATGTGTTAGTTAAAATCCTCCCAAAGTAAATTCTGCATTGAAAATAGGAATTTTCTCAACCAATCCTTTAAAAAAGTCACCCAAATTTTGTTTATTTGACCATGCTATTTTCCATTGCTTAGTGTTAACTGGATACAGCACTGAGGTCATTTTTATTTCTTTCTTATACTTAAATCCCTTTAGGCAAGATGATATTCTAGCACTGTGCCCTCATGGTGCATCACTTAAAAGAAATGTAAACAAATAATCATTTTTGAAAAGAAAAATATTAACACTATTGTTAGGATTTGAACTTTTGTCTCTGACTTTATATTCAAAAGTATTTGGTGTCTGCAAAAGTTTTAACCTTCTTCTGATTCACAGGTAACTGACAGATCTGCTGCACAACAGAGTTACACTTGACTCAATGGCAGGCAGCATGGAGTAAAAGTAATATTAGTTGTCTGAAACACAGAAGGTTTACTGATTTAGTCTTGAACTTGAATGAAGCATATCTTTGATTATAAAATGTCAGGGGGAAATCCAGTAATCTGATTGGCTCCTAGCCATGTATAAAATATGTTTATACATGGTAAAAAAATAGTTCTGTCCAACAGTGAAGTGTCCAGAGCCATGATCAGTGGGCATTTGGAACACTGGCATTTCAGTTAGTCGCCAACAAACAGAATTGATCTTCTATCACAAACATGGCTGCTACCTTTACACTGTAAAAAACCTTCAACTGGGCCCTAAAAATAAAACTACCTTTAATAAAAAATAAAACAAATTAACTAAATATTGTTTCCATAATCAGACTTTCTTTACACACATAAACAGATCAGAAACATTAAATATTGCTCATAATTTTCACCGCAACTGTTTCTTTGCTGACAAGAAAAATCAAGCCCCCTTCTTTCTTTACCTGCTCATCAGCGAAATCTCTTCTGCTTGCCCTGGCAGTGAGATAATTGAGTCTCTGGCTGAAACAGAGACCTTTGCTGTATATATGTGTGTGTGTGTGTGTGTGTGTGTGTGTGTGTGTGTGTGTGTGTGTGTGCAGTATGTTAGGGAGAGAAACATTCTGGCAGTGGAACTGAGCAGAATTTCGAATCCATGTATTCCACAAGAAACATTCCATGATGAACATTCTATATCTCGAATGATGATGCCAGCAAAGAACAAACTTTGTCCAGCAGTAATACAATGACATCATCTATGACATCATTTGCGGTGGGCAGAAGGACTATTTTATCATAAATGCACACAAGTAAACCTATTGTTCCTACATATAAACATGCTTTTCCCAACTGTATAAAGTAAAAAAAAAAAAAAAAAAAAGAGACCATTTTATAAGCA
This sequence comes from Neoceratodus forsteri, assembly GCA_016271365.2. Lineage (NCBI taxonomy): Eukaryota > Metazoa > Chordata > Ceratodontiformes > Ceratodontidae > Neoceratodus > Neoceratodus forsteri. Next base: position 1,150,719,233 of record CM028130.1, on the reverse strand, counting down.
CAATAAGCAACTCCGGGGTGTGTACAAAACATATTTTACACATGTCCAGTGGCTGAAGTCACTCGGCCTGTGGCCTCGTGCATCACCACACCCCTGGCCATGCAGTAAAATATGTTTTATACACACCACGTCATGCCTTATTGCTTACATAACATAAATGTTTGTGAACATTCTACTGATTGTGGGAAATTAACTCATAACCTTTTATTTTAAAGGGGAGTTACTTCACCACTACACTACAGAACGATCAAATTCAGCCTTGAGTGAGTGCTAAATATAGATTTTATTAACATATTTATGAAAATTTTACCCAATGTGGAAACTGAATACAAGTCTTTAAATTTCATTCCAAAGTCCATCTCCTTTACGTTTAAACCACAGAAGGTTTATCAAACCAACCTCAAACGTGCATACCAGTCTGAGGCATATCATAGATATACACTGAATCTGGAAACATAGTTATTAAAGAGTCACAGATGCTTCAAGAAAAACTTTAAAATCATATTTGGACACAAAGCAGCTAATAGTTCTCTTTACCTCTGTAGTTCTCATCCCCATTAATTTTGTTACTCAGGTCATATGCATGAAAACAGGATAGTTGTTCCTTAAGAGTTCATAGAAACATAGAAACATAGACTTTGACAGCAGATATGGACTGCTTGGCCCACCTAGTCTGCCCATTTCCCTACCTACAGGATAGGCCGCGGATCCTAGCTAACCAACAGCCTATTTCTTCCTACCCCCCCCCAGAAGAATTGCCTTATGTCTGTCCCATGCATTCTTGAATTCTCCCACAGTTTAGACCCCACAACCTCTCAGGAAGGCTGTTCCATGCATCCACTACCCTAGCTGTGAAAAAATACTTCCTCACATTGCCCCTGAACTGCCTCCCGTCTATCTTTAAATTGTGTCCCCTTGTTCTTGCATGTCTCTTTTTCTGAAAGATGCTACCCTCTTGGACTTTGTTGATTCCACTGAGGTACTTATAAGTTTCTATCATGTCCCCCCTCTCCCTTCTTTCCTCAAGGGTATACATATTAAGCTCCTTTAGTCTCTCTTCATACGGCTTCTCTTGCAGACCCTGCACCATTTTAGTTGCCCTCCTCTGGACTGCCTCTATCTTGTCTATATCCTTGCGGAGATGAGGTCTCCAGAACTGGACGGAGTACTCCAGATGGGGTCTCACCAACTGTCTGTACAGAGGGTTAACAACATCCTGTTTTCTGCTGGTGATGCCTCTCCCCATACATCCCAGTATACCTCCAGCCCTCCCTACTGCCTTCTCACATTGCTTGCTAACCTTAAGGTCATCTGGTATGATTATCCCAGGTCCCTTTCCTTTTTTGTCATTGTTAGTACCTCCCGCCATTGTGTAATCTTCCCCTGGGTTCTTCTTTCCCAGGTGCATTATTTTGCAGTTCTTTGCATTGAATCCTAGCTGCCATACTCCTGACCATTCCTCCAACCTTGCCAAGTCCCTTCTCATCCTTTGCACGCCTCCTTGTGTATCAACCCTGTTGCTGATCTTTGTGTCTTCTGCAAAGAGGCATACTTTTCCTTCCAGTCCCTCTGGAATGTCACTTATAAAGACATTAAAAAGGACTGGACCCAGTACTGAACCCTGCGGTACCCCACTAGTAACCCCTCTTTCTTCAGAGTGAACTCCATTTACAATTACCTTCTGGGTTCTGTTGTCAAGCCAATGTTTTACCCAGGCTACCACCCTGGGACCCACTCCCAGGCTGGTTAATTTGGCTATTAATCTTTTGTGTGGGACTGTGTCAAATGCCTTACTAAAGTCTAGGTAGACCATGTCCACAGCCCCACCGTGGTCTACTACTTTGGTCACCCAGTCAAAGAAATCTATTAGATTCATCTGACATGACCTTCCTGCTGTGAACCCATGCTGCCTTGGGTCCTGTGCCCCACTGGCCTGTAGGTACTCAACAACTCTTTCCTTCAAAAGTGACTCCATCACTTTCCCTACCACAGAGGTCAAACTGACAGGTCTGTAGTTTACTGCCTCTGTCTTGGTCCCACTTTTGTGAAGGGGAATCACATCCACCTTCCTCCATTCCTCGGGTACCACACCATCCACCGATGATTTATTAAAAAGAGTAGTCAGTGGTTTCACTAGTTCCCCCTTAATTCTTTTAGAATTCTGGGGTGAATTCTATCAGGCCCCATTGCTTTGTCCACCTTCAGTTTTAGGAGTTCTTGCAGAACCCTTTCTTCTGTGAAAGGACTGGGATCGACCCCCCTATCAAGAGTGCTTTTGTTAATTGGATTAGGCACTTCCCCCTCCTCTTTTGTAAATACTGAGCAGAAATATTCGTTCAGTATCCCTGCTTTTTCACTGTCCCCTTCTGCCCACCCACCCATTCATTCTATTCAGCCTCACTATCCCTCCCTTTGTCTTTCTATGCTCTCTGATGTACCTATAAAAGGTTTTATCCCCCTTCTTAACTGAGTTGGCTATCTTTTCCTCAGTTTGGGCCTTTGCTATTCTGACTTCCCTCCCTGTTTCCTTCTGCCTTAACTGGTACAGCTTTCTGTCCTGCTCCTTCTATGTTTCCTTATACTTCCTGAATGCTATCTTTTTCTCCCTGACTTTCCCAGCCACCTCTTTTGAGAACCATAGTGGCTTTTTCTTTCATTTTGATTTGTTTATTTACTTCACACAAAGGCTTGTTGTCTCTGTGATGGTAGTTTTCATGATTCCCCATTGTTGCTCCACCCCTCCTTCTAGCCTGTCTGCTAGTGCTTTTCTGAGGCACTCTCCCATCTTGTTCATCAGTCCATATTGCTTCTTTTCAACCTGCTGTCCTTATCCTCTGCTTAGGACATCACAGCTATTCCCATGAAAACAAAACACTGTAATTTCAAGTAGGGAATAAGCTATAGACACAGATGAACTCTAAGGGATAGAGGTTGTGTTTCTATGGAGATTTCTTCAGTAATAAAGGAGAGGATACATCTACAGACAACATTTAAAATTCAAGTTGCATCATGTCCAAATATTGTATTATATTTTCCAAAGATTGCCTGAAGGCATCAATTGCTCTGTAAATGTTTTGTTTACTGGCTGCTGAGTTCAAACATAGTGCCTTGTCTCATTCATGTCAAGCTCTATCACCATGCAAATATCTGCAAAAAGCAGACATGATTTGCATCTTCAAGAAGTGGATTTTTTTAAGCAGTATATTTTTTCCCACTTTTTAGAAATACTGTTCTTAGAAATTCAAGCACCAATGTGAATGATTTTTAGTAGCTGATCACATAATGACAATCTGTGCAGAAACACTAAAAGAGCAAAGTTTGAGCACCTACAATTGGTTTTGCATTACCTACATTTCCCAATAAGTTCTATAATAAGATATTCCATGAGGACCCTATGCACTATTTCTGGTACACATCAGTAAGGGAGTGTATTGGACCATGCAATAGTGCAACATGTTGCTGACCTCCAGGGGATGCATAGAGCTGGTATGTAAGACCCCTAACTGGCCTGATACATGGTGATGTAACTCTGCACATGGGACAAGGTTGGCCAGAGGAGAAGTACAGACTGGACCAGAGACTTCCAGTCTGAAGCCCTGAATGGCAACACAGTCTGTCCCCTGCACTCATGGGAGCAGGGGATCATGGGACATGGTAGGCCATTTACGGACTGCCATGTTTCCAACAGCCCACCTTGCATTTTTTTCAGTTTTTGGAAACCTGCACCCCACAGCCTGCATCCCCCAACCCTCCAAGGCATGGAGGGGGGCTGGGTTCTGTGGCTGTGGTTCATCATGTTGCCCTCTGGACACTGATTGGAGGTTGTGCACCCATTATGACACCCCTCTGGCTAGTGTAATGGAAAGCCCACTGACACTAACCAGGTGGAGTGTATTGGGCATAATACATGCCACACTCCGCCATGCTCCTTTGGCCCTATGTGGGCATGGCCCAGCTCCACTCACCCTCTGCCCAGATTGGCTGTGCAGTCGCATTGGGATCCCCTGCAGATGGCCTGGGGCAATACCACAGAGTAGGATCGGATCATTTATTGCTCACCTGTGGGTGTCCATCTAATACCCAGGATGTGTTTACCCAGGTCCTGCATGTCATGAACTGTGGCATGTAGGGCTGGAACACCATTCATGCATAGGGCCCTGTGGTAGTGTCTCTAGCATCTTTTTCCATTGTTTAAATGGAAAAAAAAACACAAATGTGCATGCATACACAGCACAGCTTTCAGCAGGCATAGTTTTTTTTTCCCCTTCCACAAGTCCTATATTGATATAGATTAGTGTATAGTGATGCAGGACTTGTGTGTAGCAGATAGTGGCTAGCCAGGAATCTAAAAAGATGGTAAGTTCCGTTCACTGTCTTGAGGCCTTGTGGTGTTGTTACAAAAGGCTACTGGGAGGGGGAGGGACTGGACTACCCAGGATGTGGGCTGTTTTCTGAGCTACAGGGATTGGATGTGGATGGAGGGTATCACTGGATACCAGAATTATTAATATTTTTTTTTACTGCATCAGAATAGGATGACATACTATGCCACTGAACACCAGGGATCTTTGTTTAATATAACTACTGGGATCAGGTGATGGTGAGGAACCTATGCTGTTTAATTTTTGGGGGGGTGGGGGAGATATTACACCATTGTTATCCACAGGCTGCAGTGTAGAGTCCCCAACCAGAATGCAATCCATGGATTGCTTGACACAATTTAATGAGGCAATCATGAGGTACAAATGACCTCTTAGCACCTAGCATGGGCAAAAAGGCCATTTCCGAAGGACCTTTCTAATAAAGCAAATTGCACTAGCACGTTTGGGATGCTCCAACTCAGTTCGCTCCCGGTAACCCTTATCTTCTGCATAGGCACATACCTCTCTATGGACAATAGAGATTTGTTTTGTGCTGAGCACACCCTTTAGTGTCTTTATTTGGACTTTGCTTAAGAAGTATGTTCAGACATGTTTAGAGCATGCACACTTTGCTCCAAACGTGTTTGAATGTAGCAGTTTTAGGACAATGTGCTAATTCACACTCGAGACAGGGACTTTGCAAGGATCAAACTGAGAGCTTGGAATATGGGCCCTTTCTACTGTATATTAAATATTTTTTTATTTTATTTATTTATTTAGTTTTTGTTTACCAGGTAAGTGCACTAGACAAATTCTGCCTATTTTCAGGCATGACCCAGGGAGGAGGATACAGATGCATGCCAACTGACCTTGAACCAGATTAAGCTGTTGGTGTTATTTTGTTTAGTGAATGGGGGGAATATGTCCAGGTCACCAGGGAAATTCCCATACTCTGTCGTTAGATGGTGCTGTTGGACCAGGTCAATGGAGAACTCAGAGAAGACTGAGCAGTGCGAGGAGCAGCAGGCTGGAGGTTTGTCTTCGACCCCAGCCGATGGAGCACAGGAGAACACTAGCATATCCCAGGAGGGAAAAATCGACATAGAGTCAGAGGACTCATGTGAAGAATTTGCTGAATGTGAAGTGGAAACAAGCACTGGCATAATGACTCCAGCGGACATGGCGATGGCAGGAACCTAGCTTGAATGGGAGCTGGATGCGAGGAGAACCATTCTCTTTCAGTTGCTGGCAGAGGATGAGGAAAGTTATTTAAAACTGAAGATATAGGAGAAATGCCCAGAGAAGAGCAATGGGATGGGATTTGATGGAACCAAAGAGGTGGCAGGAGAATTTATGGAAACCACTCGGACAGAGGATAGAGGTGCAATAACACGCCTAACGTCTTTGCAGGAGCTCATCCAGCAGGCGTTTGGCACAACTGCAGAGCCGGTAGACGCACAGTAATGGTCACCTGAGCAAGCCCTAGAAAACATAGGGTGGAAGCAGGTCTCCACAGGGCACTGGCTCCCTGACTCAGAGACGGCCTCCCTGGACTTAAACGAAGGACCTGACGGTCAGAGCTCTGAACTGGAGGACAACCCTGTCTACCTACAGAAGTCACAGATACAGGATCAAATGAGAAGAGAGGACAGAGAGTGGGTGATGAGGGGATGAAAAATACTCAAGGGGAGCAGACGTTACCTGGAAAAATATATGGTATAGACAACAGTAAGAAAGTTGATTCCCAGGACAAGACTAGACTGCCAGAAAATTAAATTGATAAGGTACAGGATACCGAAGGTGTGATTACAGAGGGGTCAGTAGAGGAGGGTGGAGTGATGCAAGGGACCTCTGAAACCAGTAACTCTTCCCAGGAAGCTTCAGGGGGACTCAAACCAGGGAATTTCTCCCAGATAGGAGACCCTATACAGCACAAGGAAACAAAGGCAGAAAAAGAAATACCAAACCCTCCCCATTCCTCGCAGGAGCACCACGCAGGAAATCAAGGGGACATGCCTAGAGCAATCCCCCCAGGCCTCAAAGGCCCCATTTTGCAGATCTATTTTCATCTGCAGTACCAGCACCCAGACAAAATGATGTGTGAATACGGTATAACAGAGGTTTAGATACCACCCCAGATAGACACTTTGTGGGAAAACAATTGATAAAAAAACTCAATGTGCCTTATAGCATCAGAAGTGTATGCCTTAATACATATTTCAGGGAGAAGACCTTTGATATTAGCTTTCAGTTCCCCCATGCTATGGAGTGATTCTGGACAAAATACGATCAGCTAAAGTTTACTCCATTATGGACTCCCTTCATGTGCATACCCCTAACTAGTCCCACCATTAAATTTGTTATTATTATGTTTTGTAATGAAGGGGTGGACATGAGTAACATTATCCGCTGGCTACTGCAACAGTGTGAGGACCTGAGTGCCCCTGAAGCTGTTATTAATGATGAATACTTTTGGACAGGGGCATGGAAGTTCAGAGTTAAACTGCGACAAGTGGCAGAGGGCACAGTGCATCTTCCCAACAGCTTCTTTATTGGGAGGGACAGAGGAGTCCTTTTTTATGCTGATCAACCAAAGGCTTGCCATAAATGTGGGGACAGAATGCATCTTGCAAGTGTTTGCAACAAGGTATATTGTGGTATCAGCAATGACATGGGACACATTAGTATGCAGCATGCTAACCACGCAAGGTGCAACCTGTGTGAAGAGTTTGGTCATATTTTTCAGAACTGCCCATGGGCCACTCACAACAAAGTGAGACATGTGAATCAGGATGATTTAATAAAAAAAGCCCAATAGACTGTGAATATGCCCCCCACAGCCCACCCTCCCCCATATGAGCCCCTTCCCCCTTCCAAAGACTCAGGACCTACAGGGGCCCCCCACAGGGGAAGCAGAAACTGATCAAGCTCCCACAGAAAGTGACATCCTAGCAGGTTTAGACCCATCATCCCCAGCTCAGCCCACAGCACAGGACATGGAGGGGATGGAAAATCAATTGGGGGACACGCCTTCAGAGAGAACAGCCCATGGGTCAAATGACATGATAGCCAGCAGAGCAAACCAACAGTCATGACTCCTTTCTCCCCAGAATGGAAAACACCTTATCCCAGGAGACATAGCCTAAGATTTCAGAAAACACCTTCCATAGAAATGGAATTGGACAATCCCTTCAAAGTTCTTGGGTCCTCTAGTGGGGGTTGATGGACTTCGGAGATCAAGATTCAGATACATCTTCCTTACAGTTGATCCCCCCCTAAGAAAGAGGGAGAAATTAAAGTGAAAAAAAGGAAAGAAAAACAGAAAAAAAAGCCTCAAGGATTAGTATGTTTTGAACTTTTGCTTATGACTGCCTTTTCAGTCTTGTCATTAAATGTGCATAGTACTGTATAGTGAATGATAGCAAACTAATTCATTTATATGCATGACATGAATGTGGAGGTATTTTTTTTTTTTACAGGAAATATGGTTCTCTACAGCACATTTAATTTTGTTGGCAGGTAAAGAGTGGGTTTGGGGACCTTCTTACTGGTCATTTGGGGAAGACAAGGCAGATGGGGTGGGTATAATACTTTCAGGCCCTGGTTTTAAATTTCAGAAAATTGTTGATCTGGTAATAGGTAAGGTCCTGATTTTGGATGGGATTTGGCAGGGCAGGTCCAGCAGGTTTCTGGTGATATATGGGCCTTGGACTAAAGCAGCAAGGGTGCAGATTTTGGAAGATTTAAAACCATTTCTAATCAAGCAACAGATGTATACCTAGCTGGGGATTTTAATGGTTATATGTGATAATGGTGAAAGCCTAAAAGTGATTGCCATTATCAAGAAGTCAAGAGTGGCAAAAAAAATTTCAGCACTCTGACACCACGGCGCACAGCAAAATGGCACCAGGGACTTGCATTTTTAATGTTTTATGCAGGAAGCTTAACCCCCCACACCCGCCTACTGAAGGATTCTCAACTCCGGGAGGGTGCATGTCGGGGGTAAAACATTAAAAAAAGGTTTGGGCTGACGCAACAAAAATGCATAAGCACCCGGACTTGAACCCAGTACCCTACTGACCAGTGCCACCAACCCATCCACCAAGCCATGGGGTCAGCTCAGCAACCCACTGCGGCACCAACCCTCACATTCCCTCCCGCCCCTCACTGTGCATGCTCGCCCCCCCACGCATGTACATATAGCAACATCCTGTTGCTAAATTCACTGACCCCCCCATCCAGCCACTCTACACTATGTTAGCCCTGGAGACATGTGCTGGGGATTGGGTTGCCATTATTGTAGGTGCCAATTCCCCAGAGCTGTTCTCTCATGCTACCATTTTAATTGTTCTTTGGATGCATCTACTCACAAGGCACAAGGAAAGAAAGTATATTGTTATTCAAATGCATTCAAATTATGTGCAGAGACCACGGGTTTGACTGATTGCAGTGTGGGAGCTAGTCAAGGGATAAATTACATGTTTGTGTGGGGCTCTCTCACTTCAAAAATAGATTATATCTTCATCTCTAAACATATATGAATACAGAAGACTAGAGGGATACCCCTAGAATTTTCAGAACACCTGGCGGTGCACTCTTACATAGAACCAGCATCTGGGGGTATCACCTGGCCACACAGAAAATGAATACAGAGGTTAGAAAATCACCTGAGGCCCAAAAAGGGATTTTGGATACTTTAATACATAAAGTATCTGTGTTGTCATTATATGATGACTTAGGGAGGTGGTGAATTGACACAAAAGCAGATATAAGGTATTGGCTGCAAACATTTGGGAAAAAGGGGTTGCAGTATATTGCACTAAGGACGCAATTATATAATTTATTAACTGCCTCACATGAACAGATAATAGATCTAGGAGATCAAATAAGGAAAATAAAACAGGAAATGATGGAGGTATAATATAATAGGGCCATATCACTGCAGGCAGAGCTCACTTTTGAAAAAAAAAAAGACACCTCAGAGTAACCCATGTGAAGCGTGCAAAGAACGGATAGAAACTGTACAGTTTTCAGCACTTAGGGATGAGGAGGGGATGAGATGTGAGGGATTTAAGGGAATAATACCAGTAGTGGAAGACCAATTTAAAAAATTTACGCGAAGTGTTGATTTAAACCTGTATAGGATGGAAACATATTTAGAGGGACTACAGGTTTTAGGTATAGATAAAATTCTTGGAAAAAAATTGGAAACTGATATCCAGGACTCAGAGGTATTACAGGTGATAAATTCTTTGAAATTAAATGTGGCTCCAGGTGAAGATGGGATACCAAATGAGTGGTATAAAATGTGCCCAGACATCATGGTAGCTATATTGGGGAAAGTTTTTAGATTTTTGCTGACTCAACACCCTCCCAGAAGGGTTCAAACAGGGTTTGGTGATGCATTTGCACAAATCAGGGATAGGGAACAAATCAGTAATTGGAGACCAACTTGTTTGCTAAACACAGATTTCGAAATCTTGGCCTTTATTTCACAGAACCATTTGAAAGATATATAAACTTGTGCATTGCCAGGTAGACACATCCAAAACAACTTGTGCATTTTGAGGGATGTTTCTAACTATTGTGAGACCCAAAGGATTTCTGGGTTTTTATTGTCTTTAAATCAGTGCAAAGCATTTGACAGAGTCAGCCACAAGTTTTTGTTTACAGTGTTACGTGTATATGAAGTTCCTCTGAGACTGATAAACTGGATATAGGTGCTCTATAAAAATGCGGTAATTTCCTCTATATTGACAGGACCATATGGGAAACGTTTTTTGATACAGAGGGAGGTGAGATAGGGATGCTCATTGAGCACATTACTGTATCTGTTTGTGTCTGATCCCTTCATTCGAAAAGTGCTCGTGAATGGGGATATAGAGGGTATTGAGGATACATCAGAGGTGAAGGTGATAGCCTATGTGGATGATGCATTTGTGATGGTGAACAGTGAAGATGGGGTATGATATCTTTAACAAGGAATGCAGGAATTTGGAATAGTATCGGGGCAAGTTTGAATATACAGAACTGTCAAACTTTGATATTAGGAGGAGGGAAGCTTGGGCAACATAAAGTGCATGGTATCAAGATTTCAGAGACAGCCATTAAAATCTTAGGGGTATATTATGGGCCAGAGGACACGGGTAAATATAATTGGGAACAGTCTATTAAACAGGGTGAAAGAAAGGTTGATTGATGGAAACGGTGGAAAATGTTTAAACAGAAAAGGGCGCATGTTATAAAGCAATTCCTATTACCTATTTTTTTGTACATCAGTGCTGTGTACCCCCTCCCAGTATGCCTAGAAACAAGAGTATTCCATGTTTTTTTTTTAACTTTTCTGGGGAATGAGATCATGTGATGCGCCTGACCTGCTAGCTGCTCTGCCTAGGAGCTCCTGCTTACCTCCTTAGCAATCCGTCCTAATCGATGAGCATTAAGAACTAAACTTTGTACTGAAAAGCAAAATTACTCTCTGTGCTGCCTATCCATGAGGATCCTGTATTTCTTGCATCACGATCGGCTTACCTTTAGCCACGATGGAGGCAGAGATGAAAGCGGCCCTACCAAAGCACACACCCCCGGCCTCGCCTGAGAAGTAACCCAAGATATCTAAACATCACCAGCAAACTGCAGCCAAGCAGTTGAGCACAGTGCCACCTCTGGTGCTACTAACAGAGGAAAGATTCCTCCAAGAGCTTTTGCCATTCAAAGAAACCCTGTAGGACATTGCTTCTGACCTCAAAAATGTGAGAACCGAGCTGGGGGACCTGAAAATCAGAACTTCGGACACAGAGGCCCGCACTTGTTCCCTCGAAGTATGGAGGGACAGATCAGAACCTGAAATTACTAAATTAAAGCAACAAGTCACTAAACTACAGCTAAAAATGGAGGACCTGAAGGGAAGATGCAGGAGGTGCAATATACTAATCTTTGGCCTACTGGAGGGCGAGGAGGGCTCCTCCATGATTGCATTCAGGCAAACGCTGCTAACTAAAGTTGCCGGTCCATATCCACACAACCCTACCTACCTGATTGAGCGAGCTCACTGGTCCCTGAGACCTAGGCCTCCAGATTCTGCTCCACCTAGACCCGTGATCATGCGACTGCTAAACTACCTAGAGAAACAGCATATTTTATCCAAGACCCGGGAACTGCAAACAATATTATGGGAGTATAAGAAGCTGCGAATTACTCGGGACTTGCCCCTAGAAACCCATCAGAAGAGAGCTACCTTCCACCCCATTGTGTGCAAACTAATTGCAGCAAGCATTAAATTCCACATGGCTTACCCAGCTCGCTTACAAGTCCTGGTGGATGGGGTCTGGTTGTCCTTCGACTCAGCCTCCCAAGCTCACGTGGAGCTCAGCATGAAAATGCTATCTCTCTTCAAAGTCTCCTGAAGTTGTTAGTCTACACCTGGCCCTATCATCTCATTTTGTGTTGGGAGTATGATGGTGCTTACCTGTGTTTTCTGCCTTAAGGTTTGCTGTTTTAAGGTTCTCTTAGCTCTTCAGCCCATCTTGAAGTGATGGATACCTCCTCCCCTCCCCCCGAGTGCATGCGTCCCTGTATCTGTGTCTAGACCACAACGGCCTAGTTCCTGGAGGTTGAAGATGAATATGACCGGCTCTGATTGACCTGAAGGCAGTTTCCCAGGGGACTGCTTTTTCGTGCTGCACTGGTCCATCTGTCTTAAGATCCCCTTTTGGACTGTCACACTCGCAACTGGATTGTTGGGGGACTTTTACCATCATAATATGGTTTTGTATTACTCAGCTATTTCATACTGTTACTATTATTATAGGCTCAACAGTGTACCAGTTTTCTTCTCGAATTCTGTCCACTTACAGAGTAGCACTCTCAGGTTCCTTTTCCTTGCTATTTCCCCCCTTTTATCTGTATGGTCACCTACTGAGCTTCCTCACTTTGGTATCTCCCGACTTCCTTCCTCCCCAGCTACTTTGAACTGCCTAGTTCTCAATGGTAGCTTTCTGGCATTATTTCACATGCTTTTTCCTCTCTTGGGGGACCTGAGGGAATGCCTCCCAAAGATGCACTCTGGGCACAGGTAGGGAACCATGTTATTAAACGTTGTTGCCACTGCCACAGTTTGTTGAATTTGGCTTCCAGGCACATTCTTTTACTGGTTTGGGATTGCTGGGGGCGGAGGGTGGAACTGTAGCAGTTGAAACTAGTCAGCCTCATGTACTGGGCTGCTTGGGGGGAAGACCCTGGTTGCCTGATGTCTCCTGTTGTAACACCTTCTTTTCCACAACCTGGCACATGCTGAAACCTGGCCATCTTTTCAATACTCAGTATACATTAGGGAGATGAAGGTACCCAGGGTCACAGGGGATTTGCCCACCACCGATCACTGTATTCTTTGTTATGGAGTTTCAACAACAGGTGAAGGGGCACTTGTAAATAGTTTTTCCGGGGATGGGGGAGGTTTCCAATTTTTACAGCTGTGTCTAACGCATGTACCTTTCATAGTCCATGGAATTTTTCACTACATGACTGTCAAGTCAGACCCTCCATACATGAACTGCATTTTGGATCATGGCTGCCATTGTTTGCATTACTTCTATGGAACATGCGCTCTGGGGAGGCTGGGGCAGGGAAGAGAGGTGCACATCGAAAGATCTGTCTATTGTTGTTTTTGTTTTGTTTTTATTTCATTTTCCTATACTGCGAATATGGTTAGTACAATTACAAAATTTCTCACATGGAATGTTAGAGGTGCCTGTGACTGTCCCAAATGATACCAAATCTTTAAACATATCTCGCTCTTACAGGCCAATATTTAATTTCTTCAAGAGACCCACTTGCTCCCCTCTTTTTTTTTTTAAATATAACTTTTTATTTTATTTTGAGGTAGAATATCACATACATGATCACATTTTATGCAACATATTAATTATTGAAGTTCCATAATGCAGCTCATACAGGCAGTTAATTTACAGGTATTTGATTCATACACATTAGATTGTTTAACATATCTCTGTAGTAACATTTTATTTTGTTTCATTATTTGGTTCTTTGACTAGACTAGGATCTCATAGACTATAGTCTTAAATAAATAATAAGATTCCCTTGCTTCCCCCTTCCGTCTTTTTCAGATCAACATCTCTCCCAAACTGGATCTCAACCCCTTAGCATCAGACACCCCAGAATAATGTACTATCCCAACTGAGATTAGCATGAAAAACATAAGAATATCCTTTTTTGGTTTCATGGTACAAAGTCTGAATAAGTCTCTAATTGGTATGCAACCCATAGTCCCCATCTAGTGTTAAAAGTGTTAATCCTGTTATTTATCTTATATGAAAGACGTTCCAGGTTACATACTTCATAAGTAAGGTTTCTCCAAGAGGCCTTATCAGGAATCATTTTAGTGAGCCATAATCTGGTAATAACATTTTAGCTACTAGAATTAAAAGTGTGACCAGTTTATATTTAAGCCAGCTAATCTGTATGTCTTGTGGAGGTGTTGCTGCCAGGATAAATCCTGAAGTGAAGAGATCAGGTATATCAAAAATATTGTTAAGTTCCCCTATAATTTCTCTCCAAAAGTCTGATAGGAGTGGACAGGCCCAAAATATATGTTTTTGGCCTGCAGGAGAATATCCACATCCTCTCCAGCACAGACTACCATTTGGTGCTCCCAGTTTTAGCTGAATGTCTGGGGTTCTAAAGAATCTAACCCTGGTCTTCCATGCAAACTCCCTCCAATAAGATGATGATGAGTTTTTAGAATAAAAGTGGGTAGATTGTAACCATCTGTCTGAGTCTAGTTCTATTTTAAGTTCTCTTGCCCATCTGGCTCTCACTTGGTCATGTTCCTGTGTGGACATCGGACGCATTGCCTTATAAATATTACTGATAATGTGTTCCTGAAGTCTGCCTTCTATGGCCTGGACAATCAACTGTACCCTCTTAGAGGGGGCTTTTGCTATCTCAGTCAAGAAGTCAGACATCTTAACTAAGACAGCATGTAGTGCCTTATAGGTTGAGAGTTCTCTCTGGGGTAATCCATATGAGGATTGTAAATATGTGAATGGATGAATTCCCACAGGGCTTATCAGTTGGAATACATATCTGATGAAATAATGTTCCCATCTTGATAGATCCATCTCTAATGAGGAGGGACAGAAGTCTTTATTACAAGTTAGGGCATTTAAATAGTATGTCTCTTGAGAGGTCAATCTATATCGAATGATATAAAGCCAGTTTTTTATAAGTTCTGTCGTCATTTTCAGAAACCTATTCAAGGTATAACACCTGTTGTGGTCTCCCAATAGATATGATGGTAGGGATTCCAGTCCATTTAAGGTTATCTCTATTGTTTTCCAGTGTGCCCTATAAGATTGATTAATGAGTTATAGGGCTGTACGGGGTTGAGTTGCTCTAGAATATTCTTTTAAGTTAGGTAAATTTAGCCCTCCCTGCGATCTAGGTAGCTGTAGCAAGGTATATTTTACCCATGGGGGGTTTCAACCCCAAATAAACCTTGAGATAAGCTTATCCCAGGATCGAAAATAAAAGTCTGAGGGAACAGTTGGCAAAATTTGTAGGAAAAATAGTAAACAAGGAAAAATATTTTGTTGGATTGTTTCTACGTGATTAATTAGGCCCAGGAGAAGTTGTGTCCACCTAGATAAATCTGAGGTAATTTGCTGTGCAATTGGTTCTATATTTACCATTTCAAGATGTATTAACTTAGCTGGGATTTTTATCCCTAGATACCTCATTTCAAGTCTATGCCAGTGGAAGAGAAATTCCAGTTTCATTTGTCTGGATGGAGAGAAGGAGAAATTAAGTACTTCAGTTTTTAAACAATTTACTTTATAGCCAGATAAGGTGCTAAAAAGTTGAAGTTGTTCCCCATACCGCTGGGACAGATGTCTCTGGGGAAGTCAGGGTTAGCAAAATATCATCTGCGAAAAGGGATAATTTAAACATTTTGCCTCCTAATGGGATCCCTTGAACATTACCATTTTCCCTTAATTTGGCAGCTAGAGGTTCTAAATAAAGTGCAAAAAGAAGTGGAGATAAAGGGCATCCTTGTCGTGTACCTCTGGATAAAGTAAATGTTGAGGAGATCGAAGCGTCTAATTTCAGATAAGCTACTGGAGAATGGTACATGGCCTGGATTTGGAATATAAATTTTTCAGGGAGATTAAATTCTTTAAGGGTAGCCCACAAGAAGGGCAATGACACCATATCGAAGGCTTTCTCGGCATCTAGCCCCGAGTAAAATTAAAGGAATTTTTCTTTGAGTAGCATGTTCTATTAATAATAGGACCCTTCGTACTGCATCATGGGCTTGGTGCTTCATAATAAATCCCACTTGATCTCTGTCAATTAGCTGAGGTAGAAATCTGTCTAATCTATGAGCCAGAATAGACATGAAGACCTTATAGTCACAGTTTAATTTAGATATGGGGTGATAGGAAGAGGCCTGAGTTGGATCTTTTTCAGGTTTTGAGATAGCTGTAATTTCAGCATATCGCCAAGATGGGGGGGGGGGCTCCCTCCTGTATTTCCCTGTATGCTGATAGTAGTATGGGTATAAGTAATTTTTGAAATTGTTTGAGAAACTCAATCAGGTATCCATTTGGTCCCGGGGCCTTTTGTGTCTTGGTCAGCTTAAGGGTGGCTATAATCTCTTGTTTGGTAATAGGACGTATCAGGGACTCAGCTTGCTGGGTTTTTAAATGAGGTAATTTAATACTTTGGAGATATGTAGTCAGTTGGTGTGGGCTTGTGGAGATATCCTCAGTATATAGGAGTTTCTAATAATCAGCCATTGCTTGTCTAATAGCAGTAGGGTGGGATAACAGTTGGTTTGTGGGTGTCGCAGTTTGGCAACCATGGCCCTGCCTCTGGACCCCTGCAGGCATCTCGCCAGATTCCTGGCTCCTTGTGGCCCCCTTCCATTGAGTTCAATTTTAAGTACAGCAGTTGCTGTTCAGTTTTCTGGTCTGTTATTTTTTGAAGTTTTTGTTTAATTATTAACATCTCAGGTTTAACTGAGTTATTTCCCTGACATAACTTAGCTTGCAGCCTCGATAAAGCCTCCTGTAGTTCCGGTTCCCTTTTTTCTCTACCTTTTTTTTTTTAAAGAAGTATACTTGATGATATAAGCCCTGAGAACTGTTTTGAGGGTGTCCCATTTAATAGTAGCTGTTATATCAGGAGAAGCATTACCTGCCTGAATAATTGGTATGCATAACTTAACCAATTGAATAAATTCTGGATCTTGTAAGTGGGTTATTTTAAGCCTCCAGAAGTTTTGTTTTTTAGGTCTCTCCACATCTATTTTTAAAAAAACAGGGATATGATCTGATAGAAGGGATGTCCCTATATATATATCCCTAACATATTCAAGATGTTCAATCAAAGTTAAAAAATAGTCTAATTGTGCTGAGATATTGGTTTTGGGTGAAAAATGTGTAAACGCCCTTACTGAAGGAAAGAAATGTCCCCAAGTGTCTATGAGCCCCAATTAAGGTAGGGTTTTTCTGAGATACTGCTGGATAGCAAACCGCCGATGCCTATTGGGATTAGATGAGTCTAATTTAATATTCAGGGTGATATTTAAATCTCCTCCAATAATACACATGCCTTGAGTGGCTGGCAATAGGGTATCCAGAAATCTCTGTACCACCTTCACCTTACTTTCTGGAGGGAGGTAAAGTGAGACTAGTGTAACCTGCCTCGAGCAAAGTTGACCCACCACAATTACATAGTTTCCATCTGAGTCTATGATCTGTTTTTGCATTTGGAACTGTGTGCCATATGGAATTAGGATTGCAGTACCTCGTCTCCTTCCGGAGGTATGGGCTGAGGCCACCACTTTATTAAACCCCCATGCCCCTAGTTTGGAGTGTTCCAACTGAAAAAGATGAGTCTCCTGGAGCATTATCACATCTGGCTTATTTTGTTTAAAATATCGTAGCAATCTTCTACATTTTACCGGATTATGAATGCCATTTACATTAAAGGACATTATAAGTGCAGAGTTAGCCATAGTTATTTCTAAAAAAAGTGGTCTTTTTCTGGTTATGGACTCCCCCTCTTTGACATTCCCACCCCAAGAGGATCATTCTGATGTGTATAGGACCCAGTTCCAAATCTCTCATAGGTTGTCCTTTATCTCTTTGACTAGCCCCCTGCAGTCTCTTTCCACACAGGACTAAAACATTAGACCTCCTGCCTGACTTCTCAATAAGCTGTGTTGCATATGATCGAAGTTTAAGACATAACTCATATGCCAACAGGGCATGGTTAAACATTAAGAACCTCATTAAGCCTAAAGAAAAAACTTTCATATGGTTGATATTATTAGGGCTTTCACATACTGATTTAAAGCAGTTATCTCTTTTACCATATTTCTAGTAAATAATATAAAATTAAAAAATGTAAAAGCTTCCAAGGTAGGGGAAACTGTTATCCATTTCCCTTTAGGTATTGGGTATGCATTGGAATAAAAAAACTTAAACCCAGCAGGAGGGTTAGGATCGGGGCATATTTTGCCACGGGCCCTCCATGAGCTGTTAAGGCCCACAAATAAAAAAAGGGACAGAATATGCAGTAATGAGCTAAACCGATAATGAACTTTTTGTCCCAACTTATAA
Source organism: Neoceratodus forsteri (assembly GCA_016271365.2). NCBI lineage: Eukaryota > Metazoa > Chordata > Ceratodontiformes > Ceratodontidae > Neoceratodus > Neoceratodus forsteri. The sequence goes on along the minus strand of CM028130.1, from coordinate 1,150,701,226 downwards.
GAATAAATCAATGGTTGTCCCATAAGAATGTTGTACAAGATTGCACAAAGTCCCGCTTTCAAACACCGCAACCCTTCCTGTAAGAATTGTCCCTAAAGAAAATCAAAATATTCTGGGTCTTCATATCCTGGTCCCTGTCTTCAACAGAGTCTCTGACATGCTTTTAAATATTGTTTTGCCTCAAACAGTTTGTTAATATGTCCAAAAAATAAGTATGGATATAGGTGTGGTTCAGCTGAGTGTGTTCCCCGTATGAAGAGAGGTAGTATTCGATCAGTTCCAAATGGTAACCTTGACTTGTGCTTCCTCTCGAAGCTAAGGGATGACAAAAGGCCTCGTATTTTGCCCATACCAATTATGTTGTTACTTCCCAGGGTTCATTAGGGAGGGGCGGGCTAAGGGAAAAGGAGTTGCGGCAGGAACAAGGCCATTTGCTTATCCCTGACAAGTGTCCAAGTGCCGCCCATATTTTTAGAGGGCTTAACACCCGGAGCTAGAGTCAAGGGCATCACTAGTCCTAAATCAGAGGAATCTGAGTTAGCTCTTCACCGCTTCTGTCTCACCTCCTGCCCGCCACCCCCCTACAGTCACTCGTGATTAAGTACGAATACTGTTACCAAAAAGTATCTTCAAGACATTTCAGGTTTCTCTTTCAAGGATAGTAGTAGTGTCTCGAACAAACTTTGCCAACTGTTGTTTAGGATATCTTATATTTACCTGGTTTTTCTTTTCTTCTACTGCATTCATTTTTGGTTGTACTGTTTGCCATCGCAAAGGTTGAGTGAGACGAGATGCACTAGGTTGCGGCCTTTCTGGAAATGATGGGCCTTTTGCCTTCAATTGTTCACAGGCCTCCTCCGCATTAGAGAATTCCATCTTTCCCCCAGGTACAAAAACAACAAGCCTCGCTGGATAGGGGGTCTGGAACTTGATGCCCTGATTTTTCATCGTAGGAAGCAATGGGAGGTAGGTCCTTCGTTGTTTCATTGTGCGAGGTGCATAGTCATGATCCACACAGAATTTGGTTTGCCCAAAGAAGATATTTTGTTTACGCCATGCTGTTAGTAGTATATGTTCTTTCACTGCATATTTATTGAATCTGGCAATTATAGATCTGGGTGCAGCAGTCGCCGTGGACGGTTATGGCACTAAAGCTCTATGTACTCTCTCTCAAAATCAAATTGATAGTCTTCAGGAAGGTCTAAAGCTGAGCAGAGTAGGTTAGATACAAATAATTTTATTTTGGAACCCTCACTTCCCTCTGGTATACAATAGAGGTGAATATTTTTTTGACGTGCTGTGTTCTCAGCATCTTCTTGGTGTGCTTCTAAGAGGTCTTGTTCTTGTATTTGTTGCAAAGCATTTTCCAAGTCATCTACTCAATTTTCTGTGGCTGTAATTTGGCACTCCAAGTTGTTAGCTCACTGTTCTAATTGCTGCACATCTCAGTGTATTTCTGAGTACAGCTGTTTGATATCTGCTCTAAATGCACACAGTTCGTGGTATATCATGTCCAATTTGATTTTTTTTATTCTGTTCTTCAGTGTGCGATGTTCCAGCTGGATAGCCCTAGCAGGCGATGGCGCGCTTTGCGGCAAAATCGACTCGGATTCTGAGATCTCGGACTCCGATCTGGGATCATCTTCCGCTGTATCTTCCATTTTCTTTAGTTTTATAGATGCAGGACCATTATTCCCCCTGTTGTGCATATTGTATTTACAGTATTTTGAGAATTCTGGAAGTAAGAGGTGGGATTTTCTTGGAAGGAGTATTGAAGCAGTTGTCTTAGGCTACCATCACCATTGGGGGTAGAGCCAGAAGTCCCCACTTTCTCCACTCTGAAGCCACAACCATCCGCAGGCAAAATGTCGGTTAGGTTTTTGCATCTGGGATATCAACTGCCAGTAGGGGTGTTGCCATACTAGTAAATTGCTCAGTACCTTTTCAAGTGTACCAGTCCATTGCTGATCCACAGGGGAGATGCATTCTGGTAAAAGGTCTGATTGGTCATACAGAATTACTGCTAGGAAGCATTTACGGTCCAGTGGATGGTGACCCCAACTTTTTTATGGACATAGCCAACAAGTTGGCCCACTTTTCGTCACTCCCAATGATTTTAGAAGGGGACTGGAACCTTCTCCTACCCAGGACTTGGATTGGTTCAATTGCCCTCTCAGACCACTGTCAGCAGCCCAAAGAACCTTGCATGAGTTTCTAGATTCACTGGGGCTATGTGATCCATGGAGGGTATTAAACCCATTGTCTCACACTTTCTCCTTTTAATCCAATGTCCACCATTCTTCATCCCATTTGGACTATGTCTTGGTCAGTTGCTCTTTCCTCCTGGCCTCTGTCATGCAGGGGTAGAGCTCATTGTCTTATCCGATCATACAGAGGCTTGGGTTTCACTAGTATTGGATACCAACTTCCAGAGGGACACGTCTTGGAAGCTGAACACCCAGCTTCTCAAGGATGAATATGTAGTCTCCAGGATCCCCGCTCTTATCCAAATTTTTATGGACGCCAACCACAACTTCGTCTTGAGGGTAGACCATGAATGGTGCACCCTAAAATGTTTTCTCAGGGGAGAATTTATACGGATTGCTTCCACTCGTAAGCGTTCGAAGGTAGGCAGATGCCCTCTCCTTGCTAGCCCAGATTTGTACACTGGAACAGTCCCTTTCTAGCTCTTCTTCACCTGACTCCCAACAGTCCCTTTTATCCTGCCAGAATAAATACTCCTCCCTTCTGCAGGAAAAAGTGGAATTTGCCATATTACAAACTCAGGCGACGTATATAGAACAAGGGGAAAAGGCAGATCATCTACTGACTTTACGCCTTAGGAAATTAGAAGCCTCCAGGAATATACTAGTGATAAGTGCCCCTGACAGCTCAGTTAAAACCCACCCTTGGGATATAGTTGCCATTTTTGAGCAATTCTATGCTTCTCTATATAGCCAATGTATGCCCCCCTCCATTGAAAGAGGATCTGATAACATACACAGACTCTTCAGCATTGCCCTCACTATCAGCCCCATCCCAGGCCTTTCTGTCTACCCCACTGACTCAACACAAAGTGGAATCTGCTATTAATACTCTGGTACTAGATAAGGCTCTGGGCCCTGATGGTCTCCCATCGAATTTTTACAAGCTATTCATTAAAGACCTGGCTCCTATTCTTCTCCATTTTTACCGCTACATGCTTTCTGGTGAGGCCTTGGACCCCTCTATATTAGAGGCCACCATTATCCTCCTTCTCAAACCAGGCAGACCCCCTGCGTATCCTGCTAGTTACCGGCCTATATCACTATTAAACTGTGGCATCAAAATTCTTGCAAAAGTTCTCGTCACTAGAATAGAGAAAGTCTGGACTCACCTCCTTAGCCCAGAGCAAGTGGGTTTTGTCTCAGGCAGATCCTCATCAGACCATATATGCAAACTATCTCATATTCTCCAAGCAGCATTCTCCTCCCCCTGTCAATGGCATTAGTTTCTCTTGATGCAGAGAAAGCCTTTGACAGAGTGGATTTGGACTTTCTCTGGGTGACATTACATAAAATGGGTTTTTCCTCAGAGTTTATCCAATGGATACAGACATTGTCCACCTTTCCATCTGCTAAAATCCATTGTAATGGGGTACACTCGTCCCTCTTCTCTCTTTATCTCGGCACATGCCAAGGGTGCCCATTGTCCCCTTTCCTCTTCAGTCTCTATCTAGAACCACTAATCAGATGTCTACAATCCTCTCCCACTGTCACCAGAGTCCCCATTGGAAATCATTCTCCGCAGTTTTCAGTTTACACAGATGATATTCTATTATGCTTGTCAAACCCAATTCTTCCTTAACTGAAGTCCTGAATATAATTGAGACCTTCAGCAAGTACTCGAATTGTAAGCTGAACTTAACTAAGACAGACATTTATTCCCTTAACCATCTCACCCACAGTCAATCTTTCACCCAGTTTGGTATGAAATGGTGCCCACGGTACATCAAATATCTAAGTATTTTCATCACTTCTGACCCCTCCCTTGTGCGCAAACTCAACTTCTTAGACCTCTAGGGCACTATCCAGCAAGACCTCTTGTGTCGGAGAAACCTTCCACTCTCGCTGTGGGGTAGGAGTAATATAATTAAAATGAATGTCCTCCCCAGGCTTTAATACCCTCTCAACATGCTAAATGCTTGGTTGCCCTTGTCCTTCTTTAAATGCATTCACGCTGATATTACTTCCTTTATCTGGTTGGATAAAGCCACCAGGAGATCTTACCTCAAACTAAATTTGCCTAAGGAGTTTGGAGGACTTCGCCTATCTAATTTTTTGCTCTACTATTGGGTGAGCCACCTTTACAAATGCGGGAAATGGTTGTCCATATTCCAGTGCCGACAGCTGCCAGATTACACTCCCATTTGGCTACAAATTAATGCTGACTTGCTCTCTTCCCACAGACTGAGTCCCTTTGGGATCCTTTTCTCTCTCCTTGTGAAAGCCCAGCCAAAATCCTTGCACTCATCACCAATTGGCATCTCACTCAAAGTCTTATCGGAACTATGCAAATACCTTAAAGTGTACCCTAACAGAGATATCTCTCAACCTATTCTCTCCAATTTTAATATCAAAATTGGGGGACAACCCATTCCCATGTCCTGACTTCAGATATCTCAAGAACTCAGAGTCTCAGACTTTCACTCTCAAACCTCTATTTTAGCCTCTCAAGAAATATTAACCAAGCTTGGACTGGTGTCAACATTCATTTTCAAGGTTTATCAACTTTGTCACCTGCTGGTCAAATTGTTTGGGCTCCAGCCAAAAGCTCCTACTTTTGATGATTTCCTACAGAAGATTTCTGGTCCAGCTTGTAGGCCTCATGGAGTCTCTGATTTGTATAAGTATTTGCTCGCTAGCCCTCAAACCCCCTCACCAATGGGCTCTAAGGTATGGAACACTCTTCTGCCAGACATGGAAATCAACTGAACCCAACTCTGCAAAGATCTGTACACCTATATTTTGCAGGATAGCTTTTGGTTAACTCAGTATTGGATTTTAAATAACATGTATTACACTCCGGTTAAACTAGCTAAAATGGGGCGTCTCTCCTCAACATTATGTTCCAGGTGTGGTAAAGAGGAGGGTTCCCTCTTATACATTTTTTGGTCTTGTGAGAAGGTATCTCCCCTGTGGACACAAATAGAACTTTGGTTGGACCCACTGCTGGGCCTCCAAGGCCTCTTCTCCCTAGCCACCTGTATCATTGGGGATTTTTCTCACATACAAGTAAAGGAAAGAAGATACCATATGGCTCTTATCTCACTGTCAATCAAAAAGCTCATGCTCAGGCACTGGTTGGATCAGGCACCCATATTCTATTTGGAATGGCTTCATGAAATGTCCTTTACCCTCAGAACAGTTAATCACCAGTGTTCATCATCGTAAAACCTAATTTACCAAAAAACAAGGGAAACTGCATGCTCTCTATTTGTCCTAATCTCCCTCTGTTGACTGACCTGGGCACCTCCACGCTTACTTACAGGTTAGCATCTAGGTTGTAATTTGCCTATTTTATTTATTTATTTGTTTATCTTTGTTAATTCTGGTCTGATATGCCTTTTATTGTTGCACCTCACTTGGGAAGGGGGGAAGTGGGTCAGGGGGTTGGGGAGGCAGGGGGATAGAGAGATTACTTTATCCAGTTCAGAATATTGGTTACATTTTGTACTGCCACGTAGGTGATTGTACTTTGCTTGTTAAATCAATAAAACTTCTTTGATTTAAAAAAAAAAAATCTTTTCTGGGGAATCTGCCTTAACTCCATTAAGAGGGAGGTAACATATCTACCTATACAGAAGGAGGGTGCCGGAATGATAAATCCGGTGGTATTTTTTCATTGTGCATTCTGGGTGGGGAACATCAAACCTTTGTTCTTAAGTAAGACAAATTTGGTGAGGACATGTTTAGTACAAAATATTAAGGGCATCTTATCAATCTGGATAAATCAACCAATACGGATGACATGAGGGAATAAAATACCAGAAATTTTGAAATGCTCTTTTCAAAAATTTATAAATGGAAAGTGACAAAACAAATGATATTACAGAGGTCTAGAAAATAATTATATCAGGATGTTTTACAGGTCTTGGGGATGGAAGAACTAGAGTTTAAACACTACCAGGAGGGGAGGCAAGCTGAGGTTTTTAAGCAACTAATGGATTCTAGGATTCCAACACATATGTGGGACATTCAGTGGCTGTGTGCTCATGGGAGAGTAGGAGTGAGAGGGAACCATAAACATAAAGTGATAGAGGATAGAAATTGTTTAAATCCAGACTGTGATAACAAATTAGAAACACAGGAGCATTTTTTAATAGAATGTTCATATTCCACAGAAATATGGCAGTACTTAGCTATCACATGGAGGGTGCCATGGTTGAGGAAAATGACATATGAAGTATTAACATTGGGAGATTTTCCCCAACTCCTGTCAAGGTATGATCCAAGTACTGTAAGAGTTTTTTTTGCCTGTTTAAAATACTATCTTTGGCAAAGCAGATGCCAGTTTTTGTTACAGCAAAAAATTATGGTATATCCAATATTTTGTTTGCACTGTGAAAATGCATTAGGGTAAGTGTATCCTAGGGATTTGAATATGCATCCCAAAGCACATGTGCTGGTGTGGTGGAGTGGATTTTCCTTTATTTTGAAATGTAGGTAAAAATTTAGCAGAAAATGACATGAACTGAACCTAACTTTAAGATGTAGTAATATGGAGCAAAAAGGTAAGACCACATATTGAGAGAGCGGGGGAAAGACTAGCACAGTTTGGTTTGGGTGAATGGTGAAGGGAAATGAGAAATGATTTGTATATATGTACATAATGAATTTATTGCAATAAAAATGCCACTACTCTTTTTGAGACGTGCCATGGGATCTTTAACATCCAAATAGGCAGATGGGACATCGGTTTAACATCTCATCCAAAAGGCAGCACCTCAGGAGTGTAGCAAGCCCCTCATGCTGCACTACAGTGTCAGTATTGGGATTTAACTCAAGTACCTGGTATGAGGTAGAATGGTGAACTCACAGACTTCTGATCTCCTGACCTCAGAGGTGAGTGTGCTACCTGCTGAGCCGCTGACATGATATAGTAATTGTATATAGTTTTCCATGTTAGTTAATGTATCTGCCCAGTTCACATCATTTTCCTGCTCCTCTGAGCTTTTTATAGTGCAGATAAAACTTGTTCTCAACTGTTGCTTTTGTCATTTTGTCGGTCTTTTTTGTCAGCATTTTCTGGCTTTTTGACCCATTTCTTCTGTATCCCTCACCTGGGTTGCAACTGGAAATAAGTCTCAGCTCTTCGTGCCTACCTCAGTCACCAATTTACAAATAAATAAAAACATAAATTCATAAATAATTAAAATATAGCTGTATGACATTTCTTTTCCATAAATCAAATTCACATGACATTTGCATATTTTGCATTTGTGGAATTTAGCAGATTATTTAAAATACATTTGGTGGAATTCCACCAGGCACAAACTTCTCAAAAGTCACAGGGAAAAACAAATTATGAGAAACACAACTGCATAATGTTGATTCCACAAACTTTGTCTTGCAGTTTAGGAACTTAAGTGGTATTATAAGTCTATTTAAAAAAAGGTGTTTACACTCCTTGGACTGACTGAGCAGCTTATCAATCTTGTGCACAGGTGCCATCAGCCAGCCTCTGTCTCTCTCCTTCTGGGGTGGGAGGTATTTCCCTGAATATAGCTTCCCATGGCATGGACAGGAAGAGGAGGAAGACCATGTCCCCCCAGTGATTCTTATCCAGAATTCCCCACTAACCAACAGATCGGCAGGGGTAGCCATGATACATTGGGCAGGGATTCATTAAGCCCAGTCCTTTTTTTCCATTTTTCCTCCTGATTTTTCTCTCCAAGATCCTGGAGCAGCGATGCAGCACAAAAGTGCATTTGCTTTGAGGCACGCATGCGCTCTGCAACTGCAGCCTCCATCCACCCCCTCAGACATCCGTCTAGCACCCATAGCATTGTCACTGCCACCAGGCCTCCACCAGGTGGCAGCTAAGAGCCAGGAGGGCACACCACCCCTACCCAGGAGAGGAAAGCTGCCTGTTAGCCACTGACTCATCTCCAGCCCTCCCCACCTCCAGCAACCTGAATTCATTCCTGAACTCAGATCACTGGCGTAGCTTGAGGTAAGGCACCCATAGAACCTCAGCCCTCTGTTCCACTAGCCCAGCTGTATTAGAAGTCTAATTAAATATTCATGAGCCTAGTGAGGTAACTCATTGGCTACCAGATTAATAATTTACATCTTAGATATGATCGATCCAGGTGCCAAATGATGCTGTATGGCATGCACGTCTCATGGTAATCTGCTCGAAATCTTAAAGTAAAAAAAAAAAGTAACAATTAAAGTTGCTATCATGATTAAACTTATAATTGCAATTACAGCCTCTATGTCAGTCATTTCCTTGGATTAATGACCAGCTGAATGGAGGTGACCCACAGTTGCACCTTTGGCTATGCATCTCCCAACTAGTCATTAATCCTTCAGAAATTACCAGCTTCTCAGTTGTTATTGTTTAAGTAACATTTTAGAAATCTCTCATAGTACTAACTAAAACATTTTATTGTCTGTGTATCCAGGTGGAACAATCCTACTCTATCAAGCCTCTACTCTCAAATGGTTCCCACTCGCTAGCCTCTACTGTACATTCCAAACCTGACAAGCAGTCTCCATTTCAGCATAGGATAAGAGTTTGCTTTGATCAATCAATGTAAAGGCATACTATAGCATGATTATCTCTATCTCAAATTTAAAATTACCTCTTGACTCTTCTTAAGTGGAAAGGTAATTCTAACAGGACTTGTAAGATTTTGAATGCTTCTGTTCCCTACTTTTATTCCAATCACCTGATTGTTGACAATCGTATCATTTTCACTCTATTAGAAAAAAAACAGACAAAAAAAGTTAGGTTTCTCCTTGGTGATACAAGATATTCCTGAAGCAAATCTACGATTCAATGTGTTCTTGGAAAAGTGAAAACAAAACTGATGACTTTTGAGCTGTGTTAAAGCCTCAGTCTGTCATGTCCCTTCAAATCTAAAGGCTAATTAAGTAATAAAGTACACACCACTTAATAGGGATGACTTGGTTAATAGTGATGTTTCAGTGGATAAATTTAATACTGCACCAAGTGTTACTAAAGAATATTACAAATTATCACACTTATATGGCAAGGCAAGGCAATTTTATTTGTAGGACGCCCAATCCCAGAGTCTCTACGCACCTAACAGAAATTATAACATAGCATAGTGAGAAACAACATAAATAAATAAAAGAAAAACAATGCATAAATACAAATATGACAAATTAAGATAAATTAAAACGTTATCAGACTGTTACAGAAAGGGACTAGAGCTAGATGGACTCAGAAATCTGGAAAATCCTGCACAAAGAGGTGGGCTTTCAGCCTTCGCTTAAACACCTCAGTCGAGGGAGCCTTCCAGATGGAAGATGCTAACGAATTCCACAGGGACGGCCCAGAGACACTGAATGCACAATCCCCTGAGGTCTTGAGCCAAACCGTGGGAACGTCCGGGAGGCTTCTCAAAGATGCATGGAGGGAGTGAGCAGAGATCATCAGTGTCAAGAGCTCTGACAGGTAGCCATGACCCAGTCAATATAGGACCTTAAAGGTGAGAAGACCCACCTTGAAAAGGACCCTCCAACTGACCCGCAGCTAGTGCAGAGCCTGCAGGACTGGGGTCACATGGCTGGACCTCAAGAGGCCCATCAGTAACCAGGCTGCCGCATTCTGCACTAGCTGAAGTCTGTGGAGGGTCCTTCCCATGACCCTGAAGTATAGAACATTGCAGTAGTCAAGCCTGGAGGTCACAAAGGCATGCACTAGTGTCAGCAGGTCCTCTGACGGAACGAGGGGCTTGATCCAGGCAGTGTTCTGCAGATGGTAGAAACTGCTGCTGACAAGAGATGACACCTGATCTTCAAAAGTCAATCTGTTATCAATGATAACACACAGATTTCATGCCCCTGGGGAAGCCACCAATGGAGCAGAACCCAGGAAAAGCCCAGAGTCAGCCCTGGATGGCAACCCATCACGTCCACGACCATGCTGGATCACCAGTACCTCTGTCTTGGCCAAGTTAAGTCTCAGCCAGCTGGAAGCCATCCAAACATTTTTAGCCAGACAGTTGTTGAGCACATCGACCGCTCCTGATGTTCTGGGGGAAAGGACAAGTACAACTGGGTATCATCTACATTACAATGAAACTTCACTCTGTACTGTTGAATGATCTTGCCCAGGGACAGCATGTACACTGCGACCAGCATCGGCAACAAGATCAAGCCCTGTGGCGCTCCACAGGACAGGAACATTGGGGAGGAGGAGAAATTCTCCATCACTACTCGCTGCACCCTGTTTTAGAGATAGGACTCAAACCATCTGATGACAGTACTGGCAAGTCCACAAAACTCACACAGCCAATCAAGAAGCACCACATGGTCCACAGTGTCAAATGCTGAAGAGAGATCGAGGAGAACAAGAAGTGACCTGTCTCCTCTGTCTCTAGCCCTGAGCAGATCATTATGCACCCTCACTAGAGCTGTTTCTGTGGTATGTCTAGCCCAAAAACCTGACTGAAATGGCTCATAGATGTCTGAGGACACCAGGCAATCCTCAAGCTGATTTGCCACTAACTTCTCAACAACCTTGCCCAAAAACTGTTTACTGTATACTGTGTGACCCTGAGCAAGTCACTTAACTTCCCTGTGCTCCAGGTTGCCCCTGTAAAAAAGCTCTCAGTTGTGTGTGTTTCACCTGGTTAAACAACTGGAAAAAAAAAGGCATGTTGGAGATAGGACGGTAATTTGCCAGGACGTCAGGATCAAGGGAAGGTTTCTTAAGGAGGGGCCTCACAAGCGCTTCTTTCAAAGTCACAGGGAGGACACCCTCTGCCATCAAGCACCTGGCAATCCCGGTGAACACTAGACAAACAGCCTCGACACATCCCATTAAGAAATGTGTTGGGGTCTGGTCCAGTTCACAAGAAGTGTGCTTCAGCTATATCATCACCTTAGTCACTTCAGACACCTCCACTGGCCTAAACACTTCCTGGACAGGCAGAGTGCCTACGACACCTCCAGCCCAACCACTGAGAGGCAAATGCCTCCCTGGCAGAATCCCCGACTGGATGACCGACACTGTCAGAGAAAAACAGAGCAAACTCCTCACACAAGGTGGATGACAGCGCTTTTCTCGGCTGCAGGCAGGTAGGGTGAAGAAGCTTGTCTACAGTCTGATATAGCTGAGATGGTCTGTTTTTTCTCATGGCAATTTCCCTGGACAGGAATTCTGCCTTCTTATGGGAAATTGCCCCCTGTACTCCACATAGTGAGAACATAGGGCCAGCCTATCGGCCTCCAGCCGGGTCCTCCGCTAGCAATGCTTAAACCTCTGACCCTTGATCTTCATTGCCTTGAGGTCTCTATCAAACCAGGGAGACCTCAAATGAGAAGATCTGGGTCATATACGAACTGGTGCGACAGCATCCAGAGCTTCAGAGACCACCCTATTATAAGTAACCACCGCCTCTCTGGAACCCATCGCACATGCTGTGTTAACCCGAGAACAGTCAGCTAATGCCACCAGTCCCTCTGGCCACACACCCCTTAAAGGGCTAAAGCTGACCATCTCCATGGGGGACTATTGAGGGGGGTCCCAAATGTGAACTCCATGGTACAGTGATCCAACCAAGCAACCTGATCAGTTTTGAGGTTAACAAGTGTGTGTGGCCATGCTGGTGGGTTGCAGAAGCAACCATTTGTGACAGTCCCAGTGAATGCATCAACTGGAGGAGGCCGTAACCAAAACGCGAGGATTCATCATCGATCCAGACATTGAAGTTCCCCAGAATTAAACCCCTGGGGGACTCCAGCACCTGGTTGACAATGAAGTCAGCCAACTCCTGCAGGAAATCTCCCCCTGCCTTGGGAGAGTGGTAAATGAGGAGAATCCTGCAACTTGCATCTACGCCCCATGCACAGCAACACACTCAAAAGATCGGGTGTCACTGACCGGGGGCACCATGAAACCCAGGCTGGCTTGAAAAGCAATGGCCACACCCCCTCCACTGTGATCCTTCCTTGGGCAGTGCATTATGGAGTACCCAGGATGAGAGGATGGCCAAACCTCTATCTGACTGCCCACTTGGTCTGGTGTGAACCCTGGGTATGGAGACCAAACATGTCTGACCTCTCCCTCGGCTCTGTTTACACTCAGGGCATCTCCTAGACCAGACAACCTCAATGCAGCTTACCGCCCCCTCCTCAACTGCCCTCAGCTCCCTGCAGATCCCTCACCTCCTAGTAATTCTGACCTTCCTACAGCGTCTAGCTGTGATGGCAGGAACTGGGAGGTCAGTAAAGGGTTGAAGGTCATGGAGCCTAGTGGCAGCATAGGTAATTCTAGCAGGGCCATAACACCAACACATTTTACCTGGCTCATCTAGTCCCCACCAGAATTCTGAAATTGCACAAGGTTTCACCATACAAAAAGAGCAAACCCAACTAACACAACCTCCCCCTAACCACTTACTCAAAACAAAACCCCTAACAAATAAATAATCCCGCTAAAAAAACTTCCTCCCATACAAACTAATCGTACACACACTATACAAAATACATTACCCTACTCACTCTACTAATACAGATTCTCTATACATTCAACCACACACCCCAGTCAACATTCTCGGACCCCAAACACAATAAAAATGAATAGGAATAATACAGAAGGTCATCAACTCCCACCCCACCCAAAACAAAAATAATTTCTAAAGGGTTAACATGGGAGAAAAGCAACCAAATAGACTGATCTGCAGCAATTTTAAAGTATAAACACAGAAAGTCCCAGGTAGATGGAGGTAAATGTCTATTTCCAAATCCAAGCCAAAAGGCTAGTAACTGTAATAGGGTGCAATCAGACTATTTGGTGTTCTCACTACCAAAGTTTTAATCAGCTTTCAATGAGCACAACCATTTTAAAAAGGAATTTCAAAATCTTAAGTAGTTCAACCAAAATCAGCAGTTCAAAGATGGCTCGCTCTCAAAGAGACAGCTTCGAGAAAGATTTTAAAATAAATGGGCACTCACCCACCGTCGGGAGCACGAGTCCAGGAAATGAAGCCAAGTACAAGCTCTCATCAAGTCCTCCAGAGAGTGCATTCAGCTCTCAGAACCAACAGTTCCCACAGGAGCACATTGGGCAGGCAAACAGAAAAAGGATGAAGATTGTGGTCATACCAGGTAGGGATCCTCTGGAGAAAATGCTCCTCTTCCCTTGAGGAAAAACTTCAGACAGACCACCTCTTCTTCTAAGGCCTATGATATGCTTACTAGATTGAGCTTCAGAAAAGCTTCAGAAAGGCAGGAGACAGGTGGGGTTCTGAAAGGCAGTGTGCTTCCACCTCCAGCCATGTCAGTTAACCCCACTGCTCGACCGCTATCTGATCCAGCAGTCTCCTAGCCACCTCTGAGGCTGCCCCCAGCACCAGGAACCAAAGTCCCGTATTAACAGCAGCCCACCAGATGAAAAACCAGCCAGTGACTCTGACCCTCGGCAGTGCCTGCTCCACGTCCTCCTTCCCTTCAGGTTTGAAGGCTGTAGCAAAGATTCTTGGAACTTCTCTGGGGTTACCCTTGCTAAAGATAATAACTACGCTCCTACGCTACCTCACTAAAAAGCCCTGCCTTCCAATAAAACCCTTACACTAGGACTAAACTGAAAGAATATAAAAACAGAGTTCTCGCCAATAATAAAACTTCAACGCTAACGCTGACGTTCTGAGTAATAAAACACAAAACATGTTTAAAACAGAGCTACAACTCAGGCAGTCAGAGCCCAAGCAGACAGCAGATGACTGATACTCATTTTCTGTATGACACGTGTGAACTCCTTTTAAAGGGGGCACCTGCTTAAATGGGATGTTATTGAACCACCATGGTGTCCCTACTAACAGGTGTCTTCTGTAATTGTTTCCTAGTCAGTACATAAAAATGAGTCAGTGCTAGGGAAAGGAAAAAGGAAGTTGGGGTGCATAGGGAGAGGTTTGCTAATGAAAAGGAGGAGTCGTGTCTGCTACCGGAAAGAAGAAGGTGATGGTTCTGCCCCTGTACAGATCCCTGGGAAGACCTCACTCAGTGTAATGTACACAGTTCTGGAGCCTGCACATGAAGAATGAGATGGTCCTCTTGTTCAGAGAAAAGTCGCAAAGATGATTCAGGGACAGCAGGGGAAGACACATGAGGTGAACCTGGAAAGTCTCAATATATACATACTAGAGGCCAGGAAGGAGATGAGGGACATGAATGAGACCTCTGAGTATCTAAGCAGTATTAATAATAAATAATAATAAAGTGGAAGACAGTTCCCTATTCACAAGAAGAGAGGGCAAGCCAGTAAGGTATCAAGGGGCCATGGATGGTAACTGGTGGCGGGATGTAAATTCTTTACAGAAAGGGCGGTGGAGGAGTCAATGTGGTGAGGAAGTCAAATGTGTTGCCAGAAGAAATGGTCAGTACAGAGTTCATCACCACTTCAAACACCTTCTCAGAGGTGCTGCCAGTCTATGGCATGGGTGAAGCTAGGGTACTGCACACCATGCGGTTTAATGAATGGTTGCAAAACTGGTGCAGAGCACAGGGCTTTGGCTTCATTGGGGACTGGGGGTCCACCTGCAGAGATGAAGGTCTATACTGGCATGATGGTCTGCATCTGTCCAGGAAGGAAAACATGCTCCTAGGTGACAGGTTTAAAGGCTTCCTTGGCAAGCTTTTAAACTAGCCAAGGGGGGAGGTGCTGATAGGAAACAGGAAAGTTCAAACCTCCCCCCGCAAAGCATGGCAGGTAGTAGGGTAAACACTGAGGTACAGAGCTTGATAGAGGGCAGGACGGGTAAATGGAAAAATGGACAAGGGCAATAAGAGCAGAGATGGGGTAAAAAAGGATAAAGCCAACATTAAATGGAGGGCAATGAGTACCAATGCCCGTAGTCTGGGAAACAAGCTTCCAGAGCTAGTAGCCCTGATGGAAGTGGAACACTTGGATATTGTGGCACAGAAACATGGTACACGGAGAACCATGACTGGGATGTCAACATACCAGGGTACACAATCTACAGAAGGGAGAGGGAGGGTAAAAGAGGAGGTGGAGCAGCTCTCTACATAAGGGAATGGATCAAAGTAACAGAACTAAAAAGTAAAGGGGGAGGACAAGAGGAGCTCTGGGTCACATTGGAGACAGGGAATGGCATCACAATCCACACAGGGGTTGTATACAGACCCCATCTCAAGGGGAGGAAATGGACAAGAAAATGATAGAGGGCATACTCAAAATGGCTGAAAAAGGGGAGATACTGTTGATGGAGGACCTGAATATGCCAGATGTTAACTGGGCAACATGGACGGCAGCCACATCCAAGAGCAGGGTCATTCTCGATGCCCTACAGGGAGCATGCTCTTAGACAGCTAGTGGTGGAACCCACTGGAGGGAGCAATATTAGACCTGGTACCTCAAATGGAGAGAGGATCACAAACTTAGAAGTCAGTAGACACCTGGGAACAAGCAACCACTGCACAGTGTGCTTCACACTAAACACAACCATGGAGACAAGCCATACAAATACAAGGATACTGGACTTTAGAAGGGCTGACTTTGGCATAATGGGTGAATACCCAAGGAATGCATTAGCAAATGGCCAGAATGGAGGGGTGGAAGAACAATGGATAAAAATCAAAACTGCCATCATGGAGGCAACAAGTCTTTATGTGAAACAAATAAAGAAAACAAAGCGGAATAAAAAAACACTATGGCTCTCAGAAGAAGTGTCAGGGAAGGTTAAGGTGAAAAAGGCTGCATTCAAAAAGTATAAGGAATCACAGACAGAACACGACAGGGAACTGTATCAATTTAAGCAGAAAGAAGTGGGGAAGGCAGTCAGAAAAGCAAAGGCCCAAACCGAGGAAAGGATAGCCAACTTAGTTAAGAAGGGGATAAAACCTTTTATAGGTACATTAGGGAACATAGAAAGGTTAAGGGAGGATAGGGAAGATTAATAAAGGAGAGGGAGGTGGGTAGAGGAGACAGTGAAAAGGCAGAGATAATGAATGAATACTTTTGCTCAGTATTCACAAAAGAAGAAGAGGAGGAGTTACCTAAACCAAACAGTAGAAGCACTCTAGATAGTGGGGTTGATACCAGTCCATTTAAAGAAGAAAGAGTACTAAAGAACTTCTAAAACTCAAGGTAGACAAAGCAATGGGGCCTGACGGATTCACCCTAGAATCCTAAAAGAGCTAAGGGAGGACCTAGTGACACCACTAACCACACTTTTAACAAATCATGGGAAGATGGGTGGTACCTGAGGACTGGAGGAGGGCAGATGTGATTCCCTTCACAAAAGTGGGAGCAAGGCAGAAGCAGGAAACTACAGGCCTGTTAGTTTGACCTCAGTAGTGGGGAAAATGATGGAATCACTTCTGAAAGAAAGAATTGTTGAGTACCTAGAGGACAGCGGGGCACTGGACCCAAAGCAGCATGGATTCACAGCAAGAAGGTCATGTCAGACAAATCTAATTGATTTCTTTGACTGGGTGACCAAAGTAATAGACCAGGGAGGGGCTGTGGATATGGCCTACCTAGACTTTAGCAAGGCATTTGACACTGTCTTGCACAAAAGATTAATAATCAAGTTAGCCAGCCTGGGAGTGGGTCCCAGGGTGGTAGCCTGGATAGAAAACTGGCTGCACAACAGGATACAGAAGGTAACAGTGAATGGAACACATTCTGAAGAAAGAGGGGTTACTAGTGGAGTACCTCAGGGCTCAGTACTGGGTCCAGTCCTCTTTAACGTCTTTATAGGTGACACTACAGAGGGTCTGGAAGGAAAGGTATGCCTCTTTGCGGATGACACAAAGATCTGTAACAGAGTTGATACACAAGGGGGGGTAGAAAGGATGAGAAGGGACTTGGCAAGGTTGGAGGAATGGTCAGACATATGGCAACTTAGATTCAATGCAAAGAAGTGCAAAGTAATGCACCTGGGAAATAAAAATCCAGGAGAAGAGTAAACACAATAGCAGGGGAGGTACTAACAACAACAATAATGGAAAAGGATCTGGGTGTAGTCATATCAGATGACCTAAAGGTGGGTATGCAATGTGAGAAGTCAGTAGGGAAAGCCAGGGGGATACTGGGATGCACAGGGAGGGGCATCACAAGTAGAAAAAGGGAAGTGGTTATCCCTCTATACAGACAGTTGGTGAGACCCCATCTGGAGTACTGCGTGCAGTTTTGGAGACCCCATCTACGCAAGGACATAGACAGGATGGAAGCAGTCCAGAGGAGGGCAACTAAAATGGTGCAGGGTCTACATCAGAAACCATATGAAGAGAGACTGAGAGAGCTTAATATGTATACCCTTGATGAAAGGAGGGACAGGGGGACATGATAGAAACTTTTAAGTACCTCAAGAGAATCAACAAAGTCCAGGAGGGTAGCATCTTTCAGAAAAAGAGATGTGTAAGGACAAGGGGGCACAATTTAAAGTTAGAGGGGACGGCTCAGGGGTAATGTGAGGAAATTCTTTTTCACGGAGAGAGTGGTGGATGCATGGAACCGCCTTCCTGGAGAGGTTGTGGGGTCTAAAACAGTGGAGGAATTCAAACATGCATGGGACAGACATAAGGCAATTATAGTGGGGGGTTGCAGGAAATAGGCTGTTGGTTAACTAGAATCTGCAGCTTATCCAGTAGGCAGGGAAACGGGCAGACTGGGTGGGCCAAGTGGTCCTTATCTGCCATCAAAGTCTATGTTAGGTAGGATAGGCACAGTGGAATGATCCAAACAATGGGAGGGAGAGAGATCAGTTGAGGGAAGGAGGATGTGAGTGGACTAGTGACGGGGATGTCCAAATACAGTCAGGGCCTTCTGTAGACTAGCTCCAGTCCAGCATTTGGTTGGGTGCAGATGCAGACAGCTACAGGGCAGACTTGCCTTTTTCTGCCCACAACATCTATTTTTCTTTGCTAGTGAAGAGCAACAGCAGACCATTAGGTACACTGATGACTGGCTGAGGTACAGGTGCAAGAGGAAAAGTTTTGTTTTGCTAGCCATCTGGAGGGTTTCTTGGGGCAAAGGACACCTTTACACACAATGGGCTGCACCTATACCCAGAGAGTGTGGGATTACTGACTGGGAGATTGGTCAGTGCAGTTACACTAGAGGGTAGGGAGGAGCTGGTGTGGGGGATCACTGTGGGCAGAATGTAAATACAGGGGATCATTGATGAAAGGACATCCAAGCAGTTAAACACAAGGAAAAGAGAGATTCTCCTGGGAAGTCAAGGAAACATAAACTTGCATGCACAGCCAACAAAATGGGTGAGATCAAGGGCAGAATTCACTTTGGAGCCCAGGACATAATGAGCCCTCACATAGACCTGGTGTAGGATGAAAATGCCTGGAATACCAAGATCAAGGAATCCAGACTCTTAAGAAATGATTGGACTGTTAGGATGGGGTGGGGTGGCTCTCTTCATATGGAAAGGAGTTACTGTAGATAACAAAGCAAAGTAATGCAATGTTTATTTACAGTATATGGTGCTGAATCCAGCAGTGACTCTGAGTGCTTTACAAAGAGTAAAACCAAAACAATAACAATAAAATATAAATCAAATCAATGCTGAGAACAAGTCACATCAGCTTATTTATTTATTTATTTATTCATATGTCGGATTTACAAACCTTTGAGTCAGAGACTCATTTACAAATTAAAATAGATTAAAAGCATGGTTGAAAAATAAAGTTTTCCATAAGGCTTTGAAGGCCTCATCCCAGGCTGAGCAAATATAATGATGGATTGAATTTCAGATAATAGGGGCCACCACACCAAAGACTCCATCACCTGATGACCCAAGCTTTTATGTGGGGACCACCAACAGACCAACTTCAGTGGAGCAGAGAGGGTGGACTGGTTAATAGGGAATCAGAAGCACTTTTAAGTAGTCTGGTCCCAGACCATGTAGGACCTTGTATGTCAACAAACTGATCTTGAATGTGATGTGATGTGCAAACACAAAGGCAGCAAGTGCAGGGCACACAAAATGGGAGTAATGTGGTCCCTCGGTGAAGAACCTACCCACATCTGGGCCGTGGCATTCTGCACTAGCTTCAGTCAATGCATCAAACCTCTAGATAGCCTTAGGTATAGAGCATTACAGTAATCCAACCTAGTGATGACAAAAGCATGGATAATCATCACTAGGTCACCCTGAGCTAAGTGCGACTGGATCCTAGCAATGTTCCAGAGGTGGAAGGTGCCAGACTGGACAACAAACAACACCTTCCCTTCAAATGTCAGTCTGTCATCCAGAGTGACCCCCAGATCCCTAGCACACTAACTGCTATGAGGGGCTGGTCACCCAGAATGGGGAAAGCAACATCATCAACAACAGACAAGCCCCAATGACCAGGTTCGATAACCATGACCTCTGTTTTGCCCGAGTTGAGACATCACTAGTTAAAGACCATACATCATTTATCTCAGCTATACAGTGGCTCAGCACAGAAGACACAGATGTATCATCAGGGGCACAAGACAGATACATCTGGGTATCATCTGCATAGCAGTGAAAACCCACATTGTACTGCTACATAATCTTCTCTAGCAGCAGCATATACACAGAGAATAAAATGGGGATAAGGATAGCACCCTGAGGAACACTGCAGGACAACAAAGATGAGTGAGATAAATTTACCGAGAGCCACCCACTGCATCTTCCTGGTCAAGTATTAACCAAACCAGTGCAGAACTGTGCTGGTAATGCCAACATAATTCCTCACGTAATCCATTAACACTCCATGATCCACTGTGCGAATGAGGATGAAAGGCCCAAGAGCACCAAGATTGTACATTTCCCTTGGTCCCTCACCAGAACGAGATCATGCATCACCCTGACTAAGGCTG
This sequence comes from Neoceratodus forsteri, assembly GCA_016271365.2. NCBI lineage: Eukaryota > Metazoa > Chordata > Ceratodontiformes > Ceratodontidae > Neoceratodus > Neoceratodus forsteri. Next base: position 1,150,681,162 of record CM028130.1, on the reverse strand, counting down.
CCTCAGTGCTGTGCCAAGGCCGAAAGCCAGATTGGGGAGGTTCACAGCACAGAAAGACACTCCGACAGAAAGACACTCCAAACAGTCTATCAGTTGCTCAACCACAACTTTCTCAGTAACCTTCCCTAAAAATAATGGAAGACTACAGACCTGCCTGTAGTTTGCTAGATTTTTAGGGTCTAAAGATGGCTTTTTTTTGGAAGGGGCCTCACCACAGAACTTTTCAAGGCCAAAGGAAAGACACCATCCCTCAGGAACCCACTCACGATCTCCACAAAAACTGGGCCTAGGAACTCAGTGTAGCCAGTAATCAGTCACATTAAACCCGGGTCCAATTCACAGTTGGTGAGTTGCAAACTGACAGCAACTCTGAAGACTTCAGCCTCAGATACTAGTCAAAACTCATCCCAGGCTGACATATCAGAGTCACAATTTGGGTCAACTACCCCCAGTCCAAGCTAGGTCACTAGAAGAAATACTGGACCTAATGGCTGACACTTTGCCAGCAAAAAAAAGCCCAAACTCTATACACCTTTCTGTAGAAACAGCTCCCACAGACTGCACACAGTGGGGATTCAACCATCTGCCTACAGTATAAACGAGCTAGGTGATTGTTCACTGCAGCAATCCACCGTGAAAAAAATTCAGTCTTTTTCAGGTCAGTTACCCATTGACATTCAGCATAGTGAAGTCTCAACACCAATCTGTCCACCAAAGATCTAGATCTTCTCCAGGAATGCTCCAACCTATGACACTTAGTCTTCAGCCACCGAAGCTCAGCACAATACCATGGTGAACCATAATGGGAGGTTAAGGGTGAATGTAGAAAAGTGCAATATTGTGCTAGGCAGCCATCAGCACCATATTATAGCAATCTGCGGCTGCCTTTGTACCTTGTGCACAAGCTAGCAGCATGTCCCAGATATCCAGTATATCCTGGAGTTTGCAAGGCTCCAACTTATGTTTAGGATGACACCATATAGATTACACAGAAGGGTTAATAAAACAGGGGACCCTACACTGGAACTCAACAACATGATAATCCAACCAAATGACTAGATCAACCTTGACCACAGCTATGTCAAGTCTGAGTGAGAAGATTAGATCCAGTGTGTGACCATGTTGATTTGTCTCAGAGGTAACTGTCTGTGCCAATCAGTGAAAACATCAGCTGGAGGAGCTCCTATCCAAACTGAGAGGATTCATCATTGACCCAGGCACTGAAGTCTCCCAGTACCAATATCATGGGGCATCCAATACCTGTTCAGCGATAAAAATCCACTAGCTCCTGCAGGAAAACATTCCCACAACCTGGGGGTTCGTAGATGAGAATGATCCTGCCATTGACACCTGAAACTCATCTGGCTAGCACACCTTCAAAGGATCCAAATGTTCTCACTGGGAGTGCAATGAGCCTCAGGGTGGATCTAAAACAGATGGCCACCCCTTCCCCTCCACTATCCTTCCTTGGGCAATGCACCACTGACTGCCCGGATGGGACAAATGCCCCTAGCACCGGGCCAGTGTCCTTGCTTAACCAGGTTTCTATGACACAAATGAGGTCAATGAGAAATCTGCAATGAAACTCTCCATTACTACAGTTTTATTCTTCAGTGATCTTGTGTTACAAAGAATAGCCCAAAGAAGATGAGCAGTGGAGGCTGGATGGGCTACTTGTTACCCAGTAAAATTTATCAGATCCCTGGGGTGGGGAACAAATTATGGCAGTCCTCAGTCCTGATTCCATCTCCTCCTCGGGTGTCTCCTGGTCTGAACCACCCCAATCCTACACTCCTGATCACCATACCGATACCTCCACTGAAATAGGTGCCCCCCATGTAGGATTTCCAGTTCCTGACAGTGACTTAGCACCTCTGCCAGGAGAACTAGTGGAACCCCAATGAAAAGGTGAAGTGGCCAAGGGTGGTCCCCTGAGTAATCAATAAAAAAGCATGCAGTCCTCCAAAAGGGAAAGAGGTTTGAGTAAAGTTACCAACTTTTTAAAGCCTAAATCTGGGACAAGGGAGCCCTCCCACATCATAGCCTTACTACTCAGTTGCAGCCCTCAAAAAGTTTTGAGTTGAGATTCTAACACACAGTTTGCTTTCTAATGCCAATACTCAGCTACTGCTAGGAAGGAATCACACTTCATATTGTAGGTGGCATGAGGTTTATTCAACAGAAGTGCTCCATACCTGACAGTTTGCACATCGGACTGAAGGAGTCTGCAGTAAGATTTATAGCTGCCAATTTCTGCCTCAGTGTTGCCATGGGACAGCAGATCGTGCTGCCTCTGCTCAACTGAAATCCTTTTCTCCATGCAGCAATCAACTCTCCATCTCCTCCAGATCTCAGCTCCTGGCAGGCAAATGGCCGTGCATGCTCACTTCCCAGTCCAACCATGACATCAAGTATTAAAGGTGTGTACGGTATTCCCGCTTGCTTTTCATCTACGGCTGATGTGTCTTTCATGGTGCAATGTGGGCAGGCAGAAGGTGAAAGCTGCAATAAGTGCTGTTGAGCTAAAGCTGTGCCATGGTGGTGCTGAAATATCAGTCAAACTCAGGGTGGTGATACTGTTCGGCTCAGCAAAGACATTGATGGAAAAAAAAACAGGGCAAAAATGGGACAACTAGCCAAAACCAGGACAAAAATTGTATTTTGCAAAACTTGTGGGGACACCTGGTCATGCTACCTAATTCAATGTTTTGGTGAATAAAAAGTGCTTGTGTATACTTATGAGGTTTAAACTTCTGCCTGTCTCCATTCTCACCCTTGGTAGGTAAGCCCGGTAGTGAGTTGGGAATAGAAAGCCAAGCACTCAAAGGGTGAGCAGCATGCCAGAGGAGAAGAAGGCAGGGGAGCATGGTGGGCGTTTCACAATGCACTAAGCATAGAACTGCTGAGGGAGGCAGGGTTTTTTTGGGGGATGTAGGAGGAGCTATTCCCCCACATTGAACCTCAGGCTTCAGCTCTCCCTTTCAATGTTTTGGTGAATAGAGCAGTGCTTGTGTATACTTTTGCCTCTCTCCATTCTCATCCTTGGTAGGTAAGCCAGGTAGTGAGTCAGGACTAGAAGGCCCAAAAAGGTTACATCCTCTAACCCACAGACAGTGTGACCAGTAGCACACAGGAGAGGAAAAACACCTAGGTAGAGGAAACTTATGAGGAACCATGGCTACTGACTTGCCTGTTCTTAGGGCAAGATAAGAGGAGATGATCCTAAATGCCTGAACTAGGATCTAATTGTAGTGTGAAATGTAAAGTTCATAGTGATGAAGTCTACCTTCTGAGTCTGTTGATGTGTTCAGGAGGGTTGATTCTTGAGGTTGAAGAAGCCGATTCAATCCAAGGAATGTCCAGATCCTGAACATAGACTATGTCTGGTTGTAGAATGGAAGGTGGAACGAGATACAGGATGGATTCACTATGAAATCCTGATATTCAGTCTCCTGAACTCCATAAGCCTGAGCACAGAAGACCAACTGTTGGAAGACCGACAGGGTCTTAGTGCAATGGGGGGGGGGGCAAGCCCCGGCCCCTCTCATCAACCCTAACTAAAATAACCAACTCCAAGGGGGAGCAGACCTCAGAGTAGGTTAAAAAGTTACGGGGGGCAACAACAGTGTTCACAAAATTTTTCCCTCCCAGGTTGAGAGAACCCGGCTTGAGAGCGTCATGCTGGCCAAGCTGCCAGTGGCCTAGCCATCCATTCCACGGGAGCAGCTCAGTCAGCTTCTGCATCCTCCATGCTGTTCTCCTGCCTGACTAGGAGTGGATATTAGTTCTTCAGATCCACTACCTTACCCCTGTCAGGTGGATGTGTGTCAGGTGGATGTCTGTCAGGCTGCCACACTCAGGATTCTGCATGTCAGAATTCTGAGTGCTGGCATTAAGTAATGCTCCCTCCAGGATTTTCATGAGGTATTAGTTAATATTCACTGTTGGTGCAGCAACGATGTGAGCATAAGTAGTACAGGTTCATGTAGATGGACTGCTGGACTCCAAATTACGGGATGTATAATAGGCTATATGAATTTCCCAAGGTAATTTGTCAGACTTTGAATAAGGTGAGGGCAGTACAGAACGCTTAGCTCCTTTTGTAGTTTGGCAAATTTTATTTTTTTATTTATTTATTTGGAATATTCAGAGAACCACCTTTGAGCAGAGCTCATTTACAAAGGTTCCACATCAATAGTTACAGGAGTAATACACGTTACAGAGAAACAAACATAGTAAAGAATCATGCAGGATCCAAGAGTCACTTTCAACAAAGTACATACAGGAGAAAGCATACAGCTTGTTCCTATTGTCCCAAATAATACTATTCAGCAAATTACAAAGACAGAGTATGCATTAGATCCTGTTACATGATGAAATAAGTGCAGCAGCTGTATTTGCCTTGTTGGAGGTAGGGCAGTTGCAAGGGGCAACTTTGTCAGCAAGCAACAGGTTATGATAAGCCAGCTTTGTGGCGCTGAGGGTTGAGGTACTGGATGCCACACCTCGCATCATGCTGGCAACCCAGGTTTGGGAATGGACTCGGGTCATTGGGGGCTGGCAGGGAAGGGAATAGATCGAGTGTCTGGAGGACTGCTCTCCCTTCTCAGGGAGGGTTCTGGGGTCTGCACTGCTCCTGGGTGTCCCCTGAAGGTAGTCAGGGGCAGTGCAAAGGAACATGAGGCGCAAGCAGATGCGGGGGTGGAGCAGCAGTGGACGTTGGCACTTATGTGCCACTGATGTCATTGCATTTCTGAGCTCCAGGGCCAAAAAAAACAAGTGGTAATCCTCCCCTTGGATTGGGAGGTGATGAGGGGTCCAAAGGACTGTGCCCATATCTCCAGTGCTGGGCTGACTCCCCAGTGGCTGGCTGAGCACCTCACCAGATGGACCTTCTAACCTCAAAAAAGGCCACCGGGTAGGAGAGGTGGACCCCCGGAGTGATCCAGGTGGCGGGAATGTCTGGTTGGGGGGTGCCAGAGGGGAGGAGGCTTCAGGCAGGGGAGTAGAGGCATCAGTCCAAGTGACCACCTCTAAGAGATGCCCAGCCCTTGGGAAGCATAAAGAGAACTGAAAAAAAACAGGTTATGATAGGTAAGGCAACTGGAGCAGTATTAGTGGGATTAGCCTAGTGATAGCATTGACATATTTGAAGGGAAGCAAGGTGGGTTTTTTTAGAACTGATTTAAATGGACTCAATTTAGGTAGCTCCAGTATGGAGGTGGGAGTTCATTCAGGAGGCTTGGTGCCTTATATGGGAAAGCACTCATGGATTAAATGTTATAGATCATAGAATCATAGACTTTTGTCAACAGAAAAGGACCCCATTGGCCCACCTAGTCTGCACCTTCCCCCTTATACAGTCTTAACTCTATCAAATTATATCCCCACTTCCATGTCCCCCCCCGAGCTTCCGGTCCCCTTTTTTCCATCAAGGTATGGATCCCTGCCTCTCTTTTTTTAAATCCTTGTATTTATCCCATGCACTTTTGAACCCCTCCCCCCACTGACGCCTTAACCACCCACTCCAGTAGCCCATTCCAGGGAACCACCACCCTCTCAGTGAAATAGTGTCCTCTCTTATTACCTCTGAATTGAACGCTCTCTATTTTCCATCCATGTCCCCTAGTTCTTGGATTGTCTTTCATCTTGAATATACTCTCCCCTCAACCTGTTAATTACCTTCAGATATTTAAAAGTTTCAATCATATCCCCCCTCTCTCTCCTGGTTTCCAGCAGATATAGGTCAAGCTTCTCCTTCCTTTCCTTATATGTCCTCTGATGCGTACCATAAACCATTTTGGTTGCTCTCCTCTGAACTCTCTCTACCCTATCAATATCCCTCTGTATGTGTGGTCTCCAGAACTGTACCCCATATTCTAGGTAAGGACGGACCATTGAACTGCACAGGGGCACTATCACCTCCATTCTCCTGCTTGTGACACCCCTCCCTGTGCATGCCAGATTACCGCTTGCCTTCCAAACTGCTTTATTGCAGTGGTTTGCCACCTTAAGTTTGTCCAAAATAATAAGCCCTTGATCCCTCTCCTGCTATGTAACCACAACATCTTCTCTTCCTAGTGTGTATGTGGCCCTAGGGTTCTTGTGCCCTATGTACAATATTCTACACTTTTTGGCATTAAATCTCAGTTGTCAACTCTCTGACCACCTCTTCAGCTTTAACAGGTCCTCTCTCATGCTCTCCATCCCCCCCCAATGTATCCACTATATTGTAGATCTTTGTGTCGTCTACAAACAGACACACTTTTCTACTAAAACCCTCCACAATATCCCTAACGTAAATGTTCAAAAGTTTTGGCTCTAGAACAGATCTCTGGGACACTCCACTTGTCACTCTTTCCTCCCTTGACTGAACCCCATTTATAACCACCCTTTGACTCCTGCCACCAAGCCAGGTTTTCACCCAATTTGTTATTTTCTCCTCTACCCCTAGACTGCCTGTCTTGCTCACCAGCCTCCTATGAGGGACGATGTCAAAGGCCTTACTGACATCCAGATAGGCCACATCCACCGCCCCTCCCTGATCACACTCCCTTGCCACCCAGTCAAAGAACTCAATAAGATCCATCTGGCATGGCCTTCCGTCAGTGAACCCATGCTGCCTGTCATACTGTAGTCCATTTCTACAAGATATTCCACTATCCTTTCCAATAATAATGTCTCCATAATCTTTCCTGCCATTGATGTATGACTGACTGGTGATAGTTACTCAGCTCATCCTTTCCTCTGCTCGTGTATTGGTACCACATCCACCTTTCTCCAGTCACTTGGTACCCTTCCTGTGTCTAAAGATTTGGTTGAACAGCTTCATTAGAGGTTCTGCCAGCTCTTCTCTAAGTTCCTGGAGAACCATGGGATGTAGGGCATCTAGATTCATTACCTTGTCCACCCTTACTTTCACCAATTCCTCCAATACCCTGCCCTCCATGAATGGTCTACTATCCACCACCCTCCCCTCATTTCCTCTCACCTTCAGTATTGGTCCATGTCCCTCCCTTTCAGCCATGAACATTGAGCAGAAATATTTGTTCTGCAAGTCTGCTTCTTCTGAGTCCCTCTCTACCAGATCTGACCCCTCCCCTGTAAGTCCCATTATGCCCTTCTTGTTTTTCCTTCTTTCACTGATGTACCTGAAGAACTTTTTGTCTCCCCATTAGGCTTCTTTTGTTATCTTCTCCTTCATATCTGTCTTCCTCCTCCCGATTTTCTGCCCTGACGCCCTTAGTTTTTCCCTATATATCTCCTTGTCCTCTTTTCCTTGAGTTCTTTTATAGGTTTTGAAAGCTCTTTTTTTCTCCCCTGTTGCCCTTGCCACATCTCTAGAATACCAAAGTGGCCTCTTTCCCCTTTTTCTCTTTCCTACCTTCCTCATGCACTGTTCAGCGGCCTTCAAGAGTCCTCTCTTTATTGCCCCCCACAGTTCTTCCATGTCTCCCAGCATTTTTCCTATCTTCCATATCAACCCTAAAAATCTCTCTCTCATTTTTTTAAATCCACCCTTTGGAAATCCAATAGTATATACCCTTGTAGTTGTTCGACTCACTTCCTTCCCCGTCCCTATCCTAAATGTAACTGCTCTGTGGTCACTTGCCCCCCGATTGTCCCCTACTGATACCTCGACCAAACTATCCCCATTTGTCAGTATTAAGTCTAGTGTTGCCTCACCCCTAGTGGGCTCCCTAATATGTTGCTTGCAAGGTTCTCGGAAGTGCTTATTCTCAGTACTGTTTAGGAAATGAAATGCAGAAATACAATGAAAGCTGGACAACTTGATAGAACAAGCGCTGATGTTTACAGTAGGGTCTAATGGCTTTCTAATGGCTTTAAATTTGATCAGTTTGTCATGATTCATTATGTAGGTGCCTATAGGGAGACAACAAGGATTCTAAGGGAATGAAGCTTTGGGTACCTAATAGGAGAGGGTAACTGAAGGATTGCAGACCACTGAAGGTGAGGATGAAGTATGCTTTACAGACAGTAATTGGATGCCGAAGGTGTAACTGAATTGTTCTGTATGATAATTTTGAGATTAGATGACGAGTTCAAAAATCTGGAATGTGGTTTGCATGAGCACATTTTTCATGAAGGACTGGGGTGAGATGATGGATACCGCCACTGGTGTAGTATAGTAGCTTAGTGGTAGGAGTTAGAATGGCCCTTGTGGTGTTGACTTGCTGGTAGATGCTATGTCAGCATGCTGAAGGATCTGAGTTGATGCTGTTAAGGATCGAATAGGATAGTGGAAGGTAAAAAAGATAGTGAAATAGTTGTAAATGGGGTCAGCACAAAACATTTTTAAATATTAGATCACATAAGGCTTTTTATTGTCTAAAGAAGCATCACCAATAAAAAGGCATCACAAATAAATGAAACAGTTATACGCCCATTTGCCTTTGATTCCAGTCGAACAGCACCTTTCGACTTGTGTTAGCCGTACATGTTTATCCGCTTCTGACCTCAGTTGAACAGCGTTTCTCGACATGCGTTGCTGGCATTTTTGTTAAGTTGCTCACACTGCATTTTTATGTCGGTCTTCTCTTCAGTAGTTTATAGCTCTGAAGAGCATTTGCAATGAGATGTGTGCATTTTTTTTGGTAAGACCGTACATTATTTAATTTATTTGTGATGTCTTTTTATTGGTGATGCTTCTTTAGACAATAAAAAGCCTTATGTGATCTAATATTTAAAAATGTTTTGTGCTGACCCCATTTACAACTATTTATGTCTGTATTTTTTCCAGCTCCTGGGGTATTATGTGCACTTCTTTGTTTTGAGACCCATTATGTCCATGTTGTTTTATGGACACTTTTTTGTATAACCATAAAAAAAGATAGTGTCAGCACCACTGTGTGCTACATGAAGGGGTTCCATGTCATGATAATGAAAATATCACAGAGACTTGCACAATAGCGAGTCCATTTTGTCAAAACCACAGTCGGCAACACAACAACCACACAGACAGTTAAGACAGCGACAGCACTATGCAGTACAAAATGGGACTGTATAAACAAATATTTTGTTGAGCTCCCCACACCCCCCCCCTTATTAAAATAATCAACCCTGGGGGGAGCGGACACAACAAAAAAAATGAAACCCTTAACCCCCAAAACACGCTTTAAAAAAAAATACCTACATGCAGTCCCAAAACCGGCACCATGCCCACAATAACCAGGGACCATATCCACTACTCCAGGTGGCCAGCACAGCAACAGCACACTGCACTGCTCCATTTATCCGGCACCCCTAGACACACGCACACATACCATCATTCGCCATCGCTGTTATACGAACATATGAATCTGCAAGCAGAAGCAGACCACCTGGTCTATCAGTGTCTGCCTGAGTGTGCAACTAGCCCCCTAGACTGCAGTTGCCCCAACCCCTTCCCCATCTGTCATTCTCATGATGACCTCAGCCCCCTCTACCCAGACCCTCCCTCATGCTCTGCCCCACGTTCTCTTAAAACTTCCTACTGTCTTACATGATACCATCCCCTCTGGTAGAGCTTTCCATTTAGACACCACCCTCTCTGTGAAGTAGTGCCTCCTCATCTCCCTCCTAAATCTTTTGTCCTCCAATCTTAGTCCATGCCCCTTCGTTTCCCAACCCTTCTTCAGTTTAAACACCCCTTCAGTGCTAGCATTGTTTATCCCCTTTAAATACTTGAATGTTTCAGTCATATCCCCCTATCCTTCCTTCTCCAGTGTGTACATGTTCAGCTCATTCATCCTTTCCTCATAGGCCTTGCCCTCCATCCTCTGTAAATTTTTTGTTGCCCTCCATTGCACACCTTCAGTAAATTAATATCCCTCTTCAGATACAGCTGCTGATACTGCATACAGTACTCCAAGTGTGGCCTGACCAAAGATCTGCAGTGGGGTAAGATCACCTTCTTATGTCTGGATGAGAAACCCCTTGCAATACAGCCCAGCATCCTGTTCACCTTAGCTGCTGCTTTCCTGCATTGGGCAGAGTTGTTCATGCTCCCTGTTACCAACACCCCTAGGTCCTTCTCTTCCTCAGTGATCCCCAGCCTCACCCTTCCCAACCAATAGTCCCTCCTTGGGTTCTTTGCCCCTGAAGTGCATAACTTGCACTTTTTCGCATTGAATCTCAGCTGCCACTTCTCTGATCATACCTCTAGTTTGGTTAGGTCTCCTTGTAATTATTTCCAGCCATCCTCTTCATCCACCACTGCCTCATTTTGGTTCATCTGTGAACAGACAAACCCTGCTCCCAACTCCATGTGCAATATCTGAGATAAAGAGCACAAATAGCACTGGGCCCAGCACCGAGCCCTGTGGCACACCGCTCATCACCAGTCTAAGTGCCGAGAGCTCCCCCCCACTACCACCCATTATGCCTCCCCTGCAGCTAATTCATTATCCAGTTTGTCAGCTTCATCTCTACCCTCGCAGCAGTCAGCTCCCCCCCACCCCAGTCTCCCATGAAGTACTGAATCAAAGGCCTTGCTAAAAAGAAAGTTGTGTCTGAAGTGGAATTTGAACCCATGCCTCCATTTGGAAACCAGAATACCCATTGTCAATGGAAGCATTCTCTTCTTGACTTGCTTACATCCTTCCTGACTCTCTATTCACTCCCGTCGCTATCCTCTCATGGTCATAACTTCCTCAGGCACAAAAACTGAGTCGCTCAAATGTGAGTCGCTCAATTTGCTTCACCTGTATTACTGGATGCCTCTAAGGAATGATCATGTGGAGTTAATTGAGAGATAAGATTTTTTTTTTTTTAAATCATCTTTATTGTATTTCTTTTTTTCCCAATAATTGTTAGACAAACAAACACATATGTGCCCAGGACATGCCTGGGCCCACACCCCAAAACTGGGTGTGACCACTATGTACAAACCATAACTATGTACATACACAGCTACACTACATACCCTTTAACAGCTTCCTCATGCCTGGGTTTATAACCTAGTGGTTAGGACAACCCCAACCAAAAACAAAGGGAAAAATGCATATATGAATCAATGTCTAAATCTCAAATGCCCTATGGAGCCTCTAGGGCCTTATATCATACACAAGAATCCTCAAAGATGTGCCTTGTAGCTGTGTCCCAAGGGAAAAGAGAGAGCCCCCCCCCATCAATTTCCGGCAGATTCCGTGTTCCAATAACAAGAAAAACATTGAAGCAAGGCTGACCTGCTTCAGTAAGCTAAGTACATTTAAAAAAGCCCACTGTTACAGGAGTATCTACTCCCTACTCAGCTATTCTTAATAGAAACATAGAAACATAGAATTTGACGGCAGATAAGGACCGCTTGGCCCACCCAGTGTGCCCATTTCCCTACCTGATGGATAAGTTGTAGATCCTAGTTAACCAGCAGCCTACTTCTTCCTACCCCAACCCCCTAGAATTGCCTTATGACTGTCCCATGCATGCTTGAATTCCACCACTGTTTTTGACTCCACAACCTCCTCTGGAAGGCCGCTCCATACATCCACAACCTCTCTATGAAAAATACTTCCTTAAATTACCTCTGAGCCGCCTCTTCTATCTTCACCAAAGCCCTTGTTCTGCACACCTCTTTTGAAAGATGCTACCCTCTTGGACTTTGTTGATTCCTTGAGGTACTTGGAAAGTTTCTATCATGTCCCCTCCTCCTTTCCTCGAGGCTTACATATTAAGCTCCTCAAGTCTCTTTTCATATGTCTTCCGTGCAGACCCTGCACCATTTTAGTTGCCCCTCTGGACAGCTTCCATCCTGTCTATGTCTTTATGGAGATTGGGTCTCCAGAACTGCACGCAGTACTCCAGATGTGGTCTCACCAGCTGTCTGTACAGAGGGATAATAACTTCTTGTTTTCTACTGATGATGCCTCCTATGCATCCCAGTATTCCCCAGCCCTCCTTGCTGCCCTCTCTCACATTGCTTGCCTACCTTAGGTCATCTGATATGACTACCCCAGGTCCCTTTCCATTTTTGTTGTTGTTAGTATCTCACTCCCCATTGTGTACTCTTCCCCTGGGTTTTTGTTTCCCAGGTGCATTACCTTGCACTTCTTAGCATTGAATCTAAGCTGCCATACATTTGACCATTCTTCTAACCTTGCCAAGTCCCTTCTCATCCTTTCCACCCCACCTTGTGCATCAACTCTGTTGCAGATCTTTGTGTCATCTGCAAAGAGACATACTTTTTCCTTCCAGTCCCTCTGCAATGTCGCTTATAAAGACATTGAAGAGTACCGTCCTAAAACTGAACCCCTGGACCCCACTACTAACCCCCTTTTTCAGAGTGGACCCATTTACTATTACCTCTGTGTCCTATTCTCCAGCCAATTCTTTACCCAGGCTGTCATCTTGGGACCCACTCCCAGGCTGGCTAACTTGTATATTAATCTTTTGTGTGGGACTGTGTCAAATGCCTTGCTAAAGTCTAGGTAGGCCATGTCCACAGCCCCTCCCTGATCAACTACTTTGGTCACCCAGTCAAAGAAAGCTATCAGATTTGTCTGGAATGACCTTCCGCTGTGAATCCATGCTGCTTTGGGTCCTGTGCCCCTCTGGCCTCTAGATACTCAACAATTCTTTCCTTCAGAAGTGATTCCATCATTTTCCCTACCACTGAGGTTAAACTAACAGGTCTGTAGTTTCCTGCTTCTGCCTTGCTCCCACTTTTGTGAAGGGGAATCACATCTGCCCTCCTCCAGTCCTCAGGTACCACCCCATCCTCCCATGATTTGTTAAAGAGGGTAGTCAGTGGTGTCACTAGCTCTACCCTTAGTTCTTTTAGAATTCTGGGATGAATTCCATCAGGCCCCATTGCTTTGTCCACCTTCAGTTTTAAGAGCTCTTTCCGAACCCTTTCTTCTGTAAATGGGCTGGTATCAACTTCTGTATCCAGAGTGTTTCTACTGTTTGTTTTAGGTACCTCCCCCTCTTCCTTTGTAAATACTGAGCAAAAATATTTGTTTAGTATCTCTGCCTTTTCACAGTCACCCTCTGCCCACCCTCCTCCCTTTATTAAGCCTCACTATCCCTCCCTTGGTCTTCCTTCGCCTCCTGATGTACCTATAAAGGTTTTATCCCCTCTTAACTGATTTGGCTATCTTTTCCTCGGTTTGGGCCTTTGCTGTTCTGACTGCCTTTCCAGCTTCCTTTTGCTTTAACTGATACAGTTCTCTGTCCTGTTCCTTCTGTGATTCCTTGTACTTCCTGAATGCTTTTTTTCTTGAACCTTCACCGCCACTTCTTGAGAACCATAGTGGTTTCTTACCTGCTTCATTTTGTTTATTTGCTTTGCACAGAGGCTTGTTACCTCTGTGATGGCAGTTTTTATTATTCCCCATTGTTCTTCCACCCCTCCTTCCTGCCCATTTGCTAGTGCATTCCTTAGGCACTCACCCATTTTGGCAAAGTCAGCCCTCCTAAAATCCAGTACCTTTGTCTTTGTATGGCTTGACTCTATTGCTGTGTTTATTGTGAACCATACTGTTCGATGGTCGCTAGTTCCCAGATGGCTACCCACTTCTACATCTGTGATCCTCTCTTCATCTCCATTTGAGAGAACCAGATCTAAGATTGCTCCCTCTCGAGTGGGCTCCAATACTAGTTGTCTAAGGCATGCCCCCTGTAGGGCATCTAGAATAACCCCACTCTTAGAAGTGGCTGCTGCAACTGCACTCCAGTTAACATCTGGCATATTCAGATCACCCATCAGCAATATCTCCCCTTTATCTGCCATTCTAAGTATACTTTCTATCATTTCCTTGTCCATTTCCTCCCCCTGAGAGGGGGGTCTGTATACAACCCCTGTGCGGATTGTGGTGCCATTGCTTGCCTCCAAATTGACCCACAGTGCTTCTTCTCCTCCCTGTTTACCCTTTTGTTCTGTTGCTTTGATTTCTTCTCTTATGTAGAGAGCTACTCCTCCTCCTCCTCCCCTTTTACCCTCCCTGTCCCTCCTATAGATAGTGTATCCTGGTATGTTTACGTCCAAGTCATGGTTCTGTGTGTACCATGTTTAACATAATTACGTACCCTCTGACAGACAAACCCTTGTCTGGGGTATTTTGGACTGCAAGGTATATACCGCCTCCAAGGTCCTCCATCTCTTATCGTAAGATGCCTTATGTCCAGTTCGAAGCATTTGTCCTCTAAGCCTGGCCAAGATTGTCAACAAGTCTACTACCCTTTGGTCATACGAATAGATCAGCTCACTTTTCCAATGCTTCAAGACAAATGCTTTGACCAAGGAGGACATTAATGAGATGTGGCCTTTTACCAGCGTGCTAGGGATATCTGACATATCCTCCAGAACACAGATTTTAGGCATGATGAGTTCCTTGTAATTTAATACTGGATCCATATTATGTCGAATTTGCTCCCAGATGGGGAAAGTTTTGGAACAGTGCCATAATACATGGAGTAAATCCCCTGGGCTTGTACTACACCTAAAACATAGGTCCGTCTGTCTGAGGCCCCTAGCACATAGCTTAGAAGGGGTAAAATACAGATTGGAAGCTACAAAAAACTGCATGATCTTATATTTAGGAATGGGAATATATCTATGACTCTGCCACACTTCTTTCCAGTCAGGTCCCTGAGGGCTAATGTCCTCTTGTTTATCCCAGTATGAAATCTTTACAGAAGAACCCCCACTTAAAAAGTCAAGTAATATCTTATAGATTTTGGACAGGGGATTTCTTGCACAATTAACCTCCTTAAGGAGACTCCACGTAAATGGGGTATCGTGAAATTCATCCGTCTCCCTTTCCATTTTTTGCAACAATTTGGTAATTTGTATTTTCTTAAAAAAGTTCAAATTCTTGCACTGGTCTGGGACAACCACCTTATCTTCTTTCAAAAAATCCGCCCATCTTAGGTTGAACAAGTGAGCAGCCTCCCATCCTTTAATTGTTTGCCCTCCAATGCGTATGTTTGGATTACCCACAAGGGGTTGTTCTCTGGCAGCTTTTGGGGTTTTTCTTTGATTTGGGGACAAAAGAGTCCACCAAGCCAGAACTGCTTTATAAATTGGGGTTTGTTTTCCTCCATCCGGTAGTTCTTTCGGATTAATAAACTATACTGCTTCTGGGGAAACGCCCATATTCAAAAGGATTTGCTTCTCAACCTGAAGCCACGTTGGAATACATCCCCCCCACTTCACCTGCTCCTGCCACCGACTCATTAACCCTAATTGGCCTGCTATATAGTAAATTTGTAAATCTGGGATTTTGAGACCTCCCATGCTATAAGGTAGTCGTGATACAATATTCTTTCTTCTAGGGGGTTTAGCACTCCATAAAAAACTAGAAATGAGCTTTTGTATTTTAGTGAACCAACATTTAGGGATGATATATGGGGATAAATGTATTGGATAGAGAAGTCTGGGTAGCAAGTTCATTTTGACCAGACCCAGTCTTGCTGTCCAATTTAGAGGGAGTTTGTTCCATCTAATTATATCCATTCTAATTACCGATAGTATCTCACCTAAATTTGCATCAAGGCCTTCATCTTCATTAATAGTGATCCAAATGCTTAAATACTTAAGCTTTTTTGGGGACCAATTCACATGGAGCTGTTCAAAAGTGACTTTATGAGTAAATATATTAAGAGGGAGAACCTGCGTCTTAGTCAAGTTTAACTTGTATTTCGACACCATAGAGAATCTATCAACTATAGCTAGAATCCAATTGAAACGCTCTGCAGGTTCCTGTAGGTGTCACAAAATGTCATCAGCAAAAACAGATAGTTTCATTTCTATCCCCCCAATAACAATCCCCTGTATTGCCGGATCCTTGTGGATCACCCTTAACAAGGGTTCCAAGTAGATATTAAATAATATTGGCGAGAGGGGACATCCCTGCCTGGTCCCATTATCTAAAACAATTTCCTTCGATAAGTAGCCGTTACATAAAATCCTAGCGGTAGGGGCCGCGTATAAATTTTTTATGCCCCTAAGAAAGGCCTCCGGAAAACCCATGCATTTCACGGTTGCAAATAAGAAATCATGGGAGACCCTAACGAAGGCCTTCTCGGCATCTAAAGCGATTACGGCCATAGGTAGCTTAGAGGTTGAGGCCATATATAGTATATGGTGGAGTTTCCGGAGTGCATCATGGGCTCCTCTACCCATCATGAACCCCACCTGTTCTTGGCTGATTAAACAAGAGCAAGCATCAGAATTCTACTGGCCAGTATCTT
Organism: Neoceratodus forsteri; assembly: GCA_016271365.2. Lineage (NCBI taxonomy): Eukaryota > Metazoa > Chordata > Ceratodontiformes > Ceratodontidae > Neoceratodus > Neoceratodus forsteri. The sequence goes on along the minus strand of CM028130.1, from coordinate 1,150,664,971 downwards.
CCTCAGCAATTTCAAGTCTGGTTCATCAGGGCAATAGGTCTAAAGCTCTCAGGGAGTTCTTTGGGTTTCTCCAGTTTTGGAATGAGGGTTATATAGGCCTGGTATAACTGTGGGTGTGGGATTCCATCCTGCATAATGTTTACAAATAATTCTTTCAATAGGGGTAATATAACTGCAGCATGAGACTTATAAAACTGGGCAATTAGACCATCCGGTCCCGATGTCTTACCATTTGGAAGTGAAACAATCAGCTCTAATATTTCAGACTCTGAAACAGGGGCCGCTAGCCACTGGGCTTGATCTTGGTCTAACCTCGGAAGAGGTATACCTTCCAAAAACCCCATAATGTCCCCCCTCACTTACCGAGACCCCCCTTTGATAGATCCCTTCAAAATAGGCCGCAAATGCATCAGCTATTTTCTGGGGTTCTGTTATTGTTTCTCCCCGATACTTTATGAACGGAATTACCCAAGCTGCCTCCCACTCTCTTATTCTATGGGCAAGAAGCCTGCCTGGAACATCCCCTTGCATCAAGTAGTTTGCATGGACCTTTTCGGACCACCGCTCCAACTTGCCATGAAGTATATTTGCCATCTCATCTCTAAGCTCCTTGAGCTCCAAGTCTAACCCTTCTGCAGTACCCTCTAGAGGAGCCAATGAGTTAATAGCACCCAGGATAAACTCCTCCCTCGCCCTTATCATATAAGTTATCCTGGCTGCTAGTCTTTGAACCAGACCCGAATATAAAACTTTAAAGGTGGGCCACCTTAGTCTACTATCTGTAAGCGTGGGGAGTTGGGTCTGGATAGTTTCAACCAGTATCTGTTCTGACTTGGTTAACAAATGTTTATCCAATAATAAGGAATCATCAAGCCTCCATCGGTATGGTCTCGTTGGAAGGGATTCAAACACCCAAGTTAGCTGGACTGGGGAGTGGTCTGATAAGATTCTAGTATGTGTAATCAGCTCCCTTACCCCCTGAGTTGCCTCTTTATTAACCAAAAAGTAATCGATTCTTGAATGGGTTTTGTGCGCTCCAGAATAGAAAGTCATATTATGTTCCCCTATATTGCAGACCGTAATTGGGTCAATCAATGCAGCAACCTCTAAAAGTTTGAACAGTGATACTTGTGCAATAGAAGGCAGTCTTTTCGATGGGGGCTTTTTATCCACCCTATTATTTAGACAGAGATCCCAGTCTCCCGCTAAAATTAGAGGATGGGATGGAAGTAGGGCTATGTCAACTTCTAGCGAGGCAAAAAAGTCAGGGTTGGGAGGTGTAGGAGCATATATAGAGGCAATCGATAACATTTTGCCCATAATAGTACCCGTAACATAGATCCCTCTGCAATCTCCTCTAATTTTGGTTTGTAAAACTATAAACGGGCAATTTCTTCCAATCAAAACGGCAACTCCCCCTGAAGCTTTGGCGTTTCCGTCTCCGAGAACCTGCCCTACCCATAATTTTTTAAGAAGGTCCAGTTCCTCTTTAAGAAGGTGATTCTCTTGTAGGGCTACAATCTGGGCTCCGAGTTGGTGAATGTGCTTTAATATCACCATTCTCTTCTTCTGCCCTCTGAGGCCTTTAACATACCAGGTGATGATTTTAATGTTGATCATGCAGTTTTGTTTACCCCCCCTGAAGTCCATTCCCACCAAATCTGCCTTAACAAATATAGAAGCCTTGTACTCTCTCTTTTCCCTTTTCCCACCATCCCCCTCCCAGTCAGCCCCCGATCCTTAGATTGACCTCCTATCTCAAATGGATACGCAGATGAGCTCTCTGGTGAGCACACCCCCCAGACCCTCTAAAATCTCACATTCACCTTTATAATTTCTTACTTACCCCTAAACATAGACCTATCTTCTCAATCACTCCCCTCAAATTACCCTCATAACTATATACAACCCCTACCATGCTTAAAAGACTTAATATAAAGGAACAGATCATATATTCCTGGCTGCAAAAGATATAAACTTCAAACCTAATCCCCCTAAGTTTTAGTTAACATCAAGAATATATTATAAATCTACAATCTCCTCTAAATCCTACTGCAGCCTGACTGAGCCATCTTTAATGATTCATCAGTTTTAACAAGGAGTAAGTAGTCTCCTCCTAAACCTCTGGCTCAGATTAAAAATAATATAATATGAGTGCTCTATAGAACACCGTTTACACTCTTATTCAAGTCTTCAGAGGGAGATGCTGCAAAAAAAAAGGGGGAGAGAGGGGGGGAAGGGGAGGAGAGGAAAGGCAGGGGAGAGATAAAAAGGGGGAAGGTGGAGGGGTAAAGGGGACGAAGAAACCATTTTCTTCCTTCCTTTCTTTTTTCCCCTTGTCTTCTTCTTAGTCTTCCTTTTAGTCTGCTTCTTCTCATCTTGCATTCATGTCTCTTCTTCCCCCTTCCAAATGAAAATGTAAGCGAACGCTTCCTTACTGTTGAGCTGTCATTAAAGATGTCCAGAGCATTATAAAGAACCCCAACTGGTTAGTACACATCCTGTGGAGCCTTTTCAGGTCTTCGATTTAAACAGATCCGGGAGCTCTTGTCTCAGTCCTTCTGTCGCCTTCTTTGCCGTTAGATATCTTTTATCTCCAGATTGCAGTTTCACGACTAAAGTGGCAGGGTGTTGGACCCTAAACTTCAGCCAGCCAAATAAAGCTTTTCTTTATGTCCCCATATTCCTTCTGTTTCTCCCGAATCACCGGGTTTGATCCTGGAACATTACTAAGGGCGCACTGCTCCACTGTAAGTTTTAAGTGTTCTAGCTCTATTTAGAGCGTGTGACTTCTCCTTAAAATTTAGGAATCGCATAATAATGACCCTCAGTCTGGCCCCTGGTGGAGGTAACTCTCTAAGAGAGTGATGGGCCCTTTCCAAGTTATAGGAATCGCCATAAGGTGTGGGGCCTAAGAGTTTCATCAGCATGTTCTGGATAAAAGTAATACAGTCTGGTCCTTCCAATTGTTCGGGCAAGCCAACCAAAATTAAGTTATTCCTTCTACTTCGTGATTCCTGATCCTCGATGCGGTCCTCTAATTTTTTCACTTGCCTACGTATAGTCACTAGCGCCTGTTCTTGAGAAACAGATTTGTGCTCCTGAGATGCATACATGCTTCCACATCCCCCATTCTTTGAGCCAAGGCTTGCAGTGAAGGCTTTATTGTTGAGAAGTTAGCAACTAGACCTTTGAGCAGAGTTTCAATTTCAGTAATATCGTCAGGTGATGTCTGGCCACCTCCGACATTATCAGCGCTGTGCCCTTGATCTTCTAGGACAGGTGATGGGGGTTTGGGGCATTTTGTTGCCCGGGCTCGAGCATCCAGGCCGTCAGAGGTTTCAAAATCCATCTTGGATGCTGCGCCTGGCTTCGTATTCGGCGAAAAGTCCATAAGTACAAGATCGGAATTTAAAAAAAAAAATGTTTTGGCAAAGACTAGGAGGAGACTCAAAAAGAGTGATTGCTTTGTTTCCGCAGCTACCACAGAGTAAATTGTATTTTATAGTACCGTTGAATCGATCGGGCCCGGGAGCTCTGCTCTGCGTGTCATCACGTGATCTCTCGAGAGATAAGATTTTCTATATGATCCAAGTCCAACAGGATTCCAAAAAAGATTCTGGGGAGATTATCATGAAGTACAGGTGTTTCTTGACTGACTGAGTCTAAATAAGCCATGTAGTTTGACGGATATTGCGGGAACAGGATTTTCTCTTTGGCAAGAAGAACTGATAATCCTTGTGGTGTTGAACAGGAGCAGTAATGTCAGCTCAGGTAGTAGTACGAGGATGATGAACCACTAGAAGTAATTGAACAGGTGGATGGATGCTGGATGGCAGTAGAGGTGAAGAAATGCCCAAAAAAGTACATTTCAACAAAAACGCAAAAAAAAAAACAAATCATTAGAGCAGCTAGATGGAAGTTGCTGAGTAGAACAGCAGTCTAGCTAAATGTGCCATTATGATGCCAGAGATGATGAAGTAGGAAAACAGCCTAAAGGCATGAACTGGGCAGCAGGAACTAGGAATGAAGGTCGAGGCATCTGAGATGCACTGGCTGCAGGGAGGAGAAGAACAGAGGTGTAGAACTGCCATTAGAGGGACGCAATGCCAGCATGGAAGGACAATCATGGAGTCAAGGAGCTGATGAAGAAGCAGCCAAGCAGGCATGACTCAGAATACAGACTGTGAGGACAATCCAACAAGGAGGTAGGTAGGCTTCTGACAGGATCCAGGAGATATCCAGCTGAACTCTGAGCAAGGCAGATGAATGCATGCACAGATTTTGTACAGTAGACTGCAGAGGAGGACAACAGAAGGTCCAGGAGGAGAACAGGGAGATGCCTGGGTCCCAACAGCATCCAAGAGAGCAGGTACCACTGAGGAAAGGACAAAGCTAGGAGGTGGGAAAGAAAGGCAGGAGTCAAAGGTCCAGAGACTGGAGGTTGAGCCAGAAACCAAGTTACAAGTAGCACGACAGAGGAGTACAGGACTGAACTGGAAGGTAAGCAGGGCCCCAGAGTCCTGAAGTCTGATGAATGAGCTGGCAGGGACCAGATCAGGACAGGAGGAAGCAAAAGGGCAAAGACAAGTATACAAATCCCAGGTAGGAAGAGAACAAAGCAGAGGAGGGATCTCCGTGGAACAGCAACTATAAGTCAAGCAGTCCAGTTTTCCACAGGGTAGCAGGAGGCCAAAGCCCAGGATGGGCTGGAGGAGCTGAAGAAGATGGCTCATGTGTCTGTGAAGGACTTGCATCGGAGACAGAGGCAAGTCAGTTGGTGATGAGGCCCAGATACAGGGACTGAAGGTATATGAGGTACAGGATTCCATTCTGAAAGGAAGATGGTGAGCCCAAATCTCATCTGGTGGGATCCACAGAACTGAGAATAATGTATAGGATGGAATAAATGGTAATGAAGGAGGCAAGCAGAAAACTAGAAGCAGCTGAAACAGACTCCTACCATGGGTAGCCGGATGAGCAGACTATTACTAAATACCACAAAGGCAGAGTTAGGGAGCATAGACTGGAGATGTAGTGGCAGGGAATGGAATTGAGTGAGACTATATAGGGGTGAAAGAGGCTTCCATCCCCTGTAGTCAGGGAGAACTAACTATCACTCAATACTGCACCTGGCAGAGCAAGGGATGAAGACTGTTAGCATGCTGATAACGGATGCTGATAACGGATGCAGGTAGTGGACTGTAATTGGAAGACATGTCTCCCATCCCTGGCAGACAGGGCCAGCCCACCTTCACTCAATACCTCAGAAGGTCGAGTTAGGAACAGAGGATGCCGGGGAGGTGATAGAGCATGTCAGTAATAAAGGTTATAAAGAGAGAGAACAGACCACTATCCCTGGCAGACTAGCAAGCCTACTGTACCTACATTCGATACCCCAGAAGGCAGAGTTAGGGACAGAGACTGTCAGCAGTGGGGAGAGATTGGAATGTAATTGGATGGGATGGTAACTGGATGAAACTGACTCCCATCCCCAGCAGACAGGGCAGGCCTACCAACATTTAGTACCTCAAAAGGCAGAGTTAGGGATGGAAACTGGAAGGCTATTGCTATTGGCTGAGCAAGGAAAGGGCAGCACCTGCTGCATAGGAAAAGGGAAGCAAACAGAAAGTAGCAGGACAAAGGGGATGGCAGCAAGGAAGGGGTTCTGGGAATATAAAGAGGACGAGCACACTGTGAGAACGTAACAGATGAACACAGGAATAGCATACAGCAGAAAATGCCAAACAGTATGGGAAAGATAAAGGAAGAAGCACCAAGTTAAAGCAGGACTGAGTAAATGACGACATGGGACCAGGGAGAGGAAGCAGGGGAGATTGCAGGAACACTGTAGCAATGGCGCCGTATGCACAGGCGAGTAGGAGAACTGCAGGAGTATGAAGTATTAGAGGTATAACACAGTGAAATTAAACAAGGTACTGAGGAGAGCATAGGAAATCTGAGACTAGTAAATGGTACAAGCAGGGGAATAAGAAGGAGTAGCACAGGTGTCAGGCATACACTGTAAGGGAAAGCTGCAAGCAATAGTTATCCAAGTCCATGGAAACCTGCAGAAACATCAGGTGCCAGCTCAATGCTGTAATAATAAAAATGAGTTTGTAGCACTTCTCGGGCATTTGTGTCATATGATACATGCATTTATCAGGGATAACCATAAAAGGAGAATGATTTTGAATTTAGGGTAATTTTAAGAATTGAGCATTCAAGGATCGCTTTGCATAGACACTGACGCCACATCACACGGTCTGCATAGTTGCTTTGAATTATTTGAATTTCATACATAAGTGAACAGATCTCATGCACATTGGGTCTAGATTAGAAAACAATCAGTTAGATATCATTGCTAAGTGCCAACTGATTCAGAAGTACAAAAATCCACAAAGCAACAAAACTGGTCTTTATGTTTCTGTGTAATTAGAATTTGCAGCAGCTTCTTATGCTTGAAATGTTTATTCTGTCATGGTACAGTATTTTATGTATCAGTGGGAGAAAACAATGACATTGTTAAAGTTGACTGTAACTGTTAAAGTACAGAGAGGCAGATATTTGAAATAGTTTGATGTTTTGGCATGGGGTGGAATGAAGCGCTGGGTGATGACATCACACCCTGGAAGTGCTGAGGCAGCAACAGAGAGGTGGCTCCTAAACCGGAGGGAAAAGCCCAAAAAAGAAATGGAAAAATAGGGGAGACATGGAGCAGTAGAAGTGCAGACAAACAAGGAAGGTTGGAGAAAAGGGAAGGAGTGGGAAGGGGGAGGACAGACAGGAATGAAGGAAGTGGAAATGGAGGGGGAATAGACGAAAGGGAGCAGTAACCCAAGAAGAGCGGGAGCAGCCAGGGGAAACACAAAGACCAAACAAAAAGGAAATGGGGGGAATGGGGAAACAAAACAGGAAAGACCCAGCAAAATCCCAGAAGGCACAGCCGAATGAGCCATGCAGGGAGCCCAGGTGCCACGAAACATTGGTGTTTCACAACTCATTAAGCAGGGAACTACCAAGGGAGGCTGGGCTTTATTTAGGATGCGGGAGGAGCTAATCCTCCATATTGAACCTCGGGCTTCAGCCCTCCCAAAAAGGGACTGTCCAGGCAAAATCAGGACAGTTGGCATCTTTTCGTTTGAGGCCACTTTTGATGTTGTTCTCAACAGTTGGAATGAGTGTTAAAGTCAGGGAACTGGCAGAAGGCAGTGCCCATAACCAGGTAAACCCTTCCTTTGTGACAGGGAAAATTAACTGTATGTCACCCACCAGGACCAAAAACCTTAGAAAGGCAGACTTTCTCAAGATGAAGGACTTGGTGTCCACGTGAGCCTGGTAATACAGATCACATGTGATGTTCATTGAAGACAAAGCAACAGCAGCACAGGTTTGCATTCCCATACAGAGTAAAAGAAAAGGGAACAAGAAGTGGCCCAGTGGTTGAATAGGGACCCAAAACAATTAATTCTGAACACAAAACAGTATTTTACAACTGGGCTTTGTCTCAAAGCCCAAGAGACATTCAGTGCAATACTGAGGGACTGCAAAAGTAGAATTAGAAAAGTAAAGCAAGGACTGGCAACAAGGATAGCAGCAAGGGCTGCAGTTATCACCAAAGCTTTCTTCCAGTAAATAAATGGAAGGGGGAAAGTGAAAGTGGTGACTGGGCCTTTGAAAACAGTGGTGGGGATTATCCGGTGAATAAGCCGACCAAAATTGGGCTCCTACAAAAACAGCAACTCAATTATGGCACCTATATTCATGGTTACCTAGCAGGGGGGTGACTGGATACTGGGGTGGGCGAAATACCATGACAGGAAGTAGCTGGTATATGTGCATGCGCACACACATGGGGGGGAGAGGCAGGGGAGGGATGTGGTGGGCAGCTGCCAAGCTGGTCTGCTAGCATGATGGGGAGGATGGTCGGCTTTGAGGCACAGGGTGCAGGGTTCAGGTCTGGCACAGCGTGGTTTTCTTTTTTGCCACCAGGCGGCTTTACATTTATTTAAGTTTCACACCCCCCTGACATGCACTCCTTGAAGTTGAGACTCCTTAAGTGGGGGGGGTGCGGGGTGCACAGCCCCCCCACATTAAAAATAAGACCCCGTAGGTCTCAGGTGTCATTTATGTCCACGCTGCAAGTGTGTATTGCCAAAATTAATTTTCGTCGATGTACACTCACCATAATAGCAATCACTATTCCATGATCGCTGTTATAACATGGAACCAGGTGGGGGAGAACATGACAGAGCCAGAGGCGAAGGCTGAGATACTTAGTGAATACCTGGTCCAGTGTTTATCAGAGGATGACATAGCCTCAGGGATAGACCAAGTGCAGCCAGTAAACATCATGCCTGCCCCACTAGCTGACTACCTTGCAAACATCAATCCAGGTAAGCCCTAAGCATGGAACTGATATACCCCAGGATCAGAGAGGAGCTACTGTTGCAGTAATTCACATGGTCAGATTATTCCTGAAATTTCAGTGATATTGCCAGAGGAATTTTCTGACTGCCTGCAATACCTCTGTAGGGCCTCCAGAGAAAATTTACTGAGGGATTCATTAAATACTGTATCTGTAAATATCTGATCATGCCAATTGCTGCAAATCCAAAGTAACAGTTAGTGGGGTAGCGTGCAGTAATCATTCATTGATAAAGTGCAAGATTTGGCATGAAACATTGGTGGCAGTGGAGAGATGCTACAGTTTAGCACGTTACATTTTTAATAAAGTAATTAATCTTGTTCAAATCATTTTGGCTATTGGCAATCCTTATCAGAAATAAAAGGGGCAAGTCTAGAGGGGGCAAAGCCATTTCTGAAAACAGTTAAGAACAGAAATAGAACCAACAGCCCAATATGGTTCTCTGGAAAGGTCAGGAAGGGACTGAAGGCCAAAAAGAAGACCTTCATCAGATACAAGGAAAATCAGTGGGATGAAGAATGGAGGAAGTACCCAGTAATAATTTGCAGAGGCCAAGAGGGCAGTCTGTGAGGAAGAAGATATTGAATTGAGTGTTGCAGATGGGGTTAAGAGTGCATAAAAACAGTTTTCAGGAATATGAGGAAAAAAGAAAGACAGGAAGGGGAACTGTTAGGCTAACAGAGGGATGCAAGATTATAAAAGAGAACGAACAGAAGGCAACCATTCTAAGCAACTACTTCTGCTTGGTATTCATTAGGGAGGATAGCATGCCTTTGCCAGACAGCAACATAAAGGCTGAGAAAAGGGGACCCTGAAAATGAAGCAGCAGGTATTTACAAGTGAAAGGGTCAGAAAAGGACTAGAAGCCCTGAAGACAGATAAGGCCTCAGGACCAGATGCAATGCATCCAAAAGGTGCTCAGGGAACTGGTGTTGGAATTATCTGAACTGATGGTAGAGCTATAGAAAATAGCTCTAGTCAGACTGGGTGGTTCTGAAAGACTGGAGTGTAGCAGAAATAGTTCCACTTCACAAGGGTGTGGACAAAGAGCAGTTGGGTAACTACAAACCTACTAGTCTCACCTCTGCTCTGGGCAAACTGATGGAGACACTAGTCAAAGAGGACCTAGTGTATTACGTGGAGAAATATGGGCTCCAGGATAGTAAACTGCATGGGTTTATGGCAGGGAGGTTGCCAGACCAACCTGATATTTTTGACTGGGTAACAGACAGTGGATAAGGTTCATAGAAACATAGAAACACAGAAGTTGACGGCAGATAAGGACCGCAAGGCCCATCCAGTCTGCCCATTTCTTTTTCTACCTTATAAATGTGCCATCGACCTTTGCTCTGTCAGTGGCCTATCTATTCGTACTCATCTGTATTAATCCCTTATGCCTATCCCATGCCTGTTTGAAGCCCTGCACTGTATTCATAGTCACCACTTCCTGAGGTAGGCCGTTCCCTGCAGCCACCACCCTTTCTGTGAAAAATAATTTCTTCACATTCCCCCTTAATCGGCATCCCTCTAGTCTCATGCTGTGTTCTCTTGTCCTGCTATTTTTCTTATATTTAAACATGTTAGACTCTTTCACCTGGTTAATGCCCTTAAGGTGTTTGAATGTTTCGAACATATCACCTCTCTCCCTCCCTCCTTTGCTGAAGGGTATACATATTGAGCTCCGTTAATCTGTCCTCATATGTCTTCTGATGCAGTTCCTGCACCATTTTAGTTGCCCTTCTCTGAACTGCCTCAATTTGGTTAATGTCCTTGTGAAGGTGTGGCTTCCAGTACTGCACGCAGTACTCCAGATGGGGCCTAACCAGTGTCTTATAAAGAGGGATTATTACCTCCCCCTTACAACTTGTGATACCACTACTAATACACCCTAACATCCCCCTAGCCTTACCTACTGCTTTAGAGGTCTGCTTGGATGATTTCAGGTCATCGGTGATGATGATGCCCAAGTCTCTTTCTTTCTTTGTGACTGCCAGAAACTCCTCTCCCAGCCTATAGGTGGCTTCAGGGTTTCTCTTCCCTATGTGCATGATCTTGCACTTCTTTGCATTAAATCTCAGTTGCCACTCTTCTGACCATTTTGCTAGTTTATCCAGATCTCATCTCATTCTGCCCACCCCATCTGGATCATCTACTTTGTTGCAGATCTTGGTGTCATCTGCAAACAGACAAGCCTTACCCTCTAGTCCATCTGCAATGTCACTACTGAAGATATTGAAGAGGACTGGCCCCAGGACTGATCCCTGAGGTACCCCACTTGTGACTTGCATCTCTTCTGACTGTATAACATTTACCACCACTCTCTGTTTTCTGCCCATCAACCAGTTTGCCACCCAGTTGACCAACTTCTGATCCACCCTGAGCCTACCCAGCTTATTTATCAATCTTCTATGTGGAACAGTGTCAAAAGCTTTGCTGAAGTCAAGGTAGGTGACATCATCTGCTCCCCCTTGGTCCACCACTCTGGTTACCCAGTCAAAGAAATCTATGGGATTAGTTTGACAGGACCTTCCTTTTGTAAACCCATGCTGTCTTGGATCCTGTGCCCCTATGGATTCCAGGTGTTGCACTATCCTTTCCTTAAGGAGTGCCTCCATAATCTTGCCCACTACTGAGGTAAGACTGACTGGTCTGTAGTTCCCTACCTCCTTCCTGCTACCACTCTTGTGGAGCGGGATCACATGAGCCCTTCTCCAGTCTTCTGGGACCTCTCCTGTGCTCAGAGACTCACTAAACAGTTCTGCTAATGGCTCTGCTAGTTCCACCTTTAGCTCCTTAAGTACCCTGGGATGTATGCCATCAGGCCCCATTGCCTTGTCCACCCTGAGCTTAGCGAGCTCTTGTAAGACCCTTTCTTTTGTGAAGGGAGTAGTGCTCACCCCCCTCCCCCATCTGTCCATGGTGCTGAGCTGTGGGCCCTGCCCTACCTTCTCTTCATTAAATACTGAGCAAAAGTATCTATTTAGGATAGATGCTTTTACAGGGTCCTCCTCCTCACATACTCCCTTTTCTCATTTGAGCTTAGCAATACCCCCTCTGGACTTTCTCCTTTCACTAATGTATCTATAGAAAGTCTTGTCACCTTCTTTTACTGTTCGTGCTAGTGTTTCCTCAGTTTGGGACTTTGCCTGCCTTACTGACTTCCCTGCTTCCCTTAGGGCAGTTTGGCATGCCTCCCTATCTTCATCCCACTGTGTTCCCTTATATTTCCTGAAGGCCAGCCTTTTGGTTCATGCAGTGGATTTACTCTGTTTCGACTTCTGAAAGACATTTGACTCAGTGCCTCACACAAGGATGCTGAAGAAGCTAGAGGACCTGGCTACAGTGAAGGACACAGCTAGATGGTTGGGAAACTGGTTTGAAGGGAGACAGTAAAGAGTAATGGTAAGCAAGTTGGATCTAAGGAGAGGAAGGTAACCAGTGGGGAGCCCTAGGGATCAGTCCTGGGTCCCATCCTTTTCAATACATTCATCAGCAACACAGAAGCAGGAATTCAGGGCAAGATGTGTCTCTTCACAGATGACACTAAGCTCTGTGGTGGGTTAGACAGCAAGGAGACAGGTGAAGGGAGATGCAGAGGGACCTGTATGGGCTGGAGAGATGGTCCAGGGTTTGGCAGCTGAAACTTAATGCCAAAAAGTGCAAGGTAATGCACATAGGGAACAAAAACCCCAGAACAGAATACTGGACGGGAGGGGTTAAGCTGGGCACTACTTTTGAGGAAGGAGAACTAAGAGTCATCATAAATGACTCCCTCAAACAATCTAGCCAATGTAACAAGGCCTACAGTAAGGCAATCAGGATGTTGGGTGTATTAGTAGGGGTTTTGACAGCAGGAGAAAAGAGGTATTACTGTCTCTATAAATCACTGGAGAGGCTACACCTGGAGCACTGTGCCCAGTTTTGGAGTCCTCAACTAATGAAAGAAAAGGACAGGTTGGACACGGTAAAGCATAGAGTAACCAAAATGATTCCGAGCCAGCAGGGCAGATCCTATGTGAATCAGCTTAGGACGCTGAACATGTACTCATTCAAGGCCAGAAAAGAGAGGGGTGATACGTTAGAGAAAGAAATAAACAAAGTAAACAATCCAGAACTATTAATCAGGAGTAGTGAATCTAGAACACAGGAACACAAGTGGAAGCTGATGGGAAGGGTTACGAATAGTAGTTGTATTTTATCTATACCATGCCCTTTCTAGAGGTTCATGGTGCCCTAACACAGAATAAAAACGATGCAGAAATAAAAACAGTCTGTAGTGCAATGCTCAATAAAATCCATCAAAGCCACAATATATAAAATAATTACATTTAAAAAGAAAGGCATACAGCATCAACATATGTATATAGTATACACAGGTCACTGAAGATATCCAAAGGCCTCCCTGAACAGAAAGGTCTTTAGACCCCTATTAAAGGCCTCCACCGAGGGGGCCTTCCTCAGCTATCTAAGTAGCAAGTTGCACAAAGCTGGAAGGGCCACTTTGACTGTCTGGTCCCTTGAAGATTTTAACCTTATTAAAATAGATGCTGTGGGGGGGCATGGCCTGGCTCTAAGCAAGATGGAGGTTTAAGCTCTGAGCTCCTTTGAATAAACAACATTCAGCATCATCTTAAGCCATCTAAGTCAAATACACATTGAGTTTGAGAGTACAACAAGAAAGAAGATACTACAGTTAACTTGGTAATATCCTTTTTGTTCTGCATAAGACTCTTTTTATCACAATCAGATCTTCTATAGTCTCAGTGGGGAAGGCTGCAAAAACTCATCATGGCCTATTCCGACAAACAAGTGAATCCTCTTGGTAAAATTGAAGAAATGTTTAATAAATTATCAACAGACATGAAGGATTTAAAAATCGCTACCCAACAAAATACTCAAACAATGAAAACCATCGACTCAAGACTTGCCTTTACAGAAAATAAAACTCGTCTGAATGAAGAAGCTATACAAGAATTTAAATCCATTATCAGGTCCCAAGATCGAGTTATTAAAGAATTACAATCTAGAGTTGAAGATATGGAAAACAGAAATCGTAGAAATAATCTCAGAATATTTGGATTTCCCGAGGACGTGGAGGCCAAAAACACCACGGCATTCCTACTACATGTACTACCGCAAATTCTGGGACTTCAATCCGGTAATGATTTAATAATAGAACGCTCTCACCGATCACTAGGCCCAAAACCTTCTGCAGAGCTAAGACCCAGACCAATAATTGCCAAATTTCTTAATTATGCCAACATAGAGTTAATTATGCAAAATCTAAAGAAATGGAAACTTTCTGGCAGGGCATAACATTTACATATACCGTGATTTTTCAAAAGAGGTTTCTATGAAACGGAAAGCCTACACGACAGCCAGGCGTACTATGCATCAGATGGGACTTCATTTTCTCTTAGATATCCTGCAATTATGAGGGTCTTTATGGGGATTCATTTAAAGATTTCAACAGCCCAGAATCACTTATGGCTTTCCTGAATAACTATACGGCAATTAACCAGAAAGTCCCCGAGACCCGACAGGTTCAATACAGAGCCGACACTCAGACAACTACCAGTACCGAAAAAATCATAGACCCAAAAATCCCAGAGAACATTACCATTCTTCCTGATCCTTCTAATATAATTTCACAAAAGCAGCATCATCATACACAGGAAAGGCTAACTTCAGAAGCTGATCTCTCTGTGACACAGGGCTGTTCCCCCATCTCTGCGAGTGTTGGCATTTCCACTGATTTCGTTTTAACTGCCCTGGTATTGCTGTACAAAACAGATCGAGTTGCTGCAAGATCTACCTACCTCTAATGATTACTGTGAAGGTGAATCGAACGCTCCGTTGACGATGGATGAGGATTGTGAATTGAAGAGTGCCTCCTGGACTTGTAATGGGAACAACTCACCTTTCAAAATAAACGAACCCCCGAAGAAGAGACGACGTGGAAAAATTAAGAATAGAGGGGATACGCCTCGGAAGCATTAATCTGAGCATCTGATTAAGTTATAGAGTGGATCACGGTTTCATGCTGCGCGGAGGGTATGCTGAATAAATACTAGGTGGAAGTCCGATGAAGACAACTGATTGATTACTATGCCTTAACAATCGATCGGGGACACACCTCATATCACTTCCCTCTTGAGCTTCGAAACATGGTGAGCATCTCTAATAGCAGGTATATCTGGAGATCGTTGTAACTCAACTGCTAAAACTTGAGACCTGGGTATATATGTTCTATCCGTGCATTACACATGAAACGACATTACCAGCTTGGAAGGACACTCAGATGTCTATAAACAGAAACTAAATAAACGATATCACTCAGTCCTACTATTACAAGACAGATGTTTTATACCTAATTGAAATGGTACCCTTTGTTATACATTGATAATGAGGATACCCCCATGACATTCGGTGTGGACAGATGTAAACAGTCTGCTGATCATAGCATTTACATAATTGGCTATAATAATTCATGGAAATGTTTATCTCTTTTACTTCTATCGATTGATGTATCAAGGGCTCAGTTTACGTGGATTGATGATATCGTGTTACAAATATGAATCTGCCTTGCACTGAGGAATATCCTTGATTAGTTGTAAAATATATCTGGTGTTGCTGTCTGTAATGCCTAACTATGGATGTTAATGTTAAAATTAGCATAGAGCTTTGGCAAGATTGACCTTGTAAGATCCCTACTGGGAACTTGAAAGTATCACAATATCAGATAACTGTAACAATGATATAATGGGATATAGATACAGGGCATATTGCATCTAAGGGATTTGCATGCTATAAATTACTGAAATTTTACTATTGTAGGATCCTTGAGTCTGTGAAAAAAAAAAAAGAGCAATTAAATTTTTTTTTTTTCTTTCTTTCTCTCTTACTGTAGTAACACATTATTTGCAGATCATTGGGTCTCAATCCATTAGAGGTGATGCTGGATTTGACAATGTTACTGGAATACTATCGCGCGCTTAACTTAGAAAAGTAAAACAAGTATAATATACTTTATCCCATTTTGGGGTCTTGTATAAAATTACAATACCTTGGTATTGTTAACTTAATCCTTGTTAGATTCAATTTTCAGGGAAATAGGATAGTACTTTTTTCTCATCTTTTATTCTTTTCGTTCTTTCTTTTTCATTATTTTTAGCTAATACTATCATATTCCCTTATTGTTAAGCTACGTCCTAGAGAACAGAGAGGTGGTCTTGGTCTCTTCTTCTTGCTTTTTTTTTTTTTTTCTAAACTTAGACCGACCTTTTCTTCTCTGTTCATCTCAGATGACAATAATTCTTTTTTATTATTATATAATTCTGACATATTGTAGTGTTAAGGTTACAATGTTAGTAGCGAGCTGCAAGGAAGGTGAACAAATAGATTGTATTCATTCTTTTGACCTGATATCTATTAATAGTTCGCCAACAGTTTACTTATATGTTACAATCACAATAAGCTGATCTGCATACCTTCACTTGATCATAATTGTGTATTGAGCCCTTGACACTATTCCTACTCTATCACAGATTAAAATATTTAATATATGATGGCTAATATATCATTATGTACTTGGAATGTCAAGGGACTCAATACACCAAATAAACGCAAACAAGTGCTTAATCATCTCAAAAAGCACAAAATACAGATTGCATTATTGCAAGAAACTAAACTGTTGGATGCAGACAGCATCAGATTAAAAAGTGATTGGGTCGGTCAGGTGTTTGTGGCTTCTGCTGCTTCCAAAAAAAGAGGTGTGGCTACACTGATTGACAAAAAACTGAAATGGAAACCTTCTGACATTCAGAAAGATTCTGAAGGTAGGTGGCTTATTATAACCTTTGATACCCCATCAGGCCCATTAACCATAGTTAACATTTATGCCCCAAATTCAGATGACCCTGTTTTTTCAAAATCTATTTCATATTTTAATCTCATCAAACCTAGTTAATTCCCCCTTATTAATTGGAGAGGATTTAAACTTTACTTTAGACACATATATGGACAGAAGTAACGGTTCATCAGACAGTCATCCTAGAAGTTCTACCATAACTTCTCAATTAATGCATGACCTTGGTTTAACTGATATATGGAGGACTCTCCACCCTAGAGATAGGGATTACACTTTTTATTCTTTTCGTCATCAGACTTATAGTAGAATAGACTATTGGTTGATGTCCCCCGTAATCACGGCTAATATAATAGATGTTGAGATCCTTCCACTAATTATATCTGATCATTCCCCAGTTAAACTTTTATTTACCTGGGGTCCTCCCCCCATGAAATCCCCCTCATGGCACCTAGATCCCCTATTACTAAAAGATCCAGAATTCCTACCTTGGATTAAAACACAAGTAGAAGAATTTATAACCTTTAATGATCCTAAAGATACGTCTATGGGTATTACTTGGGAAGCACTTAAAGCCACATTACATGGCAAAATAATTGGGTTCGCAACTTATAGAAGGAAACTCAGGGAACAACAAATTAACAATCTTGAAAAACTACTTAAAGCAAAACAAATAGCATATTTGAATAACCCTAACCCTGACCCCTCCTCGACTTTACACTATGAAATTTTACAATTACGTACGCAAATCAACGAATTAATCTCTAGAAAAACAGAATTAGCATTATTGAGAATAAAACATAAATTCTGGGAAGGAGGGGAAAAAGGGAGTAAAATACTTGCTTATAGACTTAAAATGCAACAAATGGAACATCATATTGCTGCCTTAAAAGATCAAACAGGAAAAATTTGTACTAGTGAACTCTCCATTAATGAAATCATGACAACCTTTTATAAGGAACTCTACTCTTCCCCCTCCCCAACACGTACCTCAGACATTTCCTCTTTTCTAGATGAGCTTGTATGCCCTCGTCTAACAGAAGATGCAATACATTCCCTGGATATACCCTTTACCGTAGAAGAAGTAAAAAAAGCTACCCTTTCCCTTAAAGCCGGACATTCTCCGGGAGGAGATGACTTTCCTGTTGAATTCTATAAGATCCTTATTGAACAATTGGCCCCTCTATTATGTAACGTATTTCAAGAATCTACCAAAATAGGGCATTTACCTAATACGTTGACAGATGCTGTCATAACAGTTCTCCCAAAAAAAGATAAGGATGTTACTATCCCGGTGAATTATCGCCCTATATCATTACTTAATACAGACGGCAAGATTTTCGCTAAGATCCTGGCTAATCGTATAGAATCGTATATTCCCAAGCTAATTCATAGATCCCAGGTAGGTTTTGTTAAGGGAAGGATGGGTTCCGATCATCTACGTTCTTTAATTAACCTTATATATAAGGCTAAGTCTCTTCCTTCTCCGGCAGTAGCTGTTGCTATAGATTTTGAAAAAGCATTTGATTCGTTAGATTGGAATTTTCTTTATCTGGTTTTATCACGATTTGGATTTAGCAACCGGTTTTGTTCTTGGATCCAACTTATTTATACAAACCCTCATGCAAGGGTACTTACCAATTCTACATTATCTCAGTCTTTTAAATTAGAGAGGGGCATGCGACAAGGCTGCCCTCTTTCCCCATCCCTTTTCATCTTAGCTCTTGAAACTTTAGCCACCTTTCTTAGACAGAATAATGATCTAAAAGGTATATCCATTGATCATAGGCAATATACATCATTGTCATATGCGGATGACATGCTTATACTGCTAGAAAATTTTGAATTATCAGAACAACCACTTAACAATATACTCAACCGATTCTCCAGACTTTCTGGACTTAAGGTCAACTATCAAAAGACTGAAATATTACCATTAAATGAACATTGTGATACCCTAATGAACAACTGCCTCAGATTTCGATGGGCTTCACATGGTATTACGTATCTAGGTATAAAAATATTATCCGATTTAAATAAGATTTGGGATATAAATATTCATCCCTTACTATCAGATATTAAAATAAATTTGGATAAATGGAAAAGCCTAAATCTGTCTCTTTTTGGTAAAATATCTGCAATTAAAATGAATATTACACCTAAAATACTTTATTTATTTGCTTGTATTCCACTCAAGATTTCCCCTCGCTTTCTACATAAAATTGACAAAATGATAGGAGACTTTTTGTGGGAAGGACACATACCAAGGTTTAGCTGTACTAAATTACGATCTCATTGGTCTCATGGTGGTTTCGGCTTACCATGGTTTACGGCCTACTTTTGGGCATTTAGAGCCTCACAAACTATTAAATGGTTTCTTAAACCTAACTGCAATGTACCTTTGTGGTATGACATGGAAGCCTCACTATCTCCAGGACAAAACCCTAACAGTTTCATTTATTTTACTTTAACGTCTAAACTTAAAAAAAATCCTATTATCAACACATCCATATATTACTGGTTTAAAATGCACAAATGGCTTAAAAGTGACCCTTCACCTATGCGTTATATGCCAATTTGGGGAAACCCGAAATTCATACTAGAAAATAAACCAATATATTGTAACTCCTGGATACATAAAAACATTTTTTTTTAAATGATATACTAACAGATAATAGTAATACATTAGACGCCTTCAGCAATCTACAAACTAAATGGAATATCTCCAGACAGAATTTTGGAAATATTTACAGGTTAGATCTGCCATACACCCTTTATTCAATAATTTAATAACCTACCATTAACTCCCTTACACATTAATAAGTGGATTAATACTCCTTATGGCCTAACCAGTAGAATTTATAAACTAATTAGGGACATGCTCCCAAACCAGTCCCTCATGGCCAGAAATAAATGGAATCGGGTACTGAATGAAAAGATATCTGATTTCCATTGGGATAAATGCTGGAAACTTTGTCATGACTCATTTAAAGACATGCGTAGTAGATTAATACAATATAAAATCCTACATCTGTGGTATAAAACTCCAGCTCACCTGCATAATATAGGTTTACTACCTAACAATAACTGTTGGCGTTGCAATGCTCCAAATGGGGATCTTCTGCATATACTATGGTTATGTAAACCTATTTCAAATTTATGGCAATCTATTTATAGATTAGCTATAAAAATTACTGGTTGGAATATTTTATTTGACCCTAAATTTTATTTATTAGGTGTTATAGATAATAATATAAACTTAACAAAATATCAACATAAATGGCTTCAGATTTTGTTTATGCAAGCTAAAAGATTGATTTTAATACATTGGAAATCTCACTTAATTCCTACTTTGACTGATATTCTAAATAATTTAACCCACACCTCTTCTCTTGAACTGATCTCATACTTAACAACAGACCGACTCAATGAATACTACCTTTGTTGGCAGGACTATTTGAACTTTCTTCAATCCCAAAAATGACATACATTGATAAACTTTCTCTCTCCTACTTAAAATATACATCACTTTTGGGTACGGATATGGTTGTATAACACTATACTTTTGCAGCTCCTTCTGTTAGTTATAGAACTGTTAACTGTTATATTTTGATAACTTTTTCTTCAATTTTTTTTTTTCATAGTACAGACTATTAATAACATACTGAATAAATGCGTATGCAAATATATAATTATTGCAATACTACTGGTTATAATAATATGTTAAACATACTACTACTAACACTATATACTACATTATATATATTTCAATCTGTGTAATGTATTTTGTGCTGTACTATGTAATATGGAAAATAAATTCAATAAACAATTTAACAAAAAAAAAAATAGATGCTGTGCACACCCTCCCCCCCAATTGACAAATCATTAAATAATGAATAACTCACTTATTTCATCCCAAAGGGGAGAGAGGGGGTCTCTTAGTTTTCCATATCAGAGCTCTGGTGTGAAAGTAAGCTCAGGCATCAGTCGGCTAGGTGTGCCTCCCATTGGCTGATGCTCTGTTTAAGCAATAATCAACAACAGAGTGTGGGTTATGTTGGGATTTACTCACGATTGGCGTGGTTTGGTCATGAGGCTGCAGGTCGAATGACCAAATCCGCATCAGGCATGAGTAAATCCCAGCATAACCCACATCCTGGAGTGGATTATTGAGATTATGCATGTGGTACGATGCATTTACGTAAGGAAGAAGGAGACATTTGTATTTTCATAACTGAGTTTTTTTTTATTGTTTTTAGCATTTTTGGGGGCAATGTATTCTTCCACTGCATTAAATAGTCTGTTGCATAAATAGAAATTTTTGATGGTATAGTATTTAATAAATAGGTCAATATTTTTTTCCTCTTTTAATTAATTTCAACTGTAACTGCTTGACATGCTGTTGAGCTGTAACTTTACTAGAACTGTTAATTGCAGTTGTAACATTAACACTGCAAAAACTGTGTCACATTTTAAGTACAACTTTTTTTTCTTAAGATAAACTTTTTGAAACTAACTGGTAAAAACATCTTATTTTACTTACTCTACTGCTGAAAGTACACATTTATTGTCCCATGACTGATGAATCGGGTTAGCAGAGGGGTAGTTGGGAACATTGTTACTTGCAGGTGAGATCTCTCAGTGTCTGAGATTTGGTAGTTAGAGCATGTTCAGCCATTTTCGGATCACCCGTACCCACACAGCATGGATGCTCGTCGTTCGTGTCAGTCGGCTGGATTTTGCTGCTGAAGAGGCATTCTTCATTGTCATCAATAGATAGCAGTGGGTGCATTTCTGTGTTTTGGAGGTAATTCTCCTCATTGGAGTGCTCTTCTAGCAGTATTTCAGTGCCCTCATAATGCTGTGACGGTCATGGCTGGGAACTGCGTGTTTCTTTTTCTTGCAGGGAACAGCATTCACTTGCTTGGTGGAAATTACACTTTGATCAGGTACTTCACTGTTTTTGCACTGTGTTCGTAAGGATTGTGAGAAGAAGGAAGCTTGTGTGGCAGTTTGCAGGGATTCAGAGTGGGTAGGACTGTTGGCGCAGGAGTTTGATGCTGGGTTTTGACATATGGAGGAGCTAGTGCTTGGTTCTGTTTCTTGCAGCAGTCTGGGTGCTAAAATGTTGCTCCACTGATACCTTTCTACAAGATTAGGCCAACAGTAAAGTCTTAGTGAGGCTTCATTCTTAAGTCCAGTTATGGACATAATATCTCTTACTTCAAGATCAGCTGAGCTGAATAATTTGATGGTGTTGCTCGAAGTGAATGATTTGTGTACACTTTTGCCAAACCAGCTTCTTTGTACAGTCTTGGGAGCATTGAGCTCAGGTAGTTCAAACCCATGGGCTCAGTAGAGTACCAGTACTCTTTTATTTTTTTGTCTAGATGGTCTTGTAGCAGCCATTTTGGGTGGCAGGAAAGAGCTGGTGCTTTGGGTGGTAGTTTACTCAAATATTTGGTGAAACTTTTAATGGGGCAGAGCGGATTGTCTGGCTGCTCAAGCAAGAAGCTCCTAGTGTTTTTGTTTATTGACATCACTGACCTTTTTATGATTTTTGGTCTCCTCATTAAATGCTTTTGTAAGGTATTTTATTCCTGTGGCTGTTGATTTGATTTCAAACGATTGCCTAGTGAAGGATCATACTCCATTACATCTACGTGCCATTTGCAGTTGCCTATCCAGCCAAACCTTTTTCACAAGGCCAGCTGCTGTGTTGGGGGACAGACAAGGCAACTTCCTGAGGAATTTGAGCTCTTCAGTGCTGAGTGGTGGGTGGTGGGTAGCTCAATCTTTACCCTCTCTTGTTGTCTCTTTACTACGATCTTAAAAACATTGTTCTATGTGCTTACTCAACTGAATGAGATAATGGAGATGATGCTTGAGTAACTTGATTTGCTTTGTGGCTTTTTGCCTCTCTATCTTTGGGATATACCACCCTGTAGGGGTACAATGCAAAGAACCCTAGAGGAGGGTTCCCCCTATACAGGTGCCGGGAATGAATGTGTCGGCTAAAGGTAGGTTAGGAAGAAGCCCACAGGGAAGAGAGATGAGCTGCTGGAGGAGGAGAGATGGATGGTGGGCAATGAAAAGGAATCCTGGCAAAGCCCAGGATGTTGTGACCTTTTAAACTCGATGGGGGAGTGACGTTGTTGCTCCGCCCATCGAACCTCAGGCTTAAAGCCCTCCCATTCAATGTGTTTATGCAACTGAATGAGATCATATGAGATGATGCTTGTGTAACTTGGTTTGCTTTGTGGCTTTTCGCCTCTCTATCCGTGGGATATACCACCCTGTAGTGGTACGACGCAAGGAACCCTAGAGAAGGGTTCCCCCACTACAGGTGCTGGGAATGAATGCATCAGCTAAAGGTAGGTTATGAAGAAGCCCAAAAAGAATACCCAAAGATGTCAAGCTTCAAAGAGGTGAGGATGATGAATGAATTCTGTGAAGAGAAGGGCTAACTTCCTAAGGAGAGAGGGGAAAGTCGGGTCACCATCCACCTCCATCCAACAGCGGAACCTAACTAACTAACATGAAGAAAGCACTAACTCTAACTAATATTATGACCATTGGCACGGAGGAGAGGAAAAAACCCCTTTGAGGAGGAAACCTCTGGGGAGCCAAGGCCTAGGTCACCTTCCCTCCAGGCTGATGATGTTTGATTTGAGGACATATGTTGGTAAAGATAATGGTTCATAGATGAGGGATATAAGTAGGCAGGATGACGATGGGATAGGGAAAAACTCCTAAGAAGCACAGATTAAATAAGGAACATGAGGTAGCAGGGACCAAGGAGGGTATGCTCGAGTAGTCGATGAGAGATAGATCAGAGGAGCAAGGATGGGAGGGAGTAAATCCATGTATGAGTCAGAGGAGCAAGGGATATCCAGATGTGCTCATGAGGAAATTCCAGATGTGCTGATGAGGAAATAGATGATAATGCAGACTGGCTTGATCGAGCAATGCGCTTGATTGAGCGATGCAAGTGAGCAGACACTGAGGTTGAAGAGGCATGCTTGATTATGCGATATAAATAATTAAACCCTGAACGATTAGACCCAGAGGTTGTATTCGATGAGGTAGTATGGAATTCAATGATAGGAATGTTCGAGTAAGCCATGTAAATAGATAAACCTTGAGGCAATGCTGAGTGAATGATGACTGGATTTATGAACTCAACATGACTGGAGTTATGAACTCGATACATGCAGCATGATGGCTGCGATTGATAGGTGGCATAGGAATTATGGTAGGTATGCCCAAAAAGAAATATCGATAGCAGGCCACAAGTGGGTAAAATGCTGAAGAGCTGGTATGGAAGTGGAAGAAGAGGAGATGGGAATGAACTTGAAAAGAACCTGAATGAAGGAATCATGCCCTATGGAGCGATACAAACAATGATGCTCCTCGAAAGGAGACAGACTCTGAGGCCAAGAAGGCATGTCAGGAACCAGAGGGTATGCGAACCATAGGGGAAGCTCAGGATGGTGCTCAAGGAGAGTCAAATCGGATGATGTATGATGAGGAAGAAAGCCATGAGTGGAAAGAATCCACAATGGTCAGGACGAGAATAAGCGCTAGGCTGAGGAAGGTAGCAGGAATGGATGAGGTACAATGTGGGATTGATGTCATGAAGGCAGGTACTGGAAAGCGAGGTATGAAAGGAAGAAGGATGATAGGGACGTCAATAGGGTAGCATGGGGTGAGTTGGATTAGGTGGTATATGATCCATGATAGCTATTGATAGATGTGAGGAAACAGACCCTGAGGCCAATGAGGCAGGCTAACATGGACGACGGTGATATGCCTTGATAGAGCAACGTGACTAAGTAGACTCCTTGAAAGGTGGTATATGCGGAAATGAATAGAGCGATGTGAATAAGTAGGCTCCTCGAAATGAGGTAGAGTCGGAAATGAACCTGAAGGAACTTGAACTATGGTGGAGAACCCCCAGCCAGCCCATAGTGAAAGGCGAAGGACAGGAAGGCTTGGCACTTGAGTGGAGATAGAGTCGAATCGAGGTGCAGGGTGAGCGATGGAAGCATGAGGAGAGATGGAAGCCAGAACTGGAGCAAATCTGTGATGGCTGATGATGAATGGATGATGATAGAGCAAAGCCATGAGCGGAGTAAATCCACGATGGCTGGTACGAAATAAGTGGTGAATGACGACCGAAGTCATGAACCCGATACATGCGGCAGGAGGGCCACAGGTCAATAAGGTGGCATATGAACAATGATAGGTAGCCAGATACATGATAGGGGAAACCCCAAAAGGCGGCACCAGACAAGCAGAGGCAGACTGAGTGAACGGTAGAAGTGAACACTAGAATAATGGCATATGAGACAGGACCGAACGAATATGAAGTGAAGCCTAGAAGGCTGGTAGCAGTGTGGCAGGAACCCCCAACAAAACTGAGTAAAATTCAGAACCTAGGGTAAATAAGAAAAGAATACTGAAACCAGAGAAGAAAGGGCTAACATGAGGCAGAGCCATATGTAGCGTTGAGGAGTCCCGAACTCAGAACTAGGAGGGCAATAGGAAGCAAAACAGAAAAGAAGGCATCAGAGTAGGAGAACCCCAAAAGAAGAGGCAGCCGAGCAGATTTTTTTTTTTATATTGATTGAACCAGGCAGTCATATAGAAGGCTCCACCTAAAAGTTAGTTTCATCCTTATGTAGAAAATCTCAAAAGACCTAAGCATGGAGAAACTGTGTAGATAAACATGCCTGTGTGCACAGAACCTATTGAATGAAAAAAAACAAAAAAAAAACAAAACAAGGGACAACACCTTACTTGAAGTCTCTTGGGATAATAAATCCATTGCACCAATGGGCAATCATGGGCATGATTCCGAAGTACCTCTCACAGCTTGCATGCATTTGCACATTGTAGTGATGCAGTAGCAAAACACCTGCCCCACCAGTAGCATGCTCCAACAGTGACCAAATAGGAGGCCGTGCACACAGAAAGCACATACAATCTTAAGGGATCACTGACGATTGTGTAAATGGGTACCCTTAGCAGTAATTCCAGTGGAAAAGCAAGCAACTATCCGATTCAACTAGCAAAAGATGGTCAATGCACTGCACAGAAAACAAACAGACCCCGCACTACCCCAGAATCAACACTGCAGTCGGAAATACGGCAGCATAGGGAATGTAAACCACAGAGGGCCTACCTGACAAGGGAGCTGAGATGAGTGGCTCACATGGTAAGGGAGTGCACAAGAAATGCTGGCATCCAGCAGAGCGACTTTTGGTATTGTGGTTTCGGATGTGCACTACACAGGGGGAATGGCCGTACACACATGACGGAGCTGCAGCAGGATGGAAGGCACCCGAAGGGAGACTGCACACCTCAAGCACCAAGAAACCGAGCCATGGCAGGTGAGATGGCAGAGAAAAGACAAAGGGGGCTCAAGAAACAAAATGAACAGGGAGAGAGGAAGGGAAGCACAATGAAGTGGGAGCAGCAAAGCTGAGGACTGAAAGAAAACTTGAAAAAATTACCAGGGGGAAGAAAACGAGGACGAGAGAAAGGGAACAAGGAGGGAAGCTAAGAGAGAGAGCACACCAGGAGAGCAAGCGCTCGATGATTGAACATGGGAGGGAGCAGTAGCACGGGGGCGAGCAACAGAGGGAGAGAAGCTACCAAAAGCTGAGAGAGAAGGAGAGAAAAAAGTGGAAGGGGAACGAGGTGAGAGGGGGCAGCCAGAGGCAAACGAGCAGAATGGACCAGTAGGAGGTACAGCCAATGAGGCCTCCGGCTGCAACGAAAAAGAATCCTGGCAAAGCCCAGGATGTTGTGACCTTTTAAACTTGATGGGGGAGTGACATTATTGCTTCGCCCACCAAACCTCAGGCTTAAAGCCCTCCCATTACTGGTGGTAAGCTCTGGGTTTGTCTGGAGATTTATCGCATGCCGGGGTCATTTAAGTGCCTGTTAAGTCCAGAGCACAAGCTGATGTAGTTGCTTAAACAATATTCATTCCCCTCTGTGTTCCATATTGTGCTGTAATATTTGAGTAATGTTTTATTTAGATCACTCAGTGGGATGTCTGTAAGGTTGATACTAACTGCTGTTTCCTTACACCAGTTTACAAACACATTTAGAGCCCATTTAGTTTGCTTTAGGGTGGTTTGCTCATTGTGTTCTATTTCCAGCTGTAAAATTTCATTGTCTGTAACATTTGAATGGCTTCCTGGTGTTTTAGTGGTGCTGTTTTCTCTTTCATTTACAGGCACATGCTGCATTAAAGAGGTTTCACTGCTGAAGGGGTCCAGGGCACTTCTGACAATGTTTGACAGCTCCCAGGATGTCTCTGTTGGTTGACTAACTTCTGTAAACCAGATAGGTGACTGCGGCTCATAAAAGGAACTGAACAGCTCCTCTAAGTTATCCAGACTATCCACTTGGAACGATGGGTTCAGGTTGCTCATTGTAACATTTTATTTTGTCACGATTACAGAAGGTAAAACAGACATTGGCGTGCTGAGGTAAATTACTATACAATGCGGCCACCG
The DNA here is from genome assembly GCA_016271365.2 of Neoceratodus forsteri. Classification (NCBI taxonomy): domain Eukaryota; kingdom Metazoa; phylum Chordata; order Ceratodontiformes; family Ceratodontidae; genus Neoceratodus; species Neoceratodus forsteri. The sequence goes on along the minus strand of CM028130.1, from coordinate 1,150,638,144 downwards.
TTTGTTTATGTTAAAATTATCTTTCAAAGCAGCAACAATTTGTCCAGGTCAGAGATGCTAAGTCCCCTCTTGCTCCTACTTGGATTGGAGTGCCCTAGGGTTCGATTCTTGGTCCTCTCCTGTTTACAGTCTTCATAAACGACATCCCACCACTCACTGGTGCTTGCTCAGGTCTGCTATATGCAGATGATCTTGTTCTTTACTCATCCTCCTCAAACCTCTTAAATATCAACCTGAATCTCAATAGTAACTTCAATACCTTTCAGAGCTGGCTATTGTAAAACAAGCTTGTCTTAAATAAAAATAAAACGGTGACTATGGTCTTCGGTTCAGGTTCAAAAATTTGGTCCTGCACCCAACCATTAAGTATCAGAGCGCTTGATGGCTCTCCCCTTAACACAGTTACTTCTTTTAAATACCTAGGAGTAACCCTTGATCCTGCCTTGGATTTTGACCTGCACCTAGCCTCAGTCATTAAATCTGCCAATATTCAACTTGAACTGGCATATAAGGTGAGACATAGCCTAGCATCCTCGGCGAGGATGGCCATTGCACAGGGGATCCTGAGACCCAAATTGGCGTATGGGTTAATAGCCTTTCCGGCAACTACTGGAGGGCTCCTCCGAAAGTGGGATGTCTGCTACAACAGCATTTGCCATTTTGCATTGTCTTTGCCCAAACTTAACTCACCGATGCACGTTATACTCCAGTCTGGGATGGTTTACCCCCTCAGCCTTCCGACAGTTTACTTCCTACTATTTTATAAAGAAAATAATTTCCTCCCAGATACCTGACAAACTGGTTCTACTGCTCAAACCTGTGACCTCTGCCTACCCACTGAGATCAGCTGACAAATCCCTTCATGTCCAACCGAGATGTAAAACCAAAATGGGAGAGAATGCTTTCTTTAGCTGGGCCCCTAAACTATGGAACTCCCTTCCACTGAGTCTAAGAATCTCCCCTTCTCCACACAGCTTCAAACAAGAGTTTCGTATGGCTCTTCTAAGCTTTGAACCCTGCTCCTGTCCTCTATCCACCCACTCCTGTACTGGTTCCTCCTAGCTGCCTACCGGCTCCAACCTCTACTACTCTCAAACCTGCCTGGAAATCTTGTGCATTTCCTTTCTTCTAGCACTTACTCACTAGTTGTATGACTTATGAATGTTAGTTATTTGCACTTATATTTCTGTTTTACTACATATAGATTCCTGCAAATGTACTGTCATTGCTGAAAATTTTGTGTAAGTGTACTATGTCTGACTTCTGCTTGTTCCCATGATGTTTTCTTGTATCTACTATTGTCTACATACCCTTTGTTGTAATCTCCCAGGTCGTACCTCAAAATAGACAGCTATGCTGTATAGTGTGCCTACCCGATTAACAAAAACTAAATAAATAAATAAAATGTTTGTGTTTGCTGTGGATTACTTAATGAGGTGAAAGGGATAGTGGCTGACTGGTACTTTTTCACATAAGTTATGCTAGGATTTACTCATGCTAAAAAGTACCACTCAGCCAATCGAATAATTGTATAATTACTTGTTTATGTTTGGAAGGTATGGATGTCTACATTAGTTGGCTCCCATCCATCACCAGTACATTGGCTGGGGAATGTGTGTTATTTAAAGTGAGCCAATAAGGCAGTGCACCATATATTGAAAGGAAGCCAACTCTGGAAATTGTATTTTAGATTATACAATGGCATAAATACTAAGTTAGAAATCCTGCACTCTGATTGGTTAGCTGGCACCTTTCCAGTGTTATAAATCCACCAGTATACCAACTGAAAAAGGTGTCCGCCAGCCTCATCGGTGGAAAAAACACTCCAAGCCCTGAACAGGAAGCCAAAATCCTCCATATTGGATCCCCTCTAAACACTGGTATCCCAACTGCCATGACTCCTGGTAAATTGCGATTACACAGCGGGACTTTTAAACAAAGGGCAGTACTAAATGAGCACACCTCACGACTCCCCATGGCAACTCTACATACAAGCAACCTTTTTGTTTAAATGATTTCTTCTCCCAATCGGCCCGGTGTCGCAGAAGGCTGAGGTGCTGGATGCCTTACCTCACGCTACACCGGTGACCCATGTTTGGGAATGAGCACGGGCCACCAGGTGTTGGCAAGGGAGGGACTGCTCTCCTTCTCTGGGGAGGAGGGATGCCAGTGGTCGGCATTTGACTAGCTTCTAGCGGAGGTTGGGGGGCAGTGCACCAATGCTGCAGAAGGGGGCGGAGATGTGACAGACACCTGGAGGAGCGCATGCAGATGTGTGCGCGCTCTCTCCGACTGGCATCATTGTATGCTTCATCTCTGGGGAGAAAAATATGGAGGAGAAAACGCTGCCACAGTGCATGACAGAGGGCACCTCGCAGGCACCGCTCCTGGCTAGCCACAGCACTGGTCACACTGGATCCAGTCTCTGGCAGGGGTTGAGGAACCCCACCGGCCCCACCAGGGGGGTAAGCCCTGAGAGTAAGTGTCAGTGCCAGCTGGTATACTCCAGGAGACAGGGCTGGGGGCTCCCTCCTGAGGTAGGGACTGTGGCAACAAGGAGCAGAAAAATAATAACTAAAGAAAATAAAAATGATTCCTTCTCCCGGATGTACAGCACCGCTCTGCATTTCAGATCTGCTATCAGTCATGACAGTCCTCCTCGAACCATGTTTCCTCATTTTGCTGTCGCTTTCTGCTCCACTGCCACTAACTCTTGCATGCAGTCCCACTCTCCCTCTCTATCTCCCAAAAGGGCAAAATAAAAAACACATACTTTCAAGGGGGAAACAAAATAGAAAACAAATTTCCTTCCTGAGTAACAATGTCCCCTGTACTCACCACAAACTTGAACTTGGAAAGAAATGCTCTCAGTCACCAGCAGCACATTAGCACTCAGAGTGCACACACCACAACCATTGCAGCACCCTAGCAAGCAGCACTATTTTTTTCTGGTGCAGTAACAAATGCAATACAAAAATAAATTAAAATGCACCCCAAAAACCTTTTTTATTTAATTTTTCTATCTACTAAGAAAAGGGGGACATTTTGTAATAGCAATATACCACTCCAGGGTGTGGGTACATGGGTGGATTTACCACTTCAGGTGTGGTTAATCACTTAACTTTCAGCCTTGCGCTCAAACCACACCAGGCATGATAAATACACTATACCCACTAACATGGTATATTGCTTAATTATGACATACATAAGTTAAAGCAAAAGAGATCCAATGCACACCCTCACCCCACCCCCAAAATTGGCAAATCATTAAATAATTACAATGTGCTTTACACCTCAAATAGCTACTTATTTATTTCATCCTGAAGGTGGCGGTCTCTTAGCTTTTCATATCAGAACTGTGGTGTGACAGTTAACTCAGGCAACATTCAGCAAGGTGGACTTCCCGTCAGCTGAAGCCCTATTCTAAAATACAACTGCCAGTGTATTGGTGATTGGTTGTTTATGTTTGGGAGATACATGGATGTCTCAATTAGCTGGCTCTTCACCAGTCAGGCTCAGGCTCCACCTGGAGAACTGCATCCAGTTCTGGTCTCAATACAAAAGGATATTGAGGGAACTGGAAGGGTACAACACAAGGTCACCAAAATGTTCGGCGATATGGGGAACAAAAGGCTACGAGGAGAGGTTAGAGGTCCTCAGTATGTTCTTCCTGGAGAAAAAGAAGCTGAGAGGTGATATGATTACTATCTTTTGCAAATTGGATGGTATTACTCACATCTTGAACTGTTTTGTCTGCCACTGCACCATCCCACAGGACTGGAAGATCACTCTAATCTTACCCCTGCATAAAGGTGGTGACACCTTCACCCCAGATAACTATTGCCCCTTATAAATCGCCCCATATCCCTGCTCCCTACTCTAGCCAAACTTCAAGAATCCCTAGTCCTCTCATGTCTCAAAGGAGTATTTTTAAAATTCTTTGGACTTCCTGTCTACATTTCAATCAGACTTTAGGGCTAATCACTTCACTGCCACCTCACTCCTTCATGTCTCAAGCTCCATCCTCTCCGGTATGGACCAAGGCCACATAACTGTTGCCCTTTTTATTGACCTTGCTAATTAAGGCTTTCGATTCTGTTTCTCATCCCCTCCTACTAAACGAGCTTTCTTCTGCTGGCCTCTTTCCTGCATTTGTAAACTGGTTTAACTCCTATCTCTCTGGCTGAACCCAGCAAGTCCTTGCTGGCGGAGCCCTCTCTACTCCTCTCCTGATCCATGCTGGTGTTCCCCAAGGCTCCATCTTGGGCCCCATACTATTCTCTGTCTTCTTAAATGATCTTCTGTCTGCTTGCTCTGTGGCTATCATACAGATGTATGCCAGTGACACTGTTCTTTTCACCTCTGGCCCCTCTACCTCAGCTGTCAAATTCCAGCTCTAAGCTGACTTCCACTCGGTCCTTCACTGGTTGAGCAATAACCTCCTAAAGTCAAAAAACGGTGTCTATGACATTCAGAACCCCTCAAAAACTTGCCATCCTCCCCTCTCAAATTCACCACCCTTGATGGCTCCTTACTGGATGTAGTCTCCCACTACAAATACCTGGGTGTCTGGCTTAACTCTTGACTTGACTACTCTAGGCACATTGAGCACATCCATACAAAACTACGGCCTAAACTGGGTGCTTTGTATAGAAACAAGGACACCCTCTCCCTAAATACTCTATGTCAGCTCCTTACCAAGATGATTATTCCCTCCTTTGATTGTCAACGTAGTGTGTGGTACTGCCTCAACTTCCCCTTAGCCAGGCTTGACTCCCTCTACAATGTTTTTTGTCACTTTGCTCTAAATGCCACTCCTCGCTTACATCACTGCTCCCTCTACTTGTCCTTTTCCCTTATCTCTCTACACCGCTGACAGCTATTCCACTTTTCCTTTTTCGTCTCTAAATACTAGTTTGGGTCCTTGCCCTTCTATCTCTCCTCATTTCTGTCTCCCTCTCCTGAGGCCTACTACCCTCTCTGGTCTAGAGACACCTGCACGTTCTCCCTCCCAAGGCCCTTCTATTGTTCTGGCTCAGCTGCATTCTCTTACAGACTGCCCTCGCTCTGGAACACCTGCCCATTTCACATTAGACACTCACCTTCTGTCTGTCACCTAAAACGTCACTTATCCCACTTATCCGTGTTTCCTGACTCCTGCCTTTGACTAGGTTAAATTTCACTGCCCCCCCCCCGAACGCTCACCCCTTGTTCAGTTAAAATAGGCACTTCTCTTGGACTTTATTTCAACTTGTCCCTCCCTCTCTCTATACTCTCTTTTAGCATTTTCTCTCCTCCTCCATCCTTTCCCTTTCTCCCACCCCCCAGGCAACTTTGCTGGGTAATACTGTTTTCACTTCATTGTTAGCTTCACACTATCTACAGTGCCTTCAGAAAGTACTCACCCCCCTTGGATTTTGTCACATTTTGTTATGTTACTACCAGAATTTTTAATGCATTGAAATTACTTTTTTCCCCCTTGATTCACACAGCATATCAACAATTTAAAGGGCCAAAAATATTTTTATTGTCTAACAAAGATTTATGAAACATTAAAAACTGAAATATCTTGTTTACTTAAGTATTCACCCCCCTGAGTCAATACTTTGTAGAAGCACCTTTGACAGCAATTACAGCTTTGATTCTTCTTGGGTATGTCTGCATCAGCTTTGCACATCTGGATTTGGGAATTTTTGCCCATTCTTCCTGCAGATTTGCTCAAGCTGTGTCAAGTTGGATGGGGAGCGTCGGTGAACCGCAATCTTTAAGGCTTTCCACAGATTCTCAATGGGATTCAAGTCTGGGCTTTGGCTGGGCCACTGAAGGACATTCACCTTCTTGTTCTGAAGCCACTCCAGTGTTGCTTTGGCTGTATGCTTGGGGTCGTTGTCCTGTTGGAACGTAAATCTTCATCCCAGTCCAAGGTCTGTTGCAGACTGATGCAGGTTCTCCTCAAGGATGTGACTGTATTTGGCTCCATTCATTGTTCCCTCTATTCTGACAAGTGCCCCAGTCCCTGCCACTGAAAAGCATCCCCATAACATGATGCTGCCACCACCATGCTTCATGGTAGGGGTGGTGTTACACGGGTGATGAGCTGTGTTCGGTTTGCGCCAGGCATAGCACTTTGCATTCAGGCCAAAGATTTCAATTTTTGTTTCATCAGACCAGAGAATCTTTTGTCACATGGTCTCAGAATCTGCCACGTGCCTTCTTGCAAACTCCAGGCATGCTATTATGTGGCCTTTTCTCAGGAGTGGCTTCCGTCTAGCCACTCTCCCATAGAGGCTACATCTGTGAAGTCCTGCAGAGATTGTTTTCTTCAGGACAGGTTCTCCCATCTCAGCCATGGAACTCTGTAGTTCTGTCAGGGTGGTCATTGGGTTCTTGATCACTTCCCTGACCAAGGCCCTTCTTGCTCGGTTGTTCAGTTTGGGAGGACGGCCTGCTCTAGGAAGAGTCTGGGTGGTTCCCTAATCTTTCCATTTCCTAATGATGGACTTGACTGTGCTCCTGGGAACTTTCAACACCCTGGAAATGTTTTTATACCCTTCCCCAGATCTATGCCTTCTCACAATTCTATCACGGAGTTCTACGGACAGCTCCTTGGTCTTCATGGTAGAGTTTCTGCTCTGACATGCACTGTCAACATTGGGACCTTATATAGACAGGTGTATTTCCTCTGAAATCATGTCAACCATTTGAACTGACCACAGGTGGACTCCATTCAAGTTTTAGAGTGATCTCACAAGGAAATCGGATGCACCTCAGCTCAATTTGGAGTGTCATAGCAAAGGGGGTGAATACTTATCAAATCAAGACATTTCAGGTTTTTATTTTAAATTGCATGTACAAAAAATTCCAGACGTTTCATTCCACTTTGACATTATAGAGTAATTTGTGTAGATACGTGACAAAAATCCCATATAAATGTATTTTAATTTGAGTTTGCAACATCACAAAATGTGACAAAATCCAAGGGGGGTGAATACTTTCTGAAGGCACTGTATATCTATCTGTATCACTGTATTACTACATTTTTGCTACCAGCACCTGGAGAATTTCAAAACCGTACTGAAAACCCATCTTTTCAACCTTGCTTTTCCTAATTTGGTATGAATGATTGGCACTAAAATGTTTTATTTTTTTTTCTATTTTCTCCCCTCTTTTTTGACCCCCTCACCTTCTGTCAAGGGTCCACCCTGGTCACAGTGCCCCCAAGGCTTCCACCATCCTTATTAGCCACTCGTTCCTCCCTGATTACTCCTGGCTTGCCCCCCAGGAGACAGAACACGGTGCCACGACAGGAATCGGTGCCATGTATTGTAACTGGTTGGGGACTATGTGGCCAGGCAGCTAATGTATTTATTTATTTATTTAGCTTTTGTTGACCAGATAAGTGCACTAGACAAATCCTGCTTATTTTCAGGCACGACCCGGGGGAGGGGGATACAGATGAATGCCAACTGACCTTGGACCACATTAAGCTGTTGGTGGTATTTTTAGTGAATGAGGGTAATTTGGCCAGGACACCGGGGAAATTCCCCTACTCTGTAGTGGGGGAACCTCCGTCCAAGATGGCGGATGCACCTTTGTCTGCTGCAGGGAGTGCTATGGAGACAGGAGGACTGGTCTCAACTCCTGTCTCTGAATGTGTGGAGACCAAATCGACGTGCACCGAAGAAATGCATGTTTCTGTTTCGTTTGGAGTCAAGGACACTGAAGTACAGACTATCGTTCAAGACACCCTGCTATACCAAGCAGGAGGGGATTCTCCCACATTGTGTGTTGTTTCTAAGGGAGAGTTCTCCTCCTCAGACTCTGATATTGCCGGTTTGGCAGAGAAAGACATCAAAGTACGTTTAATGACGGCTGAACGCCGTTTTGCGCTTACTACAATGAAACTGCAATGGGAGCTGCAACGACTTCGGACAGATGGATTGCCTGGGGATGTTTTCCCCGCTGACATCGACGGCGATGTGGGACTGTCAAATATGAACCTACACATGACTGAGGTCTTACAGTGTCTAGAGCCTCCCAGTGTATCTGCTGCTACCGTTACATTGCCTGCTTCTTGCCTACCTGCGGCATGTACCACCTCTGTTTTGACCACCGAATCTGATTTCTTTAAAAGTACCCTACCTCCCTTGATGTTTGCTTCCCAGACAGATTCTCCAGAAACTCCTACCTGGTCCGTGGAAACGGCACTCCGAGGAGCTGGATGGGTACAGCAACCTTCGGCAGGAACATGGGTCTCGGGTCCGTCTCCTATACGGTCCTCCCGCTCGGAAGACTTCCTGGGGTTACAGAATACACCAAACACTTCTGCAGCCTCTTCTGACCCCTTGTGTCTACCTATGGAATTGGAGATGACTCAAAATCCTGTTCTGGAAACTTTGCGAAATCCCCCTCTTCAGGCTTCTTCTGATAACGAGCCCATGGCAACCACAGTTTTGGTTTCAATTCAGACACCCTCTAAACAGGTGGAACCTCTACGCTCTTTTTCTTCTTTATTTAAGTACCCTGTACTGGCTGCTAAATGACATAACGCTGTTCGGTTGGCTTATAAGGGAGGGTTGCCTGAGCATCCAGACCGTGTATATGTAGCACGGACATTGTTAAAAGATTCATTAAAATTTTTTTCTCATGAGATATATGCCCTCATTCATGTTTCAGGTGAATCTACTTTTGATGTTAGTTTCCAAATGTCACGTGGGTTGGAGCGTTTTTGGTCTAAGTACCAGGCTGTGCGAAACACTGCACTTTGGACCCCATTTCAGGGTGTGCCAGTTTCTAAGCCTGCTTTCAAGACCATTACCATTCTGTTTCGAAATGAAGGTGTTGAAGTCACAGATGTTGTTCATTGGTTGAAACAACATTGTAATGTTCAGGGACAACCAGACGCTATCTTGGACATGGAAAATATATGGACTGGGGGTTGGAAATTTAAAGTCATGTTACACTCTAATGATTCTGGTCCTGTGCACTTACCAAATTCTTTTTTTATAGGTCGAGACAGAGGGGTCCTGGTTTGTCCAGGTCAGCCTAAGGCTTGCTACCGGTGTGGGGAACCCTCACATCTTAGTAGTGTATGTGACAAAATGAAATGTAATAACTGCGGAGAAATGGGTCCTGTAGGAGTCCACTGCGTGAATGAATGTAAATGTAATCTTTGTGACGAGATGGGACACACGTTTCAGAATTGTCAGTGGGCTGCTCATAATCAAGCTACTCATGATGGTGGCATTGATCAACGTTTTGTTATTACACAGGCACAAAAAGCACACATTCGCACCACCATAACAGCACCTCCTTCTGGAGTTGCACAACCTTTATCGCAGGCCCCTGTGCCTGTTGTCATCCAGATCTTGGTGTCGGTAGTCACCTGTGATGTACGCCCTTTGGTGATGGCCCCCCCTTCACTTAATCCAGTCCAATCTAGTGAGCTAGTTTTGGACCCGGTTCTGGGTCCAAGTACCATGCCACCTCCCCGAGAACCCACCAGCATCCTGCATCGCAGGTCATTGAGGAATAGTCCTCGGAATTCACCACTTCCTCCACCAGTCCTGCAACCCCCACCTATTGTTCTTTCTAATGCCTTTGAGTTGCTTCAACCCATCTCTGATGAGGCTGGAGGCGAGTCTGACTCTTCCTCCATAGCATCTTCCATTCCTGATGGCACTACTGATTCTGACTTTCAACTGGGTACTGGTCTTTTACAGAAGCAGAAGGCTAAGGTGAAGCTTAAAGGGAAAAAGCTAGTTGGGAAAAGGAAATCGCAATGTATTTTCTGCTTAGTATTGTTTACTATGTCACAGTTTGTTTGCCATACTATTAATGTGAATAGTATGAAACGAACAGCTAAACGGAGATTGGTGTTTTCCTTTTTGCGACTCTTACCTTTAGGGCTTTTTTTGTTGCAAGATACGAGACTTCACACCACACATGAGATCCGACAAGCAAAACAGGACTGGCTATTGGGTCCTTCGTTTTTGGTCAATAGGTCAGGACTCTTGTTCCAGCCTAGGTATATTAACTAGGATTCCGGGATTCTGTTTACTGAAACTATTCGACGTAGCACCTGGTAGGGTGCTTGTTTTAGATGTTTTGATAGGGCTTTGCCCTTTTCGAGTGATAAACCTCTATGCTCCCCAAACTAAGACAGCACGCATAGCTTTATTTTCGTTAATTCGCCCTTATTTACATACTTCCTTTCAAGTTCTTTTTTTCCGGTGATTTTAATTGTGGCCTACGTCTTCATGATAAGAGTTCTTTTGCTACCACTAAGAAATTATTCTGCGACTCATATGTCCTGGGGAACTTAGTTCGCACAGCACATTTAACAGATGCCTATTTGTCCTTTACGAATCAACACACCCCCCTACATTCCAAAAGGGTAAACTGGCAACTCAAATTGATTTTGTTTTCTTATCTAGCACATTGATGATTAATTCTGCCAATGTACAAGCTGTGGCCTTTTCTGATCATAAGTTACTTTCTATCGGTATTGGCCCTGATGTACCTTTCTGTAAAGGACCGGGTCTATGGAAATTCAACACATCTCTGTTGCAAGTCCCGATGTTTCTACAGTCTCTTTTGTCCTTTATTCATGCTTGTAAATCAGTTTTTATATGTTATGAAAACCCTATTCAGTGGTGGACTGATACAAAACATGGTTTGGTAATTTTCTTGAAAAATTACAGTCGTCAGAAATGTAGGGGAGAATATTTGGAATATTTGCAAAAAAGGGTCAATTTTTCAGTCTTTGTTAACAATAGAATACATGACAGGTCAAGATCTTTCTCAACAAATACAACTAGTACAGAAAGATATGTTGAATTTCCAGTCTAAACAATCACAACAATTATATCATCAACACAAATTTAATATGGTGGGAACACGGAATGTTGTTTTCCCTTTTGAATCTAATTCCAGACAGATTGCTCAGAAATCTATGCTGTGCCTTGCTAATACTGCAGGCGCTCTCTTTACTACTCCATCTGAAATCTGTCAAGTAGTGGCTGAATACACGACTAATTTATTTTCTCCTCTTCCTGCTGTATCAGGAGACCCAGCAACTTGGTACGGAGATCTTGATATTCCAATCCCTTCACAGATGAGGGTGGACTCGGCGTGTACACCTATAACTGAGTTGGAATTAAAATCGGCTATCTCTTCGTTACCTTTACAGAAAACCCCTGGCCCTGATGGCCTTCCTGCTGCCTTATATAAGGTGCTGGGCGATCATTTGATTCCCGAACTAGCCTCTATGTTTAATTCCCTCCTCAACTCTGAGTTTATTCCATTGGATTTTATGAAGGGCACCCTGATTTATATCTATAAACAGAAAGGGGATGTTCACTCTCTAGAGAATTGGTGCCCTCTATGTATGTTAAATACCGACTTTTAAGTTATTGATGAAAATCATTGCGAAACATTTGCAGGGAATTGCAGAAGTGGTGGTACATCCTGCTCAGTCCTGTTCTGTACCTAATAGAAGAATATCTGACCATCTGATTCTCCTTCGAGAATTGTTTTCCCATGGTTATGCAGACTTGGTTTCGGGACTTATTGTTTCAGTAGACCAAAAAGCGGCATTTGATTCGGTGAACCACACTTTTTTATGGAATATACTTCAGTTCATGCATGTTCCAGACATAATGATTCGATGGATTTGTGCTTTTCACAGGATGGCAACAGTTGTTCCTGTTGTGAATGGTTGGGTAGGCCCAATGATCCCAGTTAAGAGAGGAGTCCATCAAGGATGTCCGTTGAGCCCTTTGTTATATGCCCTTTTTTTGGATGTTTTGCTTCGTAGACTGAACGTTCATCCTCAGATTCATGCCATCTCTAGTTCTGCCCTGCTTTCCCCTTATAAGGCCATTGCATATGCGGACGATGTTTGTTTTATTGTAGCTGATGAAGCTTCAGTGATTCTTTCCCTCCAGAAATGTTCCGCTTTTGGAGTTTTTTCTGGAGTCCGTTTAAATTTCGATAAATGCTCGGGTATAAGGTTAGGCTCTATGATGGCCCCTTTGGAACATATAGGCCCATTGTGATTAGTTGAGGGCCCTATTCGTATTTTAGGGGTTCATTTTGGGACTAGAGACTCAGATCTTCTCAACTGGAATACTAAATTGCAACAAGGTAAGCTTAAAGTTGCCTCTTGGAATAAGGGGCAGATAGGGAAGAAGAAACGTGTGTTTTTAATCAAAACTTTTCTGATACCGATGTTTCTTTATTTGAGTTATATGTTCCCAATCCGAAACAATTGGAAACTGCAGTTTTAGCCTGTTTTTCCAGGCTTTATGGGGGAGCAGGCTAAATCCAGTGAAGTGGAGTGTTACGTATTTACCTATATCTGAGGGTGGTGTACAAATGATTAATCCTTTGTTGTTTTTTTCATGTATTTTTTTCACTGCTAACTTATGACCTTTACTGATTAACACTCAGAGAGGATGGGAATCATGGTTTTATGATTCCTGCAAGGTTTGGTTTCACCAGTGGGAAAGTAATTCTTTAAGAGTACTACAACAAATTGTGGGTATACCAATGTACGTTAAACATGTGTTCCTACGTTTGAAACAATGGAAGATATCGACCCAGATGATATTACCTAATTCCCATAAAGTTTTATACAAAAATCTTCTTTCTTCTATTTGTACCATACAGTCACCCTTTATAAAATGCCCAAACCAACATCTTTCTTCTCTCTTATTGTTGTTAAGATGTAACAGAGTACCAGCCCATATGTGGGATTTTCATTGGCTGTCTTGCCATGAAAAAATAAATGTGAAAGCAAATCATAAACACAAGCAGTCTCAGGACCACTTGTGTTCCAGACTATTATGTATCACTGAATTGGAAACTATTACACACTTGTTTTTTGAGTGTTCTTTCATTCAGAGTTGGTGGATTTTTTTGGCACAGCAATGGGTGTCTCCTTTGTTTCAGACGGTCTCCTATCAGAATATTATATATGGAGTTTTTTCCTCTCAGTGGTCATTTTGGAATGCGGATACTTTAAATCTTGTTTTTGTTGTGATTAAATGGAACATTTGGATGGCAAGATGTTTGTTCACCTTACAGCAGAAAGACTGCTCTTACTTGGAACTTGAGAAAAAAATTGTGAAAGACTTGAAGACCATTTATGAATATGAAAGTACTTTATTCTCAGAGACAACACTTCGAGCCCTTTGGAAGGCTCTTCCTTGGATAACGGACTCGGATTTCGCAGTGACTTAATAGCTTACTTTTAGGTTGTATTTCTGTTATTTTTTTTTTGTTTATTTTTCTTGAATTTCTATGAGTTTTGTACTTATGTCTTGTTTGTTGTTGCACGATTTCTTGTCTCAATAAAACTTTCCCCTACTCTTTTTCGATAAGTGCCATGGGATCTTTAACATCCACCTGAACTACCACCAATCCAGGCAGATGGGACCTCGGTTTAACGTCTCATCGGAAAGACGGCACCTCAGAAGTGCAGCACCCCTCTCATGCTGCACTACAGTGTCAATACTGGGATATTAACCCAAGTGCCAGATGTGGGAACTGAACCCACAGCCCTCTGATCTCCCGGCCTCAGAGGCGAGTGTGCTACCTACTGAGCCACTGACACTGACAATTATAGAGTAATTTGTGTAGATACGTGACAAAAAATCCCATATAAATCCCATATAAATGTATTTTAATTGAGTACTCTGTAATTGAAGCCTGGAGCAGGGCATCATGGAGACGTCTGGTGAGGGAGAGAGATTTGTGTCCCCTATTGGCTGGGGCGGATATGTGCAATGATGCCAGCATCTGTCCCACCCCAGTACCTCCCCTCTTTGATCGTGTGTCAGTGCTCAGGGTTATAGACCCAGCTTCCACTAGGTGTCACTCTACTTTTGAACACAGAGACCCCACCCCAGAAGGAGAGCAGTCCATAGGATGCAGTCCTTCTCCCCCAGCTGGCCCTCTGACTACTCGGCTCGTTCCTGAACCCGGTTCGCCGGTGTCGCAAGCAGAACCCCAATCGCTGCACCGGTGGGCCGGCCTCACTAAAATGTTTTAATTTTATAGATATTTTAACTTGGATTTTATTGGATACTGTACAAGTGCTCTGATCATCTGTGAATAGTGCTTTTTTAAAAATAAAGTTGAATTGAATTTCACATGCCTTGTATAATCTATACTTATTATTGTACTCTGTATTTATTTCCCTGTATACTAGTCAATGTATGTATTGTAAACTTCCCTACTCCCCATTCCTCTGGGTCACACCTGGAAATGAGCTTAGGCTCAGCGTACCTCTCCCGGTCAACAACTTTAAATAAATAAAATAAATTAATTAACGTACTCAAACAATTGGAGATATTTGATTTGGTCTCATATAGCAGGACCCAGAGACAAGAATTGAATCTCAGGGATTGTAAATTTATTCTTAATGTTAGAAGGCACCTTTTCTCCCAGAGGGCGGTGAACCCCTGTGGAACAACCATGTAGAGTAAGATAAGCCTGGACAGATTTCTGAACACTGAGGGAATCGACATATGACTAAGTGATTGTTTGATTGATTTGAAATTACCTCAACTGGGATAATCCCATGAGATGCAGCATCTCATTTTTATAGGGGTTCCAGGAAGGATAGCGGCAGTCAACAGGTTAACATAGTACAGCAGGATGATTTACATGCAAACTAAAATATACGCTGGAGAAACAAAATTGTAAAGGTAAGTACAGTCATCCAAACAATTAATCAAAGCAAGCTCAAAAAGTGGCGTCACTGCAAACAGAGCACGAACATTGTCATACAACATGATTACAGTATATGGTTAGGGCTTATTGTAGATGAAAATCTGTGGCTTTCGAAACCTTGTTGTAGGGCAGTTCAAAGGTCAAAAAAGTTGTTATACCATCTTTCTGACATCACATCGATAGTACAACTTTTCAGCCTTGTCCTGCCTCCTGACTGGCTAATTCGACTTGCTCAGGCAAAGAAAATAGCGAAAACATGGCAGCACAATAAACATAGAAACATAGAAACATAGAATTTGACGGCAGATAAGGACCGCTTGGCCCACCTAGTCTGCCCATTTTCCTACCTAACAGATGAGCTGCAGATCCTAGTTAACCAACAGCTTATTTCCTCTTACCCACCACTAGGACTGCCTTATGCCTGTCCCATGCATTCTTGAAATCCCCCACTGTTCTTGACTCCACAACCTCCTCAGGGAGGCTGTTCCATGCATCCACAACCCTCTCAATGAAAAAATACTTCCTCACATTACCCCTGAGCCATCCCCCCTCTATCTTCAAATTGTGCCCTCTTGTTCTTGCACATCTCTTTTTCTGGAAGGTGCTACCTTCTTGGACTTTGTTAATTCCCTTGAGGTACTTGAAAGTTTCTATCATGTCCCCTCTCTCCCTTCTTTCCTCAAGAGTATACATATTAAGCTCCTTTAGTCTTTCTTCGCATGTCTTCTGGTGCAGACCCTGCACCATTTTGGTTGCCCTCCTCTGGACAGCCTCCACTCTGTCTACATCTTTGTGGAGATGGGGTCTCCAGAACTGCACACAGTACTCCAGATGGGGTCTCACCAACTGTCTGTACAGAGGGATAGCAACTTCCTGTTTTTATTTTATTTTTTTATTTTATTTAAACAGCAGTTTGGAAAACCTTTGAGCCATAGGCTCATTTACAAAGGTACCTTGTCACAGTAAGACAAACCAAAATACACAGTATAGCAGTACAACACATAAGTATAACAGTAAAATTAAGACATAGATACAAACAAGCTGGTACAGGTAGGATGGATGCAAACAATACCAGAGTTATGTCATCCTTAGCAGCTTAGTAATAAGCTTTGTCATAAGTATTGAGTATGGCTTTGACTAGTGGCAGTTACAGTATCGGGTGTTAATAAGGTGGTTACGTAAGGAAGTTTTGAAGCACGATATAGTTGGAGCTTCGGAGATGGAGGGGGGCAGTGTGTTGAACCAGGAGGGGGCCCTACTATTGATGCCTCTTCCTATGCATCCCAGTATCCCCCCAAGCCTTCCTTACTGCCTTCTCACATTGCTTGCCCGCCTTTAGGTCATCTGATATAATTACCCCCAGGTCCCTTTCTATTTTTACTGTTGTCAGTATCTCACTCCCCATTGTGTACGCTTCCCTGGGTTTTGTTTCCATGTGCATTACCTTGCACTTCTTTGCACTGAATCTGAGCTGCCATACATTTGACCATTCCTCCAACCTTGCCAAGTCCCTTCTCATCCTTTCCACTCCATCTTGTGTATCAACCCTGTTGCAGATCTTTGTGTCATCTGCAAAGAGACATACTTTTCCTTCCAGTTCCTCTGCAATGTCACTTATAAGGACATTAAAAAGGACCGGTCCCAGTACTGAACCCTGCGGTACCCCGCTAGTAATCCTCCTTTCTTCCCTGTGTACTCCATTTACTACTACTCTTTGCGTCCTGTTGTCGAGCCAATTTTTTATCCAGGCTACCACCTTGGGACCCACTCCAAGGCTGGCTATCTTGTGTATTAATCTTTTGTGTGGGACTGTATCAAATGCCTTGCTAAAATCTAGGTAGGCCATGTCCACAGCCCCTCCCTGGTCTACTATTTTGGTCACCCAGTCAAAGAAATCTATTAGATTCATCTGACACGACCTTCCCATCGTGAATCCATGCTGCCTTGGGTCCTGTGCCCCACTGGCCTCTAGGTACTCAACAATTCTTTCCTTCACAAGTGATTCCATCATTTTCCCTACCACTGAGGTCAAACTAACTGGTCTGTAGTTTCTGCCTCTGTTCTGCTCCCACTTTTGTGAAGAGGAATCACATCTGCCCTCCTCCAGTCCTTGGGTACCACCCCATCCTCCCATGATTTGTTAAAGACAGTAGTCAGCAGTGTCACTAGTTCTACCCTTAGTTCTTTAGAATTCTTGGGTGAATCCCATCAGGCCCCATTGCTTTGTTCACCTTCAATTTTATTAGTTCTTTCAGAACCCTTTCTTCTGTAAATGGACTGGTATCGACCCCCATCTTCAGATTGTTTCTCTTGTTTGGTTTAGGTAACTCCCTCTCCTCTTCCTTTGAGAATACTGAGCAGCAATATTTGTTCAGTATCCCTGCTTTTTCACTGTCACCCTCTACCCACATTCCTTCCCCTTTATTAAGCTTCAGTATCCCTCCTTTGGTCTTTCTTCGCTCCCTAATGTACCTATAAGAGGTCTTATCCCCCTTCCTAACAGAATTGGCTATCCTTTCCTCAGTTTGGGCCATTGCTATTCTGACTGCCTTCCTAGCCTCTTTCTGCTTTAAATGATAAAGTTCTCTGTCCTGCTCCTTCTGTGTTTTCTTATATTTCCGGAATGCTGTCCTTTTCTCCTTAACCTTCCCTGCCACCTCTTTTGTGAACCATAGCAGTTTTTTCCTTCATTGTGTTTTATTGATTTGCTTTACACAAAGGCTTGTTGCCTCTGTGATGGCGTTTTGATCCTCCCCTTGTTCCTCCACCCCTCCTTCTTGCCTGTTTGCTAGTGCTTTTCTGAGGCACTCTCTTATTTTCCCAAAGTCAGCCCTCCTAAAGTCTAGTACTCTTGCTTTTGTATGGCTTGACTGTATGGCTGTGTTTATCGTGAACCACACTGTTTGGTGGTCGCTTGTTCCCAGATGGCTACCCACTTCTAAATCTGAGATTCTTTCTCCATCACCATTTGAAAGTACCAGGTCTAAGATTGCTCCCTCCCGCGTGGGTTCCAATACTAGCTAAATACTAGATATAGCGAGTGCCGAACAGTGTACCCTCTCACTTTTGACACAAAGAGCCTTATACAGTTCATATATGTTACAATGGGTAATTTAAAAAAAAAATGTAAACAAATCATGCCTGTAACAGAGAGGGAGCAGGGTGAAGCCAAAGCTAGCGTGAGCAAGAGAGAAGCCGGTGTGAGTTGCAGCGGGGAGAAGCAGGAGCCAGCGGTAATACCAAATGACACAGAAGGTAACCAGGACATAAAAAAGAACTAAGCCCTAATCATATGCTATAAAAAATAGTGGATGGTTGATGATCCACAACTAAGGCTGTGTATTCATCTTGGGAGTTGATTACATCAGCCAGACCTCTTGAGCTTTGCTGTCGAGGTCTCCATGATGTCATCAACTCCCTCGATGGAAACACAGCCTTGTTGTGGATGGTCAACCATCCACTATTCTATACGTGGTCAGTTAGATGGGCATTCTGAACCAAAACAAATACAGCAGGTTCTAAGATGTCTGGAAAGACTGGACAAGATCATTTGCTAGCTAGAAGAATTCCTCAGCCCAAGAGGGAGATTATTCCATGTGTCTGATGCTGCAAATGCAAAGATATTTCTATGAAATTAATGCTTTATCCTGGGAATTTAGAAGGTAAGTGCTACTGTTGAACAAAGTGAGTAGGCATTGCTTGGCTATATGAGGAGGACCATGAGATAATATGGGGCTACCCCTTGTGCACAGTTGTACAACAAAGAAAGCCAGTGGTAGTCATACATACTTGAGTTCTTTGTCCAGTTTAGCTGTTCATGCAGCAGACAATGATAGGTAGATGATCAATAGAAGGTGACCCCAAACAGCTTGGTGCATAAAGATCCATGACCAACAGAGTAATTTTGTTTGCACAGTGGTATTTGATGTCTCCATAATAAATAGAAGGGAGCAGGAACCGGGAGACAATCTGCTTTTTATGTCAGCACTGGGGCATCATTTAGACCTGTACAGAAAGTTGAGCTTGGACCCTATGGTTGTTGGATGTGATCAACAAGGCCCGGTGGCATAGAGGGCTGAGGCACCGTACACACCTTACTCTTTGTCACACTAGCAATATATGTTTTGGAATGGACTTGTGTCACGGGGGGGGGGTTGGCCAGGGCAGGAGAGGACTGAGTATCTGATGGGTGGCTCCTCTGTCCCAGGAGGGCTATCAACTCTGCTATGTGCCTGCCACCAGGTGGAGACCTGGTGGTAGGATGTTCAGCAACACATGTGGATGGGTGCTTCAGAACTTCATGGAGCATGCATGTCTCCACATGCATGCTCATTCTCATGCTGCAGCACTGGTGAGGACGAAATGGAAGGAACTGTTAAATGAAGGGTCTGCCCATCTCCCTGTAGCCCGTACCACCACACCACAGAATGAAGGCATCTGGATATGCTGCCTGGGTGTGGTATTTAGCATCCCTTCCTAGCCCAGCATTGGGGGGGGGATGTGGGAGACTGTTGCCAGTGGTTGTGGATGCCGATGGCAAGTAATGGAGACATGGCTGATGAGCCACCAGGTAGACCTGGTGGTAGAAAAAACTTCTATGGCAAAAAAAAGAAGTGATCAATATGCTTACAGTACTGTGATATGTCAACCCAGATTCCTAGATATTTTAATATGTTGACTTGTTCAGTAGTGTTGCCATCAAATGTTATGACTGCAAGTGTATCAGCTGAATGAGTTAGCAAGTTCAGGGAGCCAAACACAATAGACTTAGTTTTGGTTGCATTAAAGATCAGGCAGTTGTTGACAAACCAAGAGGAGATTGTGTTAAAATCAGATTGGAGTACTGAATTAACCTGACATTGTCTTTGCCTCCAAAATAAACCTTGCTCTCCCACATCTTTGCTCACCTCCCCCATTTATCTACCTGTATGATCATATCGTGAGATTGAAGGGACTGACAATAAATAGTCATGATTGATCGTTAAAGAACATAAATGATTTACCAATTCCCACATCCACACCTGCCCCTTCTGTACAAACTCTGCTCTCCCTTATAATCTTCACTGCATTTCATAAACTCTGGTATCTCACAGCCTCCCCCTCATCTGCTGTATAAAATCTGCTTTCCCATATCCTTGCCCTCACCTTCAGTAAAAACCCTGCCCCTTCTCTTCCACATCCCCTCTAGAAACCCTGTTCTTCCACACCCCACCCTCACCTCCTATATAAACCCTGTTCTTCCACACCCCACTCTCACCTCCTATATAAACCCTGCTCTTCTACACCCCACTCTCACCTCCTGTATAAACCCTGCTCTTCCACATGCCATCCTCACCTCCTGTATAAACCCTGCTCTTCTACACCACACCATCACTTCCTGTACAAACCCTGTTCTTTCACATCCCAACCTCATCTCCTATATAACCCCTACCCTTTCACATCCCAACCATGTCTCCTGTATAAATCCTACACTGCCATATCCCAACCTTACCTCCTGTTTAAACCATATGCTTTCACATTCCACTTACTTCCCTGATAAGCCCTGCTCTTCCACATTCCCAATCTCATCTCCTGCATAAACCTTGCTCTTTAACATCCATTTCCAGCTCACCTCATATAAAAACACTGTCCCCACATCTGCATCCTTAGTCTCTAAAGAAACACTTTTCTGCTATATCCTCAACCTCGCCTCTGTCATGCATCTTGCATTTTTATGCATCTTCTCCACCTCCTGTATGAACTCTTTTCTTTCACATCCCTACCCTCACTTCCTGTATAAACGCTTCTCTTCAACTTCCCCTCCCTCACCTCCTACATGAATTTTGCTCTTTCACATCCATTCCCCAATTCACTTCATATAAGCTCGTCTTGTATAAAAACAGTGTCCCCACATCCACATCCTTACCTCCTAAAGAAGCACTGTTCTACCATATCCTCAACCTCGCCTCTGTCATGCATCTTGCAGTTTTTACACTGATTGTATTTAACAAACATGTGAACATGCAAAGAAGCCATCAGAATAAAGCCTTCTGAGAATACTTTTTTTCACAATTCACTTTCCCCTGGGTCACACCTGGAAATGAGCCTTGATTCAGTGTGCCTTTCCCGGGTCGCAAATTTCAATAAATGCATCTCATTCTCCCTCACCTCCTCTACAAACCCTACTCCAACATTTCTCTACCTTGTGTACAAATCTAAAAACCCAGCCTTCCTGCAGTATTTATGTAGAAACAGAAACTGCCAGCAGATAAGGACCACTAGGCCCATCTAGTCTGGTCATAAGCCCCCCCCTCCTCTTGTTTGTGGCCTTTGACCCTATTAGGTCAGGAACTTTTCTCCTCTCCCTCCCATTTCCAGGGCTTCTCTATGTCTATGCCATGCACGTTTAAATCCCTAAACTGTGCTTTCTATATCCTCACACTGACATGGTATTATAACTTGCATCCAGCCTTCTACTTTTTCCCTGTGCCACCATGATCCCTTCAGCCCTTATGTTTCATATAAACACATGACTCTCAAGCAGCTAACATGACCTCACATGTAAGTCATAGTATTTATAGAGCAAATTGATCAATTCTATTTACTCCAGTAAGATTCTGTTAAACAATGCTACTATCCCTCCAAAGGGATACTATTCATGACACCCTATGCATGATTCCATACAAGTTCATTTTATCGCCTTCATTAAACAATATAACTTGTATTCCATATTTTACTCTCTATGCTAGTTTTGAAATGTTGTCTGAGACAGGTCTTAGGCTATATTTCCTGAGATTTCTCCTCATATGTGGCTACAGTTTTTCCCAGGGCAGTAAAGTGCAATACTTGCAAACAAAGCTGAAGGAGAGGACCAGAAACCTATTGCCGAATTTCCCAAGACAGCAACATGAAAGACTTCAGACAGAACTAATAACTGACCCGGATGCTTACCTGAAATAAGTCTGTCTTGTTGAACAACATCAGGCAAGCATTTAAGGTGTTGTTTATCAAAGCTTCCCTGGCCATGTTAAAGACTTCCTTTGGAAGAAAGACACTGACAGCCATGGGTCTGTCATTTTCACTGTAGCTTTTCGCAGGTGATACCTGTGTTAGCAACAAAGACAACAGTGAGGTGAGCATCAATTTATAGACCAGTCTCTTTAAATACCCAAGATGGCACTTTCAAAAGATTTGTGTCTCAGCAAGCTGAATTTCCATCTGCAAGAAGCTGAATTTCCATCTGCAAGAACTGATTTGTGGCTGCAGGCCCATTTTAAAGGATTTGTTTTGGGCTGCAAGTTACAGAAAGTATTTCAAGCATGCAGCTTCCTTTTAAAGGAAGACTGACTTTAACCCATAGACCTTTATGTTCAATAGAAGTTGTGTTTTTAATACTAGTTTGCATTCTATTGTTTCCCCATCTTTACTGGCTTTTTAGTTAATTTGTCATTTTTATTTTGCACACTGGTGATATAGAACATTGCAATACTGTATGACACAGTTTATGCCCATTTTCAATGCTAAAACTCTACAGTTGAAAGGGACATAAACTACAGTATAGATTGCATTTAAATAACTTTGACTTACATTCCCAAGCCATTACCAGCTAGAAAAGACAACGTTTTTCAAACTGGCATCTTAGAACATTCAGTTTCATTGTGAATGCATTGCTAATGCAGTGCCTGTGACAATGCACCTTGCAAAATGGAATGTTGAAGCTCAATGAGAACAGAGTCCAAGCCCGTGCCTGATCCTGGTGTCAGTACATTTGCAGTTCATTACCAGCCAACTGCAAAATTACTGTAATGCTCAATTACAATTAGGGGTGTGCAGGTCAAGTATTCCAGTTCTACCAGGTTGGGTCATGCAAATCAGAACCAGAACCAAAAGTGTAATATATAATAATAATTAGTAGTGCAGTCAAAAAAATAAATAAGAGTAATGTTGCATAGCAGGTTGGATTTGTTGACTGAAAAGTCTGGTGTAAACCAGTGGCGTCATTCTTCCTCCATCTGTTCAGTCTCACCCATCCTGTTCCACTGGCACAGTTTCACACAGGTATAACATTGACCTTGTCGGTACAACAGATGTTTGTTCTGTAAGGGAGGACTGGAATAGGTGCATACATAGATACAAGCAGTACTGTCACTGATTTGGCACCAGTGGTGGTTGAGGCTGAACTAGACCTATCATCTGATTCTGAGTCTGACTCCCATCCTGAAAATTGTAATGATTCCTCTAACAATGACGTTGACTCCTCACATGTCTCTAACTGGACACCATATACCTATTGATTTTGACCCTGCTCACTGTGATGATGTTGATGAGTAATCTGATGATGATGATGATGATGATGATGTATTGTCACATGAAAAAAGGATACTACAATTACACCTAGTCATGAGAAGAGTAAAACCCTTTCCTCTTACTCCTTCCACAATGCCACAGTGATCACAGTGACCAGACAAACTACTATCAATTCCACAGGTTACCTGATGTACTCTCCCTCTGCCACCATCAATAGGCCCCTGTCTGCTGCTACTACTACCAGCCCCAGTCTAGTTTCTGTTCCTCATGCTGCACCTCCACTAAGACTTAGAGCACAGTCATATTCCTTGGCTGGCTTTAAAACCAAAAACAGTACCAGCATGGTGTGAAATCACTTTTAAGTTACACTGATTAACTGAACGCATTATGTGTGCATTGTCAAACAACCATTTGTAGGGGAAAGAAACTCAGTGGAATGGAAATACCTGTCATGAGGTGATACCTAATTTAAAAGCACCCTCAGTTACTTGCTCATCCTACAGATCTCACGGACCTAGGGTTACCACCTGTCCTGCATTTCACAGGACAGTCCTGGTTTGGGCAGCTGTGTCCTGCAAAAAAACAGGAAAAATACTACATGTCCTGACTTTTTAGCAAAAAAAATATTTTCTAATTTTACTCTAAATCCTGTAGAAACCTATAGTACCTTAACTAAAATACATTAAAATGATATGAAACCATAGAAGCAACCAAGAAACTACAATACTTAGCCTTAATTCTGATTATACAGAGAAAACAAGTCTGTTGCAGTAGTCGAGGTTACCTACTGGCCTGTGAAAAAACATATTTCAGTAAGAAATGTCCCACTTTGGGCTTCTTAAAAGGTGGTAACCCTACATGGACCATAAGGGGTTTCAGTTGATGATTATAATTTTGTTGAGTCACAGCTGGATCATGGTAGTAGTAGCATTCAGACCCCCCAGGCAATCGTGGTGGCAGAGGGAGATAAATTACACAGCCCCCACTTCCATCACATACAAGAAGGAAGTCATTGTCTATGGACTTAGCAGCATCAACTGAGACAGTACTCATATCATTAACACTCCCACTGCCATGACAGAGCAGCAACACTATTTGCTTGGATAGTCCTTTTCCAAAGCAAAGCACTTAACTATAGCTCAGTCTTTCCAGCAACCAGCACAGCCCAACACTCTCCAACAGTGCTAGCTGCTAGCAACATCAGTTGGGAACAAGTGTTCTCAGAGTATTTTCTTTGATGCCTGCACTTGTGACACATGTACTTCACCTAGATTAAGGCACACAGAATCGCAAACTGTGTTTTGCTTCATCCTTTACCAGTTTGTTCACTTTTCACCAGCTAAATGAGAGTAACAGCTTGAGACTACCTTCATTTGCAGTCATCTGCCTATTTATCAGATATTCGGATATAATCACTGTCACCTTTCCAGATAGATACAGGTACAGAACACAGTGTTTAGTTTAGTTTATTGGTCTAGGAATTATTACCTTTGAGCCAATGGCTCTTTTACAAAGGTTCCACATCATCAATGTATAAACAAACAAGACGTTACATAGAATGGTCAGCAAATTGTAAAGGTTTCAGTAAGCCAGTATAATACAGTATATCACAGGAAAAATACAAAACATTGGAGGAATGGTCAAGGTGGGAAGGGTAGGGGAGATATGGGGAGGGGAGGAGACTTAGAGTAGTTAGAGGTACTCAGATGCCTTTGTCAAGAAAGGAGCAGAAGATGAGGAGGAGGAGGAGGAGGATGAAAAACAGTAAAAACAGCCATGAGGGAAAGAAACTAAAATACTTAGCCTTAATTCTGATTATACAGAGAAAACAGGTCTGTTGCAGTAGTCGAGGTTACCTACTGTCCTGTGAAAAAACATGTTTTAGTAAGAAATGTCCCACTTTGGGCTTCTTAAAAGGTGTATCTGTGTTATAATTTTTCTCTATTGTATCATTTTATGAATCCCCCTCATTTCCCTGTTACTGCTGAAGTCAGGTGAAATCAATCAGTTTTCTGTATGTAGACTGTTAGCTAACAATACCATTTCAAAATGCATATTTGCTATGCTAGATTAGTGGATTTAGAAACATACCTAGGTCACTGGTGCCTCATTCTGTGAGGAAGACTTTTTCACCATTTGGAGGCACAGATGGGAGGTTGGGACCCTCAAAAAGGGTCAGTGCTTGAATATAGAGTTCAGACAAGGCAAGGTAAACATGGGAGTTCAGTCACACTTGCAAGGACAGCTGAAGCCAGATAATTCAATATGAACAGTAAACTCCTACTCAGCCTCAGTTTTGACATAGGCAGGCATGCAACTGTATTAGGGACTTGTGAGGCTGCCTCCTCATTCAGTGCTATAGTGCTCT
This sequence comes from Neoceratodus forsteri, assembly GCA_016271365.2. NCBI lineage: Eukaryota > Metazoa > Chordata > Ceratodontiformes > Ceratodontidae > Neoceratodus > Neoceratodus forsteri. The sequence continues at coordinate 1,150,612,751 of CM028130.1, read as the reverse complement.
CTAATGTGCTTTGTACCATATATTTTCAGTGTACATTAATAATGTGAGGCTCCTGTAGGAAAGGTGTGCTCCCCAGGTAATTACAGTCACTACTTTCTACAACCACTGGGCTTCCTACACTATGGAAAGGCATTTTTCAGTTATCGGGTGAGAGTTCAGGGACAGGGGTGGGACCCTACACTATGGAAAATTATTTTATTTATTATCAGGTGGGCAATTGGGGATGGGGGTGAGATACTACACTATGGACATTATTTTTTTAGTATTGGATGGGTGATCGGGGACAGAGGTGGGACCATTACAATATGGAAAATATTATATTTTAGTAACAGGTGAGTAATCGGGTGATCGGGGGACCGGGATGTGACCCTACACTATGGAAAGTATTTTATTTTAGTAATAAGTGAGTAATCGGTGATCAGGGACTGGGGTGGGACCCTACACTATGGAAAGTATCATATTTTAGTAATAGGTGAGTAATCGCGTGATTGGGGGACCAGGGTGTGACCTTACACTATGGAAAGTATTTTATTTTAGTAATGAGTGAGTAATCGGGTGATCAGGGACTGGGGTGGGACCCTACACTATGGAACTCTATTTTTATTAAAAAACAGTGGGAGATCAAGAGATCAGAGGCTGGGGAGGGGCCCTACACTATGGATTAATATTTCTTTTTACCGTTGGGTCCACGGTCAGGGCGGGGGAGGGCAACACTGGACTGTGTGGGAATGTGGCTGTGTGGAGCTTGGGCTGGTGGAGGGCATGCACTGCCACATTAATGCCATACAATAATGGGCATGCTAATGGCCACTAGTGCCTTGCATGCTCAATGAGCTCATTTGTATGGCTCCATTGATGACTCGCACTTTAGTACCTGAGCGCTATTGCTGCAGGGCCATTTTCCTGGCTGGCTGTGGGGACAGAGCTACTGGGTTTTCCACAGCTTTACTTGGGTTAACTGTGCCCCCACTGACCCCGATTCACAGTTGGATAGCCCGACTGTGAATAGATCCATTGTCCTCCAACACAGTCGGGAAGTGCAGCAGAAATGTTTGCACCAACTTTGCATTCCCTTTGCGAATCCTGGCCCAGGAGTCTAACCTGACAGCATTTAATATAATACTTTGACATAATACTAATATAAATGCTTTTTCTAAGTGTTTAGACTGTGAAATGGTACCATCCTTTAGGAAGGGATATTTTAAGCAAGAAATGTTGATGGTAAAGTACTGCAGCAGACTGTGGAATTAGGTGATGATGTACAAGGACAGAGTGAGAAAAATCTTGTATTTAGAAATATCTATGACTCCTGTGTGGTATACTTCTTACCATATTTGCTGTGCATCTGGGACTGCACTGACTATACCCAGTGTGTGTGTGTGTGTGTGTGTGTGTGTGTGTATGTGTGCTGCCCAACACTAAGTGTGTGGTATTTCACAAATAAATAAATCCTAGAAATATTTTAGGTAACCAAAGAGAGAGAGAACTCTTGTTATTCATTTAAAAATATATGTGACTCCTGCATGGTGTACTTTCCATCTATTCTGCTATGCTCAATTTGACTGCACTGTGCCCATTGTGTGACCATGTGACAACCAGCACTAAGTGCATGGTATTTCATATGGGTAGGTGGGTCAGTGGTCCTGTAAGCACCCATAAGTGACTGGCTTTTACTACTAGCAAAGGAGAAGAAACCACAGATAACTGTAGCTAAAGTCATGTCAAAGTCACACATAATCATCTCTCTCTCTCCCTTCCCCATTATAATCAACAGATTTGTGGGTTTTTTTGCCCACAGTTTCATGGTATGTATTTCACTATAGTGTATGGTGGAATGTGGTTGTGTATGGAAATCCATACACCACAAAAAGTCATTCTGCTTCAGTAGTGACGTCCTCACTAACACAGAATTACTGTTTGTTATGTGTTAGTGAGGACGTCACAATGCAACTAGCCCCATCAGAGCTATTTATAGGTCAGGGGGTGGTTGGCAAGTCATGTGCGTGAGCTGGCCAGTGGGTTGGAGAGACGAGGAGCGTGGGTCTCTGGCAGCAGACACTGCCCAGAAAATGTAAGTGATCCTGTTTTGGGGTACCATACACTACAGTATATAGAACAGTGTATGGCCTCTCAAACAACTTGGTAACTCTTCCCCCTTGTGTTTTCTAAGACAGCAGAGGGGCCTTCTCAGCTTCACTCTCTCAAGGTCATCAGCCATCATGGAAAACACTCGGGTGAAGAATTGCCTTGTTGTGTATGGGAGGCCATACACTATCCTATATTTTATCTTCATTTTGGAAGCATAATTAAAAAAATTGAGTTTGAGTTCTAAAAAAGATTAGAATCCTCAAATGTTTTAAAAAGTTCTGGACTAGGCTAGCCCGGTGGCACTGAGGGTTGAGGCGCTGGACACCACACCTTGCACCACACTGGCAACCCAGGTTCAGGAATGGACTTGGGCCTCCAGGGGTGTGCAGGGGAGAGGGTGGATTGAGCATTCCAAGGACTGCTCTCCTCCCTCTGGGGTGGGTAGGGGATGCACGTTGAGCTGTAGTGGTGCCTGGCAGTTGTCGGATGCAGCACAGTTGCGGGGCATAGATGAGCGTGTAGCACAGCAAGACATCTGCCTATGTGCAGTACATCATTGCACTGCTGGCTCCAGGAAGAAGATAGACTGAAGCAGCTTGACGGCCATGCTTCACACTGCCCCAGAGGACTGTTGTGGAATTGTGCTGAAAGTTCAGTCCCAGCCCGGCTCAGAGAGGCATGGGGAGCCCTCCAGCAGGTTGGGGAGTGACTGCTTAGGTCCCCCATCAAGCGAGTGAGCCTGCTGCTCTCCGGGGTGGTGGGAGCTGGTGGCTGGATGCTCCCACCAGTAGTGCCGCAGTGGTGGACAAATAAGGAGGAGGTTAGAAAAATGTTCTGGACTAGAACTAGAACCCAGAACTTCAGAGGGTTCTGACAACTCTAATAGCTACTCTTCTGATTTAGTATAACTGCACAGACACTGAATGACATGCTGCATAGGCGGTTTGATAATGTATTGAAAGATAAAATGTATGCCCCGGCTATAATATTAGACTCTCATTTTAAGGTTGACTTCCTTGTTCAGGATCCCTCTGCTTTTCAGGAGTATAACCAGCACATACTCTGAGTGGTGCAAGTGGCCAAAACATTCCTGAAAGCTGATTCTTCCAGTACAACAATGAAACTGTCCTCAGGCTCAGGCACAGGGTTCAGATGCCAATATCCATACTGAAACCTCTAAATGTATGCATGTCTATAGCACAACTGCAGAGGATCGCAACACACACACCACGTCAAAAACATTTGGACTTATTTATGTCAGATTGAAAAAAATAAGGCCACATTTAGAAATTTTGTCACAACAGGACTTTATTGCAGAAAGAATGCTTACTGCATAGGATATCTAAATGAACCCAGAGACCAAACCTTGAATAAGGTCCCTTGTTGTACAGAAAGTTGAAGAGATCCATTTGGCAGCCTTTTGTTCAAGTTGTTGCCAATTATCTTGCTTGTCCATTCATCAGTGTACCTTCAGAAAGGCTATTCAGCACCACTGAGACACTGAGTGAATAGTCCTGCAAAATAATTTTTTAAGGAAAACTAGCCAGATGGCTAAACTGCAGCTAACTGCCATGGTCACGCCTTGGACTTAGTATTGTCACTGGGGCTTGAGACTATCAAGCTCAGGCTTGATCTGGTTGTTTGGTCACTGCACAGTGAAATTCTTTGCTTGGGCCCCCCTGTTTGTCTTCCCTCATTGAGATGGTCTGTTACTGCCCTTTAAGGGGCTTGACCCCACAGGAACTGTTGGCGGTGATAAACGTATCTGGTGTGAGTGCTGCATTTGCAATGGGATTGAATGAGGCGGTGTCAGCAAATAATACCACTGTCACGAAGGCATTCAATACCTTTGCTCTGATCCCTATATGATTCAGATCTTCTCGCTTGAGACTTCCTTGGTTTAATGGGGCTCTCAAGGAGATGGAGACCAGAGGTCAGAAGCTTTGCTGGAGGAGAACCAGGGCTGAGGATGACAAACTGGCTTTGAGAGTTCACTACAGCGACTACCAAAGGGCAATCAACCATAAGAAGGCAGAGTTCCTGTCCAGAGAGATTGCTGCAGGGTGGAACAGACCAGCTCTGCTCTTTCAGACTGTGGACTGGCTTCTCCATCCAGCTTGTCTGCAGCCTAAAAGAGCAATTTCAGTCACACAGTACAAAGAGTTTGCTCTGTTTTTTTCTGACAGGTTTGCCTCCATTAGGTTTGGAATCTCACCAGTGGAACAAGATCTGTCCCACAGTGTTGGGTCTGAAGGTGACAGAAGCACTCCATCTGTCTGTGAGGAGTTTCAGCTAGTGGGGGCGTCTGAGGTCGTCAAGGCTATTTTGAAGCTGTGGCCCACTTTTTGTGAGCTGGACCCTAGCCTGATGCATCACCTAGTGGGATGTGTGGAGTCAGTGGTCCAGTGTTCTTAGAGATTGTCAGGTACTCGCTGTCAGGTGTTGGTGAGGCCCCTTCTGAAGAAACTATCACTTGACCCTAACATCTTGGTGAATTACAGGCCTGTCTCCAATCTTCCGTTCTTGGGGAAGGTACTGGAGAAAAGGGTGGCACTGCAGCTCTCGGCCTTCCTGACAGCCTTTGACATCTACAAGCCACTCCAGTGTGGCTTTAGGAGAAAGCATAGCACTGAAACAGTGTTAGTTAGTGTGCAGAATGCTATCCTTAGGGTGAGAGATAGAGGAAAGTGGTCAATTCTTGTTCTCCTTAATCTCTCTTCAGTGTTTGATACCATAGACCATGTGGTACTGCTGGATCACTTTAGAGAGTGCAGTGGATTCACTGGCATAGTCATTAGCTGGTTTGAGTCTTTCATGACAGGCAGGAAGCAACAGGTAATCATGGGACATTTTTCCTCCTGCCCAAAGCCCCTGATCTGTGGAGTGCCTCAAGAGTGGATCCTGTTGCCCATGTTTTTGCAGTATACATGCTACCTCTAGGGGATATCATTAGGCATTGCAATCTTGGTTTTCACTGCTACAAAGATGATACCCAGCTGTATATGTCCTTTGTCCCCAGAACATCGGACGCTGTGGATGTGCTAAACAACTGCTTATCTGAGATTGAGACTTCCATGTCCTCTAACTGGCTGAGGCTCAATCTGGACAAGACAGAGGTACCAATGACTGAACCAGGGCATTGGTGGGATGTGACTGCCTCCAGAGCAGGAACAGAGTTATTCCTTGGTACTATCACTTTGGAGGCGGCTACCAAGGTGCGCAATCTAGGCATCATTTTTGATGGTGGCTTAACACTAGAACATCAGGTATCTGCTGTCATCTGGAGTGGTTTTTACCATATAAGAATGTCTCCTGGATTAAGCTCTGAATTCCACCATAGGATCTACCATCATTGGTGCATGCTTTTGTTACGTTAAGGCTCGATTACTGTAATGCTCTTTACTTCGGGGTCAGTAGAGGTAACCTCCATCAGCTGCAGCTGGTACAGAACACTACAGCCAGGTTATTGACAGGCCTTCCAAGGTCTGTTCATATAACCCCAGTTTTGCACAAACTGCTCTGGCTGCCAGTCAAATGGAGGATAGCCTTCAAGGTGAGCTTGCTCAACTATAAGGTCCTATACGGCTCAGGTTCTGGCTACTTGGCTGACCTCCTAACACTACCTGCCCGTTGCGCATACTCCGGTTATCCATGAAGGGCCTCCTCGTAGTCCCAAGGGTGTGGTTAAAAACATCTGTGGATTGTGCCTTTGGAGTGGCTGAACCAGTTTTATGGAACTCCTTGTCAAGAGTTCTGAGGGAGGAGTCTTTTGTGGATGTACTCAAGTGGGGCCTGAATGCCCATCTTTTTATCTGGCATTTGAGGTCCACTAATTTTAGTAATTTATGATAAATGTTAATATTTATGGGTGGAATTGCATTATTTATTGCCTGATTCATTTGATTTTAAACTGTTTTAACCATATGTTCCTGTTATTACCTCTAGGTAAAGCACCTAGAGCTTCAGGATAAGGTGCTATATAAATAAAGCTTGACTGGACTTGACTAGCTCTTTGGGCAACGGTGAGAGAGAAGTACAAAAGTGGATGTGACAGCAGACAACAGATAGCCAAGCACACTAAATAACAACAAGCAGAGGTGCACTATACTGACTGACTGGTCCGACAATTTTTTTAAAGGAAAAATAACCAAGCACTTAAATGCAACTAACTAGACCTTTGAGCAACTCTTGACACAGCAGTAGGCAAGTGGACATGACAGCAGACAGCCCGGTATGCTAGGTGGAAACAAGTAGAGGTGTACTATACATGACTAACGGTGATTGGTCCAACAATTGTTTTAAGGAAAAATTGGAAACTGCTTAAAATACAATTAGTCCTTTGGCCAACTGAAACAGAGCAGTACACATTTTCTTTCAAATATTTTTCAATACATTTTAGATCTAGCCCCCTCCTGTGAATGCCCACAGCCGCTCTGGACTGCCTCCTGACAGGCCCTGCTACTGCCTCAGTTTCCATCTCTCTCTCTGATTTTTTTTTAAATGCTGATTTCTTTCATGTATTTTTTTTCCAATGTTGATTAGCTCTAGCCCCCTCCTGCCCAATGCACACAGTCACCCTGGAGTGCCTCCTGCCAGGCCTTGATATTGCCTCTGTGTCTGTTTCTCTCTCTGTTTTCTTTTAAAGATGTTATTTTCTTTGAGGTATATATTTCAGTGCAATTTAGCTCTAGTCCTCTAGCCTCCATCCAGCCCCTGCTACTGCTCTAGTCTCCATCTCTCTTTCTCTATCTCTCTGTCTCTGATCTTTTTTAAAATATAGTATTAACTTCCAGGTATTTCTTTCAGTGTTGTCTGGCTGTAGCCCACTACTGCCCCATGCACACAGCTGCCCTGGACTGTCTCCTGACAGGCTGTGTTATTGCCTCAGTCTCCGTCTTCTCCCCTCGCTCTGATATTTTCTAATTTTTATTAGAGAAGAAAAGTACACAACATTTACAGCAGTTGCAACTGATTGGATACATAACAATAGTTCAACAGCACACAGATAATTTATATTGAAGAAGCTACAAGACATTAACATATTACAACATTGGAAATGCAGGCTAAGAGCAGTATATATATAGTCCCCACACAGGGGTAGAAATCAGAAAACAATATCGTTACACACTGGTAAGCCCCTGAAGCAGCTATCACCGTACCATATTAATAAACTGAGTTGATTGCATTCACAATAGTGGATACTGAGGATTGTGATCTACTGTTCAGGATAGTTACTGAATGCCTACTCCCCTAAATATGGCATTATCAATAGGTTAATACACTGGGCTTTCTAAGAGCGTATTTGCCAGTCTGATGTTAGTGAATAGAAGCCTGGGAAGGTGTCCATTGAAAGTATTTTAAGAGGTCTCGTGTACCACTACTGAACTTGCCTCCTGACCTTGAGTGGAATGGTCTACCCACTAGATAGATGTATTATATTGGTGAGGCCCTCAGTAACCCTTATCTATTTGTAGCATCATATAGGTCATTGTGGAAATTGGTCCTTTTCTATAGCTTCTAATAGGGGGCTATATATTTTCAGGAAGTGGTTGGAGGCACCATTTCACTTTCTAATTGTGCCTCTCTAGTTTGAGGCAAATGTTTTTAGGTTATGTGCCCACTTCTGGGCAGTTGGTGGGTTAGAGGATGTCCAGTTTTGTGCAGTTGATTTCCTGGTATTTATAAAGGCAGTTGACCACAGGGGTAGGTCATTACCATCTGATGTCTATTTGAGTCTGCATCTAGAAGCAGCTCCAAGGGGAATTTGGGCAGATTCCTCCCCAGGACACCTGTCATTATAGTGTGGACAGAGTTCCAGAAGTGAATAATTTTAGGGCAGGTAAGTATCATATAGAGAAAATCACCATCATCGGCTGAGCACTTTGGGTAGCATGTGGACCTGTCAGGGAGAACCTTGTGGAGATTCTGTGTGGAGATGTAGGCCCTATACATAACGTTCAGCTGGACATGGTGCAATTTGTTACTATGAGAACAGTAGGCAAGGTGCAGAGCAGCCTTGGAACAGATATTGGAGTTAATGGTTTAGCAAAGATCCTACTCCTATTTGGACCACACATGTGCCAGGGTTCAGACAACTCTTCCTTAGACAGAATGGTAGAATACTGACAGGGGTTTCATATAAGGTTGAAGTCTGAGTAATACCTTTTCTTGAAAGGGGAAAGGATTACACCAACTTGAGCTTTTCTCTAAGGTTTCCTTCCCCTCCATCATGCATGAACCAGCAGATATGGGAAAAAATCCTTAACCGACAGTCTCTAGTCTCCTCTTTGATGTTGAAATTCAATCAAGCCCCCCACCCCATATAGCTAGTCTACAATTTTCAAACCCTTTTTCCTCCACCCCAGCAACTTTTGGTGTAGATGGACATAAAACCCATATTTGTCTCAAAGTGCAGCAATGATACTTGAATTTGATGAGGGACCTGGTGGGATGTAAGGAATTTAAGGGAGTAGCTAAACTTCCACTCTGTTCTCAGTGAAGGGGTTATTTGTATGGGTAGACTGTGGATCCTGAGGGACTGGGTCAAGCAGTCTCTTCTTGAAGTCTATCCAGCCAGGTCCTCCTCCTCTATTTGTAGCCATGCTGGCCTATTACCCCTCTCCCTAAAGGAACGAACGCCAGTTGTGAGGCTCATTGAGAGTGCTTGAAGTGGGTGGGGTAAGGCTAATCTGCTCTTTTCAGCCAGGGACTACAAAATACTTATGATGTAGACATTGTCCCCACTTCATAGAAATCTGTGTAGTATAGAGTTAAACTGCCTAATGTGAGACTCATAGTATTTTGACTTTGACATTTGGGGGTGGGGCAGGGGATGGGGATGAATAGGTTGCATGTAACTGTATTAACCTCTCACTGGTGGTTTAGCTGATACATTTACATTATCTTAATACTGAAATACCTTAATGTAATTGCATTCTTCTCTCCCTTCGGTTAGCATAAATGTCTATGATATTCTCTGGGATCAGCTTCGCAGTCAAATCAGCTTCTATGTGAAGGAGAGCCACTGAAGACAATCTTTCTTCTCCCATGGTTGAACACAACCAGTTTCTAATCCATCTTGTTGCATAAAAGCTTCGTTCAGATGCGACTGTCCTGACAGGCAAAGTGAGAGCTAACTGAATGAGTTTGTAATAGTTTGAGTAAAGGGTTTGAGATACTTCTTCTTGAAGCCTCTGAAAAGTAATAGGAGATTCACTACTGGCAAAATTTCTATTTCTGCAGCTGCAAGATGAGGATTTATATGTAGTGGGTCTGCATACCACTGCAAGAGTGGCTGTATTCCATTTTTGTAGCACTTTAACACAGGCTCCAGCAATTCCCATCGATTCTTTTGAGAATTGCCTCCCTAACTCTCCAATCATGGCATTCAAAACAGTCAAATATAACTATTGATGCCAACATTTTTTTCAGGTGCACTTGCAGTTGCAGCCTCTTCTACACCATCTCCTTGACCTAAAGTGATAGGTACAAGGAAGTCTTTAAGATGTGCTGAGGTTTTTAACAACCCTTCTTCTTTTTGGGGCTTGATGTGTATCTTCATCTGGGACTGCAGTATTATGCTCTTGGCAGAATTCTGTAATTTCTTTCCACATTTCATTCCAGCCTTCTTCAGTTCTGCATTTCATAGAGTACACGTTCATGTTTTTTATTATGCAAGAAGTTTTTGCAAGCATGTTATCGCTGCCTTGAAGTCCTTTGTGAGAGATGTGAACTACTTTTAGAATATCTTGGAAGATAATTAAGCAAACAATGAATTGCACTCCACTCATATGCTGTCAGGAACCACTTGATTCCACAGACCACATTTCTCCTAGTTCACTGAGTTGCTTAAGGCATTGCATGATGGCAGTGTATTGCATTTGTACCGCAAAAACACTTTTCCACTTGCATGCCCAACGTGTGTCATTCATCTGCACTATCTCTTGTTGCTTTAAACCCAAAGCTTTCTGCATATCAAGAAACACTTGATGATTGGTTGGCTCTGCAAAAACTGAATACAGTTTCTCAATTACATAAAAAAAAGTACAGCAGTACGATTGACTTTACAGCATTCTACAAGGGCAAGGGTCAGCCTGTGCGCCATACAATGTACATACATTGCTAATGGATAGTCTTCTTACAGTTGCCACTGAACGGTAAGATGTCTTGACATTATGGATGCACCGTCATTAGACTGTGCAACTATTGGCAGATTCTGCAATCCAGTAGTCTCTAAAGCTTTCTTTATGGCATTATAATGACATTTGCATTTCTGGAAGCTGAGCAATTGATTAAGCACAAGAACCTCTCTTCAACTTCTAGGTTTTCTGCATGTCTGATGCAAAAAGAAAACTGCTCTGTCTTAAATAACCTGGCCTCCTCTGCAAGTACAGTAAAGAAACCAGTCTTACTCACTGTCCCTACAATTGTTTTGCAAATGAAATCTTCACAAATCTGCAGCACTTCATTTTGAAAGTCAGGGCTTGTGTAATTAAAATAACTGTTCTGCATTTTCGTGAATGATTCATCATACTTTGAAAAGTAATCACAGAATTCAAGGGCATTTCTTTTCAATTTAGATTCTTTTCCCTCATCGTGCCCTTGAAATGGCAAACCAAGTTTTGAAAGTATCTTGACGATGACACAAACCTTGGCAAGATAATAATTTTCTTTCAACAATAGTTTTATGGCTTGCTGAAAGCTTCATAGCTACTGAACCAGTTTCTTGACTAAGTTTGAAGTATTGCCATTTTTCCATAAATTTCACATGAACTTGGGAAATGGCATGTTTAAACAAGTTTCTGAGAGTTTTTTCCAGTCTCTCACATCTTTTTTGATAAATGAGTCATCCACATAGCCTGTCTCAGAATGAAAGTGACAGCATGGAACATAAAATATAGCATCTTGTTGAACTGAATATTCAATCCAAGGAAATTTCATGTAACGGAAAACGAAAAATGATCGGTTGTGTTTCCCAAACATTATCTTTGGAAAATCAGGCAAATGTGGTTGGTTGGGTCCATTGCATTTCTCTTTGAGATCCATAGGGACAGTTGGACTGGTCAAATCATCTCTTTCAGTAGTGTCTGTGGTGATAGAAGACCTACTCATAGTCGCTACCTCTGAAGCTAGGAGATGATCCTTTTGTTGTGCTCATACTGCAACTAAGGGCTCACCTGAAGCTGATGCTGCTGGACCTAAGGTGTTTTAACATCCTGTCACTGCTGCCATAAATTAGGCATTGGCAGTTCAGAGCAATCTGTGGTTTTAATCAAAAACTTGCGAATGTCCATTATCAATTTTAGCCAACTCAGCCAAGTTACAGCTTGCAATAATAGGCTGAATGAACTTCAACCATTCGAGTAGTGATTCAAAGTTAGCTCACTAAGACTAAGCATGACTGCTCCTAGCTCAGTAGCAGCTCTGATAAAAATGTATGTGTCAGAAAAGATATTGAAGAAGAGGACTACGAGGGTTTTTTTCTGTAATTTTTTTTAATGAGCCAAGACGATCTGGTTACTGTAGCTGTCTGATAAATGAACAATCTGAGTGAGGGCCCTACCACCACATTCAATAAAGCCTGTTGCTTTCCTTTCAGACTGTGAAGTAGAATTGACTGTCTAGATGATTACCTGTAAATCAAAGTTACACAGAAGCAAACTTTTCTTTTAAACCAGGTCAAGGATATGATCTGCTCTCTGCTAAAGCAGCAAGCTGTGTCTGCCAGTCCCTGCTGGCTGAAGATAGATTTTCTCTCCAACAGACAGACTGTGAAGTAGGCTTGACTGATTGATAAAAATAAAAGTTATACAGAAACAAACTTTTTGTTAACCCTGGTCCAGAATAATATGATCTTCTGCTAAAGCAGCAAGTTCAAGGCCTGAAACTGTGAAGTTGAATTGACTGTTTAGATAATTAAATAAAAGTTATGCAGAAGCAAGCTTTTTTTTAAACAAGGTCCAGAATAATGTGATCTGCCACTAAAGTAGCAAGCTCAAACCCTGAAGCTGTGTCTACCAATCCCTGAACGAAGAGCTAGATTTCCTCTCAGAGTGACTGTGAAGTCTACTTGACTGCTTAGATGGTTAAATAAAAGTTATACAGACTGAAGCAAACTTTCTTTTTTTTTTAAACAGGAATGGAATGGAAATATTATGATCTACTGCTAAAGCAGCAAGCTGTGTGTGCCTGCCCCTGCCCCCACATGCACGGTGCACCACCACAGAGAGACTATTGTTCCTAATTACCTCTCAGTCACTCAGGCTGCTGTGCAATTAGGTGGTCTTAGGATGTAAAAAACAAGCATTTGTCAATGCCGAATGTTGGCTTGCTGGCACTGGTATTGGTAGTGCAGGAGTTAGAGAGATGCATAATAGGAATGGCAGTGAAGTATTGAACTGACACCAACCCCACCCCAACCCTGCAAAGACTGACAGGCATTGGGGTGTGCCTTTGGATCATTGGGCGTAACACTCATGCCATTTCATCTCACACTACCCTGCAGACACTGACAGGTGTTGTGTTGTGCTTTGGGGTCCTCAGGCCTTACACTCATCCCATTCCATTAGGAAATATGCTGAAATGGGTGCGGTACAGGAGAATGGGGTGAATGCTGGGGCCGAAGACCCCAAGGCACACCTCGATGCCTGTCATTGGCTGCAGGGTGGGGGTGTAATGGCGTGTGCATTACGGGCGACAATGCCAAGTCACACCCCAATGTCTGTCAGTCTCTACTGAGTAGGGCATTATGGTTGGAAACCCTAATGCCTCAGGCGTTTGTTGGTACTTTCACTCCAAATTTTCAAAATGGAATTTTTGTGACCCCACATCATGAACAGTGGAACTGTCATTTTGTTACTCAATCTAGAAAGGTGGTTTTGCACAGTGACTGTGCCATTTGGCACCACAGGCGTGAAAACATATTTCTGGCAGGATTTGTAAAATGGCAGCTATACTGTTCATGAGGTGGTCTGAAAAAATGGCAATGTTGAAAATCTGGAGTGAAAATATGAAAAACTGGCAAAGTTACAAACGTGCGTAGAAACTGTGCAACTCATGTCTGTAATGCAGTAATTGCTTGGAATTTTTCCACCAAATTTTCAACATGGGTATTTTTGAAACGCTCCTCATGAACAGTGGCATTGTGATTTTCTTAATCTGTCCTGAACACTGATTTCCCACAGTGACCATGCTATTCTGCGCCGGAAGTGCGAAAACACATTTCGGCCAGGATGTCAAAAATAACAGCTGTACTGTTCATAAAGAGGTGTGAAAAAATGCCAATGTTGACAATCTGGAGTGAAAACATTACGAATTCTGGAAGTTACAAGTGTGCCTGGAAACGTGCAATGCATGCTTGTAACACAGTCATTTTTTGGAATTTTTTCACCAAATTTGCAACAAAGGCATTTTGACAGCCCACCTCATGAACAGTGGCATTGTCATTTTGTTAACCAGTCCGGAAAGGTTATTCTGCACAGTGACTGAGAAATCACATTTCAAGACTGAATAATGCCATGACAGTGACTGAATTCATTAGGAGGGGTCCCAAGAACCCCATGTTGAAAATGTGGTGCCAAAAGTTTAAAAAATATCAGAGATAGCCACATAAGTTGAAAAATAGCCGTTTATGCCATTATACAGCTTAGCGGCATTTCTTCAGTTCATGGTCAGCTTTGAAGAGTGCAGATGTGTTCCCGGTCCACCGAAGATTGTCGGACAGGGCTCCAGAGGTAAGTATGGGGTGAGGGAGGGTGTGCGGAGGCAGGGTGCGCAGAAGATGGGCACAAGTTGGGGAAGGGGCACTGAACTCGTAGAGGGACCGTTTTTTCCCCACAGGCTAAAAAAAAAGAAAATTATGCTGTGGGACACTTTTGGCATGCTGGGGTGGGCTACCAGCATGCCACCTGGCTGTTTCTTGGGGGGCCAACTGGAGCCGATGGGGATTGGGCACCCCATTGACCATACAGTCTACTTGGGGGGAAGCGCATGAGCAGAGGAGGATTGGGCACCCCCTCAGCACACAGTAATTGGGGGGACATCATGCTGATGGGGATTGGGCTACCCCATTGGCAAATGAACTAGGAAGGGGGCATGCCAACAGGAGGATTGGGCGCACCCATTGGCTTCAATGGGAATGGAGAGGTGGCTGATGACAGCCGCTGTTTGCCAATGTCGGCAATATGCAAATTGGGACAGGTCACCACCACTGATTGCAGTGGTGGTTTCCTTTCAACTGTACGTAACTGCATCTGATGGGCTGTCATAGACAGCTTGGCCATTCATTGGTGCGGTGTAGTCGCACCTGCTAAATGGATCGGGGTATTGGCAGAGCAGCGGTACACCTCTCAACTTTGTATGGTGGCACTATGTTGCTTGTGCATGTGCACAAGCCAACACAAAAATAAAACAAGGAAAGCTGCTAAATAAATACTCTGATTCTGACTGGTAACACTGACCACCATGTTCAATAAAGCCTAAACTTGCTGTTTTCCTAATAATCCTGAAAGTCAAAGACTGTGAAGCATACTTGACTGTTAGATTAAAATAAATAAAATATACTGAAGCAAAGTCAAACTTTCATTTTTTTAAACCAGAAATGGATAATAATATGATCTGCTGCTAAGCCTAAAACAGCAAGCTGTGTTTGCCAGTCCCTAGGAGGCAGTATAGCACAGTGGTCTAAGGCTTTGAGCTGCAAATCTGGTGACATCCAGCAGACCAGACCTGGGTTTGAATCCCACAGCTTCCACTTGCATACTGTGTGACCCTAAACAAGTCACTTATTTTCCTAGTGCTCCCAGGTCACACCTGGAAATAAGATCTGGCTTAGTGTGCATTTCCTGGTTAAACAATTTCCCCACTGCACCACAGACCATTTGATTTCCCTAATTACAAATACCTCTCACTCAGATTAAATAAAAATATACTGAAGCAAAGTCAAACTTTTTTTTAAACCAGGAATGAATAGTATTATGCTGCTAAGGCTAATAAAGCAGCAACAAGATGTGTGTTGTGTTCCAACCCCTGCCCCTGCTGCACTGTGCTCTGTCTGATTGATTTCCCTAATTAGTAGCACCAATACCTCTCACTCAGAATGTACTGAAGCAGTGTCAAACTTTCTTTTTTAAAACCAGGATGGATACTATTATGATGAATTGTCTGATCAGCTGCTAAGCCTAAAGCAGCCAGATGTGTGTGTGTGTGTGTGTGCCAGTCCCTGCCCGGGCGCCCCCACTTCACTGCGAGGCAGACTAGTTGTCACGGATTACCCTAATTACCAATGCCTCTCTCTCAGGCTGCTGCAGTTAAGTCTTTGACTCTTTTAGGACGAGGATGTAAACAACATAAATGTTTTACAAGAAAACATAGAAAGAATTTTTTTTTTTGTCTTTTTTGGTTTGCTTTTTTTAATATCAACTTATATCAAGAATGGATGAACTACTAGACTAGAGAGATATAAACAGAATAGAAATAATATAGATTTTAGCTGCAAATTAAGCAGCAAACACCAAACATGAAGCTGCGTTCCACACACACAGCCCCTTCCCTTCCCCCCACACCACGTCTTGACTGCACGCCACACGCTGGGCTGGCTGTGAATTTTGTAATAAAACTCATTTATTCAAATGAGGAGGAGGTGGTTACTATGAACATACAAATTTGCCAGCAGAAACAGACCACCCGGTCTATCTAAGTATGCTCAAGTGTGCAGCTAGCACCCCTAGATTGCAGCTACCCCAACCCCCCTCCCATTTGTCATCCCACTGCCACCTCCACCTCCCCCACCCTCACTCTCCCCTGTTCCCTGTCCCAAGCCCTTTTGAAACTGTTCACAGATTTACGTGATACCATCCATTTTGGTAGGGTGTTCCATTTTGCTACCACCCTCTCTGTGAAATAGTGTGTCCTCATTTCCTTCCTAAATCTTCCACCCTCGATTCTTAGCCCATGCCCCCTTATGACCCTCCCCCTCCTTAACTTAAAGACCCCATCTGCCCCATCCTTATTGATTCCCCTCAGATACTTGAATGCCTCTATCATGTCCCCCTTGTCCCTTCTGTCCTCCAGGATGTACTTATTCAGGTCTCTCAGCTTGCAGTCATAGTCTGTCCCTTCTATTCCACATATCATCTTTGTTGCCCTCCTCTGCACCACCTCCAGTAGCCTAATATCACTCTTTAGGTACGGCCTCTAAAACTGCACACAATACTCTAAGTGCGGCCTTACCAGCGACCTGTAGAGGGGCAAGATTACCTCTCTTTGCCTGGATGAAAAGCCCCTCTCTATGCACCCCAGCATTTTGTTCACTTTTGCAGCCGCTCTCCTGCACTGGGCAGTGTAGTCAATGGTCCCTGTTATCATTACCCCTAGGTCCTTCTCTTCCTCAGTGAACCCCAGCTTAACCCCTCCCAGCCAGTATTCTCTCCTTGGGATCTTCACCCAAAGTGCATAACCTTACACTTCTTTGCATTGAACCCCAGCTGCCACCTCTCTGACCACTCCTCTAGCTTGCTTAGGTCCCTCTGCAGCAGCTTCCATCCCTCCTCTCCATTCACCAGTGCTACAATTTTGGTGTCGTCAGTGAACAGACTTTTCTTGCTCACCACCCCATGTGCAATGTCTGATATGAAGAGCCCAAACAATACTGGCCCCAACACAGAGCCCTGTGGCGCCCCACTCATCACCGGCCTCAGAGTTGAGAGCTCCCCTCTCACCACCACCCGTTGCAGCCTCCCACTCAGCCAGCTTGTAATCCAGTTCATCATTTTTGCCCCTACACCAGTTAGCTTCCCCCCAAGCCACCCATCAGGTACAGAATCAAAGGCCTTACTGAAGTCCAAGTAAAGAACATCCACCACATGATCCTTATACAGCTCACCTGTCACCCAGTCATAATATTGTATCAGGTTGGTTTGACTAGAATTCCCTGAAACAAACCCATGCTGCCTCACATCCTGGGGGCCATTGTCCTCCAGGAATGACACAAATTTTTCCTTTAGTATTGTCTCCATGAGTTTGCACACTATGGAGGTGAGGCTTACCAGGTGATAATTACCCAGTTCATCCCTTGGTCTGCTCTTGTGCAATGGCACTACATGTACCATCCTCCTGTCCAGTGGCACATATCCCGACTCCAGTGAGGTGCTGTACAGATCTGCCAGTGGCTCTGCCAACACCTCCACCATCTTTCTCAGCACCCTGGGGTGGATACCATCTGGCCCTGGTGCCTTGTCTACCTTCAGTGCCCGCAGTCCCTCTAGGACTCTATTTGCCTCAATTCTCCCATCTATTGCCTCCTCTCCCCCTGTCCCCACCCTCCCAACCTATGGTGGTAGCGGTTCCCCCTTTTCTTCTGTGAACACAGAGCAAAAGTATTCATTCAGAGCTTCTGCCTGCTCCTCACCCCTTTTCTGTTCATTCCCCACCCCTTTTTATCCTCACTATTGTCTCCTTGCACTTCCTTTTCTCCCTAATGTATCTGCAAAAGTCCCCCCCCAGGTTAATTCCCTGCGCTAATCTCAGCTCCCTCTGGGCCTTGGCTTCTCTCACTTTTCTGGTCACCTCCCTGGACCATCTTGCATACTCCTCCCCCTGTCCACTTCCTTCCTCATCCTTCTATACCTCTGGTGTGCCTCTTGTTTTGCTCTCACCACCTCCACCACCTCGCTGTTCAACCAGCATGGTTTTCTTGCTCTGCTCCTCTTACTCTGTGTCTTGGTGCAGACTTCTGTTGCCTCTGTAATCCCCCATTTAATAATATCCTGTTTCTGCTCTGCATCCATCTCCTGCCTTATGCCTTCTAGTTTCCTTTTCAGTACTTCCCGTATCCTCCCAGAGTCTGCCCCCCTGAAGTCTACTACCTGAGTAACTGATTTCTCTGGCTCCCTGCACATCATGATATTAAACCTCACTGTTTGGTGATTGCTGTCGGCTAGTGGGTCCTCCACCTTTATTTCCCTCTCTGCCTCCCCATTCCACAACACCAGATCTAAAGTGTTCTTTAGCCTAGTAGGCACACTGACCAACTGCATCAGGAGACCCTCCTGGACTGCATCCAGGAGCACTTGCTCCCTAGCACTGGAGGTGGTCGAAATGCTCCAGTCAACCCCGGCAAGTTAGAATCCCCCACAATGACCACCTTCCCTTTTCTACATACCTTTCTGATTTGTCCTGCTAACTCCCTGTCAAGCTCCTCAGACTGGGACGGTGGCCTGTATACCACCCCACCTCAGTTTCCTACCCCTTGAGTCTAGGAGCAGCAGCCAGATTGCCTCTATTCTCCTTTCGTCACCCTCGTCCCTTATGCATTGATCCCGTCCCTCCCTCACATAGACTGCCACCCCATCGCCTCTCCCTTCCTTATGGTCCTTCCTGCATACTTTGTATCCTGGGATTGCCAGATCCCAGTCCCGGTGCTCAGTTGCCCACGTTTCTGTGACAGCTGCAATATCCACCCTCCACACTGCTAAGAGTGCCTGTCGCTCAGTAGATTTGTTGCCTAAGCTTCTTGCATTCAGCGAGACCATCCTCCATCCTGCCCCCTTCCTTTCCCTTCACTGGCCTCCATTTCCTTCCTTCTACTCCCTCCTTTTTCAGCTGCCCTGAGTCCTTCCCTGCTAACCTGGGGGGCAGGCTGTGACTCCACTCTATTGGATCCCTGCCTACCTGTTGTCCACTTGCTACCTCCCCCATCTAGTTTAAATCCACCTTTGTTGCAATATACCTCCCCAGTCTTTGCTTTAATACCTCCTTCCCCTCCCCTCTCAGGTGCAGCCTATCCCTTGCAAACAGATTGTTATTATCCCAGGCACTGCTCCAGCCACCCACAACTCCATAACCCTTAGCTTGACACCATTCTACCAATTATTTGTTCAACTCCCTAATCCTCTCCTTTCTCACTGTGCTTGCACAGGTTACTGGGAGGATTTTGGAGAATGCCACAGACTCCCCAGTCTCTTCACACAACCTTCCCACTTCCTCGGTCTTCTCCTTTGTTACCTCCACCATTTACCCTGCTAGGTCGTTTGTCCCTACATGTACCACAATGTGTGGTTTCCTCCTACCCCTCCTTACACACCTTAGGATTGCCTGTCCTGCCTTGTCTGCCTTTAATCCTGGTATGGACTCCACCCATATCTGACTATGCCACTCCCCCTTGCTGCCACATCTGATCCCCTTGAGTATGGAGTCCCCCAACACTAGTACGCCTCCTTCCTCTTTCCTTGTGCCCGTCACCACCACCCCACCTAGGTTCTCAATTCTGGGTCCACTCAAGATGATGCTTTTACAGTGTGTCCCAGTGTCTTCCCCCCTGCCCTTCTCAATTGAGACTCCTCCCCCTCCTCCATTTGACTGCCAACCTTCCACTTCCTCCTTACCTCTCTGAGTATTATCCCTCCCCCTGCCATGCCATGCTCAGTCTCTCCACTAGTAATGCCCCTCTCTCCCTTCTCTTTGTGAGTACTATGCCTTGTGCAGTCTCCTCCTGCATCTTCTTTCCCATGTGTTGCTAGTACAGCAAATATGTTCCCTCCTCCCTTTGCCTTATTGTGTGTTTCCTCCTCCCTACTGCCTACTGCTGCTCCTCTTTTCTAGGTCCTACTAGAGTCCACCCTACATCAACTGGCTTCCTGTCTACTGTGCCTCCTCCCCCTGATCTCTCCCTTGCCCCACTCTTCCTTCTCTGTGGTGCCCTCACAGTACTCTCAGATGTCAGCCCACCTACTGACAAAATCCTCCCCTCCTCCCTCAACCTCCCCAGCTCCATGCAAAGCCACTGAACCTCTTCCTCAACAAGTTCTGGCAGTACTTTTCAACAAGTTCTGATTTGAGGAGTTGAAAAATACAAAACAATATTAAATTTGATCACTTCTGAGCCATCCTGATGGTGCTGAGTGTTGAGGAGCTGGACACCACTCCTCACACCACTCCAGTGCCCCGGGTTCGGGAATGGACCTGAGCTAATCAGGGGTCAGTAGGGGAGGGAGAGGAGTAAGTGTCCAGGGGACTGCTTTCCTCTCCTGAGATTGGTTGATGGGGATTCTCAGTATAGTAGCAGCCTCTGGTAGAGACTGGGGACGGCACTAGCATTGGGACATAGTAGGAGGTGTGACAAGAGCAGGTTCCAGTTGCAAGAGGCACTGAGATATAGCCACGTAGGAAGCCATTGCATACCACATCCTGAGGGGGAAACTACAGCAGAAAAAACCCTGCCTCGGTGATAGGCGACAGTGGGATCGGTGGCCGGCCCCATGCCCAATGCTGGGCCCTACCATCCAGTGCTCCCGGTCTCACTCCCCCCCCCAGTCATTTCACTAGATTCTAGATATAGCACTGGGAAGAGTTGGTGGCCCCACCCTGGGGGGCTCAGAGCCGGGGTGTCGTGTGGCCAGGCGAAGTTGTAGGGAGAGGGCCTGAACCGGAGAGTGCGGCAATTGGAGGCTTCAGGCGGGCTGCAGAGCTGTTACCGTGACTCCACATCTGAGAGAGTCCACCGAGGTAGACAATAAATAAAGTTGGAAAAAAAAATCTGATCTCTTCTCAGTTAAGTTCTCAGTCAAATGACCGACCCGGTCCCCTCTCACTCCACCACAGAGCAACCTCTACTGACAATGCCACAAGACACAACTGCTGCTGCTGATGGTGAGGAGTCAAGGACAGGCGGGACAGCAGTACTTATGTTAGATATCCGATCCTCATTGGCTGTCCCTTCTGCCTGTCAAATATGTGTACCCTGGATTGGTGTCGTAGGCAGCACAGACTAGTGTGTCAGTCATATGATGTAAAAGTGTGGACATAGCAATTGTCCCAGATGGTTTCATCCAAGCTGTTAATGTGCTGTTGTGCACAAGCGGATGCTTCCGCATTTGCGCTCACACACAGTAGCCCTAAGCACATTCTTAAAGGTGTAGTTAGCACAAAATGGAGGCAAAAGGAAAAAAAGTTTTGTGACTTTGGCAAAATGCAAAGATTATAATAAGCGTGTTAGACAAATTTGGGGGGGGCAATGCCCCCCCATAACTCTGCCCATGCATAGACTGGGAGGAACTGGTAAAGATTCAAGCATCTTGGAAGGATAGACATTTTAATCAAACTTATTCTGCTTAGGAGAGAGAGCAGAAAGCCCTGCCACCTCTCACAGTCTTCAGTAAATTTACTTAGCAGGAGCTTGTAGATCCTACTGAAAAGGAGTAGGACCTTGTCAGAGATGACTACCACATGATATTTTATGTGATTAACCGTTTGCAGACCAAATGTATTAGCAGCTCCTTGTGCCCTGGATTGTTTCCCCACTGGCATAATTTCACTCTTTGTCCAACTAATTTCATGCCTCGATAAGGAGCCATAGATTTTTCAATGAGTGGACTGCAGGCAGACCTCTCATGAGATGCTGAAGGTATTGGAACAAACTGTGCTCAAATAATGCTGCTTTGTGTTCCTCCCCCAACCTCCAATGTCAAGGTCATTTCTAATTGCAGCTGCAAGGGGTTCAAGAGCGAGAGGATGTACAACAACGGTGACAGGGGGGCACCACTGCCTGGTGCCCCGCTTGAGGGAGAAGTATGCCATGAAAGACCATTGACTATTATTTGGGCAGACAGGGAGGTGTACATGGCCTGAATCCAATTGATCACACAGGGCCCCAGCCCAAACCTTCTGAGAACTTGAAACATACACCCCCACTCCATGTGGTTGAAGGCCTTTTCTGCATCCAGGCCGAGGACCGCCGCTCCATGGCTTGTTGACTTTTTTACCAATTAAATATTATACCCAGGGTCTGATGAATACTGTTTCCCCCGCCTCCCTTTAAAGAACCTGGCCTGATCAGTTTGAATACACTGGGATAGGACTGACTCTATTCAGGATGCAATAACCTTTGCTACTAAGTGAAAATATGAAGCAGCACTCACCATAGAACCCAACCCAGAACTCAGGTGTTTGGAACAATGGATGGCAAGTGCCAGCTAACCTTTGGTTTTGCACCTCCCACTCATCTGATGAAGCCCCTGAGAGGGAGGGGGCAAAACATCTGGTGACTCAATATCGCTCCAGCTCCAGCACTCACACAACTGCTGTGGACACCCACGGAGGGCCGAGAAGGCAAGGCGACCACTGGCGCCTCCTCCACCACCCCCCTCTCACTACAACTACATCTATGGCTAAGAGCAAACATCCCCCCAGGTACACACTCCTCTTGCCTGGCATGAGGCACCACGCTCCTCGCGGCACTGCTAACTGCTTGCCACCCACCTGCCCCAACCACCCTTCCTCACAAAGGTGGCCTCCCTTTATAGCTGTTGCAAAAACCAATCAGTGAACTCCCTCCCCATCACTCACATCCATTTGGATGCCTTCCCCCCTCTTTTTGAAAATGGTTTGGCCCAAAAGAGTCCCAGGTGATGTGATCATACTGGCAGCACAGAGCTGCAACTAATTTTCTGAAGTCCCAAATGCAGCTGTTTCAAACCGTCTCACAATCCTCACCAGTCTCCACATATTTTTCAAAATGTTCAACTCCCAGTGAAACAAACCACCTCCCTCATGGTTAATGCCAATGCCTTACCCCCACAAATATGGAAGCATACATGACTTTGCTCTGGTATGCTCTGTCTGTCCCAGATCCATCCTAATCACTGTGGGGCACAAGCTTCCCACCACATACACCTTCCTCCTCTTTCTACTTCTTGCTGGGGATGCCAAACCTAATCCAGGCCCTCCCAATGGAACCCCAACAGCTAAATTCCCACCAAGGCCTTTGCATTGTCCACATAAACATCAGGAGCCTCTTACCTAAACTAGACTTAGTGCTGGCTGACTCAATCAATCAATCAATCAAATCTTTATTTATCCAGGTGAACATTGTTGAGCACAGCTCATTTGCAAGATGGACCTGGTAAGGTCAAGGTTCAATTTACATAGATACATAAAAACTATTCAATATACACATACTCTAGGATACTACATAGAATATTCAGTATACACACAGACTAAGGATACATTCTAATCAGACTATACATTAAATTCGGGTGTAGTGGTAATAAGGGGAGAGGGGAAGGGGAGCGGGAAGTGGTGTGCCTGGCTGGTGGGGAGGAGGAAGATGGTGGGGGCCTATACTGTGGAACGGATAAACTGTGGGCCTTATGAAGAGGGCAGGAGGGTGGCACTGGGGAGTTTGTATAACAGGGGTATAGGGCTGTGATATATGACAAGGGATTAAGGGGAGGCGGATGGAAAGGAGGGGTGATTGGAGTGTGAGGGGTGGTGACTCTTAGTAAAGGTGGATACCTTCCGTGAGCTGGCTATCTGGGGAGGGAATTGGATAAGATTAGGAATACTCTACTATTTGTGGAAACAATTACATTTTTCTTTGATAAGCCTTGAATACAGATATTTAAAGGATGTAAATGAGATGTACTGTATCTGTTCACTTTCAGGGTCTTCTGCATCATATTCCATAAGGCAGATAAGACATAGCTGATAGCAGATCTACCATATTGAGAATTGAATTTGGGCACTTTAAGCATGATGTAGTTTAGACTTCTTAGGGCATATTTACTTGATGTGATTTGTGTGAAGCAGTCTGAGACGTAATTTGGTAGCATCTTTGATATCGCTCTATAAGTCCATAGTGTGGCATTCCTGTCTCTTCTAAATTGGAGCGAGGTCCATCCAACTGTAGCATGAAGCGAGCAGTGGTGAGTGCTGAGAGGAAGATCTGTAATAAACCTCAAGGCTCAATGGTAAAGTGTGTCCAGTTTGCTCAGATATGAGTTGGGGCAATGACCATATAGGAAATCTGCATAATCTAATACTGATAGAAATGTGGCCTGGACCAGCTTCTTTTTAGAATCACTTGTGAGAAAGTGCTTTATTCTGTAATAGAGCCTGAGCTTCTGACGGAGCTTTTTTAGCAGATCTTCCAGATGATCTAAGTAGTCGAGTCTACTGTCTACCCAGACCCCCAGATATTTGAATTTTGTAACATATTCAAGATTTTCACCAAGGACAGTGGATATGTGGGGGAGATTGTTTGGGAAGGAGTGTCCGGTTTGTGTTTGGGGGGAGAAAAACATTACCTTTGTTTTTTTTTGCATTTAGCAGGAGTTTTTTTCCAGTAGTTGGTGTTGTAATAGGTTGAATTCTGCTTGTAGCTCTATGCATGCTGTTATGGGAGAGGGGTGACTGACATACAATACTGTATCATCTGCAAACAGGTGTACAGTGACTTTGGTGAGGTTATTGTCGATGCTATTGATATAGATGGCAAATAGGATTGGGCCGAGGATGGATCCTTGGAGAACTCCTCTTTGGAGAGATTTGAGTGGTGATAGGTCTCCTTCAGCCTTCACCTGCTGGGTCCTTCCCATGAGATAGTTATTGAACCATCTAATGGAGGTTGAGTCAAGTCTTATGGATTGCAGGGAGGAGAGGAGCAGTTCGTGGTCGACCGTATTGAATGCCTTACTCAGGTCTGAAAAATACAGCACAGACACAATTTTTTTTGTCCAGTTCAAGTTGCCAATCATTGGTTACTTTAGCCAGGGCTGTGATGGTGCTGTGGTTGGTCCTAAACCTAGATTGTGCTGGATTTAAAAGATTAGCCTCTTCAAGATATCCTCTTAGTTGGGTGCTTACAATTTGTTTCTAGCAGCTTGGATAGCACAGGGAGGATAGAGATTGGCGTGTAGTTGTTGAGGTTCATGGGGTCCCCTGCTTTCAGTAGCGGGATAACTTGGGCTGTTTTCCAGATCAATGGAATAGATCCTAGTTGTAGTGAGAGGTTAAATAGGTGTGTTATTGGCACTGCTAATATTTGTATGGCAATTTTAAAAAACGGATCAAGGGATTCAGCACCTGCACTTTTTTTGGTGTCCAGCTGTGATATTAATTCTTCCACCTGCTTCAGGGTGACTGGTATGAAGGAGAAGGTGGACTTCATTACCCGTGCTTCAGCGTTCTTGATACCTAACTGGGAACACATTTGGTTAGCCGGAGAGGTGTCGAATGCTAGACCAGCAGTTGTAAAGTGATTGTTGAATGATTCCAGGACTTCCAGTCTATCAGAGATGGTTCCCTTGCCATTGTGTATTTTGGCTGGGAGTGTGTTCACTTGGATCGCATCCTGTTATTGTCTTTTATGGTGTTCCAGAACTTGGCAGGGTTGTGGCAGGAGGAGTCTAGTTCAGACATATAATAAGCAGCCTTAGCATCTCGTACTTTCCTGGTACAGATATTCCTGGCTTTTTTGAACAGCTCCCAATCAGTTGATATCTTAGTTTTTCATGCCTTTTTCCATAACTTGTCTCTGTCAAGGAGGGTGGCTTTAAGGTCAGGAGTGAACCAGTGGCAGGTTTTATTTTTGATGTGTACCTTAGAAATTGGAGAATGGATATTAAGGGAACCTGTAATAATGTCATTTAGCACCTCGTACGCTATCTCCACTGTGTTTGCTAAGTAAAACTCTTGCCATCGTGTGGAGTGGTTTATCTCTTCCAGATATGCCTCAATGTTGAATTTTTGCTTTGATCTCCTCATTGTGAACTTGGTGGAGGATGACGGCTTGCATGCTGATCTTATTCCCTCAATAAGGCAGTGGTCACTGACGTCATTGAATAGTACTCCAACATGCGAGAAAAGGTGAGGTTTATTCACTAGTATAACATCTAATAGTGTGCTGTTGCTTGTATTCTTTTTGTTGATTCTGGTGGGTTCATTTATGAGCTGTGTAAACCCATGTGTATCACAGAATGATATTAAGGGTGCAGATGCCTTTGAGAGCCAGTGTAGGTTTAGGTCTTCTATGATTATATGATAGTTTCTTCTGTTCCCTTTTTGATTAGGTCACCCAGGTGGGATAATAGCTTGAGGTCAGCTGAGGGGGCCTATAGCAGCCGATTAGCTGTAGTGATGTGGTGTGGGAGAGGGCCACTTTGAGGGATAGGCATTCAAATTCCTTTACCATGGATAATGAGTCGAGGCAGGTTACAGATAGGCTGTCCTTCACATATATCACTACGCCCCCACCCCTAGTTTGGCGGTCAGCTCTGAATACTTGATAATTAGGTAAGTTTATGTCTTTGTCGGCTGTGACAAGCCTGAGCCATGTCTCAGACACTACTAGTGTATCTGGTAGGGTATGGTTAACCCAGGCTTGGATCATCGTGATCTTCTTTAACAGACTGCATACATTAATATGGAGAAAGCGTAGCCCTTTGATCTTGGCTAAGTCTGTTGGTGCAGTGATGACCTCTGGGGGTCCAGGGTTAAGTTCTACATTTCCTGAGCATATTAATAATAGTATCAATAGTTTCATAGCTGGTGCAAGAGATAGGTTAAAGATTCTTACTGTTGCCCATTTTATTTTTTATTCTGATACCACTTTGTTTGCCATCCGGATATGAAGCTTTGGTCTTTTGTTAGAGCGCTGATTAGTAGTCTTGCAGACAAGCACATTGAATAATTTTCTGTACAGAGTTGAAGCAAGGTCCCATAAGATAGTAAATCCACCTGAGCCCCCTCCATGGCAACTGCTCCATGGGTTATGTTGTAACATTGGGAGGTCATATATACATACCCAGTCCCTTGTGACTGTTGCAGTAATGCAGTAAGTCGAGTAATGTAATACATCTCCCTGTGTGGCATCCTCTGAGAGATATCCTTTTTCACTGCACTCAGGATACAGTAATAGAGCTAGCAGAATGCAGAGAAATCCCCCCATTATGAAAAGTATAACTTGTATGCAGAAGGTACTATATCAAACGTCTTTCGTAGTGCCCTCAGTAGATTGCTAATATAAATGACTTATTCAGCTACTGTCCGGTGAGTAGAGTTTAAAAAAAGGGAATATGAATTAGAGGAAGAAGGATAGAAAAACACAATAGGGGGTGCCTAGTGTATGTATTTCTCATTGTGATGTTTAAGGGCAAACAATGGTCAAGCTTTGGCTCAACAGTGTGGGCAGCATGAGCGAGCAGAATGGGAGTCTGCTGATTTGGTAGCTAATAAGGGGATATAAAGCAGGCTACAGGGCAGCGAGACGCAGGGGGCCTGATTTATGATTTATGTTTTGGCGGGAAGTTGTCTATATAAGAAAGGCTACAGAAGGGGGAAGGGCAGGTGGGCATAAAATTTGCGGTTTTGGCATACCTTTCCCTGGTAGTCCCTCTGGTCTGGCAGTTCCGAGCGTCAGCTTGCAGCTGCCTACCACCCGCTGGCAGAGACTGGCCCTGGCACTCGACTATGGGCACTTAGCGAGGGTCCACTTCTGAGGAAAAAAGACAGAGCACAGCAGGGCAAATGCTTTGCAATGGCAAGTGTCAGTAGTGCAGCAGGGGGCCGAAAAGTAGCACTTTAAAGGCAATGATAATGATATTGAGAATGATAATGCAGGCCATATTGCCCACGATTGAGTACAGTGATTTGTGTAGAAAGACCAAGAATCCCTCTAGTGGCAAGTCTGTATAACCTGCTATTGGAAAACTAGCCACTTTATTACACAGTTGAAATGTGCTTAGTTCTATCGAAAATCTATTTGTAAAAAGTGCCAGATGGCTGAAGCAGGGGAAATGTCCTGGCCAATCAGAGCAGGTTTGCTGGAAGCACCCATGTTCCAATTGGCTGTGCTGTCCTGTACCTTTCAAGGAGCTGCAGGCGGGCGTCCTGGTCTCGGTCGGTGGCTGGCTGGGTGCCAGATGACTGTGGAGGAGCTGAAGCAGCCCTGTTCAAGGGCAGGCAGCAGGAGAGAAGAAAAAAGAGCAGGTCTTACATAGCATAGAGGTTAGGATGGGTTAGATCTGAGCAGTTTAGTAAGACAAAAGGTAGTTAGACTTTTCAGCGCCAAGGCAGAGTGCTTGGATGGGGGGGGGGGCTAGCACTGAGACAGAAGAGGTGTAAGCACTTTAAAACACTAGTAGAAATTACAATCCAGCTAATACAGTTGAAAAACTTCTATTACACAGTTGAAATGTGCTTAGTTCTATCAAAAATCTATTTGTAAAAAGTGCCAGATGGCTGAAGCAGGGGGAAAGTCCCGGCCAATCAGAGCGAGGTTGCTGAAAGCACCCGTGTTCCAATTGGCTGTGCTGTCCCGTACCTTCCAATGAGCTGCAGGCTCAACACTCCCCTGAAATTCTCTGCCTAATGGAAACTTGGCTATCTGCAAGGACCCCTGACTTCTCACTAAGTATCCCAGACTACATACTCTTTCGATAAGACCAAGGCAAGAGGGGTGGAGTGGTTGCAATCTTTATAAAGCAACCACTATCTTGCTCTGTCTCCAAACAAGAAACTTGCCATGGCTTCCACAAACTTATCCTTACCCACATCACCCTCCCCTCTACACTTCCAATTTTTATAGGGGTAATCTATACCTCCCCTCAACTAGCCAATGACTCACTAATTTTATGTTTATCCACCTTACCTCAACTCATGGCAAAAGACGAGTTTATGCAACTAGGCAACTACAATCTGGACTGGCTTTCCCCCTTCTATAAAGCCTCTATCTTCAGAATTGAGTCTCTGACCCTCACCCAGTTTATCACAGAACCCACCCGCTAGAATCCCCATTCCTCAAATCATTCACTAATTGACTGGGTCCTTTCCTCTCAACCACACAGAATAGCCTCAGCTGGCATACTTGCTAATGCCCAAAGTGACCACTGCATCATGTATTACACCAGAAAAACCCAACTATGCAAATCAGCCCCTAAATACATAAAAATACACCCTTTAAACTCACTTGATACCAACAACCTCCTGCATGACCTAAGATATGCAGATTGGCACCAGGTCTATTCAACACCAGACGTTGACACAGCCCTAGCCTGGTTCCTACACACATTCATCAAGGTTTGGGACTCCCATGCCCCTTTGGTCAAAACTAGAGTAAAGAAGCACCACCATCCCTGGGTCTCTGCCTCACTTATTGCCCAATGCAAAGCCCAAGACAAGGAATGGTCTCAAGTCAAATCCTTACAGACCTTCCCAGCCAGACAAGTTTATAACACCCTCAGAAATACCTGCACTAAGGCCATAAGATGAGCTAAAGCTAATTACTTTAGATCACACCTGCATAATGCACAGCCATCCTCCTTCTAGAAGGTGGTACACTGTCTGATACAGTAGATCCCCCTACTAAATCCAACACACCTGCTATAAAACAAAATGGTCTACCTCTTTCAGACCCTGTCAGTGTAGCGGACACCCTAAATAAATTCTTCACCTCCTGTGCCCTCCCAGACCGCATGTCAGCACCCTCCCATGGAACCTCCCCAAAACACATGACACAACACCGTCTTGTTTACACCCATCTCCTCACAAGAAGTACTGGACACCCTCTGCACCCTAAACATCACTAAGTCCAGTCCTGATGAGATCCATCCTAAGCTACTATGCATATCTGTCCTGGAAATTTTGTCTTCAGCAAGCCATCTCCTAAATCTGTCCTTCTCCTCAGGAACTGTCCCACAAGTCTGGAAATCAGCATGTGTAATCCCCCTACACAATGGTAGTGACCCCTCAGTGCCAGAAAACTACTGGCCAGTCTCCCTCCTCCCAGCCCTTGCCAAAGTCCAAGAAGCTCTAGTCCAATCCAGACTGGCAGAGTTCCTTAAGGCCACCAGGTTCTTTTCCCCTTACCAATCAGGTTTCAGAAAACACTATTCCACTATCTCTTCACTGTTACATGTCACTGAACACATCCACTCTGCTTCAGACCAAGGCCATTTAACTGCAGCAGTTTTTATTGACCTGTCCAAGGCCTTTAATTCAATCTCCCATCCCCTCCTTCTTACAAAATTTGAGGCAACTGGGTTAGCCCCTCCTCCAACAGTTCAATGGTTCAAATCCTACCTAAGCAATGGACTCCAATCTGTCAGAGTGGCAAACTCCTCCCCCCCATAGTTGCAGGAGTACCCCAAGGATCGTACCACAGCCCCATCTTATTTTCATTATTCATAAGTGACCTTCCCACTGTATGCTCTAATTCCTGCATACATAGGTGTGCAGATGACACCATACTTTTCACCTCTGGGCTAGTTTTAGACGTTGTTTAATCTAATGTTCAACAGGATTCCCATAATATGCAAACCTGATTCCAGACAAACTAACTTAAAATCAATACCTCCAAAACCGTGTCAATGATATTCAGGACTGCACAAAAGTTGACCAGAGTTCCTCTTCCCTTGCCATCACCTCTTTGTGTGGGACTTAACTGGACCCTGTTACAACATACAAATACCTAGGCATGTAGTTGGACTCCCACTTGAATTTTTCAACCCACATACTGTAGGAGCCATCACCTCAAAACTCCACCCCAAGCTTGGTATGCTTTACTGAAACAGAGACTGCCTCCCACTGCCAGTCAGATGTGAAATACTAACAAAAATGATCACACCCATCTTCAGCTATACAGATGTGGTTTACAGCACTGCCCCTGCCTCATCCCTACTCAGACTTGACACCCTTCTAAATGCATTCCACCACTTCACCACAAACTATCCCCTCAGAACACACCGCTGTTCCCTATACGCCTCTCTCGGTATAGGACCCCTATCCCACCACCGCTTCATCCACTCTATCGCACTTATATTCAAATACTGGTTCAACTTGTTACCTTCCTACCTCTCAAAGAGTCTATTCCCAGCAAAGCAATCCCCATACAGTCTACATTTCAGGGATACCCGCTCTTTCCCGCTGTCCAAACCATCCTCATCTACTGGCAAATCTGCCTTCTCCTACAGGATCCCCTTCCTGTGGAATAAACTCTCTCTTCTCCTAAGAAATTCACCCTCACTCAACTCTATCAAACAGCAACTTCACTTACTACCACCCTCAGCTGCTCCTGCCAATCAAATGTCTAACCCTACGTACAATGCTGCAGCATATTTTATTCTTTGAATATACCTGTAAATCCTATAAGAATATATTGCTATGTAATGTTGCTGCTTTATTAATCAATTGCTAATTGTAAATACCCTGTCTTGCTGTACTAATAGTGGATTGTATAAGTCTTGCATTATAAATAACATTCATGTGTCTTGCTGTACTAATAGTAAAATGTATATGTATTGCATTGTTTGTATAATCTCGCATGCAAAATCACCTGTTGCCCCTCCACCGGGTCACACCTGGAAATGAGCTTTAGGTCAATGTGCCTTTCTCGGTTACTGAATGTTTAAATAGATAAATAAGGTTAGCAAGTGCTTGCTGTCCACTGCTCTGAACACCTGGGTTCTTGGCTTTTTTCACAGTGGTGGCATGAATAAATTAATTAAGAAAACTATCTTGAATCCATGTAATTTTGTGCAGTAGTGACAAGTGGTGAGTGCTGTGTCTTATTTTGACTTGGATCTCCATTTTCAAACTGGCACCACTGCCCCGTGCTCACCCTCACCTGTTTGCAGTAACTTCTATCACTATTTTCTAAATCAGCAGTCAGCAGTGAGATGTATCAATATGAATCGTAGAGAGTGAGGTCCCTGCCCTGTTTAGGAAGTACAGTTACAGTGGCATACCATGTGGAGGTGTGCAGTAGAGCAGTTCCCAGGCTTTCTTCCTGCATACCCACCAGGAGATCTAGCAGCTTTGTGGAGAACGTTTTTAAAAAACTGATAGGTAGCCAGTCTGGCCTGGGACATTTCCATCTCTGAAGCTTTAAACAGCTTGCAGGACTGACTTCATCCTTACTAAAAAGGGTATCCCACTGCTCAGCAGACAGATTATCAGGGGGTTTAATGTTCGCTTTATTAAAATACTCATCCATCTCCTGGGCAGTGGAAGAGACCTCACAGGAGTAAAGAGTCTTGTAAAAGCTGCAAAAGGCAGTTCCTATGAGGTGAGGACACCTGTGCAGTCTACTATTTGGGCAATCAACTTCTACCCCTCTCTCCTACATAGCTGCCATACTAGATACTTCCCTTCCCAGTCTCCTTCAAAGTATGAACCTACTGGCACAAGGATGATCACTCTCTAAGTATGTGAGCTGCTAAGTAAATTACATTTCCATTTATGTTTTTGTAGAACCAGATGCAGGGATGCTGAGGGCTTTAGCATACTGTACTGTAAGTGCCCTCTCACAAGCCTCAGTTTTTGTCACCAGTTTTGTGAGTTCCTGTGCATCTACTTTTTTGTGCGAGGAAAAAAGCTATAATCTGGCCCTAACAAATGTCTTAGGGGCCTACATCTTACCCAGTTAGTGTATCACCTTTTGTATCATGCAAACTGGAATTCTTTTAGAGCCTGGGCCATGAATGTCTTCATGGGCTGGTCTTTCGAAAGTGTAGGGTCTAATCTCCATCAGTGCCCCGCTAAGGCAGCAATAGTGGGGGAGAGTGTCATGGGCAGTCATCAAAATAGTATAGTAGGCAATATTAGAGACTTTGGGGAGGGTGCCTGCACTGACCAGGATGTGGTCAAGTCTGGCATATGATTGATGAGAGTGTGAGTCAAAACTGTACTCTTTACCTGAGAGGTGACAGTGACTCCCTGTGTCCACCAAACTAAAGCTGGTTTCCACTATTCTCAAGACCTGAACATTTTGGGAGAACAGATGTACTGGGCTTGGGTTTGACTGGTCCAGGATTGTGTTCCTGACACATAGTCCCCTCCTAGTAGACAGAGGCATATAAATGTTGCCATGTCCAGTGCCAACATTTGAAAAAAGCCAGGGTCCTCCATATTTGTAACATATTTATGAAATGGGCTGTTTTTTCACAAACCTGATTTGCTACCCATACACTGAAAATATCTAGCGCATTGCCAGCAACTAGTCTAGGAAGGCTCCATGCAAGACGGGCATTAGATATCAGTGCCGGAGTGGAACGTTCATACTGCCAACCGCCACTATTACTGCCAACTGCCATAGAACAACAAAACATAAAATTTAATTCGCCATACCGGAAAACACCATTGAACTGACCTGATCTGGACATAGCACATCAATAGAAAAACTTTGTCTCCTGCCCATCCACTCTCTTACTGATAGTTCGAGCTGCTGGCCACTCACATCACTTTCCATTTTTATGCTCACTTATCGTCCAGCCCACCTGCTGCTCCTTGTTCTCATCCACTCTCTACTTTGGCACAGTAACTAACCTCTATCTGTTTCTAGGATCCAACTGTCTCTCAGAGATTCATCAAGTGCTGTGCCGAAGAGTGCTACCATGGATCCGCATTGCTCCCAGTCTGCTGCACACATCAGAGGCACCGCCTCACCTGCACTGCCCACTACAAAACCACAACACAATAAAATAAAAAAAATAACAGGCATATTACTGCCATCTTCTTCGAACACCAGATTTTCAAACTGACAAATGTGTGTGGGGGGCATGAGGTACTGCCATGGCAACTAGTTCAGGAAACCTGTAACTACAGGTGGCACATTAGGACAAAAATCTTTAACTCAGAAAGAAAAACACAGTACAGGGATGCAGCTGGAGGAACTCTTTTACCTTAAATTAAGACAACGATCTAGCTTCTTTTCTATTTAATCCTCTGAATTCAAATGTTCAAATACAAGAACAGCTAAGATTCCCATTTTATAAGCGCACTGAGACGCTCAGGGAGTGTGTGTAGACACTTCTAGTGCAAGGCCAGGGGCTGAAGGCACTCAGCCTTGGCCTCCTACCTAACTTCACCCCTGGCAGTGCACTAGAAATGTCTAGTGCACGCCCTGTTGTATTTTATTGTTTACACAGCATCTACTGGATATGCTTTCCGACCTGCAGGCTTGATATGGACCAGGGCATTATTGCCCCCAAGGTCAGTGAGAGACTTATGAACCTTGCCTTGGATCCATGGAGAAGCTACATAGCCATGCCCGACCTTAGCTGAAAAACAAGAGGAGATCCATTGGCCTCCCAAGTAGCTACTCTTTTTTTCAAACTCAGGTTTTACTTATATGAGTTTCCTGC